>OY728152.1:1244048356-1246548356 GCA_963277665.1 Viscum album | reverse complement strand
ATGTTAAGTGTAGTGAGTGTGGTAATCAGTTTACAGAATCCAGTGTTGGTGCAGTAGCCGTCGTATCCATTCACCAGGACCCTGACATCTGATTTATGACTCAGTGCACGAAAACACCGATTTCATGTGTGTTTTGAAAATTTTTCTTGCGTTTTCATAAGTCAGCTCACCAGGTATAACATAATGACCATGGAACACCTGTTCTTTATCTGGATGCCACTGTGTAGACAACCAACTAGGATTCCCGAGAGTACAGGATGACGGCCAACCAAGCAACGAGGCTCTAGTGCAAGGCCCTCTTACAATGTATGTATCTTCGGGTGGTGTACTAGCAACACAACCATCCGTTGGGTGGCAGTTTCGACTAGCAGCACTGCCGGATGGTGCACGCTGTTAGAGAGCATTGCATGAGTTTCAGTTGTAGAGGCCTCTGAGGTTTCTAGGTGAGACAGATTCCCACACAGCTGAGGGCCGACTAGAGGCAGTTTCTAGAGTTCTTCGCCTAGTTGGGAAATAAGTAGAGAAGATGCTGATCTTAGGTACTAGTCATTTCATGTGAGTGACCATGAGGATAGTCTACATAGTGAGGATGCTTCGGTATGTTGGCCGTTTCCCGAGATGGTACCTTTGGATAGTGTTCCAGCTATAACACTACCTGTTGGTCATCTTTTACAACCGAATGTACTGGTAGAGGAAACATATAGGCTTAGTGCCTTGCACGTGATTCAGCATCAGAAACCTCTCAGGTTCTAAGGTGAGACTGACTCATAGGCTGCCGAGGACTGGCTTGAGGAGGTGGCTGATAGATCTTTAGAGCTTCTACAGCTTCGGTATGATGACATGTCAGCAGGTGAGGATTCATCGAATCATACCTATCATTCCTGGTACTCAATGAATACGATACGATTAGTGCTTCAAGGCTTGGAATTTTGAGTGTTGTGTTTTTAAGGAAGTCTGAGCAAGCAATATTCCTTTATGCATTCCTACTTATGTTGGGCTGTTAGAGAGTACATTTGTGGTTGAATTTTATTTAGCTAAGAGGATACAACCAGTGAATGTTAGTTGTGGGAAAATAGGAAACTGGTGTCAGTATCAGAGACTAGGGAATGTAAAATTGATTCGGGAAAACAAAGCCTTAGGTAGATGTATGGGTGCAGATGTGGAAGCGGAGCTTGGGGAGCAACATGATGTGGAGTACATTTCTACATGTTACAACATCCCCCATTGCGGTACCCACCTGGCTCAGGGGGCTGGAAGGAATGGAATGAGAGTAGCTTAATTTGGACAAGGATTGCAACCCAAGGGCTCGAGGAATGATTTGAGGTACGGTATCTGTCTACTTCTAGCTACCATATCAATATACATAGGCACCAATTACTCCTTCCCTCCATGAATCTCATCCAGGACCTAGAGTTTCCAGTTAAACCATTGACTTGTCCCTCACATATCGAGATACCTTCGGAAGGAGACTTGATAATCACACTTATGCCGATGGTGTGAACTTACCCTTGAGGGTATATTTCCAGTTGGAACCTCTTAGTGGCAGCATCGAGGCCTTACGATGTTAGTTTGAGTATGAACTGCACATCCACAGTTCATACTCAGATTTACTGTATATGGGAAAAAGGTTGTGTTTTATCTACAACATTGGAATGGGGGTTTCTTTGGTTAGAAAAAAAGGAATCCCCAACAGCAAATGATAAACTCCAACGTAGGAGGGTGCGACTGATCACCCGTGAGTTGACCAGCCTCACCATTGTGGCAGTAGAAGTTTTGAGTTTTGAGTTCCCAACAGGAGTGGCTAGAGTTCCTCCAGGACTATGACTTTGAGATTGTCTATACTCTTGAAAAGGGGAACATGGTAGTAGACGCAATCAGTAGGAGGTCTGGTCTATAGCTACTTAGTGAGGTGTTAGAGTAACTAGTCGGGCTGCAAATATCATTCGTTGATAAAGATGAAGTTTCTTACCTCCAGTCTATGACTATCACTCCCAAAATCCTTTAGTGAATTTGGGTGGTACAACATGGGGGCATTGGCTGCAAGCCTCAACGTGCTCAGATAACCACAGGGAAAGCACTTAATGGATTTTCTGACAGTGGGGACCATTTCGTCCTCTTCAGAGAATGTACCATGGTACTAGTGACGCTTCAGGAGGATATGTTTAGGGATTTCCATACGTCCCCTCTGGAAGTACATCCTGTAGTGATGATGATGTATTAGGTTATTTGACGTCAATACTAATGGTCTGGGTTGATAGAACTAGGGGAAGAGTTTGTGTCACGATGTCTCACTTGTCAACAAGTGAAAACTACATTGATTTGTCCGAAGTCTTTGGCCGACTAGATACCGAAACCCTTGGAGTTCCAGGAGGGGGACATTTTATTCTTGCGAGTCTCTCCTCGACAAGGACTACAAAGATTTGGCTGAGGCTATATGTTATCCCCGAGGTTTATCAGTCCTTCTCAGATACTTTAGTGGATAGGAAAGGTAGAATACCACTTGGATCTTCCACCGTAGTTGGAGATGGTGAACGACGTCTTCCACGTATCCCAGCTGAAGGAATATGTGCACGACCGACCCCACATCATCATCAATGTTGAGTTGGTCGTTAATAATGGGGGGAAATTTACAGAGGTTCCAGTAGAGATTGAGGATTTATAGTAACGGGTCCTTAATGGGAAGTCAACACCTCTGGTGTACTTTTTTTGGAAGTACGTGAACCTCTAAGAGTGAACATTGGAGCAGGAGGCTTATATTCGTGCTCAGTACCCACTTATGGTTGATTTTCCATTATTTTGGATTTCGAGATTGTAAGTCCCTAAGGTGGGGAAAATTTAATGTCCTCTAAATTCCATATAATTTTTTTAATTATATGAAATTATTTCTAGACCGCAAAATCTGACAGTGTGTGATTCTAAGGGCCAGAGTGCCTAGAATGATCTTTCAAAGGTTGGTTAAGTTTTAATTAGTGTACTTAAGTAGTTTTTTTTGGAAAATGTTGATTTACTATTAAACAGTAAGTTGGATAAGATTTCTAGGGGCACTATTGCATTCAGGTTGGAAATTTTACCTATGGAGCAACCTAAGTTTAGTCGTCGCGAGCCTTAGGTGAGAAAACCCAAAAATGTCATAATCTTGAAAAAAATTATTTAAAAAATTATTTTATTTTTCAACTGCTTATAACTCACTAACGGTAACTCATATTGAAAATACATGACCACCACTATACTCATGATGGTATTCTCTCTTTAGGCTCATACTAACATTGGTCGACATAGTCCACCACTAAAAAATATTTTTGGCATTAAATAAAATAATTAAGTGACAATTATTTTTTTTGTAAAACTCATAACTTATAAATGGTAAATCAGAATGAATATCCGAGAGTACCACTGGGTTCTTTGGGGTGTGTGTCCCTTAACCTGGGGAAAAACTCGACCAGCACGGGTCAAGGGTGACTGTAATAATTTTTCTGAACATTTTTTTCCGGTACATTCTGTAAAAGCGCAAGGGGGATATATATAACTTTTGAACCGCTACTCAGAATTGAAATCTGAGGGAATCGTTGAACATGCAGTGCTGATATTCACTTAAGGATACCTTCAATTCAAGCATAGTAGGTTTATATAAAAATATAGTTTTTGGAACATTTTAATAGAATAAATAAAATAACATTATTTTTTTTTCTAATCCTCCAATGGATGAGTGGTTACGTGGGACCAGCGAGGTTTCATGCTAATAAATGGCTTGACCTTTCAATTATATGTAACCTAACCATTGGGGAATTAAGAAGGTTACTAATTAATGGGCCTCCATTAATACCATGAACATGGCACACCCTCCCACTCTGCTATTTATATGGATCTCGGGGAGAGGTTTTGGTACTGCTTCGCCATGAAATGAAGTGATGACAAAGTGAAGTGATGCCAAACCCTTGGAGGACAGAGCCGGTACCAACGAGAGGTGATGAGTGATACCTAAACCATGCACTGGATATTGATGAATGAGTGATGACTTTGGAGGCTAGTTTCAGTGGACAACGAATGCCTACACATCCTCAAACGCGAACACAGTCCAACAAACTTAAGGTAGGGGATTATTTTCATTTGGGAGTTTTTACTACCTCTCCCCCATTCTTGAATTTATAAAAATAACATGGTCAAATGACTAATGGGTTGACCCCCAGTTCCTTCGTCTTTGCGAGAGGATGTTGTGGGGTATCTTGTAGGGTTTTTTGTATTGAATACCCACTTATGCATTCTTGACGTTCTTCGTGATCCAATAATTAATAAGTTGATTTCTACCTCTTTAACACGGAGGGTACTAGAGAAATGAATATGGCCCTACCTCTTCGTAATCATTTGAGGTTATTGATGTGTTCTTCGCGATGGAGGAGGATGAAAACCGGTGCCGGTGATTGGCACTGGTGGGACTCGGGTGTGACAGCCGGCACCACGGATGACCGCGAAGATGGAGGAGGCACAACCACGACACCAGAGAAGAACCATAGCCCGTCGGCCGTAACAGAGCAAGAGCGGTGGCCGACACTCCGACCGGACGCTCAAAGGGGAGGTCGGCGCGCTTCTGCACCACCCGACGTGCAAGAGAAGTGGTCGTGTACCACGATGGGAAGAGGAGGGCGTTCAGCTCACTGTCGGATGCTGGCAAAGGATCGGTGCGGGACCACACAGTGTGGAAGAGGGGGCCAGCTGTCCGACCCACCACAGCGGGTCGCTACACCATGAGTCGCCGCTTCATGGGCCGCCCTGCACTGCGGGCCACCACAACGCGGGCCACCACACTACGGGCCGCACCGTGGGCTGGGCCACACTGACGGGCCAGGACTGACCAAGCAGTGTGGGTCAGACCCAGGGCGGGACACTAGTCGGGCCGCATCGGGCTGGGTCCGTCTGACTAGGCAGACCGGACCTGGATCAACTTCGACCCCTTTCACTCTTTTGGGCATATCTTGAGCTATGGGTGCCCGTTTGACGAACTGTCAGCAGTGCCAAAATCCTAAGGGCGAGGTGAAATTTTTTGAATACCCACCTTGAGTTTTGGATACTATTTGGGTATGGCTGAGTTGGATTGAACATGAATCCAACCGGGCCCTCGGGACTAAAAGGCCAATAACGTATAGAATGAACGTCCGATTGATGCACCGTCTATTGTATTGACACCCCTTTTATGTGGCGTTCCTTTGGGATACATCATCAAGGGAATTTATTTTAGTTGGAGTATCACCCCATAAAATGAGGATAATATCCTCCCAGAATCAAGCAAATTTAGTGTGAGAACCATGTAGCTGTCTGTAACATGAGAAATGGTTCGTTTGTGGGTCTGTGCTTGGGATCCATTGTGGGTTTGTGTTCCAGATTCTCACTTGTATCCACTCTAGAAATCCTTGTGGTACTACTCTAGGATCCTATGTGGGTCTTCTGTACTAGGATCCTATGTGGGTCTGATGATGTACTAGGATCCTGTGTGGGTCTGCTATACTAGGATCCTATGTGGGTATGACGATGTACTTAGATCCTGTGTGGTCTGTTGTACTAGGATCATTGTGGGTTTGATGATGTAATAGGTTCCGATGTGTGTTTGATGAATTCAGATCCTATGTGGGTCTGCATATTAATAGAGTAAGACGATTGAGTAGTCTTTTCTAGTCATATTTACTACCACACTGATGTCATACCTCATGTGAGTTGAGTCTTCACCTTCGTGGTGAAACTTTGTGGTATTCTTTTGTGTGGTGTACCTCTATGGTACTTTCCTTCGTGGTGATACCTTGGCGGTATTCTTCTATGTGGCGTACATGTGTGGTACTTTCCTTCTTGGTGATACCTCAGTGGTATTCCTCAATGTGTCATACCTGTGTGGTACTTATGTTCGTGGTGATACCTTTCTGGTATTATTTTGTGTGATGTACCTATGTGGTACATTCCTTCTTGATGGAACCTTGGGGGTATTATTTTGTGTGGCCTACATGTGTGGTACATTCCTTCATGGTGATACCTCTGTGGTATATTTCTATATAGCATACCTATGTGGTACTTTCCTTCGTGGAGAAACCTCTGTGGTATTTTTCTATGTGGAGTTACCTTTGTGGCACATACCTTTGTGGTGTTACCTTCATGGAATTTTTTCCATCTTGGAACAGTTGAGCCTTGATCTAATGAGTTGGGCCTTGTGTTTCCTCTTGAATGAGATGGCTACACTTGATAACTTAGGTATATGTATGGGAATATACCTAAGTTGGGTTAAATGTTTGTTTCATGCTTTGTGGATTATACTTTGTGGATTTTGTGAGACTTTTGAGGGGCTTAGGGTCCCTACTGAGTATCATTATACTCACCCCCGCATGAGCAACGCCCGCACCTATTTGTGTTTGGTGCATACGATGAACATCACTGACTGAGGATGAGAGTACCAGGACTAGAGGTACGCCGAAGGTGGAACTTAGACTAGGTGTACTGCAGAGACAACCGTTCGAGAGCTATACCTACCCTTAAGGTAGGATCCATTGTTGGTGTTCATAGGAGCTATTTTAGTTTACATGTACTTTCCAGTTTTCTTATACTTTTCAATTGGTCATGTATTCTTGTCCCTTTTACTTACTATACACACTCTTTTTTACTATTCAGTTTACCTGTGTTTGTATCATGTTGTGTGCTTGGTCGTGTGTGATTACTTGAAATAAAGGCAATGCCATCCTGGTTTTTGGGGAATATGCCTTTCGGTGCTAGTAACCACCCCCTGGCCTATGGAAGGCAGGCATGGGGTAGTCACGACACGAGCCTCGGAGGATGGGTCATGAAATACCCTATTTTAAATGATTTTCATAGGTTAATGGATGTGTAAGAGAAAGAAGGAATTCATGTTAAATGTTGAAGATTTTTCATGAAGTCATGTTTATGTTTTAAAGTTTTATATTTTAAAAAAATGGAAACTATTTTTTTTGTTATCCACTCTATAAGAATGTGTAACGTTATGAATGTATTAGGTCCCAATTCTCTAAAGCACTAAACATGAAAATATCCTTAATGTAAGAGGAAGTTTTTTATTGAATAAATTCAAGATTATGTATGTAATATGTCCAGGTACATATAATCACTACTAGTCGGTTTCCTATAACATTCAAGGAGGGGCGCTTGATGTTATGTGATGGAGCAGCTCTGGCAACTGATGCATTGAACCTGGGGCAGGATGTTACAATAATGTTCATCCATCTAGGGATGTGAGTTTTGAATATTTTATTACCATCCTTACCCAACATAAATTTAACATCCTTATAATATTTTCTAGAATGTAGTGCACAATTTTTTTTATATTAAAATATCAATTGAGAGAAAACCTATTGACAATGTAATTCTTCTTGGGGGAACATGTGTTCTTCTATTGGTCACATACATCCATAAAAAAATGATTTTGATGGATAAATATTCCCTGTTGAAATGATCAAGTCCATAAATGTCTATTGGTTACCAAGGGATATTTCATTGCATGAAAAGTTGGAATAAATTTTCAATATCTATAGAACTATCATGTAATGGAATTGACAAATGTTAGTCTCCCTTGTAATAATTTTCATTATAGATAGTTTATATAGGAAATTTAAAATAATATCTATATTCATGGTCCAACTGAACTACTGATATATGAAGAAGAAAAACATAGTATATCTATAGCCCAACATTACAATAGCTATATAACCTTACACCCAATCCCTAAAACAACATTCAAATATTGTCGTGGTTATAGGACCATACACCATACCCATATAGACACAGACATACATAAATGTGTCTATATTCTCTTTTACCTGACACCAATATCTATAGGCATAATTTATTTTTCCTATAAGCCCATACAAACTACTCTTAAAGACATGATAATTATGGAACATGAATATTGGTCCATTCACATTACCCTTATAGAATGTTTTTTTACAACACTATGCTAATAAGAAATTTATAATATATAAAATATAATTAATATATTATATTATTTAACCTTTTCTGATAAATATATAAAAATATACATATATATTATACATGAAATATAAAAAACAATTTACTTCATATAGAATGTGTTTTGTTATTAGTTATACACATGTATAATAAAAACCAATGAGAATTGTATTTATTTATTTTAGGGTCTCTATTATCATTGGAATATACCCAGTGTCTTTTAATTCCAGATATATCACTGATTTTTTCTCTATTGACCTAAACAATTTCTACCATGAGAATAAACCCTTTTTATAAGTTCTATGTGGATTTGGTTCCATATCAATGTGGTTATAGAAAATATTATACAAAAAAAATTATATTTCAAAGAAACTATGCTCCTAGTAAAATCATATAGCAATGTAAATTTTCCAAAAATCCATTAAAATGGATTGAAAATATTACACTATTTTTTAATTGTTGAATAGAGAAATGAAGGATTATTATTTTCATATTTGTGATAGATCTAGTAGAAAAAAACCCTAAACTCTTTCAAACAACCAAAGACCTAGAGATGATAATGGTCAAAGTTGTGGATGTCTTGTAAAATTTATTGTTTTTGGAGATGGATATAGAATGACAAATTCAATGTATATGATATAAATAGAGGGTCTATAATTCTTTCAATATATTATTTTATATATATTTTATAATTTTTATTCCCTTGTTTATATGGTAGCATCAAACTCAATAATCTCATATAACATTTTCAGTGTTGTGGGACTATTTACATTGATGATTATAGCTCCCTTCTGGTTTAATTCTATAGTATATGATTAGTAAACTATGTTAAATGGGTGTTGGGGTTATTAAAGGATTTTTTTGGAAACATTAATCACTCAAGGATATATATATATATATATATTCATGGGATTACATCATCAACAAGGATTGGTTTTTTAATGAATGGTTTTATATAGGTTTTAGTTTTGTATCAAGATATTCTAGTAATTTTTTTGGATTTTTGAGATTATTGAATGGGTTATATTTTTTTGAGGCATTGTTCTTGGATTTATTTGAATTGACATTATATGTGAAAAAGTAATAGTCAGTGGAGTTTATAATGGTTATTAAGGATAATCACAATTATTTTATTCAGAATGTTAGGACTCTACCACAACAAAATGAAATTATGTATAGTTAACAAATCCAATAAAATATATCTATAATGTTTATTGATTCATATCAGATATATAATACATAGATATTTGATATATGGGTTCAGGTTTTTATTTTTATGGAGAAGATATTTATTTGAACTTTTGTATCTAAATGAGGACAATTAATGTTTTTTAATGTAAAGATTATGGTGGATTTATGCAGTGTATTGATTACTAGTTGTAGAGGTAGAGGATGAAAATGAAATAATTTCAAAATGAATGGATATATGCCATATTCTTTTAGAAAAAGGGATCCATTCAGTTTTGGAAAATCTATCTTAGTACTGGCATTGTCTTATGATAGTTAATGATAGAGATCATTGAATTTCAACATTGTTGTGCCCCTATGAGATCATTGAGTTAATTATTTATCCTTTTGGATTCATAAATTATGAAAAATTATTAATAGGACTCAATATCCTAATAATTAATTAGTTCTATGGTAGTTACAAGTTCTTATTGAATGATGATATTATCATATACTAAAAACTATTTGAAGATTAGGTAGAGAAATTGAGAGTATTATTATAGACTCATCTACAAAAAAAATTAATAGATTTATCATAATGTCAATTTATAATATATGAATTTTTAATTTCCATGGATATATGTTTGTTTACGTGGGATGTTACAATGGATCCATCATTTGTTTATGTATTTTTTTTTAGGAAATCCCATGTTTGTGATAGAGGTTTCCTTCTTTATGAGATCTATAAGCTAATATCCCAGGATATTAATTAATTTTATTGAGTCATGGAATCATTTATTTCATCATCCTTACATGAATATTATTTCGTATTAACCAATTACTATTAGGTGGGTTTCAATGACATGATCAACCACCTGATTAGTTCTCCCTTTCTCTCGATGCCAGAAGACAGAATGGTGTGTGAGGTCTTCTGTAATGTTTTTCATATAGGGTTGGTATTTTTTAGATACATTTCTGGAAACTGATCAATAATTGGTCTTTGTTATTATTTCCACATGAGAGAAAATATTCCACATATTTCTATGTGTTATAATTTGTGAAATTCACCCTAATATTATAGTGAAACTATAATATTAGACTTCAATGTGTTCATAAACAATCACAATATGTATATTTATACATTCTATCACATTGAGTATGAATTATTATTGATAATATCTATTGGTATTCTCTATAAATTTTTATTATATGTATAAAAACTCACATGTAATGGAATCATGGAGGTTGAAATATTGATCCTTAATTTATAGGGGAAAACTTTTTAAATGTTTGAGGATTCCTAGTGAGGAAACAATGGGTTTATAGTGATTCAATTTGGTGGAAATTATGTTTATGGATTGTGGTGTCTTTCATTTGATTATAGAATGAGGGTTCAGAGGTGGTGGTTTTGAGAGACAATGTTACTCAAAAATATTCCATAAAATAATATTAGGAAGACAGAATACATTTGATAGTGTTCTAGTTGTGGGTGTTTATTACATTGAGGATGTGAGAGGTGGTCCTTTATTAGCAATGTAGATCAGAAATACAAGTTTATTTAAGTGTATCCATGATTTATAATGAATTTGGAAAACATTTTTTCTGGCCTCATTTGATGAGGTTAGGGTAGGAATTCATGGAATGATCCCTTACTGGTATATAGGTGGAGGTGATATCCAGTGTACTTAGAGGTCTTTTTCACATGTTTGGTGTTACTAGGTATTAATGGGAGGCCATTTTAATGTATATATTTGGTGACTATCTATGATCCAATGGGGGATGTGATGATAATAAGATGATTAATTTTTTATTGAAAAATTTCATTTCACATCCCAATGATTAAATAGATGGGTTTTCTATTTTCTATAACAAGGTGTTATATGGACGAAATAGTGAATCTCCATGAGGTTCTAAGGACCATAATTTTTTATAGGTAACCTTATATTAAATTAGTAGTATTGGTTGTCATTAAACATTTTATCATATACCAATTTCACTATAGAATAACATTCCGACCATTGATGGATGGTCCAATGAAGTGAACTAATCTTATAGTGGTTGATTTTTTTTTCATGTATATTGAATTTGAATGGGTCCTCGTAGACACACAAGTAATTATAGAAGTTAATATAGAATAATTTCTCCAATATTTTATTTACCAATACCATTTTATGTATTTTTAGTGAACTTTTCAATCCCTATCAAGGTGGACAAATAAAGGGGATATGATTATCCTAAGAACATATGTAGAGTATAGAATTATTGAGCATGTCATGGGACTTTTGAGTTGATGAAAATTTGTAACCATAAAAAATATTTCATCGATTATAAGAGGTAACAGATAATGTTTGTAATTATTTATTAATTATTTTCAATAGATTCTTCCCAATATAGGTTATAGATGATTTGTTATAGGAGTAAGTAAAATACCTATTTTATTATACCCAGATAATGTTTGTAATTATTTATTAATTATTTTCAATAGATTCTTCCCAATATAGGTTATAGATGATTTGTTATAGGAGTAAGTAAAATACCTATTTTATTATACCTTTGGACGTGTTGTCTTTATTTTGTGAGGAGGAAAACTAAAAGTTTCACCCATGTAGAGATATAAGATCCTTGATTTTTCAAGATTGAAAAACCCTTGTAGTATCTTTTGGATTTCATGAATTTGATTTATTATTGAGAGGTTAATGTACTTTATAATGCGATGATAATATAATGGTTGTTCCAAACCCAAGGAATTCAATATAATAAGAATAATGTGGCGTTATTTAATTATTTTTATCCATCAAAGGAATTCCTATATTGTAGAGAGTACATTGGAATTCGTATCGTCTATGTCTGCTCAGAATCCTTATATAACTATACTATTATTTTCACAATTTTGATGATACATTTATGTTTAATTTAATATATTAAATTACCAAATTTCATGAGAAATTATTTTAATTATTTGTTCATTATTGGTGGATTCTTCTCATTTTAGATTAATCTAATCTTGTATTATGATTTCTGTTAATTTTTATTCATAATTAAAGTACAAATTAATTCATTGTCTAACATTTAATTTGTGCTATAATGAGAGATACATCACAAGGGGGTTATTTGTAACATTTCCATTTTCCTTATATATTCAATTTATTAAATTTCTTAGCATGAATAATTTGAATATGTATATTATGTAATGGATTGGACATTCCCAGCATGTAAAATTTTGTATTTTTTTATTTTAGACAATTATAGAGAGTTTATAACTGTACTATGAAGCTATATATGAATTTTACCATCTAATTGTCCAACCCACCATATTTATAGGTATAATGGTGGTGATGTTGAACCGTTAATGTATGAATCATTTCTATCTTGGATGACTGGTTATAGATTTTGTGGTTTTTGGGTTTCAATTGACAAATGTGTTCAAAACATCTATAGGGGAAGAAATTATTCATGTGTTTGTATAGGTAAATTGGGTTTGTAAATTAATATAATGAATTTTACGGTATTTATGAACTCTATGGTGATATGTCTATGTGAAAAGGGCAGGTCTCAAATGCTTTGGGGGCCTATTTTGGAATGGTATTTTGTGAGTCAATTTTTTTTAAGTACTTAGAATTAAAATGAAAATTGTGTGTAGGGTTGTGATATGAATGGTTTATGTTATACTAAGTGTAACTGGGATGAGGATGTATCCTTTTATATATCACTATGATGTATACATTGGTGAGGTTTGTAAAAACTTATTTGAATTTCCCCTATTATGGTGTTAGGGTTTGTAGTGGCCCACTAAGTGTTCGAAATTCCATGCATCAATCCGTTGGTATTGTCATTCTAGATGTCAATGAATTTAATCATGTTTTTAAAAATGATTGTAATTTAGGGGATATGTAAATTTAAATCATGGGATAACTAGATATTAATTTTTAATGATACACTATAAAAATACTACCTGAAATAACACAGTTGTTGAGGTTGTCAAATAAACTCTACAAATATATTCCATGATAAACCTTTACTCGATTATATATATTTCCCATAAATCCATAGTAAACAAATATACCTATTAAAATACAAAAACTATTCCATTTTTATATTATAATTCACTATGCTCAACAAATTCTATTATATCCCGTCAATGTTTTATACAGTAACACAATGTTACAATATTTATGGTATTTCCTAGATCCCTATTCATTTACCTCTTAGTTTTGGGGAATTTCTAGGATCCTATGGATGTATATAATTTCATGGTAAAATTAAATGTTTTTTATTGATGTATTATTGTTGGAATTAATAGATCCTGGGTCTAAATGTGAAAAATTATTTTTAGGGTTATCACCGAGTCTGTAGAAGATCTGATATGGTTTGAGATTGTTATTCAAAGTATAGTCATTCAATTCATGCATTAAATATTCATGTCATGAATGGATACTCATCATATATTCGTTTTCAATAATATGGAATGAATTGTTTTGAGGAATGAATGTTTATTCACTTTGAACTTGGTTCATGTAGTAAAATGGTAATAGATGGGATTTTTAATCTGACCCAATGTGTTTTTCCACATCATTATTTAATTATGAATTTCACGTTATGAAATGGTTTCACATCCTTATTGTTTTTGTTTTATTTAATTTTATGGAATTTCATCGATGATTAATAATTCATTCCAAATTAATCCATTTCTCTCGAGACATAGGAACTCTCTATGGAAAATTTTGGGATCCTTGCTCCATATAGATTGTTTTGTCTTGAGATTTATATTCATTGAATTTTTATGAAATAGATCTAGGTATTTGATCTTTTAAAATATTCATTTTATCATCACATCATGGAAAAGAGGAACAACTAGTGGTTTTTGTTTCCTTATCATTCATTATCAATAGTTGGTGGGGAGAAAGTATGTGATTTATTCATTTTCTATCTAGAACATTTTCCCAAAATCATTTGGTTGGAATGAAATATTTCTCTATGTAATGATATTGAATATTAGATTTTATGTATTTTCATTATTTCTACTGATTAGAGAATAAAGGTTTCTTAAAGAGAGTGGGATCAAGGTTTATTTAATTCATGTCCTTTATACCCAATTTTTTATGATTTTATAGTGTGGTGTATTATTATCTTCATGATTAATTTTCTTCCCGTTTTGATCTTTCTGTTGTTCATCATGATATTCTTAAATTTTTTCTGTATGATTTATTTATACTTCAACTTGTGAGGGGGTAAAGTTTACAATTGATCCTATAATAACCATTCTATTTATTCCACCTCAATAAATGTTTTGTTACATAATATTACACATAATAAAACCCAAATGATAATGAAGTGTAGTTTCATTTGGAATTTGGCTCATTATATGTCATTAAAAATGGAAATATGTCATATTTATTGAAAACATCCTTAACATGATCATAATATTCCATGGATTTTAAAACTGCATGGGATAACCTGGGGATATACATGAGAAAGTGGTGGTATATAAATACTAGTAATGGATTTAGAATGAAATTAGGTATAAATGATATAAAATAGGAATATAAATGGGGAACAAATAGATATTGAATAATAAGGCATGATATTACATGACAGTCATAACATGGGAAATGTGGAAACAATATTAAAAATTACATCAAAAACATAGGTGAAGGTTAACTCCCAAGATATCATGAAGAAATAGACGCATAAAGGAATCAGGTTCACTCAGTTTCCCAACATAACTTTTCATTAGACTAATTATTACATAATACATTGTAGCGATTTATAATTTATATCACATCTGCCACATTAATTTAATTATTGTTCTTATTTGTGTCTGGAAGATAATACAACATAAAATCATTTATCATTACAAATTATTCCATAAACATGGAGTTTGGAATACTTATGTGTAATTAAAAATTTAAATATATATAAATATATATATGGTTATAATGGTTAAAAACATTTATAGTAAATGTGTATGATATTCACAATAATTGTTTTCGCATGGAAAATTGTCATGAACTTTTGACTGCAAAACGACATCACTTAAAAAATAATAAACTGGTATGATGAGAGGGAAATGGGTCTCTCACGATTTGGAAATAAAATTGACATTGTGGAGGATGTGCAATATGATATCACATCAGAAGTAAATTATGATGAAAGACTTAAGGTGAAGAAGATAATTGGATAAATTTGAGAAAGGAAATGTTTTGTTACTTGAGATTGTGACTCAAAATGCTTGAGAGGAGTTTCTTGAGAGCTTAAGGGACCTTGAGAAGAATCTTGATAGGGGAGGGTAGAGTATGGATGTGATCCAAGGAGTTTGATTGAAGAGAAATAGGGGAATTAGTGGGTTAATATAAGAAATGTTTGGGAATTTATTTATTATTTCTCAAACATATGTTTTGGAATATTTCTATTAAAAAAGCAAAATAAAAAACCATTCAATGGGTTTTCTAATGGATTATTCCCAATAGGAGAATGTTCCATTATTTTATAAGGACTTGGGTGGAACTTAAGATAATAATTTCATTACATCAGTGGAGGTGAGTCAAACTCTTAATAAAATTAATTTGAAAAATTAAATATATTAATGGTTAGGGAGGATTAGTAATGTCATTATAAAATTAATAAAAGAAATTAAAAATATAATTATTATAAATTGAATACATATTGGTAAGTGATACCTTTTATATTATTTATTACATCACTTTTAGGTAATTATGATGTCATAATATACAACATATATTTAAAAGGTATTTAATTTTTACCAAACAATTTGACTATCTCAAAAAATTATGAAAAAATACTATTGGATAATATTAACTTTCTAAATATAAATATAATAATATTTTTATATAAATACTTTTATAAAAATGCAAATTTTCACATCCAAAATAATATCTATATTAATAATGAAATGTTGTGGTTTTTTACAATAACAATTTTTTAACCCTTATAAAAATTACACATGTCTTCATAAAAATTATTTGATCAATAATGTTTAATTAAAAATATTTAATAAAAATATTTTATAAGAATATTATTTGTTGTGAAAATAAATTAATTCATCTAAATAAATTCTTTAATTGATTTATAATATTACCAAAAATAATATTTTTGTATTATTGTATCAAAATTAAATTCATTTATAATTTGACAATAATAAGATGAAAATCTATTCATTATTCTCTCCAAAACAATGCACATATTTATATATATATGTTCTTAATACACATACCATAAATGAACTAAAAAATCCCCATGAGTAAGGTTTTTGACTATGAGAGTTACATGGGGTGGTTCGACATACATGGTATGATCCATGATCTCGATGCACTTGTAATTCTCAGATAAACGGGTTTGGTCATGCTCACGGTGATGGATTTCAAAATAGGCCAGGTCAAGGGATAATCTAAGTGATTATATCTTAGTTGGAATCTATAATAAATGGGATTAAGACTGTATGATCAAACTGGATGAGGCCATCACTTCCTCCATCTATGTCAATTGGATTTGTTAAAACCCTATATTTATACTAATAAGTTGATCACTTTTTAACGACTATATTATCAATGGAAATGAATCTTATAGATCATTTTAATATGATAGTATATAATTACCCCATATATATTTATGTGTTTTATATAACCATATAACCTAAGAATCAATTTAATTAAATCACATGTTAATTTTTATTCATAAAATTTTGGGGTGTTACAATATTCATCCCTCAAAAAATTTCACCCATGAAATTTAATTTTTCCTCCATAAACAAATGAAGGTGTCTCTATTTCATCAGTCCCCATTGTTCCCACATCTCTTATATAAATATTTGGTTTCTCCACAACCAATTGGCATGGTGGATTGTCTTATTTCATATTACCTTGTCTCTAGGATCAATGATCTTCGATAAAGACGTCTCATAGGAAAGGTTTTCTCTAATAGTACCACCTCTGGATAGAGTACTTATGAGGGGTCTTGTATTTAAATTCTCACTAGGGATAAATGGAAAACATCATACTCTTATGATAAGATATTTTGGAGTTATATTAGATAAGACACATATCCTATCTAATCATCCATCTCAATAGGGGAAATGAATCTTGGACTACGTTTTCCATCCATCCCAAATCTCATGAGATTCTTCCATGATGATTTATAGAGGAATACAATATATCCAACTTCAAAATAAAGGTCTCATCGAATATTGCCTCCATATTACTTCTATCGACATTGAACTTTCTTGATGTGATTTTGAATGGTCTTAACCTTTTCCACCATTTCCTTGATCATTTATGGACCTATATTTTTGTTTTATTCATCTTTATCCCAACAAGAATGTTTTCTAAACCTCTTACCATAAAGGGGTTCATAGGATTCCATTTGGATGTTTGAGTTGAAACTATTATTACAAGTGAACTCCACTAGAGGTAGATGTTAGTCTCATACACCGTAGTAGTCAATATAACATATGCACCACATGTATTCTATTACCTAAATAGTCCACTCAGAATGGCCATCAGTATGAGAATGATAGTACATATTGAAGTTCAACTCATTGTTCATAACATGATGGGGAAATTTCCCTTACTGGGAGATGAATCTCATATCTCGGTCTGATATAATAGATAGTGGTATTCTATGAATCCATACCGCATCACTGATTTATAATAGATAGTGGTATTCTATGAATCCATACCGCATCACTGATTTATTTTTCCTTTATTTCTATAGATGTCTGGTGAAAAATTCCATGGTGATGTTTTCCCATTTCCATGTTGTAATGGGCAACGGTTTCATCATCCAATTGGACTCATACCTTTTAAACATCACATTATAACATACATGGATCATAGATTTATATTCAGTGGTCTCCTTCTTCATACTGTCCCATCAATAGTCCTCTCAAAGATCTTGATACATCCTATTGATTATTGGGTGAATGGATTTTTTTTAACCATTTTCATCATCGAAAATTTACATCTATAACTCAAGATATTATTGTATACATATTTTTGAACTATATCAAACAACTTCTTCTTCATTAAAATTGATCTATAAGGATTTCCCTTTTCATATAGTTTCTACTTTCTTCTAATTTCCAACATCACCTCGTTGATCATATTTTGACCTCTCGAGACGGGACAATTGAGAAACCATTTGTGAATGGATTGATGTTGTTACTTACTTTATTATTTTCATTTCCATCCTTTTTAAATATTTGAAGGTCATATCCCTCTATATTCTCACCAATGATAGAATTTAAAGATTCTTTCTAAATTGAGTGTCTACCTCATTATTCCCATTACCATGATGGTACTAGATTGAGGAGTCATATATCTTGATCATCTCTATTAAGATTCATTTGAACTTAATCATATCTTTCTATGTGAATATATACTTATGGGTTTATTGATTTTTACATATTTCACAATTATACAATAAGAGATAATGTAATTGTATTTCCAATGTGAAGATTATTGAATCCAACTCCGTATCATGTCTTGGGATTTTATGTTTTTGAAATTAAAATTTACATGAAGCATGAATTTGAATTTTTCATTACGCATTAACACATAGCCCAATCCCATTTTGGGCGTGTCATTAAATTCTACTAAATGTTCTCTAATTTAGGGAAGTGATAGAATAGGGGCAGTGATATGCCTCTTTTCAAATCCATGATGCTCTTTTAAATTTCATCATTCCATAAAAAACATTTACTCCATTCTGAGTAAGACTAGTTAGTGGATTTTACAATCATGTTAAATTTCTCAAAAATAAATTATAATACCAAGCAAATCCAAAGTAACTATTGAAAGTTTTCACAGATTTTGGCGTTTTACATTCTTCAATTTTACCTTCTTTGAAGGGTAAATAGATATCCCTTTTCCTGTGATGATATCCCCCAAGAATGATATTTCCTTTAACTATAAATCACAATTTCTGTACATTTCATAAGGCTTCAGATTATGTATGTTATTTAACATAGTTTTCAGATGCTCTGCATGCTCCTCCATAGTTTTGGTGAATATTGGAATATCATATATAAACACAACCAAATTTTTTCATGGTAATATCAAACAACAATATTCATCAATTTCATGATGATTTCTTGAGAATTATTATGTCTAAATATAAATTTCATGAACTGTTAATTACTATATATTGTATGAAAATTAGTGTTGGGGATATCATCCTATTTCACATTAATGTGGTAACATCTTGACTACAGATCTACCTGGGTGACGTGTTTTGATTCACATAGTGAATCGAAGAAGGCATCGTTCTTGTTATGTGGATACATTTTCTTTATTTTGACCTTATTTATCTCCCAATAATATATAAAAAAGTTCATTTAACCAACAATGAATAGGATTGGTGAACTCCATGGTGAAGCTCTTGGGTGTATGGACCCTTTATCCAAATTCTCCTATATTTGTTTCGTTAATTGCTCTTGTTCCAAAAAATCCATTCCATATGGAGTATTTTATAATTTTAATTCCCCATGTATAAGATCAATAGAATATTCAACCACATGACTTGGAGGAAGTCTGTGAAATTATTCAAGAAACACATCTCTTTATTCCTTCATAATAAGAATGTCTCCAAGGATGGTTATTTCCTTAGAAACAATCTTTTGAGTTAGTGAAAATTTATCATAGGAAAATAATATCCATTAATGGTATGTTATCTATAAATATTATTTATCATACTCCTTTTTCATGTAATGAATCAGGAGTGGATTTTCAATATGATGAGTGATTTTCTTCTCGCATAAATTTTGTTGGAACTATAAAGTGAAAGGAAATACGTACAAAAATTACATATTATACCACCAAAGGTAGTATTAAAATTGTCTCTTGTTATTTCATCCATCAAATTGTGATAAGGGATGAGTAATATACATGGGATGTAATTATTTCCCCATTTTCTATTTTTACTGACAGCTTTACATCAATTATTTGTGGAAATTATTGAATTATTCTACTAAACATTCATGATACTAAGGAATGTGTAGAACAAGAATCAAAATATACATGATCAATTATTCAATGAATAACTAGTGTACATGTCATCACATATTTGTTGGGATCCAACTAAGTGGTTATGATGAAAATATATTTACAATTCGGCCTTGGAATTTCCCACTTGCCCCTAAAAACCCATAACTTAGGGAATTGGATTGTAATGTTCCTTGGATTTTTTATAGTTTATGAAATATATGATACATTGGTGTTGACTAGAAAATTCAATTCCTCCATCATGTTAGTGAATATTTCCTTTCATAAATTGCTATCTAGGTGACCTTCCTTCTCACATGTAATGCATTTTCTCATCCCCTAGTAGAACATTTTTTGGGTCCTTCTTTCTGCACCATTGACAAGTGGAATGTTGAAATTCCCCAACACCGTTAAATTTCTCCCTAATCCCTCCATAATTATAATACAATTCCCAATTCATATCTCTACAATACCCTTGAGATTTCCCAATCTCTAATTAATATTTTAGACAGCATCAGAAAATTTCATCATAGCTATCAAAGTGAAGGATATCTATGATTTTTTAGACTAGGTTTTATCCCAAAAAATATGGTGTGAACCATGAATTCAATGGTAAAGACAAATACAGAGGTGTACAGTTCATCTATTGGTATTTGTTTCTCATACGCAATGATTGATTCATCATCATTCTTCTTAAGGGAAAGAAAATCCCATTCCATTTAATGAATGACAGTGTGAGGCAATTATTTATCAAATTCGATTTCTATAATTCCTTCCACCCCATTATGTTAATCAATAACTCTAACTTCATATTCCTGATCAATGAGACCATAGATCAACTTCTACCTCCCCAAAATAAATTTCTTATAAAATATTCTCTTTTACAAAACAATTAATTATGGAGAATATATCCCCGATGGACTTCATACATTCTTCTACGATTAAGGGATTGCATGGTCCATTAAAATTTGGAGGCCTTTTTTGAAAAAAAAAGACTCAATAAAAACGTATCCCCTCTTAGGGGTGATTTAGAATCTCCTCCTAATGCATATTTCTATTCAGAACCAGATTCAATTGAAAGAGTATCTCCATGATTTTCATTATTTCGGCCCCCATTTTTTGGGAATCTCGTTGGTGAAATGATCACAATTTCATTAACATTGATTGTTTAATTTATTCCCCCGATTCCTAGCCATGGGATATAATAAAAGGGAAATTATATTTGAGTGATTTTTTTAAAAACTGTTAAACCGTTAATGATGAATCCAATGATAGTAAATGGTTAACTTATATATTAAATTTATTTCTTAACTTATGATTTTCTAATATTCAATTATTTTATCCACGATCTAATTTGCAACAAATATTCTTATAGGAAATTTTATTCCATTAATAATCATTCAAAATGATATTATGAATTTACAAAGGAATATCCCTAAGGAGTTTCATACTAGGTGAAAAGTAAGGAGTATTTTCATGTACCAGGTTTCATTGTGTGAGGCTAGACACACCCTTTCATAGTTGTTAAACCTAGGTACATATATTCCAGATTCATTTCCACTTATAGTATATATATGGGGATGTATTTTCATGATAAAAACATTATATATTCTATAAAATATATAGGTATTTTTTCATATATTTCTTATTATCCGTTAGGATTTTTATATTATTTTTTAATCTTAAAGAAAAATATAATGAAAATTTTCCTTTCATACAAACTATAACAACTCTGATCATTAATTTATATAAATACATGATTTGCATAAGAAGAGTGCACTTAATAAAACCTTGGAGAATGACAAGCCTATTTGATTTAATAGTTAGGTGTATTATATAACAACTTATTTCCTGATATTCATCATCATTATTGAAAATATCCATAATATGATCATAATATTCAATGGTTTTTAAGACTACAGGTGAAAACCTACAAATATATATAAGAAAGGGGTTATCTATAAATCCCAATAAGATAATAACCATTTAATAAGGTAAATCATGATAGTAAATGGTCATTGAAATGGGGAATCAAAGTAACATGAATAAGAAAAAATGATATATCATGATAATCAAAACATGAGATATGCGGAAAAAACATAAAACAATGCATCATAAACATAAGTAATGTATAAATGTAAAGATATCAGGATAAAATAATTTTTATAATGGAATAATGTTTACTCTGAGTATTTACATGATGTCTCATGAGACTAAACATTACCCAATTTATTTGAGCACTATATTATTCATGGAAAACCGGACACATTTATTTCATTTTAATGCTTAAAAGTTCCATATGTATCGTAAAACATTGAATCAGTTATCATCATAATATTATTCCATGAACATGAAGTGTGTAATAAATAACATAATTTACCTTGTAAAATATGTATAAGTGTAAATTTTAACACCCTTAATATGTTTTGGGTATGGTATTTTGACTGAAAGTTCATTTTTTATATTTAAACACTTTTAAGGATGATGTGGGAAAACACCACATCCAGTATCACAACCAAACCAACAAATCAAAAACAACCCCAAGAATTACCAGGCTCTGCCTCTCCCCAGAAAATGCATCATTCCAATAAGACATCATCAATTCGTGAAACGTTGATAAGAAGCCTCGTGCAGAGATGGACGAACAGGGAACCAATGGCATTGCCATACCATCTCAATTGTCCATTCAACTGACATGAAGAAGTGGCACCCACATTATCTGCACCCCATCTGACACAGAACCAAGTACAATACTGGGAACCCAAACAAAACTTCCAGACACAAAAGGTTGAACCAAAAGAAAACTCCAAAAGAACTATAATATTTCTCATTATGTGACGAAAACCAGCAAAGTTAGCAAGTGGCATTAAAATGTAATCAAATATTACCAGCAATTGGCTCCCTAAAAAACAACCATGAGATAGAAGTAACTTTCCATGGAGACACCATCATCATATTATCAATCTACGAGGCCAACCGGTCCCAAGACGGTATGTAATACTCAATGCTAATCATCCCACTGTTGAATACCCCAACAAGAATAAGATCTTGTTTGTCAACCCCGGCGTATTGCTCCTCATTAAGGGATTATCTTAAAGGCCTCTCCATTATTTCAGCAGCCTCCTCATTAGACGTATTAAGCACTACTAAATGCTCAACTGCTACCTCATCAGAACATTACAAAATCTCCAAGAATTGATCACCCAGATCCCATATCCTTTGAGGACCCACATCCTCAAGGACTTACTTTTTGTTGTTTTAGTATAGAAAATCACTGCGAAATTATGCCATCATAACAACATCACATAAAACTTCATAAAATTCGATTATGAGAGAGAAATAAATATCTCATCAAATGATATGGAATTTAAATTTACAGGGATATGGAATAAAATATCCCATCATATGGAACTAAAAATAAATGAAATATTGTAAAAAATATAGTTGAATAAAGAGGGGAAAGGAAAAGATCCCTTAATGTGTTATTCTAAATTCTAGGGAGGAGCTTCTGGAGATCTTGGGATCACAATTGGAGGTCTCTAAATAGAAATGGGTTGTGTCAATATATGCATGAGAGCATATGAGTGATGTTAAATAAGGTCATGGGTGGGTATATATAGGAAATGAGTTTGGATTTATTTACTATTTCTTAAACATATATTCTAGACTCTATAAAATAATATAACCAAAACCACAAATATTCCCTTTACTTTTCCCATGGATTCATCATAATTGGAGTGGATTTCTTTACTTTATAAGGATAAAGTATGAAATTAATAAAATAATACCCTTTCATATGTGGAGTTGAGTCATAACCTTAGAGAAATAATTTTAAAACCATAAAATATATTATTCGTTTCGAAGGATTCATGAATCAATTATAAAATTTATAAATTAAACCTAAAATCTCATAATTTTAAAAATAATAAATTTATATGGTGGTGAGTACATTTTATAGTATTTATTTAATCACTATTAGGACATTATTAAGTCATAATACACAATGTATAATAATTATGATAATTAATTTTTTCCTTGAAAAAAAAGTTTCTTAAAAATTATGAAAAAATAATCATTAGATAATTTAAAAATTATGATTCAAAAAATAATATTAATTTTTTTATAAATAATTTTATAAATATTTTAATTTTCACATTTAAAATAAAATAAACAAATACCAAAAAATGTTGGATTGTTTGTTGATAATAATTTTTAATCCCTTATAAAAAATACAATTTTTTAAAAAAAGTATATTATAATTTTTGTTTACTAAAATTATTTGATAAAAATATTTTATTAAAATATTATTTATTTTCGAAATAAAATAATTCATCAAAATAAATTCTTTAATTGAATTCAAATATTACTGAAATATTATGTATTTTTTTGTTGTATAAAATTTTAAAAAATTTATAAATTAACAATAATAAGATAGAAATGTACTCATTATTTAGTACTAAAAATATAAATTGTTATATTTATAGGTTATTGATATATATCCTTACAATAAAACAGTAAATTCCCTTGATGTAAGGTGAATGATTATGTGACATTCAAGGTGTGGTTTCAGGAACAGGGTTTGGGTGATGATATTGATGCACGAGAACTTCTCTCGTAAATGGTTTCGATCATCCATAATGTGTTAGATCAAAAATTGGGATTGTTTAAGGGAAATTTCTAGTGAATTTATCTAAATTATAATCTCAAATAAACGGTCTTAAATGCATATGATCATACTAGTTGAGGTCACCTCTTACTTTTTGTCTATCAATATGATTTATTATAATAATATATTTATACTACTTATGTGATCATCATTCAACAATTATATTATCAATGGTAGTGATGATTAAAATTCAGATAAATCTAATAGGATATAATAAACCATGGAACTACTTGTCTTTTTAATAACATGATTACGTAATAATAAATTTAATTAAATCACAATGTAAATTTTATTTATAATATTTTGTGACACTAGAGATCTGGTTCAAGGTAAAAATTAATTTTTGACACCCTCTTATAAAATGTAACCATAAAATAAGAAATAGATCAAGATTTAATTGGATGAACTAATTTATTTTTTTAGTTTCCCCTAGTGGTTCACCTTGGGAATCTCTTGTTCCCACTTCCATGATGGAAAATGGGACTATATAATTATGTGTGATTATTGTATGTTGAATCGGTTATAATTAAGATTATGAACCCTTCACATATGTGAACTATTTGTTTGTAAATTTAATGATGTAAAAGTTTTTACTAAGTTCAATATTTTGTTTAGTTATCATCATCTTAGTGATCGGGAGTCTGATATACCGAAGTTGACTATGAAGAGACAATATGGATATTATAAATATATAGTGATTCTCTTTGACCTAACTCTTTTTGAAGAAAAATTTATGGATTTTATGAATCATATATTCCAGAGTATCTTGAAAATTTTATGTTAGTCTCGATGGATGATATTCTGATTAACTTGCGATTTTTTCGCAAGCACGAGCACCATTAGATTTTGGTTATAGAAATACCTAGTAGCCATTATTAGAATGTTAATATTTTGAAATGAAATATCTAAATCTAGGAATTGATGTTATTGTGACATGTGTATTTTGAACATGGATTATCATTTTATTCTGATAAGGTAGATGTTCCCTTATGAAGGGAAATTCCCTAAAATTTTAGAGATATTTAGGGATTCTATGGTCATGCTGGTTACTAAAGAATTTTTATAGAGGATATCTCAATGAATTTTCATCTTTGACTATACATACTTTGAATGTGGTGAAATTAAAAAGGTACGAAAAGTGTTTTCTTTTTTTGATGATATGAAATCACTCATTACATCAATAGCTAATATGATCACACCTTATCCCATTAAAGGATCTATGGTTTTATGGGATTAATTTTATATTTCTTTGGATTTAATTTGTATCGATGATGATAATATCATCCATTAAAACACTATCAATTTTCTAGATCATGTGAAAAATTACCCCAATCCTGATTTAGATCTCTCACTGTTATTTTTGCGTGTAATTATTGGAGACACAACCATTTTTGGGAGGTGTTCACAATATTTTATGGCCATAAGAGTTTATGATATATATTTTATATAAATTAATTTAATATCATATAATGAAGTTATGTTTAATACCTTTATATAATTAAATTTGACATCACCTACACCTCATAGAAGAGGGATTTTGTTAGATTCACTAAGGAGAAAAGTACCGGGGAAATTAAATATTTAATCGATGTTGGAGTGGAAGATTATTGGTATCTTCATGTAGTTGCAACAATATTTTTATGAGGATGTATGAATTACGATAATGGCTAGTGTTAATTTACCATCATCTATCACCGAGTGTTTTCCGAATGATCCACAACAAATGAAGAGTTCCAATAAATTTAGGAAACCATCTGTTGGAGAATATTTTTTTGTTCTCTATCTTCATACCGTATTCTTCATTTTTGTGATAAATTTTACCCCTTCCACTCTGAGGATATAAAGCATTTATGATGGAATTATTTTTTCAATGTTTTTTATCATGGTACTATGAAGATTTATTTTGACATGAGATGACTATTTTTGTGTCTGGGTATTAATCATGGAATTTCACATTAACTAACAAATTATTACACCTAATAATACCTAAATTAATAGTGTCTTAAACCACATTGGTTTCAGTACCCTCATGTTATTATAGTTAATAAAAAGGAAGATGTTTTAATGTATTCTTTAGTTTGATTTCCATGAAATTTCCATGTGAGGCATACTAACTTGTAGGTAATTTATGGATTGAAAATATCATATCACTTAATTCTAATAAGAGAAACTACCCATATTGAATAACTGGAAATCTATATGTACCTGCTATTTTTTAGTTTTATGTAGTCCCATATACCATTATTTAGGATATGGATCCTAGATTTACATCATAGACCTAGATGAGTCTGTAGGAGGTGATGAGGGATCAGGTTAGATTGAGAACAACTTACCATCCATATTTATACAACAAGATGGACTTTTAATATTTAGATCCTGAAGATATTATCCAAGATTCCATCACGGAATTTGGTGGATCAGGGTTTATCCATATTGTACAGGTTGATTTTTCATTCAAAAACAGATAGTATTTATCGATCAGAATGTATTCATTTGAGGTTATGTAAGGACTGTCATGCAGGTCACCTCAATTTTTGGGAAGAGGTAGGTGAGGATTATCTTGTAGGAATGAGTCTTGTTTATGAGAAATAATTTTTTGAATCAGGATATATCATTATTTAGAAATATTATAGAGTTGGTAAACACTATATACTGGTCATTGGTGTCCTCCAATAGATTTTTCCTTTTGTGAATGGGGTTTATGAAATGTTTCTCCTTGGTTGGGTTTTCGCCTTCATGGAAAATAAGTAATGTTTACTCCAATATATGATTTACCATATGAGTTCACTTAGCGGCCATGAATGTATTCTTAATGGTTGTAATTTATAGTTCATTTGATTGGTATTTACAATGTTTTCTATATATCACATCATAAAAAGTACCATTTTGACCCCTCCCATGATTTTATCTGGGAAGAAATCTAGTTAGTGGAAATATTATTTAGAGAATTTTAGGGAGCTCAATGACTCTTAGGTAAAATTAATTAATGGAATGTCAATTATTTTTTTAGAGTTTTAAAATTAGGATGATTAGATTCTCATGATGCTATGGAGTATGGGTCATTAATGATGGAGACATAGACCCACATATTTCTATAATAAATTCTTCCAAATGACTACATATGGACAAAAATTCAAATTGTGGGGATTTTTTATCAAATTTATACATATTTTATGTTTTTATCATCTATAAATTCATTATCATCCATATTTTTTAGTCATTTATGGAGCCTAATGATGGATACTATTGGTAGGGAAAATGACATAATTTTTTAGGATGTATGATTATGCGAATTAATGGAAAATTGTAAACATGTTAATGGAAACGTGTGGTTCTCCATATTTTTTAGGAGGACAACGTTTTTTTCTTCATTTATTCATAGTATATTCTACAAAATTCTTATTATTAATTTTTAAATCGTTAATGGTTACCTATCATGTATTTATTATAAAGAATATTTTGTGAACATGATCATGTCATGAAATGTTTACATTCCTTGAATCTAGTTCACATAATGAAACAGTTGAAGTAGGGATTATTAATTTTGAGGTGAAACATTTGTAGAATCGTTTTTTAGTTAATATTTTTATACAATTAAATGGTTTCACATTTTTAATTTTTTGATATTAGTGATTATTAGATGATAAATTGATGAATAATATTTCATTTTTGGAGTAGAATATTATCTGATGATATAGGATATTTCCCAAGAGGTTTTTTTGGATATCATATCATTTCATATTTTTTTCTTCAGAGATATTTCATTGATGTTGTGAAACTATGTATCTATCGGTAAGTGATATTTCTTCTCTTCATTCTCTATAGTCACAACAAAACAATTGAACTACATTTTCATACATGTTTATCTTGTGGGGTAGATTTCATTGATCCTTTTCACATCTATTATGTTATATTCACCTAGAGGCAGATCATTTTGTTGGTTATGTCATAGTGTGTGATTTTCGTTAGGAACATTTTTTTCTATCTTATCAAAAAATATATTTTATTTTTGAATTGATTCTATGATGTAACAAATTATTCTAGGTCCCCCATTATTTTCAATGCAATCATTCATATTACTGGATCCATTTGCGGACATGTGTGACCAAAAGTTGAGTTTGGGTTTTAAGTCTGTATAATATGTTTTATTAGATATATTTATGTATATTTATTATTTTTTTATAAGTAATAAAACATTTTTTAATTTTGTTTCTCAAAATAGTTTTTTGAGAAAATATGTTTTCCTTAGTGATGGTAAATCGAAATGTATTTTCAATGAATTTTGAAATGGATATATGATAGCGTTTTATTTTATTGGTTTTGATGGTATGGATTATAAAATTTTCCAAAATGGATGATATGGGTAACTAGGTGGAAGGTT
Organism: Viscum album; assembly: GCA_963277665.1. Taxonomy (NCBI): domain Eukaryota; kingdom Viridiplantae; phylum Streptophyta; class Magnoliopsida; order Santalales; family Viscaceae; genus Viscum; species Viscum album. The sequence continues at coordinate 1,246,519,177 of OY728152.1, read as the reverse complement.
TAGAGATAATATATAAAATTTACTACCATTTAGGGTCTAATGATGGGGTGTTTTTACACTCCCTAGTCCTTTTACGTAGAGGAATATTTAGACTGTGTAGAGAGGTTAACTATTTATTATATTCCTCTAATCTATGAATACAATGCATATATCACTGTGAATTATGCGCACTATTATAAATGTCTATGTACAATTTCCCTAGTTTTCAAAACCTATTATTATCCATGGCGTGATATAACATTTCATTTAGGTTCATATTTCATTGGATACATATATGATATTAGATATGTATTTTTTGTCTAATTTTATATATATGATATCCATTTAAACTACTTTACTGATATATTTTTTTATACTTTGGAAAAAATGGAATAATTTCCCATTATTTTGTAATAAGAACTATTTAACTGATTACAATTCCTTGTTTTCATTAATGGTGATTATTTTTGTAATATCATTCAAATAATTTATTTCAAACACTTATGTTGGATCCTACCAAGCCTATATATCTCCCACCCTACGCACCCATTTCATGATGTGTAAACCTTATTATGTATTTTGATGTAAGGAAATAAAATGTGTTATAGTGAGGTAGTGGGGATTCTATAAAATTTGTATCATTAAAATGTGGTTACAAGGATAGTGTTTTTCAAGGCTATCACACAGAGTATGTATTTATATTTTATTTTTCCTTTTCAATTGGACAAGTATCATTGATATTTTATGTCTATGTTCACATTTTATCTCTTTTATTGAATAATTTTTTATACAGAATATATTTCTTGATTAACTATTCCATCATTTCATCCCTCAGTGTTTGTGTATAGTTATGTATTTTCTATTGTATACTAATGTTAGGTATTAATTTTCCCTCTATTTTTTGCTGAATCCCAAGCACCAGTATCATCCCTGTGGTGGTTGTGAACACCCTTTGGTAATGTATGGGTTATTAATAGGTATTGGTTTATGTGGGTATCTTGGGAATACTAACCATATATCCTCAGATATTAATCCCACTAAATATGATATATTTTAGTACCAGGTATCATTTTTTTAAGATTCTCTATTTGGTATCAACGTTTCATAAAAGTATATAATTTCAATTTAGTTGGATATGGTTGAGTGTGTTACTTATTGAATTAAATATTGGTTGGTATTTTCATCATTATATATTTTGATATGGTTCTTAAAATATTACAAAAATAATTAATTTAATTATTTGTTAAATTTTTATGAATTATCCAGTGAAATTATATTAACCAAATGATTTATTATTTGGAAGAGAAAATTTACATATATGTATTATCCTCATTTAAGTTATGTATCATGTTTTATATTTATTTTATAATATATAGTAAATAATTAAATGAATAACTGATATGTAATATAATAATAAATTTATATATAATCTATGTTAATGTTTTTGGGTGAATATTAAAATTTAATGATAATTTAACACCAAACAATTAATGGATGTTTTCATGTTTTCTTATTTATATAAGTGGTTTTATTTCTATGTTTCTTCCATAAAAACATATATATATATATATATATATTATATGGTTGAATAAAATTATTTAGTTGAATGTTATTTAATAATGATGATGAGAAGGGAATGTTTATTTTTTACTAGAATTTAATTTATTGATGCACTGGGATGTAAATATTATATATGGAAGGGATGATTATTTTTATTATTGTGCATATATTTTTTTTGATTTTTTGTGTGTTTGGGAATATATATTTATCTAATTGTCTAGATACAAGGTGTAAGGTTCAAAAATATTAATTTTTTGGAATTTTTAATAAGGCTGCATTAAATATGTAGGATGTAGGGATCATTTTTTGTTGGAATGATATGTCTGGTAATTTTAAATGATATAATTTGGGATGATTAATGTAATTTATATGGTAATAGATTGTGTTTTCAGGTATATGGTTGATATAAATAATGATATATTGTTTTTAAAATGTGAGGCTATGTTAAATATTCCTAGTTTTTTTTGAAAGAATGAATTAAAAATGAACATAAAATGTATATTTTGGAATAAAATTGATGATGTTTAAGATTTATATTACATAATTTCTAGTAAATTTAGGTATTGGATATTATTATTGTGGGTGATGGATGATGGTTTTTTATCCTTATATATGGTAATTTATAGAAAATAGACCAATATTTGTAAATAAAAGGGAACATATATTATTGGATGTATAAAATTCCAACTATTATCATGTGGTAGGGAAGATGATTATTTTATGTTGTTCTCAGTGGGTCATGTTATAAACGTAGAAATTTTTTTTTGATGGTAAGTAGATCTATGTTAATGAAAAATATGTGTTAATACATAGATTCATGTGTATACACCTAAGATCTATTTTTTTAATATGTATCCTTGAATTTTACCTTGATATAAACATGAAATCGACCCCATTTGGATAACAATAATGGTAACAAAATGTATTAGTTAGTTGGTTAATTCCTAAATATTCCAGGATTGTGATGTATGATGGTTACCTACATCATTTTCCATATGTTTTTTTATGTATAATTATAATGAATATTATTTGTAAAACCATATTTTTATTTTATTTTGTGGTGTTTGTTCATGATTATAGGAATAAATAAGCATGGTGTACTTCAGGTTTCAATACCCTACCACAATAATCTCACAACAGGTAAGATATAATGTTATGTGGATACGTTTTTATGTTGGGAAAATTGGAATATGTTGAAACTTCAGATTTACATGTATGATGATGTTATGAATGGATTGTGTTGGGATATGGTATATTCTATAATGATTATGTGGTGGAGAGCTTGGTTTTAGAGATAACACTTTCCTACTATGTTGAAAATGATGATATATAGGGGATGTGACAGTCAATGATTAGATGTTTTGGAGTAAATGGAAAACACTAGAATCAATGTGGTTACACGGTTCCTATGATTATATTAATCTAATAATATATTCATACGTCATGTATAATACTTTCAGATTGGTATTCTGTGAGGATATTAATGGAAAGATGACATTGTAAGTTCTTTTCAATTCTAATAAATGCGCAGAAATGAGTTTTTATTCACTTATCACAGTATAATGGGGTTTTAATGGAGGTTCCTACAATGTATACGTGTTATGTTAACCATTATATATATATATATATATATATTAGTGATAACGATGGATTTATCTAATGATCTGAATTTTAATAAATATGAGTAGAGAGTTTTTGGTTCGACCACAATGTAATAGTTTTTTATTCATATTTTTTGAGTATCCATTAGTCTATATTCAATAATTGTGGGATATTGTAGATTTATAATCTGTTTTATATGTTTTCATATCTTCGATAATGCCACTCATTTTATATTTTATAAATGATGTGTCAGACTCCAACCTATGACCTCAAAGTGGCCCACAATGGTGGTCCCTCCTTCCCTATGGTAACATACTATCAGTGGTTCATGTGGTGCTAGTTTGTATGATGGGGACCTAGTAATCATTTCTATGATATGTCATGATGCAGGGGGGGTCATATTTTAGAATATCATTCTTCATCAGTATAAGTGTATAAAACATTATTCTATTTTAATATTATACATTTCCTTACCATGTTCTAATTTTTTTAATTAACAAAACTTACATGGATCATTTTTTTTGATAATTTTAAATTTTAAATTTTATGTAATTATTATTTGTTATAACATAGAGATATTTTTTAGTGTGAATTTTATCATATGTTTTGTACTATAAGGGATTTCAATATTCCAAAATAAGTATTTTTAGTATAATATAAAATTATAATATTGTGAGGATGTATATGAGGGCACATAAATGGTCTATGGAACCAATTTAAGGGATTATAAATTCAAAATATCATGATGACTAGTAAATGTGAATAATTATTCTTCATTACAATAGGGTTTTCTCAAAAATAAATTTTCAAAACATTATTGGATTTTTATTGTAGATTAAAAAAATATTATTCAATAATTAATTCATAAGATATTGATATATTATATATATATTTATAATCCACTAAATGAAAATTTTAATTAAATAATTAGATTAATTTTTTATGATGTAGTAAATCCTAAATTGAATAATGATTGGTAATTTCTATGCATTTTCATACTACACATTATTTATGATTATTATTCCTTAGATTTAATATTTTTTAAATTTTAAATAATTTACAATATGATGATAATTCGAATGAAATAAAAGATGAACCTTTTGTTTTTTAGCCATGTTTTTTCCAATTTATTTTTAGGTTTTCAAATTAAATAAAATATTAATATATATTCCCCAATATTTTATATGAGAATAAATTAAATTGATTTAGACACATATTAGATTTTGGATTTTCTATTTTATTGTGAATAATACATCCATGTGATATATTCAATGAACTTACTAATGATAATAGATTATATGTGATTTTATATTTTGAATAAAATAATCAATAATTTAAATTATTGACAATTGTGATAATTGAAATATATGGTTAAGCGTTATATGATTCATTATTAATGAGGAAACATATTGAAATGTTTTTATATTTATGACTATTCAAATACTACATCATGAATTAATTTCTCTATTTAATTATTTTTAATGGTTTTTTACTAAATGGGATGGATTTAGATAAATTTTTTATGATATGGAATCAATGAATAGTCTATGTGAACATATGTTTCTCATTTTCAAATATTATTTTATTATTGAATGATATGGATTTCCTCATCATTATAAAAACCAATAATTTTTAACTATAAATAACCCATTTCAATATTCTATAAGTTGAAACTTGAACGTGGATTTTTTTTAAATAATGAAAATTTACACACTATCTACAGTTATTCGTTCGATGGTATGATATAGTTATGATTTTGGTATGATATGGACATCAATATGGTTCAGTTATTGGAATGTTGAGGTTGTGGCGTAATATTTTATGAGGAAATTGAATGAAATCATATTATGGGTGTATATGATATAGGGATATTTGTGTTAACAGAACTATGGAGAATAAATTATTTTTAACCACATTTTATATTTTTTTATTGTACATTTACAGTATTATTCAACAATTACTGAGGATATAAGCCTATATAAATTATAAGGGATCTAAAAATGGTTATAAATTACTATATACGCTTTAAATAATTAATATTAATCATCGTAGACATTTTAACATAACATTACGAGTATTAATTATAGGCAACACAAAATATATATATCATTTAAAAAACTTATAAGACTATCTAAAATAATTTTTAAAGTTTCTATTATGTTGTATTGTTAGATTAAATTAGTCAATATTTAATTAAATAATTCTTCTTATTCTATATTTTATCTTCATTAGTGATATGATTCATCTATTAGAATTAATATATGTATATACATAAATATGAAATTTAACAACAATAAATGTTAATTTTCTAGAAATTGAATATTATTTTAGGTTTTGGTTTGTCCAAAATACTTTTATGTTGAAACATAACAAGCAAGACCAGATAGAATCTAAGTTTCTCACCATTTATTAAAATAAAAGAAAAATGTAAACAAGATACGGGTGGGGTCAAACAAAGGGATTTTCCCACATCTGTCAGAAATGTTAAAGATCATAATATGAAATTTAATTCCCATAATAATAGTCATCAATAGTTTCCCATTCCGATTGGTACATACCTTGATTTAGGATCTTATGAATATCTGTATTGAACTTGCCTACTCGCATAAAAGATAAGGTAGACATAGTGCGAGCAATGTTAGAATTGTCCTTCACAGACCTTCTCGTTGAGGGAGCATGAGTGAAGTCCATACAATAATATGACTACCCTTTTCTAGATATGTTTCCATATTTGAAAGTGATATAATGACCACTACTTTATTCCATTCCTTCTAATTTAGAGATGTCACCCCTCTATTTAGATAATATAGATGAATTCAAAATATTTGGGATTTCCTTATGAAAATCAACACGTTCAGGAGTCCCAATGTGATCCAACCCAAGAGTTGACTCAATAGTCCCATCATGGAGAGATCCTACACTAGGATTAACATTCATGTTTAGAAATGAAGGATCATAATGATTAGGAGACCTAGAAGTAGAGAGTCTTGAATCATTTCTAGTCTCAAACAATTTAGTGGGAGAATCATATGTAATATCTTTAGAAAAATCATCCTATGAAGAAGAGGGGAAACTATTAGTTCACATCAGCGACTTATCCACTTTGAGACCTTTGCATTCAAACTGGACACGTGAGGGGAAGACTTTTTCAACATATCCACCTTAGTGGAAACTATTTTTTTAGAAAATCATCATCCTGAACAAGAGACATTGACCAAGCCACATGCTTTCTCTCAGGATTCGTTCTACAGAGAGTAGTTCAATTACCCTTCATTCCACATCTTTCACATTAGATGTTATTCCAACATAACTCCAAAGAATTTCTAATGACCACACATTTAGAACAAAAGAGAGGCCTTCATTCATAATCAAAATCAAAAGGAATATTATCAGTCTGAGTGGAGAGTGTTACCTTATCAATCAAGGTGGATCTCGAATTATCCTCCACCAATATTCTAGAAAAAATTACAAATCAAACCACTTCGGTTTCCTTGTCAAGATGAATAGGATTCCCAAAATCCATCCCAATTTCATGCAGAATATTTAGATACCAAGGGAACCAATTAAGTTCTTGCAATAGAACCCATACCAAAGAAAAGGTAATTCTAACACACGAGGAAATAAAGTCCAAGGAACATTCATTAAGGTGAAGCCATCCAATATTCAGAGCCACAGACCTAAATCCCCACACTTGTATTTTTGTGATAATTTGAAGGAAAAATTCAATGAAAGAATCCAAGTCCAAGATAAACACACCTCCAATTGGTGTATCCCCATAAAAAATAGATTCACTTGATGATATCATCAAACAACCAAGGATTATCACCCTTTTGTAGATCAATACGTACAATCAGGGAAATCATCCCAACTACAATCCCTAATAAAAAATCTTTGAAATAACAACATTATGAGTAGCTGACCCCTTTAAAAGGATCCAAATATAGGAGGAGTCAATGAGCGACAAAAATGGTGGTTCCAATGTAAAACTGTCCATTGCTCTTCCATTCAGATCCTTTACAGAAGAATCCCAATTTGGAACCATCAAGACAAACAATAATTCCTTCAATTGTGAACCATAAATCACAATAAAAGGAGAACATAACTCATTCAGCGACACCATATTCCACACATATTTCCCCTGAACCACTTTATTCATGTGATGAGAACCATTATCTATAGCATCCATCTTGGATCAAGAATCATGTACTATAGGAACATTCAACACAACCAATGAAGAATGATTTTTTACACTGCCTTCAATAGGATCCTGAGCTGCACGATCCGAACCTGAAGACATGGATCTAGAGTCAACACAAAAAACTAATTGATTTGAAGAAAACCAAGGATCTAAAACAAGATCATGCATGCTTCTTCCATCCCTATGATTATCATTTATAGCATCATGAGCCATGACCAGATTTGGATTTATCACCATGATATCAAGGTGAAAAATGGGTAGGCCAGATGAGATTACTCTACCTCCAAGACACATAATGTCTTCATTATAGGATGAACCTCGTTCACCATCCACGATCATAGATTTGAGGTATTGTGGGATATGCATTGAAACCCCTATAAAGAAAATGAGCAATCTCCACAGTTGCAGGTCGTTAGCTCCCCCCCGAAACCCGATCACCATCTTCTAGGTTATCATTTTATACAAGGGTGTGATCTATATGTTGAAACATAAATTTTCTCTAAGTATTCAAACATGGAGATTAATTAAAATATATATAAAATAATATATTTTAAAATTGTTTAAATGTATTATCCTAACACCGTCCTTGAGGGATGATTTGATAATAAATTTTTTAGTGGTTTTGTGACTAGAAATAACCCTATAATATTGATTTTCAATTTCATCCAAATATGGAATGTGATTTTGGGAGGAATTAATTGAGAGATCTATTCTGACATGAACAAAGAGAAGTTTATTGATACTCTTTATTGAGCATTATTTGGAGAAATTGTTAATTCATTATACTACACATTAATTATTAATGAAGTGATCTTTTAGACATAAGTAATTTTTAGAATGTGGTTAGCATGCCTAAATAGTCACATTAATAAGATAAGATTAAAAAATAAAATATATTATATGTATGGATTGTTTTGTGGATAAAATAAATGATCTATTTTCAACATCAGTTTTTAATTCCAATTTTTTACATGTTTAAAGAACCATCTAATCACGAAAATTAAATATAGCCTCTATGAATTTCTTGTTCATATAATAGAGTTGATATAATCATATTGATCGTTCATTTTCTATGATGTTTCTATTTCATATTTTGTGTGAGTTATTTCATATATATTGAGGAGAAAAAATATATAGACCCCTCATAACCTTGTAAAGGTTAATAGAATTAATCCTTCCATACTTGTGATTATTTGTATTCATGATTGATTTATGATAGTCTCCCAAGGTTTATTTTTGGAAAATTATACAGAATAGAATACTATGAAGTTGAGGATTTTTATAAATTACATAACACTGAATTGAGGCCATTAAGAAAAGAAAGTTCTTAATTTTTATTCATTTGAAAATAAACAATAATAATTTATAAAATTACATGTATTTAAATGTCCAAGAGAAATTTTATTAAAAGAAATCTAATTTTAATTTGGATGAACCATATTACAATTATTTATACAATTAATGATGAATAAAAATAGTAATGTTTTTAAAATCATTTAATTGGATATTCTAAAATATTATGGAATTGATATGGAATTAATATGTTCTACATTATCAATATGTTTATTGGGATGAATTACATTCATTGTTTTGATTAAATTTTGTGACAATCAATGAAATTATGTTGATGTTTCAATTCACAGATTTATCTTATCACATTGTATTGATAATGAAAATTAGATTTAGGTTCTATATACAATGTTGAAAAACAATAAAATTTTTATTTTTTATGTTAGTTTTATAAATAATAGTGGAATTATAGTATAAAGAGTTCTGGTGAGATGCCAATATAAAGAACACTATTTGGATTCTAGTATAACATGGTATGTGAATAAAAAAACTATACTAACCCACTATTATTTATTGAAAAAATATTTTCATAGTTTATTTTTCTTCAACTTGTCCAAAACATAGTAATGATAGTTCTACACATTAGTGGTGAATCATGATAAACCAATTTTTTCTTTAATTAATTTTAATACTAAATATTATGTTAATGTTCTTATGAAAAGTAATGACCAAATAATCCAAATAGACGAAATAAATTCAATATAAAAATTTGTAAAATGTTAATGGAATAGAAATCTATTAAATTTTTGTATGCTGAAGAACCCCCACTAGGTATACCTATATGATAAACTTTTTTTATTAATAAATTGGCCATTGTTGATTCAGTTTATCTTTTTTCAATATAATTCACTTGAAAAAAACCTTGTATCTATCATTTCATCACAAAATATCAGAAACACATTTCAATATTACGATAAATACTAGATATAGAATGGTTTATAATCCAAAAAAAAATTAGGTTATTACATAATTAAATTAAAACTAATATTATAATGAAACATGTTCCTATAAGAAATTAATTATATATATATAATCTATAATTAATCCTATAATGATCTCTTAAGAATAAAGTGATTAATAAATAATGATAAATTTTAACTTATAATTCATATTGTTCTTATATCCCTAAATAATATCCTATGTTTAATTCAATTTAATAAAATCAATAAAATATATTATTAATAATTATTTGATTATTTTACATTAAATAAATTAATTAATTATACTATTTCGGCTGTTAACTATTACATTTTGAATCACAAGTTCATATAATATCTTGTAATCATATGACTAAAGATCTTCAACCCCTATATATTTCCATTTATTTATATTCAATTTGTAAAATAAAATTAAAATAAATTGTTTACTTTATAATTCATAACAATTTCTCCTATGTGATTACTCCTATAGAAAATTTTATCATACACTATAGTCGAAAACTATAGGTCATGATGTGGGTTATATTTTTTGGTAGAACGCATTTAAAAAAAAGTGATCATTTACATAATTATCCTTCATGTGCATGTAACCAAAACCACTAATGAGTTATGAAGATATTATTTATAACATTCATCCCCATAAGGTAAAAGTGAGATTTGAGAAACATTAATAAATTGTTTCCATAGTTATAATGATAAAAAGAGGATATTTTAAAAAATAAAATTAATGGATAGATGAATAATGATTTAATTTAATGAATGGTATTCAAACATTTATTAATAGAAGGAATATCTATAAATTAAATTTTTGGCTAATAGATAAATTAATAATCAACTCGATTATTCACTATTATGACACAGAAATAGTTTTAAAAAAATCCTGAGCAATCCATTAAGAACTATATATCATGTTTTAGTGGATTGAAAAAGTAAGTAATACATGGTAATTAAAATGATTTTTAAAATTTCTAATGGGTTTTTATAATATACTTGTATTTTTAGACTCTATGTAATTATCTTGTGTGAAAATCTATTATCACCCAAAAATAGTAGTGGGGAATTTGAAAAATCTATTAAATCAATATATATTTTTAAGAATATGTTTTGACAATGCTGAAAAAGATCAATATGAAATAATAATATATTGATTCATTAAACTCTTAATGTGGGAATGATATGAAATTAATCCTCTTATTTGAAAGTAATCATTCAGAGGTAATCATGAATAATATATTACAAGTTGTTTTTTAACTTTATATCCTTCTAAAATGATATACTAATATAATTTAATTCTATGAATAAGTGGGTTTTCAAAAAAACATGCAAAAATGATGTCAAAACAATCTTTTAACTATATTACCCATGATATATATTGAATATAATCAATGAGATTAATGATATAATTTATTAATTCAAATATATATAACTACAAATTAAAATTCATATAGTTCTTATGGATGGTTTCTTATTCATATTGGATTGATACCAAATGTGGTCATTAAGGCTCACCTAAATCAAACAAGTCACCCAGTTCATTCATTAAAATGATAATCAATTTTTAAATTTAAATTAATTGGAAAACAAAAATACAAATAAAGTTTAATAATGTTCTTGATGACACATATAAGGTTCATTTCATATGTAGTGTATGTCACATACATCCATTATATAGGACCCATACATGTATAACATATTTTTTTCAATAATGCAGTATATATTGTTAAAATTTTAATGAATCACTTCATTACATATCATTGGGTTAATAAAAAAGTATTCAATATAATAATTTTAATCTTGGAGGTTGTCAATTTGGGGGACATGGACCAATGGGTGATAGTTTATAAATATTTATGAATTTATCATTTGGGTTTTGGAGTGGGTGAAATCTGCATAAATATAATGAGGATGATTTTGGTTGATTTTAGAAAATTTAAAGGGAAAAAATGATTGAGATAGTTTCCAATAAATTAACACATTAGATTCTATAGGTACTTATTGGGGATATATTTTTTGATATCTATTGTCCAAACCCATGTGCGGCTAATGAGAATACATGTGGTGATCGTCCATGTACAATTTAGCTGGTGGTATCCCACTAGGTAGCTGATAGTCTAAGAGACTCCTTCTGAAATTGTTAGACATTACCTATTGTTATAGTCATCCCGAAATTTTTTTAACTAAACAACACAATTAGGATATGACTTTTTTGATAACTAATTCACTTCCCCTAGTGATCGATGATTTTAATTTTAAATTATCTTTTGTATTATTATTACAAATTTAGAAATTTTACCTTTTAATATTATGCGATTCTACAATTTAATAGGTTCCATATTACCTATTTTAGTTTCATTTTTTAATTTATCTATATTATAACAGAGAAATCATTCATGAAAAACATGTTTTAAAAATATTATGTCTAATGTATGTTTAAAGATGTTAAATAACCTTTGTAACATTATATTGAATGTATTTTTAATCATATTATGAGTTTTATGGGTTATTTATAATTTTCATCATATATATCGATACATTTTTATTACAATGATAGTTGATTTAATTATAAATTTTGTTGAGACACAAAATTCGTCTTTTATTTTATGATAAATCTTATATTAGTTCCTCCATTATATTATGATATTTTTTATGGTTATATATTAAAATAAAATTAATTATTTTGTAATATATATTATTAATTTATTAGTCACATCGTATGACTATGGATTTGATCATATGAGTGAGAGAAGATATTGATTCCATGGAAGATAACTAAGATCATAGATGTATTTATGAGTCCAAGATTCAATGAAAACTATTGTAAGATGTTAGTAGTATCCAAATTATTTTAAAATTATTTTAAAAATTTTATAATGAAAAGAGATTTACATTTTGGTAAAATTTTACAAAATATGACTCTTGTTGGTCCCATTATGACTTCATCATATACAATAAATCCTTAAAAAATATTTACTATGGTAGATTTTTTTTCTTGTAGTGGAATTATCATTAAATTTTATTATATTATAGTCATTGAGATATTTGGAAAAATTATTGATAACGATTCTAGAGTGACTTTGTTGTTGTATTCCAGATAGATTCTTAATATAAACCAATATTTATTAACTACAGAATGTATTAGGATTGATATTTTTACAGTGAAAATTCTATAGTGTCATGGATTGGGAGATGGTTTCTGAATGGTCTATGAAATTTGAGTATATAAGAATATAAATTATTTTCTATCATGGGACATGTAACATCGTACGATGCTCTGTGAATATTATTGTGGTGGACAAGATTATAAATATATATTAGTGCATTTTTAATGCAAGGATTACCAAATATGATTTAACATTCTTATCAATTTCCAATGATGGATTTCATTGGGTGATTAGGATATTGGGTGCATTTAATAGAGGCATTGGGTCTAGAAATATACTCTAGTAATGAACAATTAATGGATATGAAAATTGTAATGTCATTCGAATTAGTATATTTAATATGGGGATCATATGATTGGTTATATAGCTATTGGGATTTATTTGTAAAAAGATTTATGTTATATCAATATCAAGTTATATCAAATGTTCATTTGTACCATTTTGATGAGTATATAGTGTTTTAAAATGGGATCATTTGACGAATGATCATTATAGAAATTAATTAAAATATATGGAGACATTAGGGAATTTAAAGGATTATATTGAGTTTTAAAATCCATGGGAATGTTCCCATTATAGTTGAGATATATCCCAATAGAATACTATGGTAGAAAATTTATTATATTATTATATTAGGTCATATTATGATGGAAATGATTTATTCTACTTACATGAGATACATTTACTAAAATTAAAGAAATGTATGATTCCTCTTGTTATGAATATTGAAATTGTCATTTCGAAAATAGGTTATTACATAAATTATTATTTCATTTCCAATTGGGATAAACATAATTTATCCATTTCATCATAGATTAACTTCCAATTATTTTTTTAATTAATTGTTTCATATTTAAATAAATAAACCTAATATAATTATGAGGACACTGGTAATTACTATTATCATAGATGGGTATCCTATAATTATAGAGTGAGGTGATTTCTAGTATTATAGACGATTAACATATTATCAATGAAAAAAATTATACTAGTTATTATTGATGTATATTTTATTTATATAATCATAGGTTGGACTATCTATTTCATACATAGTCCTATTACCAAATATATATATATTATCCCTTTAATTATGAATGGACATTAAATAATTCCACCCATTTATAAATTTAAATCATTCTTATGATTTATGGTATATAGTGTCATGCATATGATGGATTAAATTTATTGAAATTGATTGTATAATTTTCGACCATGTATCATAATGTATTGGTTAGTACATAAAATATTTTAATGACTGATGTATATTGAGTGGTTTAACTTATTTATTAAATTTTCAAATATGAAAAATTTGATAAATTATCGGGGACATGTTGTGGAGAAAACTATTTTTCTCACTCACCCTCTAAAAAGGACTCTAATGGATGTGAAACCGTCTATATTGAGACACATATGTAAATAATGGACTGGTGATTGAGTAGATGTGATATATCACTAATGTGTTAAAATGTAGTTATATTTAATGAATAGGGTAATAGTTTCGTCTGTATTTCTTTCAGGATTTTTTAATTTCACTGCCTTAGTGGTTGTATGAGTCACGACCCGTCCTCGGGGCATGTGCCGTGACTACCCCAAACCTGCCTTCCATAGGCCTGGGGCTGGCGACTAGCACCAAAGGCGTAAATACCGATAACTGGGAAGGCATTGCCTTTATAAAAGTAAACAAAACACCACAGAGTACAAGCGAAAGTAAAACACTAAGTACAAAGAGAAGTGCTGAAAAGTAAATGGGTCAGAATACAAACACAACTGAAAGTACAACTACAACTGAACAAAAGTACAACAGAAAAAGACAACAGTAGGAAGAATGGAAGCAGCTCCTGGGACGTCCTCCTTGGATCCGACCTGAAGGGTTGGTACAGATGGCGCATCTCCTGGATCATCCACCACGGATCCTACCTTAAGGGTAGGTACAGATAGCCTCTACAACGCTCTCGCCCGTCAACCTCCTCCGAGTGTCGTCTCACCATGAAGTCCACCTCCGGATACTGACTCGTCGTGTAGTCCACCTCCGGGTACCGTCCAGTCCTCGAACACTTGGCCTCCGTCAGCACTGCCCTTCGTCTGCAACCCACACAACGAGGTGCGGGCATAGCCCGTGCAGGGGTGAATATAACGATACTCAGTAGGGACCCCGATACCCTCATGGTCTCACTAAGACCAACAAGGATAACCATAAGAAGATCTCAACAGATAACCTCTACATAGGTATAAGCCCATACATATACCTATGTTATAAAGTAACCCATCTCAATCATGAGGAAACACAAAGATTATGAAATCAACGGATAACCACTACCCAGGTATATGCCCATACATATACCTCAGTTATCAAGTGACCTATCTCAATCATGAGGCAAACACAAGGTCATAGACTTAGCTCAAACTAGGATTTTCATTATCGAAACCATAACTGCTGAAGAGCCCCGTCTCTGGAGTGTACAGTGGTTCTGTCACGACTTCGAGTTACTGCTCACTAATCCAAGTCTCTAAGGTACTCCTCCTATCGAGTACCGTGGGTCTGCTACCAAATACTGGGTGCTCCGTCCGCTGTGGGTCTGCCGCCAAATACCGGGCGCTCCCCCTAATAGCCTACAGAGGTACTCCTCCGGTTGAGTACCGCGGGTCTGCTGCCAACTACTAGGTGCTCTGTACGCCGTGGGTCTGCCGCCAAATACAGGGTGCTCCGTCCACTGGGCTAGTCGACTCACTCCAAGTCGATTCGGTCAAGCAGTCGCCAGGTCTCAGTCGTCTACACGGTCTCCGTACTCTGCATGCTCGTCTTTGGGAGGGTCCGCTCCACGAGCTATAGGTCGATACTCCAAGTATCTCAAAGTCCCACGAAGAAGTATCTCAAAGGACCGCCTCGTCATAGGGTTCTCAACGCAACAGACGGCGCGTCAATCGGACGCCCGGTCTGTGAGTTATTAGCCTTTTCGTCCTAGGGGTCCGGTTGGTTTCGTGAGCCGACCAACCCGGCCATATCTCAACTGTACCCCGATATCTCATAGGGTATACTCATAGGGACTATTTATCAACGTGATCACCAACGCCGCTAACAGTTCGTCAAATGGACGTCCGGTCTGAAAGATATCAGCTTTTCCGTTCCAGGGGCCCGGTTGGATTTCAGGTATGATCCAACCCCGCAACTATCCAACAGCAAAAAAAACTCAGCCGAAATATGCCAAATGTTTCGTCTCATCAAGTGGAATTCAATGAGTCAGACGGCACGTCAATCGGACGCCCGGTCTGTGAGTTATTGGCTTTTTCGTTCCAGGGGCCCCGTTGGTTTCGTGAGCGAACCAACCCGACCGCACTCTGACGGCATCCAAAACTCGAGCGAAGTAAGCCAAAAGATCCGTCTCACTAAGAGGAATCCATCAAAGTCTACGGCACGACAATCGGGCATCCGGAGCTCACGATATAAGCATGTCCGCTCTGAGGGCCCGGTTGGTTTCGTATCCGAACCAACCTGGCTGAACCCAAAGTATTCTGAAACCTTCAGTGCAATATACCGAAGCGACCGTCTCGATCCAGGGATCGCATCGCCGCTGCGTCGATCAGAGGTATAAAGCTCAAGATATGGGCGAAAGACTGTGAGGGGTCCGAAAATGAGTGTTTCGGGGCCGGACCGACCTGACCCGAGACCCCCTGGGTCGGCCCGAACCGGGTCGACCCGACCCGGGTGCGGGTCCAACCCAGCCGGCGCAGCCCAGTCCTGCTGGGAACGGCCCGACCCGGTCTGCCCAAGCTGGCCCGGCTCGGCCGGGGGTTCAGTTGAATGGCCGAACCGTGCGGGGGGCGTTGCCCCCGCGTGAAGAGCCGCGACCCCGCGGGGGGCCGCCCGTGGCAGTGGACGCAGTAGCCGGCCGCGTCCCCCCGCTCCCCTCCGGTCTCGTGCGGTCGCAGGACCGCGCTCCACCGCCGGGGCTTCAGCCGCGGCGGATTCTTCTGGCGGCGCTCTGGGCGCCTCCGCCCCCAACCGCCGGCGCTGCCGCACCGGCGGGGCGCGCCGACAGGGGCTTCCGCGGACCACCGAACGAGCTCTGGTGGTCCGATTCGCCTGTGGTCTTCACCAGTCATCATCCAAGGACCCGAACTTCACTGGAAAGATCCCACAATGCCTCTATAGCTTCATTTGTTTTTTTCTGACGCGGCACGACAGTGCCCTGTCTTGTTCAACTTCAGCGGCGCTGCGCGACGTCGCCGCGCTTCTTAGTCCTTCCTCATAATTTTCCACGATGTGCAACGGCACCGTGCCACCTTTCACGTGCCGCAACAATTTCAAACAACAAGTGGGGAGGAGGGTCGGCCGTGTTCGTGCAGTCCTACCTCCTCCCGTTATAATGATAGAAAGAGGCCATCTAATAGAAGTTGACGTACCACAAGAAATAATTCATGGACAAAAACAATAATCTTCAACATCAATCTGCATGAATGAACGATCCGTGGATCAACCTGGAATTGGTTGGTCCGTGCTCGTCGTTACTTTCTTAAAAGATAAGAGAACACCAAAATAAATTCCCCTACCTCGATTCAAGGTTCGTTCGTCGTCGTCACGGAAATCGGTGTCGCGAGAATGACGTCGCGGGGTCGGAAGTAGATTCCATGGATGTCGGGTCGTTCTACATTGAAGTGAAGGTGTTATTAATCAAAGAAGAACCATTCTTCATCGAAGGAAAGTTCTCTTCTTCTTCACACCAAAGCTCTCCCAAAAACTCTATGACATTCTAATGTTTTCTCCCACACAAAAAGCTCTAACTCAAAATAATATCCCATGATATTATTTTTATTCACACCACAAAGATTTAAAATTCAAAACAAACCACTTAATTAAACAAATTAAGAGACTCATCTCATTAATTAAGGCATGTTGGCATGAATTAATGGTGCAATGAAAAGGAGAAGAGTTACACAAAATAAGAGGAGTTAACAAACTTAATGGAAGAGGAGATTAATGGGGAGTTGACACATTAAAATCAAGGGAGTTTAAGGGGGGTTGTAGAGTTATACATTTAAACACAAGGGGTGTTAAATGGGGGGAAGTTCGTGGGGTTTAAAGGGAAGGCGAAGGGTTGGGGTTTCGTGTGGACCCCACCACCCTTGGTCATACCCTCTCATGGGATGTTAGGTGGGGTGTGGCCCCACCTCCAACTTCTCTATGAAGAAATTAACATCCATATAAAATAAATTGTAACACTACAATTTATTAAGACTTATAGAATCCCCAAAAATTAACCACCTCATGGGACAAAAACGCAACTGCGCTTAAGGTCCCCTTAAGAAATTATCGGCGCTGCGAGTTCATCAGTGCCCTCGGATTTCAATTCCGAGTACTGGTTCAAAAGATAGAAAAACTGTCTCGTTCGTTCACTGAACGTACCCGAGCCAAACTACGGAAAATGATTCTAGGCAGACCGTGCCTCAGAATCAGACGCCGTCAGAAACTACGTTCTTGTAAAATTCCAAACAAAATTAAAAAAAATCCTTGAAATTTCCGGGTCTTTACATTACTCCCATATCAGGGATTTACGTCCCCGTAATGCTTCAACACAAACTAGGGATACAAAAGCGGTACTGAGCACGCATCTGAGCCTCCTGCTCTCATGTGCTCACCTGGAGGTTCCCATACTACCAGTGAAAGCGCACCCGAGGAATTTCCCATCCTCATATGATCCACTTCTGTCGATCCTCGATTCCCACTGGAACCTCCGTGAAAGTCACCCCATCGCCAAAATCCATCTCCCCATGGTCGATGATATGCGAAGGGTCGAACACATATCTCCTCAGTTGAGATACGTGGAAGTCGTCGTTCAACTGGTGCAACTGAGGTGGATGCGTCAAGTAGTAAACCACTTTGCCTTCCCTGCTAAGGACCTAAGAAGTTCCACTGAACCTCCGGGATAACTTTTCGTCTTGGCCAAATATCCGTAAACCTCGTCGAGGTGAAACCCATATAAGGAAGTGATCGTCATCCTCGAACTCTAGAGGCCTCCAAATCCTGTAAGCATAAGGATTATTTCGGCCCTGTGCTGTCCTCAACCACTCTTGGATGACCTGGAACTTCTCTAGTCTCACAAGAGCTGCTATGATTTCTTCTTTGCCGATAAGAGAAATCTGGTCTCATCCCCTGGATGAACCACATTCACTGCCTAATACAGTCAATCCAGACATGAATGATGCTTTCATGCCATGGATGACATCTTAAGGCCTTGACGTAACTACAAAGAGATCCAACAGTGACTCTTTCCTCCAAGGGTCGAGTCACACTGTCGTAATTAGTGTGAGGTCACTAGGTCTCCTCCAATAGAAATCTCGAAAGTGAGGGTCAAGTCAACAGTCTTAACCGGGACCACTCCGTATCAACCAAACAAAAGGAAAGGAAAGAAAACCTTAAAAATATAAGTGTATTTTCATTATTGAAGCTCATAGTACAAAGAAACAAATGTAACAACAACAAAACTAGAAGCAACAAGATCAATAGCCTCCAGGTATAGAGCTAGTCCCGCTCCTGTCCATATGCTTCCGGAGCTCCATGACCATAGGCCTCAGCTGCCTGAAGCTGAGCTCTCTCATGTCCTCTTGTCCCCTGTGGTCGGGGTGGGCCTCCGGGTGGTGGTGGTGGAAACACCCCGAAGCGTCGTCCACCTCCAGCTGCATGGCCAGCTCCTCTTCCATGGCCTCCTACTCCTTGCGGTCTGCCCTGATCGAATCTTTGGCTCTGCCTGGGAGGTTCTTCCTTTAACTGCTGGTCATCTGCATGGCGGGTCAGACAGTCACGTGCCATGTGACCAATCCCTCCGTAGGAGTAACACTGTCCACTCTCGGCATGACTGACTCTAACTCCACCACGGTTCCCCCGCACAACTGAACCTGAGTCATGCAGTCGGCCACAGGTACGTCTGGTCCTCTTGGACCTCTGCATCATCTGTCTATTGTCTACTGCAGAAGACTCTGCCATAATCCGACTAGTGGTGGGTCGTGCTGCTGGAGACTGCTCAGCAAGGAAACTCTCCACTAAGTGGGCTCTCTCCAACACCCCTGTCTGGGTCGGAAGGATGTGAGAAACAACAGAAGCTCTAATCTCCTTCATGAGCACCTTCTCGAAGGTTCGGGTCCTAAAGAATGGGTCTTGTACTATATATGTGGAGTAGCACGAGAGGTCTATGAACCTCGCTGAATATTGTGCCACTATCATGTTGCCCTACCGTAGTTGAAGTAGCTCCTGTATACGCACTGCTCGAAGTTTGGCTAGTTCAAAATCTTCCCGGAACAGGCTCTTGAAGTCAGCCCAAAGAAGTGTCGCCTCATCATGCATCTGGAGTATCAGGCTCCACCGTCTTCCTGCTGCTACCTAAAGAAGTCTGGAAGAAAGGATCACCATGAAGTCTGCGGGCATCCCCACTAGCCTGAAGACTCTCACCACAGCCTCCATCAAATCCTCAGCCTCCTGCAGGTCCGTCTCACACTGAAACATGGGTGGCCTCTGGCACTGGAACTCGTGCAGTGCGCTCAAGCAACGTGCACCCTCCACTGCTGGGGATGGTGTCATCAGTGTCCCAACGGGTAGTAGTACTGCTAGTGCGCCTGCTGGTGCCTTAACTAGGATAGGGCCCTGTACTGAGGCCACGTCGCTCGACGAGCTGTCAGTACGAACAACTCTCGGGGCTCTAGCTGGTCGTCCGTGGGGAGGCATCCTGAAAGAAACAAACATGACATGGTCAAAAAACTTATACCAGGTGAGCTGACCTGGTTTGAGCTGATATTTAAAAACTTCCGGAAACACACACGCAATCAGTGTTTTCGTGCACAAAGTAGGAAATCTGTTGTCAGGGTCCTGGTGTATGGATACGTCGGCCGCCCGCACCAACACTGGACTCCCAGAACTGAAAAACACACTTGGTACTCTTAACATTATTTCTTCACAGAATGAAAATACCAGAGTTATAAGTTCTGCGATTGAACCGACTCCTTTGATACCAATTTGTCACGAACCGTCCTCGGGGCCCGTGCCGTGACTACCCCAAGACCTCCTTCCATAGGTCACGGGCTGGTGACTAGCACCAAAGGCGTAAATCCCGATAATAGGGAAGGCATTTCCTTTATAAAAGTAAAAAAAACACCACAGAGTACAAGCGGAAGTAAAACACTAAGTACAAAGAGATGTGCTGAAAAGTAAATGGGCCAGAATACAAACCCAACTGAAAGTACAACTACAACTGAACAAAAGTACAACAGAAAAAGACAATAGCTGGAAGAACAGAAGTGGATCATGGGACGTCCTCCTCGGATCCTACCTGAAGGGTAGGTACAGATGGCATAGCTCCTGGATCGTCCACCACGGATCCTACCTGAAGGGTAGGTACAGATAGCCTCCACAACACTCTCGCCCGTCAACCTCCTCCGAGTGTCGTCTCACCGTGAAGTCCACCTCCGGATACTGACTCGTCGTGTAGTACACCTCTGGGTACCGTCCAGTCCTCGAACACTCAGCCTCCGTCATCACTACCCATCGTCTGCAACCAACACAACGAGGTGCGGGCATAGCCCGTGCAGGGGTGAGTATAATGATACTCAGTAGGGACCCCGAGACCCTTAAGGTCTCTCTAAAATCAACAAGGATAACCACAAGAATATCTCAACAGATAACCTCTACTTAGGTATAAGCCCATATATATACCTAAGTTATCAAGTAACCCATCTCAATCATGAGGAAACACAAATATTATGAAATCAACGGATAACCAATACCCAGGTATATGCCCATACATATACCTAAGTTATCAAGTGTCCCATCTCAATCATGAGGAAAACACAAAGTCATAGACTCAGCACAAACCAAGATTTTCATTATCGAAACCATAACAGCTGAAGAGCCCCGTCTCTGGAGTGTACAGTGGTCCTGTCACGACTCCGAGGTACTGCTCACTAATCCAAGTCTCTAAGGTACTCCTCCTATCGAGTACCACGGGTCTGCTGCCAAATACTGGGCGCTCCGTCCGCTGTGGGTCTCCCGCCAAATACCAGGCGCTCCCCCTAATATCCTACTGAGGTACTCCTCCGGTCGAGTACTGTGGGTCTACTGCCAACTACCAGGCGCTCCGTCCGCCGTGGGTCTGCAACCAAATACCGGGCGCTCCGTCCAGTGGGCTAGTCGACTCACTCCAAGTAGAGTCGATCAAGCAGTCGTTAGGTCTCAGTCGTCTACACGGTCTCTGTACTCCTCACGGTCGTCTCTAGGAGGGTCCACTCCATGATATACAGGTTGATACTCCAAGTATCTCAAAGTCGCACGAAGAATTATCTCAAATGACTGCCTCATCATAGGGGTCTCAACGCAATAGACGGCGCATCAATCAGACGCCTGGTCTGCGAGTTATTAGCCATTTCGTCCCAGGGGCCCGGTTGGTTTCGTGAGTGAACCAACCCAGCCGTATCTCAACTATACCCCAAACTCTCATAGGGTATACTCATAGGGACCGTTTCACAACTTGATCACCAACGCCGCTGACGGTTCGTCAAACGGACGCCCGGTCTGAAAGATATCAGTTTTTCCGTTCCAGGGGCCCGGTTGGATTTTGGGTATGATCCAACCCGGCCACTATCCAACATCAACCAAAACTCTGGCGAAGTACGCTGAAAGTTCCGTCTCATCAAAAGGAATTCAACGAGACAGACAATGCGTAAATCGGACGCCCGGTCTGTGAGTTATTGGCTTTTTCGTTCCAGGGGCCCGGTTGGTTTCGTGAGCGAACTAACTAGACCGCACTCCGACAGCATCCAAACCTCGGGTGGAGTATGCCAAAAGATCCATCTCACTTAGAGGAATCCATAAAAGTCGACAGCACGTCAATCGGACATCCAGAGCTCAAGATATAAGTGTTTCCGCTCCGAGGGCACGGTTGGTTTCGTATCCGAACCAACCTGGATGACCACAAAGTATTCTGAAACCCTATGTACGATATACCGAAACGACCGCGTCGGTCCAAGGATCGCATCACCACTGACTGTGCGTCGATCGGAGGTCTACAACTCAAGATATGGGCGAATGACCGTGAGGGGTCCGAAAACGGGGGTTTCGGGGCCGGGCCGACCTGAACCGGCCGGCGCGGCCCGGCCCGGCTGGGCGCAGCCCAGCCCGGTCTGCCCAAGCCCGCCCGACTCGGCTGGGGGTTTGGCCTAATGGCCGAACCGTGCAGGGGGCGCTACCCCGCGTGAAGAGCCGCGGCCCCCTCGTGGGGCCACCCGTGCCAGCGGACGCGGCAGCCGACCGCGTCCCACTGATCCCCTCCGGTTCCATGCGGGTGTGGGACCGCGCTCCGCCACTGCGGATTCTTCTGGCGGTGCTCCGGGCGCTCCCCACCCCCCCCCCCCCCCCAACGGCCGGCGCCGCCGCACCGTCGGGGCGCGCCGGCAGGGGCTTCCGCGGACCACCGGACGCGCTCTGGTGGTCCGATTCGCCTGCGGTCTTCGCCAGTCATCATCCCGGGACCCGACCTTCTCTGAAAAGATCCCACAATTCCCGTGCGTCTTCGTTTTTCATTTTACGGTACGGCACGGACGGTGTCGTGGCTTGTTCAACTTCATCGGCGTGGCGCGACGGTGCCCCGCTTCTTAGCCCTTGCTCATAATTTCTGCACGGTGCAACGGCACCGCACCACCTTTCACATGCCGCAACAAATTCAAACAACAAGGGGGGGAAGAGGGCCGGCCGTGTTCGTACGATCCTTCCTCCTCCCGTTACAATGATAGGAAGCGGACATCTAATAGAAGTTGACATACGAAATGAAATAATTCACGTACAAAAACAATAATCCTCAACATCAATCCGCATGAACGAACGATCCATGGATCAACCTGGAATTGGTTGGTCCGCGCTCGTCGTTCTTTTCTCAAAAGATAAGAGAACACCAAAATAAATTCCCCTACCTTGATTCAAGGTTCGTTCGTTGTTGGCGCGGAAATTAGTGTCGCGAGAATGACTTCACGGGGTCAGACGTAGACTCCGTGGACGTCGGGTCGTTCTACGTTGAAGGGAAGGTGTTCTTAATCGAAGAAGAACCGTTCTTCGTCAAAGGAAAGTTCTCTTTTTCTTCACACCAAAGCTCTCCCAAAAACACTAGGACTTGCTAATGTTTTCTCCCACACCAAGAGCTCTAACTCAAAATAATATCGCATGATATTATTTTTATTCACAACACAAATATTTAAAATTCATACCAAACCACTTAATTAAACAAATGAAGAGACTCATCTCATTAATTATGGCATGTTGGCATGAATTAATGGTGGAAGGAAAAGGTGAAGAGTTATACAAAATAAGAGGAGTTAACAAAATTAATGGAAGAGGAGATTAATGGGGAGTTGAAACATTAAAAGCAAGGGAGTTTAAGGGGGGTTGTAGAGTTATACATTTAAACACATGGGGTGTAAAATGGGGGGATGTTCGTGGGGGTTAAAGGGAAGGTGAAGGGTTGGGGTTTCGTGTGGACCCCACCACCCTTGGTCATACCCTCTCATGGGAAGTAAGGTGGGGTGTGGCCCCACCTCCAACTTCTCTATGAAGAAATTAACTTCCACATAAAATAAATTGTAACACTACAATTTATTTAAGACTTATCGAATCCCCAAAAATTAACCACCTCATGCGACAAAAACGCAACCGCGCTTAAGGTCCCCTTAAGCAATTATCAGGGCTGCGAGTTCATCGGTGCCCTCAGATTTCAATTCTGAGTACCGGTTCAAAAGATAGAAAAACTCGCTCGTTCGTTCACTGAATGTAGCTGAGCCAAACTTCAGAAAATGATTCCGGGCACACCGGGCCTCGGAATCAGATGCCATCAGAAACTGCGTTCTTGTAAAATTTCAAAAAAAATTAAGAAAAAATTTTCCATGAAATTTCCGGGTCTCTATAGTATGATTGAACCAATATGAAAATCTACACAATATATTACTATTTTGCGTTTGAAAATGGTTAAATTATATCATAACATTTTACTTTTACATTAATTGGTATGAATTTTCATAAACTTATATATATTATATTTATTGGTAACATGTTTTGTTGGAAACTGGTATTATGAAATAGGAATTAATTTATTTTATATTTAATAGTCTCAAGTTTTATACAATTTCAATTTTTTCTTTCACATTTTATTTTATATTATTTATTTAATATATTATTTTTAAAATTTATTTTTTATTTATATTTCTTATAAGGTTATTATTGATGGGATCTCAAGAATCATACATGGATTTTAGGATCACATGAAACTTTGCATGATTTTGTGTGATTAGAGATTTGTATATCAAAACGAATATTTACCTAAATTATAATTATTTAAAAAAACATGAAAATATATTATGAAAGAGTGATAATTAAATTATGATTTTTTTTTAAAATATTAATAATTTTCAATAGAAATAATTCATGGGAATTTTTACTAAATAAATAATATGTGTGCATAATTTTTGATTTAATTGTATTATAATGTACATGTATGTGTATGTTGTACGATGAAGAATTATGATTTTGTGTGAATGGAATTTTATATATTTTTTTGTGGAATATATCTTAATAATACCTATGATTTAGATTTATAAAAGATGTATATGAATAGTATATAGTGTTTTTTAATATTTTATATAATTTTTTTATATTTATTTCAGAATGTTATAATTGGATAAATTAAAAACCATTAAATGGGAAATATAATTCATGTGGAATTAATTGGTAAGTCTGGAATAAAATTAACATATAACACATATATTTGTGGTGGGTCATAATATAAGTTTAATATCTTTTTTATTCAAATGTTCAATGATAAGGTATATGGTTTGAGATTTAGATTTATGGAACTAACTATATCAGTTGGAATTCTTCATATAAAGGTAGACCATAAATCATGTAGCCAAATTATTGTGACACAACATCTTCTAATTATTATGGGTACTTTTTTTAGGAATTATGATGAAGGGATGTGAGAGTGTATCAATATTACTTAAAATGGCACAACCTTAAACAATGAATATTATAGTTAATTGTACTAGAATTGATTTTTTTCATTCATAATTATCTAATTATTATATTTTCCTAAATAATTGGGTCATTATTTATTCATAAAAACCCAGAATAATAAAAAGAAGATAATACTTAAAACAGTATCCATATATTTGAAAATATTTTCTTAAAAAAACCTGAATTATTTTTCTAATGAATCATCACGATAATCATATGGGATTGTGATTTTCTTTTATTCATCCTTAATCGTTGTGGAATACATTTTAAAACATGGTGTGAGCATGAAAATATCTGTAATGGAAATGAAAATGTGGAATGAAACCACTAGTCCATGAATACTTATAAACATAAGAAATATTTTTCACAAAGTTATACTTCTTACCCATAAAGAATCATATACATACTATGTGAGAACATAAGATTAACATGAATCAAATAAAATATAAATTAAACATTTATGTGACTTGGGGTCATATTTTCATACCATACATAGATGTAATTGTTTCCAAAATTGGTACCATATAATTTTTAACCCTCACGAATACCTTACAATGTTACCACCATGGATTACTTATAGTGTAACTGTCCTAGTTAATTTTAGAATAAACTTTACCATAATCATTAAACATAAAAATATAAAATGAATTGGTGGGATATGATGGACCCACCCATCACTGTAAATAATTCCCAATAACCACCACAAAATCATTATACAAGAATACTTCCTCCAAAAAAATCATTCCCTGAGAGAAATAACTTATATTAAATATTATTGTGATCATAAATGAAACACAATTCTATGAAAATAATCATGAAATACGATAAATAAAACACTAAAACATTATTTATTTATGATATAAAGAATACTCACATTCAATATATGTAAAAAATCATTCCATTTTAATTTTTTAAAACTAGAAAATGAAAGAGGAATTTTAATGAAAATTTTTTTAGCTGAGGATTGAAATCCTTCAAATGTGTTCAGACCTCTTATATAATTATTTATATATTATTATTAAATTATTACAAGACAATATTAATATTTATAATATCTTATATAATATTTTATAACATCATTCCACCCATTTTTTAATAATATTAAATTATTTTCAGTGTTTTAGGTGAATTTATTTCATCGTTTACATGGTTGGTTCAATATATAATTTTATGTCAAATTGATGAAAAACACAAAAAGTTGAAATAAAAGGTATTTATATGTTTCAAAAATTCCATATATCATTTTTTATCTAATATGGTGATTATTCATTTGATAAAACATTAATGAAAATTATTTTGTTTTTTTTGGACGTTATATACCATCATTATGAACTTATATAATTTTATTTAATATAATTTTTATAGATTGGTTCTAGGAAATTACATGACATATAATATCTAAAATAAAATTTTAATTATCCATAATAATTAATTTATGACCATCCTTGAAGGGAGTAACAGAAAATGAAAACATTTTGTCCATGAAGGTTGTGAATCGACACGTCACATATGATGACAACATTTTCTAGAATAATATTATAATTTGATGTGTTTGATAGGGAATATTATATTAACAAAATAAAATTAATATATATTACATATACTATATTTATTATGTAACTTGTTTAAGGGGATTAGATGTGGGAATAAGAAAGTAAAAAAAATTTAAATTCAAATAATCAAAAATGAAAGATGAATTTACGACTTAAATTATTATCCTATAGAACCTCCTTATGACTATTGGTATTTGACTTTGGTAATAACCTAATATTCTTGGTATAGGGGAATAGTATTGGGAAGGTAAGGGTGTAGGTATTTAACAATATACAAGGCTTTGGAGGTGTAACAAGAAGAGGAAGTGAGGGTGGTATTTATAGTGCAGGAGAGGGGTGTTTCTTGATTATTTTACCTTAGTTTATTATTTTGGATCAAGAAAATTATTAATTTTCATTCCATGAATATATATTAATAATAAATGAATAGTTTTAAATTATGTTTCTTACATAAGAAATGACTCATGAAATAGTGTATTTAAATTGAATTGTATATATTCATTTATTTACCATATTTCACTATTCTCTAACTATTAAACAATTTTAGAAACTAACAAAAATTCACCATAAATTTATTTTTGAGTTGACTAATTAAAAAAATAATAAATGTTATGAAATTTTTTTCTAAATATTGGATGCGGATTTTTTAATTAAATACATCATTTATTAAAAAAATACTGATTTTAAGAATATTACTTATTTTAAGGGAAATTAAAAAATTAATTATTGTAACATAAAATTCATTTATAATTACAATTAAACAAAATATTAATTTATAAATCTCTTTTGTGAAGATAACTTATATTTTAAATAATTATATTAACTATGAAATTGTAAATAAACATTTGTGTTTCATAAAAAAACCACGAATTTATCACTTTCAAATCATTTATTTACTAATTCAAAAATATAAATATATCATATTTTTTATTATAAGATACAAATTTTTTTTTGAAGTCATTCATGAGGTTAATATTCAAGTATTATAGATTCAATAATTACAATAAATACTACTTATTTCATTATAATTTTATAATTAATATTACTATTTAATTCCACAATGAAAGGAAAATATCTTATAAGATCCTAGGCAGTTACATTCCCCCCAACCATTATGGAAATTTCGTCCTAGAATTTGTTATTTACTTATTATACCGGTGAGGATACATTTTCCTCATATACTTTTTGTAGTACCTCATTATTTTTAAACTATGTGGTTTCTCTATTAGGAGATAACCGAGTAAATTACCTTATTCTAAAATACATGTTCTCTATGGACAAGAATCTAAATAGGATACTCTTTATAAGAAATTTTTTCTTCCAGTGGAACTACTTATGGCCTCAAAACATTAGATGAATCTGGAACATACATTCTTAAAATCAAAACATGGAAAATAATATGTATTTAGGACAAACTTGTAAGCAAGGACACTTGAATGGAAATTGTTCCGACATTTTTATTAGATTTTATAGGGTCTAATGAACCATAAAATCATCTTACCATTATGTCCAAAATGCATCACACCTTTCCATGGAGAAATTATGAGAATTTCATGATAACATACCTTAAAAGAAAGTCTCATCCTTTTATTAATTGCATAACTTTTAACAATTCTATATGTTATTCTAATTTTGCAAATAATATTTCATTTTTCATCAGCTCCATCTAATAATTATAGTTCTATAAACTTACTTTCAGTGACTACATCTAAAAATTATGCTATACGACCCCACATTTCATACAATGCCTCAAAATAAATGCTTATTTATTAAAAGTAAAGTATTATTTTAAGAAAACTCAATTAAAAGAATATTTTGATCAAAAAATACCTAGTAATTCATTCAACAAGCTCAAATAATTTCATCAAAGGATTGAATTTTTCACCTAGTCTATCCCTCAGATTGAGGATGAAAAGAATTGATGAAATTTAATTCAGTTCCCAACAACTTCTAATGGAATTTCTAAATTTTAGAAGTTAACATGGAATCATGAGATTATTTTATAGAGAGATAAAACCATATAACATGACAATATCATTTATGTATAGTAAATAAAGATGATCCAAACACATATTATATCGAATATTAAGAAATTGTTTAGAATTAGTTAGTCAATCAACAATAACGAAAATGAAATCATTACCTCAAGATGTGTTTTCTAGTCCCACCATGAAATCCATGTATAGATTTTCACATTTTTACTCTGACACTACCAATGGATAAGGAATCCCCTTTTACAGTTGTCACTCTATAATAATCATTTTTCAAGACAAACATTTTATTATAAAGTTATCTATTTCTCTTTTCATTCAATCCCATTAGTAATAATACTTATGGTCATTATACATCTATGTGAATCCAATGTGAACTAAAAATATAGAACTATGAGTTTCACATAATAACTATTTCTTCAAATGAGAATCACAAGGCACACATAATCTCTTCCAAAATCTCAAAATACAACCGTTATTAATATAAAATACTGGAAAATTATCCTTTTTCCCAAATTCAAAAATTTTCTATAACTCACCATATCGTATTTTAGCATTCATAATTCTTTAATAAAGAAAATATTAAAATTGATCCTAAATTAAAATAGAATAATCAATAGCAATAACAACATCTAATATAAAATTCAACAAATCATTAACCAAGTGGTTAGGTTCAAAACATAACATAGTTAATATAGTATGATGATTTTGACTCAAGGAATCTACCACATTGTTTTCTGTTTCATTGTTGTTTTGGATTGTTGAATCAAAATAATTTATGAGTTATAGAAAACTTCTCAATATTAAGATCAATTACCTATACGTGATTATATACTTCAATCATTGATGTTCATTATATATATCACAATCGTCTCCATACAATTAATGATTCCTTATTTTTAAGCATATAACCACATACACTAATTAAAAATAATGTGTGGGATAATTTAACACATGAGGTTTCACTTGTCTCAGAGTAGAATAAATTACCTCATCATTCCAAATAAAAACTCTACCATGTACCTTCAATGAATCATCACTATACTTTAAAAATCACCATATCTGGAAGGAAAGGCAAAAACTGGAGAATTTACCAGTTCCTGAAAATAAAGTTCACAATAATCAGAAAAATTAAATTAAAGACTTTTTTGTTAACTAAGTTATTTGTCTAGAAAATTGTGCAATGTTTATAAATATCCATGAGTAGTACCATTATAATAAATGGAAAAATTGAATCTCAATAACATTTTTATATATTGGCCATTCAACAATCACTTTTGTTTCAGATGGGTAAAATGTTATAATATGCATATTTAAAATGTGAGAAAGAAAATAAATTTGATCCAACCAATAATAACATTATTTAAATATACATTATAACTTTTTTTAATTAAGGGGTTTCAAAACAATCCTTATATTGGTTTCATAATCCTCATAAATTATTGGATAAACTATAATATCATATATAAAAACAATAAATTATTCTTTCCAGATATCCACGAACGATTATAATAATAAGTTACCATAATATAAATGTAAAAACATTCAATTCATAGTGAAAGATATAAATCCATAATGCCCATATATTGATCAGAATGTTGTTTATGGAATGTAATCCTTCTTAAACTTTATCTGATGGTCACTATATCTCAAGTAAATCTTTTAAAAATTCTGAGCTCTATAAATCTGATCAAATAAGTAATCAATGTGTGAAATGTATACTTATTTTAAAAGTTAATGTTATTAAATGGTATATAATCAATGGAAAACCTCATGGAATCACAAATATGTTTAGTAAATATAGCAAGAGGACCCCATCATGAAGTACTCTAATGAATGAAACCTTTATCAAGAAATTCCTAAAATTTATCGTTCAATTCTATATGTTACCCTTATTCACTTAAACAAGGGGATTTGAAATTTTCATTTCATCAAGAAGTTATTAAATGGTAAATTGAACATCCTGATTAGTTATAACATCGTGAAACTCTTCAGAAAAAACATCTAGGTATTCATTTAGCAATGGAACATCATTAATCTAAACACATCCATTGTTATAAAAAATATGCGCATGATAAAATTCATTTCCATATTTTAACATTTTCTCATCTTCTAGGTATGTTATCTATGGTTTGAGTTCATTTATATATAAATATAGAATTCCTTGGTTAAAAAACAATATTTCCTCGATAATCAATATTATATTGGTAAACAGAATGAAAATCCATAACCAGTATTATATCAAATAGTATTAAGGGAAAACAACAAGGTTTTCTAGTAATGTACTTCCAAAAAAACTACAAGAAGATTATTATAATTCTATTTTTCCATAACCTTTACCATGTGGGTTTAACTATAAGACCTCATTTCATTTCATCATCTGAAATTACTTATTAACCAGAGAATTGCTCAGAAATAAAGGATTGTGTAGAAACTATATCAAAGAAGACATTAGAAAAAACTGAGTAGACAAATAAGGTAACTGATACCAATTTATGTTCTCATATCTATTTAAGTAGTTGGAAGGGATTTAACTAAACATTTCTTCTTATAGCCTAGTTACATCCCATAATTTGGATCCTTCATCAGGAATGTATGGTCAGAATCATCCATCTCACCACATATAAAACATTTATAATACTCTTATCCGAATAGAACATACCATCACTACTATCTTCTTTCTTATAATCTCATTACATATTTCCAAACATACCAGATTAGAAACACATCCTAAATTTGTTAATCAAATCCCTAGGTTTGTTTTTCCACACGTTCCACCAACTAGAGATTGAATCTTAATACCTATATATTTTTGGGATTTTTTTTAATCTATCTAAATCCATATGGAACTTTTCATTGTTTTGTTGTCAAAGGACTCATGAAAATATAAAAATTCCTTCTTATCCTCTAATCATATCAAAAAAGTCTTATCATTACTTTTGAATTCAACAGAATCCAATGACCTTCGATATCATGGATCAATCCTGAGTAAAAAATTCTTGATTTTACTATCAACATCTCGAATAATATTTGGAGAATTTTTTGCTAATAGGGTGAGGTTTTCTTCATACACAAACACATAATATTAAACCTTTCTATTCTATTCAATATTTTATTTTCCATCCAAATTAGAACACTTTAGGGAAATATTTTCCAAGGAATATTTTCTTAAATATTTCCCATTCAATGGAATCAGTCTCATCATTATCTCTGATATTATTTACTATTGACCACCACTAATTAGATTCCACTTCAAAATGGTATATAGAAAGACAAGAATTTTTATTATTTGAATACACTGTGACATCAAATTTCATTCTAGGGTATGTAATCCACCCGACAACCACCATTGAGTGATAAGGTCAACTTATAGTAGGGGTGTTTTCTCAGAAAAAGATCCACTATCATCATGTTTATTTTTGGAAGCTATGGCTGTTCTCATTAATCAATTTGACTTCCATTTACAGTCTACACAAACTGATCCATTACTATCAAAAAATTCTTGCTTCCAATTCTACCCATTCCGGGTTGCATATTCAAAAAGATATCATCCTTATAGTGAAATCCTACTTTAGATTCCCTTTTTCTTCTATAGAAATCCATTCTGAATTCAAATTACATAGATGAAGAAATATGGAAATATTCAAATGCTATGTGATTTCATCATAAACACATTGTAAAAATAATTTATGGTATTATATTAACATCAACTGAACATATAATATTTTCTTAACCAATCTCTAATCCCATCTATAAACGAATGACCTTAAACAATACATATTCTATTTAATTGAACTATAATCCATTTTATTAATTCCAAGGATTTTATAGGTTTAAAATTTTAGATAATTAGGTCAAAGTTCATAGATTAAATCCCAAAATCCTACGAGGATACTACTTAAAACATTACAAATTTCCCCCCAAATAATAATTTTATAAATAAATTTGAATTCATTTCATGAAATATCCTTAAAATATTCATCATAACATCTTTTTTTCTCTTATGAATCATTATAAAATGTGAAAGACAATTTAAAACCTGTTATGATAACATAAATATTATTATGGAAAAAAAAATAAAAACAAACCATTAGACCATGAATTAATATAAACATATGAAATCGTATTCACAGTGATATGATTCTCACCCATAAAGTTTCATATACATACATTATGAGAACAAGAGATATACATAAAAAATAGAAAATATAAATAAAAAATTTAGGAAAAAAGGGAATAATTTTTTTTAATACATACTTATGATTTTAACACTTATGAAAACTATATAATTTGTAACCCCTGCAACTACATTACAATGTGACCGTCATGACTAGTTTATAATGTAACAATCATAGTTAAGCATGGGAAACCATTATTGTGAAATTAAAACATAAACATACCTAATAAATTTAATTGGTATAATAGACCTACATTTCATAAAACTAAATAACCATGTTTCATAACATAATTAATAAACAAGAATACATGCATCATATGAATCATTCATTGAAAAAAACAGTTAATTCAAAGAATACTACCCACATTAAAGGGAAAACGATAGTTAAACATAATTATATAATATTGTAATGGAATAATAAAAACATTAAGGTGTAATGATTTCATAAAATCCACTCATTCCTTATTTGTAAAAAACATTCCTTTTTTATTTTTTTATTAATAAAAATTATATGAGGATTTTTACAAAAAAGTCCCTTACCTTAGGTGTGGATTCCATAAAAAGTGTTCAAACATCCTGTATGATGGGATAAATAGTATTATAATTCATTACAGAACTATATTTTTATTTTTTACACCATATACAATATTTTACAATATCTTTCCAACCATTTTTAATTTTTTTTATTATTTTAACTATTTTATTTTCATTTATTTCATAGTTTCCCAGGTTGGTTCATTGTGGAATTTCATGTAGATTGGAATAAAATCATTGTAAGTGGAAATAAAATGTACTGATACATTTCTATAATTCAATATATCATTTTATTTTCTGATATATGGATGATTCATTTGATACAACATTAATTAAAATGGTTTAATTTATTTTGGTGGATATTTGCAACCATTATGAACTTATATAATTTTATTTTATATAATGTTTACATATTAGTTCAAGTACAATATATGAAATATAATATCTAATATAAAATCTTATTTATCAATTATAATTTTTTGATGAATATACTTGAATTAATTAATGTAAAATGAATGTGCGTCATCCATGATGGTGGTGAATCGACTCGTTATGGATGATGACTTCATTTTATAGAATAAGAGGAGAAGTGGAGATGTTTGATGGTGGGTATTCAATTAAAACAATAAATTTATAGTATATTTAAAATATTGCTGTAATAATATCATTTTAATGTGGTGATTTGAGGATATAATAATAATGTAAATGAAAATGAAAAGAAAATAAAAAAATTAATGAGGATTTACTTCTTGAATTAATTTCCTTGAGAACCACATTAAGGCCCACAGTTCTGTACTTATGGTGAGACTAGGGTGTCTTGTACATTGGGATGATTCATGGGAATTTAATGGGGAAAATAATGATAAACTATGGGGATTTGGATATGCATGGAGATGTGGTGGTGAGGGGTATAATTTTTAATGGAGGATAATGATGTTTTTTTTTATTTTTTCACTACATTATTAATTTTGCTCAAGACTGTGAATAGTTTGTATTAAATGATTGTATATTGTAAATAGATAAGGATATTTAGTGATTATGGTTCTTACCCCAAAATTAACACAAGTAATATTTTATTTATATTATAATACATACATAATGTAAAGTACTGTATTTAACTATTTATCAAAAAAATGAACTATTAAATTAAAATCCCATAAATTCACCCTAACCATATTTAATTATGAATAATTAAAAATAGGAATCCATTTTTTGAAATAAATTTCCAAATATGATAAATTTCATATTTAATTATATTCTTTATTTATTCAGAAAATTGTGATTTTAATAATATAACTGATTATATGACACATTAGAAAATTAAATAAGGCCTCATAAATTATTCTTATAATTAGAAAAAAATTAACTTCAAAATATAATTTTTGAATATAAATTTCATTTAACATTATTATATTAATTAAAAAATTGAAAATAAACATTTCGTCTCCACACAAAATACAGTTAATTTTTCATTTTTAAAACACGTATTTAATTAATCAAGGATTTAAAAATATCTTAAGTCTACTTATAAGATAAATAAAATTTATTTATACTCTCATAGGCGAGGATACGATACTATTAGTACAAATACATTAATTTTTATTAATAATACTTATTTCATTGTACATTTAAAATTAATTAAACTATTTAATTCCCAAAAAAAACTTTACAAGTGCATGAGTTGTTAAAATACCTAAAGTGTTTAGGTTGTTATTATTAGTATAATTTTTTTAAATTTTCTATATTTATTTTTCACATTCAACAGTAGAAATATGGAATATATTTGATTTCATGTGAATTAATTAACATGATGTCAATTGGGTTAAACTATGTATCAATATGATTGTTGATATTTATTTTATATGAATAGTGAAATTATTAGAATGATTATATTGTTTAAAATGTGTAATTGGTATAGAATGAGGATTTGGGATATAAAATTAGATATGATATATTATAATTGGGTGATTGTTTAAATTCATATAGGATATGAAAATTAAGTATGCGATTTAAATGAATTGTATGGAAATAAAACACCAGAATAAATCATGGTATTTTGGATAGTAGAGTTTAATGAGATTTAGGATTTAGAATTTTTTTTAGAAGAGTATAATTGATTATTTATTATAAAATACCTAATGTGAGTTAATTGGTATTAACAAGCGATTCTAAAGGGGAATATTTTTTTAAATGTGATGAATTATTGTAAATTTAATTCTTGTTGATTATGATAGGTAAACAACCCGTCGATATTTTTTGTATTAAGTCATTTTTATTTTTGAAAATGACTTTTTATTGTATGAATGATATTGAATATTTTTTTCCTCTTATCAAAATGAGGAGATATAAAATCCTTATATATATGAAAATAAAATTTTTTAAAGATATGAAATTATAAAACATTATATAATTGATCTACATTTTCATTAAAATAATGAATAATATTTTGCGATTTAATAGATTGGTAATTTAATAAATGAAATTGGTAAAAAAATTGTAAACTACAAATATTGGATATAGAAATCTGGAACACATCTGAATTTTTTTGTCAATAAGTAATCTTAATGATATTATTTCAAAGGAAAATATGAAACAATGGGTTATGTATGGGATGCCTGTTTTTATGAGTTCTTGAACTATTCATATAGTATGACACCAATGTAGGCATTAATAGAACCACTCATTGATTTACGATAATTTTGTAATTTTATATTTTTCCAAGTATTTTTCAATGAACTCTATGATGTATGATATTAAAGTGTGAAACACCTATTCTAATAACATTTACTCCACCAAAATTTATAAAATGGGTCCAAAATAATTGTAATTATATTAAATAGGATCCAAATCACTAGTGGTATATTTAGATTTTTTTTACATTAGCAATGTTTTATCTGTTAGCAATAATATAATATAGAAAAAATATTTCATTATAATATATCCCATGATTATTAAAAATAAATTTTTTGGATTCCTAGGAGAAAAGGAATAAAAAAATACGGTGTTATTTAAGATCTCGGAAATTTTTATAATAATGAAAATTCGTTTAACATAATAAAAATTCATAAAAAATATGGTGGAAAGAAAAAATCAAATAAATTCAACAAGGGAAATATATTTATACTAATTGATAATTATTTGGGGTAAATAATTACATGGATAATTAGAAACTATTTTATAGTTATGGGATAAAAAATTCCGATAATAATAAT
The DNA here is from genome assembly GCA_963277665.1 of Viscum album. Classification (NCBI taxonomy): domain Eukaryota; kingdom Viridiplantae; phylum Streptophyta; class Magnoliopsida; order Santalales; family Viscaceae; genus Viscum; species Viscum album. Next base: position 1,246,481,886 of record OY728152.1, on the reverse strand, counting down.
CATATTATCAATGCCTCATTAAAGATATTATATCTATAACATTAATGGATTAGTAAAATACATTAATCATAAAAGGATATACATTTACCGAATACCTAAAAATATTTTATCTCATAAGTTATATAAAATCATCATGGGGATATATAATTATGTTACCCACATATTATATAATAAGTTTAAATCCTCTGTTAGATGAAAATAATATCTCTAATAATGAAAACAATATCCCAAATATATCCATAAATATACACATTCCATAGTCTCCTCCACTTTTATAAATTGATGTATTGTTTATAGGGATATTAAAGGTTTCCCCAATAATTATAGTTAATGTGATATAGTTTATAATACACAATTCTTGTAGTAATTATAAGATATTCAAAATATAATGGATTGTATCCTCGATAATGGTGTAGTTGGGTTGGATATGTATGTTGAACAAGGGTATTTGTTGGGATATTTTAGTGAATAAAATTGATATAGACTGATAAAATTGTAAAAAAATACCTCTTATATATAATGTATGATAATGTATTCATAAAAAATAGTTGTTAATTATTAATAAAACAATGATTGATTTTTTCCATAGAAATAAAAATTCATTATATATAGTAATGTAAATAAATTTAAATTTCATTTACAAGAGTAATGGAAGTATATTTATTGAATCCCATATCAATAAATGTCACATAGAAAATTTGATTAATAAATATCATTTATTCTTATTTGTTTTATCATCATAAAATAAAAAAGATGAGAATGATTTGAAATCCATTACCTCATAGTGCCTCTTGTTGAAAACACATAGAACCATATTTGGGTGATTAAAGGTGATAGTTACTAATTTTTTTTACAAAATATTCATTCCTAATATTCTAGAGAGGGAAATTTAGTGAAAAATTAATATTACACTTTTTTGAGTGTATGGGATTAGAAGGATGAATGATTTTTTTAAAAAATTACATTCAATTTCTTATTATTTAATCAACAGAAGAGAATATTTTTCAGAAACAAAACCAATTGGCCTGGACAAGGTTTTGAAAACATCTTAAACAGATAGGATCATGTATCTAAATTTTAATGTAATTCATATAGAAAAATGAAAAATAATATTAATTTAAACATGAATATAATTAAAATGATAATTAATTTCTTAAAAAAAATTTATATATTTTTTTTTATACAAAAAAATCATTATAGATATAGAAAACTGAGTAATTAACTTACAATACTTTATTTTCTTGATTTAAGAAAATTTTCTACAAGATATAAATAATATCATTTATCTCATCATTTTAGAATAATTATGAAGTCGTAATTCATATATTATATGGTCATTTTGTTTAATTATTTATCCATAATTTTGATTACCCCTGAACATTATTAGTGTTCCTCAATGTCTAATTTCATTATGTTTATTCTTAATTTGACTTCCTTTTCACGTGATTCTATCATTAAATGAATGAAATTTTATATTTTACCAAAATCCAAATTTTTCATTAAAACCATTCATGTTTAGAAACATTCATATAATTATTCTATAAAAAATCATAATATTATTCTATCTCATATATGTGAAATTACATTATTATTAATGTATAATTATAAAATATTGATAATTTAATATTATAGTATTAAAAAAATTCATATTTTTTTGAAATATTTATGTATAATAATTATATTCAAATTTCAATTTCTGAATTCCAAATGTATATATTCATTTGGTCACCTTAAGCTACAAAAATTCATGTTTCCTCATATATATTGAAATTCTAATAACATCCAAAATCATACAAAACCTTCCCTATATTTATAAACTAATTATATTATATTCTATTATTTATCCGTTATAATATCAATGAATATTTTATGTTGTCTGTTCATTTTTATTATGGTCCTCCTGTGTTTAATTTTATGCTAGGGGCATATATTTTTATATGTTTTGTTTCTTATGTTATGGATATTATAATGAATATATTTTTTATTATTTATGTTATATAATATAATAAAATATGCATTATATAGTGATAATACATTTAATGGATTGATTAAATATAATATATTTTCATGTATAATATTCCACTCCACTAAAAAAACATAATCAATTAATTTTTTTGCACATTGCATTACATAAAAAAATTGTGTAATTATTTTTCATTGATTCAATGTAGTCCCATATTTTTTCCTTGATGTTGTAACTCCACTATTTTTTTATGAAAGTTATTTATATGACCACTTTTATTATAGGAACACCCTATATAAAAACCCATATAGGATTTCATTTTCGTTTTATAGCATTAACCCAAACATTGACTATGAATAGTGACCTTCAGAGGGTTTCTGGTCTTCCTTTCTGATCAAGACACAAATAAAAGAGGTGTCTTATAGTGATAGGAATATCTACTTTACTAGTTTTTTATCATTATCTCTTATCTTGGAAACACTTTTTCCTTTTGCGGTGATAAAAATTCCCCCATACCATTAGGATGGTTTTGTTTTAGTTCCACTATTTTGATATTTTAGTCTTATTGTTTTGGATCTTATAACTCCTATGATAATAATTCTTAAAAAATTTCTTACTACCATATGAGTTGAGTAGATCTAGATCCATCATTGATTTCTATAGGTCAAACTTGGTTTGTGATATCTATGGGGGAGGATATTTAGATAAAAAATCACTAGACCTATAGTCTAGGTTTTCTACATGTAGATTTTCATGGAGGCCAAAAATTCGATATGTCATATCTAGAGCTATATCATTCATTGATGGGCTAGGAGAAATAGATTCTAATGATGGAATTTTTTTATAAGTAATTGTTTTGGGTATTCTACAACTTTGGATTCTATTATTTAGTTTTATTCACAATACGTTGATAAGAATTTCATTATTATATTCTAGAATACCTCCCTCTCTCTGTGTGTATAGGGTCTTACCATCCTTAGTGAAGATATTCATCAATATATTATCCAACTATCCTGTAAATAGATCAACCCCACTATGTCTCATGTGGCTATAACATTCCAAGATTCTATATCTATGTATATTTTCATTCCTTAGTATAGGGTAACATGAAATTCGCATACATGGATCATTCCCAATCATGATATTTTGTTAAGTCATTATAACCATTTCATCATAGAGTTATCTATTTGAAAAGGTAAACAAAATATATGAATTTTTAATTCTATGATGATTATTAGTCCGTATTCACATAGAAGACAACCATGTCAAGAAGATAGCTATGTGTATTTATAATTTGGTGTTCAACCCTATATCTTGATATTGTTGGTGTTTATCCATCATTCACTGATAATTCACCAACAAATTCAATTTTTCTTGTAGTTTTTAATTCATACATTGGTTAATATCACACATCATAATATAAATATGAAATAGGATAAACCATTATGGTAGGTTGGTTTTAGATTCCTCCATCAATATATCTATTCCACCATATAATTCATCAATTCCATAATCCTTAAGTTGGTCAAACCATAAATGTCATTTCTCAGGATCTCCACCTTTTTGAGGTGAGGTTTTAGTTATAGTTGACTTGGAACAATATATATAGTTATCCTTTGTGGTTTGAGCACCTCTCTATATGATTTTTCTTGAAAAGACGAGGATATCCATTTTTGGGTGATATATTACCCAGGGGATGTTTTCTATAGAGTAATTCATTGTTTTAATACTTGAAATAAATAATTATGACACTTTTTGGTGTAATAGAATGGTATTTATCACCAACTGATTCAGAAGAATAGTTTTTTGACCATCAAGGTGTTTTAAATAATTCTTTCCCTACCTCATGTAGAGTAACATTTAGTAGTCCAGGAATAAGACCCTCATTCAACATCACGAACAAAACATTAAAGCATTTATTTTATAGTTTATAATGGTTATCATGCTTCTTTATAATACTCAAGGTAATATGTTGATGAATTCTTTATGTTTCTTGAATTTGAGCCTACATCTGAGTAGCTACTATAGTATACCGATGAGCTTCTATACAACTAGTATTGGTATGATCCTACCATTGGGTGGTATCTTGAATATGTTGTTTAGAACTAGATAAAGATGAGGAATATGATCAGTATGAATATTTCTTTTAGATAATAATATACTAACGTACCTCATGGATTGGAGAATGTGTAGATTCATCCTTTTGTTTATCCTCTCTATGTTGCTCTTGCAATTACCCATCAGTGGGAATACATAAAGGTGCATGACATCTATAATCTATTTCAATTTCCTATGTTTATTTAATGGTTGGGATATTAACCTAACCAAATTTCTTTATTAATTAGTATTTAGGGAACTAATATTTTGTGATAGTATGATGCAAATATTATGTCATTGGGATATTCCACTACCACTCTATGATATGAATGTGATCATGTCCAAATGAGTTTTATGAACTAGGAGGAACATCCCAAGTATGAACAATAATACGACATGGATTACATGACTTATAATTTAAATAAATATTCCAACAATCCACCTTGATGAGATTATGAAAATTCACTTTCTCCATAGTATCCATCAGTTCATTTTTATTGTGGTGATATGAATCTCCAGCTATTGGGATAGAAAATCTTTCATGTCCATATATCTTTATCATTTCCCTAATATGATGGAAATGTTATTTCATAGATTTTAATATATCGTGTTTCTTTAGAATATTACGTGTAGTTATTTATTCATACACAATCTCGGCATCCTAAATACACATGATGATTTCATTTATTAATGTTGGGATTTAATGAAATGGTTGACCACCCTATTCCATTATGATATACTACCCTGAATTTTTCATAGAAATAAGGATATTTATAAGCCCTAATTTATACTATTATAATCTGTTGGTAGACATGATCCGGAATAGACATGATATGAATCTTATGATTAGATGATTCTAGAATATGTAAAAATAACTCATTAGAGAAATCAAGAATATTGACCCCCTCATTTTGATAAATAATATTCCATGCCTAGTGAGATATCCTTGGACCTCCATCATGATTTTCTAGTGTGGTGACCTCTTATGTGGTTCCCAGAGAAGGTGATTGAGGGGGGTAATATATATTTTTCTGGTGACGATGGTTGGAAGGATCCCTCCTAGTAATCTCTTAAAAAGGATGGACTTGTGGTGGAGTCTTTGATCATGCTTCCTAAGATAAGAGTGAGGATGGTTTTCATACTATGGGGATATTCTTCTAAAGTGGTTGATTGTGGTGATAGACATAAAATGATTCATAGAAAATTTCATTAAAGGGTGATAAATTTTATGAATATGTTTTTCAAGACCCCTATATAAATCCACAAGAGTCGGGAGTAGAAAAAATAAGTTTTATTCCCACACCATCACGTTCTGCCATTGAATTTAAAAGATTTAGGTGGTCAATGTTATTTTATGACCCAAAGTAGTTTTTGTCATTGATGATGTTAAAAAAAATTAAAATTATAATAATATAATCATAGTTAAATGTGATTATTCTGAGAGTAATATATCTAACCATAAATAAAATAATAAAAAATTTCTCTAATATGTGAATTGTCTCAACGATGAAGCATTATAAATTTATAGTGCATGGGTTACAAAATTAATTATTTTGGTTGATAGTTTAGAAATGTTTATTACATGTAATGTTAAAAAATTGAATGTATCATGGATTTTCTAATTATGTTTTATTATTGAATTATTTCATGTTTGGGTCACCACTTTCTCCCCCAGGATTCATGTCCGCTACTATGGTTAGGGAAACAAGAAGCATGATGCATGTGGTGACTTCGTTATTCTTTAATCACAATATTTCATGTTAGGTTTTCTAGCTTTGTTTCCCAAATAAAATAATTTTGGTAACCAGTGACACCTAATTTTTAGTGATGATGTGTTATTTCACACTGGTTTTTTGGTTCAATTTTTCAAATCTCTCATGGAAAATCCCAATGTCACCCACATATATAACATGTTCTGGGCCAACATTCAACTGGTCAGCAATCACATTTGTGTTCCGACCTAATGTGGTTAGGATCTTAGATTGGTTAAGAGGATTGGTGGTTTGGCTCATCAAACCATTTTGGGGGGAAATATTTCCTCCTCTGATACCATATTATTGATTTTAGTTGTGTCAAAAATTAATTTACAAAACCCGATACCTGACTATTTACCATAATAAGATAAGTAGTTATTGACATCTTTTTTATTTAATAGGTTGTTCTTTGAACAAAACCATGTATATATATAGATATATCATATTTTTCTATATATGAATCAATTTATTTCAATGTAATAGATTTCCTCTTGTGTTTTGAAGAAATATAACATTTTACTATGGAGTTTACATCTATACAAGATGATTTCTAGTGTTTTTATATTGAACTAATGTTTTTAAAATGTGTCTTATGTATCATATTTATAAAATTAATTAGAGACCTTATTGTTTTTAAGGGGGATTACATAATAATATTTCAATTATCAGGGTATTTTTTGTTTATATATATATAGTTGCAGTGAATTCCTATGATCATGTGAGTCATTCTCGATATGGGAAATATGAGACATCAAGTGATCATGCACACTACATATGGATGTTGGATTTATGAATTGATGAAACCAGGATGTATTTTTTGAAATAAAGAACATTCTTGATGAATCCATAATTCATATCCTTCTTATACTATAAATTTTTATTATCATAAAAATGTTATGATTCATAATCCACTAATGGATAGGGAATAATGGTATACCCACATTGGTTCAGTATTATGAATAGGAAAAATGGAATATATAGGGAATACACTTGGGTGGAGGCCCATGTGATATATCAAAACCGATTCCTCCAACTAATAAAAAGTGGTGCCCATGACAGGTCAATTCAGAATTAATGGAAGGAATGAGAATATCAAAAATAATGTTTCATGTGTGCTAAACCATGGTCCATTACAGACAACGAATATACAATGAGTAAATTCATAGCTAATGAATCGTGGTTGGGGATTCACATGGTTCGAAGCTACATGCCCAAGTATTCATGTTGGAAAAAAATAACATATATAGTTGTGTCTACATGAGAAGTATATGAATATCTATCTGACACATCCATGAAATTAATTTGAACCTCATTATAAAATTCGGTGTATTAAACATGATCAAACCAATATGTATGAGGTGTTTCATATAATCCAATTAAAATGATTGAGGTACGATTAATGATCAAACTAACATGCCCATGGATTTTGTCTTAACATAGAGAACATATCCTATGTGACATTTTTTAATGTCCATGGTGCTACCTGACAAGGTTCATATATCAGATGGTGTTTTTATATCATGGACTAAATTTCTAGGGTTCATCACATGATTGGAGCTACCACAGAAATTGCATTTTCTTGATTAATGTTGACATGTATTGTTTTCATAGTGTAAAATGTTGACACGTATTTGGTTCATTTCATGGTTGAATATGACATTTCTATGACCTTTCATATGATCATTTATTAGATGTACACGTGCATTTCATGAACCTTGATAACATGTCTGGGGTATGTTATAAAAATTCTCATGTGATCAAATATAGAAATCCTAGAGATATCTCATGATCTTGAAAGACATGTCCAATATTTATTCATATTATAAATGAACAGGTTATATGAATCATGTATGCTCATCATGTGAAAAATACTAGTTCTACCTTCGAATGAAGTTTCTTCATTTTTAGTATTGATTTTCTAAATAAAAAAACATTTTCAAGAATTTTCTTATTAAGGAATCATATGATTAAAATTACCTATTGAATTCCCATCCTATTTTCAAGATTATATACTAATGTTTAATCATAATATCATAATGACATGACATAGATCCTTCCTATGATCATCATAATGGTCACATGAAAGGAAACAATTATACCATGTAAGAATTTACTTTTCTCGCTGGACATTTTAATGTCGAATAATTAGGAGATCATTTGAACCTCCACACCAAGATGTTCTATCTTAACCCTATTTCTATTTATTATGTATAATGGGGGATATTGTATGAATCACCATACTAAATAATTTCAACATTTGAAAACTCATTATTTTCATTTAACTAATGGATTTGGTGGATATAATTCATGAACAATATTCATGTCATCAGTGGAATAATCCTTGCGATGCATAATAAACAATTATAATATAATAAATATTCTATTAGTAGATTTCATTAGCCCAAATAATTCAAAATTATTTTCATATTATTAACCTATGTTTACAAAATATAATATGTGTATTCAAATCTATATGTATGATACCCTTATCATGATATATTTCACATTCCAATGTCCATTGGGAATATTAGGAAAATATATCTAGAGGTATGTGTGAGATCAGGATAGTTGTCAACATAACATTTATTCATTTGGGGAAACTCATTTGGGGACCTTCATGAGATCAAGAATGCATTATAATAGTCCACCGTGTGATTAATGAACTGATCACATGAAACACATAACCAATTCCAATGAAAAACCAAATGTCACTTCTAATAGGGATTTGTTTACATTCATAATTTCACAGTATAACCCCCTAGGGAAATCACTAATAAATTTAAATTGACATGTAGATTTATCAGAACTAGTTGATATAGGGGATTACAATTACCATCAGGGATTGTCTAAAATACTTCTAGTGATTAGGATAGTTCATTATATGATATATTTATGATTATTGAAAGATCATGAGATGCATGTGACCCCATCATGTGATACGTAATGACCGGGAAATTACATGTATTTTTTTAATTATATGGGAATTTTATGAGTCCATGAAGATTGAAGGCGCGTGATTCTATGGACCGGTATGTCCGGAGTGAATTTCTGACATTTTTTTGGGTACGTTCTGTAAACGTGAGAGCGCGTTTTTGCAACTTATGAACCAGTACTCAAAATTGAAATATGAAGACACTGTTGAACTCACAGCGCCAATATTCGCTTAAGGATACCTTCACCTTGACCGCAGTAGGGAAAGGGTGAATGTTATTTTTCGTGTTTTTTGTGGAAATAAAAAATAAATTAAAGAAAAAGTCTTATTATATTTATATTTAAACCTCTCTACATGGGTAATGGTGGTGGGGACCACCCAAACCCACTTAAATGGGAGAAAAACCTTTAAACTCCACATTTAATTAGATGTACCGATGAAAATTTATTAAATGTGTCAACATTTAATTGTGCCAATGTAAATTAATTGATTAAACCTATCAAATGATAAGTAAAAATGTCGTTTGAATTTAGGAATGTTCCTAAAAAATAAACCTTCATAAATTTCAAGATCAATACATACCCAGCCCCTATCTTATTTATATGAATCTTTGGGGGAAGTATTTGGCACGACTTCACCAAACGACGAAACTCTGGTAATGTTCCACGATTCCCGACACTTGGAGGACAGAGCTGGTTCCGGCAAGTAGTGGTGATTGACATTGAAACCCCAAATGAGGATCAATGATCAAGAGACGCCATTAAAGGCTCTTGCGGGAACATAGAACACTGACCCACTTCCCAAACTACAGGCTTTTATCTATCATTCATAAGGTAGGATTTGTTATTTTAAATATCCCCTTCCCCATTCATGACGTTCATCATGGTTCAAGAATTATGGAGCTACTTTCTATCACCCTAACATGGAGGGTGCGGGCCAAACAAAAATGGCCCGAACTCTCCTCAATTTCATTGTGGTTTTGGTGTGTTCTTCACAATGGAGGATGATGAATATCGGTGTAGGCAATTGAAACCTGTGGGATTCGTGAGGGGTTGTCGACACCACAGTCGGCCGTGACAATGCCGGTGGTGCAACCGAACCTCCAGATAAGGGTCGCGGTACAGCAAGGGCGGCGGCAGGGCGGAGGCCGGCTGCGTGATGGGGAGGCGGCAACACGCATTTGCGCCACCCGGCAAGCAGGAGTAGCGGCACGAGGCAGCAATGAAGATTGAAGGGAGGATGGTCGAGATGGCCACCAGTGGAGGTGTGGTGCATGACCGCATCACACGGAGGTGGGATCACTATTCGGCCAGCTGCAGAACCGTGGGATGCTCACCATGGGCAGCCTTCGCAGGCCGCCACTGATGGCCGCCACAATAGGCCACCATCGCGGGCCGCCCCTGCCGGCCGCCAGGGCAGGCCGCCACTGTGGGCTGTGTCAGGGGCCGCCACCGTAGGCAGCCACCGTGGGCCGTACGGGTGGGTCGAGCCGTGCAAGTGGGCCGAGCCAGAATCTGTGGACCGGGTTGACCTGAATTGGGTCAGGGCGGGTTGGTTTGACCGGGTCGGACCAGACCAGGACCAACATCGACCATTTTTACTCTTTCGGCTATATCTTGAGCTACGAGCGTCTGTTTGATGGACCGTCAGCAGCCACAAAATCCATGGAGTGAGACAGACCGTTTGGTATACCCTATTTGAGTTTTGGATAATGTTGGTGTACAACCAGGTTGGATCGAACACAGGTCCGACTGGGCCCTCGGGACTAAAAGGCCAATAACTCACAGACCTGATGTCCGATTAACGAACCGTCAGTTTTGTTGAGACCATTTTTAAGTGGTGGTCCATTAGGATACATTTATGTGGGACTTAGTGGGTATTGGATTATCGACCTGTGGATTGAGGTTTAGATCCTCCTGGAATCAAGTGAGCTTAGTGTGAGAACCCTATAACTAGATTTAACATGAGAAAGGGATCCTTTGTGGGTCTGTTCTTGAGGATCCCACATGGATCCCCACTAGGAATCCATATGGGACTACAATATGATCCTATGTGGGTCTGTTGTACTAGTATCATGTGTGGGTCTGATGATGTAATAGGATCATTTGTGGGTCTTCTCTACTAGGGTCCTCTGTGGGTCTGATGATTTACTAGGATCTTGTGTGGGTCTGATGTACTAGGATCATGTGTGGGTCTGATTATGTACTAGAATCATGTGTGGGTCTAATGATGTACTATGATCCTGTGTGGGTCTGATGATTTGGTATCCCTTGTGGGTCTGCCTCTTAATAGAGTAAGATGATCCAGTAGTTACACCTAATCATCTCTTTTACTATACCTAAGTCATACCTAGTGTGAACTGAGTCTTTATCTTTGTGATATTCTTCTATGTTGTGTACCTATGTGGTACATACCTTCAAGGTAATCATTCCTTCTTTAAATAGAAGTACTTTTTCTATGGAGTTGGGCCTTGTGTTTCCTCTTGAATGAGAGGGGTGATATTTGATAACTTAGGTATATGATTGGGCATATACGTAAGTAGGGTTATCACTGGTTTACATGACTTTTTGTTTATCCTTGGTTGATTTTGAGAGACCTTGAGGGTCTCAGGGTCCCTACATAGTATCGTTATACTCCCCCTTGCACGGGCATCACTCGCGCCTTGTTGTGTTTGGTGTAGACAATGGACAGTGTTGATCGAGGCTGAGGGTACCCGGACTAGACGGTTCCCAGAGGTGGACCATACGGCGTGTCGGTACACATAGCAGACAAGTGGACATAGAGTGTTGAGGATGCGATATGTACCTACCCTTCAGGTAGGAACCTCAGATGGTGACCCAGTAGTTGACTTTCTCTTTCTTCGGTTGTATTTTATTTTCAGTTGTACATTTAACAATACTATTGGGATTGTATTCCGGGACCTCTTACATTCAACACTATTTTTCTATACATTTTACTTGTGTTTTTATATTTTTGTGTGATAGTTTGGGTGTGTTTACAAGATATAATGGCAATTCCATTTTAGTTTTTGGGGATACACCTTTTGATGAAAGTCGCATTCCCCTAAATTATGGAAGGCGGGCTTGGGGAAGTCATGGAATGAGCCCTGGGTGATGGGTAGTGACAAATTGGATTTAGAGGAGTTGGTTATACAGTAGAACATTGGACTCAGATCTTTTTAACGACAATAATGTTAAGTGTAGTGAGTGTGGTTACCAGTTTAGGGAATCCATTTCTGGTGTGGCGGCCGACATATCCATACACCAGGACCCTGACCTTTGATTTCTAACTCAGTGTACAAAAACATTGATTGCATGTGTTCTTAGAAAAGTCTTCTTTGTGATCTTTTTGAGTTAGCTCACCAGGTATAACTTATTGACCTAGGTGCACCATTTTCTTTTCAGGATGCCTCCACTCAGATAACTAGCTAGGGTTCTGAGTATAGTACATGATGATAGCCTACCGATCGTTGATGCCTTGGTGCAGGGCACATTGTTAGAAGGGGCACCAGAAGAGGAACTAACTGTACCATTACCCATTAGGCCACTGATTCCCCCATCCCCCGCAGCATAGGGTGCGCACTGCATGAGCATGTTTCCCGAGTTACAGGGCTAGAGGCCACCCAGGTTTAGGGGAGATATGGACCCACATGCGGCTTAGGATTGTTTGGAGGACCCGGTGAGACTCTTCTGATAGGTAGGGCCACCAGCTGATCTCATGCTGATCCTTGCCGCCCGTATTCTACATGTAGAAACATGAAAATTGTGGAGCATGATGATATAGGTTCATGAAGAGGCGACACTTCTATAGGAAGACATTGAGAGCCTGTTTCGGGCAGAGTTTGTTCCAGCGACCCTCACATAGTTCACCTTCATGAGCTTCTTCACATGCAGCAGGACAACAAGATTGTGGATCAGTACTCAGCGAGGTTCACCGACCTCTCACACAAATTCAATGATATGGTTCGGGAAAAATTCTTTAGGGGTAGGACCTTTGAGCAGGGTCTCAGGGAGGAGATCAGGGCATCAACAATTTTTCTCACCATCTCAACGCAGGAAGGTGTGTTAGAGTGAACACCCTTAGTGCTGTGTTTTCTTGCTGAGTAGTCGCAAGAAGCGTCACCCACTACTCGGTGTCACGTAGTGGAGTCTTATACCGCTGGAAGGAGATAGATGTCACAGAGTTCCAAGAGGACTAGGCCTCCTAGTGGATGACCACAATATTCAGAGTTGGATGTACGGGGCACCTGAGACAGAACCAGTCATGTGAGGAGAAGAAAGTGTTTCACATGCGGTGGGTAGGGTTACAAAACTCGTGACTGACCGACCATCCATAAGAATGAACAACAAATGGTCTAAGGACCAACCATGTAGAGACAATGGTATGACTAAGGAGGTCCGCAGGGAGCAGGAAGACATGGTAGAGGAGCAGGCCGTGCAACTCGCGGTTGGTGATGATTCGAGATGTTGTCGCCACCACCACGAGGTTGTCCACCCCGACCATAGGGAGAATGTGGATAGGGGTGAGCTCAGCTCCAAGAAGTTGAAGCCTACGACCATGACGCTCCATAGATGACATGAGGTACGATATGTGTCTAGTCCACCTTAGTTGCAGTACTTATAGACACAGTTCCCATTCATTATTTTATTACCACTGCCCTCGTTCGAAGCTCGGTGATTCCAGTGGAGCCGTTGGCTCAATCCTTACTGTTAGAAACTCCTAATGGTTAATATTTGATGATTACAAACTGGTGCTGGCAGTATGAGCTTACTTTAGGAGGTGAGAGAATTGGCTGGAATCTCTAAGTGGCGGCGTCAAGGCTTACGACTTCATCTTGGGTATGGACTAGTTATCTATAGTCCATGCCCTGATCGACTGTATTAGGCATGATGTGCGGTGCATCTACACGGATGGGACTAGGTTTACCTTCACCAGTGAGAAGGGAATCTTTTTATCATGGGATGCACATACCCAGGGGAGAGTGCAGCCGATCAATCATCAGTTTGCTAGACTTACCATTGGAGCGGTTGATGTGGAGAGTCTGAATTATCCTATAGTGTTGGAGCAGTATGAAAATGTCTTCCCTGATGATGTTCTTGGTCTACCTTCATGCAGAGAGGTGGAATATTGCATTTAATTATACCTCGAGAAGGGATTGATATCTACACTATCATATTGGATGGCTCCCGCGGAGTTTCGTGAGCTGCGGGTACAACTGTAGGACTTTCCGGGGAAGGGGTTCATTCGGCCCAGTGTTTCTCCTTAGACAACCCTAATATTGTTCACCAAGAAGTCAGATGGGAGCTTGAGACTTTGTGTTGACTATCGACGGCTGAATCAGGTTCCCGTGAAGAACATGTACCCACTTCCTAGGATTGAATAAATCTTTGATCAGTTGAAGGGAGCATGGTGGTTCTCTTATATATACCTCAGATCAGACTATCACCATCTTAGAGTACGAGATGTGGATGTGCAAAAGACGTCATTCAGATGTTGGTACATCCATTATGAGTTCATGGTTATTCCATTTGGAATTACCAACACTCTAGAAGTGTTCATGGGACTCATGAACATGTTCTTTGAGCGAAACCTTGACCACATTGTAGTAGTCTCCATCGATGACATTCTAAACTACTCGGTTACTGAGGAGGAGAATGACAATCACTTGTTGGTAGTTCTGGACACACTCCAAGAGAACCAGCTTCATGGTAAGCTTTCAAAGTGCCAGTTCTAGATCTAAGAGGTTCACTTTCAAGGGAACATAATCTCAGAAGATGGAGTTGTCGTGTATCCTACAAATATTGAGATGGTACTTGCTTGGGAGCCACCCAGGTGTGAGAAAGAGGTACGAAGTTTCCTGGGTTTGGTTGGATACTAACAGAGGTTTGAGCCATATTTTTCTAGAGTATGAGAACCTTTATCAGAGTTTACAAAGATGGGGAAACCCTTCGTTTGGTTGGAGAGATGCCAGCAGAGTTTTCAGGAGATGAGGAAGAAGCTTTATCGTACCCCCATCCTTCGGCTTCTAGAGGAGGGTGTTCTGTAAGTTGTCTACTGTGACGCATCAGGGACTAGACTCGGATTTGTCTTGATGCTGGAGCGAGTAGTTATCACATATGGTTCTTGACAACTAAGACAACATTAGTAGAACTATGCTAATGATGACCTGGTGTTAGCAGTAGTGGTCTTCGCTGTGAATATGTGGAGACATTACATGATGGGAGACCGTTTTATGGTTTACTATGATCACAATAGTCTAAGGTAACTCTTCTCTTAAAAGGACCTGAACCAAAGACAATGAAATTCGCTCGACTTCCTCCAAGACTATGACTTTGATATATTTTTTACTCTTGGGAAGGGGAATGTTGTAGCAGATTCACTCAGCAGGAGGTCTGGTATAAAACTGCTTGGTGAGGAAACAGAGTAGCTAGACACTTTGTAGATATTATTTGTGGATCGGGATGGGGCATCTTTTATTCATTCTCTTATATTCACTCCCCCACTTCTTCCGTGAGTCAGGTAGGTGCAACATGGGGACACTGACTAAGAGGATTGAAGTGCTCAGATATCCATAGTACCGGCACATGATGGATTTTTAGAAGGTGGGGATCACGCCATCCTTTACAAAGGATGTACCATGGTTCCGATTTTACTTTAGGACGAAGTGTTTAGGGAGTTCCACACATCCCCTCTAGCGGTACATCAATGAGTGGCGATGATGTATTAGGATCTCTGATGATAACAGTTGTGGCTGGGAATGAAGAAATCAATAGTAGAGTTTGTCTCTTGGTACCTCACTTGTCATCAAATGATGGCAGAGCATCAGGTACCAGCAGGCTTAGTGTAGCCATTAGAGGTTTCAGAGAGGAAGTGGGATGAGATATCCATGGACTTTGTGACAATACATACATGTACATCCAAGATTCATGATTCTATCTAGGTGATCATCAACCGACTCACCAAGTCGTCCCACTTCCTACCGATCAAACAGTAGGGTTCATTAGAGAGCTTGAGACACCGCTATGTTCATGATATTGTGCAGATACATGGAGTACCCTTGACGATTATCCCTGATCATGATGCATGATTCACTTCCCAGTTATTGAAGGGGTTGCATGAGGCTTTCAAGATGCAGCTTCATTTGAGCACCACCTTCCATCCTTAGACGGATGGCCAGACTGAGCGGACCATTCAGACCCTCAAAGACATGGTACATACTTGTGTACTCGACTTTAGTTTTAGCTGGGAGGAACATTTTACCTTAGTGGGGTTTTCATACAACAACAGTTATAACACCACCATCGGGATGGCACCTTTCGATGCTCTGTACGACCGACCTTGCAGATCGCCTTTGTGCTGGACTGACCATGGGGAGTCAGTACTCATGGGACCCAAGATGGTACGAGCTACCATGAGGAAGTTGAAAATCATGCATGAGTGGATAAAGACTTCACATAGAAAGAAGATGTCTTATGCTGACAGGAGATGGAAACCTATGGGGTTCAAAGATGGTGACCATGTATTTCTATGGGTCTCACACCGATGAGGTTTGCATATATTTGGATGGGGCAGCATGTTATCTCCGAGTTTCATCGAACCCTATCAGGTCCTCAGCAGAGTTGGAATGTTTTCTTACTGCCTAGCAGTTCCCCTTCTATTGCACAAGGTGTATGATGTTTTCCACATATCCCAGATGAGGATATATGTGCATGTCCCATCACACGTCGTTGACCACAGGGAGCTAGACATCAATGATGGAGTGACATTTAACGAGGTTCCCGTTGAGATTAAGGATCAACAAGAGAGTGTCCTTGGTGGGAAATTGATACCTTTGGTGCACGTACGTTGGCAGCACGGGAACCATCAGGTGAAAACATGGGAGTGATAGGCTCAGATTCGTGCTTCGTAATGCCACTTGTTTTCATATTTTTTGTGTTGTGGCTTTCGGTAATGAAAATCCTTGAGGTGGGGAGAATGTAAAGACCCAGAAATTCCATTATTTATTTTTAATTATATGGGAATTTTACGAGTCCATGAAAATTTGTGGCACATGATTCCAAGGCCTGGTATTCCTAGAGTGAATGTCTGAACTTTTTTCGGGTATGTTTAGTAAACGTGCAAGCTTGTTTTTATAACTTATGAATCGTTGCTCGGAATTGAAATCTGAGGACACCGTTGAACTCGCAGCGCTGATATTCGCTTATGGAGTCCTTCATATCGACCGTAGTAGGTCTAGAGTGAAAGCTAGTTTCTGTGTTTTACATGGAAATTAAAAAATAAAATAAATAAAAAGTTTTATTTTATTATTATTGAAACCACTATACAAGCGTTATGGTGGTGGGGACCACCCAAACCCTCTTAAATTAGAGAAAAAACATTAAGCTCTCCATTGAATTAGTTTCCCACACAAAAATTTATTAAATACCTCAACATTTAATTGTGCCAAAATATATTAATTGTTTAAAACTATAAAATACTAAGTAACAACATCATTGGAATTTTGGAAGGAACCTATTAAATAAACCTTCATAAATTCCACAATGGTTTCTTACATTCCCCATCTCCTATTTATTTAGAGCTTCCGGGGAAGGATTTTGCACAGCTTCACCAATCGACAAAGCCCTAGTAATGTGTTGTGACACCCAACACTTGGAGAATGGAGCTAGTTCCAGTGAGTGGTGTCAATCGATGCTGAAACCCCAAATGATGATCGATAATCAAGCGACGTCGTTGAAGGCTATTGTGGAATGACGAAAACTGACCCAAATTATTCAACTATGGGATTTTATCCATAGTTTACGAGGTAGGGTTTGTTGTTTTGAATACCCCCTTACCCATTCTTGATGTTCTTCATGATTCAATAATTATTGAGCTGCTTGCTACCAACCTAATGCGGAGGGTGCGGGCCAAACGAACATAGTCCGAGCTCTCTGCAATTTTCTTGTGGTTTTTGGTGTGTTATTCATGATGGAGGTGGAGAGAGACCGGTGCTGGCGATTGGCACCTATGGTATCTAGGAGTTGCAACCGACACCATAGTTTGACATGACGATGGCGGTGGAACGACCGTGCCACCAGAGAAGGGCTGCGGTGGAGCAAGGGCGGCAGCTGGGAAGAGGTCGACCACTCGATGGGGAGGCGGCGATGCACATCACACTCCTTGGCAAGCAAGAGCTGCAACACGAGGCTGTGATGAAAATGGAAGGGTGGCCATCCATGTCAGACGCCAGTAGAGGTGCGGCACACGACCACGCTGCGTGGAGGGGTGCTGGCTGTCCGGCCAGACGCTGCATCGTCGGCCTCTCACTGCAGGCGGCCTTCCTGGGCCGCCATCATGGGTCACCTTCTGGGATTCCACTACGAGCCTCCCCCGCAGGCCAAAACTACAGGACACCACCATGGGATGCACCGTGGCCAACCTTCTTGGGCCGCCACCATGAGCCACCAACGTGGGCCACCACCACGGGCCGCCACCGCAGGCCGCCACTACGGGCCGCTAAGCTGGCCAGGCTGCACCGGAGTGTCAGGATGTGCCAGTGGGCAGAGCTAGATTCCACAGGCCTGGTCAACACAAACTGTGTCGGGTCGGCCCAATATGGGTCGGAGCGGGTCGGTCTGACCAGGTTGGACTGGACCCGGACCATCTTCGACCATTTTCACTCTTTTGGAAATATCATGAGGTACGAGCATCCGTTTGGCGAACCGTCAATGGAACCCGAAAGTTTGGAGTGAGACATACCTTATGGTATACCCCTATGGAGTTTTGGAAAATGTTGGGATATGGATGGGTGGGATTGAACACGAATCCAACCATACCCTTGGAGCTAAAAGCCCAATAACTCACAGACCTGACGTCTGATTGACGCACCATCTGTTGCGTTGAAACCCCTTTTATGTGGAGGTACATTGAGATACTTCTCTGTGATACTTCCTGTCAGTAGGAGTGTCAACCAGTGTCTTGAGGAGTGGATCCTTCAGGAATCGAGTGAGCTTCATGCGGGAACCCAATAGCTGGTTGTAACCTGAGAATGGGTTCCTTTGTGGGTCTGTGCTCGAGGATCACTCGTGGATCCACTCTAAGATTCCAGATGGGACTACTCTAGGATTCTGTGTGGGTCTCCTATATTGGGATCCGGTGTGGGTCGGATGTTGTACGAGGATCCTGTTTGGGTCTTCTGTACTAGGATCCTGTGTGGGTATGATGATGTACTGGGATCCTGTGTGGGTCTGTTGTACTAAGGTTATATGTGTGTCTGATGATGTACTAGGATATGGTGTGGGTCTACTGTACTAGGATCCTGTGTGAGTCTGATGATGTACTGGGATCTTGTGTGGTTCTGATGATGTACTAGGTTCATTTGTGGGTAAGATGATTTAGTATCCTATGTGCGTCTGCCTCTTAGCAGAGCAAAATTAATCAGTAGTTACATCTAATCATCTCTACTACTGTACCTATGTTATACCTTGTGTGAGATGAGTCTTTACCTTTGTGGTATTCTTCTATGTGGAATACCTATGTGGTACATACCTTTGTTGTAATATTTCCTTCATGGAACAGTTGTACTTTGGATAAGGAGTTGGGCCTTGTGTTTCCTCATGAATGAGATGGGTAATATTTTTTAACTTAGGTATATGTATGGGAATATACCTAAGTATTGTTGTTAAGGTTTTAAATTAATTTTGGTTTATCGTTTTTTGGATTTTGTGAGACGTTGAAGGTCTCGGGGTCTCTACTGTGTATCATTATACTCACCTATGCACGGGCCTCGCCTGCACCTTGTTGTGTTGGGTGTAGTCGATGGACATCATTGATCAGTGCTGAGGGTACCAGGACTGGACGGTGCTTGAAGGTGGACCATAAGTCATGTTGGTAAGTAGATGAGATGGGAGGACGTGGAGTGCTAAGGCGGCGATCTATACATACCCTTTGGGAAGAACCTCATTGGACGACCTAGTAGTTTTCTTTATCTTCCTTCAATTGTATTGTATTTTCAGTTGTACTTGTACCTCTACTGTTGGGCTTGTATCCCTGCCGATCTTACTTTAAGAAGTCTTTTTTCAATACAGTTTACTTGTGTTCATATCTTGTTGTGTGCTTGGTTGAGGGTGTTTATAGGATATATAAGAAACACCTTCCCGGTTATAGGGGATACACCTTTTGGTGCTAGTTTCCAGCCCCTGGCCTATAGAAGGTGGGTTTAGGGTAGTCACGACACGGGCCCCACGGGACGGGTCGTGACATAATACTCCTAAGGTATTATGATCATGGGTCCGATAGAAAATTAAAAAATGTTTTTGATTCATATGATTAATCTTCATGTAATCATTCTTCTATATTTAGTCATATTTAGATAGAATAATAACAATTCTTCTTTTAGTTCCCTAAAACTAAATTTTCGGATGATAATTTGGAATATGTCAAAAAAATAATATACTGATTAAGGAAGTTGAATAGATTTTAGATCCATTAATTCAATTCCATTTTTATATAATTTAATATAAATTAATATTATGTGAATTTGACACTGAGTTAAAAATATTTATATATAGTTATGAATGCTATGTAATTTTGAAGGAAATTTGATATCACTATGTAATAAAGTTGTGATATAAAGATATTTAACTCAAAAATTTATTGCTAATGAATTTATTAAAAATTATTTGATAACAAAAATGACACATAGTCTCTAGTAACATAATATGAATGGTTTTTTATTATACTTTTATAGAATGAAAAAATAAACATTTAATTGGATCCAAAAATTCAGTATCCAAATGTGGGTAAAAACATACATGATCCTTAAATTATATATGAATACATTATCCAAATAAGAACATTTATCTATCAAATAATGAATGTTGATAATTCATAATATTGTTCTTTACATCCTAGGGAAAAGTGAATAAATAAATTGGATACCTCAGATTCTTAGTATTAGGTAGAGTATAACGGATTTGAAATTATGTGACTAGTGAAAAAAATAATATGATGATTAAAATAATCTAATGTATGCTAGATGTAAGGTAAAAACATTATCATACATGGATTTTACATTAACATAATACAAAATATTTATTATAAAAAATTTACATTATCCATGTTGGATTAGTAAAATTTAATTTAGGATCACAGTACATGATGCACGTAAGCATTATTTGAAAATCATAATGTTTTTCATCATAATTCCATCACAACCCTCAGTATAGAATATATTATCCTAGGGAAAATACTAAAATGAATGGGTGACCCTAAATACCATTAAGGGGGTTAAAAATAGAAACATGAATTTACAAATAATAAATAACTAATGATTCTATAAAATATATGACGATCATATATATATTTTTAAATTAACATTTACAATTTTCTATAGTAAATAAACTAGAAATTAATATATGTGCAACAATGGTTCATCATATTGATATCATAAAATATATTATAATTGTATTTGAAAAATGAATCAAAAAATATTTCAATTCAATCATTATATATAATCATAATACTATAATTTATAGGCAATCCATATTTTCCCATATAATTGAAGTGTAATTCAAAAATACCTATTATATATATTACATTATCATTCCAAATAGTTCGTATACGATTAGAAAAAATTTCAAAATATTATCCAACATGTACTGAAATTGGATTTCATTAATGTAAGTCCCCAATCAAAAAATTATAATAATATCTTTAAAATTACTAATGAGTTATTGTAGGGTTGTGCTTTCCAATATAATACTATGCCATGGAAAATGAACTAATTCTCTTGGAATCATAACTATTATATGTGTATTTTTATATAATGGTTTTTATGAGAGGGAAATGTAGTGTCAAATTAATATTGAAAAATTTGAATAAAATAAAATGACTACAAAAACATGATGAAATATTCAAAGGAAAAATAATTCAAATTACAAATGATGTACATAAATAAATGTAGAATGGAAGAGAATACATCACATAATAATAAGATTATAAAATAATGATAAATTATTCTAAAACACTACAGACTTCATAAAGGCACAATAGATAGAAAATTAGTGCATGTCCATGATCAATGTCTTAAAGTGAGGGTAGTAGGAATAATTGGATAGTATTAATATCAAAATAAAGGTCATTGTTTATTAATTTTTAAATTATTTGATGTGATGTATGATTTTATAAAAAATGAAAATAAAATAATCCTTCCCCTAGTTTACTCACACTATCTTTTACATGGGGTGTTTGTTTCTTGTATTTTTATATGATATGAGTGTATGTACTTAATAAAATATTATTTTAGCTATGGACTAGATTCATTTTACTAAACAAATATATGAAACAATAAAATAAAATAAAGTATTTTGAAGAATCATTATATGATTGATATATTAATATTAATATTTTAAAAATAATTAATAGTATTTTGTATTCAAATTTTTAATTGAAAACCCATTTATTATATTTACATCATTACATTATTAAATTTATGAAAACATAATAATTAAGGTATAATTATATCATATTTTATATTTTACTAAAAAATGAATATCACCGAAAGAAATGAAAAATTTTCAATTGGATTATTTAAACATGATGGTATAACTAATTACTACGATTTTGTCAATATTATTATTTTAATGTCATAAATTTAGTAAACTAGTTATTTTTTACTGATATTTATTATAACATAATAAAAATCATTACCTACACAATAAATATATTGGACTCTAAAAAATTATTTAATTATTTATTAAATAAAATTTTTTTATGAGATTTATCTATATAAAATATTTTCAATTTTAAAATAATTTAAAAAAATTAAATCATATATATAACCACAAAAAATAATATTTTATATTATAAGATACTTTGTAATAATAATATTCCTTTAATTTTGTTAATTATATACTTTTTATAATCCATAAATTAATTTTCAATGTGATGTTACAAGATAATAGATATTAATATTTTATTTCTAAATGATTTTAAACCCTAAAAACACTTATGGTTAAAAGAGATAACCCCTTAAAACTATAGTAAATCCTTTTTTTGCATGGTTGGTGATTATTGTACTCTCATTGTATGGTTTGGCTAATGTCAAACAAGTTTGGAAAATAAAAAACATCTAAAAGGATATTCGTATAGAGTATCACATAATGTAGGTATAATTAGGTATGGTCAATGAAAAACCAAGTGACTCAACCACCCTAATAGGAAATGACAAATAATTTTCCACAGGAAAGATACTATTTGTTGGGGAGTCATTTTTTCCATTTTTAGTGCATATCATTCATCATTATCTTAGATATAAAAAATATAAATATTCACATTACAATTGGTAAATTTATAAAACTAAAAATTCCCAATGATCATAGTTCATATTGGTTAGTTAATAGTCATACCCCTCAGGTCATATTATTTAGGACAAAAAATATATACTCCCCCGCTATCACATGTAATTATTCATTATATTACGTATAATTTTTGTATACATTCAATTGTAATGAATATAATATTCAGAATAGTTATATTATTCATTTAACATTTTAATAGAAGTGATGATCCACATTTTATAATTCAATCCTATGATGTTTAAATTAGTGTCTTTATTATATAATAGAGGTTATCTCCATGGACTATTCTTGAAACACATTATAAATATTAATTCAATATTTCAATGTATGAGTAATAATATTTTTATGTTCTTTTATTGTATTACATAAAACATATTTAATGTGAATCAATATTTATTTTATTTATTAATGAAATAAAGCTCATTTCATTAGACATGATGGGAATGATATGACTACAAAACATTGAATACTATAAATAAAAAATTTCATTCATAATAAACATGTTTTTTTAATTATTGTTTGATTAATTTCAAATATATTAATCATATAATCCCAACCGCAACCTATTCATCAGAATCATGCTATGTATCCCTTGTTTGATAATATTTTATTTGATAATATAAGTATACACATATATAATTTCATATAAGACATATTGATTCATAAATAGTCTATATAATTTGAGGCCCCTCTAATCATAAAATATTTCTAATTCTTCCATCATATGTACGTATTTGGATATTAGTATTTGTAATTATAATTTTTATAGTATCAATCATATACAAATGTGATAGAAATCAGTAAATTTACATATTGAGGTAAATAGTATCCATATTGCCAAAATTTCAAAGATATACAACAAAACATTGATATTTATATTAATATAAATTAATATAGTTAAAATTATAGGATATTTACAATATTATGGAATGTATGATTGAAAAATCTATAGTTAGGTGTCGTAATTTCATAATATAGGGTTTTAAAATAGGAATTAATAAAAGAATTAAATGAATGGAGACTATGTTAATTATAAAATAATTCCATTATTGAAATTTAAGTTCTATTTATGGTTATTAAAATGATTCAATCGTGGTTTATTATTCACAAATATATTGATGTATTTTTTAGTATTTAGACTTATCATTATTAAATAAAATTTTATAATGGAAATAAATATATATTTTTAATTATAAAAGAATAAAAAGTTATGTAATTCATTATCCTTATATGTACATTCATAAATAATAATGATAAACACATCAAATTAAAAAGAGTTTAGATTGGTCAAATCAGAATATAGAACCACTACCTAACAAAATATCATGAGAAAATTTCTCTATGTCATCTTCAATAGAGAAATGAATATATTGGTTAGTAGAATTTTCATCTTTAGACAATTTCTAAAAACTCCAATGTGGGAAAATTTCAGAAAAATAAAGATCAATTGTTTTTTGGTTATCGCGAATTTGAATAAAAGTTCGGTATTTATAGAAATTGATGATGAATAGATTATTAATTTTTATAAATATAATTTATTTCATATTATGAAAAAATAGAAAATAATGGGTCTTACCACAATTTAGAACCTTGTTATCTTTTATTTCAGACCTGGTTTTTTTCTATTACATATTTATGATTTGAAAAACATAAAATTATATTTATTTGGAAATGGAAATTTCTTTTTCATAAATAATTTTATTAAAAAAATTGAATTTTATTTTATTTTTAAAAATAATTATATTGATTTAAAAATAATATAATTATATCTAAATACAAGAAATAAAATAATAAAAATATTGTTTTGGTTGGGAAAACCATTATATTATTGATCATATAATTTTTACATAATAATAAAGTCATAATTTTAATTCTATACACATACAATGTTTGATTATATACATAAAAAATATATTGTCTTAAGAAAATATGTCGAATTAACTATAAAAACTTATCAACATATCGATTATCATTTATTATTTTATTATTTTATTAATATATATATATATATTATAAAATTTTTAAATAAAACCCATTTAATATTTTAAAAATAATATTTATGTTACATTAATATTAAAAGTATTAATTATGAAATCATATTTTTATTCATATATATATTTGGGTAATTATATTATTCTACAACAATAAATATACTCAACTTATAATTATTAATTACATTACTAATGTAAGAACCCGGATCTTCGTTTCAAGTATGTTTTTCCTTTTTTGACTGTTTTTGAGAAAAAGGGGAAAATATGGAAATTTTCAAAGTACACACCATGTAATTTATAAGTACACGCCATATACATCGATGCCACGTAAGGCTGTGTGCTATCCGAGTCGGGGCCACACACATGGTGTGTAGGGGTGATGTAGAGGCCGCTTAAAATGGAGTACGAAAAATCTAAGTACACGCCGTGCACGCCAAAAGTACACGTCGTGTACGTTTTTTCATTAAACGGACCGGGGTCACGCCTAATCCACAGAATTGTCTTCTTCTCAATTTTCATCAGCCGAGAGCATCCGTAAGGCCGTGAACATCCACCAAGCCCCCGAGCCTCCATCTATTTTCCGAATCGACCACCGTCTATTACGTTGTAACCAAAATAGTGAGCTCTTTCTCCATCTTGAGTTTCATTCCATGATTTTCCCTCTTTCTTAAGATATCGTGGGTTGAATGTTTTGTGCATTTTTGTAGATCTATGCAGTTCTAAGGAGAATTAGGCCTCATGTATTGAGTATATTGATCTCATAGCACCAAGGTAGGTGGTTTGTTCCTTTCCGTTCGATGTCTTTGAGTTTTATGTGCAATTTCCACCAATACCCATGAACGGGGTATTGTGTGTTTACTGTTATTCCCCAGTTGTGTTTCTGCCTTTCTTGTATTCTTGTGTAGAGGTAATTTGGTCATGTATGAGGATAATTGATATTCTTGGAAGTTTTACCATGCCTGGTTCTCTTTACAACCTTTTGGGTCTTGTTAGACATTGGCCGTTATACCTGTTTTCCATGCCTTATGATCGTAGGATGGAACGATGTTCTTTACATACCTGTTATGTTGTAGACTGGTTAGCCACATAGCACTACAGGTATACTTTGGCTTTATTGAATTATTATGCACTGACTGGCATAGGAACGTGAGAACCTTGTGCTATAGACTATAAGGGATAGACCAAGTGAGCTTCCCAGAGAGTCTTGGATATTATAGACTACAGGAGGGTAGACCGAGTGAGCTTCCTCAGAGAGTCGTGGACATTATAGACTACAGGGGATCGACCGAGTGAGCTTCCCAGGGAGTCATGGATATTATAGACTATAGGAGGGTAGAAAGAGTGAGAATTCTTAGAGACTCTTTACTTATTTGATTTTTCATTAAAAACATACCTAGCTAGAGAAGGAATTGACTAAGCGAGCTTCCTTAGAGAGTCTATGATAGACCTAAGAATATAGGAGGAATTGACTGAGTGATCTTATTTAAAGAGTTTATAGACCTTGGGTATATAAGAGAGTTATACTGCGCGATCTTCCTCATAAAGTACCTGACTACCCCAACTTTAAGGGAAATTGACTGAGCGAGCTTTCCCAGAGAGTCTTATAATTTCATATGACCAAACCAGAGGGGTTAGGTTTAGTGCACTTATCAGGGGTTGTTGGTACTTCTTGGTTAGGACAAGAGGGGTTGGCTGCGAGTACTTCCCAGTGGTGTTCCTGTTATGGTTAGCTATTTGATTCACTTCTGGTGTTGTTCTATGGATTGATTACGGTTGTATATCGTCCTGTTACTGCTTACTGATTACTACCTTCGGTTTACTATTACCATTTACTGCTGACTATACTATTACCTACCATATGCTCACTGAATGATAAGCACATATCATCGGATGGTTGCCTACTGGGATTAGTCTCACACCCTGTTTGGGCGATGATTTTGGGCCCTTATAGACGGTGTTGTTGCAGGTATAGAAAATGGGAAGCGCCCTTCGACATCTGATACTTGATTGCTTTGAAGCGGGAGAGCAAGGGACCAAGGTGAGGCTTGCGATGCTGAGGAGATGATTATCTGTTTTTCTTTTGTGATTTGGATTATTTATGTTTCCAACATTGTGACCTATTTGGCTGTTTTATTATATATATGTATCATGCATCATTTCAAATATACATATGTTCTCTAGTTGTTTATTGTTTAGTCTTCCTCTATATATTGTTGTTGGATATTTTCTGCTTTCACTATTGCATGTTTTGTTTACTTCTGATGTGTACTCAGCCAATAAGGGCATAGTTTCCCCACTATCACACCCATGGACCTCTCTCCTAGTTGGCAGCCTCTGGCATTTGGGGAAATGTGTTTGAGGACATGTGACCAACCGGGTATGGGGCACCTCTGGGTTGTTTCGTATCCAAGATGTTACAATGTAGTATCAGATGGATTCTTTTCCTTTGATTAACTATTTGGAGCCTTTAGCCTGGGATAGTATGGATTTGGTACTTGGTAATAAGCTATTCCCGGGTGTAGCTAACCCGTGTACAGGGAAAAGACATACTACCACATTTATTGAAATTTTACTGGTGTTTAATTTTACAGTTGATTTGATTTCAACTTGACTTACTCACATAATGTGTGTTGTTACTGTTGATATTGTTGAGGTTCTATTTCTATTGCAACCTGATGAGATGACGGTATGCCATCTCATGCATCATTTAGTAACTTTTTATATATCACATGCCATGCATTCTTGCCATGTCATCTAAGGTGAATTAGAAATTTCATGTTGTTGTGATATACATTGTGTAGATTATGCATGATGTTGTGATATATGCTTTGATAGAATCCCTACAGTTTGATAGAGGAATTTCTTGTATTGTTCCTTGCTTAAATAGAAACCAAATTTTTGTTCTTTAGGTGTTATGGAACCTCATGAATCGAAACATGGTGGATCATTGACTTTTTTCCCTTGTATATGATATGTATGAGATTCCATGATTTGGTTCGCATGAAGTATGGGCCCTCACAGATCGAAATTTGGCACCTTAATGTTTGTTTTTCAGTATTTTCTTTACTTCAGTGCATTTTCTATGCTACTGCCTAAAAAAACCCAGAATACATGGCGTGTAATTGACTAGACACCCTGTATTTATAAACTGTGTCACTGACTATGTGAGAAGATACATGGGGTGGTGAAAAAGTTTTCAGAAACACTCAATTTATAGTCGTAACACGCTGTGTAGCAGTGATCCGTGTGGACGACCGTGTAACTAACAACACGGGCCGGGGAAGATCGTGTAGTATACGACATGTTGGTTACGAATACACCATTTAGTCTTGTTCTAGATACCCGGATGTGTCACGAACAACACAGAATGGTTTTATCTATCATATACATGCTGTTTTTGTTGGGAACACGCCATGTAATGGTCAGCCATGTATCCGGCTGTGTAACTAACAACACAGGTTGACTAAACCTTGTCTAGTACATGCCGTGTCCTTAGTAAACATGTCGTGTAGTCTAGGGTTAAGAGGAACTTGTGAGTTCTCCATGTAAAGATACTTAGGCAGGGGAATGGAGATGAACTATACGCCGTGTGTGGGGACAACACTCCATGTAGTCTGGGGTGTTACACGAACAAAGGTGGCATAACTACATGGCCATGTGTATGGACTTAAAGAACACGCCATGTGGTTTTTATACACACGGTGTAGTCGTGTATAGTAAACTTGAGTGGTTCCTTCACCTGTTCTTGTTTTGTACTGTTGTGTTCTCTATCCTTGATAATCCTGATCTAAGGTGTGCTTTTGATCTTTCAGAGCTATGCCTCTAAGACGTCCTCCGGTTGTACATCAGCACCAAGAAGGTGATCCGACACCAGATTGGCCGATCAAGGATCTCCTACAGATTTTCCTCCTCTTCCATCCTTGACACCAGTAGTTATACCCATTGCATGAACCAATACACAGTTTAGGGACGACTTCCGGAGGATAATGCAGACCTTTCAGGTATCACCGCCTCCTTCCCCGTCGATGGGTGATTCGATTCGGGTTTTCTAGCAGCATAATCCTCCTACATTCTCAGGGGATGGAGGACCCGAGGTTGTAGAGTGATGGATAGAGGCCACGCTGACGATCTTCGAGAATCTGGAGATACCACCAGAGAAAAGGGTAAATATTGCTACTTATATGCTCCAAGACACTTCCAAGAGGTGGTGGGAGATGATCTCACAGTCAGGGAGCCAGTAGTCTATGACTTTGGGGGAGTTACGGCACATATTATATGATTTCTTTTATCCAGAGACCTTGAGGTCCAACCAAGCCCTGGAGTTTATGATTCTCGAGCAGGGTAATCTTTCTGTTATGTAGTACTCATCATGTTTTACCGAGCTGTAGCGCTTCACCCCGATTCCAAGAGGTGATGAGTTGTTCCTTGCATGGAAGTTTTAGGATGGTCTGAGGCACGAAATCCGATCATATGTGAACATCTATAGGTTCACTTAAGTATCATCTATCCTCAACCAGGCACTGATCACTGAGTGCAATCTGAGAGATTATGGAGTAGTGAGCCAGGGCGGTTCGACACCCAGAGTCAGTGTTCCTCCCACTAATAGCAGGAAATGCCGTAGGGAGTCTGCTCGAGGAGATCTAGGTAGGAAGAATGTATCTTTGGGTAGCCAGGTTGTATGGTACAAGTGTGGTAGGAGTGTACATATTAGGCCTCAGTGCCAAAGAGACCCGATGGAGTGCAAATCTTGCGACAAAATGGGCCATCTTCAGCGTTTGTTTCAGATATTCTCACCTACGGCTGGTGGTAGGGGCTCTTCAATGACCCCGTGTTCAGGAGATGCATCACCAATTTCTCACCAGTATGGGAACTGGACTTCATCCGGCCATTCCTGCCAAGGTGGAGGTCACGACCGTGGTGGTTAGTCACCAAGTTACCATCGAAAAAGAGTGGATCAACTTAGCGTGGTCTGCCAGGGTCGTAGGGCCACGGTACATGCCAGACTTTCACTGTGGAGAAGACCCATCACGAGCAGGATCTCAGACCTTATACAGTTTGAGGTATGATCTTAGTAGCTTCTATTTTATCATTATCCCTTTTCGATACTGGTGTTACACATAGCTTTATATCTGTAGCTATTGTGGAGAGCCTAGGGCTCTATATATTTTCTTCTACTGACTTTTTGACTCTTGATACACTGTTGGGAACGAAGAAGTCTAACATACATCGGTGAAAAGGTTTCCCTCTTGAGGTTGAAGGGTATCACTTTTTATGGGTCCTCTATGTCTTAGAGATGAAAGGATATGATGCCATTCTCAGTATGGACTGGTTAGTTCCTTTATAGGCAGTCATCGATTGCTATAGCCGCATGTTGAGTTTTGTATCACCAGAGGGAAGATCATTTTTTCATAGAGGTGAGTGGGATGTCCAAGTGGGTAGAGCTGAACCAGAGCATCATGGGCTAGGATGAGTTACACCCCATATTTCCAGTCTATATCTGGATGACCAGGGGACTTCACAACTAGACATTCCACCAGTGGTGGACCATTTCAAAGACGTCTTTCTAGAGGAATTTTCAGGTTTTCCTCCTGAGCGTGAGGTAGACATCTCTATTGAGCTCAAGCTAGGAGGGAACCAGTGTCCATTCCTCCTTATGGGATGGATACACTAGAGCATCAACAGCTCAAGAAGCTATTGGAGGAGTTGCAGGCAAAGGGTTTCATGCGACCCAATACATCTCCTTGGGGGTCGCCTGTACTGTTTTAGAAGAAGGTAGATGACACCCTTAGGCTTTGTGTGGATTATTAGAAGCCAAACCTATTTATGGTCAAGAACCTATATCCCTTGCTAAGGATCGATGACTTGTTTGATCAGCTTCATGGAGCCCAGGTGTTCTCGAAGATCGATTTGAGGTTTGGTTATCATCATTTGCGCGTTAGACCATCAAGTATACCTCTTACAACCTTCAAGAGTAGGTATGGTCTATACGAGTATAGGTTCATGCCATTTGGACTCAACAATGCGCTAATAACTTTTGTTGAACTGATGAACTGAGTGTTCCATCTGTACTTGGATTCCTTCATGGTGGTTTTTGTGGATGACATCTTAGTGTTATCGGACACTAGACACGACCATGCTACCCATCTTGAGATTGTTCTGAGTACACTGAGAGAGCATCAGTTATATGTTAAGCTCCCTAAATGCCAATTTTGGATGAATCATATTCACTTCTTGGGCCATGTTATCTCAGAGACGGGAGTGCCAGTTGACCCAGATAAAGTGAGGGCAGTAGTTCCTTGGGAGCATCCAAAGGACGTCTTTGAGGTACAAAGTTTTCTAGGACTTGCTGGATAACACCTGTGTTTCATAGATAACTTTTCACACCTCGCAACACCACTGACAGGTCTGACCAAGAAAGGGGTGATGTTCTTATGGTCAGATTCTTTGGAGATAGCCTTTCAAATTCTGAAATGGAGGTTGACGTTAGCACCGATACTCATCTTGCCAGAGCTGGGGAAGAGCGATACCGTTTACAGCGACGCTTCAGGTATCAGGCTAGGAGCTGTGCTTATGCAAGGAAATGGGGTTGTTGCTTATGGGTCACGGTATTTGTAGCCACACGAGAGGAACTACCGGACGCACAATCTGGAGTTGGCAGCTGTTGTTCATGCCTTACGCTGTTGGAGACATTACCTTCTAGGAGTTCACTTTGTGGTTTTCACCAACCACAAGAGTCTCAAGTACATAACGACTCAATGTGATCTGAATCTGAGACAATGTAGGTGGGTCAAGTATCTTTAGTCCCTCAACTTTGAGATTTCCTACACACTGGGAAAGGGCAACACAGTGTCTGATGCATTGAGCAGAAGACCTCAGATTCAAGCAGCTTAAGAGGCCTATAATGAGTGGAAACTTATGGCTCTATTCACTGAGATGCATTTAGATGTTCACAAAAAATAGGGGAAGGATTTTCTATCTTCTATAGCTATTACCTATACCCTTCTTGGTTGGGTATAGATGAGGTAGCTATCAGACTCAGAAGGCCTAGTATTGCAGGAGAGTGTGTCTGGAGAGGAGCCTCTTCCTGGATAGACAATGGGTGAGGATGAGATCTTGCATTTCAAGGGATGTGTATGGATGCCAGCAGATATACGCAAGGAGCTGATGCGGTATTTTCTTTCTTTAGTTTAGGCAGTTCATTTTGGTGTCACCAAGATGTATCGGGATCTTCATATCCAGTATTGGTGGATAGGAATGAAGAGAGATGTTTCTAGTTTTGTCATGAGGTGTTCTACTTGTTAGAAGGTGAAAGCGGAGCATCAGCGATAGACATGTCTTTTGCAGCAGTTACCCATCCCAGAGTGGAAGTGGAACAATGTCGCGATGTACTTCGTGACTGGGTTACATAGTTCACCTCATTGGAGTTATGTTGTTTGGGTTGTCATCGACAGGATTACAAAGGTTTCTCTCTTATTTTTGATCAAGGAGAGCCTTAGTGTTGATGAGTTAGGGCGGTTGTACATCCAAGAGATTGTACATCTACATGGAGTTCCACACTCCGTTATTTCAGACAGGGATGCACATTTTAATTCTAAGTTCTATAAGGGGCTTTAGAAGTCTTTGGGTACAAAGGTACTTTTGAGTACAACATACCATCCCCAGACAGATGGCCAGTCCGAGCGTACAATCTAGGTTCTTGAGTATATGCTCAGAGCTTGAATTCTTGACTTTGGCGGTTCTTGGGAGAAGCATATTCCTCCTGTGGAGTTTCCTATAACAACAGTTTTCAGGAGACTATTCAGATGGAACCATATGAGGCTTTGTACGGAAGGCCATGACCAATCAAATTTGTGCTAGATAGGGGCTGGAGAGGAAGATTTGCTAGGACCTCGTCTTGTTCAGGAGACCTCAGAGAATATAGAGTTGATTCGAGAGAGGAAGGCTACAACACAGTCTCGACATAAGTCTTATGCTGATCAGCAGAGATGAACTATGGAGTTTGAGGTCGGGGATAAGGTTTTCCTTCGTGTCGCATCGAGGGTGGGACACAATAGGATTAATAGATAGGGTATGATTTCACCACGCTACGTCGGGACATTTGAGGTGTTGGAGAGAGTTGGACAGGTTTCCTATCGGTTGTATTTCCCTCAGAGGTACTGGGAAATGCACGAGGTCTTCCAAATCTCTCAGCTTAGACGTTACTTTTCAGACATGTCTCATGATTTTCAACCATAGGAAGTTGATCTCGAAGCAGATGCATCACTTGAGGATCATCTTATCCAGATTTCCAATCGCATTACAAAAGTTCTTCGTGGCCGGTCTGTTCCTCTGGTACGGGTGCTATGGCAACACAGGTGAGTACCCGACGAGACCTGGGAGGGAGGCTGATGTGCGATCGTAGTGGCCATAGTTGTTCAGGGTTTCATCTTCTACGCCTTGCAAGGGAAATTCTGGGACAAAATTTTTTATGGGGTTAAGTATGTAAGATCCTGGATCATTGATTCAGGTATGTTTTTCCTTTTCTGGCCATTTTTGGGAAAAGGGTAAAATCTGGAAATTTTCAAAGTACACGTCGTGTACTTTATAAGTACACATCATGTACTTCGTTCCATGCACGGTCATGTGCTGGCCATGTCTGGGCCACACACATGGTGTTTAGGGGTGATGTGGAAGCTGCTTAAAGCGGAGTACGGAAAAGCTAATTACACGCCGTGTACGCTAGAAGTACACGTCGTGTAGTTTCTTTTTTTCATTAAATAGACTGGGGTCGCCCCTAATTGAAAAAATTGTATTCTTCTCAAGGTTTCTTGACCGGGATAGTCCGTGCGATAGTGAACATCCTCTAAGCCCCTGAGCCTCCGTCTTTTTGCTAAATCGACCGCCATTGATTGCGTTGGAACTGCAACGGTGATCTCTTCCTTCTTCATGAGTTTCATTCTATAATTATCCCTCTTTCTCGAGATATCTTGGGTTGAACATTTTGTGCGTTTTTATTGATCTACTCCATTATAAAAAGAATTAGGCCTCACGGTATGAGTAAATTGATCTCTTATCACCATGGTAGGTGGTTTATGCCTTTACATTCGATGTCTTTGAGTTTTATGTGCAATTTACAACAAAAACCTTGAATGGGGTATTGTGTGTTTATTGTTTTCCCCTGTTGGGTTCTTGTCTTTCTTGTATTCTTGTGTAGAGGTAATTTGGTCATGTATGAGGATAATTTCTATGCTTGGATGTTTTGTCATGCCTTGT
This sequence comes from Viscum album, assembly GCA_963277665.1. Lineage (NCBI taxonomy): Eukaryota > Viridiplantae > Streptophyta > Magnoliopsida > Santalales > Viscaceae > Viscum > Viscum album. The sequence continues at coordinate 1,246,447,558 of OY728152.1, read as the reverse complement.
TCTATTTATGACCCTTTGGTTCTTGATAGACTTTGGCTGTTATACATGTTTTCCATGCCTTATGACCATAGGATGAAATGATGTTCTTGACATGATTATTATGTTGTAGAATTGTTATCCAAGTAGTTCTATAGGTGTACTTTTGCCTTATAGCATTATTATGCACTGACTAGCACATGACTGTGAGAACCTAGTGCTATAGACTATAAGGGATAGACTGAGTGAGCTTTCCAGAGAGTCTTGGATATTATATACTACAGGAGGGTAGACCGAGTGAGCTTCCTTAGAGAGTCTTAGATGTTATAGACTACAGGGGATATACTGTTTGAGCTTCCCAATGAGTCTTGGATATTATAGGCTACATGAGGGTAGACCGAGTTATATTTCTTAGATAGTCTTTACTATTCTGATTTTTCATTAAAACCTTTCCAGGATATAGAAGTAATTGAATGAGTGAGCTTCCTCAAGGAGATTCTAGACCATGGGGATATAAGAGGGTTAGACAACGTGATCTTCCTTAGAGAGTCCCGGACTACCCTATACTATAAGGGGAATTGACCGAGCGAGCTTTCCCAGAGATAATTAAAATTTCGTATGACAAAACTAGAGGGGTTAGGTTAAGTGCACTGCCAGAGGGTTGTTGGTACTTCTTGGTTAGGACTAGAGGGGTTGGTTGTGAGTAATTCCCAGAGGGGTTCCTGTTATGGTTAGTTGTTTTATTCACTGATATTGTCGGTCTGTGGAATGATTACCGTTGTATAAAATCCTGTTATTTCTTACTGATTACATCCCACTACTTACTGTTACCGTTTACTGTTTACTGTACTATTATATTCCATATGATCACTCACTGTTAGGCACATATCTTTAGGTGGTTTCCTACTAGGATTAGTCTCACACCCTGTCTGGGCTATGATTTTGGGCCAAAACAGACTATGTTGTTGCAGGTATAGACAAGGGAAAGCACCCTTCGACTTCTGGTACTTGATTGTTTTGCAGAGGGAGAGCATGGGACCAAGCCGAGGCTTGTGATGCTGAGGAGTTGCTTATCTGTTTTTCTTTTGTAATTTTGTTTAGTTTTGTTTCCATCATTATAACCTATTTTGATTCTTTCTTAGATATATTTATCATGAATCATTTCTTTTATACATATGTGATCTAGTTGTTTATTGTTTAGTCTTCCACTATTTACTGTTGTGGGAGATTTACTACTTCCCCTATTTCATGTTTTGTTTACATCCACTGTGTACTCTGCCAATGAGGGCATAGTTTCCCCACAATCAGACCCAAGGCCATGCCTACTAGTCAGCAGCCTCTGGCGTTTGGGGAAATGCGCTTGAGGCCATGTGACCAACCGGGTACGGGGAACCTCTGGGTGGTTCCGGAACTGGGACGTTAAAACAAACATTTTATTTACTGTAACATATTTGAAAAATTTATATATTAATGATAAATTAAAATTAAAATTATTTTACTCCAAACATTAATATATGATGTGGACATTTTCCCTCATCATAGGGACATTAACCCATATATATAAACCTAGTTCTAAAACATAAAACTATTAATTTTATTACTATAGTTAACATACTAAATTTATTCAATTTAATGCTTTTTTAAATTACAACATTTCTTTTATAATTGTTATTATAGTAAAACAATTATACTCTACAATTTGATATTATGGTTGTTTTCTATATTTATACATATATATAAGAACTTGTTACAATTGACATAATGAAATTTTACTTTAAATTTGTGTTATTATGTAATATAATATGAATTGTTAAATTCTATTTAAATATAATTGTTTATATACCTTTTTAAAATTATATTTATCTAATAAATTATAATGTGCTCCTATGTGACCTGAATTTATTGAGTTCATATATGATTCTGATATAGCGATAACTCTTATGAGGTTGAGAGAACGTGTGTCCTAGTGAATAATAAATTTTAACTGAAACTATATGTTTCTATTATATTCAAGGATGGAACAATGATGGATTTTTTAATTTATTAAATGGAAAATGGAATCATTCTAAATTAATAACAGGCAGGTGAGTTTGGGAGAGTATTATATCATAGAAAAAATAATAATTTTTGTAAATTAGTTTTTTTAACTCCTATAAAATTAAGATATGTATAATAGTGGATTTTTCATTTACTAATAAAATGATTCTAGGCTTTAGTCACAATATAAATATTATATTTTAGGGTAAATATTATGTTTTCTATGATATTGTTAAAACAATTTTTTCATAAAAAACAAAATACATTCACCAAAATCAATAATAAATATTTAATTGTAACCCAACCTCATTCAGTAAGAATTTATAATATAGTATCCATATACCATAGCTATGATTTATTCATTAGATTATTCATTATTATCATTATTATTTATTATTATGGCCCCAATATAGTTCTGTTTAGATGAAAATATGGTTCAGATTTTTGTTTTCAATAGAAATTGTTTTCTATATTGATGAAATTATATTTCTAAACATTTTTATAAATATAGATTAGATATTACATGTATGATTATAAAACAAAAATGGTTTATTCAAAAGAAAAAGGGTTTTTATGGGATTATTTGTGATTATTTCAAGTTTTTTCAAGATAAATAATTTCCTCATGGCATTTGGAACAACCACAATATATATGGAATATAAATTTATTGTAGAAGATGTTTCATATATTCATATTTTAACTAATTCGCATGAAAACATATTTGTGAAAAAATATTTATGCATACCTACTATTTATTATTACTATAGATAAGATCATTATTGATATAAGTATATGATTTTGTCTGAACACTATGTTAAACATGTTTCGAGGGAGATTTATGCGATAGAAGAATTGGGTGTTATAATGTAGAATGGTAAAGAGTAGTCATGAGTATTTTAATTAATTCCAAATTTATAAGAAATCAATGTTTAAAAGGGTCTATGTATAAGTTAACTAATGTCGTAACCATATATGTATTGATTGTTGATAAGCTGTTTAAGGGTAATTATTTAATTAATAATGATATAGAATGCATATATCCATATCATAGAAAGGTAATCTATTATAAAAGTATCTAAAATAGTGTAATTCATAAATTAAAATGGATAAATAAATGTCATCATTAATCTATATCAATGAAAATCATAAAATTTCTATCTTATTGATATTATTAATGAACTACAATGGGGTGAAATATTTCTCATAGAGTTACCAAGGATGCATGTTAGTGTGACCTTATTATATCATAAGGTAATTAACTTCAAAAATGGATTATAAAAATTTAATTTAGGGACTATATAATGGTATAATCAAATTAATACAGTCCTTGTAAATTTATGGAAGATATGAATTAATTTATTAATTAATGGGATCCTTTGAGATCTATATAATTAGTATTCAGTGATTATTATTAAATACGTGAAAGTAGAAAATTATAATATTTTATGAAAAAAATAAGAATTGATAGGTGAGTTCTGAATATGTATTATCTTTTTCTATTTTATAATTAAATCATGTCGATCATAACCACATCATGATTTGAGTTGATCTACATATTTATAAATCACCATGTTCAATAGAATATGAAAATATAATAATGATTTTGAATAGATAATAAACCAAAATTCATGCATGTATTTAGGCTGTGATATTAGTAAAATAATGAGTCTTGATAGGCATAGATTATGGAAGATAAACAATTTAGTTGAGTATGTAAATTTAGATACTCATCCCATTACGTTAAACCATTGAATGAATTATCATTATATGGCCTTAAACAACTTCATACATTGTAATCATAAGACTTTAATCATATATATTTGATATTATTTCTTCTGAATATATGTTTTTTAAAAACAATTAGATATCAAAAAATGATGTTTAAAAGATATTCATTAAAATTCATGATAACAAAATTCCTTGTTTCAAATTGTTAATAAATAAAAATATTTATTGAAAATATATATAGACATTATTTCACTAAAAATAATGGATAAAACTAATTATAAACTACCTAGAATCCCTTGAATTTTGTGGGAAAATGATGTTGGTTGTGTTTATAAAATTAAAATATAATAAAATGAGTATTCATTTGGATTAAATGAAAATTTTCAATAATATTAAGAAAAAAGATTATATGTTTTTGGAACCAGTAGAATAGAAGATTTTTATAATAAATTTTCATTAATAATACCAAATATTAAGCAATCATTATACATAATTATTCATTAGATATAAAATTTATTAATTTTGAAGAAAATACACAAAGAATATAGTGAATATATATGAGAATAATATAAAATTTATTTTTATGTATGGATTTACAATGAAAAATGATTTTTCAATAGGATGAAATTTTAGAAATAAAAATATGATGTTATACGTTTATTCACATTAGGTGATGTTGAGGAGAGAATAATATATCCTAATTTTATTTTTATAAACTGAATACAAAGAATATGAGGATGAGAATAGTTATTAGAATACAATGGTATTAATCTTATTCAATATGTATTAAACGAAAATGAAAACATATTACACACTTCCTTTGATTTCCAATTAACGTTTTGATAGTATTTAGTAATTTTGAATCATTACAGAGACATTATGATTTCCATGGTAAATATAGGAAATAACATATAATATAAAAGTGGGAAATGAATCTTGGTTGTTGATCAAATTCTAAAGGATTAAGTTTATTATAGTTCAATATAAGTATTTATAGAATTTTAATCTTCTTATTGATTTCGACCAAATATTTTATAGTATAAATAAATTTAAAGATTCAAAAATTTTCATTTATTCATTTGCAATATTATTGAATCCTGATACAAGGTATATTTTCCATGATACAATATGTGATTAATCATGTTTAATTAGAAAAATCACCTTACAAACACTGGTGTTACCCTCTATTAATTTTCAATTCTATATCTATATGCCACCAATGGATATATAATGAGATAAAACATTAAAAATGAAAATTTATAGAATATAAATCAATTAAAAAGTAAAATTATTTGAAAATCATTTCAATATTGGTCCACAATAATCCCTTCAATTTTTAGACATATTCCAATGTAATCCAAAAATTTTTATCATAGAAATAATAATAATTCTATTTATATTATATTTGTTAATGTTTTATTTTATAAATTTCCATTATATATTCAAAGTAAAGATAAATTATAGGTATGAAAAATATTTTTAATTCCCAACCATAGAAAATGTAGGAAATATGACAACATAAATAAATAAGAGAAATGTTATTATGTTCTTTTCATTGGTTTTTTATAGAAGGTCATGATTTATTTTTCAACTATGACATATATGAGGTATTAAAATGAAATTCATATTCTATAAAGAATGTTGAAATAAATATTTGACTGATGATTTTGGTGTTCTGAATCAAAAATTGATTATAAATCAAAAAAAAATGACACATTATATTTTTGATAGAAACATAGGATAAAGAAGCATGTTCCCATAGTAGGAACTTCTTAGTTTAATGAAGAATTTTTGAAACCTAAAGAAATAAAACTATACATGAGTTTTGGTATGGATGGAATCCTATAATGAAATTCATTTAAATTACTGGATGTTAGTTTTTTAGGATAAATACGTAAAATCAAAAAAAACATTTATTTCCATTGGAATGGTGGCATATTCCCTTTCTACTATAGGAATATAAGATTATATAAATCCTTCATTAAATTAAAGAAATGTTGTTCGAAAAAAATGATGTCATGTTACATGAAAATGAATAGAATAATCACCTATTTAATCATAATTTTCTTGAAATTTTAATAAGGTGAATATAAATTTAGTGTTATAAGTATTGGTATATACTTATTTATAAAAATATATTGATGATGATTTGGAAAATTTTAAACATTTATCTATATGGAAGCTAAAGAGATGGGATGAAATTAATAGAAATAATGTCATCTTTGATCATGTAGATCTTATTGAAACAAGGAGAATTAAGTCTCTAATGAAATCATCCTTATTATCCTATGTAGATATGATATTTTTTGACTAATAATATGGATAAGAAAATATGTTTAGGTTATGAACCAAAATCATGACAGAATCTAATAGAAAAAAATATTGGATATTGTCTTGAGATCATATTACTAGAATATCTTAATGACCAAATAGGTAATCATTAGAAAACATAATAGAGATATTATTCTAATTTAACACCAATAATGGATAGTATCCGAGGAATACATGTATATTAGTGAAATATGTCTTTATGTGGAATTTTCACATATTTCAATAATAGATATTATTAGTATATTCTTAGTCATATGAGTGTATTAAATGTTAAATGTTTGTAAAATGGATATCAATCATGATTTTTGGAATTATTTTCTATATTTAAAAAATTTATACCAAGAATCGATACACTTTTCTCATTCATCAATATTATTATAAATATTTTCAATTAAATAAAGTGTTATTGAAATTAAATATGGGACCTTTCAATTTTTATTTTTGGAAAGACCTAAATTTAATGAATATTTTATTCCAAATAGGTAGATTTGATTTAAATATTTATGGTAAAAATGTGATTAATAAAATGATTATGGATCTTGTTCTTTTCAGTGATATAATGTGTGGTTAATTGAATGAAGCATAGTGAAAAACGATTATTGAACTCACTATATGTGTCTTGGAAATGTTAAGGATTAGAAAGTTTATTTTTTTTACTCTAGTCAAAATTTATTGATGGAATGAATTAAATGTTTCACTCTATATAAATATACAAATAGGAGGTTTTAATTTTATTTAAAATATATAATTATATAGATATGAAAACCTAGGTTGCTTCCAAGATCATGTTTTCATGTCATGATGAAGCAAATGCCATGAATTTAAATAATATAAACAGATCAATGTCATCCTATTGTACATAATAGTCACATGAACCTATAATTGTTTTACATATTCCATGATATCCAATTTTAAATAACATAAAAAAGAAAATTAATGTACATGATGATAAAAAAAATTCATTTGTATAACAATGGAAAAATATATTTTAGTTTGACCTAGAATTAAAAATATACACAATAGATATTTGGATATACATATATAAATTGGGAATGTTTTGTATATGATAGAAAACAAACATTTTATGGTTTATTTTAAATTTTAGGATTGTGTATTTTTTGGATATTAAAGAATAATAATTTAAATTCATTGAGAACTGGAGAATGTGAATATATTAGGGATTCACAATCAGGCACATAATTATTATGGTTGATAAAATAAAATAATTATATTGATTTTGAATTGACATCACAGATAATAATCTAATTTCATAATTTATTTAATATAAATATTATCAAAAATTTATTCAATAAGTCATAGAAAAATAACATTGAAATAATGTTTCAGTTTATCCCAGATAAGCTAAAACATAAGCATGTGACGTTTATTTATTTTAATACTGAACATATTTTTATGGACATTTTAGAAAAATCCATCAACTAAGGAATAATTTAAACATTATCAAATGGAACATAAAGTCTATTTGGGTCCCCAAAAATGAATAAGTGTTGACGTGGAAGCCCCTCTCCATTATTATGTTTTTTTTCCAATGTGATGCTATTTGATTGTTACCATGATCAATGCCAAAAAATGTAATCATAGGGGTTTTAAATAAAATATGTGTTGGTTGGATTTCTATTAATTAATTTAGGGTAAACATAACATTGGGAGTAGTGTAATAAGGACACCAAATAAATAGGTATAGTATGAAATAATAGAATGACCAAAATTCTTATTAAAATGATATATCTATTTAGTTTATCCTATAGGGTTTTTGTTTTAAAAAACTACATTTTATAGATAAAAAATCATTCTTCATTCTCTAAAAAAGTAAGACATTATTGAATGTATTTTTAGATAAATATGTTGTACATTTATGATCAACTATTGCTACTTTTTTCCCTCATGTCAAGAATAGGTCAAATGGAATTGTTATATGTGTAATTTTATTTTTCTCATTATCTAGATTTGGTGGATGTGACTTGTCATTAAATAAAGGGGAAACATGTTTTTTTTAAAATGATGGAAATGATAGTTTTTTAATATCAATGGTTTATTTTTTTTCAAGAAACTCAATGTGGTAGAGAGATGTGAAAAGATGCATCTATGTGATAAATTATTAATTATGTGAGTAGTTATTATTGATAATGTAGGGTGACATGGTCACATTTTAAATAATATTTAAATTTATTACTAGGTATGATTCAAAATAACAATGAAAGGGGGTTGAAATCTCTAAAGGTAGTTTGAAATTTTTTTCATTCAATGTCATAATGATTCATAGTGATTACTAAAACAATTGGGGTTTACAATTTTTAGAGAGGGTAAATATTCATGAATGATGTAGTTTTGTGAGTATATCATGAAAAATAATATATTTAAAAATATTAATAATGGATTTGGTGATTATAATTGCAGGTTTCTATATGTCAATAATTTCCAAGAATGTGGAAAATTACATAATGATGCCCAGGTTTTTGGAAGATTAAACAAATAAATGTTGTACCCAGATGTTTTACAAATAAATAGAGTTTCATGAAAAATTTATAGTGTTTTTTTTAATTAATTTTAGACTCAATAAATTTCATTAAAAGAATAAAAAATATATATTTATGTTAAATCAATCAATATTGGAGATAATTATCTTCGATAAATATCCAAAGTCTCTAAATTAATGATAGAGTTTTTTGATGTTTTTATTGTGAGAATATATCATTAAAAATAATTTTAACAATGAAACAACCTTGTCTAATAAAACAAATTTCGTTCCATGAATGTATTTAGTTAAAAGTTAGTGGAATTTAATTTTCATAGAGAAAACTTTATTATGATGAGTTGGAATTTTATTTAAAAATATTGCAAAGTTTGTGAGAATATTAATTATTTATGAACTAGATTTAAAGTCACTGAAATTTTGTTTTATGTTGGAATTTATAATTTAAATTAAGGTTTATATTCCTGATTCACAAAATTAGTTTTAAAAAACATTGATTTAATTGATAAATTGAATAATAATCTAAGGGTGAAGTGTGCACACATTAATTTAAAGAGACTTGAGCTCTTAATGTGTGATTGGTAGTGAGTCTGGAGAGATTAGGAGTCTAATCCAAACATGTAACAATAGATAAATTTAGTTGAGCTTTTACATTAACATGATATCATTGTATTCACTATATATGTAACCCATACTAGGTGAAATAATTAAAATAATTGTGCCTTTTACATATTCTCAATTATTCTCAAACATTAGGATGCGAATGGGAGAGAATAATGTTATCATTAAACATTGTAAAAACAATAATGGTGATAGTTTCAATACATAATGAATTGATTCATCCCCATACCCACTCCAAATATATTTAAATTTAATGATAAAAAAATCATTCAATTAAAAAAGTAGTGAATCTCCATAAAAAACAATCACGAAAGTAGGATGTTACTCCTCTATCATAAAACATTAGTATATTTTATCACTTATCTTAATCATACATCTAGAAGAGAAACATCGAAAAGAGTAGAATCTAAAATATTTATCAAATAACCATATCATGGAATTGAAATTACATATGGTAATGATAAAGATATTGTAATCTATATTATAATAATCAATATTGATTTTAATATTTACGATAATAAAGATACAAATCAAATTTATATCAAATTAGATTATCATATTAGGTATTATCCAAATTGATACATGGATAATGTCACTTGGATAATCCTATTTTTCTAATATAATATCATTAATTGGAAGAATGTATAGATTATTTTATTTATAATATTTATTATAATTTTATACATGAAATTACCTGAGATGATTATCTAAATGTTGAAAATGGAGTTAGGTAGATTAATTGTGTGCGATATTATTAGATAAAATGAATAAAAAGATCTTATTATATACCCCCATTTGAAATATTCATGGATTTCCACTATTAGATCATCGTTAAAATGTCCTATAAATTCATATTGAATTAATTATGAATCACATTCTCTCTAGGGGAAGTCCTTATGATATGTAAATATATGTAATCTAAAATCCCATATGAGAAATGGATCTAATCAATGATATTTTTTATAGATTCATAAATAAATTCATACCTCAAAATATTTGTGCACCATCATCTCCCCATATATACCACCGGGTTTCAAATATTCTCACTATTAATAGATATTATAATTGGTCCACCATGAATGACCACATGATTTAAATTTAATTAATATAAATATGAAATTCTATAATAAGAAAAATCATCCCCAAACATTATTTATATTAAGCACACATTGTATAATGTTTTTTTATTAACCCATTTATTAAACATAGTTTTTTAATAATTTATATATAAATTAACACACATTAATTTAATTTACTGAATATATGTCACTATTTAGAAACCACTGACATAATGATTTGATCATCCCACTGGACCCCGAGTTATTTTAACATGCTCAAAATTTTCACATTCTAAAGTGTATGTACTGATCAGAAATGATGGATTAAAATTAGAAAAGTTCTTATTTTTTCCATTTTGTGATATTTAATGTAAGAAAACCCAAATGGTTCTCAACAGATTGTCTTCCCATTAGTCATATATTATGTAATAAATTTTAGAGTTTTGTATATAATCATTAGAAAAGAAATTTTTTTTTAGAAAATGCGTATGAAATTACTAAAGATATTAATAATTTAAAATGATATTATAATGAATATAAATTATAGATATATGAGATATTGGGAATATAGTAAATACATTGGTTGCTGGATATATATCCTTTTTTATTACATGGTTCAACTATTCTATTACATAGCATTTCACTTGATTAACTAAGCATGTGAGGAAACAAGGATGGTGAGACCATTTTCTAAATGATAATTGAAAAAAAAACATTAACATCATTACTATTGGATATGGTTCTACATTTTTAATATATATTATATTTAATATAATTGGTGACAAATTGGATGTACAAGGATTAAATACCAGGATAATATGATAATAAATAATTCCATAGAACCATAAAATTAGATACATTACCTTTCAATTAGATTTATGAAATGGAGATTAATTAGTTAGATAAAGTGAATTTTAGAGTATTATATTATGGTAAATCATTCATCCACCTAATGAATCTTATATTGTAAAAATTAAATATATGATAGTTAAATGGCTAAATATGTTATTTAAGATTCATATTGGTTTTTGTAAAAATACATCTATTTTTTCATCGATCTTCACTTGGCTCATGAACATTCACCATTGATAGGTGAGCTATACATATTTTTCTACAGATGTATTCATATGTGGTCATGGATCCCAATCCAAAAAATTCCAATCAATAACGTGAATTATTCAAATGATGACAATGAATATCAACATGTTGGGATAAGCAATCAGGTGGTGTATGGTTTATGTTTTATCAACAGAAAGATCATATTCTATGACACTTAATTTAACTTTAAACATATAGATTCCAATGTAGTGGAGAGGGGGAGATTAAAAAATATCCCCCTTGATGAAAACCATATATAGGGTTAAAATATGGAATGATTAGTATAGTTAATGGGAGTAGGATAAAATAAAGGTATAGCTAATGAAAACTCATACACTAGTGGATTAATACAAATATGGTTCCAATTTGATGGATGCAAGTTTCTTCCCGTAAGATATGATGATGGGTATTCGGTGTATATCAGATGGTCAAACTAGAAATACCTTAGAGGGGTATTTCACACTAATGAACAAAGAATTTGGGGGAACTAATACATGGGAGAATAGACCCACCATTATTTTCCTAAAATAATGAATTAGTTAGTATTCATTCCCCATGAATGAATTGGAAACTAGAAAAATATCATACTGATGCATCCTCCATTATAAGAATTGTCTCATTTTGGTAATCAAGAGGAAAAAAAGATAGATACACTATATATATCATAGGTGTGTGTAACGGTGTGTATTTTAAAATTTGACACATATGAGATATCCTTGAACAAACATTCATAGGACCCTTGGGATCTAACTCATATAGCACCTGAGTGAAGTTGAAATAGACAAAGAGAGGAATTAGAAACAGAAATCAATTAATGGGGAAATGAATGATATAGAATATATCATATTGCAATGGGAACAGATTCAATCTAAATACACATCACTCCTCAAAATTAATTATTGGATTAATATTTTGATTGGAATTCATTAAAATAGAGTCTATATTACCTTGTTGGAAGGAGTAGGACTCAAAAAAGATATGATTCTTTTATATGAAATTTTCAAACACAAAGGATTATGAGATGCATTATGTGGATTGTGAGGCCTATATGTGAAAAAAATTGAATCCATGGTATGATAAATCATAAATGTATTATCAGCATCTTAATTTAAGGATTTATTATGTACTAAATCACAATTAATATATTAGGTATTTTAATGGAATCCCCACCCCTCTAGAAATCAGGGATATTATCATCTATCATTGTGAAATATGTACTAATACTGATTCCATAATTTTGAAACTCTATGGGATGACAATTGTATCACACATTCTCTAAGAGTTATAAAAAATTTCTGTTACATTAACATCCCCAGTTTCATTATCATATTACTCTTTTCCAGTGCTAATCAAAGACAACTATAATTATCATTTGGATATAAATTAATATAATTATTCAGTGAGAACATTCATAAAATTGAAGGATTTATTATTAATATATTAAAATAAAAAACATGTAACATATGAATCCTGACATTCGTGAAGGAATTTCAAAATTCATCAAATCCCGATTTGATTTTGATGGAATGAAAAAAAATAAAAAAATGGTCTCTTAATTAAATTTTTTGGATGGATATACATGCCTATACCATTATAACCAACCATATGATGGCTCAATTAAATAGAGTATATATGGGATTTATAACATACATTTTTATTCTTATAAATGTGATTTATCACCCTGAATGGGTTGGATGATGAAACTAGAAGGCATGAACTATTTCATTTTATTAATGCTTACATTATAGTTCACTAGTACATATATCATGATGTATTAGTCAGAACCCTCCTAAACATTTATGCCAATTAATGTATTATCCAATAAATAATTATTAACAAGAGAATCTTATATTTATACAAGATTCCTTTTATATAAAATAATATAAATATAACTATAGAATATAATATAAAAAATGATTCCATAATATGAAATATATTATAATTTGGGGGAAAATATATAATTACTAAAATACAAAACAAAAAATAATGATAAAAATCATTAGTGATTATTGCAAATCCAAATTAATTTATTTTATTAGTCTTAATGTAGGGGAAATTAATTGAATTATATGTAAGTATTGATTTATTTGAGTTTAAAAGTCTCTCAATTGTGTTTCATAATTTTATTTATACACCAATAGTTTTCCTAATAGTCTTGGGTCTTGGTCAAAATGTTCATTCTATGATTTTATAATGTAGAGCAAGGTCCAACTGAAGCTAGTATAGGTTGTGTTATTGTATAATTTTATTATGATTAAATATTTAATAGGTGGAAAATGGATACACAATAGTATACTAGGAGATTTATGAAGAGTCTACATTATATTATATTCTAGATCATCTAATGTATCTTTTTATTGGATATAACATTTTTACATGGGGATTATATACTCTTGTCTGAACTATATTGGAACAACTAAAACATTGTGATAAAAAGTGATCAGTATGAGTAATATTTTATTTCTAAAGAATTATATCTGTACAGGTTTTTGGTTTTCGATGCATGAGGGTCAAAAAAAATTTAACATACATTATATGTAATAGTAACTGAATGATATCTGAGGTTAACTATAATATGAACCTGTTTGATAAATTATATTATACATGATATAAATGGGGTTTTCTATGATAGGAATTTGTTATTATGACACATAATATTAGATACAGTTAAATGATTATATATAAAAATTTAAATCTAAAAAATGAATGTGTAAATACAATATAGTAATATAATTGAAATTATAATACATTATCATAGAATAACATATTCTATGATGTGTATTTATAACCAAATGAAAGAAATTGAGTTAAGAAACCTTTAAACTCAGGTATTACAGATCATAGAAATTTTCTTATCTTAAAAAAAATACAAACAGTAATATTCTTTAATAGAATATGAACCATTTTTCATATTATGGTCCCATTTAATTTATTTCGTATCATGATGTTTTTAATTACTTAGTCAATTAAATTTCTTTCATCTTTTTTTATGATATTCAGTTCATATGTCCAAATTGAGTTTTATATGATGACAATGGTTAATGTGGTAATTATTTCATCATATTTAGAATAATAAAATTCATGAAATAATTATCTTATTCCAACATAAATTATACTTTTAAATATTTCCATGAAGTATGGTAATGAAAACCGAACTCTATTACAAACATTGAAATCATATCTCATAAGTACTTAAGTGAAATATTTCAATTTTTTATCAATATTAGATGCATTTAATGTAATAATTGTTTTATATTTAAACGTAACACCAAAAGATTTCATAGTATGTTATTTCTTCAAAGTAATTAAATAACTAGCACTACACATAACACCAAGTTCAAACACACCATGACATATCAAACTAGCCATTAAAATGTGATTATGAATAGTATTAACTACATTTTTAACTTTATATAATCCTTATAACTTTTAAATCCTTATTATGAGTTTCTTAGACATAATGTAAGAACAAAATCATTTTTTGTAGATAAAAGAAGTAATTTTCAAAAAATTTACTTTTACCTCCTTTTAATTGTGAACCCTTTTTAAATGAAATATTTGAAACTTTTATATATTAAATTTGATAGAATAAATTTATTATTTAGAAATAGGGCATAAAAATTTAGTGTCAATTTTTTTTTTGTGTTTTTCCAGATAACTTTCATATTTTGGTGAATAGTAAAAAATACTATATTTTAACTGAAAATAACTTTTTAATCAAAATAATTTAGAGTATTAAATTATACATTTTAATGGTTTAAAATTATAAATTGATTATATTTTTACCATTTATTCCAATTCTGGTCATTGTATGTAATTTAACATTGAAATTGGACAAATACAAGTGTCAATCTTTTGATAGTTATTATTTATTAAAAATACGCCATTTGGTTTTGACAACGGGAATTAATTTTAAATTAATAAATGAAAATTATATGTTTTGAATTTGTTAAAATAGACTTCATTTTTGAATTTGGAATATCAAAATTAGCTTAGGGTGAATTGTTTATATTTCTATGAAAACATTCATTTTTTGATGAATAGTGAAAAGCTATGGGTTATTGTTTAAAACTAAATTTTTATATAAATAATATTTTATTTTATTTATAATTATTTTAGGTCAAAATAAATACATAAAACCTATATAAGTTCAATGTAATTAATTGGAGTAATTTTATATTATGTTTAGATATATAAAAATTTAATTGAACTTTTTACTGTCTTTTACCCACCTCCTATGAGAACTTACAAATTTGTATAAAACATAATTTTACAGCTTCTGTGAATTAAATTAGAAAATTATAGAGACACAGTTGATTTTACTAAGTAAAATGTGGTTCAATAAGAGAAAAAATAATTTTTGGTGAATAGTAACTGTTGACTTTTATTTACCATGGTGAAAAGTAAATAGGGTATAAAAAGGTAAAAATGATATTATTATTAACCTAAAAAAATTTCTAATTATATTAGATATGTGTAATTAGACCAAAAACAACCTTATAAATAAAATATTATCCTTTATTTCCACTTGTATTATATTATGACATTTATTTTTAGTTAATTTAATGATGAGTTAAAAGTATTAAAATTCATGTTTTCATAACTAAAGAATTTTTAATATAGTGTTATATATAAGACAAATTAGAATTTAAATATTAATTATAAAGATAAATATTTTTCCTACATAATAGATATTTATTTTTTATTTTTAGACATTAAATAATTAGTTTTATTTATGACACAATGATGATGCATTAATTACCTTATTAAAAAAAGATTAAACAATTGAGATTATAAATCCCCAAATAAATGTACATTCATACTCCTGATGAATTAAACTAATTTTGTAGGTTAAAATGACATGTTAGGGTTGATTCAATCAATTTTTTTTGATACAATCATTTTGTTATGATTTTAACAAAAAGAAAATACCAAATAGTGTCAAAATTGACATAAAATAGTTTTTAAAACAAATATTATATTATTAATTGATATAATTGTCCGAAAAATATATTGTTCATCCAAATGACTTATATAATAGTATATATCACATTTATGAAGAAATTTAGGTTAGATTGGCATTTTATAGTATTTTTTTGACAATATAATATAAAAATACATTGAGACATGGTAAATGTCAAACTATTTAATTAAGAGTTTAATCTAAAAGATAAGGTTAATATGGTGAAATAAACCTATCTAAAACCTATATATTGAGAGGTTTTAGACACATAACCACCAAATCCTCAAAATAAATCATTTTGGTTCCATTAGAAACCTAAAATTATTTTATTATAAAATAATATTTCAAACTTTTCCTAAAGTTACCCTCACCTCTCTTATAAAAGGTCACTTCCCCTTATTTTAATTTCAAACCTCCAAAGCCTTTTTTCTCAGAAAAAACCTTCCCAAATATCCTCCCAAATTTATTTCTTTCATCCTAGAGGCATTACTTTGGTCATAAAGACAACCTATGGAGCCCTTTTGATCAAATCAAAAGGAAGAACCTGAAGAAGAGGTAAATATTTCATCACCTATTTCAAGTTATTTTCTTCTTCCACTTCACTTTCTTTGTTTTTTCGATTATAAAATAATAAATCATTTATATTCTAAATACTGTGATGTTATTATAAAAGTTTTATGACCATATTCATTATTCTATCCATCCTATAAATGACAAAGTCACCATACGTTCGTACATACAGATTACCGTCTCCACGTCGTGGTATAGTTTGTTATTCAAACACATAATTATTTGAATGAGAATAATAATGAGTATAAATGATGTAAATAATAAATATAACATGTTAATTTTTCTGTATATATGATATAACATCCAATTACATACTATTTCATCATCAATATTACGATATTATCACTTGTACATACGTACAGATTACCGTCTCCACAAAGTGATGAGATTAATTTCCACGTTCACCATTCAGCAATGATTATAAAATATTTTTGATTAATAAGTATGAAATATATGAAATAATAATGCTACTGGATATATATATATATATATATATATGTAATTACAAATATGATATTCACTTAGTTCCGTTCAATACGATATGAAAACGGTAATAGCGTTTATGCGTACGTACGGACTACCGTCTCCATAAATGGTGTTTTCCATTTCATATATATGTATATTATACATATTTATATTCTAAATATATATGATATATTTATAATGTTTTATATTCTAGAAGTATTTAAATCTTGATCTAAGTGATACAATTATGAGTAATGAGTTAAAACACATATGATAAAGAAAGTGATTGTTACCCAAAATGTTAATTTAACATGGAAATTATTATTAAATGGGTTGTATAAAGTCATAATTGAATCATGTATGATATAATATATATTAATATAGTTCTGTATTAATTTAATAACATACTATGGTCTCTATACATGTGGTTAAACGTACCCTCGACTAACGGAAAGTGCAAGGTAAGGGTGAATTTCACAATCTCTTTATTATCCAAGTTTTTTTTAACATAAGTATCTTCTGGGACATATTTATTATCAATGCCCATGTTTCATAAAAGAGTTTTCAATTGGATTCATTTTAAGGATTTTTACAAAGACGTTATTTTAAATGTTTTAAATATTTATTCTCTTAAATCGTTCTCACTAATTTCCATGATTTCATAATGGTTTTTAAGGATTTATTTATATGGATGTGAATGTTTTTAAAATGTTAATTACTTTGAAAAGATTCAAAGTGGTATGGGACACTTTGATTCAAAAATGCCTTTAAATGCCTTCATTTTTAAATTGTGTGACTTTTAAATGTTTTCATGAAAATAAATATTACTCTCAAAGAGTTTTATAAATAATTTTCATCTATGTCAATATCCTTAAATGGATTTTAAACCTATTTTAAGTTGATTTATTATGATACAAATCTTAAAAATTGTATTGAAGTATTTGTGATATGTTTGACTATGGATGTGTTACTTTTATACCATTCGTGGATTATGGATATGGTATTGACATTTATTATGCTAGATTTAATATGAATGTTTATGTTATGTTTCTACATTTTCATCTGAGGAATGCAGTGGACTTAGTAAGTGATGGGTAGAGCCCGTTATAGCTCCTAGATGCGTCGGTAGGTCTCATGAGACAAACTAGAGTCTTGGCACAAAGCATTGAAAAAAATTTTATGTAGTATTGACACAAGGCCTTGACTATGTGGTAATGATGTATGGAGTTATGCATTCTATCATTATGAAATTAGTTATTACATGTGATTATTCGACTAGTAGAATATCCATGTCCATGTTTATATGGTATTGTTTGATTTATTTTTTCCATATTTTGTTTAATTTTATGTTTTAATGGATTTTGATTTTATGACACATCTGGCCTTAAATGTTTATTGCTTCCTAAATTTTTTTCCCTTACTAAGAATCTGAGCTCACCCCTTTCTTATAAATTATTTACCCAGGATCCCAAGTAGTGTTTTATGTTTGAGATGCAGGGTTAAGCTAAGGGAACAATGGAATAATCAATGTATTGTTTCTGTGTTGTATGTTATAAAGTGTAATTTAACATTCATGTATGTAATCTATTTTCCAAGACTACTAAATTGATCAGTCTTTCAGGAGTTGATTCCTTGTAATCATGCCAATGTATTAAAATAATGCACCATGATTTGGAATCTATAGTGTGGGTGTAACAGTTAGTATCAGAGGAAGTTTATCAGTAACCTTGGAAAATAGATTTATATAAACTCTTATTAGATAACATTATCCGTAGATAGACATTGAGGATTAGTATAGAAGAACATACTAGAATTTTGGTAATGTATAGATTTTGTGAGTTTTCCATTAAAATACATCCATTTCTGGATATCAGCATGTAGTGTTGGCTCTAAAACAGATGTACCTATGGGTAAAACCTGAAAACTTGGCTTGGAGCTGGACTCAAACGGGAAATGGTGCACAATAATGGGCCTTGATGAACTCTTGGTTATGATACTCCCAGGGGATATGCTGAGGATAATAATCATTTTCTTTAAAAATAATTATGAAGGATTTATGAGTATATACCTCATCCAAGAAAATATTTTTATAATTTTAGATTATATACATAAACTGTTCAATTTACGTAATGTATTTTACAAGTTTGGAATTATTTATTGTGATTCATAAACAAACCTAGTGTATGCTATTGTATAGAAATGGAGCCCAGTAGAAGGAATGATAACTCTGTAAATACGTATGATCCAAAGAGTAAAAAGTATCATATCATTCATTGTATTAAGACAAAATTTTGAAGGAAAATAGTCTCCCATTAATTCTCAACATATGAAGAAATAATATCATGTGTTAATAAGATAAGTAAATAATTATGTGTGTCATATGGCTTTGAAAGGAAGAAAGGGAAGAAAAATATGGTAGAAAGAAAGATGGATAAAGGGAAGAGGGGAAAGAAGGATTTTCCCATATGTGATAAATGTAGAAAGAACAATCTTGGTAAATGCATGAAGGGAATGTGAATTTTTTATAAGTGGGGATAAAAAGGACACCAAGTATGTGATTGTAAGGGTGAGAAAAAGGTTTCAAATATACAATGCTTCATCTATAAGGATTTGAGACACTACACGAATCGATGCCCAAATCATCATAGTATACCCCAAATGTTGCTATTGGATAATAATAAAGTTATGATACTACCAAATATAAAGAGAAATGATTAAGAGTTATTATGTTGTTATTAATGTATTGTATCATTTGAGTATGGTATTAATGATATACATGTTATAATAATTATAGGGTATACAAGGATTGTACTACAATACTATTTCATTAAGGACTTGATATTGTGTGGAACCATGAAAAGTGACTCAATAGTAGGTTAAATTATTGGGAAATATATGTTTGAGAGAATGATAAACCATAATATGGTTTTGATACTGAGGTAGTGATTTTGGAATAATACATGATTCATTTGGATAAAGTATATGGGATATTCTTGAATACCTTGAAACTTATTAATGATTTGTACATTCCATAATTGTAGGAGTTTAAAACATTATTGGACAGAAGGAGTATATATAGTATTCTATAAGGAATAAGGGAGCATGATTGTAATCAATATGGTTTTATGGTAATTTAGGATGTTGCAGTGTTATAAAAAAATACATGATGAAGGTGTTCAGATGTTATTAAGTGGAAAAAGGATCTTCATTGGGTTTAACTTCCTTATATGTTTTGGAATATGTGTTTGGACAGAATTATTTTGGATAAGTCTAGTTTGAGAATATTTTTGGATTTCTATAAAAAGGACAATTTGAAGGTCGGGTGACAACCCGTCACTTCCAGTAAGGACACGAGACTTGAACCCGCAACCTAAGGGTGAAAAGGGTGTATCACCTACCACTGGCCCACATAATTTCTTGGATTTAATAATTTATTTTTTTTAAAATGCCTTCTATATGAATGATAAGTTCATTTTTTTGGAACCCTTTACGAATTGGATAAATAAAATATTTTTTTAAGTTATATTATCTTTTAGAGTGAAATATGTGTTTGTGGTAGAAATTAGTTAAAGAAAGAAACTCTACATGTAATGTATATATATATATATATAAATATTTCTTCATCCCTTATTATATGAAGAAATTAATTCTTAAACATTAGGTAACAGATCATAAAACTAAAAATGTGTTATCCTAATACCTTATGTTCTGTTGAACCGATGATATTTTAAATCCTCATAGATTTATGGCTTTGAGACCCTCTATTCTACAATAGTTTGTGACTGATGACCTTAAACACTCCCTATAAACATTTGAGTTTTTCCTCCAATTATGTGTTTTGAATTTCCACCAATGTTCTCCAAATTGAGATCAGAATTTGGTTGTGACTTTTTCACTCCCTTTTTCCACTTATTAAGACAACATATTTTAACCCAATTTCGGATGTGGGTTTTCCAAAACCGTATATTTTTATTTTATAACCATTTCTTTTCAAAGAAAAATTTAAAATTGTGAAGAATCAATTTACTGAATGAGGGATGAATGTAACACACAAAGAATTCATAGTACGTTATTTAATCAAAGTAAATCAATAACGTTCACTACACGCAACACCGAGTTCAAGCGCACCACGAATTACCAAACTAGCCATTTAAAAGAGGTTATGAATAGTGTTAACTGAATTTTTTACTTTATATATTCCGTATAATTTTAGAATCCATATTATGAGTTTCTTAGGCATAATGTGAGAACAAATTCAGTTTTTGCAGATAAAAGAAGTAATTTTCAAAAAATAAACTTTTACCACCATTTAAAAGTGAACATTTTCAAATCCAAAATTTGAAACTTTTATATATTTAATTTGAAAAAATAAACTTCTTTCTTTACAAACAAGACATAAGAATTTATTTTCAATAAATTTTTGGTGTTTTCTCTGATAAAATCTTTATTTGGGTGAATAGTGGAAAAATACAATATTTGAACTGAAAAAAACTTTTTAAATCAAATAATTTATGTAGATAAATTATACATTTTAATGGTTTTGAAGTATAAATAGATTATATTTTTACCATTTAATCCAATTATGGTCATTGTAATTTATTTCACTTTGAAATTGGATATATTCAAGTGTCAATCTTTTGATAGTTATTATTTCTTAAAAATATGCCTTTTGGTTTTGAAAATGGGAATTAATTTTAAAATAATAAATTCTACTTATATGTTTTGAATTTGGTAAAATATAATTCAATTTTGAATTCGGAATAACAAAATTAGCTTAGGGTGAATTTTTGGTATTTTTCTGAAAACATTCAATTTTTGATGAAGAGTAAAAAACACTAAGATACTGTTTGAAACTGACATTTTATTTAAATTATTATTTATATTATTTAAATATATTTAGGGTCAAAATAAATTAATAATACCTATATAAGTTCAATGCAATTAATTGGAGTTATTTTATAATAAGTTTAGATATATAAAAACATAATTGAACATTTTACCGTCTTTTACGGACCTCCAAGGAGCATTTGCAAATTTTCATAAAACATAACTTTACAACATCTGTAAATTTAATTTCAAAAATATAAGAGTCACGGTTGATATTATAATGTAAAATTTTTTTCAATAAGATAAAAATATTTTTGGTGAATAGTAAATTTTGACTTTTATTTCCATAGTTAAAAGTAAATAGGGTAATTAAATGTAAAAATGATACTATTATTACCCATACAAATGTCCTAATTCAATTGGATAATTTTAATTCGACCAAAAACAACATTAGTAATAATATATGATCATTTAGGTCCACTTGGATTAGATTAGGGCATTTATTATTATTTAATTTAAAGAAGAGTTAAAATTGTTAAATTCATGTTTTCATAACTAAAATATTTTTAATACTGGGTTATACATAAGATAAATTCTACTATAAATACTCATTAGGAAGATAATAATATTTACTACAGCATGGAATTTTATTTATAATTTTTAGACATTAAATAATTAAATTTATTTATGAGACAATGATGATGCAGTAATTACCTTATTAACAAAAGATTAAAATAATTCATATTATAAATAAAAAAATAAACATAATTTTAGACATATGTTGAATTAAAATAATTTTATAGGTTTATATGACAAGTTATGTATTATTCAATAAATTTTTTTATGTAATAATGTTGTTATGATTTAAAAAATCAAATACCAAATAGTGTCAAAATTTCCATAAAATAGGTTTTTAAAAAAGTATTATATTATTAATTGATATAATAGTCCAAAAAATATAAGGTTCATCCAATAGAATTATATAATAATATATACGACATTTATGAAGATATTGGGGTTAGATTGGAAATTTATAGTATGTTTATTAATCATATAATATAATAATACTAAGAGACCTGGTAAATGTCAAACTATTTATCTAAGAGTTAAATATAAAATTTAAGGATAATATGGGGACATAAATCTGCCTAAAACCTATTGGTTGAGTGGTTTTCAACACATACCAACCTTATCCTCTAAAGAAATAATTTTTGATCTATTATAAACTGAAATTGACTTTTTTATAAAATAATATTTCAAGATTTTCATAAAGTGACCCTGACCTCTCTTATAAAATGGCACATCCCCATATCTTAATTTCACACCTCCAATGCCTTTTGTCTTGGAGAACCCCTACCAAAATATCTTCCCAAAATTCCTTAATTCATCCTAGAGGCCTTAATTTTTTCATAATGGTAACCTATTGTGCCCTTTTGATCAAATCAAAAGGAAGAACCCAAAGAAGAGGTAAATATTTCATCACCTCTTTCAAGTTCTTCTCTTCTTCCACTTCCTCTTTCTTTGCTATTTACATTCTAAAATAATAACTCATGTATCATATATATACTGTGGTGTTATTATAAATTTGGTAAAACCATATTCATTATTGTATCCATCCTATAAATGACAAAGTCACCAAACGCGCGTACGTACGGATTACCGTCCCCACATCGTGGTGTAGTTTGTTATTCAAGCACTTAATTATTTGGATGGGTATAATAATGAGTATAACTACTGTAAATAATAAATATAACATGTTAATGATTCTGTATATATATATTATAACATCCAATTACATACGATTTCTCCATTAATATAATGATATTATCACTCGTTTGTCGGTACAGATTACCGTATCCACGATGTGATGAGATTCATTTCCATGATCACCATTCAACGATGATTTTAAATTATATATCATTAATAAGAATATAATATAAGACATAATAATTCTACTGGATATATATATATATATAATTACATATATGTTATTCACTTAGTTCTATTCAATATGATATGAAAACAGAAACCACGTTTATGCGTACATACGGACCACCGTCTCTATAAACGGTGTTTTCCATTTCATATATATGTCTATTACACATATTTAAATTCTAAATATATATGATATATAAATCATGTTTTATATTCTGGAAGTATTTAAATCATGATCTATGTGATACTATCAAGAGTAACGAGTTAAAACACATAGGATAAAGAAAGTGATTGTTACAAGAAATGTTTATTTAACATGGAAATTATTATTAAATGGGTATTATATGCTCATAAATATTATTATGGTTCTGGTATAATTTAATAACATAATATGGTCTTCATATATGAGGTTAAACGTACACTCGAGTAAAGGAATGTTCAAGGTAAGGGTTAATTTCACAATCTCTTTATTATCCGAGGTTGTTTTAATGTAAGTATCTTATGGGACATATTTATTATCAATATACATGTTTCATAAAATAGTTTTAAATTCGATTCATTTTAAGGGAATTTTACAAAAAAATCATTTTAAATCTTTTAAATATCAATTCTTATAAATTGTTCTCAATAATGTCCATGTTTTCAAAATTGTTTTTAAGGATTTATTCATATGGACATGAATGTTTCTAAAATATTAATTCCTTCGAAAAGTTTCAAAGTTGTATGTGACACATTGATTCAAAAAGGTCTTTAAATGTATTCCTATTTAAATTGTGTGACTTTTAAATGTTTTCATGAAAAATATATATTTCTCTCAAAGAGTTTTACAAATTATTTTCATCTTTGTCAACATTCTTTGATGGATTTTAATCATGTTTGATGTTGATTTATTATGATAAAAATGTTACAAATTATATTGAAGAATATCTGATATATTTTTCTTTAGATGTGTTATTTATATACCATTCATGGGTTATGTATAAGGTATTTACATTTCATATTCTAGTTTTAATACGAATGATTATGTTATGTTTCAACCTTTTCATATGTGGACTGCAGTGGACTTAGTGAGTGATGGGTGGATCCCAATATAGCTCCTCGATGCGTCGGTAGGTCTCATGAGACAAACTAGTGTCTTGGAACATGACATTGAAAAAAAAATTATTTGTAGTCTTGGCACAAGGCCTTGATTATGTGGTAAGGATGTCTGGTGTTAGGCATTCCCTCATTATAAAATAAGTTATTACATGTGAGATGAGTAGAATATACCTGTGCATGTTAATATGGTAATGTTTGATTTATTTTTTCCATATTATGTTTAATATTATGTTTTAAAGGATTTTGTTTTTATTACACATCTTTCCTTAAAGGTTTATAGATTCCGCTAAATTTTTTACCCTTATAGAGCATCTAAGCTCACCCCATTCTTATGTTTTATTTTTATAGGATCCCAAGAAGTGTTTTATGTTTGATATGTAGGGTTATGTTAAGGGGAAAATGGAATTCACAAAGGATTTTTTTTGTGTAGTTTGTAAGAAAGTATAATGTAATATTCATGTATACAATAAATTTTCCATGACTGCTAAACTGATCAGTCTTTCAGGACTTGATTCCTTGTAGTAATGCCAATGTATTAAAATAATGCACCGATTATGGGAATATTGGGCAAGTATGTTATATAAAAATGTTAAGTATATCAAAAACACAATATAATTTTTATTATATATATATAATCCACCTGATTTTGGTATTGAAAGAGAATCATATCACTTCATAGAGGTTGTAGTCCACCCAAAAAAAGAACGACTTTATGACTTTTCAATGGATGAAATGGAATGAATTTAAATGATATATTATCATTTCATAATTATATCTTATTTATTAATGGAATAAATGAACATTATATTCATATTATAATTTTTAATGAGTGTTTCTGATGGAAAAATATTAAAACTGTTCTTGTGGTGGTTATCCCCTATATACATGAATGAAAATATCATTTCACATTGGATAGCTGAGGTGAGGGATACATGGTATTTAATTAATATATATATAGAAGGTACTTGTGTTATTCTATCATTGTGTTTTAGGAATAATTTAATTATATAAATGATTCAATAAAACAATAAACAATCAGTTAAAAACTATACATATTTTTCTGAAAACATACATTTCATTATTAAAGAAACCCATTATTGTTTTTATTAACCCAATGAATATGACTAAATAATGTGGTGCAATATTTTATTAACAAATTAGTTAATGTAGCTATTCAAAAGGGCTCTTCAAATATGGATTTAAGATGAGGTGGGTACAATTTATTATGCGTGGGAAGTGATTTCATTGAAATTACAAATATATTAAAATAATTTAAATACTTTTCATAATACTATTCTGAAAAAATTGACCACTAATAATTATTTAACGAATATTAGTCTTTATAATATAATAAAATGAAATATGGACATGTTTTTCTTATCTCATAGCCCTTATTTTTTGATTTTTTGACCCTCGTTTTCCCTATTAAAATTTTCCATCAAATCATTATTCATTACTAATTAGAGGTAAATTATTTTGACATTAAATAAAAAGTGAATAATAAACGTTAAAAGATTTATTTTTATATATATATATGATTCTCATGGAATAATATAATTATTTACTAATTTAAAATCTTTTAATAAAATACTCATCATCATTAAATATAACAACACTCATATTTTGATATAAATAAATTATTTTAATATAAAATGCGGAGACAAATGAATTTTTTTTTTAAAAAAATTCGTGATATCTAATATAATAAACAAATTTCACTAATATAATGACCAATTAAATTGTATATTTTGTTTAATAATATATTAAACCATATATTTTGTGTTCAGACCTTGGTTAAAAATGTTAACTTTAAAAATGGGGATGTATTTTTATATTAAAGGGTTGTAACCTAACTAATAATATTGAAATAGGATAATAAATTCCAAATGGTGTTTTTTAAAATTAATATTCATTATTGTCTGCTTTGTAGGTTTTATTATTTTTAAAATTTATTTTTTAAAAAAAACATATAAAAAATAATTTTATACAATATTAGCATAATTTGATGTTGTAATCAAACGGAATATATGGAATTTTAAAATAAAACATTAACACATGTCAAATATTATATTTTTATATTCATAACTCTTGAGGAAATCTATATCCACAAAATAATTCTACTTTTAAGGTATTTCAAATCATTATATCTTCATCATGACATTATCATTTTTCAAAGAAGAATGAAAATAGAATGGAATAATATTTAGGGGGGTCTAAAATAATGGGGGCCAAGGGCATCCCCATTAAATATGATAACCCCTTTAGGCATTAAGTGAGATATATTAAGAAGGAAAGTGACATTAGAAATAGGGATTTCTAAGGTGGAGAGATTATCATTAACTTTGTTCCTCTCTCTCTATGTGTGGGATACCTGAATACTCTTAATGGGAAGCAGTTTACATTTCCTGATGATGTAGGTAACTGATTATAGAATGGAGACTCTTTCCATAATAGAGTCACATGTTTTCTTCGAATTAGTTTCTCATGGGATAGAGTAATGCTATTCTATCTGCATAGTTTGAGACCACTGAGAATATCATTGGCTTCCGCTTGTAGAGCGCTGCCATCCCCAAGGTGAGCTATGAAATCAAGGAACACAATCCTATCTATGTTGTGGAAAACACCTCCACCACGCATGTAACCCACTAGACATGATCCATTAGTATATATTCTGAGGCTAGAGGATGGAGGAGTAGACCACCCCCATGTACCCCATCTTCTGTCTAGGTGAGCAGTAGCCAAGGGAGAATGAACCTGCAAAAATTGCAATGAGTGGGCTTCACGCTGGTTCCCAAAAAAATATAAAAATTAGTAATGATTTGTTCAAATAAATATTTTTATAAAAACATAACTTGTCTTTTCAATATCACGAAAATATTATACATATTAAAATTAATAATGTTATATTTTTATAATATATTTTACTTAAATAGTCATAAATAAAATAATTAAATAAATTTGGCCACAATATGAAAATTATATTACAAAATTATGGACTTGTTTTACACAAACTATTAAAATATAATGATGTATTGTTTTATGATAATTTTTTAGTTCTAGTCATGTTTTTAACAATAATTACCTTATTTACACTTACTATAATGATAGATAACTAAAATGTTTAATTTTTAATATTAACCAAAACAATAGAGAAAATTTACCAAATATGGACCTCCTAATTCTAAATATTCAGTAAAATGTAAATGTGTCATTTTATATATAAGGTGTAAATAAAATTCTAATTTAAATTTAGTATTGAAATTTTTTTTTTAGAAAAATGATGTTTAATGTATAAAAATATTAATATAACAATTTCATCTAAAAAACTATTCCAATTGAAATAATAGGATTATTAAAAATATAATAAAAGTGTAGTTACATTAAAAAAAATTTAAAATAGAGTTTATCTTTTAAATTTCTTAATTCAAAAATTAATTTTACAATAAAAATATTTTATAGTCTATTTACTAGAAAATAAATGTTTAAAAAATTGAAAACATTCCCACTTAATTATTTTTTATAGTATGATTTTATGTAATATATCATCTTAATAGAAAAAAAAATAAATATTTCAAATAAATATTGATATTATTCTCTCATAAGATTATATAAAAAAACCTCTTTATGAACTTAAAATAAAAATATTTTTTGGTTCATTTAGGACCATTGTTATCACCATATACTCTATCAAAAAATGTTTAATTTTTAAATACTGGTGGTTTACATTCACCCACATCCATTAGAATAATCGGCAACATTATTTAAAAACAATCTTGGATTTTAGGTGAATGACATTTGAAAATAACTATGTGGAAAACACATATCCAAAAAGCATTAATAATGAACTCCATTAAAAAGAATTATAGGGATATATGAAATTCAAATGGAATAACACATAACAAGTATTAAAAATAGAATATAATTTTTGGGATGTGAAAATATAGACATTTATGAGAAATGTAATAACTAAATATTGAAATATATTAATAGAGATACTTGATCATATCAATGTAAAAAATTAGTGGAAGATGAAAACCACAATAACCTAAACCAAGAAGTCTAAAAATGGCCATCGGTTCGTTAAAAATAAATAAAATACGAAATATATTATTTTACAATATCCTTTAATTAATTCTGAGTAATTTGATTTGAAAATATACTAAAAAATAAGGACATATACATACATATTATGCCGAGTGTCATTATTTTGACTATTTCCACTATAATCTCCTCTTTTTCTCAGAATAATGAGTATTCTAGAAATATTTTTCAGGCCTAAAGCACTAGAATCAACTTCTAATAGACTACATAATCCAAAAATTAGTAACAATATATTCATCCTATCATTTATTAATCCATAATGTTTAGTGAAGTGATACATAATTCAAAAAATAAATCGAATCAAATATGAAAAAATAAAATAGAAATATCCAAAATTCAACAATAAATCAAAAGGCTCAATATATTTCATCAATTAAATAAATAACCTTTTATCCCAAATATAAAAAAAAACAACAAAAGTAAAGAAATTTTCAACCCAGATTTTTTCCCATACACATAAGGTTGAGATTACTAAAGCACAATAAATTTCATATAAAATATTCCATTATCATTAACCCAATTGTTATATATATAACACAGATCCAAAAATAATATCTCATGGAATATCATCAATCATATAAGATTTTTAAAATTCAAAATATTTGATAATATAATTTTTTTAATATAAAAATACTATTTTTTTAAACTATTTGATTAAAAACAATTTCTTATTATATAGAATGTCAATAAGACCAGTTGTATGCATTTCTATATTGTCTCCCATTATTTGTATGGTCATGTTTTCAACCTTAACATATGTTATGAGATTCTCCAAGCATGTAGGGTGTTATTTTTATTAAAATTTGTTAATATTATTCCAACATCTCAGATTTAATGTGAATTATTTTAAATATTATATGTATTATTTATGAGACTATGATTTGAGACAACCTACGATTTTGACAGCCAATGTTACCAGAATACATGTTTGAAATGTATTAAATATATAAAATATATTAATTAGAGCACAAGTGAGGTTTTCCAAAAAAAGAACATTAATTCTTAGATGGGTTCCCAATTTAGAAATATGAGGGAAATTATAAGCACTAAAAGGTTGTTTTACCCATGGAACAACATAACATTGGTCGGTGTGGGTCATTTGTAAAAATTTTTTCAAAGGATAGTAATGAAAAAAATGTGATAAAAATAATTTTAATTCTCGGTGATCATGAAATGAATATTTTTCATTAAATGTATCCTTATACTAGAATTCTAGGGATAAGCGCACATCCCTAGAACATATAGAGGATTGTTAGTGAGTCTTATCGAAATCCATTCTGATTGATGATGATGGATCATGGATTGAAAAATGACACATGTCCATTTATAAGGATATATCAAACAAACGCAAAAGAACATAATTCATCAATAGTAACCGATTAAAATCGAAGTATGGAATATTATTATTATATTTCCATTCCAAAATCTTAATTTTAATAGAGAAAATTAATCAATGAACAAACTGATTGATTCACAAATCGTATGTTTTGCAGGATGTGATTTAATTTTGAGGGGTTTCTTTTGGGAGAATATATTTGGTATTATTTGTAGATGGATTCATTTACCATTTTACCAAATATTATCAAATATCAACATGAACATAGATCGAGGTTTGTTCCTCTTGATTAATGGTCCTTTTCCCCACTAATTATAGGTTTCAGAACAATTGTTCTTTATTGGCTCAGATTTTGACAATATCATATCTATCGATCATTGTGCACATGTTTCACTGTGCAATGATACGATATCAATGATATAAGATCAGTACGATGTGATATAGGTGTCATAGTGGTTTAGGAAGTGTATTGAATGATACTAGATTCCAGAATTCTCATTCATTGGTGTTCATCGACATGAAATGATGAATGTCGATTCGATCCATTTTTTTAGAATAAATAAGGATGAAACAATTTGATTCAGTGATGGAATTGAAAAACGAGGTTGGATCTTGAGTTTTATGGAATGGAATTCAACAGAATTGAGGCTATAAGATTAGTCAAGGTGTGTGGATGAAGAATCTTGGATTATGGAAAATATCATAGAACATGGTGTGTAATCTGAGATTACAATGTGTGTGGTTCCCCATGGATATGACTATTGGCTTTCTTATGGAGGTAAGGACCACACAATGTGTGAATCATGTCACACAAAATGTGACCCTCACTGGTAGACTCAATGTTTACTTCCAAAGTGCACTAAACCGTGTTGGAGTACATGAGCATGGACATGTCATGTACTCTCACACAGACACAACTTGACATACATGAACTTGTAAATGGATATGGCTACAGTACATGGAAAAAACCAGGAAAATAGGTATTCTACAAACATTCTATACATGCCATGTATTTCCTTCTACACATAGTGTGTATAGAGACTACATATCAT
The DNA here is from genome assembly GCA_963277665.1 of Viscum album. NCBI lineage: Eukaryota > Viridiplantae > Streptophyta > Magnoliopsida > Santalales > Viscaceae > Viscum > Viscum album. The sequence continues at coordinate 1,246,415,868 of OY728152.1, read as the reverse complement.
TTGAGGATCTTATTCTTGGACAAGACATGGGATAGCTGGACAACCTATGTACCCTTTGGGACATGTCATTTACTCCATTAAATATTGCTTTAGGATTTTTGTTTTTTCATGTTTGTCAAGTATGGGTTGATTATGTTCCAGTATTCCATTTCCTTGAGGGTATAGTGTGGAATTACATCCACATCAGTTGATTCTGATCCCCTCTAGGGGTTGAATATCAGATAGAGTTGTAGTGTCCCTCCGTGAGATCAGATTGGGACCCTCTATCATTGTTATTTGTTGTTTTTTAAATCAACATGAACTCCCTAAGTAGGGAATTGATCCTCTATAAATAAGTCCATATCAGTAGGGTTTTTGTAATTATTGGCATACGATCCCCTATGTAGCCGAAAGATTGAGACTTATTTATTGGTGTCCCCCAATAGTTTTGGGTGTGACCCTTATCTTTGAATTAGGGACCCTTAGACTAGTGATCTTCATCGGCCATAGGCCAATGCACAAAACCTCTTTTTCAAGTGTCTTTGAGGGTAGAACAACTCTTGGAATGGGTTCTCCTGGAATGAGTGTTGCTTAGAATAGAATCCTATGGGTGACAGTTTCTTATGATTATGTAGAGGTGTGGTTTCTTTCATGAGTTTATCAGGGTTTTTTATGTTATACATTGATTTTTATAACTTTTATTGCGATAAATATACATTGTCCAGAGTTTTTAGTGTTTATGGGGCGTCATATAGAGTATTGTTATACTCACCCATGCATGGTTTTTTCCCACACATGTCATGTCTTGTATATATTATAGCCCTCCTTTTACGTTTTCTTGGGTGGACAAGGGGAGGTTGGATCATATCTGGAGCTTCATGGACTGAGGTGTTTACTAGAAGCACATCATATACTTGGTACTCGCCCAAGGTGTCGGTTGGACACTTTACAATTTTGGTTGATCTTTTTTTTGTCCCCTTTTCAATTTTCACTACATTAGTATCACACTCTGTTGTGAGATATTATATGTATGAATGTAGTATTTTAGTTGTTTTATATTTCATCATTTTTTGGGCTTGTAAAAGTACGACTGCGTAAAATTACATTATTCAAATTCTTCCCATCTATGGGATATTACGACACAACACTGGTGACCATCCCATGGCCTATTGGAGGAGAGATTATGGTAGTAATGGGTTAGACCATAGAGTATTGGGTCATGATTGAGTGGTATCAGATGTGGTTTTTTATATCAGAGGACCTAAGTCAGTTAGATTGGTTTGGGTAAACATTTGTTAGTGTATCAAGTACATCTTTTAGGAAGGGGACTCCAATGTTGGGGTGACAACTGATGTATCTATACACAATGACACTAACCTTATGATTTTAGACATTGTATGTTAGAATAATGGTTGTATGGAATAAAATGGTACATGCATCATCTAAAAATGGTTTTGTTTTAAATGTCCTTATTCATTCATCTTCCAATATATACTCTTTTGACCAGGAAAATTCATTTTTTTATTTCATGTTGGCCACACATCTGCATCTTGCTATGATTCGACCATGTGATCATGAGAATGATATGCATAGTGGAGAGGCATTGATACATGGGTTATATTGGAGATATATCCTTCATTTGTTTTACCAATTATACCACCACCCATTGAGAAATATCTAGAACCAACACTACCATATGTGGATGCCTGAAGCGTGAGTGCATTTCATGAGTATCAGAGGTAGCAACCTCCTATGTGTTGGGGTGAGCTCATCCCTGAGGTGGATGAGGATGGGTAAGAGGTTGTCACTCATGTTTTCTACCTTACGAGGATTCCTATAGAAGAGATGGTAGTCCTCACTGGGAGTCTTATTCAGGGATCTATTGGGATATAGTGCAGCAAGGTGGCCCAGTATCATGATGATACATCTCTCTCATGGATAGTCTGTGAGAATCTCTTTACATAGGATTTCTATCCAGCCAAATTGTTATTAGTATGCATAAAAGTTCTTCTGTATATGTTGTAGGGAAGTATGACCATTATAGAGTATTCCATGGGGTTCAATAATCTCTCATGTTACACCTTAGATATACTATGAGACCAGTTCATTAGGGTTTAATCCTTTGACATGGGATTATACTAGGATATCTAGGAGTCAGTAGTATCTCATATAATTTAGAAATGTGTTGGGGTACTTGAGTAATCCGTATGGGAATAATTAATTCATGAAGATTAGACACTAATAGAGGGGGAGAGAATATGGAACTCATTTGATGATACCTCTACAGTAGGTAGCTGATCGCAGTCCCATGGATCCATGAGATTCCAACTCTATAGGAGGAAATTATAAGACTTAGTGTCAGTGGTGCAGGTCTCTCAAGGTTGCTGAAATCAGCCATGGGATAGTTGGTGTTTCTCTTTAAAAGGTCAGGGACATCTAGAATGAGATTTACCAAACTTTCATACAGCTAATCAGGAGACGGTCAGGGACCACAGAGAAAGAGAAAGAGATAGGGGTAAAGAGGTCTATAGTGAGAGAGATGTGGGAGTGGGGCCAATAGATCTATAGGAGGTGGTTAGAGGTTTAACCAATTTCCCCTGGCACCCCATGTGGTCTATTCCAAGCTTAGGGAGATGGTGGGAAGTGATGAGTCCAGTTCCAACCAATGGATCATAAAACCATGGGGCTCAAAATATGATAAAGGGTTTGAAAAATGAATTTTTTGTAATACCCCAAGGTTTTAAAAATGAATTGAAATTCCTGAAACATTCTTTTAATTAGAGAGTTATAACTATCCCTTGAACAAATTTTTTCCTCTTCTATGTTTTTAATTTTGAATAACGGTCATCTACAATTGTGATCAGTTAATTATGTGGAGTGTAATGGATCCAACATTATTTTTGGTGAATAATAACATACCCTTATGAATTGTAATATGAATAGTAATGTAACCCTAATGAATAATATATTTTATTATTATTTTATTTTCTAATTTTTTTAAGATAATGGAAACATGATTAATTTTTCATGTTGTTATAAAATGAGTTATAAACTTAACATTGTTATTTTTGAATAAATTAAGAATTTTTATAAAGATTAAATTAATTATATTTAGGAAATTCTTTTAAAAAAATGGACTTCATTTTTAAATTCTAGACACTAAAAAATGGTAAAAGTGAATTTTTTGTAAGTTTCTCAAATTATTGAATTTTTTGATGAATTGTAAAATACAATAAATTACAATAAATGGTAAAAAAATTGTTCTACTATATCATAGGGGATGTAAGGATGATTTAAACAAAATTTTTTCAAAATCACATGCAATTTTAACTATTTACAAGTCCAATTAATCAAGATAATTCATAGTATTGAGAAAATATTTTAAAATAACGATTGAAATATTGAAAAATCCCTCATATCCTCTACTATAAAAACAACCCTCATTCCCCTCTTCCCCTCTCACCTTTCAAGCCTTGATCATTTCCTATTTTCTCAAAATACACTCTACGTGTATCTTACTCACTTCATAGATCTTCTAGTCTCAACAAAAGGCCAAAACAAAAGGCCTCAAGGATGATATCTTGGAAAAGAGATCAAGAGGTAAAAATCCTTTACATTTTTCATTTGTTTTATTTCTAATTACATTATTTTCTTATATTCTATTATCTTCAACTTATATAGGAGTTATTAAATCTCAAAAATCATATATATTCTATATGATACCATTTTTATCTAAAAGATTCATCATCTTCCTCCATACCCTCTCCCACTTGTACTAAAAATAAAAACATTGTCCACAATGAGCCGATTTACCAAAATCAATGATGATGTGTTTGTAATATCCATTAAATCCTTCAATGATGATCAGAAAACACATTTAATGGATGAAACCAAATTTAATGTTTATTTTTTGACATATTTATGTTCTGGAATGAACTTATATTAATGCATTAAATTAAATAATGAAAACAATTCATGATTATCAAGGAACCACAAAAATTGATGTAAAAAAATATCAATAATGTTTCATCTAATGATCAGTAATCATATATGATAAAAACTAATTTATGGTATCATAATATATTTTGTAAATATATTAATACACTTTCTACCAACTTTTGGAATTTAACTTCCATATGATAAGAACATAATAACAAACCAGCCATGGAAATCATGTAAAGAACGCACCCGAAACAATGGAAGGAACAAAATACTAATAATTATATTGTGAAATTATGTTACAAAAAGATCATATAAGGTGTAATAAACATGATTATGCTCCTTTATGATATTAATAACTATATTTTAAGCATTTTAAAGGAGTTTTAAATGAGTCTTATGTACGAAAAACATGAGGTAATTGAATTCATAACCCGATTTCCATTCTTTTGGATAACATTCTACATCATTATTTTTCTGTTATTAAAATTGTTTGTGTGACTAACTGTGTTTATATTAAGTTGAATTATGTGTATTTACCATTTATATACATATTAATTCCACTCCAGTCTCATTTATATTATAAGACATTTATAAGGGAGTTATCTTTTATAAAACCTATTTTTAAAATCTTTTTTTGAAAATTAAAAAGCAATTTTTTAAAATATTCATATTTTACAATTATATTATGTTTATTGCGAATTTTTTTGGGATGAAGGGGGAGACCTATATCTCCCTCCAATTCATTGGGTATGTGTAAGTTGGAGGTCATTTGAATGGTTATTTGGAGTGTAACTCCGATGGTTACACAAATTGTATGTTAGTCGTGAGGGTTAAAAATTATAAGGTAACCGATAGGGTTACATGATTATATATATAATTACCTAATATAATTTTATGGTTCTATTTATGTTCTAAATGTTTTTTGGGAATCCTGTGGAAATGTCATGTTTTACAAATTAAGTGTATATAGGTAACGAGTATGTCTTTAAAAAATTATTTCATATGATACAAGTATTTATGGACTAAAGATTTATTTCCTTATTTATATATCCCTTACTGAGATTTTTGTGCTCATCCCTTATTCTTTAAATGATTTTGACAGGTTATTAGGATGTGCAGGATATATAAAGAATTCATGATAAATGTTATGATGATTTTTCAATGAAAACATATTTTATTAGAAAAGGATTATATTTAGGAAGAAATGAATATTTTTTTATGGTATCCACTCAATATTAATATAGAATAATATGAATATATTGTGTCCCAATTCTCTAAATCTCGAAAAATTAACAGATTTACAATGTGAAAGGAAGTGAGTTCATGACTAAATTCAAGATTACGTAATGTAATAAGGTCAGATCCTTATAGTTGTTTTTAGATGATGGTTCAAATAAATTTAGGGGTTTGGCAATTGTTAATAGAATACCAAAATAGATTTTTTACTTTATGGTTAATTTGAAATGATATATAATTTAAAGATTACCATTTTTCATCGACTATGATATAATTGATCGGAATGGATTTCAATAGAATGAACATAGAAGCTGAAGTGGAGGGGCACTGAATGAATGTTATCCTTCCAAATATACAGCCTCGAATGTTAGGGATTAGAACCGAGTAGTTTGTGATAGTAATGAATTAGATGAAGTAGGAAATAAATGTTGGTGGCATCCATGAAAGAGAACTACCAGAGGTACAACAATGGAAGATGATGAGAGTTGAACATTTTATGAGACAACACCCTCTTTATTTCAATGGATCTTCGGACCTAGTAATAACTGAATTATTTATTAAGGCTCTTGAAAAGATATTTAATGTTATGGTATATTCATATAATAAAAATTGAAGCCTTTCTATTTATCATTTTGTAGGTTTAATTGAGAAGTGGTGTTCAACGGTCAAAAATACCAGGGATATAGAGGATATTTATGCCTTAGATAGGGATTAATTTAAAAGTATTCTACTTGAAAAATATTTTTCTATGATGGGGTGACTTAGGAAGGATATGAAATTCATTTAATTGAAGTGAAATAAGGACGATTCATTGGATATATATGAAGGAAACTTCACCCGACTGGTGAGGTATACATAAAATGTTATTCTGGATCTTGATAAAAAAATCAACCACCTTTAATTAGGATTAAAGACAAGGTACCGAGGGGAATTGGCCTCCTGTGAATTTAAAATTTATGAGAAATGTGTATAATGTTATGAGAGGGTAGATATAGAGTTTTATGATGTTCACATGCACATTTAAAATAAGGATAAGAATAGGTATAGATGAAAAGTAATTTATATAAAACAATCAATGAAATATGATGGTAAGAAATTCATGTTTTCAATTTGTGAAAAATGCATCAAAAAGAAACCTAGGGAATGCCTTACCAAAACTAGGATGTTTGTTCGATGGGTAAAGTTGGAAATATGTCATGATATTGAAATGAGAATGAACCTATGACTAATCTGTATAATCAAACATTAAGGTGTTTTAAATTTAAAGAGTTGGGTCATTATGATAATGATTTACCAAAGAGAGATCTGAATGATTCAAAGAAGTAAGAATATAAGCAGAAAGGAGTAGTGAGATCCTTTGCATCTACGTTAGTTGATTCTAGGACATCCAATGAAATTGTATCAGGTACCTTGTTTGTTAACTCATATTTTGATAATGTTTTGTTTGATACTCGGTCTACACATTCCTTTATATAGGAGGAATTTTATGGTAAATAAGACATATCACCTCAACAAATGATACCCGAAATTATTGTTAAAACACCAAGGGTATTATTACAGAAAAAGGGAATTATAAAAATCTTTATATTATGTTATGTGGAAACAAGTTACCCAAAAAAACCTTGTTGTTTTACCCTTAGAAGAGTTTGATTTCACTCTGAGAAAGGATTGGTTTTCTATTTATCATTCCATGATTGACTATAGATTAAAGAATTTGTTTTTCATAATGTGTTTCTATTTTTATACAAGAACAAACCCATACAATTGATAACATATTCGGGTAGCTATAAAAATATTAATATATTTAAACTAATTTTATATTGCTCATATTGATGAAAATAATGGAAATATTTAGATAAATTATGTTCCGGTGGTAAATGAATACCTTGATGTTTTCTATTATGAGTTACCCAGTTTCATACCTGATCGAGAAGTTGAATTCAAAATTGACTTAGTTCCGGATGATAATCCAATTTCAAAACCCCCATATCGAATGGATAAAATGGAACTTCATGAATTGAAAAATTAGTTGTAGAATTTTCATGGTAAAGGCTTCATTTGTCCTAGAACATCACCATAGGGTGCACTTGTTTTGTTTGATAATAAGATATATGGTTACATGAGACTTTTCATTGATTACAGAGATTTGAATAACATCACTACTAAAAACAAGAATCATTTTACTAATATCGAAGACTTGGTTGATCAGCTCCAGGGAGCTTATTATTTTTACAAGATTGACTTGAGATCCGGATACCATCAGCTGAAGGTGAAAGAGGTGACATCCCAATAATAGATTTTTGTACAAGATATGTTGATTATGAGTTTGTTGTTATGTAGTTTTGGTTAACTAATTCACCTGATGTATTTAGGGATCTTATTAATTGAATATTTCATAAGTTCTTGGATATGTATGTAGTTGAATTTATTAATGACATTATGGTATTTTCTAAGACTAAATAGAAGAATGAAAAACAACCAAGGGTTGTTTTGAAAACCATAATGGAAAAAAAACTATATGGTAAATTTATAAAGTGTGATTTTTAATTAAAATAGATTTCTTTTCTTGGGAACATTGTAGAAAAAGATGGTTGATCCTGCCAAAAAAAGTTCTTGATGAATTACAAGACCAACAAATGGTATATGGATTCATTGTTTTATGGGATACGCTGGTTATTACGTACAGTTTGTTAAAAAAATTTCATTGTTTTCTAGACTGCTAACTTTGTTAACGTGAAAATGTGTTAAATTTATTAGGAAAGATGAATTTTATTGCTTTTTTGAAATAAAAAAGACATTAGTGATTGCTATAACTTTGTACTAGCCTTCCTAAAATGGGGATTTTGTCATCACTATTGATTCTTTATTACAGATACTTGGTTGTGTTCTGATACATAAGGATCATGATATTTCATAGGCTTAAAGGTAACTAAAACCTCATGAGTTATGTTATCCCACACATGATTTAGAATTGGAAGCATTGGTTTTGTGCTTCAAATTTTTAGTGGAATCATTTATACAGAGACAAATGTATAATATATATTGACCATAAAAGTCTAAAGTAGAAATTCACTCAGATGGAATTAAACATGAAGCATAGAATATGGCTTGAACTGATTAAGGATTATGATTGCATCAACAATTATAATATGGGAAAAGAAAACAAAGTAGGTGAAGCCTTGAGTAAAAAGCATCATGAATCATTAACCATGTTACATTTGGAACATGATCCATTGATTAATTATTTGATCAATTTTTATTGGATATTATTGGTTTAGAAAATACCTTTGTATTATTTTAGGTTTCAGTTCAATCATTATTATTAGATATAATTATGAAATCATAGAAGGAAACCCGTGAGATATATCAAAAGGATGAATTGGTAAAATTGAGTTATCTTCAGGAATTTTACCTTCATAAATATAGTGTTTTATGAACTGGTAAAATGTGGTGTGTGCCTTGTGATTTCTTGTTGAAGAAACATTTGTTGTGCAAAGCTCATAGTTCTCCATTTTCAGTTCATCCTCAAAGTAATAAGATGCAAAGAGACATTTGGGAGTATTACTAATGGGATGGAAGGAAAAGGGATATTACAGATTTTACCATGAAATGATTGACTTTTCAATAGGATGATGTTGAGTAACAGTTACTGAAGGGGATGCTTCAACATTTACTAGTACCAGAGTTGAAATGTGAAAATGTATCCGTGGACTTTGTGGCGGGACTACCTAAGAATTATCATGGTAAAAAAGTAAATTTTCTTGTTGTTAATCTCTAGACGAAATTATAACATTTTAATTTTATTAGAGATGTAATGTATTTGGATCATCTTTTTTCAACTGTACCTCAAATAGATTTTCCGGTTACATGGTGTTCCTCTTTACATTGTTTCTAACTGGGATCCCTGGTTCACTTATAACTTTTGGAAGGGCCTTTAGAAATCATTGGGGAAAAAATTAAATTTATGTATAGATTTTTATCCTTAATTAGATAGACTGTAATAATGAATAATTCAAACCTTGGAGGCTATGCTTAGAGCTTATTAAATGGACTACTATGGAAGTTGGGATCAACATATTACTTTAGTTGAGTTTTCTTATAATAATAGTTTTAAATCTAGTTTACAGATAGAACCTTCTGAGGCATTTTATGGAAGTAGTGTCAAACTCCATCTTTTTGGGATGATGTTGGGGAAAAAATGTTTATGGGACTAGAATAAACAGAGGAAGTAACTGAGAAAGTGTATATGATCAAACAACAAATGAGAAAATCATAGAGAGGATAGAAAAGTTATGCAACCAATATGAGGAATGACTTTTATTTCAACATAAATAATCATGCTTTTTATATAATCTCATCCTGGAAGAGTGTTATGTGTTTTTGTAAGATAGGAAATATAAGACCACAGTTCATTGGACCTTATAAAATCCTAGATAAAATTTGACCAGTCACCTATCGAATATCTTTGCCTTAGAGTCTATCATATGTACACAATGTTGTTCATGATTCAATATTGAGAAAGTATGTGCCAGATTCATCTATTACCTTGAGCCAAGAAGTAGTTCCATATGAAGAGAAACATTCTTACGAAGAGAAACTAGTTTAGATTCTTGATCCAAAAGAGTATGTATCTTGGAATAAGTTAATAAAATAGGTAAAGGTTTGGTAAAGAAACTGTATGGTTTAAGATGCAACATTGGTGTCTGAAAAATCTATGAGGGAATGCAACCCTAAATTGCTTAATATATAAATAAAATTGTGAGGAAAAAATTTATAGAAGTTGGGGATAATGTAAAACCCCATGGGATAAAAAATGACTTGAAATGCATGATATTTTGTTTTAATTATATTTTTATAACTATCCTTTATACATAATTTTTCCATTTCTATTTTTTGAATTTCGAATAATGATCGTCAATAATTGTGATCTATAAGTTATGAGGAGCCTAATGGCACCAACATGATTTTTGATGAATAATATCATAACCTTATAAATATTAATATGAATAGTAATACAACCCAAATGAATTGTAAATTTTATTATTTTTTTTGTATTTATGAAAATGACAACTTGATTAATTTTTTAAGGTGTCAAAACTGTGTTATAGAAATAAAATTGTAATTTTTGAATAAATTATGATTTTATTTAAAAATTAAATTAATAAATTTTTTATTTTTTATTAAAAAAAGATTTCATTTTTTAATTAAACATATCTAAAAAAGTTAAGGGTTATTTTTTTTGGTATTTTTCTGAAATTTGTGAATTTTTGATGAATAGTAAAAAATAATAAATTATGATAAATGATAAATTCCTCTAGTACTGCATCATAGGTGATGCAAGGAAGATTTAAGAATTTTTTTTCAAACTCACATTAAAATTTTACAATTTTGGGTCAAATGAAGCAAGACTATTCATAGTGTTGTGAAAAAATATTAAAATAAATATTAAAATAATGAAAAATCCTTCCTCTAATCAACTATAAATACAACAGTAATTCTTCTCTTCCTCTCACCACTCAAATATTTATCATTGGCTATGTTCTATGAAATACCCTCTTTAATGATATTCCTCACATCCTTGAGCTTCTGGTCTCACAAAATGGCCAAAACCAAAGTCTTTAAGGAGGATATCAACAAGAAGAGATCATGATGTAAGAATCATCTTCCTTTTTCATGTGTTTTCATTCCAACTCCATTATTATCTTATAATCTCATTCCCTTTGTTTATCCCTGAGGTATGAAATCTCATAAATCATATATATTCAGTTAATACCATGTTCATGTAAATGATTCATCGTCTTTCTTCATCTTCCCCCCTATTGTTCTAAAAATAAAAACATTGTTCACAATGTACTGATTTACCAAAATCATGGATGTTGTGTCTACAATATCCATTACATCCTTCAATGTTATTCATAAAAATCAAATAATGGTTGAAACAGAATGTAAATTTTATGTTTTAACCCATATTATTTTCTGGAATTAACTTCTATTCTTGAAATTAAATTATATAATGAAACAAGTTCATGATTATCAAGTAACTTCCAAAATTGATCTAAAAAATATCATTAATGTTTCATCTACTGATCCATCATCATATATGATAAAAATGATTTAGGGTATCATTAAATATAATGGAAACATATTAATAACATTTATTTCCACTTATGTAATATTATTTCCATATGAAATGAAAATGAAATACAAACAGGAAAGGAAATCATGTAAATAATGCACCCAAAACATTGGAAGGAAGAAAATACTAACAATTAAAGGGTGAAATGATGTTAGGAAATTATCATAAAAGTTGTTATAAAAATGATTTTTTTTAATTTAAATATTCATTAATATCTTTTAACCATAATAAATGAGGTTTAAATTAGTTTGATGTATGCCAAAAACAAGGTAAGGTAATTCATAACATGATTTTCATTCTTTGGGATAACATTCTACTTCATTATTTATATGGTATTAATAATTTTCGTGTGATGAATTCTGTTTAAATTATATTGAATTATGTTTATTTATGGTATATATATATTTTATCCACTCTAAGTCTCACATCAAATATATGACATTTATAAGGAACTTTTGTTTTGAAACCCCTCTCTTAAAATTCTGTTTTACAAAATTCAAAAGTAGTGTTTTTATGAAATAATTCATGTTGTATGATTATGTTATGGTTAATTATAATTTTTTATGATGAAGGGTGGGACCAATATCTCCCTATAATTCATTGGTTATGTGTATGTTGGAGGTCGGCCGTATGGTTACTACAATTGTAACTGTGATGGTTAAACAAATTGTATGGTAGTTGCGAGGGTTTCTAATTATAAGGTCATATAGTGGTTTACAATATTATATATGTAATTACCCATGATACCTTTATAGTTATATTTATGTTCATTATGTTTTTTTGAATATTTTGGAAACATCATCTTTCACAAATTAAGTATATATGGGTGAAAAGTATTCCTTTAGAAAATGATTTCATATGTTACAAGTATTCCTAGACTAATGCATTCTTTAATTATGTTTATATCCCTTACTATGCTTTTTGTTCTCATCCCATGTTTTTAAATTACTTTCATAGGTTATTAGGATATTTATTAAAAATATGTAATCCATGTTAAATGTTATGATGATTTTTCAAATAGATATTTTTTATGTGAAAAGTTTTATATTTTGGACGAAATGAATATTGTTTTTATGGTATCCACTTTATATTAATGTGTAATGTGATGAATGTATTAAGTCCCAATTTCAAAAGCTCTGAAGATGAAAAGTTCCTCCGTTTTAAAAGAAGTTATTTCTTTATTAAATTCAATATTAAGTACAGTAATATGAATGAGTCCTTATATTTCCTACCTTAACTGTAGTATTGAAAGACATATGATCTAGTAATTCTCTTATTTCCATAAATAATGTTCGAGACATCAAGATTTTAGTTGACCTATTAAATGAACCATTAGGCATGAATACTTATACTTGATGAGGCATAATGATTAAACACTAGTGCTAACAGTGTGACCTGACCCCTAGCAATAAGAGTTTTAGTTGGGTTTTCTGGATAGTGTCATGAAGGCCTTATTGTGGCATTCATGTCATAAAAATGTTATCCATTATTCTTGCTCATATTGACAATTTGAGGAAAAGGATGTGGTGTGTTAGAATATGTGGAACCAATTTTTCATTTGATAGGGAAATTGAAACCCACGCAGTGCAATATGGACTCTCTCTTATGAGGGTGCATCCTATTACTCAGAAGATGGCTAGCCCGATCATTACTGTATTGTATGTTATGAGTCCTAAATTTCCAATAGTGGTGGAAGAGTATGAGGATATATCTATCAAAGATGTTATAGTTTTATCTCCCCACCAGGATATATACTTTGACATTGATCTAAACCCTTTGAAAATATTGTTGTTTATATCTACATATCTGATGGATCCCACAATTCTTTGTGAGTTAATGGTGCCGTTGTATGACTTAAAGTGGAAGGGCTTCAAGAGGTCCCGTGTTTCACCAGGGGAAGCCCATGTTTTGGTTATGAAGAAGGCATATTAGATCATGAGTTTATGTATAGATTGTGGGATATTGAATAATCATACTATTTTTAACAATTATCCACTACTATGGATTGATGACCACTTTGTTCAGTTAAAAGGGGTGTGATGGTTCTTGATGAATTACCTCAGATCAGTCTATCACCAGATATGACAAAAAGTTGAATGTATACCTAATATGACATTTAGAAGTTGTTATGGTCTCTATGAGTAGTTTTTGATGTTTTTTTGAATGAAAAAATCCCCAGAATTTCTCATTGGACTCATAAACCAGATCTTTCAAACATTCATAGACCAATTCAAGGTTGTATTCATCAATGAAATCCCAGTCTACTCAACTTCCAGGGTGGAGCATATGAGACACATGATGATGGTCTTGAAGACAGTCTGAGAGCACAAATTTTTCAAGATGCTCTCAAAGTGATAGTTTGGGTATCTAGAGGTTCATAATCTAGGATACATAATCATCATGGCTAGAGTTTTAGTGGATCCTATGAAGGATGAGGCAGTTCTTTCTTGGGAGCCACCTAATAATGTTATTGAGGTACATGGTATCCATGGACTGGCTAGGTACTATCATAGAGGTTTTACAAAATTCTATAGAGTGTTAGAACCCTTGATAGCCTTTTCTAGGAAATGGAAGCATTTCATGTCGATGGAAAAATCCTAATAGTGCATTTTGGAGCTAAGGAAGAATTTTAAAAGTGCTCACATCTTGAACTAAATGGATTAAGGTGTCAAGTACATAGTGTTTTGTGATGCATCAAAAACAAGGCATGGTTGTTTTTTGATGTAGAGGAAAATAGTTATGTCCTGTGGTTTATGCTAGTTAAGACCACGTTGGAATAACTACAAGAATCATAAGCTTGAGTTTGCTTCTATAATTTTTGAAGTGAAGTTATAGAGAAAATACATATGGGAGAGCAATTCATTGTGAACTATGACCACATGAGTCTCAATTAAATATTCTCTCAAAAGTATTATACCTTGGGAGATGGTTAATGGGTAGGGATACTCCAAGACTATTACATTGATATTGTCTATAATTCTTGGAAGGGGAATGTTGGGGAAGGTGATCTTAGTACAAGATATCATTCATATTTGCATCCGAGGGTGTCAATGAAGTTGACCTCATTCTAGTTATCCATTATGGATGGTGATGGAGTATCTTACCACAAGTTGATGGTTGTCACCCCTCCACATATACATGGATTTTGGGAGGAACATAATTGGGATACATACTGAGAGACCCTACGTGCTAAGATTTATATATGATAGGATCTTTAAGGATTTTATAATATTTTGGATCATGTTTTTATTTAAAATGGACTCACGATGGTATCAGTGACATTGTATAGGGAGGTTTTAATAGAGTTTCACACATCTCCCATGATGATAGATCTTGGTTTGACATTTATGTACCCAGAAAACTGACAGTAGTTTTTGTGGACAAGGATGAAGAAAGGATTTGATGAGTTTATTTATCGATGCCTTATATTTCATCATGTGAAGGATGAGCACCATGATCCAATAGGTTTAGCTCAATCCCCTGAGGCATTGGGATTGAAGTGGGATGGGATATCAATGGACATTGTGTTGGTCCTACCATGTATGTCAAGTGGACATACTTCCATCTAGGTGATCCTTAACTAACTCCCCTTGTTAGCCCACATCCTATATATATATGAGAATACAGTTTAGTGGAGTGCATGTGGATCCTATTTGTTTCGTAGATAGTTCAACTCCAGGTATTTCCACCTTTCATTGTTTCTAATCATGATTTTATCATTACACCCTAATTGTGGAAGGGATTACAAGAGGTGTTCAGGACTCAATTACGCTTGAAATAATGTTTCACCCAAAAATTGATATCTAGAAAGAGAAAACCATCCAGACCATGGAGGAAATGTTGTGATATTGGTTGTAAAAATTTTTACATAGTTGAGAGGATCCCATACAATTGGTGGGGTTTGCCTAAAACAATATCTACAATTCCACCATTTATATAGAACATTCGAGGATTTTTATGGGTGGACCTAAAGTTAACCACTTTATTGGACTCATCTAGGTGAGTCAATAGTCATGGAACCATAGTGGGTGTGTGCTAAAACAATAATGGTGAAGATAATAAAATGAGTATATGAAGACTATATAGAGTCTTTATATGTCAATTGTCGAAATGATATTATTTCCTTTGGAGTTGGAGGAGGGAGACCATGTTTTACTATGGGGTTTAACACAACATGGATTACAGAGATTTGGAAAAGGTGGAAAGCTATATATGAGGATCATTGGACCTTTAGAGATACTGTGTAGAGTTGTAGAGGTGGATTACAACTTATCTTAGCCTCTGAAGTTAGACTAGGTATACGATGTCTTCCACATGTTGCATATGAAGAATACTGGTCCTGAACCAATGAACATTATCGACTATGCTGAGATGACCATCAAGAAAAAAGAATCTTTTTCTATATACATAGTGAAGATTGAGGATATGTAGGATTGGATCGGTAACAGGAAATAATTTCTTTTAGTGTGTGTATGATGGAATCATTGGAATATTTATGAAAGAATATGGGAGAATGAGGCTTATATTAACTCCTAGAACCCACATATCATTTTATAGCTCTTATTTTTGATTTTTTGGAACCTAATTCCCAAAAATAGGGAAAATATGACATCTTTGAATATCTGTGTATTAATTTATATAATATAAGAATTATTTTCATGAATAATTGATGAGAAGTTGTTTGACTCCGAGGCCCAGTGTGTCTAAAAAAATGATTAATATATATTAAATATATTAAATACCAAGAATGCATTGTATTCCTAAAAATGTTGAATAAATCTTAAAAGTGTGTCTGAAACAGAAATCTGAGGGGACCATCATGATCAAAAAGGTTGTTTGCTGCTTCGGGTGACTTGAAATTTGTAATCTTGGGTCATTTTTGAAGGAGTTTTCAGAAGCATAAAATGAATAAAATTATTTTGAAATATTATTTTAATTAGTTGTATTGATGAAAATAATTTTTTTTCTATAAATTTATCATTATATCATAATTTTATGGTCATTTTCATAACCCAATAATATCTGGAGGATAACTAGATTGAGCTCAAAGAATCCATTCTAATGAACGTTGACTGATCGAGGATAGACCATCGATACACATCGATTTTGAAGGATCTCACCAACAAACCCAAAAAAACTTATTTCTACATTAGTGATCGATCCAAAATAATGTACCTCTGTGTTAATGGGATTGGAATGCATAACATCAATTTGATCCATTTTTCAGCGTATCGAGGGCTGAAACATCTTGATATACTGTTGGTATAGAAAATTAAAGTTGAATCATTTGTTTCCTGACATGAAGGATGATGGATCAGAGGATGGAGGATCAGATGACGCTTGTAGAGGAAGAATTAGGGATTCTAGAAAATCCTGTATAATATGGTGTGTAATCATGGATAACATGGCATGCGGGCCCCCTTAACATGGCTTGAAGTACACATGCACATACAAATGGTGTATCCCCATGCAGACAAAGCTTGAAATATATAAACAGGTACACTAACACAAATTTTGGTACATTGATATGGATAGGAGACACACACATGATACCATGTGTCTCAACATGCCATGTACATCCTTATACATGTCATGTATATGGATACTACATTCTATATGAAGATATTCCACATGCACAGGACATGTGATAGATTGAAACACTGTGTACCCCTAGGGACATGTCATGTACTCCCTTAAGTAGTTCTTTAGGCGCTTCCTTTTCTTACTTTGGTAAAGTATAGTGTGAGTGCCTTCCCTTGTTTCTTTTTCTATAGGGTACTTTGTGTCATTACTTCCACATACTTGGATTGTGATCAATATAGAGGTTGAGTCTTAGATAGAGTTGTGTTGTCCCTCTGTGATACTAGAGTATGATCCACCATCATCACTAGTATGAGTCTGTATAAGTAGTTAGAGCACCTTGAGTAGGGTGTTGATCATCCATCTAGAAGGACATATTGGTAGGGTTTGTGGAATCATTGGCATACATTCCCCTGTGTAGATGGTTGATCTGGAATGGGTTTATGGTGTATTCAACTATTATGGGTGTCACCCCCAATTTTTGTATAATGGTCCCCCTAGACTTGTGAGAATCATTGGGTAGGATAAAATGTCACAAAACTATTCATCTAGTGTCTATAATGGTAGCATGGATTAGGGAGTGTGTTCTCCCAGAATGTGTGTTTATTCAAATAGAATAATGTGGATGACAGTTGGTTATGACCGCGTAGTGACATGGCGTTTTTAAGTATATCTAGTGTTTTTCTGTTATAAAATTATTTTTATATCATTCCATAAGAATACTATACTTTTTTCTTCATGTATCATGTTTTTAGGGTGTCCTATGGAGTATTTTTTATATTAACCCAAGCACGGGATTTTCCAACACATATTGTGTCTTCTGCAAACTATAGACTCTGTTGACGTTGTCCATAGAGGATAGGGACAGGGTGAAGATTATCTAGAGGATGAAAGATTAAGGTGTTTAATAGGAGAATAATTTTGACTTAGTTTTATCATGTGGAGTTGGATGGACTCTATACCATTTTGGGTTGTCTTGTTTTGGTCCTTTTTTGCCTTTAGTTATATATTATGGTACTCTATTGTGGGATCATAGATATATGCTTGAATTATTTTAATTCTTTTAAATTTTATCATTATTTGAGCTTGGAGATGTTTGAATGTGTACATGTACTTTTTTAAAATGCCTCTTATTTATGGGAAATGCCTACTCGGAGTTTTTTCCAACCCCAGGTCTATTGTAGGATGTCTTGGGGTTGTCATAGGTCAGAGCTCAGTGGGTTGGGTCATGTCAATAATTCTAATAATCTCCACAAAAATATGGATAACATCAAAGAAATATCATAAATAATCAAATCACATATTATACCCAATGGGTTTCAGTATAGTTAATGTTTTACAACAAAATTAAATTATCTTATTTGACTATAATTTACATAATATCAAGGATTGGTTATACCAAATGTTCATAAAAAATATAAACTAAATTTAATAAAATATAGAATTGGTCTTCCAAAAATTACCATCTCACTGAAACATATACTAATATAAAGAGTTTTTTCAAACATATATTTCCCCAAAATATCCATAGTTATGTTACCATCCCATAACATTAAAAATCAGTATTTATGAATATAAAATTACAATAAAAATTAGAGATATTAATGCATAACAATACCAAAATATTTTAAACTGTCCCCATCTTATTAAAAAACAATCTATATTTTCGAATTTCATTAATTTTTTTTTCAAAGGTGTATATTCCCAAATCTACATTTTCATAAATATAGTTCCCATGGTTCCTACATAATATTATTTAATACTAACTATAAAATCCAAAACTCCAGTATTCTATAGCCATGGGTTAATAATTTTTTTATAAGAAACAAGTGTTATCTTCCCAATGCTATGAATAAATAATTAGGTTTGGTACATTAAATATATAAATGATTCTAATATTTCATTGGTAAAAATGAAAAAATATAAAATTTCCTTTTTCCATCCATGATGCCTTCAACAATATCTGTCCTCGTATCCCAATAGAGGAATAAAAGTAATGGGTCAGGTAAGATTCTATGTAAGAGATTTGGAATAGGGGAACCTATCATAAAATAAATAAGTTATAATTCTTAAGTAAATGTGAAAAAATAAAACATGTTTCATTTAATCATTAATTTTTTCATGATGAATAAAAAGGATATAATAAATAATGATCAAATAATTCCATATAAGTAATCATATAATTTTCATTCATATCCTGTATATCATAACTATTAAAATAATTATGTAGAGATAAATAAAAATTCTCATCATGACGAAATACATAAATATTGAAATCAGAGATGCACCATTAAGGCCTTATGTGAATACATATTTAATAAAAGTGTAAGGCTTCTTCTAAATAGGAAAACTAGTTTTTATATTTAGACCCACTAATTCTTCTTTGGGATATAAAATTCAACACTTTTGACATATTATGTCTCTTGAATTCATCATATAAATAAATAATTATCTAAATAATTATTTAATAATAAATATAATATATATCTCATATAGGATGAACTCATATACGAAAAGTTAATACACTAAGCAATTAAAATGTTTATAAATAATCTAAAGAAATAAAAAGTATCTAATAATTACAATATATCCCTAATGAAACCAAATTAATATAAATGGATGTTATAAATGTTCAATATAAATATTATAAATAGTTTCCCCAAAACCATTATGTTGAAAATATATTCATATTAAAAATAGTTTAAAAAAATTATTATTCAAAAATTATTAGTGTAAAAAATTATTTTATATTAATGATGGAAGTATATAATGGATTAAAAAAATAATCATCTAATTAGGGTAATGTGATATTTTTATAATTCTATAATTATTAAATCAAATATTTCATTCAAAAAATGATCAAAAAATAAGGTTTTCATAAAATTACAATAATATACTCTTTAAACCATTATTTAAAACATGAAATTTTTTAAATTTACTCTTATTAATTATTTAGGAAAATTAAAAAAATATATTGAAATAATTATAGATAAAATAGTGGTTGAAAAAAATTCCTGACCAAATTTAAATATTATTATTATTCATTAGATTAAGAACCTTTTTCAGGATTATGATTCCATTTATTTTATATCTCACCATGATATATTTAATTACATAGTTTATTAAATTAATTTCTGACTTATTAACAATATCCAATTCATTTTCGCAAATTGAATTCAATATATTGACTACGGATAAAATGGACATTATTCAATCATATTTAGAGTAATAAAATTCATGAAATAATTATTTTTAAATAATATTTAATATTTTAAATAGAAAAAGGATTTATTGAATTGAAAATTGAACTTCATTATAATCATTGATATGGGAAGTCATATGTATGCATGATAAATGATTCCATTTCTTTATCAATCATGATTTAATGGATGTAAGCATTATATTTTATTTCCAAAAATCTTTTTATATCATAAACAATATATTATTTTACAGATAAGCACACAAATATATGTATGTGTGTGTGTGCCTTTGGGTGTGTGTTTTTGTGTGTATCATCCACATTATTTTGGGATGGAAAGAGAATCACCTCAATTCACAGAGGTTTTAGTCCACACATATAAATGGACGACAATAAAATTTTACAATGGTAGGAATGGAAAGAATGTAAAAGATGAAGTAACTTTTTATAATGATATATTTATCATTAATATTATGTATGAACCTTATATCCATCATTATAAATTTCCATGAGTGTTTGTTATGGAATAAATTTTACAAGGGTTCATGATGATGTAGTCCACTATTCACACAAACAAGAGTAAAACATATCATTCGATATATGATTTGAGGGATATATGATATTCCATTAAAATAACAACATATATATTTTGATGTTACTAATGTTATAATTTGATCATGTTTGACAAAATTTTTAATGATATAAAATAATTAATAAAACATAAAAACTAAGTTAACAACTCAATCTATTTTTATGTCAACCAGTATTTCATTACAGTTTAATCCCCATATTGTTTCTATTCACCGAAATATGACACCTATATAACATGGGAAGATATTTTTGGGATGGATTTTGTAAGGTAGTTGTAAATATAAAAGGATATTGATATATTGTTTTAATAATATATCGGTTCGAATTCTGTAGTGAGGGAAGTCATTTCATTGAATTAATTAAATTTATTAATCGATATTTATAATTTTTATTATCATATTCATTAAAAATTAATTAAAAATAATTATTTTATGAGGATTAGTTTCTTAAATTGAATAAAATGAAATTTTGGAATGTTTTGCTTTAGTTTTAACAATTATTTGTATCCCATTTAAGCCATATAAAACATAACTTTGAAATCATTTGTAATTACTAATCTAGGCTAATTAGATTTATTGTTAAAAAAATTCAAATCTATTATACCAATGTTATTTTTTTCATCCAAATATTTTGAAAATAGAATAATATATTATTTTTTTATTATTTAAAATCATTTAATTAAATATTATATATTATAAAATATATCTAATGTCATATTTCTAAATATAAAAAATAGTTAAAATTAAATGTGTGAAATTGTCATAAAATATTTTTATAATGTTATGTAATTCAATATAATAATTAAAATGTATTTATATAATCTCCTAATAAATTTTATATTTTTTTTGAAAAATGTTTAGACATAATATATCTATTAAAATCTATATATTACAAATTCTACCTTTAATAATAGTGATTTTTTCAATATTAAAGTGTTATAATAAAACTAATAAATTAAAAATTGGATCATAAATTTATGAGGGACTTTATTTTTTACAATTAATAATAGGTATTATCTTATTTCTAGGTATTTATTATTACAATTAGTTTAATAAATTATATTTAACATAAAATATAATACTTTTAGAATATTCAAATAAATTGATGTTGAAAAAAATGAAAAAATGGAATATGAATAATAACCATTCAAATATGTCAAATATGTTATTATTATCATCAAAATTCATCAGAAACATTAACTCAACAGGAAATAGATAAAATGAATTTTCACTCAAGATGATAAATATTTAAAAAAAATCAACAAGGATGAACTAAAATCCTAATATAAGATAATTTAAATTAATATTATAATTTTTTAGTGCTTGTGATATTTTTTAATCTTAATTACATTATTAGCACTTATAATGGTGATAGTTAGTAACAATGATTACTATTTTTAATTGAAAAAATATAAAAGGGACCGCTTAACCAAATATGGACCTACTATGTCCAAATATGGAATTAAATATCAATATACTATTTTATATATCTTGTTGAAATTTATTACTTATTTAAATGAAATAATTCTATAAAAAATACTTTCATCAAAATTTATTTTAAATTTTTTATGAAAATTTGTCCAGAAAATTTATTGGAATGGAAATAAATTGATTTTTATGGATATCATAAAACAACTATAACATGGAAACAATTTTAAAATTGAATTTATATTATTATATTAAATTTTCAATGGTAATGTTTTCAATAAAAGAACTATTTTACAATATTCCTTAGAAAATAATTTTTTCCATAATATTCTAATTTTTTATCTTATATGTTTTTTAGAGTATGTTAGAATATTATCATTCCTTTTAATTGATTAAAATTTATTAACATTATAATAAATATTTATATAATTCTCTCATAAGAAGAAATAAAACCCATATTATTTAAAACACAATTTTGATGTATATAAATACAATGGTAAAAATTGAGTTCATAATTCCTATAAGGAAATTTAAATATATGTATTCAATATGATATATATATATATATATATATATAATTTCATAATTTTGTTAATCATATTAATTCCCATGATTTTGATTTCTAGGATATAATTTAAACAGTTAAACATGAATATTTTGTTTGTTTGTGTAGGCCTTGTGTTACATGTCATATATTCTATCAAACATAGTTTTCAAAAAAAAACAATTGGATATTACATTCTCCCATTGTTGAAAACCCATTTCATAAAAAGGGTTGACAATGAATTACCCTGAATAAAAGGAGAGGGATGTATGAATGTTATATGGATTAACAATATAAAAACCATTAAAAATACAATATCATTATTTGGATGTATGATTATAGACATAGAATAGAAATGTTATATGTAAAATTTTTTTATAGTCATAGAAGTCCATGATCATGATAAAGTAAACCATAAAAATAAATTTGATAACCACAACACCCTAAACCTCTGTGGTGTGAAAAATGGCATTAATAAATCAGAAATAAGTCTAATAGGGTGTCATTTCGGTTTCATAATTTTTTTTATCAATAATGTGTAATTTTGTTAAAATCATTATTTAAAACAGAAGGATATATACATACACATTGTGCATAGATTTATTATCTAATAAATTTAAAATAAAATCTCATAGTTTTTGCCAAATTTTTTGAATTATATATGTATTTTTCATGCCTAAATATCTAGTATAAACATATAATAGATTATATAACAAAAAAATGAGTACAAATATATTCTTTCTATAATTACTTAATCCACAATTGTTAAAACAATAAAAGATAATAACCAAAATTAATCGATCATAATATGAATAGATAGTATAATAATATCAAAAATTGAATAATAAATCCAACTTCTCAACATTGATAGTTCCTCAAATAAATATATAATAATTCCAAATATCCCCAAAACCAATAAAAATAGATAAATTTTCCTTCCCAAATTTTTTACCGTACCATTTAGCTTGAACCTAGAAAAACATAAGCAAATAAATTTAAAACACCCCTTTCCGTTGAACCCAATGGATATATATACACCTAAATGAAATTAAAATTATCCTAAAATTTCATTATTTATATAAAAAATATCAAATTCAAAAAATATGAAATAATTTTTTTCTATAAATAAGAATAATATTTTCCAATATTTTCATTTGATTAAAAATAATTTCATATTATCCTTTATGTCATGAAGGCTAGATATAGGCATTGTTCTACTTTCTCCCATCTACTGTGGTATCGTGATTTTCAAACATTACAGATGTGATCAATTGTATCCAAGCATGAATGATTTCCTTTTTTAAAAAAATTATTAATAAAATTATAATAATATACATAAAAATATGGGGAACATCCACAAAAATATCATTAATACTTTAATCACTTTTAAACCACAATGTTTTTCTATATATTTTATTTTTTCAAAAAAAATCAAATAATCATATTTGACTATAATTAACTTTATATCAGATTTTTATCCATAACTTTTTTCAAATTATTTATATATATTTTCTTAAAATATAAAATTTTTATTCTATAAATAACCTTCTCCCTAAAACTTATACCAAAAATAAATATATTTTTCTTCGAAATATATATCTCCCAAAATATCAATAATTATGATAACATCCCATAAAAAAAACAAAGAATGCGTATCTAGGACATTAAAATTATGATCCAAATTATAGATATGAAATAATAATAGTACATAAATATTTTTAAATATCCTCATAATAATAAACAATTAAATTTATTTTTTAATTTCATCAATGCTTCTTAAAGGGTTATGTTATCTAATCTACATTTCCTTAAATCTAGTTACTGATATTTCTATTAAACATTATATATTACTATCTCTAAAGACCAAAAATAAAGTATCCCATTACCATGGGTTATTAAATTCTATTTTAATAAGACACAATTGTTCTCTTCCCAAGGGTATTAATAATTCAGATAGCATGAAGAGTTAGACATATAAATGTTTTATGTTTTTCATTTCATATAAAAAAACATTTTGTAATATAACTTTTATCCTTCCAGTAGTATTACACAATATCATTCATCATGTCTTGGGAGAGGGAAAAAATATTGGGTTTGCTATGATTCTCAATAAGAGATTATGAATAATGGAATATATCATAGAATAAATAAGGCATAATTAATATATAATTGTGAAAAATTGAAAACCAAATCGATTTGATCAGTAAAATTTTCATGAAGACTAATATGGAAGTAATAAAAAATTATTAAATAAACCCATGTATATAATAAAATAATATTGAATCATGTCCATTAATATAATAAATACTCAAATATTTACACGATGACCAATAAATATTTATTTCATGAATGAATACAGAATGATAGAAATCATAATTTTATCTTCACTGATTCATGATTTGACATCTTTCACAAATGGGTATGGCCACATCAAAACCCCCAACTACACTGTTTAATAAGACCCGCCAATTCTTCATGGGGATATAGAATTACACAACTTTTACTTGTTAATCATAATTAATTCATCATATGAATAAATAATACCTCTTAATATATATTTTCTAATCATAAAAAATATTCCATACTAGCAGAACTAGTATATGATTTTTCAATACACTAAAAAACTGAAATGATTATAAAAAATATAGAGAAATAATATGTATAAGGACCTGACTTTAAACCTTACATAATCTTGAGTTATTTCAAGAATACACATTGAGGATATTTTCAGGTTTAGAGTTTTAGAGGATTAGGACATAACTATTACATCTCAATGATTACAAAGTAGGCACATCTACTCAGTTTCCATTTTTTCACAAAATAAAAACTCTTGAACAAAAAAGTCAGGTCTAGATCCATGTTGTAGACATCATAACATTTCTTTGATCCCATCCTTGACCGTATTCCACTTTAAGTCATGTGGAAAACATTTCAAAAAAACATGCGATGGGAATAAAAATATCAGTAAGGGTTATGACAATATGGAGAGAACACATTAGTCCATGTATATGTAAGAATCAATGAAATCATACTTTACTCATAAAACATAAGCACTTTATCATACCTCATTAAATCATAGGATTTAGGAATAACTCATAGAAATCATAAAATGTAAAGGTAACTGGAGGCATTCATAACATTCTTACATTGGGAGTAACCCTCATGGTTACATTTGGAATACCCATCACAGTATATTACCTAAATCTTTTCAGAGAAACCTTAGCGTTTAACTCCTTCGTGTTACCCAATGCATTGGAGAGCTATATTGGGCTCACCCACCCTTAGTTTATCACGGAATCACCCATCTTCATAAAAAATTCCCAAGAACCATAACTTATTCATAGCACAAAAAACAAGAATAAAGGAATGATAACATTTCCACCATACAATCACAATATATCATTTCAAGATATTTACAAAATCAATGCTTTATCAAACAACTTTCAAAAACCATTTAAGAAGAGATTTTTGAATCAATGTGTCCCATACCGCTTTGAAGCATTTAAAGGAATTAAAATTTTAAAAAATTAATATACATTTATATAAATCCTAAAACCATTTTGAAAACATGGACATTAATGAGAATAATTTATAAAAAAAAATCATTAAAACATTTAAAATGATATTTTAGTTAAAGAATTTTTAACAAATGAGAGACACTTGAATACAAATAATTGAAGAATAAAATTTAATAAAAATTATAATATCATGAGAATAAATGTATTCATGATATAACGTTCCAAAGGACATTATGTACACCATATAAGAATGAATTTGTGCATAACAATAATTAAGTCTCAATAGAAATGTAAAATGAGATGAAATCCCTTATAAAGAAGGTATCTTTAAATTAAGGACAATCAATCTCATAATTATGTGTGAAAAATAAAAATACACACAATATAAGTGGATATTAAGTGTAAAACAATTCGAGGTCATTCACACATATTCATAGTTTGACATATTCAATAACTACAAGTTGAACCCAAAGAAATCGAAATTGGGTTAAGAAGTTCCTTTGTAAAAATTCGACAGCCTAACGGTGTCATTTTAAAATTCAGAAAACGTGTTGATGAGACAAAATGGGTATATCATCACTTGAAAATAAATTTTACATCAATAAGGATATAGAATAATATGTCCCATCATAATAAGATGTAAATTAAAGGACCTAACAAAAACAAGTCTTTTAAAAAGAGAAGGGTGAAAGGTTACCTTACAGACTTGGGTAACTTTCGAAACGTACACACCATGAAAGAATGACTATAAAAAATTGACGTAAATACTTATAAACGAAATTATATTATACAATTTTATAATAATGGGCAGTACATACAACACTCAAAGGAAATGGTGGAATATGTAGTATAAATCTCACGTGAATAAAAGTGAGATGAAAAATCACTTACGAAAACTCAGCAGCCTAACGGTGCCACTTAAAACTTCCAAAAATGGATTTATGAGATCAAATAGGGTCCCTCATAATATTAAAATAAAAATTACAGTATGAGTAATATAAAATAACACCCCCAACATAATAAAGAGGATCTTAAAAGAAATGACATAAAAGAGAGTACTTAAAAAGAAAGAGAGAGGTAGGATCCCTTACCTCAAGTCCGACTTGTCTTGTTGATTTCATTTTATTCATGAATAATAAAATTGGGTCAATTTATAATTTATTAAGGAAATAATTTAAAGTTTATTATTAAATTAATATCATATATTATCATGTCATAAAAATTAGTTAATTATGTGAGTTCATATCATACATTTTGTCGATGTTTGGTACATGAGTCAAAAATGATCTTGTTTGAAAATCATTGTCAATGTAGTTGTATCTACATCATATCCAGAATAGTATTAATGATGTAAATATCATATATATCCAGTATATATTCGTTTTATACTTATTCCATATTATTTGGAGATAAAAAAAATGAAATGCACCGTTCATGGAGACTGTAGGCCGTATGTACGCATGAACGCTCCTTTCATTTCTTTGGAACATTAATGGAATTAAAACTAGATGAGCTATATATATTATAATTCCAGTATAATATATATTTTATATAGGTCACATATTTTCATTAATTTAATTCTTTATACATTCCATGTATTGCATGAATGAGTCACATCACTTGAGGGGGATGTAGTCCACACTTCCTCGTATGAAATTATCGCATTTTCACAACATGAAAAGCATAAAGTTATGTTTTAAATCTAAAATACAGAAACATATAGAAAACATAAATACCATATATATCTTATATAAAATACAGTGACATCAATATGTCTGCCATGAAAGGTGTTACGAGAAGATTTAACAATCATCATTTCGTGAGGCCGTAATTTATCATCCACGGAAACAATATGTTTTTTAACCATTAGATGAAGGTGTGTATAAGTTTAGCATAAATCCTTCACATAAAAATATACTAGTATATTGAAGATACTTTTTTTGTTACAAAAGAAAGGAATAAAAAGATTTTAGGGTGTTGGAGAAGCAAAATAAATCAAAAGAACACAATGCATTACCTTTAAATCGGGTAACTCCTCTTAGTTTGAACAAAAAGGGTTTCTTGAAGAGATTTCTTCCAAAGGTAAGGATACTAGGATGAATAGATGTATGAGGATAGATAAAATCAGAAGAGTTGGGTTGATCCAGAGGCTTGAGTGGTGTGGATATGGGGGTTGAGCTGGGGGCCTTTTATAAGAGGGAGGAGGGGCACTCTTGGAATCTATTAAAACGTTACTTTATTATAAAATGATTTTCGGATATTAAAGTTCCCACAGTTATATATTTAGAGGATATGGTGATAAGGGTTCTAAATCCACCCATTATATAGGTTTTTGACAAGTTTATGTCTTAGATTTTACCTTATCTTCTCATTTTATTTAAATCGTTTATTAATCAGGTAATCGTTGCATCATCATGATGTCATAAATAAATTACATTATTTAATGTCTAAAAATTATAAAAAAAATACTACGATGTAAGAAATCTTTTTATATTTATAATAGATATTTATAGTAAAAAATATGACTTGTATAACACCATGTAAAAATTGTTTTAGTAAAACAAAACATGTTTGTGACATTTTTATTTTAACTTTAAATAAAAAGTTATTATTGTCATTTTCCTACCAAAGTGGCTCCATGGGGATCCCACGTTGACCCATGGATTTTCTGGGTCTTCCATGACTCATCCAATAAGGGTAGGACATGCTTCAAGGTCATTTAATATTATTTAAACATTATCTTTATCTTAAATCACACTAATTACCTTTAATCACGATTAATAAATCATAAAATTTACTATTCACCCAAAAAATATTTTAATCCCATTGAACCAAATTTTAAATCCTAATGACAACCATGTATGTTGTATTTTTAAAATTCAAATCACAGAAGTGGTAAAGTTTCATTTAATCATTTTTTTTACTACCACTTATTGGTTTCACTATTCATCAAAAATTGATGTTTTTTAGAAAAATACCAAAAAATCACTCTAAGCTATATTTGATATTCCGAATTAAAAAATGATGTCTATTTTAGAAAATTCAAAACAGAAAAGTTGAATTAATTAATTTAATAATTAATTCCCGCTTTCAAAACAAATAGCATGTCTTTAAGAAACAATATCTATTAAAAGATTAAAACTAGTTTAAGTCCAATTTCAAAGTGAAATTAATTCCAATGACCACCATTGGATTAAATGGTAAAAATATGTTCTAATTGAACATTAAAACCAATTAAAAATGTTATCTAATCATATAAATAAATTATATTAAAAAGTGATTTTGAATTAAAATACAACATTTTCACTAAAACTGATCCTTATCGGAAAAATAACAAAAATTTACACAAAGAAAATTTTGATGTCCAGATTATAAATAAGGATTTTATTTTGTCAAATATAACATATAAAATCTTAAAATGTATATTTAAAAATTTTTCTCCATCAAAAGGCGGTTAATAGTCCTTTTAAAGAATATTAGAAGATTTGTGCTTAAAATTGGATCCATTCTCATTTTAAGCCTCTAACATTTATTAGAAAAAAGTAAAAATATTTGAAAAACATATATAATCAATTTTTAGTTAGTTCTATTAATTCCCACCATTACAATTTCTAGGCATTAACTACCATTTAAAATAATATTATTTTATTATTATAGTGCAATGTAAGATTTCAAAGAAACTCATTGTTGCGTATTAGGTACGCCATCGAGCATAGCATTACCTTTAAATTAATATTAACATTTTATTCACAAATATGGATAAATATGAAAAATTAATATTCCTTATTTACCTGGGATGATACATACTTCCCCCCTTTTGGGAATTGCGTCCTCACAATTTTTAAAATTTGGCATGGAAAATTCATTGAACGCCCCACATAAGAAAATGAGTGAATTAAACTATCACTTTAAAAGAAAGAAGGGAAGTACCAAGGACACCAAAGTTAACCCATACTAGGATCCCATTTAAGAAAACATGGATATGGAAGAAAAAACAAAGGGTCATGTTCTGAGGGAGAGTGATAGAAAACATGTTTAGGAGAAAGTTAACCACTAGAAAATCGCAAACTAATGATGGGTTAAATGGTATTTGATTCCCTAGTAGGAAATGTTAACAGGAAAAAATTTTATTTTTAAGTTACTTTTCATTGAGGAATTTATTTATGAGCCTAAATAATCATAAGGAAACATACTTAATTTTCATGTTGACCTTCAACTTTTACTAGATTTCATACACAAACTCATATTTTCTCCAAAAGACAAGTATGTAGGAAGACTTGTTCACATTAAGAGTACTATAATCAACATCTTGAGAATCAACTAATAAAAAAAATGGAACTGTATATTTCCCATGCCTTTAGACCTTAACCAAAACCAAAACCAAATATTATAGTACAAGATCATAAAATACCCCAAAAAGATAATCCTTTATAAAAAAATAATAATATATTCTTAATCTCCAAAACTAGTCAAACAATACCCAAAGTTCAACAAAGACCCTTAAATAAACAATTTGTCCACATAATTCTTAAAATTAAACCAAACTAATATTGAAACCCAAATATTTGAAGTATTTAATCACATAGTCTTCCAATGTACAAATTAACATTTATCTCCAAATAACATCAGTTTCTCTTAATGTCTCATAATGAAAAGTAATTAACCTAATCGGATATCCTCTATGATAGGTTAATAATTTACATAGATATCCCAAAATCAACTTACTCTTGATTCATAAAATCATCTAACTATAATGAATTAGTCAAACTATCTAGGGACTACACGTAGTCAAGTGGTAGGTGATAAATATCAGTCACACTTTGGTTCTGGGTTCGATTCTCGCAGCTTTGTCCGATGCGACAGGTTGTCACATGGTCTATGTGTTGTCCTTTTTCCAAAACTACATAATTCTTATAAAATTCCCTAAAAAGTGAAAAAAAATCATAAAAAATAACCATAACATAATTTAACCTCAAGTTTATCTCATGTCATTCATATTCCATCATAACATATAGTAACCCATAATTACCTCAAGAGTAAGGATCATATAAACCGTAAAGGTTACCTTTATAATTATTACTTGAACATCCACATCAAGTTAGTTCTCTCATAAATGATTCATAAGTCAACTCACCAAGGTTCAAGTGGTTGATCATGACTCTGGAGAGTTGGTTTAGAATAACCACGAGATTTCTCATTGAATCCCTCATTTCATCCAGTCTCTTAATCGGAAAACCACCACAGTTTCCTTCAAACCCATTGTCACTTTGGTGCCGGCTAAAACCATCCATTTAGTAAACCCAAAAAGGCCAGTGTGAGTATATCAACAAAATCATTATGTACTAAAGAGGAAGATAAAAACTAAGATATAATTTTCCAAGTTATCTCAAACTCATTCCAACATTACTAAATAACAATGACTCTATCTAATATAATAACTAGTGTGGTTATACACAACATGTCACTTATACATAAACAATAGTCTAACCTATAAAGATATCTAAACCAACCATTGATACCAACTATAAGGACCGGTCCTTAAGCCATACTAAATATTGAGTTATTTCAAGAATACACATTGAGGATCTTTTCAAGTTTAGAGATTTAGTGGATTAAGACATAACTATTACTTCTCAAAGATAACAAAGTAGGCACATATACTCATTTTCCTTTTTTTCACAAAATAAAAACTCTTGAACAATATATTTATGTCTAGATCCATGTTTTAGACATCATAACATTTCCTTGATCGCATCCTTGACTATATTCCACTTTATGTCCTATGGAAAACATTTCAAAAACACATGGGATGAGCATAAAAATCTCAGTAAGAGTTATAAAAATATTGAGAGAAAACATTAGTCCATGGATACATAAGAATCAATGAAATCATATTTTACTCATAAAACATAAACACTTTAACATACCTCATTAAATCATAAGATTTAGGAATAACTCATAGAAATCATAAGACGTAAAGGTAACTTAAGGCATTCATAAAATTCATACGTTGGGAGTAACCCCCGTGGTTACATTTGGAATACCCATCACAGTATATTCCCTAAATCTCTTTGGAGAAACATTAGCATTTAACTCCTTCGTGTTACCGAATGCATTGGAGAGCTATATCGGGCTCACCCGGCCATTATTTATCAAAAACCCAACCGTTTTCATAAACAATTCCCATGAACCATAACTTATTCATAGCACATAAAACAATAATAAAAGAAAGATAACACTTCCACCTTACAATCAAAATATATCATTTCAAGATATTTACAAAATCAATGCTTTATCAAACGATTTTCAAAAACCATTTAAAAAGAGATTTTAGAATTAACGTGTTCCATACCACTTTAAAGATTTTAAAGGAATTAAAATATTAAAACATTATTGTCCATATATATAATTCCTAAAACCAATTTGAAAACATGGACATTAATGAGAATTATTTATAAAAATAAATCATTAAAACATTTAAAATGATATTTTAGTTAAAGAGTTTTTAACAAAATGAGAGACACTTGAACACAAATAATTGAAGAATAACATTTAATAAAAATTATAACATCAATGGAATAAAGATATTTATGATATAATGTGCCAAAGGACAGTATATACACCATATAATAGTGAATTGGTGCATAACAATAATGAAGTCTCAATAGAAATGAAAAATGATATGAAATCCCTTATAAAGAAGGTATCCTTAAATTAAGGATAATCAATCTCATAATTATGTGTGAAAAATATAAATACCCACAATACAAGTGGATATTAAGTGTAAAAAATCCGAGTTCATTCACACATATTCATAGGATGAAATATTCAACAACAACAAGTTGAACCCAAATAAATCGAAATTGGGTTAAGAAGTTCCCTTGTAAAACTTCTGATAGCCTAACGACGTCACTTTAAAATTCAGAAAATGAGTTGATGAGACAAAAAGGTATCTCATCACTTGGAATTAAATTTTACATAAATAAGGATATTGAAGAAGATATTCCATCATAATAAGATGTAAATTAAAAGACCTAACAAAAAGAAGTCATTTAAAAAGAGGAGGGTGAAAGGTTCCCTTACCGACTTGGGTAAGTTTCGAAACGTACACCCCATGAAAGAAGGAATATAAAAAATTTATGTAAATACCCATAAACGAAAGTATATTACACTATATTATAATAATGGTAATTACATAAACCACTCAAAGGAAATGGTGGAAAATGTAGCATAAATCTCACGGGAATAAAAGTGAGATGAAAAATCCCTTATGAAAAATCGGAAGCCTAACAGCGCCACATAAAACTTCCAAAAATTGATTTATGAGATCAAATAGGGTCTCTAATAGTATTAATATAAAAATTATTGTATGAGGAATATAAAATAACATCCCCTAACCTAATAAATAAGAGCTTAAAAAGAATGACATAAAAGAGAGTACTTAAAAAGAAAGAGAGAGGTAGGATCCCTTACCTCACGTCTGACTTGTCTTGTTCATTTATTTATATTCATGAATAATAAACCTTGGTCAATTTATAACTTCATAAGGACATAATTTAATTTCAATTATTCAAATAATATCATATATTATCATGTTATATTAATTAGTTAATAATTTGAGTTCATATCATACGTTTTGTCGATGTTTGGTACAGGAGTCACAAAAGATCTTGTTTGAAAAGCATTGTCAATTTAGTTGTATTTACATCATATATATAATAGTATTAATGATGTAAATTTAATATATATCTAGTGTATATTAGTTTTATAATTATTCCATAATATTTGGAGATAAAAAATTGAAATGCACCATTCATGGAGACGGTAGGCCGTACGTACGCATGAATGCTACTTTCATTGCTTTGCCACATTAATGGAATTAAAACTAGATGAGATATATATATATATATATACTATAATTCAAGTATAATATATATGTTATATAAGTCACATATCTTCATTAATTTCATTCTTTATACATTCCATGTATTGCATGAACGAGTCACATCACTTGAGAGGCGGTAGTCCACACTTCCTTGTATGAAATTATCGCATTTGCACAACATGAAAAGCATAAAGGTATGTTTTAAATATAAAATACAGAAGCATATATAAAATGTAAACACTATATATATAATATATAAAATACAGTGACATCATAATGTCCACCATGGAAGGTGTTAAGAGAAGATTGAACAATCATCGTTTCGTGAGGCAATAATTCGCCATCCACAGAAATAGTATGTTCTTTAACCATTAGACGGAGGTGTGTGTAAGTGTATCACAAATACCTCACATAACAAAATCCTAGTATATTGACGATACTGCTGTTGTTACAAAAAAAGTAATAAAAATAGTTTAGGGTGTTGGATAAGCAAAATAAAACAAAAAACACAAGTGAATACATTACCTTTAAATCGGGTAACTCCTCTTGTTTTGAACCAAAAGGGTTTCATGAAGAGATTTCTACCAAAGGTAAGGCTCATAAGATAAATAGAGGGATGTGTAGAGATAAAATGAGCAGATTTTGGTCTAGCCAAAGGCTTGAGAGGTGTGGGTAAGGGGGTAGAGGTTGGGGCCTTTTATAAGAGGGAGGAGGGGCACTCTTGAAATGCCTTGAAAAGTTACTTTATTATAAAATGATTTTCGGATATTAAAGGTCCCACAATTATATATTTTAAGGATAAGGTGATTAGGGTTCGAAATCCACCCATCCAATAGGTTTTCCACATTTTTAAGTCTTATATTGTACCATATCTTCTCATTTTTTGTAAATCATTTATTTATGAGGTAATCGTTGCATCATCATGGTGTCATAAATAAATTAATTTATTTAATGTCTTAAAATTATAAAACAAAATACTATGACGTAGGAAATCATTATAGATTTCTAGTGGATATTTATAGTCAAACATATGACTTGTATAACCCCATGTAAAAATTGTTTTAGTAAAATAATACATGTTTGTGACATTTTTATTTTAACTTTAAATAAAAAGTTATTAATGTCATTTTCCTACCAAAGTGGCTCCATGGGGTCCCCAAGTTGACCCATGGATTCTTCTGGTCGGGCATTACTCATCCAATAAGTGTAGTACATGTGTCAAGGTCATTTCATATTATTTTAACATTATCTTTACCTTAAATCACACTAATTAACTTCAATTGCGATTAATAAAACTTAAAAGTTACTATTCACCAAAAAATTATTTTAATCCCATTGAACCACATTTTACATCATAATGACAACCATGTATGTCATATTTTTTTAATTCAAATCACAGAAGTGGTAAAGTTTCATTTATATGAAAAATTAGTTTTTTTAACTACCACTTAGTGGTTTCACTATTCATCAAAAATTTAAGTTTTTCAGAAAAATACTAAAAATTCACCCTATAATATATTTGATATTCCGAATTCAAAAATGATGTCTATTTTAAAAAATTCAAAAAATAAAAGTTTCATTAATTAATTTAATAATTAATTCCCACTGTCAAAACAAATAGCGTGTTTTTTAGAAAAAATTTATATAAAAAGATTGATGCTATTATAAGTCCAATTTCAAAGTAAAATTTATTCTAATAACCACAATTTGATTAAATGGAAAAAATATATTCAAATTTAACTTTAAAACCATTTCAAAATATGATCTAATCATATAAATAAATTATATTAAAAAGTGGTTTTGAATAAAAATACAACATTATCACTAAAACAGATCTTTATTGGAAAAATAACAAAAATTTAAACAAATTAAATTTTGAGGTCCAGATTCTAAAGAAGGATTTTATTTTGTCAAATATAACATATAAAATCTTCAAATGTATATTTGAAAAGGTTCGCCATCAAAAGGTGGTTAATCGACCTTTTAAAGAATATTAGAAGATTCTAGGCTTAAAATTGGATTCATTCGCATTTTAAGCCTCTTACATTATTTGGAAAAAAGTAAAAATATTTGACAAACATATATAATAATTTTGTAGTTAGTTCTATTCATTCCTACCATTACAATGGTTGGGGGTTAACTACCATTTAAAATAATATTATTTTATTATTAGAGTGCAACGTAAGATTTCAAAGAAACTCATTGTTGCGTATTGGGTACGCCATCGAGCATAACATTCCCTTTAATTTAATATTAACATTTTATTCACAAATATGGATAAATATGAAAAAGTAATATTATTTATTTACCTGGGATGTAACAATATGGATGTAATAATTTCAATTTTTCCATAATGTAACAAAATTAAAATAATTGGTTTTTATCATTGATCAATATAAATACTATTAATAGGTCAGTAATGGCCTTCTTTAGAAAAATAAAATTTTCATATAATTTTTTTTATATAATTAATAAATCCAATAATTTTGTTGAAATAAATATCTTATAACAAAATTTTGAAAAATTATAATGGAATTATATAATCATTAAGAGATGAATAAATTGGGATATGGATTTCATTTCTTAATTATTTAATCAAATGATTCGTTCACAACATTAATAAGAAAAAGATCATCAAAATGTTATAATATAACAATTTTTTAAACATTAGGTAAAACATATTAATGTAAAAATTAGTCTTAACAATAATTAATGAATATCCAAAATATTTTTGAAATCATTAAAGAAAACATGGAAGTAATTATTTTTCTTTTTTGAGAAAATGTAGAAAAATAAGGTTGGTTATTGTAAAAGCCCATTCTTAATCATTTTCTGTAAAAAAGAGATCAAAATGGGACAGTAAAATAAAAAAACATAAATATAAAGATTTGAACAATGTGATAGTTTTTTATATATGGACCACATAATATTATCCACTAAAATTATTGTATAAATAATCTATATAAAAATAGGATTTAAACATTAACCCCTTATCACACTTGAATGGATTGACTTATCATCCCCATGAATAAAGAAATTGAAACAAAACATTAAATTTCATTAAATTATAGACATTCAGGATAAAAATTTGAAAGATGTATTATATACATATCATAATAGAATATATCCATATATCTTATTTTTATGTAACAAAAACATAAACATTTAGATAAAATGCTTTACGAATATCATATCATTGAAGTGAGAATTAATAAATTAAATGACTGTTTATAAAAAATTATAAACCACATAAGAATGTTTAAAAAAATATTACTCAATATAATATAATTTCATACATAATCATGGAAATAATTTCAAAATGAATTATATGTATAACCCAAAAAATTGAAATTGGTTTAAGAAACCCCATACCATCGGTCTAACTCGATATTTATGATAATTATCATCTTGAATAATAAAATTATGTTAATTACTAAATTTATTACAAAAAAAAATTCTATTTTATTATTCATTTAATATTAATTATTACAATGTTATATTTAAATACATTCTTAATAATGTAGACATTTTCAGTAATGAGATTATTCTATTCATATATAAAAATTACATCATTTGGTTCCTTATGATTAATGATATTGTTTTTTTGTCATTATATAATAAAAATTATAATATAATTATAGTTTTTATACATATTTAATAATTTAATAATCAATAATGAAATTTTATAATGAAAAAATATCTACGTTAAAATCCTGTAGAAGGTATGATATATATATTCATGAGTATAATTTCCATTTTTCAAGGACCATAGTGGAAAGAATGTAAGTGTTATTTTAACACTATAGAATATTAATTAATTCATAAATAATATATAAATTACTTAAATAACCATATATGAATCATAATTTTCATTTGGTGATGGAAACAAATCACATTTCCTCATATATGTTATAATCCATTTTTATGGATGAATAAAAATTTATTTATTCAATGATTGGATTGGTATGAAACTAGATGATATATTGTATTTTCAGAATGATAAAAATTTCATGAATACTATATATTAAAATTAAACCTATGATTATTAAAACCCTTTGGAGGAGGTAATGGAAAAAATGATATCCCTTCACAAGGAAGTAGTATTGAATACATTTGAACATTGTTTTCATTTCCCATTTCATTGAAGGGGATATGGATATTTTTTATTACCTTAAAATTAATTCATATCATTAAATGGATGTTAATAGTGTTTTTATTTTGTCTTTCCTAAAATATAATTGAAATAGGTGTAAGATTCAAAAAAATAAAAATTCAATTAAATATTATATATCTTCTTTATACAACCGACATTACATTTCTACATATTCACACTAATAATATAATTCAT
Source organism: Viscum album (assembly GCA_963277665.1). Taxonomy (NCBI): domain Eukaryota; kingdom Viridiplantae; phylum Streptophyta; class Magnoliopsida; order Santalales; family Viscaceae; genus Viscum; species Viscum album. Next base: position 1,246,377,483 of record OY728152.1, on the reverse strand, counting down.
AAAAAATAAAAACTATAAAATTATTTAAGGGATGTTATGAAGATATTTGGAATGTGAATTAGCAAGCACAAACTAACTTAATTCTTGAATAGAGAAGGATATGGGGAACCCTTTTATATGTTCTAAAAATGAATTAATGGAGTTAATTAATTAAATTAATTTAAATTATTATTCAAGACTAATGAGATCAAAATTTATCAAAATATAATATAAGATTTTAATTAGTAAATATCATCACATATTATAATATCTTGAAAACATTTGTAAGTATTTTCACCATTATATATAGGTTTTTTACCCATTGTTATCACTTTTGAAAAATAACCTGAAAACCCAATTTTTATTCCTTCTACGTAATGAATATTACAATTATCAAAATTAGTGACCCATAAATGGACCATGGTAGATATTTTAAACTATTAGATATTCACATTAAAAAATAACAAATTTTAGAATAATTTTTATTAATTAAATTAATTTTTTTATCATAAAATATAATTAAGATGGTTTTTTAAATAGATGAAAAAACATAATAAAATATATTCCAAACAAATGTAAAATTGTTAAAAAATGAATTTCATTATTTATAAAAATTAAAGATTTTATGTATAATAAACCCATAATATATATATATATATATCTTTTTAAATGTTACATTTTATGATCAACATAGTTTCCTAATTTAATAATTAAGTATAATAATATAGTTTTCAATATAAATGGTTACAATGTTAAATATAATTATAGAATTTGATCATAAATGGCAAATAGAAGATATTTTTTATAATTACATATCCTAATTTCAATGTTTCAAGATTTTTGAAATTTTAATTAAAATAAAATTATATTTTTAACAAAATTTATAATTTTATGATTTTTTACACTATACTCATATGTTCACATTGAAAATGGAATTAATATAATGGAATTATAATTTAATCCATTTTAACATCTCTAATTTTTTTCATTTAAATTATATAGGTGATTTAAATCCCATAAATAATATTACTAATGCTTTTATTAATAGAGTTTACATACTTTTTCTAAGGCTTATATAGAAAATGCATTGGGGATGAATAACCATTTGAGGTTATTATTTCATAATATAAATATTTATATAAATTAAATTGATAAACATTAATTATGTAACATTCTTATAACCGTTTATAAATTAATAATATTTTTATTATCCCTATGATAAATTTTTGTAGATATTAATAGAAAGTAATAGTACTTTTTTCATTTTATATTAGTTAAACCTGAAAAAGGTAATAATAAAATACACATGGAACCTAGATGCAATATGTCCTCAATTTGGATATACATGATTTTGCTCCACTAATATAGTATTATAGAGGCAAATTGAATAGTCTTTTTTTGTCCTTATTAATTTAAAATTTTTAAAATTCATATACAGAAATTGTGACCTATTTACCAAATTTACAAATCCTAATTCAAAATATATAATCTATACTATAGGAATAAATTTCATAAAGTGGAATAAATTATATTAATTTTGAGAATACAAACTAAGTCAAAATGAATTTTTTATGAAATGACGTGTTTTGAATAATTTTCTTATTCTAAAATCATCCAAATTTTTTTATGGTGTACTATTGTTTAATATTCACAATATAAGATAAGTAATTAATATTTCAACAAATATAAAATATGGAACGTTGTTAATTAATGATTGAAAATTATAGTTTTAAATAGAAATATTTATTTTAAAATTTTCATTAGTAATTCATGTGGGAATCACCATTTTCAGGTTGTATGTGGTCCAAAGTTAAATTTAGATCATAATTAATTAGCTAAAAAGTTATTTGTACATTGGAAATATTAAGTTGGGAATGATAATATGCACATCAGGAGTACCATAAGTTAAAAAATGACCAAATATGATGGATGTGGTTTCCCTAAGATGATGATTAACATAATATTATATGAAAATAGTGGGATCCAATGGTTTCATATCATTATGTATATGATTTGGGGGTTTTTAAATTTATTTGAATAAAATAATGTAAAACCATATATACTATCAGGTAAAGGGGTTTTTTTTACATTTATAAAATAACATATTGATCCTAGAAGATGATATTTTTTGACATGACATAAAACCATAAACTGTACATAAAATTGTGATTTAAAAATTTATGATTCTTATATATTTTAAATTTATTTATGAATAAAATTTTAATTATTTATGATGGATAGTTTTTTGGTGGTATTCCTTATTGTTGATTAAATATGTGATATAGTTCTATGGTGGGTGTTATTCAACACAAAGTGTGGATATTGTGGACATATATATAGTGTGGGTATGTAACCCCAAAATTGTACTTATAAATGACATAATTAATTGGTAGGGTTTTATTACCCTTTGAGTGATGATATTATTGAAATGATTTTGGAGTTAGAAACTCTATTTTTTTAAACTGTAGATATGGGATTAATTTTTTGCGAGGGGGGGGGATTTTTATCAATATGGTTATGATATTATGTATATGGTTCATAAGGGGGTTTATATAATAGTCATGGTTTATATATATGTGTGTGATATGGTTCTAATGTGGGGAGATATTCCTCCCAAGGAGGAAAAATTATGTGGATTGTTTCTGGGCATGTTTATATTTCCCTGGGTTGTAATAAATATTAGATTATTTTGTGGTGAAAAGATATTGTGTAATATGTAACTATATTATAGATGTGTTTCATTGGATTCCCCCATTGTGTGTATATAAATCAAATATCAATGTGAGGTTAGAAAATAATTACCCAATTTTTTTGATAATATTTTGAAGTCTCAAGGGTGGGGTGTTACTCCCCATAGGGACTATGTCTATATATATAAATGAGATTTTGGAACCCTTGATTTCAAGTGACCCATTATTTATTTTTTTATGTGTGTAAATTGTTTTGGATTTTCTGTTGGAGGGTTTGAAAGAATTTTGGAATGTATTGGAGGCTATTTTTAAGGTTCACGGTTTCTGGAAATTATGAAACTTCTATAGAAAACCATGCACAACGAGACATGGGATAAGGGGATGACACGTGGTTAGGAAAATAATTTTTTTCAAATCAAGGGTACCATCCAAGGGAAACTTCAAAAATGTGTACTAGGGGAATTTTTTGATAGTCCCAGTTTTGTTTTAATCGTGAAGGAGAACTATGTGACATGACCCTGGTGGCAGAGGATGTCACCCAATTAGATCATGGTTTACCCAACCATGTGAATAAATATGAATAGGGTAAAAACAATGTCCTAAAAAAGTGGATTGGGGTTTATATTAACCTCTATCCCCTAATTTTTAATTTATTTTAGACTTAAGTCGACAATGATTTATCACAATGGATGTAATACCTTTCCCATCAAATCAGAAATGATCTGAAGGAATTTCTAGGTGTGTTTAAGCCATATTACCAGGTTAGGTCCACGGTTTTGTATATTTTCATTGGTTTTTATTATATATAAACACTTCCATCTCTTGGACTCCCAGATCCATTCTAATTTGGATAGATCAATGGATTTTAATGTCAATAATTGTTATACTTATCATTTTTGTGTCGTGGGAAGTGATCTAAGGTGGGGGTTTTGGTGGTTAAACAAGGTTTCAAGGATGTTTTCATGAAATTTCTCATTTTCACTGTAATTTCTGGGATGGTGGCTTTAATCTCAACTCTCGTTCTTATAACATGAAGGAATATTATCATATTAATTTTTTTTTAATGAACATGATTGGGAAATTGGTTGAAATTTATTTATGGAAAAATTCATTGGTGACAGTTAATGGAATTGTTCAAATTCAGTGTTTTGGTAAAAATAGAATTTTGTAACATGATTTTTTAATTAGGAATTTAAAATGTTAATTTGGTTTTGATGAATGGAAAATGGTTTTCCGTAAGATAAATTGTTTCATTAATTTTTTTTGGGAAATATGGTTTTGGAATGAGGTTGGATTAAATGGATAAGTGTGTGTGGAATGGGATATATATTTTTCATGAAGTACATCCATCAAAGGGATAGAAAATGGGCTAAAAGTTCCACTGTCAATTGTAAGACCATGATTTTATGGTTGAGAGTGTGCATTTGTGGTTATGTTTAATGGAATGGTTTAATCCAAAAAATGAATGAGAAATGGTTTAAGTATTTTTTCCTTTCCATGAATAATAGACTTGATTTGGAATACTATTTTCCATAGAAGTGGTTTAGAATTATGATAAATTATAATATATCATTATATATAAATTGTTTTATATAAATGTGATAATGTGTTCTATCATAGTGGAGTGTTTAGGGAAGTCATTTGGGGAAATATCATATAATTTCATTACTCACACGAACTTTGGAACTTTGGTGGATTCACAGATATTTCATATCATGACTGAAGAAATGGTAATGAATCAAATTTATTTATATATTATGCATACCGTTTGGGTTGTTTTTGGGATCTAGTTAATGGAAAATACTGGATCTATAGAGTTATGTCTTGTTGTATTTGACATTTTTTTTCTTTTTCTTCTAAGTACTTGGATATTTAGCCTTCTACATTGATACCTATTCAATTTTAGTGTTGATATCAATGGTATTTCTTTGAGTTTTTACATTGCTTTCATTCATTATGTATTATTACTTTTTATCTTGTTTGGTTGTGTTTTTTTATTCTCTCAAAGATAATGTCACCCCATTATTGTGTTGAATACCTTGGCATTAATTTAAAGTATTTTCTACGTTGGGGATGTCACCTAATTCCAGGTATCAATTCCTTCTAAACTCAATCCAATGACTAGGGGTATGATGTTATAAGTGGAATCAACTTGTTCGATACCTGACATAAGAGTCTTATTAGTCTTGATCATTATCACATTCATTTTGGGTCAAATGGTGCATGTTTTGGGTGTTGGAGTTGAAATTCGACATGGACATGTTATTGAGTTTGGATCATAGAATGGAGTCACATTTTCAAGACATTAAATTTAGAGGATAACAAGAAGTAGGTAACCTTATTTTGTTAAAATCAAGTTACCAAGGAGTTGGGTACATATGTTTTCTTGATACTCATATAGGAATTTTGATCATGTTGTCATTTGTTTATCCAAAGAGATATGAATGACTTTAATTATAGATATAACTACCCACAATGAGTATATATATCATTTTGAGTACAGATACATGATTGGGTAGAAAATTCTTGAGTTTTCAGAATTGTGGAAAATGTTTTCAAAAGTGAGTTTATGAAAAAATCTTGATATGGTCATTTTATAAATCATGGTGAAATTCATAAAATGATAGAATTTGGAAAATGTTGAATTTGGTAAATCACTTTTGGAATATTTGTGATGTGGTAGAATATGTATTTATTAAGACTTTATTTTATAGTGATTGTGAATTATGGCATTTGTAGTGTGTATAGAAGATTTCTCCTGGCAGGACTCGTAGAAAAAAACTAGAGGAAAATGGTAGAAGGTAGTTTCACCTAATCCTTATATGAAAAAAAATTAATTTAAAGTGTATTACATGCATTTCAGCGTTTGGATAGAGGGAACATAAGTTATGGAACGTGGAAAGTGGGTCATTCTATATAGTTCTGGAGGTATAATCCACCCATCATTTGTGGTGACTGGGAACCAAAAAATATAGATGATTGGACACATAGGATGAAACAAATACTTTATTTCTATGGCACCTGAGAATAGTTGGATGTTAAGTTGTAGACACATATGATGGAGGATATTACACAAAAATGGTTATATTAGAGGTCTATTCTAAGTTATATCAAGGAATTTATTTTGAGGATTTTTTTACTATTGTTCAACAAAGAATTCTATCCTCATATATTCAGAATTTAAAAATGAGGAACATCATTTGAATGAAATAGGTGATCCTTATAGTGAAACAGTACACATCTAAATTTATAAATTTAGACCTCATTTCAACTGACGTTGATGATTTCCTATCTTTGGAGGCACGTATCATTTAATTGAGGCTAAGGTAGTATATTCAATCGAATATTACCACGCTCAATATGTGGGATTATATGAAGATGGTCAATGGAGAGATGATGGTTGAAAGGGACATGTTATGAACTAATGTTGTTTTGAGTTTGATGATAGCAATGGGAAATGGTAGTTGATATAATTCTAGGAACATGTTGATGAGGGAAACCTATTACTGTGGTGGGATTATGGATCATAATCTGATGGTCAGACTAGTAAATCTTCTTCCAAGAAGTATTTGAATTCTAGGATGTCTCTGATGTGGTTTTTGGGAATAGATAAGGAGAGAAGGTGTGAAACCCCTAGATAATGACACAACTCTAATAAGATTGTGAATCTTTAGAGATATTGTCACAAGACTATGATAATGGGTGTTAGGGACACTTTTTAGGTGTCGAAGATGTTCTATGATTTGATAGGATGAGGGTAGTAAAATACCTCTCTTCAACAGAACAATGATCTCCATGATTATTATAGTAATACCATGAATCTTCAATAATAAAAATCTCAAAAATTCAACCATTAAAGAAGTGTCATGAGAAAGAAATTTTTTATAGATGAACAAGTTATTATCATTGATCAGTATGGACCATCAAAAGATAGAGGTAAAATTCATTTAAATTATACCATGATGGATTATTTGTTTGATATGGGTGCATCCCATTCCATTATTTCTTTTAATGCTATTGATTTTATAGTATTAAATGATGAGATGATTCCTTCTAGGTTTAAATTGAAAATTTCACTTGGTCTATGAGAATTTCAATACTTGTTCTGTAGATTGTGTTTTATAAATATAGATGGAGGTGAGATGATGTTGGTCTCATCTATTCATTAAATGGATCAATATCATATAATCATAGTTATTGATTGGTTGATAATGTTCAGGGTCCATATTCGAAGTTATACTTGAATAATTGGTTTCACAATAAATGATGGAATCTAAAATCTCATTAAAGGCATTTAGATTGTAAAGGCTGGGTAGCGAGCATGAGAGAACAAGTATTTGGAAGTATCCTATACCAATTTTTAGTGTTATCATTGAAATCTATAGAATATATCCAAATTGGTATTTTTCATGCAGTTACTGATTAGTTTCAAGATGTTTTACCAAAAATGTATTTAGGGATGCCACCTAAAACTGAAGTGGAGTTCATGATTGATCTACTTTTAGGGACCAATAACATTTCACTTCATTCTTATTGGATGAATCTAATATAATTAAGGGAAATGAATGTTCATCTTCAAGAGTTGGAATGAAAATGCTATATTCGGCCGAGAACAATTGTTTTGGAAGAAACAGTGTTCTTTTTATAATATTTAGATTGAAATCCTTTTTGTGGTTATATTATCATAATCATAACCATGATATGATAAAGAATTGGTTTTTATTTCCACACATTCATGATCTATTATATTGAATGAGGGTTTCCTAATTGTTATCTATTATTGAATTGCGATGATGATACCCCCAATTGCTAGTTTGGAAGGAGGAAAATCATAAGAAGAATTCATTACTCAATAAATAAATTATTAATATGTGGCAATTCCTTTCGAATATACAATTATCCAGTATTATATATTGATATTATTAATCAGAACTACAATATATATCTTTATTCCTTTATGGTTGTTTTTTTGGATGCCATATTATTTAATTCATGGAAAATGAATGAGAATGAGAAACACTTGGGGACAATTTGGAAAAAATTTCGGGGATCATATTCTATATTCCAAACTATCAAAGTGAGATTTCTGTATACAAGAAGTATATTTCCATTACAATTTATTATCTAAAAAATGAGTTTCTATGGATCTAAAGAATATATAGGTTGTTATCTCTTTTAAATAGTGAATGGATGCTTTTCAGATACTTAGATTCCTTGGATTGGATGGTTTTCCCAGAAGAATTGTTCTTGTCATTTCAAATCCAACTTAACCAATGACATCATTAAAAAGAATAATCTTTCATTCCAATGGAACAAGGAATGTCAAAAATATTTTCTAGAGCTTAATTTCCGCCCAACATCAGAACCAATCTTGATTTTTCTAGAGTCACGATACGGTCATGTAGTGTATTGTGATTCTTAGAAATATAAGATGAATTTTTTTCTTCAAAGGTAAATACTCCATGTTTTTGTTTATTAGTAAATAATGTTATATTTTTATAATAATAATTATCCAACAGATGATTTGGAGTTAGCTTATGTATTCCATTTTGAAGACATGGAGTAATCACCTATTTGGTGAGTCATTTAAATTGTTTATGGATCATAAAACATGGAAACATATTTAATCACAAATGTATTTGAATTTGAGACAGTGATTACGAATGATGTATCTCAAAATATTTGAACTTTACATGATTATTACACCATTTAAAAGAAATTTAGTGGATTATGAAATAATCTAAATGTTGTAAGCTCTATTGAAAAAATAAGCTTCAGATGAGTGGTAGTTGATGTTTGATTGAGCCAACATGCATCAGTAATGTATTTATAGTGGTGGAGTTGTAGTTTTCATTCCAATTTCATTCAACCTTTATTTTCATTAGATATTTAAAGAGGCATAGGAACCTGATTTAGAAATAATTTATATAAGGTTGCAAATCAATGGTGTGGATTTTATTATGGATTTGAATTGGGATAAGAGATGAGTCTTTTTATTCCGAGATAATATGGTTGTATATATGACTTGATATGAACAAATTCTTCATGCTTACCACTATTCAATATTGGCATTTCATCCTAGAATTCCAGAGATTTATATGTCGTTGAAAGTATTGTTTTGGTGGGTTAACAGGAAAAGGGTGGTGGATGAGTTCATTTCAAGATGGCCATTTTGTCAATGTGATAAGGCAAATAATCAAAGATCAAAAGGTATTTTACTGTCTTTACCTATCCCTATTTGGGAATTGAAGTATATAACAATGAATGTTTTGACAGGTCCCCTAAGAGATGTGTAGAAACACAATTCCATACGGGTAATATTAGATCAACTCACATAGTCATCCCATTTCATTAAAATTATTGAATCTGATATAGTGGAGGACTTAACAAAAATATATATAAAAAATGGTTAAGATAAATGGTGTACCTGTTTTGATAGTGTTAGAGAGAGATATGTGGTTTACATCTCATATCTGAATGTCCTTATTGAATTCCCTTGGGACATAGTCAACTATGAGTATGACATATCACCCTAAAATGGATGGGGAATCCAAAATGACTATATAATCTATTGAAGTCATTTTATGGGATCATATAATTGAATTTTGGGCCTGATGTGAGGAGTATGTTCTATTAATTGTTTTATTTTAAGAAAAATATTATGAGGTCTCAATATATATAAATAAATTTGAATAAATTTATTGGTGTCTATTATATTATTTACTTTCTATGTAGAAATATGTGAGACATAACTATTTTGATAGAGCCTTGTGTATGAGACTATAGAGAAGATTCAGTTGAATAAAATTGTATATGAATCATTTTCAACAGCCATTTTTATCCTTGGTGATTGGTAATGTGATTTATAGGATCTATCCAAGGATTGGACATCATTGTTTTGGGATTTAGGGACAAATATCTCATTGATAAATAGATGCTTTTGATATAATTGAATGGGTTGGTGATGTGTAATAACTGTTAGCTCTTCCCCCACAATTCATTACATTGAATAAGAAATTTCATGTAATGCCTTGACACTAGATTCCCAGACTCGGTGCATTATTTTAATACATTGGAATGATTTCAAGGAATCAAGTCCTAAATGACCGATCAGTTATCAGCCTTGGAAAATAGATTAAATACATGAATGTTACATTAAACTTTGTAACATAGAACAAAAAATCATTTGATAATGACATTGTTCACTTATATTAACCATACATTAAAAACATAAAACACCTCTTGGGATCCTATGAAAATAAAACATAAGAAAGGGGTTGAGCTCAGATGCTCAGTAAGGGTAAATAATTTAGCATATGCTATAAACATTTAAGGAATGATGTGTAATAAAAACAATTTCCTTTTAAACATAAAATTGACATAATAAGGGAAAAATAAATCAAACGATTCCATATAATCATGGGGATGGATATTCTAATAGTCGAATAATCATATATAATAACTAATTTCATAATGTTGGAATGTATAATACCCGACATTTATTTCTATGTCAAGGCCTCATTCCAGGACCTAGGGGATAACTGTAACTGGACCCCAACCCAGAGAGCCTCTGGAACTGGACTCCAACCCAGAGAGCCTCTGCAACTGGACTCAAAACCGGAGATCCTCTACAACCAGACTCCAACCCGGAGGGTCTACTGTAACCAGACCCCAACCTAGTGGGATTACTTTTACTAGTCCCCAACCCGAAACATACTAGTCCAATACATTCATCTTTAGAAAAGGTTGGAATATAACATAAAAATTCGTATTAAAAATAGCATAAAATATGTCAATACATTAACCATAAACCATGAATGGCATAAAAATAACTCATCCACAGTCAAACATATCATGAAACATTAAATACAATATGGGTGTTTTGTATCATAAAAAATCTATAGCAAACAAGTGGAAAATTTATCAAAGGTTGTTGAAATAGATGAAATCAAAAATATTTGATAGAAATATCGCATTCTATTTTGAAATCGTTTATGTGTCACAAAATTATAAAGAATATAATATTTTTGAAAATATTATTATAAGATTGTAAGGTAAGATTCAACGATTTTATAATGGTTGAAAATATCTGCACCCACTTTATATGTTAAAAAAACATTCTTAACTTAATTTTGTACAAATGGTCATAAAGTACCTTATTTGGAAAACAACCAAATGATTCATTTAAAAAAATATTATAAAAAGGCAATCCAGGGTATAAATTACATTATCCTATAGACTAGTAAATATTAATAATGTTTTGAAATTCATTTTTAAGAAAACACGGATGTGGATGATAAAGAGGTCCCAATAGATACTTACGTAAAAACATCCTCAGATAATAAAGGGATTGTGAAATTATCTTTTACCATGTTGTAATCAATTGAGTCGTATGAACAAAAGTTAATAACCACCAAATAATTCACAAGATACAAGGAATATAAACTGAATCATGATAATATATATCCCTTGGAGGTACAGAAGACACCAAATTCAATAAGTGGCGAACCACGAAAATCTCACGGAATTAAAAGTGGGATAATAAACCCCTTACCCTGTACATTTCATTGGTCAATGGTACATTGACCTCCTATATAATAGTTAAATAATTTATAATAAATTATACAAAAATCATATACATAACTATGATATCATATATGATCTTGTAATAATTCTTTGTTAATTGTATTTTAGTATTATCGTTGTTTCGTGTGTTAACAGATTCATTTTACATTATATTCATTGTTAAGTGAGTCATGACTGATATATATTGGGTTTTTAATATTCATATCTATAATTATATCATGTCTTTAAACATTATTTTTAATCATAAAAAGAATATTAGTTTTGAATGGTTACGATGGGAAATTAATCTCATCAGGTTCGTGGAGATGGTAATCCGTACATACACACGAGTGACAAAATAACTCTTTTGATATTAAAATCATATATAATTTGATGGTATATCATATATATAGAATCATTATCATGTTATATTTATTATTTTAATCAATTATACATCATTATTAAACCCATCCAAATAATAATGTATTGAATAACAACTACACCATGATGTGGAGACGATAGTCGTACATACGCGCATATGATGACATGTCATTCAATGGATGGATAGAATAATGAATATGGTTGTACCATATTTATAATAACATCACATTATATAGAAGATAATTGAGTAATTATTTTATAATGGAAACTAAAAGGAAAGAATAAGTGGAAGAAGAAAAGATCTTGAAATATGTGATGAAATATTTACCTCTTCTTCGGGTTCTTCCTTTTGATTTGATCAAAATGGCTCTTTATGATGGATTTATGACTAAAGGAATGCCTCTAGGATTAAGGGAGTACAGTTTAGAGGATATTTTGGAAGGGTTTGTCCGATCCATATGGCTTTTAAGGTGAGTATTTGATTGAAGGGGGAGTGCCTTTTTATAAGAGGGGTGAGGGGAACCTTAGGAAAAGATTGAAATATTATTTTATAATAAAATCATATTCAGTTTATAATGGCTCCAAATAGATTTATTTGGTATATAATGTGGGTATGGGTTGAAATCATTTCAACCATTAGGTTTTAGACAAGTTTAGGATTTCATTGTAACCATATCGTTTTGATTTAACTCTAAGTTAAATAATTTAACTTTTAACGTGTCTTCTTGTATTCTTACACTATATGGATAATAAACATACTATAAATATCCAAAAGAACCTAAAGTAGTTCATTAATTACATATATAATATTATTTAGGCCCTTAGGATGATCCTTAGGTTTTTAGGAATATTATATCAACCAATAATATAGTATTTGATTTCAAAATTTATTTTTGTCAATTTTAATGCTATTTGGTATTTTGTTTATTGTGAAATTCATAACAACCTTATCACTTCGAAAAAAATAATATAATAATCTCTAACATGTCATATTAATCTATAAAATTATTGTAATTCAAAAAATTTCTAAAATTACATTTATTTGGATATTTATAATATCAATTATTTTTATCATTCATTAATAAGTTAATTATTGCATCATCATGGTGTCATAAATAAATTAAATTATTTATTGTCTAAAAATACTAAATAAAAAACCATTATATAGGAAATACTTTTATCTTTCTAATGAATATTAATAGTCAAATTTATCTAATCTATAACCCTATATTAAAATGTTTTAGTATTGAAAATCTGAATTTAACACTTAACTATTCTTTAAATTAAATAATAATAAATGTCCTAATCTAATTCAAGTGGACCTAATGGGTCATATTTTATTCCTATGGTTGTTTTTGGTCGAATTACACTTATCCAGTTGAATTAGGACATGTAATAATGTAATTATAATATCATTTTACCCTTAATTACCTTATTTACTTTTTACTAGGGTAAATAAAAGTAAAAAGTTACTAATGACAAAAAAATATTTTCATCTTATTTTACAACATTTTACATCTTGAGGTTAACCGAGTCTCTTAGATTTTTGAAATTCAAATCATAGAAGTAGTAAAATTATGTTTGATACAGATTTTCAAATGCTCCTAAAAGGTGGGTAAAAGACGGTAAAAAGTTCAATAAAATTTTATACTTATAATTTTATTATAAAAAATATTACAATGAATTAAATTGACCTAATACTGTTATTATGTGTCTATTTTGACTTAAATTAAATTTTAAAAAAATTAATTATTTAAATAAAAAGATGGTTTTAAACAATAACGTATTGTTTTTCACTATTAATTAAACATTGAATGTTTTTAGAAAAATACCAAAAATTTATCCTAATCTAATTTTGATATTATAAATTCAAAAATTAATTCTATTTACCAATGTCAAAACATAGAAGTTACATTAATTAATTTCAAATTAATTCCAATTGTCAAAACCAAAATGCGCATTTTTAAGAAATAATAACTATGAAAAGATTAACACTTGTTTATGTCCAATTTCAATGTGAAATTACTTACATTGACCATAATTTGATTAAATTGTAAAATTATAATCTATTTATACTTGAAAACCATGTAAATTTATAGTTTTACATATAAATAATTTTCATAAAAATGTTATTTTTCAGTTAAAATATAGTATTATCACTATTCACCCAAATATGGAAGTTATCAGAAAAACACGAAAAATTTATTAAAACTAAATTCTTATGTCGTTATTCTAAAGAATAAGTTTATTTTATCAAATTCAATATATAATAGTTTCAAATATTGGATTTAAAAAGGGTTCTGCATTAAAAGGTGGTAAAATTGCATTTTTTTAAAAATTCTTTTTTTATCTAAAAATTATGAAATTGTTCTTACATTATGTCTAAGAAACTAATGATATAGATTTTAAAATTATAAGGATTATATAAAGTTTAAAATTTAGGTAATATGATTCATAAAAGATTTTGAATGGCTAGTTTGGTAAGTCGTTGTGCGCTTGAACTCTGTGTTGCGTGTAGTGAAAGTTATTGAATTACATTGAAGAAATAACGTACTATGAAATAATGGGGTTTTAAATTCTTCCCTCCTTCAATAAATTGTGCCCTAGAAATTTGAAATTGTTTTTTGAAAATAAAAGGATGAAAATAGAAAATAACTTTGTGGGAAAACCCACATCATAAATTGGGTTCACAAAATTCAGTCTTAATAAGAGCAAAAGGGATGTTAAATGGTCACCACTAAATTAATATCTCAATTAGTAGAAAATTGGTGGCAATTAGAGCCACATTATTGGAGAAAAAACATAAATATTTATAGGGAGTGTAACATCGCAAGTAAATAATGAATAAGACATATTTCATATTTATTAATTTTTTTAATTAAATATTAATTTTACTTCAAAGGGGTTGTTATGTTTGATAGCGTACCCAATATGCAACAACATGTTTTTATGAAATCTTATGCTGCACACTAATAATATAATATTATTTTTTTAAATGGTAATTAACTCCTAGCCACTGCATTAGCATGAATGAACAAAACTAACTACAATATGATTATACATGTTTTTTAAATGTATTTTAATTTATCCAATTAATTTTAGAGGCATAAAATGTGAAAGAATCTAATTTTAAGCATAATTTACATTAAAAGTTCAATTTACCACCTTTTAATGGAGAATCATATTTAAATATAGTTTTTGTCACTTTAATACATTCTATTTAACCAAATAAATTCTTTATTTATAATGGGACATCAAAATTTACTTTGTGTAACGTTTTGGAATTTTTCAGATAAAGTTAATTTTTTTAATGAATAATGTAAATATTGTATTTTAATTCAAAACTATGTTTTAATATAATTTATTTATATGGTTATATTATATTTTTAATTTGATATAATGTTTAATTAGAATATATTTTTACAATTTAATCTAATGTTTGTCATTCGAATTAATTTCAAATTGAAATGGGACATAAACAAGTGTCAATCTATTGATAATTATTGTTTCTTAAAAAACAGGCTATTTGTTTTAACAACGGGAATTAATTTTAAAATCAATTAATGACACTTTTATGTTTTTAATTTTTTAAAATAGAAATAATTTTTGAATTTGGAATATCGAATATAGCTTAGGCTTATTTTTTTTAATTTTCTGAAAAACATCAATTTTTAATGAATAGTGAAACCACTTAGTAGTAGTTAAAAAACTGAATTTTTGATTTAAATGAAATTTTACCACTTCTGTGAATTGAATTTTAAAAATCTGACATCCATGGTTGTTATAAATAAGTAATATTTTGTTCATTATGATGAAAATAATTTTTTGTGAATAATAACATTTGACTTTTATTTACCGCGGTTAAAGGTAAATAATGTAATTCAAGGTAAAAAGAGTATTATAATAATTCCAAATTACCTTAACACTTTTCAAAACAATATTTCGTGAGTCATTAACTACCATGTACATCTTTTGGTCGATTTTGGGACCCCATTGAGCCACTGGGGAGTGATAATGACAATTTGGACTAATTAACTTAAAGTAAAGGCAAAAATGACAAAAGCAAATATCTTTTAGTAAATTAATTTTTAGAAAGAGTTATATAAATTATCATTTCGACTATAAATATTCATTGGAAATATAAAAATATTTCCAATATCATGGCATTTTTTTATAATTTTTAGACATAAAATATGTGAAATTATTTTTGACACAATAATGATGCAGTGTTTACCTCATTAGTAAATCTTTAAATAAATAAGATTATAATGATTAAAATATTATCCAAAACCTGTCAAATTAATATTGGATTATTTTATTTCGACCATGATTCATCATATAATAGACTCTAATGACTGTTGGACCTTTTTAAACTGAATATCATTATATAATAAAATAATATTTTCATACTTTCCTAAAGAGTCCCTCCTCCCACTTATAAAAGGAGACCACTTATAACCAATTCCTCACACCTCTCTAGCCATTTGGCTCATCCAAAATCTACCCAATTAATATCCCTATATCCATATCCTACCTTTTGAAGCCTTAACTTTGGAAAATGGAACTTCAAGATGTCCTTTGGTTCAAACCAAAGTGAGTTACCCAAATTAAAGGTAACATTTTCTCTTAAATTTTTTTCTTTTATTTTACTTCTCCAACCCCTAAACTCTTTTTATTTCGTTCTTTTGTAACAAAAAAGATATCCTAAATATACTAGTATGTTTTTATGAGAAGGATTAGTAATATAGTTACACACACCTCCATCTAATGGATGAAGAACATAATGTTTCTGTGGACGAAAAACAAACGCCACATGAAATGATGATTGTTCAAATATCTCCAACCGCCTCTCATGGTGGACATTATGATGGCACTGTATTTATATATGATATATATTATGTTTATTTTTCCTTTAGGTTTATGTAATTTCAATTTTTATCATGCCTTTAGGGTTTCCATTATGGGTACACACAATAATCTCATTAGAGGAATTGCAGATGACCGCCCCTTCAATGTTATATAATTTATTAATTCCATATGTGGGATGTATAAAGGATAGAGTTAATGATATTATATATAATATTATATATGATATTATATATGAAATTATATATGAAATTATACTGGAATTATAATATACCTATGTATCATTATGTTTTAATTCCATTAAAATAAAAAATAGAAATGAAAGTAGCGTTCATGCGTTCGTACGACTTACCGTCTCCATGAATGGTGCATTTCATTTCATACATCTAAATGTTATTTACTATTATAAATACATGTATATAGTAGATATATATGATATATATGATATCTAAATCTTGAATATAATTCTCGATATAATGAAACTCTGACCACATGAACAACATGTAATTATAAGAAGTCCATTTTTGACTCAAGTACCAAGTATCGACAAAACAAAGCTTATTAACTTAAATGATTAAATAATGTTTATAAGATGGTATTAAGTGACATATAAGGAATAAAAAACTTAAAAAAGGTTCTTATGAAAGTAGAAATTAACTATAGTTTTTTTTTCAGGAGATTAAAGAATGATCGAGTCAAGTCGGACACGATGTAAGGGATTTTCTTATCTCACTTTTAATTCTGTGAGATTTCTATTGTTAGTCACTTATTCATTTAATGTGGTGTATTGTGTACATAAATTTGAAATATATTATTATTATTCTCATTATATTCAGGGTATTCTATGATTCATTTGGTGGTTATTAACTTTTGTTCATATGACTCAGTTGATTACAACGTTGTTAAGGGTTTCATCTCACTTTTTCTTCCAGTGAGATTCATGCTATATTTTCCACTATTTCCTTTTATGTTGCGTATGTACTGCCCATGAATGTACTCTTTGTGTAATATAATTTCATTTATGAGTATTTACGTCTTCATTATATGATCTTTTTTTCACGGGGGGTATGTTTCATATGTTACCAAATCGGTAAGGGAACCTTTCACCCACCACTTTTTAAAAGGCGTCTTTTTGTTATGTCTTTTAATTTACATTTTATTATGTTGGGTTATTTTATTCTATATCCTTATTGATGTAAATTTTATTTACAAGTGATTATATACCCTTTTTTTCTCATCAACTCATTTTCTGAATTTTAATGTGATGTTGTTAGGCTGTCGAATGTTTACAAGGGAACTTCTTAAACCAATTTCAATTCTATGGGATCAACTTGTACTTATGGAACATGTCGACCAATGAATATTTGTGAATGACCTCTGATTGTTTTACATGTAATATCCACTTATATTGGGTGTATTTATATTTTTCACACATAATTAAGAGATTTATTTATCCTTAATTTAAGGATACCATCATTATAAGGGGTTTCATCTCAATTTACATTTCCATTGAGACTTCATTATTTTTATGCACAAATTCACTCTTATGTGGTGTATATACTGTCCTTTGGCATAATATATCATGAATACCTTTATTCTCAGGATATTATAAAGTTTTTATTAAATGTTATTTCTCAATTATTTGTATTCAAGCGTCTTACCTTTTTTGTAAAAAAACTCTTTAATAAAAAGATCGTTTTAAATGTTTTAAAGATTTATTCTTATAAATATTTATCATTAATTTCCATGTTTTGAAAATGGGTTTTATGATTTATTTATATGGAAATTAATGTTTTCAAATTATATTTCATTTAAAAGCTTCAAAGTGGTATGGAACACTTTGATTCAAAAATAAATTTTTAAATGGTTTGGAAAATGATTTTATAAAACATTGTTTATTTCAATATCTTGATTTGATATATTAGAATGTGGAAATGTTATCTTTCCATTATAAATGTGTTATATGTTATGATTATGTTATGGTTATTGGGCGTTGTTTTCGTATATGGGTGGTTCTGTGATAAACCTAGGGTGGGTGAGCCCGAGATAGCTCTCCAATGCATTGGGTAACGTGACGACGGTAAACATGATGTTTCTGCTAAGAGACATAGAGAATATAATGTGATGGGTATTCCATGTTTAACTCTCTACGTAGCTGTGATAGCTACAATGTACGTTTGATATGGATTCCATTATTAACCATTATGATTTATGATTTGTGTGTGTTATTCATAAATCTTATGATTTCCTATGGTATGTTATGATTGAAAAGTATGGTTTCATTGATTTGTATTTATTGATGGGCTAATGTATTCCATCCTTATTTTATAACCCTTAAAAAAAATTTATGCTCATCCCATGTTTTTGAATAGTATTCCAGAGGACTTAAAGATGAATAGGGTCAAGAATGAGATCATGGAATATTCATGTTGTCTAAAACATAGAACTAGACATGTTTCTTTTTAAGAGATTTTATTTTATAAAAAAAATTGGATGATGATTAGTAGTGTCTAATTGTAATATTCAAGTTTTTATGTAATAGTTATGGACTAATTCTCTAAAACTCTAATCCTGAAAATATCCTCAATGTGAATTATTCATTTAATTCAATATTATGTAATGTTTAAGGCTGGGTCTTTATAGTTGGTATCAGAGGCCGGTTTAGAAAAATTTATGGATTAAGAATTTTTGTTAGACATATGGTTAGTCCCTATATGTTATTTCAATTAAATCCTTGTATTATAACATTTTCAGATCAAGGAAAGTCAGTTAAAAATGGAAGGAGGAGGATCTCAAATGACATTCCTATCTCTTTTTGATGACATGCTTGCAATAATTATTGCAAAGTCATGTTTGGATGATTGTGAACATTTTTCTAGCATACAACTCTCTTTAAAGAATTTGATTGAGATATAAAACACCTACAATATACCTCGTTATCATCATGGATCATGGGTTGTATTTAGAAAAATCCAATTTTAATAATATTCTCATATTTTCATGAAAGGTAAATATTTTCAAGTCATTTTAAAATATTTTACCTTATCACAATATTCTGAAGAATATTATGATTTTAAAAAAGGTGATGAAGAAGGAGACCCTTGGGCAACCTATTTATATTGGATTTTAAAATATAGTCTCTCAGCACATACTTATGGTTTTTTAAAAGGACTGTGAATTTAAAGTTTCAACTCAATTTCTGTTCGTCTATTTTATAGAAATCATGATTTATCAGATGTTTTGAAATTATATGTCATACATGATTATTTTCCAAAACATTTTTTTATGTGAACAACCATATGACCCATGTTATACAAGGTGTATTTAGATGGTAGAAGAAAAATATTTTTAAGGATCTCAAAATAATTGTTGCAATGCATGGACCTTCTACCTATGTGAAAAAAATGACGATGAAACCAAATGGACACCATGATCAAGGTATGATGTTATTCATTTTGGGGATTTTTTAATTTTATCATATGGTAGGGAAATAAGACTTCAAGAATTAAGATGTTGAGATCATAATGAATTTGGATGAAAATGAGAGGTATAAGGAAACAATTGATGTTAAAAAAATTTAGGTTTATATTTGAGTTTTATAAAAAGGACAACCCATAGGATGGGTGACAACACATCACATCAGGCAAGGCTACAGTAATTGAACCCGCAATCGAAGCACGACAAGGGCCCATCCCCTCCCACTATCCTACTTGAAGTCCCAGGTTAGTTTGACTTATTATTTTAGTAAAATGTTTTTATGGAACAAGAATAATTTGATCTTTGGAACTTATGTTTTATCAAATGGATATACATAGTATTTAAAAATGATTTAGTGATTAAGTGATAAAAGGTTGTTGTCGAAGGTGTTCTCTCTTTTAAGGAAAAACTATATTCCTAAGGAAGAGAGAATACTATGGGATTTCAATTGTGGAATAATGTTTAAAATTTTAGTTTGGAAGAATATATGTTTTTATTATGGACACATGATGATTTTATTTATTTATGAAAATGATTAACCTATGATGGAGAATATGTGATTAGGTTAATTATTTTTCAATATGAGACCTTATGAGTGACTGGTGTTATTTAAGATAAATGTTAAGAGATATCTTGGAAGTCTATGTAATTAAATCCTTATGAGATTTGGGTTACAATCATGTTTTCATTTCTTTTAATGAATTTGCGGGGAAATTATTTATTGAATGGTCTTTGTTGAACTTTGGGTTTTGTTAAGACAAATTTTAGAGATTAAGAGTAGTTTATCTTTATGTAAAAGTTTATCCTTTTTGGGGATTATATGATCACGTACTAAATGTTTTTTTAGTTAATATCTAAAGACAAGGGAAATATATAGTTCATCCTTTTTGGATTATTTGATTCTATCATAGATGAATATAGTACTTTTAATGTAAACAAGTCATCCTGAATACCCATCGTATGGAGGAAATATGAGTTTGTGATAGAAATCTAGTGATGGATAAAAGTCCACATGAAAAGTAATTGTGTTTCCTTAAGTTTTTAGTTAAGCTCATAAATAAATTCCACAATGAAAAGTAACTTAAAACAAAATCCTTGTCTATTAAATTTTCTTATTGGGAAATCAATGACTCTTTAACCCATCACAACTTTGTGATTTTCTGGTGGTTAACTTTCTCCTAAACATGTTTTCTATCACTCTCCATCAGAACTTGATAGTTGTTTTTCTACTCCATATCCATGTTTTCATGGAATCCTAGTATATTTTGACTCATTTGACCTTTGTGCTTCTCTTTCATTCTTTTAAAGTGATAGTTTTACTAACTGTTTTTCCGATGTGAGACTTTCAATGATGTTTTTGAGACTATTTTTTTAAATTGTGAGGACGCAATTCCCAAAAGGGGGGATGGATTTAACATCCCAAGTAAATAAATAGTAATACATATTTCATATTTATTTATTTATTTGAATTAAATATTCATTTTACTTTAAAGGTGTTTCTATGTTCGATAGCGTACCCAATACAGAACAACATGTTTCTTTGAAATCTTACGTTGCACACTAATAATATAATATTATTATTTTAAATGGTTGGTAAATCATAGCTGTTGTATTAGAGGGAATGAAAAAACTACCTAAAATATTATTACAAAGGTTATTTAAATGGATTTACATTTAACCAATAAATGATAGAGGCTTAAAATGTGAAAGAATCTAATTTTAAACACAATTTTCATTAAAAGGTCAATTTAAAAACTTTAAATGGATTACCCTCATTTAATATTGTTTGGTCACATTAATAAATTCTATTTGAACAAATAAAATCTTTATTTATAATGGGGACATAAAATTTTACTTTTTGTGAAATTTTGGAATTTTTTCGATAATGTTCAATTTTTAATGAAGTGTTAATATTGTTTTTTAATTCAAAACTATGTTTTAACATAATTAATTTATATGGATATATTATCTTTTTAATTGGGTTTAAAGTGTAATTAGAATATATTTTTACTATTTAATCCAATTTTGGTCATTGGGATTAATTCCACTTTGAAATTGGATATAAACAAGTGTCAATCTTTTGATAGTTATTGTTTCTTAAAAACACTCTATTTGTTTTAACAACGGGAAATAATTTAAAAATAAATTAATGACATTTTTATGTTTTGAATTTGGTAAAATATAAATAATTTTTAAATTTGGAATATCAAATATAACTTAGGTTGATGTTTTGGTATTTTTATGAAAAACTTCAATTTTTGATGAATAGTGAAACCACTTAATAATAGTTAAAAACTGACCTTTTGATTTAAATGAACTTTTACCACTTCTATGAATTTAATTTAAAAAATCTGACAAACATGTTTGTTATAAATAAGTAAAATTTTGTTCAATAATATGAAAATAAATTTTGTTGAATACTAACATTTGACTTTTATTTACCGTGATTAAAGGTAATTAGGGAAATTCAAGGTAAAAAGAGTATTATAATAATTCATAATTACCTTAAAAATTGTCCAAACCATATTGGTTGAGTCATTAACGACCATGGTCATCTTTGGGTATATTTGGGGACCCCATTGATCCACATGGGATTGATAATGACAATTTATACTACATAACTTAAAGTATAGGCAAAAATGGAAAAAGAAAATATTGTTTAGTAAATTAATTTTTCGAAGAGGATATATAAATTATATTTTAGTATATAAATATTAATTGGAAATATAAAAATATTTCCTATATCATGGTATTTTTTTTATAATTTTTATACATTAAATTATTTTAACTATTTTTGACACAATAATGATGCAGTGTTTACCTCATTAATAAATCATTTAAATAAATAAGATTATAAAGATTAAAATGTTATCCAAAACCTATCCAATTACTATAGGATGATTTTATTTAGAACATGAGTCTTATTATATTTGACTATAATTATTTTTGGGCTTTTTGAAACCGAATAACATTATACAATAAAATAATATTTTTCATACTTTCCTAAAGAGGCCCTCATCCCCTTATAAAAGGAGACCACTTCTAACCAATTTCTCAAACCTCTCAAGTCATTGGACTCGTCCAAAATCTATAAAGTTAATCTCATTACATCCCTCTCCTCCCCCTATAATCCTTACCTTTGGAATAAGGCACTTCAAGAAGTCCTTTGGTTCAAACCGAAGGGAGTTACCAAAATTAAAGGTAAATGTTTCTCTTAAATTGTTTTCTTTTATTTTACTTCTCCAACCCCTAAACTCTTTTTATTAATTTCTTTTGTAACAAAACCGGTATCCTCAATATACTAGGATGTTGTTATGATAAATATTAGAACTAAACTTACACACACCTCCATCTAATGGATGAATAACATAATGTTTCTGTTGATGGAAAACTAACGCCTCACGAAACGATGATTGTTCCAATATCTACAACCGCCTCTCATAGTGAAAATTATGATGGAAATGTATTTATATATGATATATATTATTTTTATGTTTCCTTTATTTTTCTTTATTATGCATTTATATCATTTCTTTATGGTTTCCATTATGGTTACACATGATAATCTCATTAGAGGAAGTGCGGACTTCCGCCCCCTCAAAGTGATATGACACGTTAATTCCATATGTGGGATGTATAAAGGATGGAGTTAATGATATTATATATGATATTATATATGAAATTATAATGTAATTATAATATACCTATGTATCATTATGTTTTAGTTCCATTAAAATAAGAAATAGAAATGAAAATAGCTTCCATGCGTACATACGGCTTACCGTCTCCATGAACAGTGCATTTCATTTCTTACCTCTAAATGTTATATAAAATTATAAATACATGTGTATAATAGATATATATGATATTTATGATATTTAAATCATAAATATCATTCTGGATATAATGAACCATTGATCACATGAAAAACATGTAATTATAATAAGTACATTTTTGACTCAAGTACCAAATATCTATAAAATGAACATTATTAACATAAATGATTAAATAATGATAATATGATTGTAATAAGTGATATAAAAGGATTAATAAACCTAATAAAGGTTCTTAAGAAAGTAGAAATTAACTTTAGTTAATTATTCATGATAATAAATAACGATCGAGTCAAGTCGGACATGAGGTAAGGGGTTTTCTTATCTCACTTTTAATTCTGTGAGATTTCCATTGTTCGCCACATATTCATTAAACGTAGTGTATTTTGTAATGACATTTGATATATATTATTATTATTCTCATTATATTCAGGTTATTCTGTGATTCATTTGGTGGTTATTAACTTTTGGTCATATGACTCAGTTGATTACAACGTGGTAAACGGTTTCATCACACTTTTTTTTCACGTGAGATTCATGCTATATTTGCCACTATTTCCTTTTATTTTGTTTATATACTTCCCATGATTTTACTTTTGTGTAATATACTTTAATTTATTAGTATTTATATCTTAATTTTTTGAAATATCTTTCACGGGGTGTATTTTTCATAAGTTACCAAATCGGTAAGGGAACCTTTCACCCTCCTCTTTTTAAAAGACTTATTTTTGTTATGCCTTTTAATTTACGTCTTATTATGTTGGGATATGTTATTTTATATCCTTATTGATGTAAAATTTAATTCCAAGTGATGAGATACCATTTTTATCTCATCAAATCATTTTCTAAATTTTAAAGTGACGTTGTTAGGCTGTCGAATGTTTACAAGGGAACTTCTTAACCCAATTTAAATTCTTTGGGTTCAACATGTACTTATGGAACATGTCATCCTATGAATATGTGTGAATGACCACTGATTGTGTTACACATGATATCCACTTATATTGGTTTTATTTATATTTTTCAGCAATAATTATGTGATTTATTAATCCTTAATTTAATGATACCATCATTATAAGGGATTTCATTTCAATTTACATTTCCATTGAGACTTCATTGTTGTTATGCACCAATCCACTCTTATGTTGTGTATATACCTTCTTTTGGAATAATATATCATGAATAACTTTATTCTCATGATATTATATTGTTTTTATTAAATGTTATTCCTCAACTATTTCTATTCAAGCGTCTCTCCTTTTTGTTGAAAAAACGCTTTAACTAAAAGATCATTATAAATGTTTTAAAGATTTATTATTCTAATTATTTCTCATTAACTTCCATGTTTTCAAAATGGGTTTTAGGATTTATTTATATGGACATTAATGTTTTCAAATGATAAAACATTTAAAAGCTTCAAATAGTAATGGGACACTTTGATTCAAAATATCTTTTTAAATGGTTTTGAAAATGATTTGATAAAACATTGTTTATTTCAATATCTTGATTTGATATATTGGAATGTGGAAATGTTATCTTTACTTTATACATGTGTTATATGTTATGATTATGTTATGGTTATTGGGCGTTTTTTTCATATACGGGTGGTTCCGTGATAAACCTAAGGTGGGTGAGCCCGAGATAGCTCTCTAATGCATTGGGTAGCGTGAATGCGGTAAACATGATGTTTCTCCTAAGAGATTTAGGGAATATATTGTGATGGGTATTCCAGGTGTAACTCCCTACATAGCTATGATAGCTACAATGTATGTTTGATATGGATTCCATTAGTATTCTTTAGGATTTATGATTTGTGTGTGTTATTCATAAATCTTATGATTTCGTATGGTATGTTATGATTGAAAAGTATGGTTTCATTGATTTGTATTTATTGATGGGATAATGATTTCCGTCCTTACTTTATAACCCTTACAGATCTTTTTTATGCTCATCCCATGTTTTTGAAACGATTTCCACCGAACATAATGTTGAATAGGGTCAAAGATGGGATCAAGGAAAATTTATGCTGTAAAAAACATGGAACTGGACATGTTTCTTTTTAAGAGTTTTTATTTTATAAAAAAATGGATGCTGGGTAGTAGTGTCTACTTGTAATACTAAAATTATTATGTAATAGTTATGGCCTAGTTCTCTAAAACTCTATACTTGAAAAGATCCTCAATGTTAATTATTTATTTAATTCAATATTATGTAATGTTTATGTCTGGGTCCTTATTGGGAGTGATTGAGGTCATCAATCACAAAAAAGTGTAAAATTGAGTGCCTCAAATCCATCAATATATTATGATTTAAAAAAACGGTTCAACAATACATAAGGTATAACGATAACCCATTTTTGATTTTAACATCCCTTCCATAATGTTTAAGAATTAATTTAACCATATAATAAGAGGGAAAAAATTATATATATATATATATATATATAATAGACAAGTAGAGTTTAATCCTTCAACAAATTCCTTCAAAAAACTCATATTTCAATCCAAACGATTTCAAAAAAATATTCTTTTTATCCAAATCGTATAGGGTTCCAAAAATAATGAAATTATAATTCACCTATCAGACCCATTAAAAAACAAGATTATACAATCCAGGGACTTTATGTAGTCCAGTGGTAGGAAATAAATACCAATCTCACTATGGTGGTGGGTTTGATTTCCGCAGCTTTGTCCAACAAAACAGATTATAACTCGGTCTAGGTGTTGTCCTTTTTATAACAATCCAAAAATATCCATAACAATATTATACAATTTCAAACATAATCCATTCCAACATTTAGACTGATACAAAATACTTCTATCAAAACTCACAATCCAAAATTTATACGGAAGTTAAACACAATCAAGATCCTTTTTCCACATAATAACATGTGAGCACCTTCGTCATGTATTATTATAAAACATGATAACACCATGAATTACCATAAAACCTTATTGATTACATTCATGCAAACTTTTCCTTTATATAATACATGATATATTACTTATATAAAAAAATTCAATATTCCATCAATGGTGGAATAAATAAACTATTAATTAGTTCGAAGAAAGTCAATAATATCGCAGATATTTTATCCAAATCCACCATCTCTTATTCCAAAATCACTACCTCATAATCTGGAACATATTAAGGATTACCTTTCCTTCAACCATGTATTTTCTAAAAAGTTTATCTTACTATTAAGTCTCTTTTCTAAGAAACATATAATATCAAATCCTCAATAAAATAATACTGTAGTACAATCCTTTTTTTATCTCCCTAACTCATATAACCAATATATTGTTGATAAAACACTAAAATGAAATAATTATAAAATAAAAAAATTAGAACGCTAGTCATACCTCTTCATCTGAGGTTGTATCATAACATGATTATTATTTAATAAAATCATTTGTGGTATGCTATGATGACTAGGACATTGATTCGCATAGTGTCCAAATGCCTTGAATATGAATCATTTTACATTTGAATCTTTTTTCTTACCCTTGCAATCATTTACACGGTGTCCTTTTTCTCCACACTTATTGCAATCTCACATTCCCTTCAAGAATTTACCAAGATGATTATTCCCACATTTATCACATATGGGTAAATCCTTCTTTCCCCTCTTCCTTTTATCCAAATATCTCACTACCATCATTTTCTTCTCCTGCTTCCCTTTAATGTCATAGGACTCATAGAATTATTTACTTATATTATTAACACATGATATTATTTCTTTATATTTTGAGAATACATTGGACACAATTTCCCTTCAAAATTTTGGCTAAATACCACGAATGATATGATCCTTATTACTCATTAGATCATACATATTTTTGGAGTTCTCATTCCTTCTACTGGGAGTCATTTCTATACAATGGCATACACTAGGTCAGTTTATAAATCACAATGAAAAATTCCAAACTTGTAAAATACCTAGAGTACATTGAACAGTTTATGGATATAATCTGCAATCATAAAAATATTTTCTTTAAGAAGGTATATACACATAAATCTGTCATAATGATTTGTAAAAAAAATTATAATTATCCTAAGCATATCCCCCATGAGTTTTATAACCAAGAGTGTAGTAAGGACCATTGTCATGCACCATTTCCCATTCGAGTCCACCTCAATGTGGTGTTTTTAGGTTTTACCCATAGGTACATCTGTGCCAAAGTCGCCTCTACCAACTCGTATCAAGACAGTGATGCACTTTCTTGGAAAACTCAAAAAATATCTACATTAATAAAATTCTAGAAATTTATTCTATAATTATCCTCAAAGGTTATCTTAGGGTAAAATTCTCTAATCAGAGTTTATCTAAATCTAGTTTCCACGGTATTTGATAAACATCCTCGGATACCAACTATAATGCCCTGACCCTAGATTCGCAGAGTTGGTGAATCATTTTAATACATTGGCATGAATACAAGAAATCACGTCCCGAAAGACAAATTAGTTTAGCAGTCTTGGAAAATATATTATATCCATGAACATTACATTACACATTCTAACATACAACACAGAAAAAATCCTTTGATAATTCCATTGTTCCATTAGCATAACCCTACATCTCAAATATAAAACACTTCTTGGGATCCTGGGAAAATAATTCATAAGAAAGGGTTGAGCTTAGATTCTCAGTAAGGGTAAATAATTTAGCAGAATCTATAAAAATTTTAGGAAAGATGTGAAATAAAAAAATAGCTTTTTAAACATAAACATGAACATAATATGAAAAAAATAAATCACACATTACCATATAAACATGCTCATGGATATTCTACTAGTCGAATAATCACATTAAATAACTAATTTCTAAATGAATTAATGTATAGTACATGACATAAAATTCTGTATCAACGCCTCGTGCCAGGACCTAGGGGATAACTATAACTGGACCCCAACCCGGAGATCCCCTGTAACTGGACTCCAACCCGAGTGATTCTAAAATAGAACTCCAACCCGGATAGCCTCTATAACCAGACTCCATCCCAAAGGGTCTTTTGAAAATGTACCCTAACCCGAAGTGCTTACTTTTACCGGTCCCCAACACGGAACATACTATTCCAATACATTATTCTTATGAAAAGGTTTAAATATAGAATAAGTTTTCATATTAAAACAAGCATATGAAATGTCAATACTTTAACCCTAAACCATGAATAGAATAAAAATAACTCATCCACAGTCAAACATATCACAAAACCTGAAATACAATATGGGATATTTGTATCATAATAAATCAACTTCAAAGAAGTGTAAAATTTATCAATGGATGTAGATATAGATGAAATCAAAACTATTTGAGAGAAATTTCGTTTTCCATTTTGAAATAATTTAAGAGCCACATAATTATAAAGAAAACATTTATTTTGAAAATATTCATATAAACATGTAAGGGATGTTTTGAAAATGTTATAATGGAAGAAAATAGTTGAACCCTCCGTATATGTTTAAGAAAACATTCATAACTTAATTTTGTCGAAAATGTCATAAAGTACCTTATTTGGAAAATGATGGAATGATTCCATTATAAACATCTTATAAAAAGTCATAATAGGTATAAATGACTTTATCCAACAGTTTAGTAAATAGTAAAAATGATTTGAAATACATTTTTAAGAAAACAAATATTTGAATGATAAAGAGGTCTGTGTAGATACTTACTTAAAAACAACCTCGGATAATAAAGAGATTGTGAAATTAACCCTTACCACGTTGTAATAAATCGAGTCATATAACCAAAAGTTAATAACCACCAAATCATTCACAGAATACCTGGAATATAAAGATAATCCTGATAATATATATCAATAGGAAGTACATAATTCACCTCATGCAATAAGTGGCGAACTATGGAAATCTCACATAATTAAAAGTGAAATAAGAAACCCCTTACCTTGTACATTTCCTTGTACAAGGGTACATTAAACTCATGTATAATAGTTAAATAATTGTTATTAAAATATTCAAAAACCATATACATAATTATGATATCATATATGATCCTCTAATAATGATTTCTCATTGGTATTTTAGTATTATCGTTGTTTCAGGTGTTAACTGGTACATTTTCCTTTACATTCATTGTTATGTGAGTCATATTTTCGGGTGTAAGTCGTACGTACACACATATGGTGAGATGTAATTAGAAGTATGGATGGAATATTTAATATAGTTGTACCATATTTATAAAAATATCCCTGTATATAGAAGATACTGGATTTATTATTATATAATGGAAACAAAAAGTAAAGATAAAGTGGGAGAAGAAAAGAACATGAAAGCAGTGAGGAAATATTCACCTCTTTTTCAGGTTCTTCCTTTTTATTTGATCAAAAGGGATCTTTATGTTGGCTTTATGACTAAAAGAAGGCCTCTTGGATTAATGGAGTATAGTTGAGAGGATATATGGGATAGGGTTCGCCGATCCAAATGGCTTTGATGTTGTGAATTTGAGAGAAGGGGGAGTGCCCATTTATAAGAGGGGTGAGGGGCACCATATGAAAAGATTGAAATATTATTTGATAATAAAAACATATTAGGTTTATAATTTCTCCCAATTTATTTATTTAGAATCTATAGTTGGTATGGGTCGAAATCCTCTCAACCAATAGGTTTTGGACATGTTTAGGTATCCCTTTTAACCTTATCATTTTAAATTTGTCTTTATGTTAAATAATATAAATTTTACCATGTATTATTACATTATATGGTTAATATAATTACTATAAACAACCAAAAGAACCTAAATTGGTTCATCATTGACATATATAATATTATTTAATACCTTTGGTAGAACGGTAGTTTTTTAGGAATATTATATCAACCAATAATATAGTATTTGTGTTAAAAATTAATTTATTTCACTTTTGACACTATTTAGTATTTTGTTTTTTTGAATGTCATAACAACCTTATCACTTTGAAAATAATTTATCTGATAATATATAAAAAGTCATATTAACCTACAAAATTATTAGAATTCATAAAAAGACTCAAATTACATTTATTTAGATATTTATAATATCAATTATTTTAATCATTCATTAATAAGGTAATTACTACATCATCATTATGTCATAAATAAATTAAATTAATAAATGTCTAAAAATTATAAATAAAATACCATTTTGTAGGAAGTCTTTTTATCTTTATATTGAATATTTATTGTCGAATTTTTATTATGTATAAACCTATATTAAAATTTCATAGTTATGGGAACTAAAATTTAGCACTTTTAAATCTTCTTTAAATTAAATAATAATAAATTTCCTAATCTAATACAAGGGTATATAATGGGTAATAATTTATTCCTAATGTTGTCATTTGGTCAAATTACATTTATCCAATAGAATTAGGACATGTGTTATGGTAATTATAATATCATTTTTACCCTTAATTACCATATTTACTTTTCACTTTGGTAAATAAAAATCAAAGTTACTATTCACCAAAAGTTATTATAATCTTATTGAACCACATTTTACTTATTTTTGTTAACCATGTGTCTTAGATTTTTAAAATTAAACTCACAGAACTGGAAAAAATACGTTTTATACAAATTTTCAAATGCTTTTAGAAGGTGGGTAGAAGACGGTAAAAAGTTCAATAAAATTTTGTACAACTAATTTTATTATAAAAAATATTGCTATGAATTACATTGAACAAATATTGTTTTTATTTATATACTTTGATATAAAATAAATTTAAATAAAATAATTAATTATTTAAATAAAATGTGCGTTTTAAACAATAACATAGTGTTTTCACTATTCATCAGAAATTGTATGTTTCTAGAAAAATACCAAAAATTAACCCTAATATAATTTTGATATTCAGAATACAATAATGAATTAAATTTTACCAATTTCTTAACATATATGTTTAATTAATTAATTTAAATTTAATTCCCATTGTGAAAACAAAAAGGCTTATTTTTAATAAATAATAACTATCAAAAGATTGACACTTGTTTATGTCCAATATCAAAGTGAAATTATTTAAAATTACCAGCATTGGATTAAATGGTAAAAATATAATCTATTTATAATTTCAAATCATTATATTTTATAATTTTACTTTATAAATTATTTTGACTAAAAAGTTGTTTTTATTTCAAATATAGTATTTTTCACTATTCACCCAAATATGAAAGTTATCAGAAAAACACCAAAATTTTATTGAAACTAAATTATTATGTCCCGATTCTAAAAAAAATTTATTTTGTCAAATTGAATATTTAAAGGTTTCAAATATTGGATTTAAAAAGGGTTCACCATTAAAAGGCGGTAAAACTGCATTCTTAGAAAAATAATTTTTTTTTAGAAAAAAAATTAATTTGTTCTTACATTATGTCTAAGAAACTCATTATATGGATTCTAAAATTACAAGGATTATATAAAGTTCACAATTTAGGTAATACTATTAAAAACCACTTTTGAACGACTAGTTTGGTATGTCGTGGTGAGCTTGAACTCGGTGTTACGTGTAGTGCTAGTTATTGAATTACTTTGAAAAATTAACATACTATGAAATCTAAGGGTGTTACATTTAATGAATCTCAATTGAAAAAGTATCATCCTAATCACGAAAATGAGATTCTATGTGTTCACATTGACCAACATATGGAAGCTACATAAACACATGTGCTAGTACATAATCTGTATAGGAAATAGAATATATTTTATGGGAAAAGAATTGGTCTAGTGAATGTTTTGTAGAAACATGGTCAGATTCCCGAAGGGGCATTGGAACGGTAGAAATAAATAGTCTTGCAATAGTTTGAACTATGTTTGGAAAGTTTTTGGTTTGATATATTATGAGGACAGAAAGGATAAGTGTTGGGAGAATGTACCACCACCTATTTCAATTATTTAACCCTCTTTTTATTCATTTTATATATTTAATGTGTTTGGGTGATGTTTGGGATGGTTTGGAATACTATTGGGTTTTTGGGGGGGCTTTTATCAAGTTGTATGGTTGGTTCATTGGTTGTGGAAACCATGAATCTAGGATGGCAAATCAAGCGTAGTGAGATAGGGGATAAGCTGAATGGACATTGTTTGGAAGAAAATTTTTCCAAACCATGTTGCCACACAAGAGAATATATGAAAAGTGGGACAATATGATTTTTCTTAGATGGTGCAAGAAAATTCTAACCCTACTGGCCAACCATGCGTGGTGACCATGATGAGGATTCTAGTTCATTATTAGAGGATTGTTTTCTTAACCATGTTACTAACCATGCACTGTCTAATATAATAATCCTAAAAAAGATTATCTAGGTCGATATTATGCATTAACACCTTTTTTATTCTCCATTTAAACATTAAATATAAATTTCTTCCTCTCATAGGCTATGTAACCGTTTCTAATCAAATCAGAAGTGATCCAGAAGTTTTTCATGGTAAGTTGTGGCCCAGATCCATTGGTATGTCCTAGTTTGTGGTAGTCTTACTAAATATATTTCCTCGATCTACTTGCATCCCTTTCATTGGTTCTTATATCTAGTCTACTACGGATACATATTTTTTTTATTGATTACAATAATTGTAATATTTTTCCTTGATGATGTTAGGGGGAGAGAACTAAGGATGGTTTTTGGATATTTAATAATGTTTCATTTATGTTTTCATGGAATTATATGCTTTCACCATATTTAAGAGGACGGTGGATTCATAATCCAATCCTCTTATTATAAATAGAGTCATTTGTTTCATAAAAATTTTCATGAAATTTATTGTGATTTATTTTCTATTGATGGATGGAATCTTTTTTTGTGATGATTTCTGGAATTGTAAAAATTGGTTTTTTTTGATAAAAAGTGAATTTGGTTACATGATTTTAAAATGATAATACTAAAATCGTCAAGTGGTTTTGATGATTGGAAATTGGTTTTCAATAAATGATTTTGTATTTATTAAATTGGTTGGAAATAGGGTTTTTGCATTTGTTTTCCATACATGGTTATGAATGGGTGGAATGGGATGTGGATTGGTCATGATGTAACACCATCTATGGGACGGAGCATGGACATGATGTCCCACCATCAATAGAAACACCAATCTTCTCTGTATGAGAGTGTAAATTTATGGTTTTTATAAATGTAATGGTTTATGATAAAAATTAATATGAAATTGATTAAATAAATGTTTGTTTTCTTACCATGTAAAACAAAATTTGTTTTGGAAATTATTTTTCATAGAAATAGTTTTTTATATTTTAAAATGTTTTATATTTGATTATATAAATTGTATTATATAAAAGTGTTAACATTTTCTATCTGAGTGTCGTGATTGTGTAATTAATTTGGGGGAATCCTACTGAGTGTCATTACATACAGCTTCATTGAAACAATGTTTCTTTTGAAAATATTTTGTATCAGGACACATGAAAGGAAACATGTTGCATTTCATTGGTGATTCGTGATGATAGTTTTTGGGTTTGGGAGTTGGAGCATGGTGGATATTGGATATCAGAAGTTATTTATTTGAGTCTTTTATTTTTTTGGATTTTTTATTCGTTGTGTACATTGATATTCTAGTAGTCTATTGTGTTAGAAGATCACATTTAGTTTTGATATCAACGGTGTTTGATTTTGTTGTTTTACAAGGATTTCCATAATTATCTAACATTAATTTGGTATGTAATATTTGGTTGGGTAATTTTATTATCTAATATAGAAAATCATCCTGCAATTTTATTGAAGCCCTCAACATTTATTTCCAGCCTTTGGCTTCTTGGCAATGTAACATATGGCTATGTAGTATGTCCTCCTCGACCAAAGATGATGAGGAGGGTGGGATGTTAAAGATATTATTTTATGGACGGGCACTAATTCATCTAGGATGGTGATATTTAAGATATAGATCAATGAGGGTCAACATACCACCTTCAGTGGGTGTTTATGTATGTTTATATTTGATGTTTTTTATTGGTGGGAAACTATTTTCCTTGGGTGTTGATATATTGGTGATGTTACTAGGGTGGGCCAACTTTCCCCATGGATATTTATGTATCATGAAATGATATACATAGAAATTATTGAGGATGGTATGGTTTAACATGAGTTTCACATTAAAACCGTAGAAAAATAACTATTTTAATTGGTTAATAAATATATTTATCGTGAAAAATCATCATGTACATGGGTTATATTAAATATATTTTATGGAATCATTGGGGGGTTTCTACAATGTTGTACTCATACACTATATAGGTATTCAAGATCATTTGGAATACAATATGATCTATTTTTAGGAAGTGTATGTCTGAGACATGATTGTGTATGATTGATATTAATAGTTTGAATATAGAATAGAGGTGACACCTTATTGTGAATTAGGACCTTATTATGGTATTTTTAGTTTTTATCACTTTTGTGTATATGATCTATCTAGGTGAGATAAAATTTCATTCATTGAATATATGTGATATTGTTAATAGTTCATTATGCTTCAACATATGTTGTATTTTATTCATTGTGTGGGGGGATATTTGTGTACCTAACCATTCACTTACTATTGTTTTTAAATGGTTGATTTTATCATATTTTTAATGAAATTGTTTGAAAATTATATTATAGTTGATTAACCCCATGATATCACCGTAGATCGACCTTGCATGTTAATGACCTCAAAAATTAGGAGAGGGGTACCTATGGTCACATGATAGTCAGTTATAGTCACTATAGTGTGAATCAAGTCAATTTATTTCAAATTATACTTAGAAAATTATTTTATATGTCTTATTATTTTAAATTGGTATATTTGAGATAAGGCTAGTGAAATTATAAGATGAAATGTTGTGTTTTTTCCTTCCAACCCTTACATGATGAAAATTCTATATTCCTATGTAGTAGGGAATTAATTTGGGAATTAAGTTTTACCATATATTTAATTTTCATGTAATATGAGGCCACTAGTGATTGGCTATAGTTTTTTTTCACATCACGTACCATTATGTTAGGTAAATATTTTTTGATCATATTTGGATCATGGTTCCACATGATATATATATGTCAGAGTGATAATGTGACACAAATTATACAAAATAAGATATGTCATAATTATATAATGTGTCATAAATAACATAATTTTTTTAATAACTTATTAAATTAATAGAACGTAAAAAAAATAGGTTGGTATTTCATTCCTAATATAAATTGGAATACAGTGAATAGATTTATATACACATGTATTCTATTCATACTTGAGGTGGAAGCCTTATTCACTGATAATGAATTACTATTTTTACCCATGAATGGATATTTTTTACAGTTTTATGATGTATATTGTATACATATGATAACCCCAAGATATGGTTACTAATAATATTGTTTGTTTTTAGTTTTTTTGATATGTGAATATATGTTTTTACAAAAGTTGAAACATGTATGAGATGTGTATTGTGGAATATGTGGTATATATTAGTGAAATTAAGAAGAAAGTATTGATATTGGTATAGTAGTTATATAATTGAGTATCATGACATATTAATAATTTTTTTGGTTTTGAGTTATGAAATATGAGGATAAAATGATATAGAGTGGTCAGGAATAGTCATTGGTTCCATCAGATTTGGATGTACATCTGCATAAGTAGTTTTTTTAGATCAATTCATTATTAGTTCTATCATGTATACTGTATACTAATAGAAATTAATTTGGTATTGGGTTTTCAAATGAATGGGTAGTCCTTGGGTTGTGAGGTCTTACAAGCATGAGAGGAAAAGAATATTATTAAATCTATTAATAAATCCAATAATTTTTATGATGCACACTAATGGTATTTGAGGATAATTATTGGGTTTTATCAAAGAGATTCAATTTCTATTATAAAATTTTGGTATTAATGATTTATAGGTGACAAATTCATATCTCTGGGGTGTACACATGATTGTATATGAATTTTTTTATTAGTAGGTGTTTTAGAGGAATGTTTTCAAATTAGCGTTTTGTAAATAGAATTTCCCCAATCTAACCAAAAAATAATTTAAAAATATTTTATTATATAAAAAAAAGAAATAAATGTGATTTATATTGGCATATAACTAAATATTTACTGATAAAAAATAATTTTAACCTTTATGGAGAGGAACATAGTTTTGAATTTAATACGTGATACCATATTGATGAAGGAAAACATCATTTCCTGAACTGTAATGCAATGCGAACTACACAATGAATTTATTCATGAATAAAATTTAATTGTTTAACATTGAAGTGATTGAATTTTATTTTATCATTATATTCATAATTTTTATATGCATCCCATGGATAATATCAATAGATGAATTGTTGGGTATTATAAAAAATCATTTCTATGTAAATAGTGCAACTTAAATATTTTAATAATAATGTGTGTTATATTCAATTATTAGCATATATGAATGAAAAAAATTAAAATAATAATATTTTAGAAAATTAATTTTATAATTGACATTATACATATTATATATTTTTATTATATATTAGAAAACAAAGAATGATATTTTATAAGAGAGATAAATTTTTTATAACAAATCACTTTCATTAAACATTCATTTATTATTTAAATTTTAAATTTTATACATGTAGAAGTTGAATAAAAAATTTATTTCAAATTTATAATAATTAAAAAATATTATATGATAATTAAAATATTATTTTTCAGTATAATGATTTCGTTATATTAGGTAAATATTAGTTACCATGGTAAAAGATGAAATGGTGAAAGTAAGGATTTATGTTGTAATTGGATTATAACCTTCTAAAAACATATAATTAATATAATTTCTATTATATTACCTACCTTAAATCCCCTCCCCCAAATTATAAATATGTATTGATTTACAGAACTGTTTTATCTTCTAATCCCATTATATTGATAATAAATATTTTTAAATATTGAAATCTATCATATTATCAATGGAGACTATGAAAACTACCTTAAATAATAGAAACATTATTTTTTTCACTCCTAAAACCCTCCCTATTTAACTCCACATGTATCCCCTTCATCTCTCTTAATCATCTATTAAAAACATGTTGTCCTAAGAAATTAATTTGAATATAATACATCAAGAGAAACCCAAATTTTTAAAGGTATGTTTGATCATTTCACAAACATCAATAAATTTATTATTTTTATTTCAAATATATTTTTCCTATAAAATTGTACGAATATTGTTTCTATTGTATAACAATTTTCTATTAAATTTTGGAAATAAATGCTTACTACCTTTCAAATATCCCATATAAAATATTCATTGTGTGTTGTAGGGACAACTACCTTCATTAGATAATGCATTTCATTTTACGTCAATGTACAACATAGATGCATAGAAGGATCCTATGAAGGAATACATATAATTATTATTATATTATTATGTCTAAAATATTATTAATTATAGAACCTATTAATAACATAATCAACAATTGATCATTCTAAATTTTATCTTTTAATATATGTGTGCTTATATGATAATTTTGTAGTCCAATTTTGTATTATTTTCATATCGAATATATATTACATTTCATACACACAAATATAATATAAAACAGTAATATATAATAAATATGATCATTGGGAGTTTGGTATAGTGTTATTATAATAAAAAATGACACGATCATTAATTATAATTCTATATGTTCATGTTCGGGACAATATGACAACCAACATGAAAAATATAGATAATTTATATTATGAATGACTACATGAAAATAAAAAGTGGTATAATATTTTGTAAATTTTGAAGAATGGTTTTTATTATAGATATGTTATATGAATATTTAATTCATTAATTATGAAATTAAACCACCATCATCAATAATGACTAAAACATATGTTTTAATAATTTCATCATCAGCGATAAAGATTAAGCAAAATTGAAGGAAATTAAAATAATTATAATTTTAAATAAAAAATACTATAATGTTACATTAATGAACTAGAAATAATTAACTACCTATGAATACTGAATACAGAAATCACTAATATGATTCTAGTACAAAGTATCAGATTTGTATAATGCCTATGTGAATATTATATAGATTTTATAATGAGACTAACTGTTTTTTATATTATAAGTGAAAATTGATATTAATATGGTTTAATATATTATTTTAAAGAAAAATATGTTTTTTATATATTTGGTCTAACTATGTTTGAGTATGTGGAGTCAATATATAAGTGGCTTCCATCTCAAATTTCCCTCTTTGAGGCATGTTTTGTATTATATATCCATATTTAATTATGTGTTGTCAAAAATAATAATTTTAGATGATATATCCTTAATGTAAATAATTCATTGGATGATAAGATTAATTTTAGGATATTTATTTTATTATTTTCATGTTGAATTGTTACCCATTCCATAATTTTTTTATCTGAAAAATAATTTATTTCCAATCATGTTATATTCAAAACCTAAATAATTTTTTATGTTCTAACATTAAATTTGGATAAAATTTCAATATTTCAAATGGATATTATGAAATATTAGTTTTTAAATTTTTAACCAACATAAATATTTTATTGAATCATAATTACAAAAACCATGGTAAAACTCAATTTAATGAATGATTGAAAAAAACATACTACTATTTTGTTAAGAATAATTTTATCTAGGTTACTATTAAATAAATATATTTTAATATATGTCTTATTTTGTGTTATTTTTTAATAGATTCAACTAATGGGAATCAATTGGAAACCATTTGTTTTCAATTGGATCAATCATTGCCCTGATGCATGATGAGTGGTCTAATAACTACAGACATGGATAGACTATCCAATGTGATATTAATTAAAATATTTTAATTATAATTATGAAAAATTATGATTTTTTTAATAAAAATTTCCATCATCTCCCAAAAATGGAAAATTTTTAATTCAGATATTATGTTCCATGGATTACCCAAAATAATAAATGCCACATAACTACTGTATTGAATCAAAATGGGTGCTACATTTATTATTGATGATACCTAATTTTTTTTATTTTTCTAATGGGATTTTCTCAAAGAAATAATAAATATTGTACAATAAAGGTAAGTAGATGTGTTCCATTTTATTCACTTTAATTATTTCCAAGAATTATTCATGAATTATCTTATAAAAGAGTGTTATAAAACCGATAATTGAATCTAAAGGTTTATTTATTTTTCATAATTATGTGATGAGTGGGCCCTGGCTTATATATCCCCTTTATTCCTTGACATTTGTCTTAAGAGAGAAAATTTTATGTTTTAGTGTATATATATCCCCATATTATGACCATATCTTGGGACATGTACATAAAATGATTTTTGGGGGAATGAAATAACACATTCCACTACTATGATATCAAATTTATTTTCTTCAATGTTCTAATTTAATTTCATTGATATAGAATTTAATTATTTTAATTTTATTATGACTTCTAGTTTATAATTTATTTGTATCATATAAATATTTCCTTTTTTATGTTGTAATTGTTCCATTATATGGTGAATTTTCATAAGAATATCATCTCAGGATTACTTATTTTCCTTTCATTAGGAATCCAATAAGATAACTATCAACATTTATTAGGAATATTATGTGAGGTCTAATCCTGTTATCTTAAGTAATCATATTTTTCACATGTTTTCTAATGTTATGTACGCACATATCATGTATTCATGGATAACATTACTATTGGATCCACAGGAAATTAGTTCACACTAATAATATAATATTATTATTTTAATTAGGATTATGGAGTTATATATAGTTATTTTTTATCAAATAAATAATTTTAGGATCATTGGGGACTATATTTAGGGGAATGATATTGTAGAGAACTTGGACATTACAAATATATCATGACTTCAAGGTTACAAACTAGAAAAACTAATTTAAATTTTATATTTCAATTCAATATCATATTATTATTATGTGTATTCAACTGTAGATAGACGAAATATAATAGGTGAAATTGGAAATATATCAATAAAAATAGGCTATGTTGGGATATCCCCAAAAACATGCAAATAAAGCTTGGTTTTAGGATAATCATATCAAAAAAATTGTTGGTTAATTGATCTTGGTTATGAAAAATAATATAACCTATATAAAGAAACATTATGATTCAAAAATTAGTGTAACATTTTTGGACCTCTTCAAGTGATAAGAACCTCTAAAAGTTAGTGGAACTATAAGTTTAATTATTTATTAATATTGGATCAAGTTCCAAGATAATATATTTCTCATATTGGGAATTATTTAATATGAAAATTTAATCATGGTGTACTATCATTTGAATGTTTCTATAGAAAAATGGTGGTCAGTAATTAACGAAACTAATATGGAAGATAATATATAATGCATTTGATTTGGATTTCTAAAGTGGTATTCTATGAAAACTTCTATTATCTTGAAAATATAGAATAATTGGGATTGAAATTCATTAATCATTGTATAAATGGAAGAGTAAAATTATTTTTAGTGTAAAATTATCTATATAATATTGGTAGAACTGTTTTGAACTATGTAAAGACATTGATTTTCCATTTTTTTAATTATATAGAATTATTATGAGTCTGAAAAAATTGGCGATGTGTGATTTTGATGCCCGATGTTCTCGAATGAATTTCAGACTATTCATTAATGTACGTTTAGTAAACATGAAAGCTATAAATCCTAACATTTGAACCATTGTATGCAGTTGAAATTCGAGGTCACCGTTGAACTCACAACCCCAAGATTCACTTAAGGGATCTTTAACCATGACCGTAGTGGGTTGAGGAGGAATGTTATTTTTCCATTTTTCATGGATGAATAAATAAAATAAAATAAAATAATTTTATTTTATTTTTAAATAATCCTTCCACTACACTTTTATGTTATGATGGTGGTGACCACAGGGGTTGTCAGGAATTTAATGAAGGTCATTAAATGTATATGTACAAAATGGATGTGTAACCATTATTTGTGTGATTAATGTGGCTCATTGATTACAAAAATTAATGAACCGCTTAATCACATGTTAGAGTGTTAAACTCTAACACGTTGTTTTGGAAAATATTTGGAAATGTCTAGATCAAGGGAGGATTCTTACGAAATAACAGATCCTTTCACCAAGGAATAACTGAAGAATTATGATTGAACAATGTTGTTGGAGGATTGTTGCAGGAACGATGAACACCAAATCTCCCTCAAACACGACCTATATCTAATGATCATAAGGTAGGTTTTTTATTTGGATTAGTTTTAAAATAATTGTTGAATCATATTCTTCCCTCATGTTATCAAGCACATGAGGACGACACGAGCCAAACGAACAAGTCATGGACCCACTTCTACTTTGTTCGTATGCGTGTTCTTTGTGGACATTTTATTTGGGTTGAACGGAAATTGGAAAGGAGAGTAAATTTGTGAAGAGCATGCCTCGGGAAGGTCATTGATACCATCATTTAGAAAAATGGGCCACCAGATCTTTCCCATTGACCAGAAAAAGACCTCTGTTGCGGCACATGCACAATAGTGTCGGCAACCAGTGCTGGCAGGGGATGATGGTGGCGGCTGACATGATTTATCCACAAAGGAGGTGTCAGCTCACCATTGTTTGCCTCTATTGAAGGGGGTCACAAAATATAGCCCCAACGGATAGAGGCGGCTGACAATGGCTAGTCGTGGGTGGAGGCGAGCGACACATCACTGAAGAAGGCCGCGACTCGGAAGCTACGACGGAGGGTCAGGACCCTCTCCCTACGAGCCCCACAGGAAACCCAGCGGTGCCATGTGGTGCTGCCATTACGCCTTCCAGATGGGGGCAGTATTACCCCCCTCATGCCAGCATGGGTGGTTTGGGCCGCGTGATCCCCACGGGCCTCACCATCTGCGGGACGGGCCGCACGCGCCCCTCCATGGGTCAGGCCATGCCAGCTTGACGTCTGGCGGACCGGTAGCTCATCCCAACTAGGCAAGCCTAGGCTGGTTTGGTCAGGGCCATGTCAGACCCGAGAAAGGTTGGCTTAGGCCAGGGCAGACCGGACCCAGACCCCACCCAGCCCAGCTTCTCTAAAAGGGTCAAAACTAGTGAACCAGACGTCCATTTGAAAAACATTCTCTGATGATAGAATCCGTGGAACCAGAAGGTCCTTTTGGTATATTCCATGTGGATTTTGGAGAAAATTAGAGTACGGATGTGTTGGATCGAGCCCAAATGCGACCAGGAACTTGGTACTAAAATTATTACAAGTCACAGAACAATCATCTTATTGACGCGCATTATGTCATGTCAGAACCCATACAACATGGCGGTCCTTTGGGATACATATTCATGGAACTTTTTCGAGGTTGATATATGACAGATGTCTTAAGGAGTGGATTCTCCCAGAATCAAGCCTACTTAATATGAGAATCTAGTGGCTGGCTGTAATGTGATGAATGTACATCGATCCTATGTGGGTCAGCGTCTATCGATCCTATGTGGGCTAAAATCTATCGATCCTATCCGAGTCAGTGCTCAGCGATCCTGAATGGATCAGTGCTCATCTATCCTATGTGGGTTTGCATCTATCGATCCGATGTGGGTCAGAATCAAAGGCTCTTGATAGAATAAGATGATCTCGTGATACATCTCATCGTTTTTACTTCTTTAATTAAGTTATACCTGGTGTGAGTAGAGTCTTTACCTTTGTGGAACTTTTACCTTCGTGGTTTTACCTTCATGGCATTACCGATGATGTATTATTCCCACATGGTACAGTTATGAAAATGGCATAAAATAGGGAGCCTTATGTTTCCTCATGAATGAGATGAGTATATTTTGAAAACATAGTTATATGTATGTGCATAAACCTAAGTATAGTTGGGGAATACTTTGTGCATTGTGATTGATGTATTGATTTGTTGTTTTTCATTTTTGGAACTCTAGTAGACCATCAGGGGTCTAAGGGTACCTATTGAGTATTTTCATTCTCACCCCTGCATGGGCTATGCCTAAACCTTAATGTGTCTTGTGTAGAAGACAGACAACATGGATCGTGGATGAGGGAACCCGGACTGGACGATGATAAGAGGTGGACGATTTGACATGACATGTCATAGTGATTACTAGTCATTAGTTCTACCTACCCTTAAGGTAGGATCCTTGGTGGATGAACACATGAGCTTTCTTCAATTGATTTTGTACATTTCATGTGGTATTGTATTCTGACCCCAATTACTTACATTACTAACTCTTTTACTATATCTTTATACATTGTGGTTTTCTTCCAGTTGTGTGCTTGGACTGTGTGTTTGCAGGTTTAAAGTAAATGTCTTCCCATTTAAAGGGATATGCCTATCCGATGCTAGTCACCTGCCCCTGGCCTATGGAAGGCATGCTTGGGGTAGTAACAGCATGGGCCTTGAGGGATGGGTCATGAAAATGCGATATCAGAGGAGTCTGTTCAATCGAAGAACTAAAACTATTA
Source organism: Viscum album (assembly GCA_963277665.1). Lineage (NCBI taxonomy): Eukaryota > Viridiplantae > Streptophyta > Magnoliopsida > Santalales > Viscaceae > Viscum > Viscum album. The sequence continues at coordinate 1,246,333,259 of OY728152.1, read as the reverse complement.
TATTTTCAATATGGAAATAGTGTTATGTGTTTGAGTTTGGAATTCAGTTTGGGGAATCCAGTGTTGGGGTGGTGGCTGATGTATCTATACACCAGGACCCATAATTCGGATTATGGACTCAATGCATGAAAAACCTGATTGTATCTGTTTTTGGAATGTTTTTCTTATGATCTATTTGATTCAGCTCACGATGTATAACTTATTGACCATGGCCCACCTATTTTCATTTAGGATGCTTCCATGTAGACAACCAACCAAAATTTTCTGAGAGAGTACACGATGACGTCCCTCCATGTGGGGAGGCCTCAGTACAGGGCCCTCTTACGGCGTTAACACCTCTGGGTGGTGTACTAGCAGCACTACTAACCATTGGGCATCTGTTTCCTCCATCCCACCAGAAGATGATGCACGCCGACTGAGCACATTGAATGAGTTTCATTGGTAGTGGCCTCAGAGGATCCGAGATGAGAAGGATATGCAGGTGGCTGAGGACTGGATAGAGGATGTGGCATGAGTATTTTTCCTTGTTTGGACCCCAACCGACCAAATGGTGATCCTAGAAGCCAGTCTCTTTAGGGAGCAGTTTGGAGATCGTGGAGTCTGACACTCCTGATACACGACGAGAGAACCGTCAATTGGGTGGTCTTTTAGGGCATTTTTATTGTAGAATTTGTTCTAATGACTCTACTCGTAGTGCGTATACATGAGCTGGTTCACATAAAACATGTAAACTTGTCTGTGGCCCAATACTCAGCTAGGATAACTGATCTCTCCCTCTACTCCACCGACATGGTATGGGACCCTTCATTAGGGCCTGAATATTTATATAGGGTCTCTGATGGAATATCAGAGCATTGATGATATCACACATCATTCCAACACAGGCTGCAGTGTGAGGATGAGAAATATTGGTGGAGAGATTCCGAGTTGAGCAGGCACCGATAGCGAGTGCCACTACTAGACGTCAGGTAGTAGATTCATCAGCAATAGGTAGTAGACGGATGACCTAGGGGTTCAAGCGGGATAGACCCTCTGGTGGATGACCTTAGGATATAGGGCTAGTGTATTGTGGCTCAAAGGACAAAGGATGACAGATAAAGAGCATGCAGTGCTACTCATGCGGTGTGCAGGGTCACATAGATCGCGACTTCCCAACCAGCCATGCAGACGACCAACAGATGGTCGAGGGACCACCAAGGATGAGGTAGAGATTCAATCGGGGAGTTCCACGTATAATAGGAAGACGTGGAAGAGGATCTGGTTGTGTATTAGGAAGTGGGTGGTGATTCGTGGTTCTGCCGACACCACTTCCAGGTGGTCCACCCCAACCACAGGGAGTAGGTGGACAGGGATGAGCTCAGCTCCATGCAGCTAAGGCCTACGTCTACGGAGCTCTGGTGATGATTCGAGGTATGATATGTGTCTAATCCACCCTAGATGCAGTACATATAGACATAGGTGTCAGACACTCGTTTATTTCCATGGACCTTGTTTGGAGCATGGAGATTCTAATTGAGCTATTGGATCAATCCTTATAGATATAGACTCGTACAGGTGGAGATTCAACGACTACACAGTAGTTCTAGCAGTGTGTGATTACTCTAAGAGGAAAGAGATTTGGCTGGGAGCTTCTTGTAGTGGTATTGAGGCCCTACGATCTTATCTTTGGTATGGACTAGTTATCTACCGTCCATGCTCAGATTAACTGCATTAGGTGCAATTTGTGGTGAATCCGTGCAGATGAAACTAGGTTTTCCATCATTGGCGAGAAAGGGTCCTTTTCAACACAAGATGGAATTACATGGAGGAGGGTGCAACCAATCACTCATCAGTTGGATAGTCATACCCTCGGAGCAGTTGATGTTGAGAGTTCGAGCTATCCTATATTAGTGGACTAGAATGCAGATTTCATTCCTGATGATGTTCCGGGACTAACTCTCATAGAGATGTAGAATTTTACATCTACTAGTACCATAGGATGACACTGATATCTAAAACAGAATATTAGATACCTCTTGCGGAGCATCATGAGTTATGGGTATAGTTTGAGTACTTGCAGATGAAGGGGTGCCTAAATCCCAGTGTTTCTCCATAAGAAGCCCCTATTTTGTTCACTAAGAAGGAAGATGAGAGTTTAAGATTTTGTGTGTACTATCGGCACCTCAACTAGGTGACCGTGAAGAAAACGTATCCACTTAAAATGACTGATGATTATTTCAATCATCTGAAGAGAGATATTTGGTTTTTGAAGATAGACCTCAGAGCAGGCTATCATATACTTAGTGTACGAGATGAGGATGTGAAGAAGATGGACTTCCAATGTCGGTATGGCAACTATGTGTTCATGGTTATGCCATTCGGTGTGACCAATTCTCCTAAAGTGTTCATGGGAATCATGAGTAGGATCCTCCAGCCATACCTCATTCTCTTTGTGGTGGTCTTCATTGACAACATCTTAATATACTCGACGACGGAAGAGGATCCAGTATAAGGACCCAGCCTTAAACCTTACTTAATCTTGAGTTATTACAAGATTACACATTGAGGATCTTTTCGGGTTTAGAGTTTTAGAGAATTAGATCATAAAACTTGCATTACATTCCACATATAAACAAAGTGGTTACATAAAGATATTATTCTTCATTCCCATCAATGGAAACACAGTTAAAATAAAACATGGATTAATTCTTGACACATCCTTGACTCTATCATCTTATCATGTACCTTTCCCTTGACCTGTGAAAAACATTTCAAAAACTTGGGATGAGCATAAAAACTCAGTATGGGCTATAAAAAAAACATGGAAAGGAAACATGAGTTCATATATACATAAGAATGAAATCATACTTTACCCATAAAACATTGGCACTTAAACATACCTCATAAAATCACGAATAAATCATAGAAATCATAAGACATAAAGGTAACTTGAGGCATTCATAACATTCTTACGTAGGGAGTAACCCTCTTGGTTACGTTTGGAATACCCATCACAGTATATTCCCTAAAATCTCTTCGGAGAAACCTTAACGTTTCACTCCTTCGCGTTACCCAATGCATTGGAGAGCTATAACGGGCTCACCCGCCCTTAGTTTATCACGGAACCACCCATCTTCATAATAATGCCCAAGAACCATAACATAATCATATCACATAAAACATGCATAAAGGAAACATAAAATTTCCACATTTCAATCACGAGATATCAATACAACACATTGATATAAAAACATTATGAAAACCATTTTCAATACTAAAATAAAATAAAAGTAAAACATGGTATTTATTTTTCTTTTAAAAAGAAGGTATGGCTTGTAGAGGAAGCCGCAACTCAAATAACGGTCATGACGGCGGAGAAGTCGTTGTCGCCGCATACGTACGACAAAAACATTCCCCTTTTGTCGTTTAGTAAACGCTTAGTATAAAAAAAAGATTCCTTTTGAATAAACGTAAAAGTCAAAGAGGTTTATACACCGTATAAAAGAAAGTTGTGTATAAAACAAAATATGCCTCAATGAAAGGGGATTGAGACGAAGTCCCATACCTCGTATCCGACATGACCCGACCGTTCTTTAATATCCTAAATAATAAACATGAGTTAATCTCTACTTGCTTATGAATCTTTTTCAAGTTCATTATTCCTTTTATACCATGTTATGAACATCATGTAATCAGTTAAGTTAATAATGTTCATTTTGTCGGCATTTGGTTCTTAAGTCAAAAATAGACTTCTTACACTTACATGTTGTTAATTTGGTAAAAGGTTCATTATATCCAGAATGGTATTAATGATGTAGATATCATATATGTCATATATATCCAGTACATACATGCATTTATAATATTACATAATTTAGAGGTATGAAATGAAATGCACCGTTCATGGAGACGGTAAGCCGTACGTACGCATGAACGCTACTTCCATTTCTATTTCATATTTTCTGGAATGGAATCATAATGATATAAGAGTATATTATAATTCCAGTATAATAACATATATAATATCATTAACTTTATCCTTTACACATCCCACATACGGTATTAACGAATCAAATCACTTTTAGGGGGCGGTATTCCGCACTTCCTAAAATGAAGATATCGTGTTTACCCATAATGGAAACCATAAAGGTATGCCCAAAATGAAAAAAACAGAAGCTTAAGGAAAACATAAACATATTATATATCATATATAAAAATAGTGACATCATAATGGCCACCTTTGAAGGTGTTGAATGAGTGTTGAACAATCATCGTTTCGGGAGGCAGAATTTCTCCATCCACGGAAACCGTATGTTCTTTAACCATTTGATGTAGTTGTGTGAGGGTTTAGCTCAAATAAATCATATAAAAACATCCTAGTATATTTGAGATACTGGTGTTGTTACAAAATAAGTAAATAAAAAGAGTTTAGGGGGTTGGAGAAGCAAAATAAAACAAATGAACATGAGAGAACGAATTACCTTAAAAAGTGTAACTCCTTTTGATTTGAGACTAAAGGCTTTCTTTGAAAGGATTCTTCCCAAAAAGAATCCTCTAGGATGAGGAGAGGGATGTGGAGAGAGAAAATGGTCAGGGGTTGGCCGATCCAAAGGCTTGAAGAGTGTGTGAAATGAGGTAGAGGTGGGGGCCTTTTATAAGAGGAGAGGAGGGGCACTTTTGGAAAGTAAAAAACTATTACATTATTTGAAAATGTGTTTCGGGTTTAAAAGGACCCACATTGATATAATTCGTGGATAAGGTGATTAGGGTTCGAAATCCACTCATCCAATTGGTTTTGGCCATGTGTAGTTCATATATTTTACATTATCTTCCCATTTTATTTAAATCGTCAAATAATGATGTCATCGCTGCATCATTATTATGTCATAAATAATTTAATTTATTTAATGTCTAAAAATCATAAAAAAATACTATGATGTAGGAAATCTTTTTAGCTTTCCAATGACTATTTATAATCAAAAATATTATCTTTATAACCCCATGTAAAATTTTTTTTCGTAAAACATCTCTTGTTTGTGTCATTTTTATCTTAACATTTAATAAAAAGCTATTTATGTCATTTCCAAACCAAAGTGTGTCCATGGGGTCCCCAAGTTGACCCATGGCTTGTCTTGGTCGGCCATGACACAACCAATAAGGTTGGGACATGTGTCTAGGTCATTTCATATTATTAAAGCATTATTTATACCTTAAACTACACCAATTACCACTAATCGCGATTAAAAACTTAATAAGTTACTATTCACCAAAAAAATATTTTAATCTCATTGAACCACATTTTACTTCTTAATGACAACCATGTATGTCGGATTTTCAAAATTCAATACACATTAGTGGTAAACTTTCATTTAACTGAAAAATCAGTTTGCTTGATTACCACTTAGTGGTTTCACTATTCATCAAAAATTGAAGTTTTTCAGAAAATTACCAAAAATTCACCCTAAGCTATATTTGATATTCTGAATTCAAAAATGAAGTCTATTTTAAAAAATTCAAATCATATAAGTCACATTAATTAATTTAATAATTAATTCCCGCTGCCAGAGCAAATAGCGTGTTTTTACAAAACAATAAGTATCAAAAGATTGACACCAGTTTAAGTCTAATTTCAAAGTGAAATTGATTTCAATGACCACCATTGGATAAAATGGTAAAAATATATTCTAATTTAACTTCAAAACCAATTCATAACATAATCTAATCATATAAATAAATTAGATTAAAAAGCAGTTTTGATGTAAAATGCAGTATTTTTCACTATTCATTAAAAAAATGAACATTGTCAGAAAAATACCAAAAATTCACAGAAGGTAAATTTTGATGTCCCAATCATAAAGAATAAGTTTATTTTGACAAACATAGTTTATAAAATTGTCAAAATATAGATTCAAAAATGGTTTGCCATCAAAAGGCAGTAAAACAATCTTTTAAGAATATTAGTGTATTCCATGCATAAGATTGTATTTATTTTCTTTTTAAGCCTCTATAACACTATCTTAATCATTAATAGACATAGATAAAAATATCTATTATTCATTACTTACTTGGGATGTTACATCCTTCCCCCCTTTAGAAAATTGCGTCCCCGCAATTTTTTTACTTATCGAATAAACGGGGGTACTTATCCCTCATTGCATTTTCAGATTCCCATGTTGCCTCTTCAATCATGTGGTTTTTCCACAAAACCTTTACCTGGTGAATCACCTTATTTCGTAACACTTGCTCCCTGTGGTCAAGAATCTGGACCGGTTGTTCCTCATAAGATAGGTTCTCTTCCAGCTGAACTACCTCTAGACTCAAAACATGAGATGGATCTGGCATATACTTTCTCAACATCGAAACGTGAAAAACATTGTGTACCTGAGATAAACTAGGAGGTAAAGCCACTCGGTATGCAACTGATCCAACTCTTTCCAGAATTTCGTATGGTCCAATGAACCTTGGACTCAACTTTCCTTTCTTACCAAATCTCATCACACTTTTCCAAGGAGAAACCTTGAGAAAAACATGATCACCTACCTCGAAAGATAGATCCTTCCTCTGGTTATCCACATAACTCTTCTGCCTGCTCTGAGCTGTTCTCATGTGTTTCTGAATCAGCTGAACTTTTTCTGCCATCTCTTCTACCAATTCTGGTCCCATAAACTTCCTTTCACCCACTTCATCCCAGAAAGCTGGAGTTCGACACCGCTTCCCATATAATTCCTGAAATGGTGCCATCTGTATACTGGAATGAAAACTGTTATTATATGAAAACTCAACCAAAGAAAGATGTTGGTCCCAACTTCCCTGATAATCCATAGAACAAGCTCGAAGCATATCCTCCAATGTCTGAATTGTTCGTTCTGACTGCCCATCTGATTGAGGATGAAAAGTTGTACTAAAATTTAACTCAGTACCCAAAGACTTCTGAAGGCCTTTCCAAAAGATAGAAGTAAACCTGGGATCACGATCCGATACAATGGAGAGAGGAACTCCATGTAACCTGACTATCTCTTTAAGATACAAACGGGAAAGTTGATCAAGTGAGAAAGTATCTCGTATAGCAAGGAAATGAGCAGATTTGGTCAAGCGATCAATAATAACCCAGATTGCATTATTACCTCGAGATGTCTTCGGTAATCCAACAACAAAGTCCATGGATATATTCTCCCATTTCCACTCTGGTACTGGTAAAGGCTGAAGCATCCCTTTCGGTAACTGCCGCTCTGCTTTAACCTGCTGACAAGTCAAACACTTCACAGTAGAATCAGTAATGTCTCTTTTCATTCCATCCCACCAGTAATACTCCCGCAGATCTCTATACATCTTAGTGCTGCCCGGATGAACTGAAAACGGAGAACTATGAGCTTCACATAACAACTCTCTCTTGAACTGTGAATCACAGGGCACACACAATCTCTTCCCAAATCTCAAAACACAATCACTATCAATGTTGAATTCAGGCAAGTTACCTTTCTGAACCAGCTCTACCTTTTTCTGCAGCTCACTGTCTTGCTTCGGTGCTTTCTTGATTCTATCTGGTAGATAAGATCTCACTGATACCTGAAACAAAACAGAAGGACTTCCTGCACCAACAACTTCTATGCCAATGTTCATCAAATCATTAACCAAAGGATCATGTTCCAAACGCAACATTGTTAATGAAGCATTACTTTTTCGACTCAAAGCATCAGCCACTTTATTTTCTTTTCCCGGATGGTAAAGAATTGTACAATCATAATCCTTGATTAATTCCAGCCATCTCCTTTGTCTCATGTTTAACTCTTTCTGAGTGAATATATACTTTAAACTTTTGTGATCGGTATATATTTCACACTTTCCTCCATACAAATGATGCCTCCAAATTTTTAAAGCAAAAACAACAGCAGCTAGTTCCAAATCATGTGTAGGGTAATTTACCTCAGGAGTTTTCAACTGTCGTGAAGCATAAGCAATTACCTTATCATTCTGCATTAGGACGCAACCAAGTCCTTTCAATGAAGCATCACTGTATATAACAAACTCACCATTCCTGGAAGGTAGTTCCAAAACTGGAGCATTCACCAATCTTCATTTCAATTCCTGAAAACAATCATCACATTCTTTTGTCCAGATAACCTTAACACCCTTCCGAGTTAGCTTAGTCATTGGACTAGATAACCGTGAAAAATTTCTAACAAACCTTCGGTAATAGCCCGCCAAACCAAGGAAGCTACGAATCTCGGTTACATTTGTGGGTCTTGGCCATTATTCCACAATTTTTTTTTGCAGGATCAACAGTTATTCCATCTTTAGAAACAATGTGACAAAGGAAAGAAATTTTTTGCAACCAAAACTCAAACTTTCTGAATTTCCCATACAATTTCTTTTCTTTTAAGGTTTGCAAGATAACCCTTAAATGTTTTTCATGCTCCTCTTTACTTTTAGAAAACACCAAAATATCATCAATGAAAACCACCACAAACTTATCCAAGAACTCATGGAAAATTCTATTCATTAAGTCCATGAATACAGCAGGTGAATTGGTTAGCCCAAAAGGCATTACTACAAATTCATAATGGCCATATCTCGTACGGAACGCGGTCTTCGGAATATCTGCCTCCTTTACCTTCAGCTGATGGTACCCCGATCTCAAGTCAATCTTTGAAAAAAACTGAGCTCCCTGGAGCTGATCAAACAAATCATCGATATGAGGCAAAGGATATTTGTTCTTAACAGTGATATTATTCAAGGCTCTATAATCAATGCAAAGTCTCATAGAACCATCTTTCTTTTTAACAAATAAAACAGGAGCACCCCATGGTGATGTGCTAGGTCTAATGAAACCTTTCTCTAATAAATATTGCAATTTCTCCTTCAACTCTAAAAGTTCAATTTTTACCATTCGATAAGGGGGTTTTGAAATTGGTTTAGAATCAGGAACTAAGTCAACAGTAAACTCAACTTCCCAATCTAGTATTATTCCAGGCAACTCATCAGGGAAAACATCAGGATACTCATTTACCACTGGCACATCATTAATCTGAACAGTTCCTTTATTTTCAACGACATGTGCAAGGTAACATTCATTTCCATCTTTTACAAGTTTCTCGGCCTCTTGATATGTTATCAAAAGTAAGGGTTCATTCCTGTAAACAAACTGAAAGTCTTTCTGAAAAGAAACTTCTTTAGCTCTTCAGTCAATCTTAGCATGGTAAATAGAGAGCCAATCCATACCCAGGATAACATCAAACTCTACTTGAGGTAGAACAATAAGGTTTGCAAGTAGGTTCTTTCCACAGATAAGGATATGAAGATTCTTATAAATTCTTTTTTCCTCGACACTTCCCCCAGGTGTTTTTACCAAAAGTTCAGGAGTCATTTCATGAGATTGTATTCCCATTTTACAAGAAAAGGTTTCAGAGATGAAAGAATGTGTAGACCCCGAATCAAACAACACACTGGCATAATCTGAAAAAACAAACAAAGTACCTGATACAACTTCATTTGATGGCCCGACATCTACTGAAGTAGTTGCAAAGGATTTCACCAACCCTTTCTGCATGTAGTCTAACTGCTTCCCATCACTCAAGCTCTTTGTCAGACACTCATTTTTATAGTGACCCATCTCATTGCACTTATACCATTTCACTAACTGTAAATCAAATTTGTTCTTACCTTCTCCTTGATCCTTTTCAGTGCAATCACGAGCCTTATGTCCCATCTTACCACATCGGTACCACTTTCCAGAATTCAGAAGACATTCCCCAGCATGCCTTTTGCCACATTTATCACAAATTGGAAACTTAGTTCTCTTACCATCAGACTTTTTTGAAGAATTCTTACCTTTCTCCTGCCACCTCGGTCTCTTCTTCTGCTGGTTGTTATAGAACACTTGGTTATCGGCAAACTCCATTTCCAACTTCTCAGCACATCGAACAAGCTTTTCATAACTTTTAAACTCACGATAAGCTAATTCCCTTCGATATTTTGGCTTTAATCCTGAGTAAAAACGATTGATTTTACTATCAATGTCTCAAATAAAATTTGGAGCATACCTTGCCAATCGAGTGAACCTTTCTTCATAGGCAGCCACTGAGTCTTCCTCTTGCCTCAATTCCAAGAATTGATTTTCCATCCTAAGTCGAACAGCCTTAGGAAAATACTTCTCAAGAAACATACCTTTGAATTCATCCCAGTCAAGAGCATCAATCTCATCGACGTCCCTGATATTTTTAACCATAGACCACCACTGATCTGCTTCACCCTCCAAACGGTAAATAACAAGACTAACCTTTTGATTGTCTGAACACCCCATGACATCAAAAATCTTCTCCAGTGCTTTAATCCACCCTTCAGCTAGTACATGGTCAGATGATCCTCTGAATGATGGTGGATTTTGCCTGATGAAATGTTCCACCACTGACATGTTCCTCTGCGGTTGGTCTGGATGATCTCGTGTATGGATACCACCACCATTTATCGCTTGAGTCAACTACGCCATTACTGCAAAAAACTGTTCAGTTCCAATTCCAACCATTTCTGGATGCTGATTCGGAAGGTTATTTCCTTCTGTATGCCTTCCTAGCACTGCTTCCCTGTTTCCTCTGCGGAAAACCATTCTGAACAAACATGTCTTAGATGAAGCAACATGGTAATCTTTAAATGCTATATCATCTCAAAAAAAAATTGGATAATCATTTAAAAGAAATATAACTCCTATAGTTATCTAAACTGACCTCTGATACCAACTATAAGGCCCCAGCCTTAAAACTTACTTAATCTTGAGTTATTACAAGATTACACATTGAGGCTCTTTTCGGGTTTAGAGTTTTAGAGAATTAGATCATAAAACTTGCATTACATTCCACATATAAACAAAGTGGTTACATAAAGATATTATTCTTCATTCCCATCAATGGGAACACATTTAAAATAAAACATGGATTAATTCTTGACACATCCTTGACTCTATCATCTTATCATGTACCTTTCCCTTGACCTGTGAAAAACATTTCAAAAACTTGGGATGAGCATAAAAACTTAGTATGGGTTATAAAAAAACATGGAAAGGAAACATGAGTTCATATATACATAAGAATGAAATCATACTTTACCCATAAAACATTGGCACTTCAACTTACCTCATAAAATCACGAATAAATCATTGAAATCATAAGACATAAAGGTAACTTGAGGCATTCATAACATTCTCACGTAGGGAGTAACCCTCTTGGTTACGTTTGGAATACCCATCACAGTATATTCCCTAAAATCACTTCGGAGAAACCTTAACGTTTCCCTCCTTCGCGTTACCCAATGCTTTGGAGAGCTATAACGGGCTCACCTGCCCTTAGTTTATCACGGAACCACCCGTCTTCATAATAATGCCCAAGAACCATAACATAATCATATCGCATAAAACATGCATAAAGGAAACATAAAATTTCCACATTTCAATGACGAGATATCAATAAAACACATTGATATAAAAACATTATGAAAACCATTTTCAATACTAAAATAAAATAAAAGTAAAAAATGGTATTTATTTTTCTTTTAAAAAGAAGGTATGGCTTGTAGAGGAAGCCGCAACTCAAATAACGGTCACGACGGCGGAGAAGTCGTTGTCACCGCATACGTACGACAAAAACATTACCCTTTTGTCGTTTAGTAAATTCTTCGTATAAAAAAAAGATTCCTTTTGAATAAACGTAAAAGTCAAAGAGGTTTATACACCGTATAAAAGAGAGTTGTGTATAAAACAAAATATGCCTCAATGAAAGGGGATTGAGACGAAGTCCCATACCTCGTATCCGACTTGACCCGACCATTCTTTAATATCCTGAATAATAAACTTGAGTTAATATCTACTTGCTTATGAATCTTTTTGAAGTTCATTATTCCTTTTATACCATGTTATGAACATCATGTAATCAGTTAAGTTAATAATGTTCATTTTGTCGGTATTTGGTTCTTAAGTCAAAAATAGACTTCTTACACTTACATGTTGTTAATTTGGTAAAAGGTTCATTATATCCAGAATGGTATTAATGATTTAGATATCATATATGTCATATATATCCAGTACATACATGAATTTATAATATTACATAATTTAGAGGTATGAAATGAAATGCACCGTTCAAGGAGACGGTAAGCCGTACGTACGCATGAACGCTACTTCCATTTCTATTTCATATTTTCTGGAATGGAATCATAATGATATAAGAGTATATTATAATTCCAGTATAATATCATTAACTTTATCATTTTCACATCCCACATATGGTATTAACGAATCAAATCACTTTTAGGGGGCGGTAGTCCGCACTTCCTAAAATGAAGATATCGTGTTTACCCATAATGGAAACCATAAAGGTATGCCCAAAATGAAAAAAAAGAAGCTTAAGGAAAACATAAACATATTATATATCATATATAAAAATAGTTACATCATAATGGCCACCTTTGAAGGTGTTGAATGAGTGTTGAACAATCATCGTTTCGGGAGGCAGAATTTTGCCATCCACGGAAACCGTATGTTCTTTAACCATTTGATGTAGTTGTGTGAAGGTGTAGCTCAAATAAATCATATAACAACATCCTAGTATATTGAAGATACAGTTGTTGTTACAAAAGAAGTAAATAAAAAGAGTTTAGGGGGTTGGAGAAGCAAAATAAAACAAATGAACATGAGAGAACGAATTACCTTAAAAAGTGTACCTCCTTTTGATTTGAGCATAAAGGCTTCCTTTGAAAGGATTCTGCCCAAAGGTAATTCTCTAAGATGAGGAGAGGGATGTGGAGAGAGCAAATGGGCAGGGGTTGGCCGAGCCAAAGGCTTGAAGAGTGTGTGAAATGAGGTAGAGGTGGGGGCCTTTTATAAGAGGAGAGGAGGGGCACTTTTGGAAAGTAAAGAAATATTACATTATTTGAAAATGTTTTTCGGTTTTAAAAGGTCCCACATTGATATAATTCGTGGATAAGGTGATAAGGGTTCGCAATCCACTCATCCGATTGGTTTTGGCCATGTGTAGTTCATAGATTTTACATTATCTTCCCATTTTATTTAAATCGTCAAATAATGATGTCATCGTTGCATCATTATTATGTCATAAATAATTTAATATATTTAATATCTAAAAATAATAAAAAAACTACTATTATGTAGGAAATCGTTTTATCTTTCTAATGACTATTTATAATCAAAAATATGATCTTTATAACCCCATGTAAAAATTGTTTTCGTAAAACATCTCTTGTTTGTATCATTTTTATCTTAACATTTAATAAAAAGCTACTTATGTCATTTCCAAACCAAAGTGTCTCCATGAGGTCCCCAAGTTGACCCATGGCTTGTATTGGTCGGCCATGACACAACCAATAAGGTTGGGACATGTGTCTAGGTAATTTCATATTATTAAAGCATTATTTATACCTTAAACTACACTAATTACCACTAATCGCGATTAAAAACATAATAAGTTACTATTCACCAAAAAAATATTTTAATCTCATTGAACCACATTTTACTTCTTAATGACAACCATGTATGTCGGATTTTCAAAATTCAATACACATTAGTGGTAAACTTTCATTTAACTGAAAAATCAGTTTGCTTGATTACCACTTAGTGGTTTCACTATTCATCAAAAATTGAAGTTTTTCAGAAAATTACCAAAACTTCACCCTAAGCTATATTTGATATTATGAATTCAAAAATGAAGTCTATTTTACAAAATTCAAATCATATAAGTCACATTAATTAATTTAATAATTAATTCCCGCTGCCAGAGCAAATAGCGTGTTTTTACAAAACAATAAGTATCAAAAGATTGACACAAGTTTAAGTCTAATTTCAAAGTGAAATTGATTCCAATGACCACAATTGGATAAAATGGTAAAAATATATTCTAATTTTACTTCAAAACCAATTCAAAACATAATCTAATCATATAAATAAATTAGATTAAAAAGCAGTTTTGATGTAAAATGCAGTATTTTTCACTATTCATTAAAAAATGAACATTGTCAGAAAAATACCAAAAATTCACACAAGGTAAATTTTGATGTCCCAATCATAAATAATAAGTTTATATTGACAAACATAGTTTATAAAATTGTCAAAATATAGATTCAAAAATGGTTTTCCATCAAAAGGCAGTAAAACAATCTTATAAGAATATTAGTGTATTCCATGCATAAGATTGTATTTATTTTCTTTTTAAGCCTCTATTACACTATCTTAATCATTAATAGACATAGATAAAAATATCTATTATTCATTACTTACTTGGGATGTTACAGCCATCCTATCTTCTACAGATAGTTCTAGATACGCACCAAGAGCACCAACATTTTGGTTAGCTCTCGAAGTTCCATTACTAGATATGAGAGGTCTACATTATGGGACACATTATCTCGGGGGCTAGTGTTTTAGTGGATCCAATGAAGATAGTGGTTTTTCTTTCTTGGGAGCCACCTATGAGTGTGACACATGTGCGTAGTTTTCTGGGGTTGGCTGGTTACTACCAGAGACTGGACATGGATGTTTCTTGATGTAGGAAAGAGAAGTGATTTCTTATGGTTTATGACAGCTGAGAGAACATGAGATGAATTGTGCTAGCCATGAACTGGAGATTGCAGCAGTAGTCTTTTCCTTTAAGATGTGGTGACACTACATGATGGTTTAACGATTTACTGTTTACTCTGATTAAAAGTGTCTCATGTATCTATTCTAATAAAAGGACCTGAACATGATACATAGGCGATGTCTAGAGTTCATCTGGATCTATGACTTAAAGATAGTCTACACTCTGGGGAAGGGGAATGTAGTGGCAGACGCACTCTGCAGGAGGTCTTGTTTACAGCTGCTGATTGAGGCGACAGAGTATTTAGGTGCATTGCAGATATCCTTTATGGATAGAGATAGAGAATCTTACCTCCAGTATATGAATTTCACTCCCCACTTATTTAGCGAGCATGGGAGGAAAAACAAGTGGATAATGACTACGAGGGTCGACATGCCCAGATATCCTCAGGACAATCACCTGATGGATTTTCTAATTATGGGTAGCATAGAATCTTATTTAGTGAACACACATTGGTACAAGTGATGATACATGAGGGGTTATTGATAGAGTTCCATACGTCCCCTCTGGTGGTACATCCTAGTGCAGTGAAGATGTACCTAGACCTCCGGCGTAAGCAAATGTGGCCTGGGATGAAGAATGTAGTGATAGAGCTTATTTCGAGATTCCTCACTTGTCAACTAGTGATGGTCGAGCATCAGGTTATAGAGGGATTAACACTGCTACTAGAGGTGCCAGAGTGTATGTGTGATGGTATCACCATTGAAATTGTGACAAGTATTCCATGTATGTCTGAGGGACATTATTCCATTTGGGTGATCGTTGACGGACTCAACAAGAAGTTCCACTTTCTACCTATCCGAGAGCATGGATTAGTAGAGGGCTTATGATGCCTCTATGTAGAAGAGATTGTATGACTTATTGGGGGTTCCATCGATGATTATATTTGACCATGATTCATGTTATAATACCCGATTTTGGAACGGATTACATGAGGCATTCAGGACACAGCTACATTTGAGCACTTCATTTAATCAACAAATGGATGGTTAGGTAGAGCGGACCATTCAGACATTAGAGGACATGCTTTATGAATGTGCCCTATATTTTTACCACTGTTGGGAAGAACAATTGTCCTTGGTGGAGTTTATATACAAAAATATCTATCAGTCCACCATCAGTATGTCACCATTAGATGCCTTGTATAGCTGACCTTGCAGTTCAACTCTATGCAAGACAGGACAAGGGGAGTCAGCACTTATAGGTCTAGAGTTGGTACGCGCTACCACCCAGAAGGTGCAGATCATGGAGGAGTGGATGAAGACTACACAGAGTAGTCAGAAGTGTTATGCTGACAGGAAATGGAGACCTTTGGAGTTCATGGAGGGAGTCCATGTCTTCTTATGGGTCTCACCTCGATGAGGTTTGAGGAGTTTTTTCTAGGGCGGTAAGCAGTCTTTGAGGTTCTTCGGACCCTACTAGGTTCTCAGTAGAGTTGGTGAGGTGGCATATCGGCTATCTCTACCCCCACATATGCATCAGGTGCATGATGAATTCCATGTTTCACAGCTGTGGAAGTACTTTCATGATCCTTCACACATTATAGATTCTGTGAGTTGGACATTGATGATGGGTTGATATTTACGAACGTTCTAGTAGATATTGATGATTTATAAGAGAGGGTACATCATGGACAATTGATTCCTCTTGTGTGCATTTGATGGCATCATGGGAACCTCATGGAGAGAACATGGGAGCGGGAGAATCAGATTCATGCTCAGTACCCCAATTTGTTTCCTTAGTATATTTCATGGCTTCTGGGAATGAAAAGCCCTCATATGGGGAGAATTTAAAGACCCAAATTTTACATGAATTTTTTTAATTATTTGGAATTATTACGAGTCTATGAAAATTGACGGTGTGTGATTTTGGGACCCAGTGGGCCCAAAATGAATTTTTGAACGTTCATTATGGTACATTCAGAAAGCATATGAGTGGGAAATACTAATTTTTAAACTAGTGTTGTAAATTGAAATGTGAGGGCATTGTTGAACTCGTTGTGTCGAGATTCACATAAGGGAGGTTTATCCTCGACCACAGTGTGTCTAGGTGGAATGTTTATTTTTCATTTTTCGTGGATGAATAAATAAAATAAATTTATTTTATTTTATTTTATTTTTAAATCATCACTCCACCTCACATTTATGTTTATTTGGTGAGGACCACATGCGTAGTCAGGAATTTAATGAAGGGAAATAAATGCCCGGTTACACTATGGATGTATAACCACCCTTCATATGATTAATGAGTCTCATTAATTACACCAATTAATTAAACTCTTAATCACATGTTAGAGTGTTAAACTATTACATGGGGTTTTGGAAAATCATTTTCAATGTCTTGATCCTGGGCGGACTCTTGATGATTAAAAAATCCCCTCCCCACAGAATAACTGAATAATGGAGATTGAGTGGAATTGTTGGTGGCATGGTGCGGGAATGACAGACACTGACTTTTCCTCAAACATGTGCATTATTTAACGTTATTCAGGTAGTGTTCCTATTTGGTTTATTATTAAATAAATTTTTGAATCTTATTATTCCCTAATGTTATCAAGATAATGTGGAGGGTGCGGGCCAAATGAACATGGCAAAAACCCTAAGTTACTTTGTTGATCTATGAGTTTGTTATGGAATTTTTATTCGGGATGAGAAGAACCTGGAATGGAGGGTCAAGTGGTGAAGGGGGCATCCCGGGTAGGATGTTGATACCATCGGATGGAAAACACGCCACCGGAGCCTACCCAATGTCTTGTTCATGATCACCAATGTGGTACTAGAATGGAGGCACCAGCAACCGGTGCTGGAGGGTGTGAAGGTGGTGGCTGACATCGGTTGTCCATGAAGGATGTGGTGGCAATCCATCACGTGCTGTCAGTGAAGGGGACCACGACATATAGTCATGGCGGATAGCTGTGGCTGACACCGGCCAGCTGCGGGCAGAGGCAAGTGGTGCGCTGTCCCAAAATGCTAATGATCCCCATAGCTCGGAACCATGAAAGAATGTTGGGACCCATTCCCTATGGGTACCATCCATGACCTGGCGGTTCCATGTGGCACCACCTCTCTGCCATCCGAATGGGGGAACCACCCCCCCCCCCCCCCCCGTGCCAGCTTGGGAGGACCCCAACTAGTGCATCACACCCTCTGTGGTATTGGTCGTGTGAGCCCATCGGGCTGCGCCCACCGTGGGCTAGGCCGCACGGGCCACGTGTGGCTGGTCCATTCTGACCAGGTCACAATAGACCCAGACCCAACTGTCACCAGTTTCGCTAAAGGGACCATATCATATAAACTTGATATCTGATTGAAGAAAATTATATGAATATGGAATCATAGGAATAAGACTATCCTTTTGGTATACTCCACTTGAATTTGGGAGAAAGATGAATTATGTTTGGGTTGGATCGATCCTGAATCCAGTCGGACCCTTGGTACAAAAATGCTTATAAGTCACAGACCGGGCGTCTAATTGACGCGTCGTCTCTCACATTGTAACCCTAACAACATCACTGTCCTTTGGGATATCTTTTCCTAGAAAATCATGGTGGTCAAGGTATGCCTAATGGATTCAGATTTGGATTCTCATGGAATCATGCATTCTTATTACGGGAATCTAGTGGCTAGGAGTAACATGAATAAAAAACAATTATCCTATGTGGGTCAACATCTGTAGATCCTATGTGGGTAAGCACTCAAAGACACTGAGTGAGTCAGTGGTCACCAATCTTATGTGGGGTAGTGTCTATCGACCCAATGTGGGTCAGTAGTAGAGGCTCTAGATAGAATAAGATGATCTATCAATACGTTTAATCTTATGTACTTCTGTACATAAGTTATACCTGGTGTGGGGTGAGTCTTTACCTTTGTTGTAATTTTTCCTTTGTTGTGTTAGATTTTTTGTATTATTCCCTCATGGAACAGTTGTGGAAATGGATTAAAAGTTAGAGACTTATGTCTCCTCTTGAATGAGAATAGTTTATTTTGATAACATAGGTATATGTATGGGAATATGCATAAGTATAGTTGATAACTACTTCGGTCATGGTGATTGAGGTATTTCTATTTTGTTTTTCCTTTTGGGAACTATAGGAGACCTTCGGGGGTCTCGGTGTCCCTGCTGAGTATTGTCATACTCACCCCTGCATGGGCTATGCCGACACCATGTTGTGTATTGAGAAAACTATGGACATTGTTAATCGAGGCTGAGAGAAGCTGGACTAGATCGTGCTCAAAGGTGGAATATTAGACATGGTGTGCCGTTGTGATTATCGATCATGATATGTACCTACCCTTCAAGTCAGATCCTCAGTGGATGAAAACATGAGATATTATTATATTAATGTTGTACTTTTCAGTTGGGATTGTAATCCATACCCCTTAACATACAATACACGCTGTTTTACTATATAGTTTTACTTCATGGTTTTCTTCCCACTGTGTGCTTGGACCACATGTCTGCAGGTTTAAAGGAAATTTTATTCCCGTTTAAAGTGACATGCCTTTCTGGTGATAGTCACTAGCCCCAGGTCTATGGAAGGTGGTATTGGGGATGTCATGGAAGGGTCCTCAGGTTACAGGTCATAAAACACTATGTTTTGATAATGGAAAGTAATATTGAAGAAATATTTGATAAGTTATTATTGATCCATCAAAAGGGGATTGTATCTCATACATTTTCATTATATTTGAGTACAATAACAATATTTATTAATATAGTAAATGACTTTTATAAGACATATATATCATTGGCCAATCAAAATAATAATTGAATAACTATTGTTATAAGATAAGAAACACAAAAAATCGAATAATGGAGGGATGTGATTTTCATTATGTCAATAATATTTGGGGAAAACCATAGGACATGTAGTATAATATTAATTTATTGTTATAAGTGTGGAAATGGACCATTAATCTCACATTTTAAAGGTCACATAATATTATTTTGATGAACAGTACATTTAACACATGGATAAATTGAATTTTTTTACCAAATACCCATAGAATAAATATAATTTACCTTATAAATGGACACATGAGAAAGTCTAGGCTAATATCACTACCACAAATGATGATAATGTTCCTAATTAAATTATTTCATGTACGTCATCCATTTCTTATATGACACTAAAAGAATTATTTGAGTCATGATCATCACACTATTTTATATCATATATGATTTATAAATACATTTTACCCTAGCATGATAGTTAGATAGTTATTAATAAATACACGATGTAATAATTTTTTTACACAATATGTTTCTGTAGGTTGTTAAGATTATGATGAATCGGTGTACCCTATTTTTGAACATTGTTATTTTAATTAAGATTGAATTTTCTATTATTCTCTATATAGATTTGATTTTAATTTATAATATTATATATTATTTAGAAGTAAATAAAGTTATTATTTTTAAAAATTTGGAAGAATATATTCATTTTTTGGGGAAATATGAACATCTAAATCATGGATGGATAATCCACTAGTAGTTCTCCTTAATGATATTATAGATAAAATTTAGATCAATAGTAATAAATATAGGATTATTGTATCTTTTTAATATAGAACATACTTCTATAAAACATACTCAATGATATTTTTTTTATTAGAAATTTTTGGTCATCCACCGTAGTGTGAATTTGAGTTCTAAAATGAAATCATTTGCGATACCATACTAATATATAAAAGTCAAAAAAATTGAACTAGAGGTGTTAGTTGAGATGAATAAATAGTGAAAAGATTTTTTGATAATGGTTTTATACACCCTAGTGTTTCCTAATGAGGATCCCCTATTTTATTCCAAAATATTTAAACTTTTTCTATGAGTTGACTCATGGATAAAAATATTTTCTACATGGATATTTTTTATGAAAATATTTATATTTTTTATTAATATGGTACCCATGAATTTATTTATATAACATTTTTTGGGTATTTATATTTTAAAAACCCTTTTGGTAAAAAGGGGGGGAAATTTTTTTCCTAAGAAATTTGAATAATTGTTTTGTATTATGAAATTAACACAATGATTTCTAATTTTATGGGTAATAAATTGGTCTCTAAACCACAATAACAAGTAATAATAAGAAGATGATCAAATAAAGATTAATTAAAACAATACATAGGTAAGAGAACATGAGAGTAAGAGTATAAGTGTTTTGGGATTACCGGGTGGGTGGAATCCCGTTAAGACAGTGCATGTGGGCACAACAAATGAGAGGTTTGTGTGAGATTATAAACCCTATCTTTGTAACATAGAACCAATATATTCTTCATTCTGTTGGAACAAGTTATATGTGATCTCACTAAGGAAATCATTCATTTTAGTAGTATTGAATATTAAAATACATTCATGATTTCTATATTAAATTAGAAATAAAAAATACTTATCATAAGAAACATTGTCACATCCATGATATTATTCATAATAGAATTCTTTATATCTTTTAGTTTTGAAAACAAATAAAATGTGACTTATGGTTCTCATTACGAGTTAAATATAATTGAATCTATATTTAGAAAATAAGTAATAATAATGATTAAATGGTAAATAACTAAAAAAACATTCTATTTATTCAATTATTTGATCTTTAAAATGCATTAATGAATAAAATAACTTCAATAATATCATGGACTTTATTTCCTAAATTTTCAATAACTAAAATGATTAATATAGGACAACATGTCCAAATCTATTATTTTTTCATTATAATAATTTATTTTACCCTAGAGTGTTTAATCTTTGTGTAGGTATTCAATAATAACCCAAATAAAATGTTTGGATAGTTGGTCTTTATCTGGAGAAATATTGTTTCATTGAGGGGATTTATATAAATAGGCACCCCCATCATTTCTTGTCCAATGTATTCATCATAAATTGAGTGAAAAAATTAATTAATAAACCTTATTCATTATAAAAAAATTTCTATACTTATTATGAAAAAAAAATATATATCATTAGATTATAAATTTACTTTTATATTAGAACACCATATATAGAAATGTTATATGGTTTGACCAAAAATAAAATACATGATACAATGAATATGGATGTTTAATCAAAATTTAATGTCTAAAGAAATACGATCACATTAAAGTGGATGTTTCACGATTATATTTATTATTTCAAATATAATATGTTTACAATGACGAAAATTATTATTTCCCATTACTATTGTATATATTAAATAAATATTCCATTATAATTTTTCTAAATAATGTTACATATGGTCCTTTTAGAAAACATTAGAATGATTCCATTAAATTACTGTTAAAATTAATGGATAACATAAATTATCATTAAAAATAAATTTATTAATATTTGCACATATATAAGATAGTCTTAAAAAATATATATTTAGACAAAAATAAACCTCACGTAAAGAGAAATAAGTTATAATTATCTTTAAAAGGGTAAATATTGATTCATGTTCCACATTGATGAAAGGTTATAACAATGCAGAGAAACACCATAAATTTATGGAGGATAATAAAATTTATATAGTTCAAGAAGAATGGATTATATGGTTACCTCATTGAAAACAATAATAACACCATGAAAAAATGTAACTACAAAATAAATTCTTACCTCTTTGGTAGAAATTTAACAGCAATGCCTTGAATACATAGTCTAGAATTAAATTATTATTTATCATAAATTAATATATAAATTATTATTAAATATATCAAAGTTGAATTATATAAAACTCGTTAAAATAAATAGGGTTATAATACCAAATACTTTTCAATGGAGTTTATGTATTGATTAAATACCATACTTCATGCTTGGCATTCCTAATAAGTACTTTTAAAATCGCATTTAATATTCGTATATTTATTATACATATATAAATTACCATGTTATTACTTATTGCAACATTCTATATATATTTATATATTCTTATGATTTGTGTATCAAATTTTTTTTATTGTTATCAGTGTTTTGGTTATTAACTAAGTAATTATTTTAAAAAAATTAATTTTTTAGTTTTGTTACTTTTACAATTATTATTATTCAATAATCTATAGAATGAAAATCGTGATCAAAATATCATATATATACATTGTAATTTCCTAATTTTTTTAATGATAAAACTATGTTCAATAAAATTTTTGTAACATAATACATTACCCAATAAGAAAATGATTATCCAAATATTAATATTTAAACATTTATAAAAAAAATTTATATGAGATGGATTAACTACATTATGAATAATATTTTCCATAAATATGATGATAAATTATTTTAAAATAATCAATCATCTATTGTTATTGACTTTTTTATTATTAAAAATATTTTTTTCTTATAAAATGATTTTTATTCCTTTTTATGAAAAATATATATTTTAATTATTTAATAGATCCTTTAGAAAATGTATTTCATAAAATACAATTTTCGTTATAATCATATCAAAATTATATTAGAGGGATATTTGGGATTTTTTGATGAATATATATATATATATAAGGTGCTGACAGGTATAATTTCATTACACACACACACACACACAACACACACAGACCGGAATAGTTGGCCATAGTCTAGCATGGGATAACACACCCATGAAGATTTATTTATTCAGTAAATCACTTGAAGGCCTAGTGGGAATGAAGACCATTACAAGTACCAAAAGAACAAAAACTTCATGATGTCCCAGTGCACTATCAGTCCTATATCAAACCTGTATCAACATTTGCTTACATCATGGCTTTGTCACTCCCAGTCTGCGTCAAGCATGCATCACCGCCGAACTGTGTCGTGCCTTCCTCACCACTTACCAGTAGAAATTATCCTCCACCAAAATTTGAACCAATGTTTAA
This sequence comes from Viscum album, assembly GCA_963277665.1. Classification (NCBI taxonomy): domain Eukaryota; kingdom Viridiplantae; phylum Streptophyta; class Magnoliopsida; order Santalales; family Viscaceae; genus Viscum; species Viscum album. The sequence continues at coordinate 1,246,309,816 of OY728152.1, read as the reverse complement.
TGAAAGATTATGGGTATCCTTTAACCTCTTAGGAAAACCCCCTAACATTTTTTTGATGTATATGTATTTTTTAGTGAACAATGAACAATACAGTATTTATATAAAATTGATATTTTTTTTATAAATGAATGAATTTGAAAGCCTCATTATTCATTGAATTGATTGAAATGAAAAATAAGACATTATTAGTTATATGAAATCCAATTAATACAATTTAAATAATATTTATACCTATTTTTAATTATTAATAATTTTTAGGATTATAAATGAATGTTTCAAAAAACTATATAAACAGAAGAATATTTCTATATTATAGTAAATTAAAATAACCCTAATTTAAAAACAGTTTAATTTAAATTGTTATTTTATATATATATAAATTAATTGAAATTATTATAATTTTGATAACTATGTATAGAGTTAATGTAAAAATATCATTTCCTTTGGAAAATATTTTTTTTCGTTAGGAAACTGCTCTTCATTGTTAATGCAAGAATTAAATTAAAATTAATTCATCCAAGACTATAAATGGATTTTAAACAAAATAATCAAAATTTATAATTATTATAGATAATATTATGTAATATATTCATCTTAATTTTTGATAAATGTAAATTGTAACTATGATAAATATTATTTACCCCCAAAATATTGAAAATTTTAATAAAGGGTAACAATAATGTAATAAAGACTAAAAAATGTAAGTGTACTATTATTAATAATTATATATCATTTTTATTACAATAATTATAATTTTTATTAATTATAATTTTTAGTTTATGAATTCTGATGTATCCTATTTGATAAAAAATATATTTTCATAAAAAAATTCAAATTATTATATTTGTAATATTAAAATTCAAATAAAATACTTGTTTTGATGAATAAATTTAATTTTGAAATAATTAATTTTGAAATAAAATATTATTATAAATAATTATTTTAAAATATTAAAACTAACATAATTTTTATTAAGTCAAATGTAATTTTAATTATTGTAAGAGAACTGTTACTTTTAAAAAACATTGTATTTCTCACTAATTATCAGTTAATTTTTAAAAGTTATAATTAAAATATTTAGGAAATAATTTACATAAATAAATATTAATTTTAGAATCATAATTTCTAAATTATTTGTTGTTGAATTTTTTATAAACTTTTTGAGATAGTTGAATTTTTGTGTAAATGTTAAATACTCCATAAGTAAATAGTGTGTATAATGACATCATAATGACCCAAATGTGATGGAATAAATTATATAACTTGAATATATAATTATTTTACCATTAAAATAATATGATTTTATGTTTTCTTACAAATTCTATAAAGAATATTGGAATCCCCCAAAAACATTAATATATTTTATGTTTTTAAAATATTTTCATTAAGAGTATGACTCACTTTTACATAATCAAAGGTATTTTTTTATTAATTTTATCCCTTTGACATGTAAAATAAATAAAAACACCCATATTTTAATGAATCCTTGGGGAAACCATGGGATGGTTAGTGGTTTTGTTAATTTTTTTATATTCCATCAAAAACCTAATATTGTGAAATAATAAATAATTCCCCACTGAATTGCTATATAAACCCACAAAATATTCCATTTATATTCACTAAAAATCTATACAGAACGTCCATAATTATAACGACCCACACTTTACATACATTGTTAATACTTCAAAATTGAAGCACACTTATTACAACATATGACAAAACCACAAAGGACCGTATAGGTATAGTGTCTTTAGAAACTGGGAAACATAAACAACTGGTTCATAAATCTTCTATAGTGTCTCCCATTTATTTCATCATATCTAGGGTCCCTTTTAGCATATTCTACTTAATATCCATCTTCCTGACCTGCGGAAAAGAAAACATAAAAGGGTGACCTCAAATGCTCAGCAAGGGCAAATAAAGGAAATAAAAATCATATCATATCTTTATGAAAATCAAAACCTGCAAAAGAGATCATAATATCTTAACATGGAATAAATCATAGAAGTGAAAATGAGATCCCCATAACATAAAACTTGAAACTTTGTGGCATGCACACATAATCATGGAAAATCATTTCTTGTTAGTCATGACTCATTGCCAAGACTATCTTAGTGGACAAAGTCCCTTTCTGAACCGAGTTCACTCCTCGTTTCAGTCCTGTATCACTGAACCGAAATAACCTTCCGTTCCAGCCATGTCTATCTCATGAGATATAAAATCTTTACCCAATGAATTGGAGGGAGATATTGGTCCCACCCATCTTATAATGAATCCTTTCTTATGTGTGCCACATAATCATAAAACATACATCATCGCATAACACATGTAACAAAAATGGGATTCTTGAAACATCATGACATCATAAATCAATTCATATAAGATAAAGGAATTCATAAACATAATTCCATCACAACATAGTCAAATCAATGTAAAAATATGGATAGAAACATAACCCTTTATTATCTTAGATGGAAAATAATTTTGATAAAACACTTGAATTGAATTCTTGAGGAAAATATGCTTTCTTCTTCAAAATCAATTTCTTTTCACAAAACATCATGCAATTTTAAAAGACAGAGATTTTATTGAAAATAGTCATGAAATATTCTAGAGGAAGATTCATGAAAATAAGGCTTTATAAAACAGTAGAAATCCGTTCGTGCCGTATAAGTTAAAAAAAACATTCTTCGTACTTTTGTCGGAAAAGTCAAAAAGTACCTCGTACGAAAAACGACAAAAGATTCCTTTCATACGTATTACTAAAAACTCACCGAAGGGTAAAAATGGATTTAAACAATTTTAGGTGGATGGAAATAATATTACATATTGATTAAACATGGATGTGGATGATAAAATACACCCCAGTAAATACTTACGAATAAGCAATCTCGGATAAAAATGAGATTGTGATATTTCCCTTACCTTAGGTCCAATTTGCTTTGTTCGTGTCCTAAGCTCCTGTATAATGGTTTAAATAATGTTATTGACTTATTCCAGAATCATACATATTTATATGATATCATATATGGTCATATTATTAGCTTCTTGTTAGTAATATTTCATTGTTACTTGTTTCTCGGGTCTTTATAACTTTTTGTTCTTATGCGTGTTTTGTCGAATAAATTATTATTCTTATCTTTAGGTTATAGATAATTCATTTACAGAATGGTATTAGTGTAGTATATACCATATTCATTCATTCAATTCATTTATATAATCATTATGAAATGAAGATCATGTAGAACGAGTCGCATCACATCGTGGAGACGGTATTCCGTACGTACGCACGAGTGATGATATCGTTCCTATGATCGTGGAATTGTATTTGAGTATATATATATTATTTCAGTATCAGTATTACTTCATAATAAGCATATATAGTTACTCATTACACCATTATACCCATCCTTGTAAGGTGATGGTGGAAAATAGATTACACCACGGCGTGGAGACGGTATTCCGTACGTACGCACGCGCGGTGATTTCATTTTTCCGTAGGATGGATAGAAGATGAATTAGGGTTGTTTCATATTTATAATAACATATCAGTATGTAAGTAATACTGATGTTATTACTTTATCATGAAACAACTAAAGAAGAAGAAGTTGAAGAAGAAAGAAATTGAAAAGATCGATAATGGATATTACCTCTTCTTTGGAACGCCACTTTGAATCCTCCAATTAAGGAACTAAGAGTGGTCTTTGGAGAAGACCAGGACCTCTAGGACTATTCTAGGGAAGTGGAGAAGAGAAAATGGCAGGGGTTGGCCGAGATTGAGTGCTCAATTTGGTGTGAGGAGGAGGGGGAGGAGGTGCCCTTTTATAAGGGAGGAGAGGGGCACCCTAGGAATATCTCAAAATATTATTTTATATTAAAGTCAAAATCGGTTTATAATGGTTCCAAAGGGTCTTATTTCGAAGCTAAAGTGGGGATGGGTCGAAATCTTATCAACCAATAGGATTTAGACAAGTTTAGGGTATTATTTTAACCTTATCAATTAGATTTAACTCTAAGTTAATTAATTTAACTTTTACCGTGTCTTTTTGTTTTCTTTCACTATATGGTTAATACACTTACTATAACATTCCAAACGAACCCCAAATTGTTTATTATTAATATATATATCCTTATCTAAGTCATTTGGCCGAACCTTAGATTTTTAGGAATAAAATAACAATTAATAATATAATATTTGATTTAAAAACTATTTTGTGTCAATTTTGACACTATTTGATATATGATTTTTGTGAAAGTCATAACAGAATTATATGTTCGAACCAAGTTGATTAAATCAACAATAATATATCATAGTAACCTATAAAATTAGTGGAATTCATAAAAAGTCTTAAATTACATTTATTTTGGTATTTATATTATCAATTTTGTCAATATTTCATTAATAAGATAATTACTGCATCATCTTTGTGTCATAAATAAATTAAATTATATGATGTCTAAAAATTACAAATAAAATACCATCATGTAGGAAATCTTTTTATCGTTCTAATGAATATTTACAATCGAATTTATCTTATGTATAGCCCCATATTAAAAATGATTTACTTATTAAACTTTGATTTTAACTATTTTAACCCTTCTTTAAATAAATTAATAATAAATGTCCTAATCTAATCCAAGTGGGCCTAAATGGTCATATTTTATTCCTAAGTTTGTTTTTGGTCGAATTACACTTGTCCAATAGAATTAGGACATGTGTTAGGGTAATAGTAATATCATATTTACCCTTAGTTACCCTATTTACTATTAACCGCGGTAAAAAAAGTAAAAAGTTACTATTCACCAAAAAATTATTTTCATCTCATTGAACCACATTTTAGTCCTTGATATTAACCGTGTCTCTCGGATTTTCGAAATTCCATTCACAGAAGCGGTAAAATTAAGTTTTATGCAAAATTCAGTTTTTAACCTACCACTTAGTGGTTTCACTATTCATCAAAAATTGAAAGTTTTCAGAAAAATACCAAAATTTCACCCTAGGCTAATTTCGATATTCTGAGTCCAAAAATGAAGTCCATTTTGAAAAATAAAATTTATAAAATTTCAAAAAGTGGTTATTACTATTCATAACGGCTAGTTTTAATAGCATATTGTTGTTTAGTGAAACTCGGTATTGCGTACGACGCAAGCTATCGAGGAAGGTCGCGATTGCGTGTAAAGAAAGCCAAGCAAGTGTTGTGTAGAAAAAGATTCCTTTGATGATTTTATATAACATAAAAGTCTCGGGTGTTACATTCTACCCCCCTTAAAAAGAATTTCGCCCTCGAAATTCGTCACTTTGTAACAAACAGATGAGGATACTTCTCCCTCATCATATCCTCAAGCTCCCATGTAGCTTCTTCAAGTTGGTGGTTCCTCCATAAAACTTTCACCAAGCGAGTGGTCTTGTTTCGTAGGACTTTTTCGCTACGATCCAGAATCTCTATCGGCTGTTCTTCATAAGAAAGATCTTGCTCCAGCGGTACAACTTCTGAGCTGAGTACATGTGAAGGATCTGGTATGTACTTTCTCAGGAGAGATACGTGGAACACATCGTGAACTTGAGAGAGATTCGGTGGAAGCGCCAATCGGTAAGCTACCTTCCCAACACGATCCAGTATTTCAAAAGGACCGATATATCTAGGGCTCAACTTCCCCTTCTTTCCAAATCTCATAACCCTCTTCCAGGGAGATATTCGTAAGAACACTTTATCGCCCACTTCAAACTCTAGATCTTTTCTTCGGTTGTCGGCATAACTTTTCTGTCGACTCTGAGCTGCTCTTATGTGTTGTTGAATAGATCTAACCTTTTCTGCCATTTCATCAACGAGGTCAGGTCCTAATAGCTATCTTTCCCCAACTTCATCCCAGCAAGTTGGAGTCCTGCATTTCTTTCGATAGAGAGCTTCATAAGGAGCCATCTGAATACTGGAGTGAAAGCTATTATTATAAGAAAATTCCACCAAAGGTAGGTGTTGATCCCAACCTCCTTTGAAATCCATAGAGCAAGCTCTCAACATATCTTCTAGGGTTTGAATTGTTCTCTCAGACTGACCGTCTGTCTGAGGATGATAAGCAGTGCTGAAACTCAACTCTGTATCCAGAGTATGCTGAAGACTTCGCCAGAACTTCGAGGTAAATCTCGGATCTCGATCAGATATTATAGAAAGTGGTACTCCATGCAATCTTACCACTTCCTTTACATATATCCTGGCAAGCTGATCTAGAGAGAAATCCTCTCTAATAGCAATGAAGTGTGCAGACTTTGTAAGACGATCAACTATAACCCAGATAGCATTATTGCCTTTGGATGTTTTAGGAAGTCCTGTGACAAAGTCCATAGTGATGTTTTCCCATTTCCATTCGGGTATGGGTAATGGTTGTAACATCCCCTTAGACTTCTGTCTCTCAGCTTTAACTTGTTGACAAACCAAGCATCGAGAGACATATTCAGCAACATCTCTTTTCATGCCATCCCACCAGAAGTACTCTTTCAGGTCCCTATACATCTTCGTGCTTCCAGGATGAATAGAGAATGAAGAACTATGAGCCTCATCCAGCAGCTCTTTCTTTAATTCGGGGATGGGAGGAACACAAACCCGATTCCTGAACTTTATTATCCCATCACAATCAAGGTTGAATTCCGGAACATTTCTCACCTTCTTTTGTAACTCGACATCTTCTTTCTGTGCCTCTTTAATCTTCACATGTATAGATGGTTGAACATTCATTTGAGAAAGATAATATTTTTCCCCTTCCATTATAATTCCAAGATCCATCCTTTGTAAATCCATAAATATTGGATCTTTTGTGATCCTCATCATGGATAAACTAGCATGGTCTTGTCGACTTAATGCATCTGCCACCTTGTTTGCTTTCCCAGGGTGGTAATGGATTGAGCAGTCATAATCCTTAATCAGCTCCAACCATCTTCTTTGACGCATATTCAACTCCTTTTGTGTGAAAATATACTTTAAACTTTTATGATCAGTATAAATATCTCACGTTTCACCATAAAGGTAATGCCTCCAAATCTTTAATGCAAAGATTACCGCAGCCAACTCCAAATCATGTGTTGGGTAATTTTGCTCATGGATTTTCAACTGTCGTGAGGCATAAGCTATTACCATATCATTTTGCATAAGAACACACCCCAATCCCTTCTTGGATGCATCACTGTAGATCACAAACCTTTCTCCACTACAAGGCAGTGTGAGCACAGGTGCACTGGATAACCTTCTTTTCAACTCCTTGAAATTCTCTTCACATTCCTCTGTCCAGACAAACTTAACTCCTTTCCGAGTCAACTTGGTGAGTGGATTAGATAATCGTGAAAAATCTTTTACAAAACGTCAATAATAACCAGCCAAACCAAGAAAACTTCGGATCTCAGTTACTGTTGTTGGTCTTGACCATCTTTCGATAACCTCTGTTTTTGCAGGATCCACAGATATCCCCTCTTTTGAGATTATATGACCCAAAAATGCAACTTTTTGAAGCCAAAATTCACACTTGGTAAATTTGGCATAAAGCTTCTCCTTTCTCAGGGTCTTCAATATAATTCTCAAGTGATCTTCATGCTCTTCCTTGCTCTTTGAATAGACAAGAATATCGTCTATAAAGACTACCACAAATTGATCAAGATAGTCTCTAAAGACTCTATTCATTAGATCCATGAAGATAGCAGGGGCATTAGTAAGACCAAATGGCATCACTATAAATTCATAGTGTCCATACCTTGTACGGAAAGCCGTCTTTGGTATATCCTCCCTTTTGACCCTTAATTGATGATACCCTGAACGAAGATCAATCTTGGAAAAGTATTGAGCTCCGCGTAGTTGGTCAAATAAGTCATCAATGCGTGGGAGAGGATATTTGTTCTTGATAGTGATCTTGTTAAGTTCTCGATAATCAATGCAGAGTCTCATTGATCCATCTTTCTTCTTAACAAATAGAACAGGTGCTCCCCAAGGTGACACACTAGGGCGTATGAATCCCTTATCAAGATTCTCTTGGAGTTGCTTCTTCAATTCCTGCAACTCAATTGGGGCCATTCTATAAGGTGTCTTTGAAATAGGCAAAGCACCCGGTACGAGTTCTATTGAAAACTCAACTTCACGATTTGGTGGAGGACCCAGCAATTCCTCCGGAAAGACATCATCAAACTCCCGTACAATGGGCATATTCTTAATCGTGAGTTTCTCACCAACCATTTGAGATAAATAACCTTCATTTAGTGGAATCAATACCCATAAGATGGAAGAAATTTCCACTGGAAGGTTATGTTCATCCTTGCATTGATAGACGATCGTAGATTGATCTGGAATATGAAATGTGACTTCCCTTCTTTGGCAATTGATATGAGCTCCATGTAGAGAAAGCCAATCCATGCCAAGAATCACATCAAATTCCACTAAAGGAAGGATCACAAGATTTGCAGGAAGCACTTTCCCACAAACTTCGATCGGAGAAGAATTATAAACTTTTGATGCGACTGTTGTTCCATTAGGTGTTGTCACAGCTAACTCAACATCTAATTGTTGAGGTAATACGGTGATACCCTTAGAAAATTCTTTAGAAATAAAAGAGTGGGTGGATCCAGAATCAAATAAAACATTTGCTACTTTAGAGTGGATGGTAAGTGTACCTTTCACCACTTCGTTATCGTACTCCACATCGCTGATAGAAATTGCATGTGACTTTCCTTTGTCTTTAGCCTTAAGATTTTGTTGACGTCGACCATCATCATCAACCCTTGGATTTGGGCATTGATTGGCATAATGCCCCATCTCCTTGCACTTGAAACATTGAAGTGTAGCAGGTTCATTCTGTGTATCCCTTCCTTTGTTTGCATCATTAGACATCTTCTTCCCATTATCACGGCATTCAAATGCCCGATGACCTTCCTTTCCACATTTAAAACATTTACTTGTCCCTTTAAGACAACTCCCTCCATGTTTCTTTCCACACTTTGAGCATAAGGGAAAGTTCATCTTCTTTTCCGTGTGCTCTTTAGATTTTTCTTTGAATTCCATCTTCCTCTTCTTATCAAACCCATGTGACTGATGGGTTACTCCAATCTCCATCTCGACTTTGAGAGCACATCGAACGATTTCCTCGTAGCTATTGAAGTCCCTTATGGCTAACGCCCTTCGAAGTCTTGGCTTTAAGCCACTAAAGAATCGATCGATCTTACTCTCAGGTTGGATAATAATACCAGAAGCATACCTTGCAAGTCTTGTAAAATTTGCTTCATAGGTACTAACAGATTCATCATCCCTTTGCTTGAGTTCAAGAAACTCTTTCTCCATCTTTGTTCGGAGAATACGAGGGAAGTACTTATTGAAAAACAAGTTCTTGAACTCGTCCCATTCCATGGACTCAATTTCATCTCTTTGCCTTGTATTCTTAACAAGATTCCACCATTGATCAGCATCTCCTTCCAAACGATACACTGCTAGGATGACTTTATCATGCTCAGAACATTGAAGAACTGAAAATATCTTTTCAGTAGTACTAATCCATTGTTCAGCAACTAATGGATCAGTAGACCCGCTGAAAGAAGGTGGACGCTGCCTCATGAAGGACTCAACAGAATGTTGCTCCCTCCTTTGTTCGTTTGGAAATCCTGCATGATTCATAGCTTGAGAAAGTTGTGTGAGCATGGCTACAAGATTTTGCATTCCAGCTCCCATATCGTTTGGTTGCTCAGGGGGACAATCATTGCATTTCCCATCGCATTCCGCATTAACATGGTTCCTTCGGGTTCCAGCTATTGACTAAAACCAAGAAGAATAGTGTGAGCAACACTAATTATAATAGGAAACCACATAATTCAAGAATAAAATTTTCATGCTTAAGGTCTTATCCTAGGTTATTCAAGGCCATCTCTAAAACACTAAGATTGTGTTCTATGCTTAGACTTATCCTTAGGGTTCTTACTAAGGCTTTCACATCCTAGTTTCCAAAGGTTGACTATACCTTTCCTCTGATACCAACTATAACGACCCACACTTTACATACATTGTTAATACTTCAAAATTGAAGCACACTTATTACAACATATGACAAAACCACAAAGGACCGTATAGGTATAGTGTCTTTAGAAACTGGGAAACATAAACAACTGGTTCATAAATCTTCTATAGTGTCTCCCATTTATTTCATCATATCTAGGGTCCCTTTTAGCATATTCTACTTAATATCCATCTTCCTGACCTGGGGAAAAGAAAACATAAAAGGGTGAGCTCAAATGCTCAGCAAGGGCAAATAAAGGAAATAAAAATCATATCATATCTTTATGAAAATCAAAACCTGCAAAAGAGATCATAATATCTTAACATGGAATAAATCATAGAAGTGAAAATGAGATCCCCATAACATAAAACTTGAAACATTGTGGCATGCACACATAATCATGGAAAATAATTTCTTGTTAGTCATGACTCATTGCCAAGACTATCTTAGTGGACAAAGTCCCTTTCTGAACCGAGTTCACTCCTCGTTTCAGTCCTGTATCACTGAACCGAAATAACCTTCCGTTCCAGCCATGTCTATCTCATGAGATATAAAATCTTTACCCAATGAATTGGAGGGAGATATAGGTCCCACCCATCTTATAATGAATCCTTTCTTATGTGTGCCACATAATCATAAAACATACATCATCGCATAACACATGTAACAAAAATGGGATTCTTGAAACATCATGACATAATAAATCAATTCATATAAGATAAAGGAATTCATAAACATAATTCCATAACAACATAGTCAAATCAATGTAAAAATATGGATAGAAACAGAACCCTTTATTATCTTAGATGGAAAATAATTTTGATAAAACACTTGAATTGAATTCTTGAGGAAAATATCCTTTCTTCTTCAAAATCAATTTCTTTTCACAAAACATCATGCAATTTTAAAAGAAAGAGATTTTATTGAAAATAGTCATGAAATCTTTTAGAGGAAGCTTCATGAAAATAAGGCTTTATAAAACAGTAGAAATCCGTTCGTGCCGTATAAGTTAAAAAAAACATTCTTCGTACTTTTGTCGGAAAAGTCAAAAAGTACCTCGTACGAAAAACGACAAAAGATTCCTTTCATACGTATTACTAAAAACTCACCGAAGGGTAAAAATGGATTTAAAAAATTTTAGGTGGATGGAAATAATATTACATATTGATTAAACATGGATGTGGATGATAAAATACACCCCAGTAAATACTTACGAATAAGCAATCTCGGATAAAAATGAGATTGTGATATTTCCCTTACCTTAGGTCCAATTTGCTTTGTTCGTGTCCGAAGCTCCTGTATAATGGTTTAAATAATGTTATTGACTTATTCCAGAATCATACATATTTATATGATATCATATATGGTCATATTATTAGCTTCTTGTTAGTAATATTTCATTGTTACTTGTTTCTCGGGTCTTTATAACTTTTTGTTCTTATGCGTGTTTTGTCGAATAAATTATTATTCTTATCTTTAGGTTATAGATAATTCATTTACAGAATGGTATTAGTGTAGTATATACCATATTCATTCATTCAATTCATTTATATAATCATTATGAAATGAAGATCATGTAGAACGAGTCGCATCACATCGTGGAGACGGTATTCCGTACGTACGCACGAGTGATGATATCGTTCCTATGATCGTGGAATTGTATTTGAGTATATATATATTATTTCAGTATCAGTATTACTTCATAATAATCATATATAGTTACTCATTACACCATTATACCCATCCTTGTAAGGTGATGGTGGAAAATAGATTACACCACGGCGTGGAGACGGTATTCCGTACGTACGCACGCGCGGTGATTTCATTTTTCCGTAGGATGGATAGAAGATGAATTAGGGTTGTTTCATATTTATAATAACATATCAGTATGTAAGTAATACTGATGTTATTACTTTATAATGAAACAACTAAAGAAGAAGAAGTTGAAGAAGAAAGAAATTGAAAAGATCGATAATGGATATTACCTCTTCTTTGGAACGCCTCTTTGAATCCTCCACTTAAGGAACTAAGAGTGGTCTTTGGAGAAGACCAGGACCTCTAGGACTATTCTAGGGAAGTGGAGAGGAGAAAATGGCAGGGGTTGGCCGAGATTGAGTGCTCAATTTGGTGTGAGGAGGAGGGGGAGGAGGTGCCCTTTTATAAGGGAGGAGAGGGGCACCTTAGGAATATCTCAAAATATTATTTTATATTAAAGTCAAAATCGGTTTATAATGGTTCCAAAGGGTCTTATTTCGAAGCTAAAGTGGGGATGGGTCGAAATCTTATCAACCAATAGGATTTAGACAAGTTTAGGGTATTATTTTAACCTTATCAATTAGATTTAACTCTAAGTTAATTAATTTAACTTTTACTGTGTCTTTTTGTTTTCTTTCACTATATGGTTAATACACTTACTATAACATGCCAAACGAACCCCAAATTGTTTATTATTAATATATATATCCTTATCTAAGTCATTTGGCCGAACCTTAGATTTTTAGGAATAAAATAACAATTAATAATATAATATTTCATTTAAAAACTATTTTGTGTCAATTTTGACACTATTTGATATATGATTTTTGTGAAAGTCATAACAGAATTATATGTTCGAACCAAGTTGATTAAATCAACAATAATATATCATAGTAACCTATAAAATTAGTGGAATTCATAAAAAGTCTTAAATTACATTTATTTTGGTATTTATATTATCAATTTTGTCAATATTTCATTAATAAGATAATTACTGCATCATCTTTGTGTCATAAATAAATTAAATTATTTGATGTCTAAAAATTACAAATAAAATACCATCATGTAGGAAATCGTTTTATCTTTCTAATGAATATTTACAATCGAATTTATATTATGTATAACCCCATATTAAAAATGATTTACTTATTAAACTTTGATTTTAACTATTTTAACCCTTCTTTAAATAAATTAATAATAAATGTCCTAATCTAATCCAAGTGGGCCTAAATGGTCATATTTTATTCCTAAGTTTGTTTTTGGTCGAATTACACTTGTCCAATAGAATTAGGACATGTGTTAGGGTAATAGTAATATCATATTTACCCTTAGTTACCCTATTTACTATTAACCGCGGTAAAAAAAGTAAAAATTTACTATTCACCAAAAAATTATTTTCATCTCATTGAACCACATTTTAGTCCTTGATATTAACTGTGTCTCTCGGATTTTCGAAATTCCATTCACAGAAGCGGTAAAATTAAGTTTTATGCAAAATTCAGTTTTTAACCTACCACTTAGTGGTTTCACTATTCATCAAAAATTGAAAGTTTTCAGAAAAATACCAAAATTTCACCCTAGGCTAATTTCGATATTCTGAGTCCAAAAATGAAGTCCATTTTGAAAAATAAAATTTATAAAATTTCAAAAAGTGGTTATTACTATTCATAACGGCTAGTTTTAATAGCATATTGTTGTTTAGTGAAACTCGGTATTGCGTACGACGCAAGCTATCGAGGAAGGTCGCGATTGCGTGTAAAGAAAGCCAAGCAAGTGTTGTGTAGAAAGAGATTCCTTTGATGATTTTATATAACATAAAAGTCTCGGGTGTTACAATAATCTTCCAAAACCTCCCTATAGTTCTACAAACGTTCCGCCAATCACTCAATAACATCCTCCCAGGCATTTGGAATGAAAATATCATGGTTAGGGCTATTCACTATATCTTCATTATTCATGTTTCGTTATTATCTTATGGATTTTATTTCCAATTACTAATGTTGGGAAATATATTTATAAGTACATATTAATTACCATATGATATATAAATGATGATATACCCCTATCTCTCTCATCAATGCACTTTATGAATTTTTATGTGATGTCATTATGCTATAGAAATTTAACCACCATTTTTCATGCCAATAAAATTGTGCAGTGAATATCATAAATATTTCCGATAAAGGGTTTACATCATTATAGAGACATAATTCATTGAATTAGAGATTAAATGTTTGTTTTAAAATATATTTGACCAAAGATTAATATATGATAATGAAAGAATCTTTATTGTGTGCTTTATGTGGAGCACTTAATCATGAGAATAACATTTATATGATGTGTGAACCCAAAGTTATATAGTGCTCCAATGCATTTGATAATGTTTAGTCTCATGATATGTCCTAATAGGATATGAAGTAAACATGAGTCCTTTATATGAATTTTTACATCACGATTTCTTGGAAATTATCCTTGTCCAATGATTATGATGTTTTTAGGTTGTTTCAATAGTCTCCATGTTTCCATTATGATTACCATTCTATATAATGTCTCATTATTCATGTTTATAATTCATTCAAATCATATTCCAAATTGATTTTTTCATTCTATATAATTTATTATTATTATCAGGTTATGACATGCTTATTCCCATATTAGGATCCCACCCTTATCTTTTTTATATTCATATGTTTTCACATATTTTTTTATGTATGATCATGATAAGAATATTTTATGAATGATGATCTATTTCCCCATTTTATATTGTCATGTAATTCACAATATTCCCTAAGACACTAGACATGTTGTTCTTATGGGTTTTATTAAATTTTATATTGTCTAATAAATCATGTAGTAATGTGAAATAATGTTAAGAATTCTTATATTAGATATCCAAGAAAATGTTTAGTTATTTTTTTGATTAAGAGTAGAGATAACTACCAAAACCACTGGGGATAAGACTATGTAAAAGAAAAACTATGAAATTTTTTGTATGTAAAAAGTAATTGTTTTATCACGAAATTAAACCCCTATTTGGATACTATATGTGGCATTTACTTTGGAACATATGTATGTAGTGGTAAAATCCATAAACACCATGTTGGGAAATACTTGATCGGGAACTGGTGCATGACAACGACCGTTGGTATACAACATTTTTGACATTACGGGGTTATATTATTTAGAAAATTCCCAAGATCATTAAGAAAAAATTTTATGTGAAAAAATAATATTATAGTATATCATTGATAATATATATTTAATCCTATAAATTCATAAGTTAAGAAATATATCCAATTTATCGGTTATCCCACTAATGTTAATTTGCTTGTTATTTGTGTGTTTATTATTATAAAATTAATCTACCATAATTTTACCGTTATTCTAGTAAACAGGAGGAAATAGGTAGATCCCAGTTCATGTTTAAAATTTAAGTACACAATTTATTTAGTGGTGGACGAATGTAATGTCCTATTTTATTTCTAAAGTGAAAACTATGTTCGATACCATATGATATCCACAACATTGAGCATAAATTAAAAATGATAATTTAAATAGAAATATTTTTACCACTACATAAAATTTTCAAATATTTGAAGGACTATGTAAATTGTTAAATATATATGATGTAAATATATAAATAAATTTCTAGTTGATAGTGAATTATTATTTTTGGTATTTTCTATTTGTTCTTAAAAATACATTTTCTTCCCAAATAATTTTTTATTTTTATTTTTAAATTTCTATTACAGAAAATTTATAGAACATTTAGAAGACTTGTTTTATAAATAAAAGTCATTTTTTGTATCATTATATCATAAATAACATTGTGTGAAAAATTGGTATTTTTCAGATAATATAGATATCATAGTGTATTCAGAAAAATTCCATTTTTATGTAACATTGTCATTTCACTTGATAAATTAAGTAATGTAAAACTCTAATTATACGTATAATTTGATTTGAAGGTAAAATATTTAATTTTTATTTTTATTTAATTCAATTAATTACATCTATATTATCTTTATACATGGCATTAATAAAAAAAATTATTTTGGATTCAAAACACATTAGTCTAAAAACTATTTAAAATGCATAATATTTCATTATTGTAATTAATTATAATAACCCTGAATGATAAATTATTGAAATTAATTTTTTTGTTAATACATATATATTTATTTATTAATTTAAATTCATTTGTTGAGGATAAATATTTATAGAGTTAATATGAAATTATGTTTTTCATTGAAAATATTTTTGTCTTCAAAAAACTGATTTCCATTGTTCTTATGGTTTTAAAATGAATTAAATTCATCAACATATAAGAATTGGTTTTTGATAAAATTTATTTAGTATTTTGAATCATAATAATTAACATTATGTAACATGATCAACTAATTTCTTTAAAAACTAGAATCATAAGTGTGGAAATTATTATTTACCACATTTAATGGAAAATAGGTAAATTTGGGGTAAATATAATTTTAAAAATAATAAATAAAATATAACCACAAAAATATGAATATAAATATTTACTTTTAGTTAATAATAAAATTATATTTATTCCTTATATTTTTTCATTATAAATAATAAAGTAATCTATTTGATAAATATTATATTTTGGTAAAATAAAATCCAAATTGTATTTTTTTGCAATATTCACATTGAATTAAATATTTAAATTTTATGGATTAATGTATTTTTAAAATAATTAATATTTAAATTAAATATTATTATATAATAATATTTATCAATGATAAATCATAATATATTTTATATACACTCCAATGTAAATTTTATAATGGTTTGAAAACAATTATTGTAAAAAACCAGAATTTATCAGTAAATGTTGATTTTATTATAGAATATAAAATTCAAATATTTTTAAAAATAATTGGATAAAATATAGAATAGTTTTTGAGTCAAAAATTTAAAATATACAGTGATTAATTTTTCATAAATTTTTGAGATAATTAATTTTTTGGGTAAAAACCAAATTCCGTATAAATAAACATTGTGTATTATGACATCATAATGACCCAAAAGAGCTTTAATAAATATATAAATGGTATCCATGACCAAATATATTTATTAAATTTAATAATATTAGATTTTATGTTTATTTTTTTAATTTCATAAACCCTTTATGAATCCTCTAAAACCATTACATTTTTCAAGGTTTTAAACTCTTTTCTTTAAGAGTATAAATCACTTCTACATCTAGAAGGGAATTATTTTATTATTTTTAACAATTAATCATAATTTTTTTTAAAAAAAAATGAACCTATTATTATAAAACCATATGAAATCCCAATGGGATGTTTTTTTGGTTATATAATTATATATAGTCCAAAAACTATGTTTGATAAATAATAAAGAATTCACCACTAATTTCCTATATAAACCCCAAAAATCTACCATTTCAGTTCACTCCAAATCCTTGGAGTGTATCCTTACTCATCCTAATCCTCCTTAGATTCCTCTCTTGAATCTATAAATCACTCATGAATCCCCTCTTGTGAATTGTGTGTCACACTCTCATTGTATGGGATCCCCACCTTCTCTTCTTCATTCTTGTTTCATTATTATATTATACATTATATTTTCAATTCCTAATATTTGGAGATGTCTTTACATGTTTTTATTATTGAAAATTTGAAATTAAAAAGATAATATAGAAATTTCCCTCTCATAAAAACATTTCAAAAAATTTATGTTACTTCATTATGATGCTGAAATTCCATCATGATTCTCATGCCAAAACAATCATGCTGTAAATATCATACCGATTTCCAATAATGGGTGTTAAACATTATACACATATACTTGTTTTACATGGTAAATAAATTTATGTATTAAAAACTATATGATTGGGAATAAATTAGCATGATGAATGTATACATGTTTTATGATCTATGTAGAATACATAGGTATGAGAACCAAATGGAAGTGATCGGTGAGCCCATAATTATATAACGCTCCAATGCATCTTGTAATGCTTTCTCTCAAGAGATGTAGTGATGGTACAATGAGTAATCCTAGTTCTATTATGGGAAAATTTCCATCAAATGTACTTTATATGAATTTAAATAGAAAATAAAATAGAACTTTTACATTAATTTAATTTAGAAAATGAAATGGAATTTTTATAAAAATTGATATTTATAATTATTCAGTTAACTAAAAATGAATTTATAAATTTCCGTAATTTATAAAAAAAATTATTACTGACATGATAATTTAAATAATTATGAAGCTACCTCATAATAATATTTTAATAGTTATTCATTGATCATGTTAACTAAATTTTTTTTGTAGATATTGAAATGAATGAAATAATATTTAGATTTTAAGATATCATAAAATAATGTGGTGTTATATTCAACTAATCTAATGTGATTTCCACCTTCTCTTTTTTAAATACAACATTTAAAATTTTTAATTCTTAAAAATCATCACCTCCAAAGTGTCCCATAAATCATCCAAAATTATATTTTTTTAATCAGTAAAAAAACTAGTTGAGTGGTCTTGATTCGTATCACTTTCTATATGTGATTGATAATATCAATCGGTAGTCATTCATCAGCATACTCTTGTTCCAGTGGCATAAATTCTTATTTTAGTACATGTGGAGAATGTTTTATGGATTTTCTCTATAAGGATACATGGTACACATCCTGAACATGATAGATATTCATTGTGAGTGAATGAAAATAATCTAATGTCCAAATATAATAAATACTTTCAATGAGATCAATACATCAGGTGTTATTCAATACCTTTATTATAAATACCAAATCCATCTTTCTAGGATATATTTATTGGAATTAAATATAAATAAAATCATATTCTATATTCCACCAACGATTTTCCTAAAAAATTTATTATTGAATCTTATTTGCATATACTCATTGTTGAATGGATCTATCATTATATTCCGTTTATTCACTTAGATTATGTCCAAATATCATTCATTCTCTATATACACCATAAAAATAGGATATATTGAATTCCTTCCATATAGGTCATCATTAGGATCCACATGAACAATCAAGGGAATGATATTACTAAATAATAATAATAGAAAATGATGGTGTTGATCCAAACATCCATTGAAATTCATAGAGAAATATCTAAACATATCTTCTATAGTTTATATGGTACACTTGAACTATCCATATATCTAAGGAAGAAAAGAAGTATTGAAACAGAAAAATATTTGTATATATTTTGGATGTATTCTATTCAATATCAAGGTAAAAGATTGATCCCAATAAGGTGGAAAGAAGCGAGGAACTCCATGAAATCTCCAAAAAATCATAATTATCTACCATGTAAGATTATATAGAGAAATATATTATATTTTAATGATAAGATATGGTAATTTCAATAATTTATTTCAATAAAAAAAATGCACATATAGGGTACTCTAGAAAGTCCAATGATGAAATCAGATTGGTTTTCTTCCATTTATATATGGGTACTAGTCTAAAAATCTCCTTGAACATATTTATCATAGATATGACGTGCTAACACACAAAGGACCACTATACATACAAGGAAATATTCATTTATATGTTATACTATGTGAAACATTTTTTATTATCTCTTCAAATATTTATATTCCCATGATAAATAGTGATTTATGATCTATGTGCCTTTCCAAATACCTTATTCTTAAACTATGATATTGTGGAGGCACAAACAAGGTTCATAAAATATCTAATTCTATAATAATAATGGTTAATTTTGGGACCATTACTCATCTAATATTATCATTCTACAACATCCTTATGTTCCATAATAATCATCTCATTAATGAATGGATTAAAATTCATTTGAAAATGATAATATTGGAACAATTTTCTTATTATTTATAGAGATTCCATCCCAAATTACATAATTATTGGATCTATTTCAATCATAATAATAGAAATAATTTCTTGTCCCCTAATCCATAGAAAATAAATATCCTTGTTAGCCTTCCCATTATATTAATATAATGAAAAAATATAATATTTTTTCAAGTCCAACTATTTCATTAGAGAATTTTCATGATTTTTATTTTAAAAAAAATACATCAAACATTTATAATCAATATATATATATCACTAAATTCACCATGAAAACGATGCCTCTATATATTCACTATATACGATACCACTTTCAAACCCAAATCAGGAAACTATAAATTATTCTCACTAATTTTTTTAATGAGGCATAAGAAATCACCATATCTTTTTTAATGTGGATTAATCATAATAACTTATTAGTTTTATATCTATATATCATATAAAATTTTCTAATTTAAAATAATTTAAGCACCAGATTATTGAGAAATATTACCTTCTGTTATCGATAATTCAATTCAGATTCATTTGTACAAAGGAATATAACCCACATCCATGTAAAAATGGCGTTCGATTAGACAACACTAAGAAGTCTATCCTAATGTTTTTTAATTATCTAGTAATCAAATGAATAAATATAGATATCTGTAACCATTTTTTCTAAGACTTTTCTCAATATAATTTATCATTGATTTATTAATTGGTATATCATCAATTAAGATTATATAACTCTTTAATGAATCATTATTATGACAAAATTAAATTCGGAAAAATTTAGTATAGAATATATAATCCCTAAACACCATCAGAACTATTATAAATTGATTTTCGGTCATTTATTTCTATTTTAATATATCATAATATCATATATAATTACTAAAAACCAATAAAGATAATTTCTAATGAATCTATTCCTTAAAACGTTGTTAAATTTAGGGCATTTTTTGATTCCCAGAGTAACTAATATAAATTCATAATGATATTATAATATATGGAGATTTTTTTGGAATTATATCCTTCATGACGATTAGATAATAATATAAAAATCCATTATCTACAATGGACAAATATTTATCTCCTCTTAATTTATCAAATATATCAATAATACATGGTGGATGATACTATTTCAAAATGATTATATTATTATTATACAAATAGTCAATGAAAGAATAATTGAACAATCATTCTTTTTTAAAATGTCAATTGTTGCATGATATTCTAGAAAACTATTCCTAATTAATCCCTCATCAATATCGCATATATTTTCCTCTTAATTGCCTTTTAATATATGGAGTCAATTCCAATTGGAGTCTCCAAAATATGGGTTTCACCACGTATAACCTCTTTTGAAAACTAAAAATAATAATAATTTGAGGAACCACATTTACACTCTTATTTAAAGACATAAAAAAATCCATCATAATAATAAAATAATTAACGATGTGTTTCTATCTTTCCATCTCTGATAAATATGTATCTTGAATATGTAATAAAACCCATTTCATAGAAATAAATTAAAACAAGAGTTTATGTTGATCCCTATAATGAATTTCAATCCTAAACTAATGATAACAAATAACTTCTCATCCATTACATGGAAATTAATATGGGACATATACTCAGAGATACAATATATAACACCCCATGATTTTAAATTAACAACATCATCATATATTGAAAATGTGACACAAAACATTAAGCATAAACTTCCCACAAAATATATTTCCTGAAATTTAATCTCTTTGATTGATAGAGGAACATATATCCTAGATTCAAAATTGACTAAATTATAGTATAATATTAAATAGAAATTAAATTATTGGGTATAATTATTAACAAAAATAATTATTATTATTGTTATCTATTGATTATAATGAAATTAATAATCATTTAAATGTTTTTTCTCAAAAACCCTATTCATTCTATTAGGATAATTAATCATGATTTGAAAGAATAATTTAAATTTAATATATAACCCATTAGTAAATATTTATTTGACAAAATTGATATTAATTTTATCTAAAAATTTCAAATTTATATTATTGTTAGTTGTGGGGATTTTTCTAATGTATTTCTTCTTTTTGGTGAATTATTTAATATATAAAAAATTAATGCAAAAATAAGTTATAATTTATGTTAATTATAATGATAAATTATATTTTAGAGTTAATTTAATTATATATATATAATTTAAATAATTTTCTTATTTTTGAAAATAAATTTCAATAAAAAAATTTAACATTAATGGTTTTTCACATTGAGAACCACCTTTCTCATCATTAATAAGAGAATAAATTTAAATTAAATTATCTACATATGTGATTGTAATTTGTAAATATTTTTTCTATATTTGTAATCAAACTATTTTATATTATCTAATATGGTCATCATAATAATTATCCATATTTAATTTTGAAAATAATAAAAATTATTTACCATGGTTAATTTAAAAAATGATGAACTGAAGGGGATTAACATAAATGTTAAGGGTAAAATTAATCGAAAAACTAGTATATACATTTTATCATATATAGAAAAATAACTTATTTGCCTTAAAAATAATACATTTTGGACACATTTTTCGTGAGGAAATGTATGTACACCGCTTTATTTTCATTAAATTATTAGTTTTCCAGTCACATCAAATATAGAAGGACACCCACATTCTTGTCTAATTTACAACATAATAATATTTATTTTAATCCATAAACTACAAAAATAACATCCCAAAACCTCTCTACACATCCTAGAGGCCTTATTTTTATCATAAATCATTCAATGTAATGCTTTAGTGAAATCTAATGGTGGTCACCTGAAGAAAAGGTAATGATATTCAAACAATTGTTTTTATTTTATATCCTCTAAAAACTAAATAAATTATTATAAAAAATTTACGAAATAATAAATTTTAGTATAATGAATATAATGAGATGTTTTTCAATCAATGGAATGACCTTTAACTAACATTATATAAATCAAATTGGGGTTTAAATCACCATTCATATGTATGGATGACTTCTTCCCCACAATCCTATGTCAACAAATTTTCTATTAACACCACACTATATTGGGTATGATTATAGATATAAATATATATATTTTTAATAAAATATTTATACCTATAGAGTATTTATAGAATTTATTATTTTTTTACTATCAATTATATATAGGATAAGATAATGTCTCTCGGGTGTTTGACAGACTATTACCTCGTGAAGCGATATGATTCATTTTTCACTAACCCATTGCATGGAATTTAATAATGATATAGTTGATTACTGAAATGTTATATGTAATATAATTATAATATTTATGAAATTTTTACCATTATGAATAGATAATATATCATTTTATTTCTTACACTAAATGATGATTACATCATTCATGTACATGATGACTATTGCCTTCATAAAGCGATTTGACTCACTTTTACTTAACTAACCACATGGATGATATATATTTTAATTATTATAATTTTGAAATTATAATAATTATGGAATTATAAAATATTTCCAACCACCATTATTTAAGGATCATCAATAAATGGAATCATTTCCCATGAATAGGTATGACCTACCATCTCCCTGATCGTAACACACTTCATTTCAAAAAACCATAATTTAGGAGTTGTCATAAAATACTAGTTAATATATAAATATAATCAATTATTTTATATTTATTATTCATGATATGATGAAAAAAATAAAATATTCAAAATGGTGTGATATTTTATAACAATTAAACCATGACAAAACTAGACAATTAAATCCTAAACCAGTGAAATTAATGAATGATTATCAATAAATGGTTTACTAGATATCAGAAAATGATCATATATTTAATTATAAAAATAAATTTCATACTTTAATTAGTTAATAATACATTTAAAACTACAATAAATTATTTTAAATAGAATTCAAGAAAAAGGATGATTGATTAATGAGATTTAATAACTTCATTTAAATTCATTAGGTGTAAACTTATACATCATTTATTAGGAAAATCTAATATTTCATGTTTAATGTCCATTGATAATTATATTATTTATTCTCATTTTGAAATTTTTATTTATATTTGATACACATAATAAAATAATTTATCAGTTCTCAAATAAATAATATGATTTTTCTAAGGTACTTCATCTTAATTTCCCTTCATAGAGACGTAGTGTAATGTTATGCACATAATTTATTTTATATGTGGTATATACTACCTCTTTTACGTGTAATATAATTATTACATAGTAATACATTGTATTTAATGTTTCATTATTAATTTATTCATCCTTGGGGATTTTAGATAAATGTTTTTATGTTGTTAATAATCTCATAACTATAATCATTATATTTGGTTTTATTACTTCTTCAATTCCATAAATTTTTTAATAAAATGTGTGAAATAACTTATGATTATATTTTTTTTATTTATATTTTTTTAGGAGGAGTCTCATTTTATACACATAATAAATTATTTTATTAATTCTGATTTCAATGTTATGATTTTTTCAAAATATTATTTCATAATTAAATAATAATCCGGATTATTTATACTTGAATTTCAATTGATAGATATTATTAAATATTTTTTTAATAAACTGTTACATTTTCTTCTCATATATATATTAATGATATTTTTGTAAAAAATATTCATTCCTCTAATATTTTGTAGTTAAAATAATTTCTAAAATTCATTTTTGAACATCCAAATTGATTTCTCCATACAAATGAAAATCTACTTTCGTCCAAATTATTTTATTTTAATATTTGTCTCAAAATTACTTTTAACAATTTATATATGATATTTAATGGAATTTTAAGACATTTTTGATTATATATTTTAAAATGAATCATCTTTTCATTTTAAAAACTATTCCCATTTTGTTTGTATAAAAATGGTGAAATAATATTTTATATAATGTATTATTTTTGTACATATTTTTTCTATACTCACAACTCAATGTTTTTAATCATAATTTATACGTTTCAAAGATTATTTTCAAGAAAAATAATGCTAAAAATTTATTGTGATCTTTTTTATTCAAAATAAAATTCTC
The DNA here is from genome assembly GCA_963277665.1 of Viscum album. NCBI lineage: Eukaryota > Viridiplantae > Streptophyta > Magnoliopsida > Santalales > Viscaceae > Viscum > Viscum album. The sequence continues at coordinate 1,246,285,138 of OY728152.1, read as the reverse complement.
AGCAGGAAAATTATAATTCAGTAAGAATTTTTTAATGCTCTATATATGGTATTTATATTTATTAATGATGAAAATAAATTATATTACATATAATAAACAAGTTATATGTTTTATTGATACTATAAAAATTCATTTTATTGAATTTTACTGATTATTTTCACAACTTATTGTACTGACACTCCATTCCTTGATTCATTTTTTATCCATTGAGTTTCACTATATTTTTACAATTTCCAATGATAATTTAACATTCAATTTCCCCTATATGTCCATATTATTTATCTTAGAAATATTTATTTCTTAAATAAAATATCAATTTTACACATGGTGATTTCCATTGAATATATTTTTTGTTTTCTAGAGACATATAGATAAATGTGTATTCCATATACAATAAATATATTTTATGATAAGGAGTATTTTTCCTGAAAATAAATCATTTATTATATATACTGGGAATGTTTTGGATATGAAGATGCATGTGGGGACCAGTAATAGATATCCCCTCAATGCATAGGTAGTCTCATAAATAAAATCAATAATCAAGAATTAAATGGTTTATTACATGTAGTTTTAAAAAGTTTTTTGAAAAGGCTTGATGTCAGAGTTTTCATGAACTTGAGGCATAGAATCCAAAAATTAATAATTTTCTTCATTAATATTATATTTATTATTGTGAATGATATTTTCCCAATTGTACTGTCTCTAGATGGATTTAATTATATGTTTGTTTATTACATTCAATGTGTTTCTAATTAATTAAAAATATATATTGATTCTAATTTTTTTGGTTAAAGAGAGATTTCATAGTACACAACCCTTACAAGGAATTTTTCATCAGCCATATATTATATACAGTCAATAAGATTCCAGGAAGTGTACTTTGATTAATGTTCACATAAATTCTAGGAAGAATAATGTTATTTTATAAAAAATAATAATTATGTAGTTATTTTATTTTTTAGATATATTTTGGGAATCACAAGTTTTTCTATTTTACCAATACTACTATGAAATTCCATACATTGGGATGTGATACCTTGTTTCTTATGACAATATAATGAAGGAGACACTCACTCAAGGTTACTAGGGTCATGGTTTCTGTAGTCGTTATCAGAGAATGTTTAATAGAATTTTTTTACTATATTTAGGATAAAATAGATTATTTATGATACACATATATTAAAAATCATAATATGTGTAGAAAAACATCCTAATGTTTTGTTATGGATGAGATTATGTAGATTATCATTTCAATGGTAATCTATATGGATATTACATGTGGAACTAGTTATAAAATAGATGTAACTAGTGGTAAAAACAATGAAAATGGAACATTGGGATTGAACATATCATCACCGGGTGAATGTAAAATTTATTTACAACACACATGGTTTAAAAAACTCATTGGTTGAAAATTTTATAATCCTCATTTTATTTCAAACCATTACGATGGATTTTAATATATAATATCAGTTTAGGACCTTTGCAAAACCTAATATATCTTAACATGAAAATAAAATTACTTAATTGAATGTAAAATGTATTACATAAAGAAATGAATGGAATAATGTAATGCACATCTAGGTAAAATAGATGATTATGATGGATGAAATTAAATTTCATCATTGGGATCAATTTATTGTTCGATATCATACTTGTTGGGAACATGGGAGTTATCTAAGTCAATGATATCATACAAATGATAAATCTCGGAAGAATAATTGTAATATTTGGAAAGAAAAGATGATGTTTATAGTTATTTAGGTTTATTAATACAATTATATATATATTTTCATTACCAATGATATTTTGGTGACATGAATTATAGAGAATATAAGGATTGAGTTAAATTTTAAAAGAATATATGTCTTTATTATCATATGAGTTTAAGATATTGTAATTGGATTATTAGTTTAATAATGGTCGAAATTTAAATGTCTTCAACAACCATTTATACAATTCATGTGCTGTGAGTCTAAAAATATTAAGGATTTTGGGAGGAAATTTATTTCATGTATATGTTATGTTGAAAATTCAATTATGTAATAACACATTTAAATATTATAGGTAAATTTTTCTTTTTATTTGATAACAATTATGATAAACACAATAATTAATGATATTTTTATTAATGAAAAATAATATAACAAGAATCTGGGAACATTTATTTATAGAATACCATTTTCAAACAGTTATTTAATGAATAATTTTATTTCAAGAATTTACGTCTTATTTCATTGCAATGTTCTAGATATTATATTAATTTTTTTAAAACGACATCCTGCATACTAGGTGATAACCCAATACGTTCAGAGAGGTGATGGGGCTTGAACTCACAACTGAAGGACATTAAAAGATTAAAATCTACTAAAATATTTTGTTGGGTCCTGATTAATATATCATTAGTTGAACTATTTTACCAAAAAATAGAAATGATGAACCAAAGGTGTTACTTTTGTGGCTTAGAGATTAATGTACTATATTGAATAACTTGAGAAAACCATATTTGGTTTGGAAAATAGTTTCAGATAGATATAAATTGTTTTCTCTCATTTATTGATCATATAATCTATTAAATGTGAATTATAGTTCTTTAATAATTAATAAAAACAGTTTCCCACATTCTTGGAGTAAGTAATGAATTGGAAACTGATTGAATCATAACAAAATGAATAAATTGTGCATTTAAAATATATTAGAATCATGTATGAATATTTCAATATATTAATATACATTAAAAACTAATAATTATTATGTAATTGATTTGGAATCTAAAATGTGATCCAATTAAATTCATATTCTATAAGTCATATGGTATTTTAAATCATTATACATTTATAGTTTTGAGTTCCATACCACTACATTTAAAATGAAATATCTTGTGATCAATGAACTATATCATTATTGATAAATATTTTTAATTTTATTCCATATACATATCTTCACCTACCATCAATTTTATCAGACATGTTCTATCTAACTAAGAGTATATTTTATCGACTTTTTTATGATGCGGGTTTTTTAATGGCAGTACTTAAAATTTTAAATCCCCTAATTATTAAAATCATGTTTATATTTTGATGATAGAAATTATATAATATATGAGAATATAGTATACCATGATTCTAAATGATGAACATTTTATTCAATAAAACATTTAAAATATAATACCAAGCTTAATAAAATAATGAATTATATATATTTAAATTTAATCTGATCAATATCTAAGGGAACATGAAACCTTGAGTAAAAAATAAACAATAATATAGTATACCCTTATAAAATAGAAATTTAATTGGAGACTATAAATAGTTCTAACTAGATAATTAAAATAATTTACATATATTTATTGGAAATAAAAATAGAATCATTTAAAATAAAATGAAATGTTTTCTAAAAAACACAATTATTTATAAATGAATATTTAGTCAATTTATTCACCCATAGTTTAAAATTATGATATAATTTTTTTAAAATATATAATATAAAACAATGATCATTTTTGAAATCATAATATCAATATTATTATATAGTGATTTTTGAAGAATATTATGGAAATGTTTCAATCCTTGTTGAAGATTGATAAATACACAATTTTAAATGAAAAATTCATTTTCATTATCATAAATTATATAGAGATAGTACAATTAAAATTTTATTCAATTTAAAATTATTAATATTATATATATATATTAATTCAATTTAGGTCAAATTAATAATTTTTTAAAATAAATTTTTTATAAAACCAATGTAAATATATGAACATTTAATCATCAAAAATCCATTTTTGTCACATTAGTGAAATTAAATAAAAAATTTATTTTTCAACGTAGGTTAAAGGAATTTGTAAAAATATATTACATATCAGAATTAGAATAATTAATATTATATTATATGGTTAACATAAGTTTTTACTGAATGAATACTAAAAAATAATTATTTTCTATGGCTAAGGTAAAACTAGATTTACTGGTGTTTAAACTAAAATAACATAGATTAAATTAACAAAAAGTTTACATTAAAAAATATTTAATGGATTATTACATCAATATCATGTATATTTATCTATAAAAATCTATTTTGGACACTTGTTTTATGTAAAAAATTAGATTACACATTCTTCTCTTTAGAACATTTCATGTGAGCCACTCACCTCACTTATAAAATTCCACACAATCCCCACTGAACAAAAAAAATTAAGAACATTTTAGATCATACATTATCATCTAAAATAACTTCACAAAATCTATCAAATCATATTATAATCCACATTTCTATCTGAAAATCATATTTTAAAGTTGTTTATGATAAAAAATATGTTATCGGTTGGATAGGCAATGATATTCAAATGAGTGTTTTTTATTTCATCATCGTCCTCTTTAAAATATTATTTAAAAATATTTATATTGTATCTATAGAATAATTCTTATTCTGATATTATTTATTTTTAATTTTATAACCTACATCCATATCCACTTAAATCAAATGAGATTTGAAATCATCTTTAGTGTGTATGGTTTACTACCACCTCACGAAAGGATGTCCTTCATTTTCTCAATACCACCTCGCATAGTTTGGATTGAGGATGGATATAAAATATATATATGTAATTAAATAAATTATTATTCATTTTCACTAAATATTTCATAGATAATTATTTACTATCCACTATCTAAATGATATTATAATTTTACTTGTGTTAATGATGGACTTCCGCATCATTAAGTGATGTGATGTATTTTTCACTAATGCTTTATATAGAAGTGAATGGTGATAATGATAATGAATATATGATATAAAAATTAATTAATTTTTATATTATTGAAACATTTATCATTATGGAGATAAAATATATCAATTTGTTTCTTAAAATGAGAAATGATAACATCGTTCATGTACACATGCTCTATTGTCTTCTGATGTGGTGGAACACTCTTTTCATCATACCACCACTTGGGTGAAATATATAAGTAATATTATATCTATAATATTATTAAAATTATATAATTATTAATTATTACATTATATATATTCATAATTATTGTATAAAAATGAAGGTGATATAGATGAGTATGTAAGACCTACCGTCTCCATGAAAGTGACATATATCTTTTACTAAAAACAACCACAAGAACATTTTTAAACATATAATTGACCTATAAAAACAATAATTAGATCAGGATTCTTATTATATATATATATATATATGATGAAACCATATAATATTAAACAGAACTATAACTTTCATAATAACTCATGAATGATAAAAATGGACACTAACACCTAAAACTATGAAAATAATTAATGATTATTATTATATGAGTAAAAAGATGTTATACATGGTTCATATAAGATTTTTTACATAGTAATATAGTCATAGAATAAGTTAATAGCTTGTTTTAAACCACTATACTTATGTTTAAAGCATGGTAAACGAACATGATTTGTGCGGAATGAGATTTTATAACTAAATTTCCATTACTTTTGTTAAACTTATACTTTATTTATTATGTCATGTGGGAAATATGTGGGTACAGACATTTAATTGTTTTATGTTTTACATAAACAATCTTTTGTGGATATTCATATTATACACATAATCGATTATGTTATTAATCACTGCATCAATGATATGATTTTTATAATGGACTTCAAATCAATTTCAAATCAATAATGAAAATTATGATGTTAGGATAAGAATTTATTTTATATTATGTAAATAATACCTATAAAAATGTAATATAATTATAAATTTATAATTTACGGTATTTTATGTTTCAATTTTAGTTATTTCATTCAATGTGAATTGAAATTAATGTTACCATGTTGTAAATATGTTCATAACTCAATAACGTTTCATTAGGTTATATTACATCTTAATTTTATTTGGCATTCTAATATTTTTTGTGTAATGATTTATTATTTATTAATGGGTTTTGACTTATTAATTAAAACCATATAATGGAAGTTCTTGATGGTAGATGAATATTGTGACTTATACATCACATTTAATATTTATGAATTTCCTTCATTAAGAATTCAGTTATTATTAACCTTGAAACATTCAAAATTATATTATATCTTGATCCATATCATTGAATGTTAATTTATTAATTGTAATGTGTTTCCAGTTATTTAATTTTCCATATTTATTATGACATATCTAATTTTTGTTATCTTTTTATTTAATAATTGGTAAGTGGTTTTAGTTATTTACCATACCATTTTTATTATTTTTGTACATTCATGAAAAATTTAATTTTACTTAACCCATATAGATCACTTGAGTTCACTATTTCATTATTTACGTCGTATTATATGATTTTTACTATGATTAATTTTCTTGGATATGGGAGATTGGAAAAAAATTGAAAAAAAATTAATTATGTTGTAATTTGTTTTAAAACATTTAATATGGGGATCATTAATGACTATAGTTAAACATGAATTGTATATTATTCTATTATTCATGATGTAATTCTTTGTATCTTTTGTGGATGTAAAAAATAAGACTCCAAAAATGGTCTACTGGGGTTAGGATCACAATAAAATATATTCCCAAAATAATATCAAATGAAAAAGAAGAAGAAGAATGTCATGTTTTGTAGAAAGGAATCACCCATTAAATTTTATAATATATGTGTTATAGATCTATGACATGGCAATCCAACCATTAGTAGTTTTAACTACCCACTAAAAATATAATCATTGAGGTGGTGATGTGATGACCAATGAAATTTCTCATGATATAAAAAATTTTATATAAGAAGAATCAAATAAATCATTTTCATATTAGTTTTGGGGATAAGGTTAAATTTCACTACATTTCAATGTGCTTCCACATAATATATATTAATTACATTTTCCTATCCTTATTCCATATTCATCTATTGTGGTACGTTCCCTTAAAATTCATGGGTCACTAGTTTGATTAATTATTAATCACTATAAAATTAATGCATATTATAGTAATGTCCTCATTATTTCCCTAAAAATAATTATCTAGATGGAACTTATCACAACACCTATAATATTGTCTCATTCCCGTAATAAATTTTTTAGATGTTTCTTTACACAATATTTAGATGATGTTAATGGAATCACTAATATCTAATTCTATAATGGTTTCCCATTTTCACAGTGCTGAGCTAACAATTTCATATCATCATTACCAATAAATTCATGAAATTAGGGAAAAAATATTTCTATGTTTACCTAATTACATTATATCATCATTTGAGGAAAAAAATTTGATTATATAAATCCCTTCAGATACACAGCTAACGAAAATCAAAGAAATACCCAATCATTATTTCCAAATTTTATATCATATCTAATGAATGTGTGATAAATAATGTGATAAAACAGATAAAATATACCAAACCATCATTTTCATTACAATATAATTTGGGGGAAATTCTATCCATTTATAGTATCTAGCATAAAGGAATTTATATATTTTTAAAGTCCCTAAATATTTTCTCTATTATATTATTTACATTTTATTAACCATTTTATTATTCTAGAACAAAAAACTACATTTATCAGAATCTCATATCAAATAGTGACCTTCTTCACTAATATTTTAATTCACATGAAATACTAAATTGATTAAAATCACTTCTAGAGTATTATTCCACTTGTTATCTATCAATAGGTTTGCATTTAAATTAAAATATAGAGGATTATGCCTTATAAATCAATCTAGCATAGGTTAATCGACTTATGAAAAAACATGATTATCTATTTGGGAAATGTTTTTCCTCATAACCTTAGTCAAATACCCTGATATTTAAATTAATTTCTATGTTATAATAGTATATATATTAGTTTTCTTAGATGTTAATCTCCACAATTTAAGTATATATTTAATTCATTTCTTCTATTAGGATACCACTGTAAATTGTTCCACACTAATAGTTAGACCACAATTATAATGAAACATGATCCATAAAATATAAAATTCAATGATGGTAAATGATTTTGAATACTAATTGGAATTATTATAATTTTCAGGGTAAAATAATTTGGTTAAAATAATTGTCACTAGTTTTCTAATAATCTTGTTTATATTAAAACTATATAAATCATAAATCAATTAACATAGAGATGATGTATATTTTATAACACACGTAAAAGACACTAGAGATATATCTACTACAGATCTGTCAGTTTAATAGTCTTTAAGAAATAGATAAAAATCTGATTTATATATTGAAATTAAAATATATAATACAAATAAGAAGATACAAAACTAGGTAATTGAAATTATTCACAACATCATTACATATATCCAATGTAATGGAAAATAAATAAATTTTCATCTTATATTATTAGTAAGGTTTACAGACAGTGGAAGATATAATGAATAAATGATACATAATCAAAATGGAATGGTATATAACTATAAAAGACAGACCTTTAATTATATAAAATTCCCACAGAAATTAAAATCTAGATAGTATTAATTATTTAATTTTCGGAATAATAATAATTCTCTTTTGAAAGAAAAATATTGTTTATATTGGATTTCATGATCTCAGTTATAATGTTATCTTTATCATTTATGAATTCATACAATAAAATATAATTGAAGTGTACGATGACTCCAAAAAAATATTAATAAATGTGATCAATTATATTTTTTTTGTTAAACAAGTTGATAGACCTAGGGTCTATCATTAAATGGGCTCCACCTATCACTATATATCTAATTCCATTCTCTTATATTTAATTATCCATTGAATTAAAAAACAATATTCCTTATATTGAATTATTTATAATGGGTAATAATTATGAAATAAGGAAATTTATTTATTCAATGAAATTGAATTTATATTATCTCACTTTATATTGAAATGTTATATTGTAAATGAAATATGAGTTTCCATGTAACAAATAATTTGGTTAATTAAGAGAAATACAATGTCTAATTAAATAATATAACAAGAAAGAAAATATTTCAATAGAATTTTAATGAACAAAATATTACTAAGAAATAAATAATGACAATAAATTCACAAAAAAATTAGTTTTTAAATTCCTTTATCACATTTATAATCTTAAATTATGGTAGTGAAAGAATAAAATATGTTTTCATGAGACTTTTATTTATAAAACTAATGAACTAATGTAGAATAAAATTTATCATATCAAATGAGAATTAATATATGATTTTATTTGAAACATTACATTACTGAATTCATGATACAAATATAGGTATGTTTTGATGAAAAAAATACTAAAATATTAATGGGATTGGAAAATATAGAGATTATGAAGGATAGATTTTTTTAATCCATCATGGAAAATTAGACAAATACAAAAATGAGATTATACAATTAATTATTATCTACTTTATTTATTATAAACTATAACACCTAGAGAGAGTAAAAATTACTCAAAATGTTATTAATCATGAATGAATTTATATTTCGGATAACAACATTTAAATTTCATTACATATTACCAATAAAAATAAAATGTTCCATAATGACAAATATAGTTAAATTTATTTTAAATTGAGATGAAATATATTAAGTAATTTCTTATTTTAATCATATGATATATCATAATGTTGTATATTGAATTTAGAGGTATTAAAATTACAAACCAGATTCATATACAGATATATAACGTCCTATATCATTCATTTATAACCTCTTATCAGATATTTTTTTATCAATTATTCATTATTATAATTTTTTCTTGTGTTAACTATTATTATTTTTTAAAATTTTCTATAACGTGATAAGGTCCAAAAACATTAATTGGGGTTATATCAACTCTATAATTATATTCATGATATAAATATCATTACTATTTAATATAAATATATATTTATTTTCATCCAAAAAAATAAATATAAATAACAATGTTCCTAGTGATGGTAGTCCATTTATAATGATAAATTTGTTTTTTCACATTTTGACAGATGGAACAAAATTTTAAAATATTAAGCTTTATCTCATGTGGTAATTATTTTTCTTGAATGATAACATTTTTTTCATTATACATGGGATAATTATAAATTTGAGATATAGAATGTAAATAGAATTTGTTAAAAACCAAAAATTATAAGGTTTGGATGGGGATTAAGGCCCAAATGGTTATATGGGTGGTCAATTTAGGTTTGGAAGTGAAGGTCTTTGATTGAACCAGTTTTCATAAAGATGACATTAGGCACATGGATAGAGAAGAGTTTTTATAACTATTCCAATTGACCGTGTGTCACAAATTCTTTATGAGAATAGTTTTTGTAAAATTTTGAGCGACTAGGAGGCCATGATTCTTTATGCATGTCTGTTGTGGTAACTCACATAGTCTGGGCACAATTTTCTCAAAATAGGCACCTATCCTATGCACTTAGGGTCACCAATCCAATAACACTGAATTATTAGTGCACGGCTAGACAAAAATATGCAAATGAACTATGAATACTCTAGCACTACGGGATAGTAGGCTTTATAGTTGGTTCATTATTTTATAAACCCAATAACCAAATAGTGGGGGATTTAAAATGGGGGAATTTAATTGGTTTTCCCTTGTTTAATTACAGGAATTAACTTGAATTACCACCATATTTGTGTTAAAATTCAATCCTTTGGAATCTCCTCATATCTTCCTCTGGGAATGGTTTTTACATCATCATGTGACATTGGGTTCAAATTTTTTTTCTCTCAAATGATTCATCTTGGTCTTTTAATCACTCATCTTGATTCCATTTTTTATTTAGCTCCACTTAATTTGTGATATATTAATGTGATCTAATATGAACTATTGTTAGGGGGTTTTAGGATTTCATCAATTTTTCACGAACCATTTATGACTAGATATCGATATTAGAGGATTGTACCTTCCTAAACATTATTTAGGTGGACAATAACATTTACCATCAAATTAATCATTTTATAAATTATGTTATTATACAAAGCAGCTATATTTCTATGAAACACCTCTATAATTTTAGTTTATGTATGTAGGAAATAATACATGAAATGAATACTAATAATTTATTTTGAATAAAAAAGTATGAGGTTTTTTCGACATCTTCCATCATCCTCATGGTATTTCTCTATTGTATGTCATTTCCTAGGCTTCGTCTGCATTATTTAGAATTATTTTAACCGATTATAGTTATAATTCCCTTGCATATTTTTAATTTTCTTATGGTGTGTTAAATTAACAATCAATTAAGTCATTTTAAAACTATATAATATGATATGGTTGGTTTTTCCTTCCCCATTTTGATAATAAAATATCCTTTGGGGGTGCTATCTTCTCTATTAAAAAATGTGATAATAAATATTAGAATAGAATGTTGATGAATTTCATGCTTAACTATATTCACATTAATGTTATAATTGAAATGAATAAATGGTTAGTTATGAATTTGTTTTAAAAATTATAGTATTTTTAGGAATATGGTCTCTTTATTAAATGAACAGAAATGATAAAATTAATTTTTCATGAATTGATAAATACATTAGTTTTTTTAAAGTCCTTGTATGGGATCATAGGTTGTTAAAAATTGTATATAAACCTTGAGTAATACATGGATTTTATATTACATAATTCAATGGATGGTTTCATATTTTACATGATTTATGATACATTATGAGGGATACTTAGTTACTCTTATAGAATAAATTGGACATTCTCATTAGTCTAATGTCTTCTAATACTCATGAATGATACATAGTCCCAAGTGGTTTTCATCCTAAAAAATTAGTGGGAACTGTTTCTATACCATTACATGATTGAAACTTGGTCCCCTATGTGGTGTTCCACGGTTGAAACTAGTGGGTTATGCATTTACGCCATATTAAGTGGGATACATTGGATTCCTATTATCAGATTTCCTTTTATGCACACATATGGTGATGGGTAAATATAGTTATAATGGTTCAATATATGGTATTAACCTTTATAGATCACCATGGATGTTTCCATAAATTAATTTCATTAATAAAAATAAATCATATATTTTAATAACCTATGGAAAACTAGTTTATCATACTTTAGGATGAGTTCTTTAATCCAACGAATTATCTTGTGTTTTATCCTTGTTATATTTGGACCTTAAAATGAACTAATTATGTCCCAGTGAAAATATATATATTTATATATATATATATTAATATAAATTTCTATTAAGATAAAATTTATCTAAACATATTGACTACATTTAGAAATATTCTGGCTTATGCTGAATCATGTATTGTCAGGAAGGATTCCCTTTGAAACCCAATCTAACTTATTTACTTATTTTACTACATTAAATATCATTCTAACACACTTTTATTTTTTATATTCAAATAAGGGAGACATTTTTACATAATAGGTAGTTTCATATATAGTATATATCACACCATATCTATGATTACATTAAACTAGGGTTCCTGAACCGAACTCATGATTAGAGGTCCATATTAGGGGATTTTTCTTTCTTGTTGTTATCCTTTAGATTTAGTGTTTAGTATGAGAGAAAATTAACAATCATGTGATCATGATTATATTAGAGAAATATTATAGGTAATTTATTTATTATTTACCAATAGTTTCCATGAAACTCTTTTTGAATTATTTTTTGTTTAATTTTGTAATCTCTTTTGGATATATACGTCTGGTTATATATCTAGTATTGGCCACATTACTATCTACTATTTTCATCTAATTAAATTTAATAAAAATTATTCCACTTTTTATTTATTTATTTATTAGTTTACTGATTAGATTCTATAATCATGAGGGTATACCATCCCACATATTCTGTCATTGTTCCTTCACAAGTAGTCAGTACCCTCCGGCATATGGGGAGGTGTGCTTGAGGTCATGTGACAGACCGGATCATGACACCATTTCAATGAATCCATGTTTAGGATGTTGAAATATCATATTATATGTGTTTAATTTTTTTGTTATTACTTTTTTTGGTTTTTCATAAAAGTTATTTGGAATGTTTCAATGATTGATAAATAGCTTGTTCTGGGAGTGATCAAACCACACATGAGGAAAAGACCAAGTCGTCATGGATGGGATTCTGTTTCATGATGTTCACTATTACCATGGAGTATAATTCACCAAATTTTATTTTTTATAACATCCACTATTACTAAACTATTATATTTACAGTATTTCAGACCAGGACAAGTATTTTACGGAAGTACCATTACATGCATCATTTTGGAAATGTGAATATTCAAATTCCATCCATAAGTCATGAGACGTAGTTCATGGATAGATGTGAAATCTGTGTTTTATTTATAATTATTTCGTTCATGATTTGATGAGTATCTTCTAAGCATGTTATCTAGTAAATCATGTCTATGTGATTATAGTTTTACGTATAACCTGACTACTTATAAGTTTGTGATGGTGATAACATTCCCTGTTTTACTTTTGATATATAATTTTTAATTAAAGTGATATCATCATCCTAAAAATATTTTTCATGATTATCTTGATGGGGAAAAATAACTAACCATTAAATACATGATTGTTCTGTGGGCCATTAATTAAATTGGCTAAAACATACTGGTTGTTCTTAAATGGGTGCTAATTTTAAAACTATAAAGTGTATTGGTGCTTTATAAATTTATAAATGGTTTCACGTTTAATCGAACCTTCATATATGAAATCGATATTCCTTGAGACCACTAAATTTATATAGAATCTATTAAATCACGGTTTTATTTTAAATAGATTAATTTATAAGGTATTTTACCATTATGACATTGTCATGGAGACTCATATTTCCAAATTTATAAATGCATAACTATATATTAGAAAGCTAGTTTGAAAATGAATTTAATGAGATAGACTTGACTTGACCCATGTATACTGGTTATTGTGCTATGTTCTTGTGATATAAATATGTTTTGGATGTACTTAGTATAAAATTGTTTTAAATAATATTTTATTAACTAAAATTTGGTTGTATTTAGATGAACCCATAATAAATTAACGAGACCCTTCATGGACTCATTATCTTTTACATAACATTGTATTTAACTCTACGGGGATATGGTTATGCTATAATGGAATTTCCAATTAATGTAGTTACAAATACTTATATAGGATCACATATAATCATATTTTGAAATTCTATATTATCATTCCTCTCATTAATTTATAATAGACCTTTTATCTCATTTTGAGTTTTATTAATATGGAGTTATATTTAATTTAGATTCCAATTCCAACTTGTAGTTTATTATTTTATATAGATTTGAATTGTAATTTTCTTAAAATAAGAAAATTGTAAAATCTGATAGAAAAATAAATTTTTTAATCAAAATTTTGAGATAGATTCCCTAAATTGTCATAATATTTTAGCTGGATAATAATTTTTTAATGGAAGTTTATATAACATTCATGTATATAATTCCATTATTTAAATAATTTTTATGAAATTATACATTTTTACAAGTGTATACTATTACTTAAAATATAACCATTAAAAGTTGTATAGAACTAAATTAGAATTAGTTTAATAAAATAAAATGTAACCTTACGTGTTTTTCATAACATCATCATCATTTATGTGATGTTTCAACATTTCCCAAGCTCTCTTTAGAATATTAATTATAGTATTTATCAAACACATCTATAAATTTTATTAGTTTTCATCAAACATGTAGGTTAGGTGGAAGGGACTAGTGATATTTAATTATGAGAAACTAGTTATAAGATTATATGTTTAAAAAATAAATTTTGGGATTGATTATTTTAGGTAGATCCATTTTTTTGTTTAAATCATCTTTTATTGATAAATATGTGTTTCTAGCATGAGGTGACATTCTGGTGTCATTTTATTGTAGGAGGACACAATTATTCTAAAAAGACGACTTTTCTGACTAGGTGTTCATGTGAAAACATAAGACTTTTTGTATGTGTGAGATCATTTAATTATCTGTTTAATGATTTCATACATTTGGAGGTAGTTATTATCCACTTAATAGGTCAAATGAAACATCTTAATTTATAGTTTTTGATGATTTTGGAGATCAGAATCCAGATTAACTGACATATTGGATTATATAAATCTAAATATAAACCAGTTTTATAGTTCCTATAATACTGTTATGCATAGTTCTGATAACCATATGGTTTGTATCAAGTATGTATGATTTATCTTATGAAATCTCAGGTTATTATGAGTGGAAACAAATAGTACCTATTATGTTTCTAAATTTTACTTAATACCATATGTGTTAAGTGGTGATAATTATATCCTTGAGCCATTACACTATGTTCATAGGTCATATAATGAGTTGGTATTCTAGTGCATTAGAAGAAATCAAATATATCCCAATGCTTGGGATGATGCTTCAAATAGACTATATTTCAAATAAAAACATAGGTTTATTTAGATTTTACACATAATAGTATGGCACATTTTTTTGTATCTTAAGGAATGTTTGATTCATATTTCAGAAGAAGAATATGATGGATCATGCTTTTATGAAGATGGTTTTTTCCTATTTTTATTTTAGTTATTGGGAAAAAACATTTTTCATCATCTAAAACCATTATTTTTGAGTAGATGTACTATGTTTGATTAGATGAGTTCCAATTTTCAGTAAATGATAAATATAAAGCTCCAATAGTGGGGATCATCATGAAAAATAACCTTTATGGTATTACTTCATGTAGTCTTATTGAAATAGAATATGAACTATTGGAAATGGTCAAAAATTATTTTTAATTCCCATGGAGATGTTATATTTTGTTTTGTGACTGTGAATGCGAGGAATCTAAATATTGATATGTTTTTATGTATATAGCCTATGTCGAAGCCTTTAATTAAGTTGAACATCAATGGTTATTCTTGAGTGATCGTGAAATTACTTGGGTGGTAAAGTAATTATAATTACCTGGAAATTACATTTAATTTTTTAAAATAAACAGAATTATTATGTGTCCCTAAAAATTGATGGCATAAGATTCTATGACCTGGAGAGATCGAAACAGATTTTAGAACATCTTTAAGGTACATTGAGTAAACATGTGAATGGTGAATTCTATCTTCTAAACTAGTGCTCGGATTAAAACTACAGTGGAACCAATGAATTAGCAGTGTTGGGATTTTCTTAAGGGAAGCCTAAATTTGTTTGGAAAAAGGAAGTTGAAAAATTTAACCTCTGGGCCTTACAAAAAAATAACATAACAAGTAATTTTATTTATTTCATTGTAACTATAGAGTAGTGGTGGTGGGACCACGGGGGTGTCAGACAACTTAATGTATGGTTACACATGGTTGTGTAACTGTACCATTAGTATAATTAATATGTTCATTAAATAAATTCATTAATGAATCTCATTAATTGTGTGGTGGGTTGATCTCCCATTTTCATCGATTTAAAAAAAATCATTGGTAGGGGTTTTGGGCACTAAAGAGAGGAACCTATGACGAAGTTCTGACGACATCTTCCCACAATGAAGAATGGAGCTTCGAAGACCATTGCAAGCTTCAACGATGAGCTCCAAAGGACGTGAACCTTCTCCTTCATCTGCAACACCCTCGAACGTGGACATTATTTCCTCAACTCCAGCAAATTCCAATGAACTCAAGGTGGGGTTTTTCATTTGTTAACTATGAGTTGTTCATTATTGAAATGCTCCCCTTGTTATTATGCTAATGTGATGGTCACGGGGAAAATGAACAATGCCTATACCGTCTTCTAATCTCGGTATCGGTAGTATTCTTCATGGAAAACTGGAATATATAGCGGCAATGTTAATCCAAGGGCCACGTAGTGTAGGCACTATCCCTAGAGGACCGTAGGGGAAGAAAAGTAGAAAATAGTACAACCGGAGCTTCATCGGAGGCCTTCAGAATCTCTGCCAGCGCTCCAGCATCAGCGAACGAGGGAGGAGGCAGCCCGCACATGCCAGTCGTTAAGGGATGGAAGTGCTTGAAGGAAATGTGATGGGAAATCGGTGGCGGGACATTTCGAGCTGTGTTGGACCTGTGGGGGGGGGGGAGATGTAGTAGTGCACTGTGGAAGAGGGTTGCAGTAGAGGTTGGACCCGCGGTCCACATGTTATGTAGATGGTTGGTCCACACAGACCAACTTGGTGGTGCAGCACCATACCGCTAGGTGGTGCAGCACCATCCGACACCACTACTTTGAATACCCGAATGCCTCTACCATTCAGGATGGGAGTGGACCCCTGTGCTCGACCAGTGGGTTGTTCCATACATGGGGGGTCAGGATGCACACCCGTCCAATATGTTGGACCCGAACCAATCGAACTGGGACAAACCCAGGCCCAGCTGAATCGGACCAATCCCAACCCCTTCGGCCAATGCACAATGGGCCAGGTCATCTTGGTCAGACTGGTTCAGACCAGACTCAGAACCTTTTAATCCCAGTTATGCTTAAATGGGAATATCTTCTAAACTGGGTGTCAGTTTGACGAACCATCTGTGATTCCAGGACCCTTAGAATGAGGCGTTCCATTTGAGATACTCCACATCAGTTTTGGAGAATGTTTGTGTATTGATAGGTTGAACAAAACCCGAAACAAACCGAGGTATCGGCACTAACATTCAAATAACATATAGACAAGGCATCTAGTTAACATGCCGTATATTTCATTGGAACTCTAATGACATGAAATATCATTGGGTTACTTATTCATGGGACTTTTTTCTAGTTGAAATATGACTAATGGATTGAGAATAAGATCATATCGGAATAAAGAAAGCATTTTACGGGAATCTAGTGGTTGGGTGGGATGTGAAGAATGAATAGAAATCCTATGTTGTTCAGCACTTAGGGATCCTTTGTAGTTCAGCACCAAGTTATCCTATGTGGGTCAGCAGTGAGCGATCATGTGTGGGTCAGCACCTAGTAATCCTGTGTGGGTTAGCGCCGAGTGATCCAGCGTGAGTCTGCATTTAGAAGTCCTATGTGGGTCATCACTGAGTAGTCATGTGTGGGTCAACACTGAGTGATCATGTGTGGGTCAACAATAGAGCCTCTTAACAGAATAAGATGATCTAGCTTTACAAATAATCATTTGTACTTATGTACGTAAGTTATACATGTTGTGAGTTGCCTTTGGATTTATGCTTTGTGATTGAGATGAATATTTTTTTCCATTGTGGAATTCTAGGAGAACTTCATGGGTATCGGGGTCTCTACTAGGTATTTTTAGACTCACCCATGCATGGGATTCTCCTGAACCATGTTGTGTCTTGGGCAGAAAAGAGACATCTAGACTGATTCTAGAAAAGTCAGGGCTTGATAGTGCTCGGAGTTGACTGGTTGATGTGATGATCCATAGTGACCAGTTGTACCTACCCTTCATGTAGGATCCTTGGAGGACGACCTGAAGGTCTATTTTCCATTTTTCTGTTCATCCATTTCGGAAGGGCTTGTATTACGGACCTGTAACTTTCAGTATTTACTGATACACTCAGTGGCATTTTTTTATGTCCCCTTCATTGTGTTTTATTCATAAACAGCGTGACCTATCATTGTGTGTATAGGTTTTGAGGCAATGAATTCTTATTATAGGGATATTAATTTCTGATGCGAGTCTCCAACCCCTGGCCTATAGAAGGCGGGCGTAGGGTAGTCACAGCACGAGTCCTGAGGGATGGGTCATGACAATGTTGTATCAAAGGGAGGTCAATTCTACCAAAAGTACTAAGAGTCTATGTTTCCAATGTAGAAATAGTGTTAAGATTCATGATTTCAGTTTTCAGTTGGGGGAGTCCAGTTTTTGGTGTGGCAGCTGACGCATCCACACACCAGGACCCTGAGTTCCGATTTCCGACTCGATATAAGAAAACACAAATTGCGTGTGTTTTTAAAATGATTTTCTTTTGATCTCTATTGAGTAAGATCACAAGGTATAACTTATTAACTGTGGAAAACATATTTCTTTTTAATATGGAACTGCATAGACATCTATCTAGGATTTTAGAATGGGTATGTGATATTTTCCCCCCAAGCAACATGCCTTATGTTTAGGGCCCTCTTATGGAAATGGTACATTCGGGTGGTGTACAAGCAGAACCACTTCCTGTTGGGAAATAGATAACATCAGCCCTATTAGAGGACCACACACACTGACTAAGCATATTTCAGGAGTTCCAAAGTCATAGAACTCTAAGGATTCAAAGTGAGACAGAGACCCAGGATGCTGAGGACTAGCTGGAAGTTGTGGGACATGCTTTTTGTTGGGTCGAGACACCAACAGACCAGATGGTGATCTTAGCTGCTATCCTCTTTCATGGAACAATAAAGAGTTGGTGGATCCTGATGCTCCAGACACACAAGGAGGCCACCCTCATTTGGTTGCTCTTCGAGAGACTCTTTATGGCGGAGTTCGTACTAGTGACACTACAAAATATACATATTCAGAAGCAACTTGACCTATAGTAGGGTAGCCTGAGAGTGGCCAATTACTCTGTGAGAATCACTGGCCTCTCTCACTACTCCAATGACATGGTACGACACCCATTCTTCAAAAATAAGACCTTTCAAGAAGGTCTCCTGTAGGAGATCTATGAATCGATGATATCGCTGAATATCCCGATGTAGGGTGGAGTGCTCAATCAAGCATTATTGGTGGAGAGATTTTTCGTTGAGCAGACATCAAGGGTTAGAGCCACCACTAGATGATAGGTATCCGAGTCATCTACAGCAGGCTCTAGGTTGATGAGGTAGAGGTCTATGTGGTCCAGACCATCTAGGGGACGACCCCCAGACGTAGGATAAGAGGTACACATCTTGAGAGGCAGAGGAGGCCATCCTAGGACTAGAGCCTATTTCTATTATGATGGTGAGGGAACATGGCTTGAGACTCTCTAGCTCCCCACATGGATAATAAACTAATGTCCAAGGTACTACCAAGACAATGACAAAGATTCAAGTGAGGAGGTCTGAATGGAAGAAGAAGAAGTTGAGGAGCTGGCTGAGAAGAAGGAGGTGGGTGGCCTTTTGAGGTAATACAACCACCACCCTAACTATAGCAGGCAGGTGGACAGGGGTGAGCTCAACTTTAGGTGGAAGACACCTATGACCATGGTACACCAGAAAATATTAGAGGTGTGATCTGTGTCTACTCCACCCTACCTGCAGTAATTATAGACACTGGTTCGAGACGCAATTTAATTTCCACAACCCTCATTCGGATCTCGAAGATTCTGATGGAGTTGTTGGCTCGATCATTACGATGAGTGACTCCAACATGAGAGTATTAGATTATTATGCACTTATGTGGGTTGTGTGAGGTTACTCTAGGAGGAAAGAGTTTCCACTGGGATCTCCTAGTAGTAGCATTGAGGATATACAATGTCATCAGGGGTATGGACTTGTTATCCATGGTCCATGCTCAGATCAACTGTTTCAGGCGTAAATTGCAGTGTGACCACAAGGATGGGACCAGCTTTTTTCCACCAGTGAGAAGGGATACATTTTAGATTAGGATGGACTTTCTTGTAGGAAGGATAAATTGATCACTAATCAGTTCTATAGCCTT
The DNA here is from genome assembly GCA_963277665.1 of Viscum album. NCBI lineage: Eukaryota > Viridiplantae > Streptophyta > Magnoliopsida > Santalales > Viscaceae > Viscum > Viscum album. The sequence goes on along the minus strand of OY728152.1, from coordinate 1,246,264,633 downwards.
ACCATCGACGTAATTGATGTGAGGAGTTTGATTTATCCTATAGTGGCAGACCAATATGTTGATATCATTATTGATGATGTTCCATGAATACCTCTTCGTATATAGGTAGACTTCTACATCGACCTATACCAAGGGATGAAACTGATATCTCCACTTTCATATCATATTGATACTGTAATGATTCTTGATTTGGGGGTACAACTAGAGTAGATGTAATATAAGGGGTATATAAGCCCCAATGTTTCTCCTTGCGAGCCCTGATTATCTTTTCCAAGAAGGAAGACAGGTGTTCGAGACTTTGTGTGGAATATCTGTGCCTGAACCAGGTTACAATAAAGAACAAGTATCCACTACCGATGAATAATGATCTCATCAATCAGATGATGGGAGCACAGTGGGTATTGAAGATGGGCCTTAGATCATACTATCCTCAGCTCCGGGCATGATATTAGGATGTACTGAAGATGGCCTTCAGATTCCAATATCGACACTAAGTGTTCTTGGTGACAACTTTCAGTATGACCATTTCTCGGGCAGTGTTCATCAGGCTCATGAATAGGATCTTACAGTCATACCTTGATTTCATCATGGTGGTTTTCATTGAGAACATCTTGATATACTCGGCGTCGGAGGGGAGAATTATACACATCTGAAGATAGTTCTGGATGCACTCTGAGAGCACCGGATCTATGGAATGCTCTCAATGTGCATGTTCTGGAAACAGGACGCCCACTTTCAAGGAAACATAATCTCAGAGGCCGGGGTAGTAGTGGATCATGAAAATATAGAGGCAGTGCTTTCTTAGGAGTCTCTAAGTAGTGTGACCAAGGTGTGGAGTATTTTGGGATTGTCTTGGTACAACCAGAGTTTCATACATGACTTTTCTAGAGTAGCAGCAACCTTGTCAACATTGACAATGAAGGAACAACCATTGTTATGGACATAAAGATACCAGTAGAGTTTCTAATAGCTGAGGAGGATATTGACTATTGCCTCCATATGGACGCAACCAGAAAAGAGTGTTGGGTATGTAGTCTACTGTGACACATTAGGGACCAGTTTGGGATGTGTCCTGATGTCAGAGAGAGCAGTGAGTGCTTATTTCCCATGATACTTAAGGTAGCATGAACAGAACTTTGCTACACATGACCTAGATTTATTAGAATAGGCATTTTCCTTGAAAATGTGGCAGAAGTACTTGATGGGTGACCATTTTACCTTCTAATCTGATCACATGAGTATAAGGTATAGCTTCTCACAGAAGGACATGAATTTGAGACGATGGTGATAGCTGGAGTTCTTCCAGGACTATGACTTTGAAATAGTCTACACTCATGGGAAGGGAAAATGGTTGCAGATGCACTCAGCATGAGGTCTAGGATAGAATTGCTGAGTGAGGTGACAGAGCAAATAGCCATGTTTTAGTTATACTTCGTGGAAACAAATGGAGCAACATACCTTCATTCCATGATTTTTAGTCCCGCACTCCTTCAGTGATTATGGGAAGCACAACTTCAAGATGTTGACTGTGAGGACCCACATGCTCATATATCCATAGCACAGGCTCCTGAAGTATTTTATGAATGTGGGGAGCACATAATCCTTTTCATAGGATGCATCATGGTACCAGTGAATCTAGGAGAGGAGGTTTTGAGGGAGTTTCACACATCCCCTTTGGTGGTACATTTGGGTGTGGAGAAGATGTTCCATGACCTTCAAAATTAGTACTAGTGTCCGTGGATGATGAATGTAGAGGAAGAGTTTGTTTCTAGATGCCTCACTTATCAACAAGTGAAAGCTGAGCAATCGTTTCTAGCAGTCATGACTTAGACAGTTGAGGTGTTGAGTTGGAATTGGGATGGCATCTCAATGGACTTCATGACAGGGCCACCACGTATAGCCATGGGCCATGATTCCATCTGGGTGATCATTGACTAACACACTATGTCAGCCCACATCCTACCCATACAAGTTTAGTGATCAATAGTGATATTGGGATTCCTCTAAATATAGGAGATAGTATGTCTACATGGGTCTACATTGATGATTTTCTTATATCCTGATGCTTTCATTACATCCTGGTTGTGTAATTGATTATAGGAAGCATTCATAACATTGCTACATTGGTGTACTGCCATTCATCCTCAGATGGATGGTCAGACTGAGCGGACTATATAAACAAATAAGGACATTCATCATTCTGGAGTCTTTGTTTTTGGATGCAGGTTGGAGGATCACATTCCCTTTTTAGAGATCGCATACAATAATATTTATCACTACACCATAGACATGATTCCATTTGAGGCCTTTTACAGGCGACCATGAATATCACATCTATGATGGATATACCAAAGAGAGTCAGCACTTATGGGTCGAGAGATAGCGTGAGATACCACTAAGAAGGTGCATAACATCTAGTAGTGAAGAAAGACTACACAGATCTAGTAAAAGTCTTATGCCAATAGGAGACAGTGACCCTTGGAGTTCAGGGAGGGAGATCATGTCTTCACATGGCTTCACCTCGACTATGATTGTAGATATTTGGCATGGACGGAAAGGTATCTCTGAGGTTCATCAGACATTTCTAGTTCAAAAATATTTTAGGCGAGGTGGTATACCATCCAGCACTTCCCCAACAGATGCACCAAGTGCATAATGTTTTCCATGTGTCCCAGATGGGGTGGTACGCGCATGTTCCATCGATTTTTACTGATTGGGGAGAGTTGAACATCAATTATGGGGAGACATTTTCCAAGATCCCGGTTGATGAAGGGGGTTGATGGGAATAGGTCCATTATGGATGGTTGATCCCTCTGGTGCGAGTTTGATTGATGCCCAAGAACGTACAATAGAGAATGTGGGAGTGGGAGTCTTAAATATGTGCTCAGTACCCCCATTTGTTTCCCTACATTTGGTTATAGCTTTCAGGAATGAAAATCCCTATGGTGGGTAGAATTTAAAGTCTCAAAAATTCCAAATATTTTTTTAATTAAATAGAATTATTAGGATTTTGGGAAAATTGATGGCACATGATTCCGAGGCCCAGAGAGCCTTGAAATGATTTTTGAACATATTTTATGGTACGTTAAGTAAATGTGAAAGGATTGATTTCTAACTTTTGAACTAGGGATCGAATTAAAAATCCAAGGGCACCATTGAATTTGCATCACCAAGATTCTTTTAAGGGAAGATTAACTTTGTTCAGAAAAAAAATGGATGAAAATGTTAATTTTTTGGATCATTCAAAAAAATAATAAAATAACATAACAAGTTATTTTATTTCATTATTTGAAACTTTTTAGTGGAGTTGGCAGGACCAATGGGGTGTCAGACCATTTAATAGACGGTTACAATTGGTTGTGTAACTGTACTATTGGGAGAATTAATAGGCTCATTAATTAAATTCATTAATGAACCTCATTAATTGTTCAGTGGGTTGATTTCATCTTTTCTTCAATGTAAACAAGACCCAGGAAGGGTTTTTGGCAATGAAGAGAGAATATTCAGATGAAGTTCCAACAAATCTTTCCACCAACGTAGAATGGTGCTTCAATAACTATTGGAGGATTAGATGATGGGTTCCATAGGACGCACACCTTCCAATTTTTCTACCACACCGTCGAATGTAGTCACTCCTTACTCATATGTAGTGACTTCCAACTAATTTGAGGTATGGGGTTTCATTATTTAACTAATAATTGTTTATTATTTAAATTCTTACATATGTTATTTTTCTAATGTGATGTTTGCGGGGAAAATTAACAAGGCATGGACCCTCCGTTGATCTAAGTATTGGTTGTGTTCTTCGTGGGAAACCAGAAGATATGTAGGCAAGGTGGAACCAAGTCCTACACTACATAGGCCCTGTCTCAAGAAGCCCATATGTGTATAAGGGAATAAAATCATACCACCAGAGCTTCACCAATGGCCAGTATGTCCAGGTTGGATCAAACATGAAACCAACTATGCCCTTGGAACTAAAATGTATATAAGTTACAGACCGAGCTTCCTACTGAAATGATGTTGGTTTCGTTGGAACCCTTATGACAAGGAGAATCTTTGGGTTACATCTTCAACAGACATCATGATAGATTAAATAAGTCTGATGGATTGAGGAGCATAACTTTTGGAATCAAGTGTGCTTTATGTGGGAATTGAGTGCCTAGCTGTGACATGAAGAACGAATAGTGGTCCTGTGTGGGTCAACACCTAGCGATATTGTGTGTGTCAACACTGAACGATACTATGTGGGTCATCACAGAGTCTTATTATGTGTGTCAGCACCTAGAAATCATGTGTGTGTCAACACCGACCGATCCTATGTGGTTCAACACTAAGTGATCCCTTATGGGTCAACATCGAGTGATATTGTGTGGGTCACCACCGAGTAATCCTGTGTGGGTCAGAAGCAGAGCCTCTTTGAAGAATATGATGATATATCTTTATAACAAATCATATGTACTTCTTTACATAAGTTAGACCTTCTTTGAGTTGTCTTTTTCTTTTTTCTTTGTGATTGAGATTGTGATGGGTGGTTTTCCCTTTGTGGAATTCTGGGAGACCTTCAGGGGTATCGGGGTCCCTACTAGGTATTGTTATACTCACCAGTGCATGGGGTTCACCCACAACTTGTTGTGTCATGTCCATACGATAGACATCTAGACTAAGTCTTGAGAAGTTAGGTCTTGATGGTTCCCGAAGGTGACAGGTTGTCATGGAGAGTCACAGTGATGAGTTGTACCTACCCTTTAGGTAGGAACATTGGAGTATGACTATAAGAGTTGTGAAATATTCATTAGATATTTAATATAGCCACCCTCTTCATGAATTATATTAAATGCTTTAAATTATAACTTATTTCTATGTTTTTAATCACCTTATGGAGTGTTCAATTAAATCTCTTGTAAGAGTTTTATAAATAGCATAAAATTATGTTTTTCCCTTACAAATTTGTATTATTAAACCAGCTTTGTGATTTAGTTTTTACTCAAATAATATAAGGGAAAATAAATAAGAATTGAGAATGGTATTGAATAGAATGCTTTTGTAAATGGAATTGACTGTTATAAGTGAAATGAATAATGGTAATTACAATTTTTTATAATTGAGTTGTTTTTTAATGTTTATAAATATGATATATTTTGTAATATTACATAAATGTTCAATTGAAGTGTTTACACATTGTATGATACTTATTTCCTTTTAACAGAACCCATTAGAAAAGATTGTATGCTATTAAATATTATCTATAACCCATTATATATTCTTGTGTTCTGTTATAGCTAGTTCCATTAATGGGACCATATAATACCCGATTTATTTTATGATGAGAATTATACATGGATTATTTTATATAATATGTTGGATCAGGTCACTAGGAGGATGTCTAATTGTACCCTTTCGTTGTAACAATCCCCATAGTGGTTTATATTAGAGAGGATTAGTTGGAAATGATGACGTACCATTCCATGAGTGATAATATATCCCTTAGACACTGTAACCAGTACTGAATCAGTGGGTTATGCCTAAATACCTTACTGAGTGTGATACATGGGATTCCCCTTAATAGTTCACTTTGTAATATATCTTATGGTGATGGGTAATAGTAGTTATCGTAGTGCGATACTTAATATTCTTCATTACAGATCTCATTTGATTGGACCTAGATAAATATTGATTAATAACCTTAATTCCGCAAGTTTAATGGAATATGGAATGGTAGATTATCATATATACATATATATGCATATTCACATACATTATATCGTTACAGGTTGATCATGATTTGAGATATTTTATTAGAGGCCAATGTAGGTATAGTTTTCCATGTGACCATAAATAGCCTGAGTTGACTATTTTACATGTAAATATTTATTAATTACCTATAATACATGGTCACTAATGTATTTTATATTCAACGGATGGATATGTTTAGGATAATTTTTTGGGTGGTTTATTGAGTATATCTCACACATTATTCGAGCTACCATTACAATGCGGTAGCTGACCATAACTCTTAAATATTGGTTCATGTTCGTGGATCAATCATTCTTTCATATTACCTTTGTTGTAAACATGGAGTATGTTATGTAAGGACCATACATGTGATCATGATGATATTCAAGATAATTGATATGTAATTTATTTATTAATTATGGGTTCTCTATATGTATTTTCTACTATATTTTTTCTAAATTTTTTGTAAACTCTATTTTACATGTAGGAATGGTTGTATATTAGATGTTTTATACTTTATTGATTATTATTATCTTCCACTATATTTAATTTATATTTTCCCCATAGTTTAATGACTAATTCATTAACATATAATGGTTATAATATGATTATGAGGGTATATTTTCCACACTATAGCATCATATGACCGTCACTGTTATTTTTCTTCCTCTGGTATTCAGGGTAGCTTGCATTGTATCATGTGTCATACTGGTTTGGTGTTGTGTTTTTGTGTCTCATAGATTTGGATGTTAATAAAATAAAATAAAATAATAATTCACCATTATATAATCATTTTTATATAATACATATATATTAAATATATCTTCTTTACCATAATGGTAATGAATAGATGAATATTGGATGGTATTACATCATAAAGTTGGTTGTCCACAATTTCACTAGAGCGATGTTGTCACATTCCAATGGATTTGAATGTATGAATTTATATATGATATTATAACACCAGAATAATAATTGTGACATGTATGTCATATATATTCTTTTCATCCATCTTTATAACCATCCATGTAATATTCTGATAAAAATCTAATTTCACCATAATGTGTAGAAAATATTTCATACACACACATATTTGGTGCACTAGCTTACTATATGACACATTTGAGGTGGAAATTGATTGTTACATAATCATAATAACATATTAGTATTTTTATGTTATTGTAATTATTATTCATGTCTTTTTATAATAGATTTACTAGATGTATAAGAAAAAAAAGACTCGATAAAGAATATTACCCTTCATTTGGTACAATTCCATTAAATTCATTCATAACGAAACATGGAATGTTAATTTAAGAATAATAAAACCCTTAATTAAAGCATAGTTCTAATGATAATGTAAATAAATATGGTTTTGTTTAAATACATGGTTCAATCTGGTGTAATTAATAGGGAGTAGTTATATACTTTAATATGTTAGTGGTGGGGACGTAATGCAATGATTCATATAAATGAGATAAAATAAAATTTATATCAATGGTATGTGGTTAAAAAATTAAATATAATAAATGATAAATGTTATATGGTCTTAATATTATCATCCAATATAATTAGAACAGGCTTATATTTCATTTTAATCCTAAACTATATAACCCCTTCATTAAAATTTCAAACTGTAAACACGATAACAATTATTAAAAAATTAAATGAACATAATAATAAATACCAAGGGAAAAATAGGTCAAACATTTTTAATTGGTTATATAATTGACTGTGTTTTATCCCATTTATCATAGTTCTTTATTTTTATTATATTTAATTATTTAATAAAATTTTCTTTTCATATGATACCATTATTCAATTTTTATTGTAAATTCATTTAATTTGGAGTTAATAATATAAAAAAATATGGAATCAAAAAATAAATATTTAACAAATCTCATATATTCATTATTTATGTATATAATATGTTTTATGCTATAAATCAATGAATATATATTAGTTTTAGTTTTTTAACATCATTAACATGATTATTATACTACATAAAGATCCATAGTGTCAGTGTTGTGTATGATTATTTGTAATGTATTTCATCTCTAAAAATTAAAAATATATCACAATGTTAAAATCCATTAAATTTTATTTCAAATTTTTATTTAAAATAAAAATGGTATTATTATCCATACACCAAAATTTTATATATATTAAAACAATAATGTGATATTTTAAACCTTATCATTTTCCTAAATATTATAAAGTAAATTGTCAAAAATAAAGGACATATAATCATATTTTCATTATTTAGATAATTATATAACAAACATAATATTATAATGACGATATTGATAATGTATGAATGAATCTGATGCATTATCACTTTAGATTTTATAGGTAATTTTTTTAATATACCCTTTAAAGTGGTGATAAATATTACAACATATTCTATATGTAATTTCTAGCCATCAATGAGTCATATTCAACAAATTTTACCTCATAATTCCAAATATTCAATCAAATTTATCAATTTAAAAAACATTATAATTTAAAAAAAAATCATTCATAAGCATATAAAATATGATAATATCCTTTTAAGATGACTATTTTTTGAATTAATAAAATTAACTTACTTCAATTACCTATAATATGATAATCCTAAAATATGGAAATAATATATGTATAGTAAAATGTATATTATATCACAAAAATTAAAAATATATGATAATACTTCTAGTTATAATAATTTAATGAAAAAAGATGGTTGTATTTAGAAAATTGGCAATCATTACTATTTACTAAGAAATAAATGTTTTTACAAATATATGAATAAATTATACATAATATTATTCTAACCTGATGAATTTGATAATAATAATAATACATCATAGTCATATTTAAATAGTTTTCTCAATGTATATTTCTACTCACTGTTAATTTTAATGAATGATTCCAATGAAATAATATTTAAAAAATAAGTACATTAGAAACTGATGGGGAGTTATAGTGAGTGTATGAGGAAGACTGTCCCCAAAGCATTTGATCCAAACCTAAATACTAAATCCAGTTTGGTAAAGTATTTATTTGTATAGTAAGCATCCAACGTGGGATGAATTTTCCTTGGGTGTAGTTCATATGTGAAAATAAGATGAAACATCACAGTTGATCATGCACACTAACCTCAAACAATTTCTAGATACCACCATAACTGATCAATGTCATTATACCACAATAATAATAGTAGGGAAATACCCTGGAATTTTCTTTTTGAGAATTATAACATCATATATAGGGTCTATTAGCACCATCTATTCCCATGGATGGGCCTAAAAATATAATAACAATTCCCTAGAGTTGATGAATAACATTAAGATACTCTAGCTACCTGCTACTGGTCCGGGAGACAACTATTGTTTTTATCAACTAACACATACATCCAATGATAATTTTTACTGTGGTAATTTTATCCATCGAAACTAATTCCACTATATTTAGAGTATCTCCCATAAAATTTCAGTTCATGATATATTACAATCCACATGTATATTCTATTATGATTATTATAGACTCTATAAATTTACATTATTCAATTTTATTGTGCTATTTTAGCCTCATGGGGAACAACCACTTGTATTCCATTTAAATTTTCTACCCCACCGTCATTTGGATTTTGTACAACATCCAACAATTAGTTTCATTGGATCCAGTTTCTTGGAATTCCTCAACAAGTTCTCCTCAAATGTCCACTATAAATGCCTTGAATAACCATTAAATTATGTAACAATATTTAGTTGAGAATCTAAATCCAAATAAATTAGTTAAAAATCTCAATGGAATTAAATATTAATATAATTAATCCCTTCATGAATATGATATTAATGATGTGATATATGATCATTGAAATATAGAGTATGTGATTGTATATAGAGTTTCTTATGTAATTCCAAAAATATATTTCCACAAAACTGTAGTGTTCATTCATTGGGTAGAATGTATGAGGCAGTGCTCAGTGAACCCACTAAAATTGCTTGAAGACAATGTAGAAGAAAATGAATGAAATTATTGATAAGGTTGATATATGAAATTATTATGTTGAGTAATGGGAACATTTTATGGAGTTTAAGGTAATAACACTTACGCTATAAATTAACTATTGAATAATCATGCATGGGTTGGTACGCATCTCTATGAACAGGATATGATATAATATTGTTTGACTACAATAAAAAAAGAAATTAGAATAAAACTGATGATGGTGTCAAATTTAATCTTTATATAGCTATGGTTGAAGGTATGGTAATATTCTAGGTTAATTTCATGTTATATCTCTCTCTCTCAATGATTGTATGAAATAATGTTTACAAGTACATCTTAATGTATTATTAAAATTTCAATACAATGAAATTTTAAAAAGAGGTGAATTTAATGTTTTTAGAGGATATTTTAGGTTTAAATATTTAGGGGCCTCTGACTGCCAATACATTTAATAAAAGATTATGATACTCTAATGTGGGGATAAATTTTTTTTATGGATGATTCAGGGTGCTTATTCGATCATTTTTTCTACATATGTTTTTTTTAATTAACTTATACCTCATATTAAGGTATTAAGAAATGTATTAACCCATACATTATCTCCCACCACCAAGATCCCTTGTACTCACTAGGATAAGAAACTAACCTAGAAAATATCAAAGGGAGTAACTAGATTCTTGATGTAGAATAAATATGTAATATCACAATCCAATAAATCTAATGATGATCTATAGTGTAGTAATAATAGATTTGGTTATAGACGTATTAGAATCTAATTATATACCAATTTTCCTTCAACTAGGGGGCATGGTGGAATTTAATTGTATATCGACATATAATTTTTTTTTCTGATAATAAAAAGGGAGGAATGAAAAGGTGATGAGACATATGATAGAGTGTATAAATTATGGGAATACTAAACACGATACTGATTTGTTTCCTAAAAATCTCTCAAGATAACATGCTTTCATTTTATAACAAAAGATCATATTTTTTTTATAAAATAATTATGTTAGGTTTATTTCAACATTACATTCTCATTCCAAAAAATATATTGGTTCATTTCACCACATAAGAAATGTGTGTCAAATCATTTTGGAATTTATTGTGAGACTGGAATTTAATCATTCACATAAATAATTATAATATGGAATAAATTTATTATTTTTTGAAATTAAATATTATTTTATTTAAAATGTCTTATTAAAATCAAATAATTCATCATGGAAATATGAGTCATATGTTCAGGGAGAATTGATTCGTAATATTTATGAGGCCCTCTTACAAAGAAATGATGCCTTCACTATTTTGGAAAACCATATGTTGAATATAAATGAGACATACATCTCTCCGCCATATCATTTTTACTTCATAATCACGTAAACAAATATTATCAGTTACTAATTTCTCATAATGATGTTGCTTCCCCAATAAATTTCTAGTAGAATAATTATACTAGTTCATGAAGCAAAATTTTGATGATCCATTCCAATTTGTAAAATAATTTCAGTGAGAAATTTTTTAATTTTATTTTCTATGGGATGTACGTACAAGAGGCATAAAAGAGATAAATGAAATTTTTATTGAATATGATGTCAAACATGACAAAAATTTTAAAAAAATGATTAACAAATAATAATAAACCATTTTGATTCCTTCTATGATGAAGAAAACACCTATGCGGTGGAAATTTAGGAGAAGATCAGGGAGCCTATCTATCTATATATATCGAGTGAAATCAACTATAAATATAATTTACAAGTGACTAATAAATTTATGGAAAATAAAAATTGATATTTATAATTTTTATGAACTTTAAATCATTTAATAATATTTTAATTGAAATTATTATCACCTCTCACGATATGGAAATTTCATATTTGTAAAAAAATTATTTATACATGGATAAATATTATAAAAACATAGATTCACCTTATGTGGTAAACATGGTGCTCTTTTAACATGTTATTCATTTCATGTGGGAAATATATTTGGATATCAAACTAGATCTTCATTTGATTTTATATTCCCACGCTGCATAAAATATAGGGGTAAATTTAATATATCTTCATTATGTGTTAATTGTATAAAAGTATAGATTCAATTTGAAACATCAGATTATTATTGTATTGATGAATCCTAAAATTGACATGAAACTAGAAATAAATAAGTGGGTTTGAATGATCCATCTAAATGTATGATATAACATTATATTTTTCATCACACACTACACATGATTTCTCTTATTTCCAGTGTGGTTGAATTTATTTTCTATTTCAATGGTTTCATAATAAATAAACATTATTTATAGTCTAGATATAAAAATTATTCATTATACAAATTAGTAAATTTTAAATAAAAAATTTATCTTAGTGGATAGATTGAATATTATTTTTATATGATGTAAAAAACATGGGAATACATAGGGTTTAAAATAATGATTTAACTTTCACATAATTTTATATTATTTTATTTATATGTTATTTTTATCTTGATCAATTTAATATGATTTATGATTACAAATAAAATTTTATATTTCGAAACCCATTTGTATCCTTTTTATCATTATTTTTATAGTCCTAGTAATTAAATGATTGGTTTTATTATTGGGGTCCTTGAAAATGGAACATGAATCAAAATTATATGGTTATGAAGAATAATGCTGATTATATCATCGTTTCAATGGAAAATCATTTCCATATTCTATAAAATTTAACCGTATATATTTAGAAATTTTTTTATGAATAATAAAACCCCATTTTCAAGACCACGCATAGAATTACGCATTACATGAATAATATATGGGACATGATTTTATTTTGAATCCCATTATTCAATGATTTAGATATTTATGTTAATTATACGGAATGAGAAATGTATTGGATTAAATTATATGTATATATAATAGTTTTTTAGATTTATGAACAATTAATTAATGGAATATGTTTCTTCATGTAAATGAAATTTCCATGATATTTAGATCATTTATTTTTTAAAATATATTTGCATTTATTTATTTTTAATAATTCTTTGGAAGGAGTGGAAATAAAATATAATGATTCCATTTAATATTGGGATTAATAGATTTAATTTATCCAATTATATATTTATCATGTTTCTAGTGTGATAATGAGGATGAAAAAAATGTAGACATGTATTAAATATTTTTGAAATATTTGATTGGGAATTTTTAAATTAAATGTGAATGGGGAATTTTCATTAAATTATCCATTAACAATGATAGAAATTTTTATATTATTCATTTTCACCATTATATGATAAAAATTACCATTATATTTATAAGACACATTTAAATCAAATTATATTTTCAAATTCCCTTTGATTTAAATGTCATTATTTTTTGATGTTGGTATTTTGGGGTAAGGGAAGTCATTTTATAAATGAAGAATTTCACTTTTGAGAACAAATTTGAGGGTTCTATCTTAAATATTGGGAAATTATGATGATAAATACATATATATAACTGATAACCCAGATTTAAATAATAATATATGAAAAAATTAAAAAATGAAAATTATTAAAATATGAGTTGTGGCGTGGGGGAATAAAAAAAATTAGTACTAGACCAACGATTTTATGATTTGGGGTTTTTTTGTGGATGTAAGATTAATTAGATCCAAATTTTTTTAATAATTTAAATACCAAAAAATATTGAATAAATGGGAAAAGGTTTTCAAAATTAAAAATGATTTATATCAATTATTGTGAATAAATTGTTCATAAACATTAAATTGATAATGGATTTTGGGAAGAATGACATTATGAAATGACTTTTTTTAATTATTTTCCTTTTAAATATTATGTATTATGATTTGTGGTAAAAGTGACCTTTTATCATTAATGTAATTGATATAATTACCCACCACCACGAAATACATAGATTCATTCAAATTGTAATTTCAAATTCCTCCATATTTCATAGGTTTTTTTCATCATAATATAGAGAATATATGAATATTAAATTGATTTGGGAAAGGATCATGTAATAATTTTATGAGCATTAAAAAAATTGAATAAACATCATGGGTGATATAATTCCATGTGATTAGGTCACAACCCAAAATGTATAATAATAATGAATATTTATGATTCAATAAATTTATGGGGAATATTCATTTCTTTATAATTTTTGAAATTAAAATTAAATATAGATATATATTAATTGGAAAATGATATTTTTAATTAATATTATATATGGGATAATAAAATTTTACCTTTTTATTATTAATTGATTGATTTTATTGGTTTGAAATTTAAATATTAGGATCATGGTGTTACTATTAAATATATAATTAAATTAAACTGATTATTACATGAGGAGTTAAATTATTGGTGTAGCTGTTTGTTATAGATTTATATTAAAATATTAAATAAAACTAAATTTATATTTAATTATATATTCCAAAAATATTTAAATGATATTTCACATTGTGGATATTTATATATTTATAATATATTTAATAAAAGAATAACGTATTTCCCAAAATGAATCGTGATTAATTATATTTTTATTAAGAATTGGGCATTTAAAATTTAAATTATATGGCCTAAAATAATCCTTCAAACCATTATTATATGAAAAAAGGGGATGAAAAAAACAATGAGCTATGAGACACAGACATATGTAGGAGCCTGATTTATTGAAATCATAACCAAATTTGGAGAACATTTTTGTATATTAAACATGTCCAATGCATGTTGTAGAGGATAATGAAAGGTATATGGGATTTTATATAGGGGATCATCCCCACAATAGGCGATCTAAGCCCACCTTCAACATTGAGAATGAAAATGGTGTGTTTAAATGAGTTATCATTATTTCTAAGATGGGTTTATTTATGCATAATGTTCATAATTGAAAATAGAACACTTCATTTTCTAAGTTCCCATGCTGCCACCTTGGAAATTTCTTCGATGGACCCTCTACTATACAATGTGATAAAACAACCATACAAATAGTTTTGAAATTCAATGGATGGAACCTCTTTGAAAAAACCTCTTCCAACTATCCTATTTGAAGCACGGAATCACCATGGATGGATGTATGAAACTATTGAAGGGTACCCAAATAGAAATATGAACATTTAGCTGATAAAACAGTCAACTACTACCAAAATATAACAATTTCAGAAAAAGATACCTTCTGATCCAACAAACGAGATATACCACAAAACTATTTCTTTTATTATAATAGCTTCTTATACAATCCATGTTTATACTTTCAAGGTTGCGCCTTTGCACTGTGACCATCCAAATTCATTCATCAATATTATTACTTCTTACTCTGACTATTAAAATGGTTCTATTCACCTTTTCTATATCCAAATCCATTTGTACAATAACTCTAATATGAGTCATTGTTTCTACCTTTGCAACAATTTAGTCATGCCACCACCATACTACGATAATGGTCTCTTATGTAAAGACCCATAATTCCAGTGAATATTTTTAAATACTTGGAAATTTTACGAGTCCGCAGTTTCGGGAGACACTTGATTCCGGGACCTGTTGTGCCCGGAATCAATTTCTGAAGTCTTGTTTGGGTACGTTCAGTAAACGTACGTGTGGGTTTTTATAACTTTTGTACTGGTGCTTGAAATTAAAATCTAAGGGCACCGTTGAACTCAGAGTGCTGGTTTTCACTTAAGAAGACTTTCACTTCGATGGTAGTGAGTTGAGAACAGAAGTTAGTTTTTGGATTTTTATGATAAAAATAATAAAATAATGTACAACACTTTATTTTATTTTTAAGTTTCCATGAGTGAGTGCGTGTAGTTAAAACCTCCACCTGGGATTTGGAGGTGCGGGAAACCACACCTTAACATCCCATGAGAGGTTTTGATGGTGGGGCCCACCCAAATTCAACCTCCCATAGGAGAATAAAAAAGGTAGGGGGTTTCATTTTTTTTGTGTTGATATTGTACCCCTTTTCTTACCTTCTCCAAAGGATATAAATGGATTTATGCAGAGGTTTTTGATGATCATATTCTACTTATGTTGAGCTTTTTGTTATACTCCTAAATAATGTGAGTTCAGGCCGATCTCACACGGCCCGACACCCTTTGTCGAATTTTTCTTTGTGATGTTTTCTGAAGCGGCAACATGACATGGAAAGAGGTGATGAAGAAGAAGATGACGAACAAGGGTCGCGCTACCCGTGACCTAATTGGTTCCCTCGTGCTCCACAGGCGTGCTGCCCGACACCCTCGCCCCTAATAGCACACTGCCCTGCGCCCCCGCGCCACTCCGACGCACTGCCCGGAGCCCCCGTGCCCACCGGTGCACTACCCAGTGCCCATGCACCCCACCGGAGGCCTACCCGGCGCCCCCGCGCCTCACCGATGGCCTGCCCAGCACCCCAACGCCCTGCTGGTTGCCTAGCCGGCACACTGGCGCCCGACCCGGTGCACCTGCTACCTGCTAGTGGCTAGCATTCCTTCCCGTTCCCCACACAGCTTGTCTGCTGGCCTCCTGGCCACCGGCCTCCCGAGCCGACCCATGGAACCACCCATTTTGTCGCTGTCCAAACCGACCTGGTCTCTAGGGATGAGTTCCTGAGCCACCAATGTGGCGCCTATCGGGCCAAACTTTCATCGTGGTCCGCTAGGCCAGGACGAGCGGGTCGGGTCAAAACATAGCGGGCTGACCCGCCCAATGGGCTGGGTCAGCCCCAGCGAGTCCGATTGGGTCGACCCAAATTGTGTCGGGCCAGGTCAGTCCGACTGGGTCAGACCAGACCCAGGCCCATTATTGACCCATTACCTTCTTGGGCAATATCCTTGGTTCCAGACGTCCGTTTGACAAATGGTCAGCGGTGCCAGAATTCTTGGAGAATATTTTTCCATTTGAGTATACCCCACTGTAGTTTGAGGTATAGTTGAGTAACACTCAGGTTGGTACGTACACGAATCCAACCGGGTCCCTGAGACTAAAATTCTAATAACTCAAAGACCGAGCGTCCGATTGACACACTGTCTTTGCATTGAGACCCCTATGACATGGAGGTCCTTTGAGATACATCTATGTGAGATTTTGTGACACTTGGAGTATCGACCAGTAGCTCATGGAGTGGATCCTTCTGGTGATGAGCAGACAGTGTGCAGAGACCTAGTAGATGTAGACCTGACGACTTCTTGAATGATTCAACTCGGAGTGATTCGACTAGCCTAGTGGGGAGCACCCGATATTTTGTAGCAGATCCATGGTGGACGGAGCGCCTGGTTTGGCAGCAGAACCATGGTACTCGATATAAGGAGTACCTATATAGGATATAGGAGGAGCGCCCAGTATTTAGCGGCAGACCCACAACAGACGGAGCACCCGGTTTGGCAGCAGAACCCGATACTCGATAGGAGGAGTACTTTAGTAGTACAAGGTTAGTGAGAACTACCACAGTGTCGCCATAGACCCATTTTACTCAATAGAGTATGAGTTCTCTAGTATTCATGGTTTCAATAATGAAAATACTGGTTTGAGCTGAGTCAATGACCTTTGTGTTTTTCTCATGATTGAGATGCGTTAATTGATATCATAGGTATATGTATGGGCATATACCTAAGTAATGGTTATCCGTTGATTTCATACTTTGTTTTTTTTCTTGCTGGATTTTGTGAGACCTTGAGGGTCTCGACGTCCCTACTGAGTATCGTTATACTCTCCCTAGTACGGGCTATGCCTACACCTCGTTGTGTTGGATGCAGACGACGGAAAGCGTTGACCAAGGCAGAGTGTACGAGGACTAGACGATACCCGGAGGTGGACCTCATGACGACTCGGTACCCAGAAGAGACGGACGAACGTGGAGTATTGAGGAGGCTATCCATACCTACCCATCAAGTAGGATCCATGGGGGATGATCAAGGAGATTCTAGACACCTTCCACCTGTTTGAATTTTTAGTTTTACCTGTTTGTTATTTCCTTTTACATTAATGTTGGGATTGTATTTACGGCCCCATTACTTTCAGCATACTTGTCATAAGGTTTTTACATAGTATTTTCATTAGCTTGTATTTTGGTTTTGTGTGTTTAAGAATTATAAAGGCAATGCCATCCCAGTTTTAGGAAATTATGCATTTGGTGCTAGTCTCTATCCCCTGTCCTATTGAAGGTAGGCTTGGGGTAGTCACGATACGGGCCCTGGGGGACAGGTCATGACAAATTGGTATCAGAGGATTCGGTTCTACAACAAAACTCTAGACATTGATCATTATTTTTTGTGAAGCAATAGTGTTAAGGGTACTGAGTGTGGTTTTCAGTTCAGGGAGTCTAGGGTTGGTGTGGCAGCCGACGTATCCATACACCAGGACCCTGAATTCTAATTTTCGACATAGTGCTTGAAGACACTAATTGCATGTGTGTTTCAAAAGTTTTTCATTACGTCAGGTCAAACCACATCAAATCACCATGTATAGTCTTTTAAACGCATCGCATCTGTTTCTTTCAAGATGCCACCCCGTGGATGACCATCTAGAGCCACGAGAGTTGTATGTACTTACATCCTATCGAGCGACAAGGCCTCATTACATGGCCCTCTTCCCGATAAGGCACCAGCAGAGGCACCAACGATACCACGTTCCATTGGTCCACCGATGCGACTAGCCTTAGCAGCATACGATGCACGCCGCTTGAGTGTGTTGCATGATTTCCAGCTCCAGAGGACACCTAGGTTCCGGGGAGAGATGGACCCACTTGAAGATGAGGATTGG
The DNA here is from genome assembly GCA_963277665.1 of Viscum album. NCBI lineage: Eukaryota > Viridiplantae > Streptophyta > Magnoliopsida > Santalales > Viscaceae > Viscum > Viscum album. The sequence continues at coordinate 1,246,246,180 of OY728152.1, read as the reverse complement.
CTGGAGGCTGTGGTGAGAGTCTTCAGGCTAGTAGGGACACCAGCCGACTTCATGGTGATCCTTGCTGCTAGCCTCCTTCAGGCAGTAATAGGTAAATGGTGGAGCTTGATGCTCGAGATACATGATGAGGGGTCACTTCTATGGGAAGATTTCGAGAGCCTGTTCAAGGAATAGTTTGTTCTAGTGACCCTACGAGCGATGCATATATAGGAGATATTGCATCTGCAGCAGGGTTGCATGATGGTGACGCAATACTCAAGGAGGTTCACCGACATCTCGGGATACTCTACTGATATGGTACGGGACCCGTTCGTCAGGGCCCAGACCTTTGAGAAGGGAATCAGGCGAGAGAACAAAGCTTTAGTTATCTCCCACAGCATCCCGATACAGATAGGGGTGTTGGAGTGAGCCCTTCTAGTGGAGTGTTTCCTTGCTGAGCAGTCTGTAGTGGTGATACCCACTACTAGTCGACTTGCAATGAAGTCTTCTGTAGATGGCAGTAGACAGTTGATGCAGAGGTCCCAGAGGACCATACCCACAGGTGGTTAACTGCACGACTCATGATCAGTTGTGTGGGGAACCCAGAGTGAAGACAGAGCCAAACATGCCAGGAGCAGGCAGTGTGTCTCATGCGGCTAGCTTGGTCAAATGGCTCGTGACTGTCTGACCCGCCATTTTGACAATCATCAAACAGTTGAGGGTCCTCACAAGCGTAAGAAGAGGTTCGATCGAGGTGGTCCGCAGGGTTTAGGTGGACGTTCTAGAGTATATGGATGAGCAGCTATAAGTGACTGAAGTTAAGAGGTGCTACTGCCACTACCACCAGGAGGTCCACCCTGACCACAATGAGCAGGTGGACAGGGCAAAGCACAGCTTCATGCAGTTGAGACCTAAGATCACGGTGCTCCGGAGATGATTCGAGGTAAGATCAATGTCTACTCAACCATACCTGCAGTTCTTATAGGAACAGGTACTAGTCACTCATTCATAGCCACTTCCCTCATTCAGATCTCGAAGATTCTAACAGAGTCGTTTTATCGATGCATACGGCAAGAGACTCCTACTAGAGAAGACTCAACAATTATGCACTAGTTCCGGTAGTGCTAGCTTACTCTAGGAGGCAAGAGCTTTGGTTGGGATCTCCTTGTAGTAGCTTCGAGGCCTTACAATGCCATCTTGGGTATGGATAGTTTATCTACAGTCCATTCTCAAATTATCTATATTAGGTGCAAAGTGCGGTGTGTCTGCAGAGATGGGACCAGGTTCACCTTCACCGATGAGAAAGGAACCTTTGCATTGCAGGATGGACTTACTCGGAGGAGGGTGCATCCGATCACTCACCAGTTTTCTTGCCTCAACATCAGAGTAATTGATGTGGATAATCCAACTTATCCTGTAGTGGTGGACCGGTACACGGATGTTTTCCTTGACTATGTTCCAGGACTACCTCCACATTGAGAGGTGGACTTCTACATTGATATATTCCCCGGGATGGCACTGATATCTACTCCAGCATATCGGATCACTCCCATTGAGCTCCGTGAGTTTCGGGTACAACTAGAGGACTTATTGGGGAAGGGATTCATCTGGCCCATTTTTTCTCCTTGGGAATCTTTTATTCTGTTCACAAAGAAGGAAGACGGTAGCTTGAGGCTTTGTGTCGACTACTGTATCCTGAACCAGGTGACCGTGAAGAAGAATTACCCACTTCCAAGGATTGAAGACATATTTGATCAGCTAAAGGGAGAAAGATGGTTGTTAGAGATAGTCCTCAGATCAAGATATCAATAGCTCAGAGTTTGAGATCAAGATTTGTAGAAGACAACCTCCAGGTGTCGGTATGACCACTACAAGTTCTCGGTTATTCCCTTCGGCATAACCAACTCTATAGTAGGGTTCATGAGTCTCATGAACAAGATCTTCCAGTGTTACTTCGATCTCATTGTCGTATTCTTCATCGACGACGTATTGATCTACTCGACTACTGAGGAGGAGCATGCCTACCATTTACAGGTAGTACTGCACACACTCTGAGAGAACCATATTTATAGTAAGCTCTCGAAGTGCTAGTTTTGGATTCAAGAGGTTAACTTTTTGGGACACATCATCTTGGAGGCTGGAGTGGCAGTAGATCCAGCGAAGACTGAGGCAGTACTTTCTTGGGAGCCACCCATGAGTGTGATGGAGGTATGATATATCCTGGCCATGGCTGGATACTATCTAAGATTCGTTCTAGACTTCTCCAGAATTTCAGAACCACTATCAGTATTGACAAAGTTGGGAAAACCCTTCATATGGTCGGAGAGATGCTTGCAGAACTTTTGGAATCTGAGGCAGAGGTTGACTAGTGCCCCCATCATTAGGCTTCCAGAGGAAGGCGTTGGGTACGTAGTTTACTGCGATGCATGAGGGACCAGACTTGGGTGTGTCATAATGCAGGAGCGAGAAGTTATCACTTATGGTTCTCAGTATGTGAGACAGCATGAGAAGAATTACGCTAGCCATGACCTGGAGTTTGCAGAAGTGGTCTTCTCCTTGAATATCTCACGGCACTATCTGATGGGAGAATGTTTTACCTTGTACTCTGATCACAAGAATCTCAGGTATATCTTCTCTCAGAAGGACCTGAACCTGAGATAACAATGTTTTCTTGAGTTCCTCTAGGACTATGAATTCGAGATAGACATTACTCCTAGGAGGGGGAATTTTGTTAGGGATCCTCTCAGCAGGAGATCAAGCATTCAGCTACTAGGAGAGGCGACAGAGCAGCAAGCTGCATTATAGATATTCTTTGTGGATATGGATGGAGCAGCCTATCTTTGGTCTCTTATAGTAACTCATCCACTTCTTCAGCGATTCAGGGAGGCACATCATGTGGACACTGACTGTGAGACACGTTGTGCTCAGATATCCATAGCGCAGGACATCCAGGTGTGTTGAAGATGTACCATGACCTTCGATGACAGCATTAGTGGCCAGGTACGAAGAATGCGGTAGCAGAGATTATCTCATGGTGCCACCCTAGTCATCAAATGAAGGCAGAACACCAGGTACCACCAGGCTTGGTTCAGCCCTTAGTGGTCCCAGAGTGGAATTAGGATGAGATATCCATGGACTTAATTACGGTTCTTCCATGTACATCCAGGAGTCACGACCTGATATGGATGATTGTTGACTAACTAACCAAGTCGGTCCACTTCCTACTGATCAGAGAGAAGGGCTCAGTTGAGAGATTGAGACGAGTCTTTGTGAAGGAGATAGTGAGTTTACATGGAGTACCTTCCTTGATTGTCTTCGACCATGACTCCAAGTTTACTTCTCAGCTATGGAAGGGGTTTTAGGAAGAATTCGAGACATAACATCGCTTGAGCACCACCTTCCATCCTCAGACTGATGGTCAGACCAAGAGGACCATCCAGACCCTCGAGGAAATGCTTCGAGCATGCGTCCTTGACTTCGATCATATCTGGGAGGATCACATTCCTTTGTTGGTGTTTTCCTAAAACAATAGCTATCACTCCACCATCGGTATGACACCTTTTGAGGCATTGTATGTCCAACCTTGGAGATCACCACTGTGCTAGACAGACCTAGGGTAGTCAGAACTAATAGGACCAGAGATGGTATGGGCTACCATGATGAAGGTACATATTATCCAGGAGGGGATGAAGACTCCACAGATCATACATAAGTCTTATGCTGACAGGAGACAGAGACCTCTGAAGTTCGAGGATGGCGACCACATCTTCCTACGTGTCTCACCTCGACGTGGTCTATGGAGATTTGGCCGAGGCGACAAGCTATCTCCAAGGTTAATCGGACCTTTCCAGGTCCATAGAAAAGTAGGCGAATTGTCTTACCACTTGTCTCTTCCACCTCAGCTGCATCAGGTGCACGACGTCTTCCACGTATCTCAGTTGAAGAGATATGTGCATGACCTATCCCACATCATTGACCTTGGGGAGATGAACATCGATGACGGGGAAACATTCATGTAGGTTCTAGTGGAGATTGAGGATCAAGAAAAGAATTTCCTACATTGACGGTCAATACCTTTGGTGTGCGATCACTGGCAGCACGAGAACCTCCAGGAGATCACATTGGAGCGGGAGGCTCCGATGTGTTCTCAGTACCCCCTTTTGTTCCCTTAGTTCGAGTTTTAGCTTACAGGGATGTAAATCCCTCAGGTCGGGAGTATGTAAAGACCCGGAATTCCCGTGATTTTTTTAAATACATGGAAATTTTATGAGTCCGTGGTTTCTGACGACGATTGATTATGAGGCTCGTTGTGCCCGAAATCAATTTCTAAAGTTTTGTTCAGGTACTTTCAGTAAACATACGTGCAAGTGTTTATAACTTTTGAACCAGTGCTTGGAATTGAAATCCAAGGGCACCGTTGAACTCGCAGTGCTAGTTTTCACTTAAGAAGACTTTCACTTCGATGACAATGAGTGGAGAATAAAAGTTAGTTTTTGGCATTTTTAAAAATAAAATAAAATAATGTACAACACTTTATTTTATTTTAAGCTTCCATGTGTGAGTGTGGGTAGTTTGAACCTCCACTTGAGAGTTGGAGGTTGGGGCTACCACACCTTAACCTCCCATGCGAGTTTATGATGGTGGGGCCCACCTGAATTCAACAACCAATGGGAGAATGAAAAAGGTAGGGGGTTTAATTTTTTTTCATGTTAATAATTTACCCCTTTCCTTACCTTCTCCAAAGGATATAAAGAGATTGATGAGGTCATTTTTGAAGATCATCTTTTACTTATGTTGAGCCTTTTGTTATCCTCCTAAACAAGGTGGGTTCGGGCAAACCTCACACGGCCCGACACCCTCCGTCGAATTTTTCATTGTGATGTTCTTCAAAGTGGAAACATGACATGGAAAAGGGGTACCGTCAACGAAGAGGGCGAACAAGGGACGCGCTACCCGCATCCTGCTCGGCGACCCCGCACCCCGCTGGTATGCTGCCCGGCGCCCCCACACCCTACCGGTGCACTGCCCGGTGCCCCTGATCCCTGTCAGCGTGCTTCCCGACACCCCAGTTCCCAACCGGCATGCTTCCGTGCGCCCCGCCGGCATGCTGGCATGTGCCCCCGCGCCCCGCCGGCCCGCTGCCCGAGGTCACCGCGCCCCGCTGGTGCACTTCCCAATGCACCCGCACCCTGCTGTAGGCCAGCTTTGGGCCCCCGCGCCCAGCAGGTGGCCTACCCGGCCCCTCCAGGCAGCCTACCTAGCACCCTGGCGCCCTACCCGGTGCACCCGCGACCTGTCGTTGACCAGCCAGCCTTTCCCATTCTCGGGATGCTTACATGCTAGCCTCCAGGTCACCGGCCTCCCACCCAGACCCATGGAGCCCCCCCGTGGTGTTGCTGGTCGAACCGGCCTGGTCACCAGAGCTGAGTTACCGAGCCGCCTACGTGGCAACTATTGGGTTGAACCCCCATCACGGTCCGCTGGGTCGGGCCGAGCGGGCCGGGTCAAAACATAGCAGGCTAACTTGCCCAATAGGCTGGGTCTGACCAAGTGAGTCTGATTAGGTCAACCTAGACCAGGTTGGGCTATGTCGGTCGGACCGGGTCGGACCGCAACTCGGCCCATTACTGACCTATTAGCTTCTTGGGCCATATCTTTGGCAGCATACGTCTGTTTGACGAACCGTCCGCAGCACCGATATTCTTGGAGCATAATCATCCCTTTGAGTATGCCCCACTGTAGTCCGGGGTATAGTTGAGTCACGGTCAGGTTGTTTTGTACATGAATCCAACCGCGCCCCTAGACTAAAATGCTAATAACTCAGAGACCGGGCGTCTGATTGACGTGTCATCTATTGCGTTGAGACCCCTATGACGTGGCGGTACTTTGAGATACTTTTATGTGATATTTCATAAAACATGGAGTATAGGAAAGTATCTCATGGAGTGGATCCTTCTGGTGACGAGCAGATAGAGTGCAGAGACCTATTTCTGTAGAATTGATGATTTCTTGAACGATTCGACTCGGAGTGATTCGACTATCCCAGTGGGGAGAGAATGATAATTGGCGGCAGACCCATGGTAGATAGAGCACCTTTTTTTGCAGCAGACCCATGGTACTCGACATGAGGAGTACCTCTCTAGGCTATAGGGGGAGTTCCTGGTATTTGGCAGCAGACCCACAATGGACGGAGCGCCCAGTATGGCCGCATACCTGAGGTGCTCGACAGGTGGAGTACCTCATCAGTCCAAGGTTAGTGATAAGCACCTATGTATCGCGACATTCCCACTGTACTCAACAGAGGAGGAGTTCTCCAGAATCCATGGTTTTGATAATAAAAATTGTGGTTTGACCTAAGTCAATGACCTCTGTGTTTTCCTCCGGATTGAGATGGGTTACATGATAACTTAGGTATATGTGATGGTATATACCTATGTAATGGTTATCCATTGATTTCATACTTTTTTGGTTTGTCAGTGTGGTATTTTTATGAGATTTTGAGGGTCTCGGGTTCTCTACTATGTGTCGTTATACTCACCCCTGTACAGGCTATGCCCGAACCTCGTTGTGTTTGATGCAGACGAATGACAACACTGATCGAGGTAGAGTGTACGAGGACTAGATGATACTCGGAGGTGGACCTCACAAGGAGTCGGTACCTGGATGAGATGGACAGATGTGGAGCACTGAGGAGGCTATCTATACCTACCGTTCAGGTAGGATCCATGGTGGACGATCCATGAGCTTCTAGACACCTGCTAGTTATTTTCTTCTTAGTTGTACCTATTTGACCTTTCCTCGTACATTACTATTGGGCTGGTATTTCCGGCCCCTTTACATTCATCATACTTGTCATACAGTTTTTACTTAGTTCTTGCTTCCTCTTTTACTATGGTTGTGTGTGTTTACGAATATAAAGGCAATGCCTTCCCAGATTTAGGGAATTACGCCTTTGGTGCTAGTCATCATCCCCTGCCTTAGGGACAGCGGGCTTGGCGTAGTAACGATATGGACCCTAGGGGACGGGTTGTGACCTCTTACCCCTATTTGATGAACACTATAACACCCCATTATTTCACGGTATGCTTCTCTTTGAATAATACAGTAGCATGTGTTGTACGCAACTTCGAGTTCTAACACAAACCACAACCAATCAAATTAGCCGTTATGAATAGTAATACCTACCTTTTGAAATTTTATAAATTTTATCTTTCAAAATGTACTTCATCTCTGGATTCGGAATATTGAATTTATCCTAGGGTGAAATTTTGGAACCTTTCGGATAACTTTTATATTTTGATGAAAAGTGAATATTACTAAATTTTAATTAAAAACAAATTTTTTAATCAAAATAATTAATAGTGATAAATTATAATATTGAGTGGTTTAAGGTATAATTAGAATATAATTTTACCATTTTAACCAATAGTGGTCATTTGTATTAATTTCACTTTGAAATTAGACATAAACAATTGTCAATCTTTTAATTGATATTGTTTCTTAAAAACACGCTATTTGTTTTGACAATGGAAATTAATTATAAAATTAATTAATGCAAATTATATGTTTGGAATTTTTTAAAATAGGCATCATTTTTGAATTCAGAATTTCAATTATATCTTAGGGTGACTTTTTGGCATTGTTCTGAAAAACTTCAATTTTTGATGAATAGTGAAACCACTAAGTGGTAGTTAAAAAACTGATTTTTTGTTTAAATGAAATTTTACCACCTATATGATTTGAATTTCAAAAATCCAACATACATATTGTTCATTAAGAAGTAAAATTTTGTTCAATGGTATTAAAATAAGTTTTGGTGAATAGTCACTTTTATGTTCTATTAATCGCGGTTAAAGGTAATTAGTGTAATTTAAGGTAAATATAATAATATAATAATATTAAATTACCTTTACACTTGTACTAAACTTATTATATGAGTCATGGACGACCAAGAAAATACATGGGTCAATATGGGGGCTTCATGGAGCCCCTTGGGTAAGAAAATGACATTAATACCTTTTATTTAAAGTAAAAATAAAAATGTCACAAATATACATTGTTTTACTTAAACAATTTTTCCAAGGGGTTATACAAGTTATCTTTTAGACTATAAATATCCATTGGAAATATAAAAAGATTTCCTAAATCATGGTAACTTTTTTATAATTTTTAGGCATTAAATATATAAATTTATTTATCACACAATGATGATACAACGGTTACCTCATTAATGAACTTTTTAAATAAAATGAAAAGCTAATGTAAAATATAAGACATACACTTGTCAAAAACCTATTGGATGAGTATATTTAGAACCCTTATCACCTTATCTTTGAAATATATAATTTTGGGACCTTTAAAAGCAGAAAATCATTTCATAATAATGTAACATTTCATGACATTCCAAGAGTGCCCCTCCTCTCCTCTTATAAAATGCCCCCACATCTACAACCTTATTCACGCCTTCAAAGCCATTTGGCTCTGCCAAAATCTTCCCAAATACTCTCTCAGATTCACTCTCTTACTCCATGAATCCTCACTTTGGTCAGAAATCTTCCCATGATAGCATTTGGCTCAAATCAAAAAGAGTTACCCGGTTTTAAGGTAATGTCTTCTCTTATGTTCGTTTGTTTTATTTTGCTTCTCCAACCCCTTAAACACTTTTATTACTTTATTTTGTAACAAAACCAGTATATTAAATATACTTGGATTTTTTTATGAGACGAATTTGATTTACAATTACACACACCTTCGTCTAATGGTTAAAGAACATACTGTTTCTGTGGGTGGCGAATTACTGGCTCACGAAACGATGAGTGTTCAATATTCTTTTAACACCACTCATGGTGGCCATTAAGATGTCACTATATTTATATATGATATACATTATTTTTATTTTTTCCTTATGCTTCTGTATTTCTCATTTATTTCATACCTTTATGATTTCCATTATGGGTAAATGCGATAATTTCATTTAAGAAATGCGGACTACCGCCCCCTCAAAGTGATTTGAATCGTTAATGCCATATGTGGGATGTATAAATGATGGAGTAAATGATATTATATATTATATTATACTGGAATTATAATATATAATTATTATTTCATTCCATTAAATACAAAATAGAAATAGAAGTAGTGTTCATGCATATGTATGGCTTTCTGTCTCCATGAATGGTGCATTTAATTTCTTACCTCCAAATGTTATGTAATATTATAAATGAATGTATATACAGGATATATATGATATATATGATATCTACATCATGAATATAATTCTGGATATAATGTATATTTTAAAAAATGAACAGCTTGTAATTATAAGAAGTTTATTTTTAACTCAAGTACCAATGATCGACAAAAGGACCGTTTTTAACTTAAATAATTACATAATGGTCATGACATGGTAATAAGTGATATAAAAGGGATAATGAACTTGAAAAATGTTCCTAAGGAAGTAGAAATTGACTCTATTTTATTATTCATGAGGTTAAATAACGATTTAGTCAAGTCGGACATGAGGTAAGGGACTTTGTCTCAATCTCCATTCATTGAGGCATATTTAGTTTTATACACAATTTTATTTTATACGGTGTATAAACCCCTTTGACTTTTACATTTATTCAAAAGGAATCATTTTTATATGAAGACTTTTACTAAACAACAAAAGGTAATGTCTTTTTGTCGTACGTATGCAGCGACAACAACTTCTCTGCCGCCGTGACCATTATTTGAGTTTCAGCTTCCTCTACAAGACATAACATTATTAAATGAAAAATAAATACCATGTTTTAATTTTCTTTTATTTTGGTATTGAAAATGGTTTTGACAGCATTTTTATTATATCAATGTGTTGTTTTGATATATTGTGATTGGAATGTGGAAATGTTATGTTTCCTTTATGCACGTTTTATGTGATACGATTATGTTATGGTTTATGATATGTTTAAAATTGTTCATATAAGGAATGCATTGGACTTAATAAGTGAAGGGTGGAGCCCTCAATAGCTCCTCAATTCATCGGTAGGTCTCATGAGACAAACAAGTTTCTTGGCACAAGGCCTTGACAAAATAATATTTTTAGTCTTGGCACGAGGCCTTGGCTACGTGGTTATGACAGTTCTGCATTATGCATTCCATCATTATAAAGGTGTTTATTGATATTTCATATGATAATTCAACTAGTAGAATATCCATGTGAGTATGTAAATGGAATTATTTTATTTTACATTTTCCAAATTATGCTGAAGTTCATGTTTAAAAGGCTTTTGTTGTAGTTATACATCGCCTTAAATGTTTATGTTTATTTATAAATGTTTTCGCTATATTGTTATCGTTACTGAGCATCTGAGCTCACCCCATTCTATGTTTTATTTTTCCCAGGATGTGATGAAATATTTTATGAACAACCTATAGGGATAGTCTGAAGGGGACATGAGTGTGGAATATGGAGACTATATTATTGTAGTTTTTCACTTTATGAAGTAATGTAACATTTATGAATGTATCTACTGTTTCCAAGGCTACTAAACTAATCAGTCTTTCAAGAATTGGTCTTTTGGGATCATCCCAATGTTATGTCATAATGCACCGACTCTGGGTAACTGGGGTCAGGGCATTACAATTGGTATCATAGGCAGTTTAGTACTAACCTTGGAAGCTAGATTTAGATAAACTCTGATTGGAGCACATATCCCTAAGATAGACTTTGAGGATTAGTATAGAAGAGCATCCTAGAATTTTGGTATTATAGAGACTTTGTGAGTTTTCCGAGAAATACATCCCTGTCTGGATACAAGCAGGTAGAGGCGGATTTGGAACAGATATACCTTGGGGTAAAACCCGAAAACACCTCATTGAGCTAGACTCGAATGGGAATTGGTGCACGACAACGGGTCTAGATGTACTCCTGGTTTCGACACTCTCGAGAGATATGCTTAGGATAATTCTCATTTTCATTACAATCCATTATGAAGGGTTTATGAGTATAAACTTCCTCAAAGAAAACATTTTTATGACTATGGATTATATCCCTAAATTGTTCAATTTATGTTAAGTGTTTTGCAAGTTTGTTATTATGTATTTCAATTCATATACTGATCTAGTTTGTGAAATTGTTTAGAAATGGGCCTAGTGGAAGGAATGGAAATTATATCAATGCAATCACTCCATGTAGGGATTTCCCTACTACTCAAGATAATTATAATGGAGCTGGTGATACAATTGGTGCCGATCAGCTTATCACCATACTGGGAAAACACACTCAGGTTAGGAATAATAACCTTACTCGTATGGAGCACCTAGATCTGCAGTGTGTAGGATCAATGTTAGATCGCTTCATGAGGCAGAATCCACCAAAATTAAATGGGAGTACAAATAAATTAGTAGTTGAGACATGGTTAAGTTCCCTAGAGAAAATATTACATACCTTGGGGAGTAATGAAAGGGAAAAAGTTATCATGGAAGTCTACCGCCTCACTGGAGATGTCGATCAATGGTGGTCATTGATTCAAAACACGAATGAGGATGATGAAGTATCTAATATGGAATGGAGGGAGTTCAAAGAGATTTTGTTAGAAAAATACTTTCCTCGTGACCATCAAGCAGATATGGAAAGGCAATTTCGGAGTCTGAGACAAAAGGATGATGAGAATATCACAATGTATAAGGCAAACTTTACAAAGATAGCAAGGTATGTAGGAGATTATATACGTAACCCAGGAAGTAAGATTGATCATTTCATGGATGGGTTAAAACCATTTCTTCATGGAGAATTAGTGTCACAATCCTTCTCGTCATATGAAGACATTGTCTCATGTGCTATCAAGACAGAAAAGGAAATCTCTAAGTCTTATGACTTTAAATAAAACAAAGAGAAGAAGAGATATGCTGATCAATATGTAAAGGGAAATAAGAGGAACAAGGGAAGAGTTGAAAATCAATCATGCAGAAAATGTGGGAAGAAACACCACGGTACGTGCTTAAAAGGAATGGGAGTTTGTTACAAGTGTGGTGAAAAATGACACCAAGCTCATGATTTCAAGGGAAAGAGAGTTGTTGTCAACGTGGAATGTTATAATTGTAGAGAGATGTGACATTATTCAAATGAATGTCTTAAGAGTTATGGGAACTTGCCTCAGAAAAGGCCAAGGGATCAAGGATAATATTATTCTATCACTACTGCTGAGGTAGAAGCTCAGAAAGACATGGTTGCAGGTAATTTAATGGTTTCCTCAAGTTTAGAAAATGCTTCATTTGATTCTAGATCATCGAATTGTTTTATATCTTCCCAGTTTGAGAAGAAAATTAGATATTTCCAATTTGATTTTACAAAGGAGTTGTCCGTTAAAATTCTAAATGGAAGTATCATTGCGAAACAAGTTTTTTGAATCAGTCTCTATTAGAGAACCTAAATGTTCTTTATCTGTTGATCTCATTTTCATAACTATGATTAAGTTTGATATAATCCTCGGTATGGATTGTGTTTCGGACTATGATGCCAATATATATTTGTAAGAAGAAGGATGTTGCGATTTTTCATGATGATGATAAGGAACACCTTATCTTCAGAGTAGAATCCTCACCACCTAATTATTATTTACATCCACCCCTAGTAGCTCAACTAAATTCAATTATTGGGGTGGAAGAGAATGAAATTACTGAGGGAGAGGAAAGGAATGTTCAAATAGTGGATGTACCTATTGTGAAATAATATGTAGATGTGTTTCTTGAAGATTTACCTGGACATCCTCCAGAATTAGAAGTTGAGTTTTCCATTGATTTAATTCTTGGATCAAGGCCTATATCGAAGACCCCTTATAGAATGGCCACCGTGGAATTATTTGAACTAAAGAAACAACTAGAGGAATTTAGCAATAAGGGATTTATTCCCCCTACTGTTTCTCTATGGGGAGACCCTGTCCTTTTTGTTAACGAGAATGATGGATATATGAGGTTGTCCATTGACTACAGGGAGGTCAATGCCTTAACAATAAAGAACAAGTATCCCCTACATCGCATTGATGGTTTATTTGACCAACTGCATGAGGATCAGTACTTTTCAATGATTGACCTTCGATCTGGATACCAACAGTTGTGTGTGAAGAGGAAGACATTCTAAAGAAAGCATTTCGAACAAGGTACGAGCATTACGAGTTTATAGTAATGCCTTTTGGATTGACTAATGCACCCTCTGTATTCATGGATCTAATGAATAGAGTTTTCAAGGAATATCTTTATGATTTTATGGTGGTATTTATTTATGACATCTTGCTATATTCTAAAAGCTACGAAGATCATGATAATCACTTGCGCATTATCCTAATGACTCATAGAAGACATGAATTATATTGGAAGTTTTACAAGTGTGAATTCTGGCTTCAAGAGATTTCTTTTCTTGGCCATGTTGCCTCTAAGGATGTAATTTCAGTTGATCCTTCTAAGACCAAGGACATCCAAGAATGGACAGCACCGACGAGTATAATTGTGGTACGCGGTTTTATTGGTTTGGCAGGTTATTATCAACATTTTGTCCATAATTTTTCTTTATTGGCTAACCCATTAACGAATCTCACACGTAAAGGGGTTAAATTTGTCTATACAAAAGAGTGTAAAGAGTGTTTTGAAGAGCTGAAGAGATGATTAGTCAATTCTCTTTTATTTACTCTATCATTGGGGTATGATGGGTTCGTTATTTATAGTGATGCATCAATGAAAGGACTTGGTTGTGTCCTTATGCAGAATGATAGTGTTATTGACTATGCATCACGACATCTAAAATTTCATGAGCAGAACTATCCTACTCATGATCTTGAGTTAGCATTTGTGATCTTTTGTTTGAAGATATGGAGACACTACCTCTATGGTGAAAAATGTGAGATATATACTGATCACAAGAGTTTGATGTATATTTTCTCACAAAAAGAACTCAACATGAGGAAAATGAGATGTCTTAATCTACTCAAGGATTATTATTGCACGATACACTACCAACCGGGGAAGGAAAATGAGGTGGATGACGCTTTGAGTAAAAGGATCATGGATTTTTGAACAAGATGAGAGTTGAAAAGGGTCCTATATACATGGATCTAGTAAAGATTGATATGGGAATCACCCTGGAAGGTGAAACATCAATGATTTTTCAAATGTTTTCCAAACCATCATTACATAAAAGGATAATGTGTTCTCAGACTGGTGATGGAGAGTTACAAAGGTCGATTATAGCTTTGAATGATGGTAAATTGAGTGACTTTGTGTATGAATATGGAATTATGATGTTTGGGAAGAGACTTTGTGTTCTTCATATACCTAATCTAAAAAGAGAATTTGTTGGATGATGCACATAGTTCCAATTTCTCTATACACCCTGGAATCACCAAGATGTATAGAAATTTGAAGGAACATTTTTGGTGGGACAACATGAAGAGGGATATTGTAGATTTTGTGTCAAGATGTATGGTTTGTCAATAAGTAAAAGCTTGAAGACAACAGCCTGGAGGAGTATTGCAACCTCTTCCCATACCTGAGTGGAAAGGGGATAATATCACGATGGACTTTGTCATGGGACTACCAAAGACTCCTAGAACGAATGAAGGAATATGGGTCATTGTCGATCGTCTTACTAAGTCAGCACATTTTCTTGCTATAAGAGAAGATCAACCACGTGAACGTCTAGCAAGACTATATATTAATGATGTTGTGAGACTTCATGGAGTAACACTATCGATTGTCTCGGATCGTGATCCCAGTTTTACATCAAGATTCTGGAAAATTCTTCCAAAGGCCTTGGATACCAAACTTCATTTGAGCACTACTTACAACCCTCAAACAGATAGACAACTAGAACGAACTATTCAAACCTTAGAGTACATGTTGAGATCATGCTCACTTGACTTTCAGTGTATGTGGGATAAATATTTACCTCCGGTAGAATTTTCCTATAACAATAGCTTCCATTCAAGTATTCGGATGGCACCATATGAAGTGTTATACGGAAAGCGATGTCGCACACCGACCTATTGGGATGACGTTGGTGAAAGAAAACTTTTAGGCCCATAACTGGTGGAGGAAGTGATGGAAAAGGTGAAGTTTATCCAAAACCACATCAAAGCAGCTCAATGTAGGCAGAAGAGCTATGCTGACAACTGAAGGAAGGATTTTGAATTTCAGGTAGGAGATCATGTTTTCATGAAGGTATCTCAATGGAAGGGAGTTATATGTTTCAGTAATAAGGGTAAATTGAGTCCCAGGTACATCGGACCCTTCAAAATTCTAGAATGAATTGGGGTTGTAGCTTACCGTTTGGAAATGCTGCCATGTCTCTCCAATGTTCACGGTGTGTTCCACATATCACTATTGAGAAAATACATGCCTGACCAAACGTATGTACTAACCTATTAGGAATTAGAACTAGAACCTGATCTGTCTTATTGCGAAGAGCCCATCAGGATTTTTGATACAAGAGAACAAGTACTGAGAAAACGAAATACTTTTCTGGTAAAAGTTCTATGGAGAAACCATAAGATGGAAGAGGCAACGTGGGAACCCAGGGAACTTATGATGAATAATCACCAGATTCTTTTTATACAGTGATATTATAAGAAATTTCAAGGAAGAAATTATTTGAAGGAGGGGAGAATGTAACACCCCAAGCTTCCACAACACGCTTCTCTTTGAATAATATTGTAGCGTGTGTTGTACGCAACTTCGAGTTCTAACACACACCACAACCAATCAAATTAGCCATTATGAATATTAATACCTACTTTTTGAAATTTTATTAATTTTATATTTCAAAATGGACTTCATTTTTTGATTCAGAATATCGAATTAAGCCTAGAGTGAATTTTTAGAACTTTTCGGAAAAACTTTATATTTTGATGAATAGTGAAAATAACTAAATTTTAATTGAAAACAAATTTTTTAATAAAAATAATTAATAGTAATAAACTATACTATTGTGTGCTTTTAAGGTATAATTAGAATATTATTTTACCATTTTATCCAGTGGTGGTCATTATAATTAATTTCACTTTGAAATTGGACATAAACAATTGTCAATCTTTTGATTGATATTGTTTCATAAAAACACGCTATTTGTTTTGACAACATGAATTAATTATAAAATTAATTAATGCAAAATATATGTTTTGAATTTTCTAAAATAGAAATCATTTTTTAATTCATAATATCAATTATATCTTAGGGTGAATTTTTGGTATTGTTCTAAAAAACTTTAATTTTTGATGAATAGTGAAACCACTAAGTGGTAGTTAAAAAATGATTTTTTGTTTCAATGAAATTTTACCACCACAATGATTTGAATTTCAAAAATCCAACATACATAATTGTCATTAGGAAGTAAAATGCGGTTCAATGGGATTAAAATAATGTTTGGTGAATAGTAACTTTTAAGTTCTATTAATCGCGATTAAAGGTAATTACTGTAATTTAAGGTAAATATAATGATATAATAATATGAAAATACCTTTACACTTGTCCTACACTTATTTAATGAGTCAATTACGACCAAGAAAATCCATGGGTCAACTTGGGGGGCCCATGGGGCCAGATGGGTTAGAAAATGACATTAATACCATTAATTTAAAGTAAAAATAAAAATGTCACAAACATACATTGTTTTACTAAAAAAAAATTACAAGGGATTTTACAAGTTATATTTTCTACTATAAATATCCATTGTAAAGATAAAATTATTTCCTACATCATGGTTATTTTTGTATTATTTTTAGGCATTAAATAAATAAATTTATTTATCACACCATTATGATGCAGTGATTACCTCATTAGTGATCTTTTTAAATAAAGTGAAATGATAATGTAAAATATAAGACATAAACGTTTCAAAAACCTATTGGATAAGTAGATTTCTAACCCTTATCAACTTATCTTAAAAATATATAATTGTGGGACCATTGAAATATGAAAATCATTTTATAATAATGTAACATTTCAGGACATTCCAAGAGTGCCCATCCTCTCCTCTTATAAAAGGCCCCCACCTCTACCAACTTATTCACACCTTCAATGCCATTTGGCTCGGCCAAAATCGAACCAAATACTCTCTCAAATTCCCTCTCTTGCTCCAAGAGTCCTAAATTTGGGCATAAATCTTCCCAAGAAAGCCTTTGTCTCAAATAAAAAACAGTTACCTGATTTTAAGGTAATGTCTTCTCTTATGTTCTTTTGTTTTATTATGATTCTCCAACCACTTAAACTCTTTTTATTCCTTTATTTTGTAACAACACTAGTATCTTCAATATACTAGGATGTTGTTATGGGATGTATTTTTTTACACTTACACACACCTTCGTCTAATGGTTAAAGAACATACTGTTTCTGTGGGTGGTGAATGACTGCCTCACGAAACGATGATTGTTCAATCTTCCATTAACACCTCCCATAGTGGCCATTAATATGTCACTATATTTATATATGATATAGATAATGTTTATGTATTCTTTATTCTTTTTTATTTTTCATTTATGGAATACCTTTATTATTTCTATTATGGGCATACGAGACAATTTCATTTTAGGAAGTGCAGACTACCGCCCCCTCATAGTGATTTGAATCGTTAATGCCATTTTTGGGATGTATAAAAGATGGATTAAATGATTTTATATATGATATTATTCTGCAATTATAATATACCATTATGACTTCATTCCATTAAATACAAAATATAAATGAAATTAGTGATCATGCGTACGTACGGCTTACCGTCTCTATGAACGGTGCATTTCATTTCTTATCTCTAAATGTTATGTAATATTATAAATGCATGTATATACTAGATATATATGATATATATGATATCTAAATCATGAATATAATTCTGTATATAATGGATATTTTACCAAATAAACATCTTGTAATTATAAGAAGATTATTTTTAACTCAAGTACCAAAGATCAACAAAACAACCGTTATTAACTTAAATAATTACATAATTTTAATAACATGGTAATAAGTGATATAAAAGGAATAATGAACTTTAAAAAGGTTCTTAAGAAATTAGAAATTAACACTAGATTATTATTCAGGAGGTTAAAGAACGATCGAGTCAAGTCGGACACGAGGTAAGGGACTTTGTCTCAATCTCCATTCATTGAGGCATATTTTGTATTATACACAACATTATTTTATACAGTGTATAAACCCCTTTGAATTTACATTTAATCAAACAGAATATTTTTTATACGAAGCGTTTTACTAAATGAAAAAAGGTAATTTATTTCTGTCGTACGTATGCGGTGGCAACGACTTCTCCACCGATGTGACAATTATTTGAGTTTCGGCTTCCTATACAAGCCATAACTTTTTTAAATGAAAAATAAATACCATGTTTTAATTTTATTTTATTTTGGTATTGAAAATGGTTTTGACTGTGTTTTTATTATATCAATGTTTTGTATTGATATATTGTTATTGAAATGTGTAAATGTTATGTTTCCTGTATGCATGTTTTGTGTGATACGATTATGTAATGGTTTATGATATGTTTAAACATGTTCATATGAGGAATTCATTGGACTTAATAAGTTACGGGTGGAGCCCGCTATAGCTCCTCGATACATCGGTAGGTCTCATTAGAAAAACTAGTGTCTTAGCACGAGGCCTTGACAAAATCTTATTTGCAGTCTTGGCACGAGGCCTTGGCTACGTGGTTATGAAAGTCTGGAATTATGCATTCCATCATTATGAAAGTGGTTATTGATATTTCATGTGATTATTCGACTATTTGAATATCCATGTGAGTTCATAAATTGCATTATTTTATTTTACTTTTTCCATATTATGCTGAACTTCAAGTTTAAAAGGCTTTTGTTTTAGTTATACATTACCTTAAATGTTTATGTTTATTTATGAATGTTTCCGCTATATTGTTATCCTTACTGAGCATCTCAGCTCACCCCTTTCTATGTTTCATTTTTCCCAGGATGTGAAGAAATATTTTATGACTGACCTGCAGGGATAGTCTTAAGGGGATATAAGTGTGGAATATGAAGACTATGTTGTTGTAGTTTTTCATTTTATGATGTAATGTACCATTTCTGAATGTATCTAGTTTTTCCAAGGCTACAAAACTAATCAGTCTTTCGAGACTTGATCTTTTGTGATCATGCCAATGTTACGTAATAATGCACCGACTCTGGGTAACTGGGGTTGGGGCGTTACAATTGGTAACAGAGGCAGTTTAGTACTAACATTCGAAGCTAGATTTAGAAAAACTCTGATTAAATCACACATCCATAAGATAGACTTTGAGGATTAGTATATAAGAACTTCCTAGAATTTTGGTATTATAGAGATTTTGTGAGTTTTCCGAGAAATACATCCCTTTCTGGATACGAGCAGGTAGAGGTGGCTCTCTCAAAGATGTACCTAGGGGTAAAACCCAAAAACACCGCTTTGAGCTACACTCAAACGGGAACTGGTGCACGACAACGGACCCTGCTGCACTCTTGGTTACGACACTCCCGGGGGATATGCTTAGGATAATTCTCATTTTATTTACAAACCATTATGAATGGTTTATGAGTATATACTTCCTCAAAGTAAACATTTTTATGATGATGGATTATATCCATAAATAGTTCAATTTATTTTAAGTGTTTCACAAGTTTTTTATTTTATATTTCGATTCAGAAGCTAATCTAGTTTATGAAATTGTTTAGAAATGGCGCCTAGTAGATGGAATGGAAACTATATCAATGCATGCACTCTATATAGGGATTTCCCTCCTACATAAGATAATTATTATAGAGCTGGTGATACAACTGGTGCTGATTAGCTTATCACCATACTAAGACAACTCACTCAGGTTATGAATAATAACCTTACTCGTATGGAGAACCCTGATCTGCAATGTGGTGGATCAATGTTAGATCGCTTCATGAGGCAGCAACTGCCAACATTTAATTGGAGTACAAATCAATTAGAAGCTGAGCAATGGATAAGTTCCCTAGAGAAAGTATTCCATGCGTTGGGGAGTAATGAAAGAGAAAAAGTTATCATGGCAGTTTACCACCTCACTAGAGATGCTGATCAATGGTGGTCATTGATTCAAAACACGAATGAAGATGAAGAAGTATCTAATATGTAATGGAGGGAGTTCAATGTGCTTTTCTTAGAAAAATACTTTCCTCGTGACCATCGAGCAGATATGGAAAGGCACTTTCCGAGTCTGAGACAAAATGAGGATGAGAATATCACAAAGTATGAGGCAAACATTAAAAGGTTAGCATGGTATTCTAGAGATTATATACATATCCCAAGAAGTAAGATTGATCTTTTCTTTGATGGTTTAAAACCATTTCTTCATTGAGAATTAGTGTCACAATCCTTCTCGTCGTATGAAGACATTGTCTCATGTGCTTTCAAGACAGAAAAGAAATTCTATAAGTCTTATGACTTTAAAGCAATGCAAGAGAAGAAGAGATCTGTTTATCCATCAAGAAATGGAAATATGGGGAAGAAGGGAAAAGTTGAAAATCCATCCTACAGTAAATGTGGGAAGAAACACCCCGGTACTTTCTTAAAACGAATGATAGTTTGTTACCGGTGTGGTGAAAAAGGCCACCAAGCTCATGATTGCAAGGGAAAGAGAGTTATTTTCAACATGGAATGCTATAATTGTAGATATATGTGACAATATGAAAATGAATGTCCTATGCATCAGGGAACATGCCTCCGAAAAGTCCAAGGGATCAAGTCTAAGATTATGTTATCACTACTACTGAGGTAGAATCTCCGAAATACGTGGTTGCAGGTAATTTAATGCTTTCCTCAAGATTCGAAAATGCTTTATCTGATTCAGGATCATCACATTGCTTCATATCTTCCCAGTTTTCTAAGAAAATTAGATATTTCCAATTTGATTTAACAAAGGAGTTGTCAGTTAAAACTCCAAATGGATGTATCATTATAACAACGTTTTGTGAATCAGTCCCCATTAGAGAACATAAATGTTATTTATCCACTGATCTCATTGTCATACCTATTATTGAGTTTTATATAATCCTCGGTATGGATTGGATTTCAGACTATGATGTGATGATTTATTGTAAGAAGAAGGAGGTTACGATTTTTGATGATGATGATAAGGAACACCTTATCTTTAAAATAGAATTGTCACCACCTAATTCGTATTTAGATCCACCCCCAGTAGCTCAACTAAATTCAATTATTGGGGAGGTCGAGAATGAAATGACTAAGGGAGAATAAAGGAATGTTCAAATAGAAGATATACCTACTTTGAAAGAATATGCAGTTGTGTTTTCAGAATATTTACCTAGACATCCTCCAAAATGAGAAGTTGAGTTTTCCATTGATTTAATTACTGGATCAAGGCCTATATCGAAGACCCCTTATAGAATGGCCACCTTGGAATAAGTTGAACTAAATAAACACCTACAGTAATTGAGTAATAATGCATTTATTCTCCCTAGTGTTTATCCATGGGAATCCCCTATCCTTTTTGATAAGAAGAAAGATGGATCTATGAGGTTGTGCATTGACTACAGGGAGATCAATGCTATAACAATAAAGAACAAGTATCCCCTAGCTCGCATTGATGATTTATTTGACCAACTGCATAGAGCTCAATACTTTTCAAAGATTGAACTTCGAACTGGATACCATCAGTTGTGTGTGAAGAAGGAAGAAATTCTGAAGACAACATTTCGAACAAGGTACTGGCATTATGAGTTTACAGTAATGCCTTTTGGATTGACTAATGCACCATCTATATTCATGGATCTAATGAATAGAGTTTTCAAGGAATATCTGGATGATTTTGTGTTGTTATATATTGATGATATATTGGTATAATCCAAAAGCTATGAAGATCATGAAAATCACTTGCGCATTATCCCGAAGACTCTTAGAAGACATGAATTATATGGGAAGTTTAGCAAGTGTGAATTCTGGCATCATGTGATTTCTTTTCTTGGCCATATTGTCTCTAAGGATGGAATTTCTATTGATCCTTCTAAGACAAGGGAAATCCATGAATGGCCAGCACCGATGAGTATAACAGAGGTATGAAGTTTTATTGGTTTGGCAGGTTATTATTGACATTTTGTCCAGAAGCTTGCCTGATTGGCTAACCCATTAAGGAAGCTCACACATAAAGGGGTTAAATTTTTCTGGACAAAAGAGTGTGAAGAGTGTTTTGAAGAACTGAAGAGAAGATTAGTCAATTCTCCAATATTGACTCTACCATTGGGGAATGATGGGTTCGTTATTTATAGTGATGCATCAATGAAAGGACTTGGTTGTGTCCTTATGCAAAATGACAGGGTTATTGACTATGCATCACGACATCTAAAAATTTATGAGTAGAACTATCCTACTCATGATCTTGAGTTATCAGCTATGATCCTTGCTTTTATGATATGGAGACATTACCTCTATGGTGAAAAATATAAGATTTATACTGATCACAAGAGTTTGATGTATATTTTCTCACAAAAATAACTCAACATGAGGAAAAGGAGATGGCTTATCCTACTCAAGTATTATGATTGCATGATACACTACCACCCGGGGAAGGAAAATAAGGTGGAAGACATTTTGAGTAAAAAGGATCATGGAGTTTTGAACAAGATGAGAGTTTAGAAGGATCCTATATACATGGATCTAGTAAATATGGAAATGGGAATCACCATGGAAGGTGAAACATCACTTATTTTTCAAATGGTTTCCAAATCATCATTACAAGAAAGGATAAAGAGTTCTCAGACCGGTCATGGGGAGTTACAAAAGAAGATTAAAGCTGTGAATGATGGGAAATTGAGTGTCTTTGTGTATGAAGATGGAATTTTGATGTTTGGGAAGAGACTTTGTGTTCCCGATATACCTGATCTAAAAAGAGAAATGTTGGATGATGCTAATAGTTCTAATTTCTATATACACCCTGGGAGAACCAAAATTTATAGATAATTGAAGGAAAAATTTTTGTTGGACAACATGAAGAGGCAGATTGCCGATTTTGTGTTAGGATGTATGGTTTTTCAACAAGTGAAAGTTGGAAGGCAACATCCTGGAGGAGTATTTCAACCACTTCCCATACCTGAGTGGAAATGGGATAATATCATGACGAACTTTTTCATGAGACTACCAAAGACTCCTAGAAGGAATGACGCAATATGGGTCATTGTTGATCGTCTTACCAAGTCAGCACATTTTCTTGCAATAAGAGAAGATCTACCACTTGAACGTCTAGCAGGACTATATATTAATAAAGAAGTGAGATTTCATGGAGTACCCCTATCTATTGCCTCGGATCGTGATCCCCATTTTACATCATTATTTTGGAAAAGTCATCAGAAGGCCTTGGATACTAAACTTTGTTTGATCACTACTTACCACCCTCAAACAGATGGACAATCAGAACAAACTATTCAAACCTTAGAAGACATGTTTAGATCATGCTCACTTGACTTTCAAGGTATGTGGAATCAATATTTACCTATGGTATAATTTTACTATAAAAATAGCTTCTATTAATGTATTCAGATGTCACCATATGAAGTGATATACAGAAAGAGATGTCGCACACTATCCTGTTGGGATGACGTTGATGAAAGAAAACTTGTAGGCCCAAAACTGGTGGACGAAACGATGGAAATGGTGAAGGTAATCCAAAACTACATCAAAGCAGCTCAAAGTAGGCAGATGAGCTATACTAACAACTGAAGGAAGGATTTGGAATTTCAGGTAGGAGATCATGTTTTATTGAAGGTATCTCCATGGAAGGGAGTTATATGTTTTAGTAACAAGGGTAAATTCAGTCCAAGATACATTAGACCCTTCAAAATTCTAGAACGAATTGGGGCTGTAGCTTACCGTTTGGCAATGCCACATAGTCTCTCCAAAGTTCACGATGTGTTTTACATACCACTGTAGAGAAAATACATGCCTAACCCAACACATGTACTCACCTATGAGGAACTAGAACTGGAACCCGATCATTCTTCTTGCGAAGGGCCCGTCAGGATTCTAGATACAATTGAACAAGTGCTGAGAAACTGGATGGCTCGTCTGGTAAATGTTCTTTGGAGAAACCATAAGATGGAAGACGCAACGTGGGAAACCAAGGAACTTATGATGAAGAATTACCTGAGTCTTTTTATAAAGTGATATTATAAGAAATTTCGAGGATGAAATTATTTGAAGGAGGGGAGAATGTAACACCCCAAGCTTCCATGAGAGGCTTCTCTTTGAATAATACAGTAGTGTGTGTTGTACGCAACATCGAGTTCTAACACACACCACAACCAATCAAATTACCCATTATGAATAGTAATAACTACTTTTTGAAATTTTATAAATTTAATCTTTCAAAAGGGACTTCATTTTTGGATTCAGATTATCAAATTGAGCCTAGGGTGATATTTTGTAACTTTTTGAATAACTATTATATTTTTATGAATAGTGAAAATTACTAAATTTCAATTAAAAATTTTTTTTTTAATCAAAATAATTATTAGTGATAAATTATACTATTGAGTGGTTTTAAGGTATAATTAGAATATAATTTTACCATTTTATCCAATGGGGGTTATTAGAATTAATTTCACTTTGAAATTGGACATAAACAATTGTCTATCTTTTGATTGATATTGTTTCTTAAAAACACGCTATTTGTTTTAACAATGGAAATTAATTATAAAATTAATTAATTTAACTTATATGTTTGTAATTTTGTAAAATACACATCATTTTTTAATTCATAATATCAATTATAGATTAGTGTGAATTTTTTGTATTGTTCTGAAAAACTTCGATATTTGATGAATAGTGAAACCACAAAGTGGTAGTTAAAAAACTAATTTTTTGTTTAAATGAAATTTTACCACATCTGTGATTTGAATTTCAAAAATACGACATAAATCATTTTCATTAGGAAGTAAATGTGGGTCAATGGGATTAAAATATTTTTTGGTGAATAGTATCTTTTACGTTCTATTAATCGCGATTAAAGGTAATTAGTGTAATTTAAGGTAAATATAATGATATAATAATATGAAAATACCTGTACACTTGTCCTACACGTATTGGATGAGTCATGGCCGACCAAGACAATCCATGGGTCAACTTGGGGGCCCCATGGAGCTACTTGGGTAAGAAAATGACATTAATACCTTTTATTTAAAGTAAAAATAAAAATGTCAGAAACATACATTGTTTTACTAAAACAATTTTTACACGGGGTTTTACAATTTATATTTTCGACTTTAAAATCCATTGGAGAGAAAAAATATTTCCTACATCATGTTAATTTGTTTATAATTTTTAGGCATTAAATAAATGAATTTATTTATCACACCATGATGCTGCAACAATTATCTCATTAATAAACTTTTTAAAAAAAATGAAAAGATAATGTAAACTCTAATACTAAAAATTGTCAAAAACCTATTGGATGAGTAGATTTGGAACCCTTATCCCCTTATCTTCGAAATATATAATTTTGGGACCTTTTAAATCCTAAAATCATTTCATAATAATGTAACATTTCAGGACATTCCAAGAGGGACCATTCTCTCCTCTTATAAAAGGCCCCCACCTCTACCACCTTATTCAAACCTTCAAAGCCATTTGTCTCGGCCAAACACTGACCAAATAATCTCTCAACTTCCCTCTCTTACTCCTAGAAGCCTCACATTGGGAAGAAATCTTCCCAATTAATCCTTTGTCTAAAATCAGAAAGAGTTACCCGGTTTTAAGGTAATGTCTTCTCTTATGTTCTTTTGTTTTATTTTGCTTCTCCAACCCCTTAAACTCTTTTTATTTCATTATTTTGTAACAAAACCAGTATCTTAAATATACTAGGATGTTTTTATGTGAAGTATTTGATTTAAACTTACAAACACCTTTTTCTAATGGTTAAAGAATATACTATTTCTGTGGGTGGCGAATTACTGCCTCACGAAACGATGATTGTTCAATCTTATTTTAACACCACTCATGGTGGCCATTAAGATGTCACAATATATATATATGATATATAATATGTTTATATTTTATTTATTCTTCTTTATTTCTCATTTATGTCATACCTTTATGAATTCCATTATGGGTAAACGTGATAATTTCATTTTAGGATGTGCGGACTACCACCCCCTCAATGTGATTTGAATCATTAATACCATATGTGGGACGTATAAAGGATGGAGTAAATGATATTATATATAATATTATACTGGAATTATAATATATCATTGGGATTTCATTCCATTAAATACAAAATATAAATGAAAGTAGCGTTCATGCGTATGTACGGCTTACCGTCTCCATGAATGGTGCATTTCATTTCTTAACTCTAAATGTTATGTAATATTATAAATGCATGTATATATACTAGATATATATGATATATATGATATCTAAATCATGAATATAATTCTGGATATAATGGATATTTTACCACATGATCAACTTGTAATTATAAGAAGTTTATTTTTAACTCAAGTTCCAAAGATCGAAAAAACGACTGTTATTAACATAAATAATTACATAATGTTCATAACATGGTAATAAATGATATAAAAGGAATAATGCACTTTAGAAAGGTTCATAAGAAAGTAGAAATTAACTCTAGTTTATTATTCAGGATTTTACAGAATGATCAGGTCAAGTCAGACATGAGGTAAGGGACTCCGTCTCAATCTCCTTTCATTGAGGCATATTTTGTTTTATACACAAATTTATTTTATACAGTGTATAAACCCCTTTGAATTTTACATTTATTCAAAAGGAATCTTTTTTATATGAATCGTTTTAATAAATGACAGAAGGGAATGTTTTTTGTCATACATATGCAGAGACAACGACTTCTCCACCGCTGTGACCATTATTTGAGTTTTGGCATCCTCTACAAGCCATAAATTTTTTAAATGAAAAATAAATACCAAGTTTTGATTTTATTTTATTTTCGTATTGAAAATGTTTTTGATAGTGTTTTTATTATATCATTGTGTTGTATTGATATTTTTTGATTGAAATATGGAAATGTTATGTTTCCTTTATGCATGTTTTATGTGATAATATTATGTTAGGGTTTATGATATGCTTAAACCTGATCATATGAGGAATGCATTGGACTTAATAAGTGATGGGTGGAGCCTGCTATAGCTCCTTGATGCATCAGTAGGTCTCATGAGACAAACTAGTGTCTTGGCATACGGTCTTGACAAAATCTTATTTGTAGTCTTGGAATTAGTCCTTGGCCATGTGGTTATGATAGTCTGGCATTATGCATTACATCATTTTGAAAGTGGTTAATGATATTGCATTTGATTATTCTACTAGTAGAATATCCATGTGACTAAGTAAAATGAATTATTTTATTTTACTTTTTCCATATTATGCTGAAGTTCACGTTTAAAAGGATTTTGTTTTAGTTATATATTGCCTTAAATGTTTGTGTTTATTTATGAATGTTTCCACTATATTGTTATCCTTATTGAGCATCTGAGCTCACCCTTTCTATGTTTTATTTTTTCCATGATGTGAAGAAATATTTTATGACTGGCCTGTAGGGATAGTCTGAAGGGGATATGAGTGTGGACTATAGAGACTATTTAATTTTATTTTTTCCCTTTATGATGTAATGTAACATTTATGAATGTATCTTGTTTTTCCATGGATACTAAACTAATCGATCATTCGAGACTTGATCTTTTGTGATCATGCCAAGGATATGTAATAATTCACCGACACTAGGTAATTGGGGTCGGGGCATTACAAACACCCACTAGTTGCTCTCAAAAGTACACTACTACATGTTCCAATAATATCCATTAAAGCCACATTATTTCTTTTTAAATCCACCATAACTACTGAAATTTTCAGATGATCAATGCGGTAAAACCAAAGGAGAGAATGAACCTTAACATTAAAAAGAACATAATAATGAGTGGAAAGAAAATAAAAACAAGGAATAAATCTTGTTTTTTGGAAAGGAAAACAAATAATGGGGAAAATGATTTCTCTACACAGTAGTTTTCTTTCCCATGGATGAAAGGAGAACAATGACCTCAAAGAACCAAATAAAATGTATTGGAAACCATCGTTCTAACAATGAGATTCATGAATAATAGGAAAGATGTATCAGACATGCATGTTGATCCACAAATAAATTTTAAGGTTTGATAGCAGGGACACTCTATCGACAATTTAATCCCTGAATATTCATTCTTCATCTAAGGAACCTCCCTCTATACATTAAATCCATATATAAGTGTTGAGTATGATGACATAAAAAATTCATCTAAAAGGGAGGTTATTTTCAAATAAAACACTGATAAGGTCAAGGGTGAATATATGGTAATATATTCTATTCATGTAACACCCTGACCCTAAAATCCTCGACCTAGTACCCTATTTTATTACATTAATTGTTTATAAGGAAACAAATCATGAAGGACTAAACATTTTCGATGTTT
Organism: Viscum album; assembly: GCA_963277665.1. Lineage (NCBI taxonomy): Eukaryota > Viridiplantae > Streptophyta > Magnoliopsida > Santalales > Viscaceae > Viscum > Viscum album. Next base: position 1,246,217,723 of record OY728152.1, on the reverse strand, counting down.
TTGAAAACTATATTAAATAAATGATACCTATAATGCATTGGAAAAATAAAATAAACCAGAAAATAAGTTAATGATCATCATCCTTGAAACCCAGTTATAGATTTACTCCACGTAACCTAGGGAAAAGAACAATAATAGTGTAGAGCTGAAATTATCAGTAAGAGCTAGTACAACAGATTCAAAAAGTAATCATTGAGAATATATCAATGTGCGACTGTAAACAAATCATAACACACTACATTCAAATAATAGTATAAGGAATAATCAGTATGGAACGTTAAATAATTGCAACACATGCAATTTAATCAATAAACTGAGAATGAAATTGTCACGACCCGTCCCTGTGGGGCCTGTTTCATGACTCCCCAATCCCTCTTCATACTGGCCAGGGTCTGGGGACTATCACCGAGTAAGCATTTCTCTAACATGGTAGGAAATACCTATGTTCCTAGGCACACATACATATTCAATCCCACAAATTACTGAAATTAAAAAACAACAAAGAAACAAATTCAAGCATTCCACTATATCTGAACCTATGTATTAAAATTAAAAAAGTGAAAATATGTAAACAAGGCTAGAATACAGGCCCACCGAAATTTTTTCTATAACTACAAGTCCAACCTATATGAAGGGGTATTTGGATTACTGTCTGAAGCCATAGGAACAACTTATCCTTCCTGACCTCACAATTGAACACTTGGTGTTGGACTACATAGGATTATATCAAAATGGTCACTCATGTACATAAGACATTACACAGGGATGGAAAGCCTGTACTGGGGTGAGTATAAAGTTACTTAGTACGAAACCCTAAAAAAATAATGAAATACACAATGAATAGTATAGTAAACTCTACAATGTATTTGTCTACAACACATATAAATAGAATATCTACATATACTCAATACATGACATGAACTGCTAAGGTAAGTCCCAACTAATTCATAATAAGTATATGGATTCAGTATAAAGATTGCATGAAGAACTCATACGACAGAACACACTCTTGAACCAGATAGAACTAATGACAACCTTCTTAGAATCATTGTTCACCGATTACCATCATTATATTGATTCATTGATAGATTGGAAGAGAAAAAGATACCAAAAATGAGGATTTTAGCCATGGCCATGCAGTGATACCAATAACTCCATCTTGATTAACATTCTATGTAGAGGATCAACACCTAGAATAGTTACTCATGTCAAAACCAAAGACTCTACCTAGGGAATAGAGAATGAATAGTGAATCCTACTCCAGACCTCTCAGGGGAATCCAACAACTCTATCTAGGAAGTCATATTGAAGCGATCATAATTATATGTGTGGAAAATGATTTGTAACTACCTTCAATGAACTGATAAGGGAATGAACACTAATGAATCGTGTCCATGATATGGAGGAAAAGTGAATCATTCCTTGTAGAAAGGTATACATGGAATGTAATAGGGTCACCCGTTGTGTTCCTTAACCCCAAGTACTACCCATATGCAGTAGACAATATCATTACATTCTCATTCATATAGTAGATGGGTACACAGTGTGTAGAAGGAGTCACACACAGTGTCCATCCATCAAGGGACCACCCATGTACTCTGACCATGTGATGGTACATTGTTTCAACCTATGTTTCTATTCCCGTGTACCTATACATGGGGTAGGTCGTGTACTTGATTTAGACCATGTTTTTTATTATGGAACAAGAAGTGTAGGAAACCCATGTACACTACCCAATGTCCATGTATCTCAGGAGATACAAGACACATCTCTGTGAAAGGCCTACAAGCCATGTGATAGGGTCACACACCGTGTGACATTTTTCTATCTCAATAAACTATAGAATTCTCCCATTGGTGGCCAAACACCCTGTAACCCCATGTAACATTATATTTTCAATGTGAGTTTCCAGAATTCCTGGTTCTTCCTACATAGACATTGGACGATCTCTTAGGTTTCAATTTTTTTGCTCAATGTCGTTGAAACTCCCTATCTAGGCTCATTTCATCACCCTATCACCAAATTGTGATGTTTCAGTCCTTCAGTCATCATGGATATATTTTTCATGGATATATTTTTATATTCATCCCAACTAAAACTTCACAAAGACTAATTTCTCATAAATCATTTAAATTTTTTCTTTTCTATCACCATCACACCTCTGTATGGTCACCCCACAGATGGATTATAATTTTCGTATCATTACCCTAAGAAACAAAGTTGTATCTAATGTTCGTTGATAAACACATCAAAGAATGAAGAACATGCGTAAAAAACAACAAGAAGAAAACAAAATTAATAAATGAGAGGTACAAACATCAAACACCTTTCATTCTGGACCCAATATGATCCTATAAGAACTACAAAAAACAAAAAGGATCAAAACACGACAAATATCTCTGATTATAGCCCATCATGCATGGAACAATCAAACCACGGATCAAGAATTTTTTTGGTTGATTTTTGTTCATAATTTAATCTATTGATTCCGAAATAAATACAAAATAATTCATTCTACCTTTGACTAAGATTTCTTTTTGATGAAGTTCGGTTGTTGTGTAGTTGTTTTTGGCGGGATCCGTCACAAACATCTTCTCGTTGATTTTCGATTTGTGATTCCATCACCATTTCCTTGAGAGGTTTCCCAAAATCCATCCCTATCGATTCTCAGGCATACCCAGGAATAATATTTCATAATAATAATTTTATTAATTGAAATATTTTCTTCAATGAAATAATTTTTATTTAAATCATTTAATAATGATCACATTTATTTTGCGTTTTTCCATATAAGTCCAACGTCGACTGAAGTTATTTTGTTCCTAGGGTGAAGACTCTAATCTGAACTCAAAAATTCCCTCAAATTTCTAATTTGGGAATATATTTCATATTTATTCCACTTTTTCAGGAAAAATATAAGGGTGCACTACTAAAATTTTATTATTTTTCAAGAAATTGTTCTAGGGACACTGACCCTCCAAATCAAATGCAGTCTTGGGGCCTTGTCACAAATATAATCCCTATAAAATTTAAAATAATACACAAAAAAATTAAAGACATTACATTCTCCACACTAAGGTGCTTAATTTCCATGAAAATCCAAATTAAGGGCTACTCAAAATGAAGTGGGTACTAAGAACGAATCTGAGCCTCCCAGTCCCATGCTCTCTCGTGGAGATTCATGTGGTCCACTGGACACACTAATGGAATCAATTTCCCATATATGATTCCCTTATACTGATCCTCGATTTCTTCTAGGTTCCTAGCATTTTTACCTCATCCTCAATGTGCATCTGACCCTAGTCGATACCATGTGTGGGGTTATGCACATACCTCACCAGCTACAATACACTGAAGACATCATGTACCTGATCTAAATATGGATGGAAAGATAAGTGATACACCACCTCACCATCTCTAATTAGTATATGAAAAGGGATGAAAAACATCAGAGAAATCTTGAGGGCCCAGACAAAGATACATAATCCTTATGGAGGTGAAACCCAAAGGAATACTTGGTCTCCTCCATCAAACTCCAATGGACCCAAAAAAACAATCATAATATAACTTATAAAGGCTCTAGGTAGTCTACATGTTCTCCCAGATGATATATAACTTCTTTTTAGTAGCTCACACCAACTACAGGGCCATATGTTCTCACTCTTCTAGGCCATTCTAGCAAAGTGGTGATCTTTAGGGTTGCTAGAACAAATCCTCCCATGGTGCCATACCAATGGTAGATTGGTGGATATTTTTGTACAAAATATCTACTTGTAGAATGTGATCCTGCCAGCTACATCAAATTTCATTCATGCCATCCCATAGCTTGTCCTCCATAACCTGAATGGTCCTCCCAATTTGGTATTCCTTATATGGGTGAAATGATGGGTCAAGCATAACTGGTTCCCAAACAACACCTGAAATTACTTCTCCATCTAGGATGTAAAACAATCATAATTATCCGAATTTTGTATTTACTAAACTCCATGGAGTCGATATATATCCTCTATGTAATGTCATCCCAAAATCTCTACTGACATGAACTCTCAGATAGCCATTAAGTGGTCCAAACTTTTCTATTAGTCAATAATCACCCGTATGGAATTGTGTCCCATGGATGACCGTGGTAAACCCACCATGAAGTCAATAATTATTCCATCCCACATCCATTATACAAACTCAAGGGGTTGATCTAATCCAGTTGTAACCTGGAGATCACACTTCAATTGATGTCCTGGGTGGTGTTGGGAAATTAACTATATATCACTATTCATGATTATTGGCCACTAAAAATGATGTTAGAGGTCATGGTACATCTTATATACACCTGTATGTACCTCTAAATTGGATATATGAAAATCCCTCAAATCCTCATCTCACAACACCAACAGTAATATTGTACTTCCTCTAAAAATAATGACATGATCTACACCTTCTCAATTTCCGTAAAGAGTATACCTTATGGATATATGAGCACACTGAGTCTCGTAGTTGTTATCCCCAAGTCATGTATCCCATACTCATTATAGGTGTGTAGAGGTAACAAACACTTTTTAGAGGTATGGTTTCCATCAAAACCACTAAATATAAATTTAACGAGTCTAACAACTCTGATGCATGATTCCACAACTATGAACTAGATCTGCTATTGATAGCATCATCCACCATGTTCCTATCCCCAGGAGTATAGAAAATATCAAGGTCATTCTACTAGTGGAACACTAGACATCACCTCTATAATATGTTTATATCCATTTGAGATAATATATACATGATGCACTTATGATCCGAGTAGATGAAAAACTATTCCCCGATTAGGAGTTGTCACCAAATCTCAAATGTGATGATTACCACTACTAACTGAAGATCATGGGTTTTGTATTTTTACTCTTGGGGTGTTAATGGGAACGAACAATAGAAAATCACTGCTTACCTTTTCATTAGGAAAAAACAAATCTTGGTTCCTGATGCATCACTAAACAATACGTACTAGACACCCTCCTATGGAATTATCATGTTTGGAGAGCACGTCAAAATCTTCCTCAACAACTTAAAAGACAACTATAACTTCTCTATCCACATGAAAGGATCCCCATTTTGAGTCAACTCTATCATAGGTATTTATATCCTAGAGAAATTAGGTGTGAATATCAAATAATATACTATTATCTAATGGAATCTACACACCTCTTTCACTCTCCTATGTGGATACCCCGTTAATACTACCTCAACCTTTTTTGGGTCCATATCCAATCCATCAAATGAGATTACATGTCCTATAATATGGAAAACCTCAATCCAGAAGTATACCATCAATAGTTTCCAATAATGCTGGTGCTCCCATAGTACATTCAGAACCATTCTTAACTGTCTCACATCCTCCTCCTTTAACTCCGAGTACACAAGGACATATTCGATGAAGACTCCCATGAACTGGTCAATGTATGGCTGAAAGAACTGGTTCATGAGTCACATAAACATTTCCTAGGACATTCATTGTGCCAAATGGAATCACTAATTACTCATTGTGACCAAAAATACATATGAACATCATCTTTGATATATCTGCATCACATACCCGTAGCTGTTGATAGTCTGATCGAAGGTCAACATTTGAAAACCATTATTCAACTTTCAAATGATGACCAAAGAGGTTACTAAGTATCAGTAGTAGATATTTTTTCATTAAAATAACATGGTTCAAGGGCTCTTATTCCACACACAACCACATGCACCTTTATTCCTTTTTGGAAAACAAATATAGGGTCCCACATCGTTAAATACTAGGTCTCACGAATCACTTCTTCAATAAGTCATCCAACTCTACCCTCATCTCATGATTCTTAATGGGAGACATCTGACATACAAGTGCTGATGTTTGTGTAATCTAGGTGTTTAAATCAATGATTAAGTCTATATCATAGTGGGAAGGTAATGTAGGAAAATATTCTGGGAAGACCTCCTTGTACTCCTTTATTACTGATGGAAAGTGGTAACTCTTAACATCCACTACCAAAATGCTTAGGCTAGCCAACTAATGAGTAATCTGCTACCACATCTCAAGCATGCGATCATCCTTTTCTACTTTGGTTTCATTCTTCACTGAATATGGAAAACCTCAATCCATTGTAGTACACAAACTGCATCATTACCCTAAAAAATCAATCTGGGCATGGACTATGGATAACCAATCCATACCAAGTAATGACATCGTATGTAATCAATTAATCCATAATGAGTTTCAAACCGAAAGTCTCATCTCCGAGGGTCAGGTTATACTATCAGTATAGGCATGTGATCAACGAGTCATCCAATTGGTGTCTCTAAGAGTAAGGATCTAATCAAAGGTTCAATTGTATTCTATAGGTCTCAAACATGATATTTAGTAAGAGTGGAATGACTAGAACCTGTTTCAAGTAGTATTTTAGATAAATTATAAATGACATAGATTATACCACAAATCATTCCTAGTTCCCCTGGGTAATATGCCATAATATAATGTGGTTGTCCCCTCCCCTATCCTCATGTTCCTGGAACAAGGATTGAACCACCTTGGGTGGTGGTATTAACATTTAGAAACATCGACCAACTCCTGATCCACTCACAACTCCTCTTCCATGTCCACCTCACATCAAATATTCTTGTCCTTTTCATTGTCTCTACCTCGATGGTCTATCCACTATTTTCTTGTTAGCGACAAGATGGTTCAGAAAATCATGAGTGAGATGTCCCCAACCGTCACATAAATAGCTCCTCCTTTTCCTAGGTTGACTAGACACACACATTGAGCTTTAAACTATAGATCCTCTATATTGGGACCTCCTCATGAAACATATCCTACATTCAGATCCCTGAGGAAGACATCATCTCCCTACTACTGAGGTATCTACACCTTCTCATCCACTGAAAACTATCACCGACTATTTTTTCTCAGTCAATAATATTTCAACTACTAAATCTCATTCTTGCACCACAACTTATTTTGTAATTCTTAGACGGATGAAGTTGGATTGGATGCCTCTACGCGGACCTGGCTTAAAGTTTCATGCCTCGAAGTACTGATCTCAAACTATATCAATAGAGTACTAATAAATATTGGGGAATATTGATGAACAATCATCAACTATCAAACTAATCTTCTAGAGGTGAATAAGTTCATGAATACGCTTATCTATCATAAAAACATTGGATAAATACACTTTATAGAGGAACTCAAAATATATATATCAAAGAATCACATCATTATGAGTCTGAATATCCAAACTATAGAAACACACTACCTATCAATGTTGAATAATTTCCCATAGTACATCCATATGATACAATGGCATCCTAACTAGATGGAAAACTCATGTCACCACATCAAGGAAGTCCTCAACTGCTGTAGGTTTGGGCTCATGTCAAAACCCAAGGGATCTCTGTCTTCGAAACTCATTCTGTGTGCCCATCTTGTGAACTTTGTTTTCTTGTACTAAATGTACCACATCCATATCCATATGTGGTGGTATAAATGGTGCACCACCTAGAGGAAACACCTATGGAACTGGTCCCTATATCGATTCCTCGTTACATTCAGGGTTATCCTCATTATCAATATTCTAAATCATAGTGATTATGTGTTTTGGGGGAATCCTGTAACAAAAAATGACTTACCAAATCAATAGGTATATCTTGAGGGATGACTCAAGAAAGAAATAGAACCTCACTCATTCTTATATAATTCATGAATGATTATTTTCACTATAATCAATATTATCATTTATTGAATCAAAAATTAGGATATCAGGGTCTTGGTGTATGGATACATTGGCCTCTACAACAAAACTATATTACCTGTCTTGAAAGATGATCTCAAAACACTTAACAAAGATTCTCCAAATAAATATCATATACTCTGAGTCTTATATTATAACTAACAACCTCTAATACCACTCTGTCATGACCTATCAAAGTGGGGAAAGTTCTACGACTCCCCAATCCTATATCCAGTAGGCTAGGGGCGGGTGACTAGCACCGAGTTGATAAATAAATAACATGGGATTCATTAACTATATAATTGTATACACACACACTCACTCACATTTCTGAGCCCACAAAATGATGAAATATAAAAAACACAAAGAACCAAATGCATGAATTCCACTGTATCCCACCAAAGTTTTATATGAAATTAAATTGTAGTAAAGTAAATTTGTTTAGAGTACAAGACCAAAAAAAAATTTAACCACTTTTCCTACATTTAAGAAGTGGTACTGGAACTAATTTCTATAGTTGTAGGAAAAACATGGCCTACTTGATCTTACAAGGCCCTATCAGGTCCTGCTCTATATAGGACTCCCTCAAAAGTCCTCTCACCTTCAAAGGACCTGAAACCTGAATGAAAAACCCATGAAAGGGTGAATATAAAAATAATCATTAAGGAACCATGAAATCACAAAGAAATAAACAATGAAAAGTGCATTCATCTCTACATAGTATATGTTTGCAACACATTTAACAAGAATATCCAGAAATACTCAATCCAAGACATGCATTATTGATGTATGTCAAAACTACCACATAACAACCCTAGGGATTTAGTCCAAATATTCTACCAAGCACTGATTTGGGAGAACTCAGTCATTAGTTTGAAAGAAGTAATTATGTTTTTTAGAAATTTATTCTCCATCGAGTAACTTAATGAGTGAGAAACAATGATATATTAAGAAAGTATATGATACCGCAGGTGAGGATCACATCAAGATCCATGACATGATACCAACAACTCCATCTGGATTAAAAATCATTGTATAGTATTGAAGCCCGGGGAAGTTCATCACATCAATACCGAAGACTCTACCAATTACATGTAGAATTAATTTAGGATCATTCTCTAGGCATCTAAAAGGATTCCATCAACTCTATCCTGAAAGTACTATTGAAGGGATCATAGTAATATGAGTAGAAAATTATCCATACTCACCTTCATGGAATACATAAAGGAATTTACCCTAAATAAACATTCCTTAGATATAGAGGACAAGATATTAAAGAAATATATATGGTATATAGTGCACATAGTATGGGATCAGACTATGTTCCCTAGCCCCGGGTACTACCCAGGTACAATGGACTGGGTCATTCCATACTCTATCTTGTGTAAGATGGGTACCTAACATATAGAAGGATTAAAATAATGTGTACTTCCTTCTAGGGTCCTCTCCTGTACTCAGACAATGTGCCTATACAAGTTGTCAACTCATGTGTCTCTAATCGAGTACCAGTACATGGGGAATTATATGAACTTGGTCCTGGAAAAGTAATGTTGTAGTGTACACACAATTTAATAAACCCATGTACTCCACTTTATGTCTGTGTATCTGCCGATATACATGTTGTGTATCTAGGAAGGGGCTACATGCCTTGTGAAAGGGTCACACACAGTGTGACATTTTTCAATCTCCCAATACACTAGTCACCAGTCAGTTAGGGCCACTATCATGTAACCCCACATTACATACCATGTTAATCATGATGTTATATAAAGTATGCCTCTCCCTCTTCATAATTCGGCAGATCTCTTGGGTTCTAATTTTCTTGTCCTTTCGACTCAAAACTCTGTATCATGGTATAATTCATCAACATAACACAAAATCAAGGTGTTTCATTCCTTTAATCTGTTTATAAGTCACATTAAATTCATCCCAATGCAAACCACTGTAGTAAAATTTTCTCCCAAATCACTTCTATTTATCTTTCGTTTTCACCACTGAACCTTCACTAGGTCTTCCGAAGGTTGGATTATCAATTTCAGGTAATTGTGCCAACCCAAAAAGGAGAAACAATCATTTGTTAATAAAATCACCCATGAACAAATAACATATGTAGAAAACCAGGGGAAGAAAACATATGGAATAAATTTGAGGAATAAACCTCGACCATTGAATGTTTCATCCTGAATCTATTCTTATAAGAACGATCAACGAATAAAAATCATTTCTCAAATGATGAAATCTTAATAAATCATTCATATTATAGACCATCCGGTATGGAATGATCAAACTATGGATCAACATGTTCTTTGGTTGGTACCTGTATTTTATTTAATTTAAGAATGGGGAATGAAATATAAAATTTTGATACCCAAATTTGATATTGATAGCTCACAAATGATGGTTTGTCATTGTGTTGATGTTGTTGGTGAGATCCATCAATAACGAAATTCATTAATCATCGATATATGATTATGTCATCGTTGGATTTAGAGGATTCCCCAAAGCACTCTCTTGCAATTATCCGACATTCACAGGGTTATGTGGATTACCCTAGGATATTTTCATAAGTATATTTTAAAGGAAATAATTGTGTAAAAAAATATAATTAAATAACTAAATAATTATAACTTACTTTTTGAGTTTTTTTAGATAGGATATGTGTTGAGTAAAGATATGTCATACCCAGGATAAAGAAACTATTATGAACTCAATATTTCCATCTTATTTTTGGTCATCACATTTGATTAATGGTTATTCCACATTTTTTGGAATGCTCTTCATGTGTTCTATTAAAAGTTTAATATCATTCAAGCAATTGTTTTGGCACACCTAGCCTTGAAAGTGCACACTGTCTCAGCACATGGTGAAAAATTTAATCAATATAATATTGAAAAAAATTTAATAATCATTGACATTTGAGAAATTCATTCCAAATTTTTATCATATAATAATATTAGGGATAAAAACAATAATATCAGGATTATCTATAAATGAGATTGTTAATTATTGAAAAACCTATATAAGGAAAAGAATATCCTATACAGTGAAGGATTTTTAAAATATGGTTTAAAACCATATGTATAAACCTATTTAAAATTTCCAACTTATTTTCATCATGAAAACCTATTTATCATTGAGAGGAAAAATAATTTCTTCTTGCTAACCGACATTTTCATTCCAAATCATTCTATATATCGAGTAATGAATTTAATTAACAACTAAATTCCACATAAAAAGTAAATTTTTAATAATTAGTACACATTTAATAATAATTATCATGTTTATGATAAGTAACAACATGAGTTTTTGATGTTGATGAATAGAAATACAATTGATTATCATTAAAAACAATATTATGGAAATAATCATTAAACATTACAATGTGTCCAATACCACATTTATGAAATTGAATCATAATTATTAGGAATGAATAAATTTTATTAGAAGTAATAATATCATTAAAATAATATGATTCATGAAATGACATCTCAATAGGGTAGTACATACACCATATTAATGAAAATAGGCGTGCAACATTTTAATAAGCCTTAGTGAAATTATATTTAGGCGAAATCACTTACCTAACACTTCCTTTAGTAGAGGTGGTTTGAAATTATTTATAATTGTTTTATGCATGTAATTAAAATTTTTAAAAATGTATTAATATTAATGATATCATATATGATATTCTTACAATATAGTATCATATTTGCTTTGATAAAATTTCATTATTAACTATGTTTCGCATGTAGAATAATTCATTTCCCTATACATGTTTTATCATGAATGTTTCAGTTCTTTTTCATTAGTTATAAATCCAAGGTAAAAATAATGATCATAAATATATATATAATATTTAACCATTAATAAAAATTTTATGATCATTATTGAAAATTTTACATAAAAAATAAATTAAATCATATTGTGGAGATGGTAGGTCGTACGTATTCATGAGTGACGATATCATTTCCTTAAGGGTGAAAGGGTAAGGAAGTGGATGATATATTACTTTTTCAAGAGTAAATATCATGTAATAATCACCATAAATATCCATCATTTCCATCATTATACTGATAATTGTAAAGTAGTTTTAAAAAACTGATTACCCCACTGTGTGGAGATGGTAAGCCATACGTACACACACAAGGTGATTCTCCTTTTACTTAGAAGAATGAAACCTATAATATGTTTTTTCAATAACCATAGTAACGTCAAATAAAATATATGACACTATATTTATTACTTTATCCATGATAAATAATATTAAGATGATGTAGATGAATAATTAACCTTGGATGAGTTAGAAAAAACCATTGCCCCTTTTTCTTTGGACGTTATTTAGATATCTTCTCAATGGATCTATGGTTGGAATTTCTGGAGAATGCAAACCTATAGAACATGGAAAAATATTTTTTAAAGATAAATGATTCATGCTTGGTATGTCAAGAAGGCTCGATGTGGTGTGAAACGATGCGGGAGGAGATAACCTTTTATAGTTGTGCTCTGTGGTATATCTGGGAACAAAAAAAATATAAAATTAATATAAATTAATATTGTAATAAAAATGGATCCAATATTACATATTTCATAGATAAAATCACAATTGGTTGAAATAAATTAATAAAACGAAAATTAAACAAAATTTAATTACATTTTTAATCCTTATATTTTTCGATAAACACTTATTATACCCATTTAACTATTACCATGATATCATGTAAGTTAAAATGTTAAGGTTAATATAATTACTACAAAACACAAAAAAAAATCTATAAATGAGACATGGATGAAAATTTTATCATTATCCCAATTAGTTGGCCAATTTTTATATTTATTTGAATTTTATATTATTTTTTAAAATATTATTTATTTTAAAATATCTATAATGACAATTTGGACAATATTTATTGCTTAAATTTTTAAAAATATCATAAAAACATTATAAACTAAGAAATACTAATAAAACACCTATAAAAAGTTAATTTCTTCTAAAATATACTTTCATGAAAATAATAATCTCAGATTTTTTCATTTAGAATTTTAAATATCAGTTATTCGACATTTCCTATAATTAAACAATTAATACATTATTATTGTGAAGGCAATTAAATAAATTATTAATTCTCTAAAAATTAAAAACAAATTATAATGATAAATAAAAACATTTTACATACTAAAATAATATTTATAGTTTAATAAATCCCCTATATAACCACATATTAAAGATATTTCACTTGTAAGAAACGAAAGTGTGTTTGAATTAATTTTTCATTGAATATATTATTATAAATGTCATAATTTCTTCTAAATGGTTTCAAAAGCATATAATATATGACCACAATTGATTTTAGTCGATGAAAACACAACTAATTAAATTAGGGTAACTTTTAGGGTTATTATATATTCTCTATAATTTTATTTTAACCATAATTATTTGATTTACCCTTCATCGTGTTTATTAAAATATTAATAGATTTTCAATTCATATGACCAAAAATAATAGAATCATATTTCTCTAACTTCTAGGAGTTTATAAAAATATGTAATAAATTATTAAATATTCATAATAGAGAATTTTATTAATTTCATTTATATTAATCCAATCGATGAACCACGATTTATTTAAAAAAATTGAAAATGTATACAATATTGTAATGTGTTTATTTTTTTATTCTGTATAAAATTTATTCTATTGACATAAATTAGGAAAACTAATAAAAAAATATTTTACTATACATTAAAAAAATAAAAAAATATATTGTAACAATATAAAATATTTATATGAAAAAGCTATTTTCAATTATTGAATAATATTGTATTACAATTCACTAAAACATGAAGCATTTCAGAAAAATACCAAAAATTAAATAAAATAAAATTTGTATATTATAATTTAGATGAGAGATTTTTTTGTAAAATATACTATATAAAAGTATAAAAAATGGGTTTAAAATAGGTCCTCTATTAAAAGGTGGAAAAATATTATTTTGAGAAAAATACAATGTTGAAGAATAAAACAAGATTACATCCTATCTTATTCCCATAAAATCTATTATATGACTATCTAAATATATTATTGAATATATAATATATAATCCATTAATAAAATTTACTAATTGTTATTAATTTAATTTATTAACAACAATATCCTTCTAAACCATAAAATTAGATCTTTATAAAAACATTTCATATATATTCCTTTGGTTCCTATATTAATTACAAATTAATTATTAACAAATAATTTCAACCATATATTATCATAAGGATGTTAATAGTATTCATGACCACTATTATAAATTCGGGGATATATCGTATTATATTATATAATAATATTCTGACAATATATTTTTGGTTGGTAATACACGATCTTGCGTGTAATGAAATCCAACTTAATTGTGTGTGTAGCATAAGAATAAAATGTTTTTTCATGAAAATATCACTATAAAAAATTTGAATTTTTTAAAAAATGAAAATATTTTAAAACCATAGGTTGTAAAATTCATCCCAACATAATAAAATGGTGTCATTTCCATTGAAACATGATCTCGATAGTCTAGGGTTTGATATTTGGATAATAAACTGTAGAAAAGCACACATTATAAATAGGATTAATAAAAAATATTCTAAATATGATGGAAAATTCAATGTGATGGTCACCACAATCTATGAGTATGTATAGGAGAATATTAGTTAAAAAACTAAATGGATGAAAAATTATACAATATTTTTCTGCTGGTGGGAGAGAGAATATATCCTTCTAATAGTAGTTGAAAAAAAATACAAAAACTAGAATTGTTATAAAAGTCATTGATATCATAAAAAATGATGATAATATGGGAAACAATTGTTTCAAGTCACATTTCCAATTTTTTAGAAATTATTTTTGCATCTAAGGATATAAAATATAAATATGTTTCTATAAATAAATATTACCCTTTTATTAAACCTTTAACTATTTATACATCTGTTCGTAGAAAATGGTTCATGATATATTGAATTAATACATTTCCATATAAAACCACATTCAAAGTTCAACAAAAACCATTTCAAAAATGGTTAACCATTCAGAAATAACAAAAATCCAACACATTATGATCATTTCTATGGTAGTTAGTAGTTTCAAATTTACAATATGATTATCGAACATCTCATTATCCAATATCATTTTCTCATCATCAGGAATATATTCAGTTTATCTTTGACTCAACCATGTGTGTTGAAAAATGTTTTTCTCTATACCGAATAATTATTCTTTGTACCATTAATCATATGATATTAAATTCATAACTATAAATTAAATTTGTACAATATTATATATCTCATAATTTTAATGATGAGACCCTCACCAATAAAAATAATTTTCTACTTATTTCATAGAACTAAATGCCAAATTACATAAATCATTCCACTTTAGTTGTGTCAAAAACAAAATATTGACAACGATCTAATATATTTTTTATGGTATGTTTCCTTGATTCTTTTGGAATTAAATTCAATAATTCCCCTTCTCATTTTATATGTAACAAAAAATACATTTTACTCCTTATTTCCATTGCATTAATTTTCTTAGCGACCTTTATGTATGCACATATAACATACTCCCAATCCTTATACCCATTTTGTAGAGGGAATATTTCCATAGTTATCAAAATTTGGAAAATTTATCATTCCAATATTTCCATTATCTATTATTTTACCTTTTTTATATTATTATCTTTATTCCATTTTAATCCATAGTACTTGGAGAGTTCTATATCTTTATTGATATAACATAAAACTAGTTCTTAATATAATGAAAAGGTTTGATCCACCAGAGCCCTTTGATTAATTGGATTAATCACTTCATATAAATGATCAATATTAAATTATGTGTTGTGTATAAGATATATATCATACCTTCCTAACAATGTAACGTAATATTCATAATCTAAAAAAACAGTTCATTATTTAGTATTAAGACAATGATCATTATCTTCATCTCAATTTGTGGATCAAGAGAGGAAGTATTTATAACAGAATGTCTCTTTTAATGTTATAAATTCTATGAGGTTTATTTCATCATCCTCCCTATTATTATAAATCAATGACCACAATTTATCCTCCTACACATTGATATAATACACTGTGAGTGTAGCCTTTTCATTTTTAGAACAACGTAATGCCATAAATATATTATCAAAAGACATTATCCAATGATAATCCACCATTTTCATAGTAGCCCAAATAAATGATGGGTCCCTCTATCCAATAATGAAATAAAACATAAGAGAATATCATTGTGTAATAGTTTTCACTCTTTGGGAAAGGTTATGTGTCATAAACTGAATATGTTTCCCCAATACATCCATAACATTCTAAATTGAAATACTAGCTACATTGACTTTCAATGTTCTGAGATTTGTAAAATGGCCACAGGTATTGATACACTTATTCCTTCCAGGTTCCATTTTAAAAAAACACTATACTGTAGGTCAGATGATATAATTATGAAACATAATGTAAATTACTATAACAAGTGAAATACAGAACATAAATTGAAAACATCGAAATTATTTTCAAAATCATAAATTTGTTTTTTTGGGATATCATTACATTGAAATAAATAATAATAGATTATAATGAAAATAGGATTATCCTAGGTTTATCCCCTAAGAGTCTCAAATGTGTAGTAATCTAAGTCTCATTATCATGTACCATGTTACACTCGAGTTAGTTCAGATACACCATTTTAGAGTTTTTATACCTAGTTAAATTTTTTCCAAAACTATGTCCACATGAAATACCCATACATGGATATATTTCTCGAATGACCCTCATAATATTTAACTTACCAAAATTATATTATTTCATTATATACTTATCATATATTACTATCTTAGTGTTATGTTACCAAATCTATTTTTTCAATATATAGTTATCAAAATTTCTTCTAAACTTCCTATAATAAATTTTTTATCCCCATCCCTAAAAGCCTATATTCAGTTGATTTTTATAAAATTTAATGTTTACAAGGAAAAAATCCTAAATTACTGAACAATTTAGTATTTTTTTAAAACTATATTATATAATTCAAACCCTTAATACATTAGGAATATATAAAAATATATCATAAGTAAATTATTGTCATCCTTGAAACTCCATCAAATGATTCATCATTATAATCTATGGAAGGGAAACATAATAAAGGATAGCTCAAATTCCCAATAAGGGTATGTACTATGGAATAAATAATGATAGAATGATAAAAAAATCCATTGGACAATGAAAATAACTGAGAAAGGATTCAATTCAAATAACTAAATAAGGCATAATCAGAATGGAAATTTAAATAACTAAAACAGATTCCATTAACTAACCAAAATGGAAATTAAATGCATGAATTGAAATTAATTGATGAAAGTCTATTGGATAATAACATTAATAACTAAAATATCAATGATGGAAACACTCAATTGTTGGACATCATGTGTGAGGTACATAAAAACCAATAAAATCCAAAACTTTCACATGATAATTTGTCACCAAATATATAAAAGAATTTATTTTTTACAACTTATTTTTCTTATGAGAACCAATTAGTTCAAAGAGGGGAAATATAATTTCTAGTACCCACCTATCATTTCCTGTCAAAATATTTTCTCATTTCAAGTAATAGATTTAATCAATAATTAATAAGTCTTTTACAATATCCTTATTCAGTAATGAATACTGATTTATTAATAATTTTATAATGGAAGATAAAATAAAAAAATTGTTTTTGATCAATGGAAATACAATTGAATTATCATTAAAAACATTCCTATAAAAAATTATCTTTAAACATTCCATGGTGTCCCATACCATGTTGAATCATTGGAATCATAGTAACATTGAAGGAATTAAATTAAATGAAATATATAATATCATGAAAATAATTACATTATTGATATAGAATTTCATTTGTGAAGTATGTCTAACATATAAAAAAACAAGATGTAAAACATTAAAATATTCCTCAATTAAAATTTTTTTTATATAAAATCCCCGAACATATGCTTCATTTAGTCAATCATGCTTTAACATACTAAATATTGTTTTTATGAATGTTTTAAATTTATATTAAAATAATTTTCTTATTTATGATATCATGTATTATTTTATCAGTCATTTTTTAATAATGTTTTTTGATACCCTTGTTCATGATTACAGCATCTTCATTTTCCTATGCATGATTCATCATGAATATTTTGGTTATTTTGTATATTATAAAGATCCAAAATCTCAAGAATGATTTTAATTTTATTAATATTATATTTATTTATTAAATAAATTTTTATAATCAATCTTGATTGGTTTACATGGAAAACGAATCACATCACATCGTGGAGATCACATGCCATACATACACACAATTGGCGGTATAATACCCTTAATAATGGAATGGTATGGAGGTTGATGGTATATTATTATTTTTAGAATCAATATTATTTCATTATTTTCATATATATTAATTATTTCCATCATTTTACCAATCATAGTAAATTTTTTATGAAAAATATTGTACACCTCGGAATGGAGACAATAAGTCGTACATACACACACATTGTGATTTTTCATTTTATATGTTTTATAGATCATGGAATATAATTAATACAAAACAATAATAACATATCATAAAATATATTATTGGATATTTATTAATATATAATGGTAAAAAACATTAATATAATGTGTAATACGAAAATTACATCAATGATTTTGTAAGGAAAATCACCTCTTCCTAAATGAACTTTCATTGGATCTATTTTTAAGGGATATTTGGTAGGTCTTTGGGAGAAAATAAACCTAAAAAATATGTATATGGACTTCTGGATGTGAAATGGTTAGGTTTTGGTCAATATATAATGATAAAAGTAGTGTTAGGAAGTGGGGGAGGAGGTTCCATTTTATAATTGATGTTAGGGGAACTTCTAAAAAATCTCAAAAATTTAAATTAATATAAAACAAATTTTTAATCCAAATTTCCAAAAAAATAGTATTTATAATATATGATGAATAAGAGTATAAATAATTCATCCAATGATATTTAGATATGTTTTTATTATTTTTAATCATAATATTTTTGGTTTTAACCCTTATTTAACCCTTTCAACTATTGTCGTGATATTATATAAGTTGCACATTAAGGGTAAATATTAATAAAATAAAAGAGAAAAGACATTGAAATTAGTCATTTATGAAATTTCATATTTTATTCAACTTAATTGGATTAATTTTCTATTTTTTATGAATTTTATATAAATTTGTAAAATATAATTATATCTTTCAAAATACCAATAAAGACAATTTTGACACAATTTATTGCATGTCTTTTTAAAAATATAACAACAAGATGATAAATTATATGAAAAATTATAAATCACCAATAACATTTATATTTCATCAAAAAAAATAGCCTATGACATTAATAATCTCAAATTATTTTTATTTTATTATTTTATATATTATTTATTTGATATTTCATTTAATTAAATAATTACAACATCACAATAGTAAAATATTTTAACATAATTTTCTATTCTCTTCAAATAAAATTTAAATTATCATGAGAAATATAAATAGTGTATCATTCAAAATATTATTTAAAGTCAAAAATATCCCCTATATATCCCTATATTAATAATATTTCACTAGTCAAAAACAAATGTGAGAAAAAAAATTGATTTTTCTTAGAATATAATATTATAAATGTCACATACTCAACCAAATAGCTTAAAAAGATTATAATTCCAAACATGGGATTAGTTTTTAAAAAATATTAATCTATATAAAATAGTAAATTTTTTAAGGAAATTTTATAGATATTATAATATTATTTTTACCCATAATTACAAAATTTTCCCTTATCTGTAGAAACTAAAATATTATTAAATTTACATTTTTTATTGAAAAAAATAAAAGAAACCAATTTTAATAATTTGGAACCATTGATTACAAATATTGAATCAAAATTTAAAACTTCAAAACATGGAAGGAGAAGTAATTTTTTAAATTAATTCCATTGAATGAAAGAGAAAACAGTTTTTAATGTGAAAACATGTAAAAGATTGTAATGTTTTTATATTCATATTCAATTTAAAATTTATTCCAAGGACCCACATTACATTTTATGAGAAAAAATATATAGAGTTATATTTTTAAAAAAATTAAAAATATAATATAACATTATAAATTATTTATAAGAAAACAATGTTCTTAACTAAAATATTATATTTTATTTCTACACATCAATAAGATAAATGTATTAGAAAAATAAAATAAATTCACCCAATGTAAATATTTATATACCAATTTAATAGATTAATTTTAATATTTCAAATTTAATATCTAAAATTGACAAAATTTGTTATAAAATAGGTTCTCCATTAAAAGGGGAAACAATTGTCCTTTTAGCAAAATACACTATTTAAGCAGAAACATGATTTATTCTTATCTTATTCCAATAAAATATATTATATGATTCTAAAAAACATTTATTTTAATGTATAATATATATATATTCCTTTAATATAATTAAATAATAGTAATTAATTTAAAATATTAAGAAAAAAATAAATATAGTTATTTTAAAAAAAAAATCCTTTTTAAGTTGTCTATTCCTATATTCATTTTTGATTATTTTCTAACCAATAAATTCACCCATTTTTATTATTTATTGGTAAATAGTATTCATAAAAACCATCATAACTTCTATGTTATATATTTTTATATTAAATATTAATTATTTAATAATATATTATTGTTTCATAGAACACATCCTTTAGTGTAATATAATCCAACTCATTGTTGTAAGTAACATAAGATTAACATGATTTTCTATAAAGAGAATGGTTGAAAAATATTTAAATTTATTCAAGAATAAAAATATTATCATGTATAGGGGTTTTAATATTCAAATCCATGTAATCTCTCACTATGAAATAATTGAACATGTTTTAAATATAGATATTCATGTGGAATAAAATTCTCATGACGTTTACTGAATGAAAATGAAAAAATATTGAATTGAAGAATATATTTTATAGATTCATAAGGAAAATCCTTTCACTTCTAGTGCCTGATAATATGGAGTACAATACTATAATGAGGGATTAACCACATCAACTAATAATTTTAATATTGTTTCTTTCTTATCAATTTTATATTTAGATATAATTATTCCACATGTGAAACATGTCCATTTTTTAATTAAATTGTTTTCATTTTATTCTCTATCTCTTTCTCAACTATAATCTCTTATACTCCCTATGTTGAGTAACTAACATAGTTAATACCTTGGGTCTGTAATATAGAGCATGAACATGTATCCATGTTCATTATATATGTTATGTAATATTAAATATTATGTAAACTAGATGTCATCATCACTATGTTTATCTAAGAATTAAATTCATATTATATAACCATTATTCAATTATTTTGGGTGTGGATGAGTAGTGCACATGAATATAGTTAAATTCTCTATATATTCACATCCTTGGTATGACACAGTTTTCACGCATATGATTAAATTTTTTATTTAATTAAATATTCAATTGGATAATGAAGTCTCATTGAGGTAAACTCCCTTAGGATAATATACATTCCTTTTAATATGATATTAATTTTTTTATCATTTAATATGTATAATAGACTCATGTTTTCATTTCATTCTTATGGTAACCACATTATAGTGATATTATAAAATTATAAAGCATTACATTGAATGTATAATAAATTGTAATACACTTTGATTGACTGTGAATATCATCAATACATAAAAGCCATGTAATCCATAGTTCTACAAAATAAATATTTTGTAACATTACCACACCACCAGATAGGATTTGAGGTATTAATGAAATTGATTTATATTCAAATAGTATAATAATTTATAATAATTTACCTATATTTTATGAATTATTTTATGAACTCTATAGATCTCAATTAGTTTCTTTGATTGACCCTTAATTTTGTTTTCATCATCTAATGCTGATGAATTATGATATACAAAAGAAGACATTTTTAAAAATTAATGTACATTACATGTTTAGGATAATTCCATTAAGACAAACTAACAAATTGTTTTTCTTTTATACATGTTGTAAATTTATTGTTCAATGATTATCCATCTTGCTTTGTGGTGGAATTATATACCACATAGTTACCTTCTATGGTATTAATTGTCCTTTGGTTGTTAAATATTTTTTTTTGATCGTTTATTCAATGGAATGGGTCAAGAACTATCTGATGAGAGATCTCTTTTCATGTAATGTGATTTCATGTTGTGTAATTTCGGTGGGCCAATGTTGTGATTTTGTTTCATGATGTGAACTTTTTATATAAGGAATTAAATAGAAGGTTAAAATTTTCTCAATGTCAGTTCACATCACTGTATTACAGGATGTGGATTGAATAAATGTCTTCTATTTTCCAATCCTACTATTGAATACTAGGTGTTTTTTCTAATTAACTTTTTGAATTGACTATCATCCTTTCCCTCTCAACATAGATCCATCCATTTTTTATTTTTAAGCTATTTAATCCCTATAGACCTTCCATTTGATGATTGATCATCATTTTAGATGTGTTTTTTCAATTAGGTTAAGTTTCCTACTAGTCTATTATATTATCTTTTCTAATTCCTCATAGGAGTTTGATATGTTATATTGATATTGAAGGACATAAACTCCATATTTTTGAATCAAGATTCGAGATTGAGTTTTTTTATCATCTAACCTTTGTTTTCAGATTTTGAGCCCATTGATGGTATGTATTATCAAGATTAATGGTAGGTTTATAAAATTTAGATTTATTCCATATAATTTAATATTTAATTTTCTGATTAAATTTAAACTAATTTTAATTGATTAAAGGGAACTCAATTTGAGATTAATTGGAATGTTGATTTGAATTAGCACGGATTTTTTTGAAAACCACCCAATTCTAATGGAATTTAAAATTATGTATAAATTTGATTTTGATGGAAATTGTGAATTTATTATAGATTTTTAAGACAATTTTTTAATTTAATTAACTAAAAACTATGATTGATTCTATTTATAAAATTCAGGGATTGATAAAAACAAAAGTCATGGTTTTGAAATTTTATCATCATTTTGATAAGGAATATAAGGAAATTAAAGTGTGATTGATGACTGATTTTATAAGAAATTATTTTACCATTTTAAATTGATTTATTGGAGAAATATTATACTATGTAATAGGTGGGCTTTTTGGGATATGCAAACTAGAATGGTAATTCCCTAGTAAAAAATTTACAATTAAAGCAGTACACACCATGTCTAGTAGGTCATGTATTCGAGGGTGTGTTTATGAGTCCAATTTAACGTAATGCTAAGGGATGTGAGTATACATATTTACATGATCACTAATATGAGATGTGTTATGAACCTATAACTATAAAATAACACACCTCATGATCATTCACAATGATGATTAATGTAATTAATTAGATTATAAATTCCATAGGTTAGGAATCATATTTTATCTTTCGAGTTGATTTTTAGAAAATGTTTTTCATAGATTTTTTTAATTAATTTGTGAAATTTTTATATATATTTTATATTAATTCATGTTATATTTATCATAAAGAAATGTACTGCAATAACCATTTTATAAAAAAATGAAATCATGATCTTCTTTATTTATATGGAAACTTTATTATAGAACACATGGATAAGAACAAATAGCTTTTATAGAAAGAACCCAATCTATTCATTTGGGGTTTTTTAGATTTTCTTCTTCTAGGTATGAGAAATGGGAAGGTACCACTTAGATTAGGTGGATGTTCTTGATCAATAGGGCTTAGAGTGTTGATTAACATTGGATGTTTTTGTTTATCTATTAAAATTTCGAACAAATTAATGATTTAGTATTTTGGTATTTTGATATTAAAATTTTGAATCTGGTTCTATTTTACATTGGTGTTTTTAGAGAATTATTATGTATCTATTATGTTGTGTTGTTTTATTAAAAATAACATCTCATATTTATATTTTATAATGCCATGTGATATTATGTATCACATGGGGTAAGAGAACGCCCTTTGGGATATTTTGAGGACCGCATGAGTATAATGATAACTTGGTATCTAGGATGATTTAGAAGAAAGTGGAATCAATGGTGCAAGTTGAAAATCTTCCTTAATGTCAGTATGATATAAAAGATATTTTAGATATGCAGGAGCATGTGGCAATTGAGTTTCTGTTAAACTCTTATCATAATAAAACATGGGTCACAATGGATTTTTGTGAATAGGGTCTTGAGAATTAATTATGTTATTTTACCTGGTTTTTAATTATATATGTTGACATCAAAATCATGATATATTATTATATGAGATTGATTTCAATGTTGGAATTGTTTGATTGTCTCCCTTGGTAACCATATGATGTCTTCAGTGTTGTTTTCTGATGTTGTGTACCATCACGACCTCTAGATGACATGTGAATTGAACCTATGAGAAATATTTTTGGGAAAAAATGATTGAATCCTCTCATTGACCAAAATTTAATTGAGATTATGGTGAATGATATCCATGCTATGGTACTTTCACCTACTCCCATCCCTTTTCTACATATTATTTTATAACATCATAGGGATGAATTTTTAAATTTTTCTTAGTTGTTCATTTTAATGAAATCACTATCTTTACAAGATTTTATTGATCCATAGGTGGTTAGGGAATGGTTGAAAAATATAATGATTCTATTTAATTTTTTGGAAACTCCCAAATCTATTAAGTTTAATTATTCTACTAGTAGCATGGAGGGACCAAGTAGGAGTGGAGGGGAACAACAATAGACAGAAGGTAGACAACCTCATATCACTCCATGTAGGATATCTGAAGTGAGGTTAAGTGATCTGAATCCTCCCTCAGTAGTTGTGAACTTGATCTCTAGCTAAGTGAATCTTCCACTACCTTACCCATCCCAGGAGTATAGATTATCTCAAAGTCATTGTTCTGGAGGAACTCCAGCCAATTTCATTATCTCAGATTCATATCATTCTGTGTGATGATATATCTAAGACTCTTGTGGTCTAAGTAAATAATGAACTGCTCACCCATCATGTTGTGTCACCACATCTTCAGTATGAAGACTATTACTTCCAACTCCAAGTCGTGAGTCACATAATTTCACTCATGAGGCCTTAGCTATCATGAGAAATAAGAAATCACTACACCATACTAAATTATGATGAAACTGAATCCAATCCTTGAATCATCATTGTATACCACGTAGTCAGTGCCCTCCTCCAGAAACCTCAGGAAATGAGCACTGGTCGAGCTCTTCCATAGATTTTGAATTCTCTACAGGCATGTATCTGACCACATAATGGTTTTCTCCTTCTTTTTCAAGGAAGTCCTAGGAAATTCTACTATGGATAAATTGGTTATGATCCTCTGATCATATCCTTGTCATACAATGAAGCTCAACACCTCAGTAATAGTTATGTGTGGCTCCCAATCAAGTACTAGATCGATCTTCCCTAGATCAACTCTAACTCCAGACTTTGAGAAGATGTGTCCCAAGAAGTGGTCCTTTTGTATCCGGAAAACAATCTTTGAGAGCATCCCCTAAAATTGGTGCTCCCAAAGTGTGTCTAGAACTATCCTCAAGTGTACAACGTGCTCTTCCTCAAACGCTGAGTATACCAAGATTTCATCGATGAAGTCCACCGCAAAGTGATCATAGTATAACTAAAAGATCATTTTTATTAGCCCCATTTACACTTCTAGAGAATTTGTCACGCCAAAAAGCATCACCTTGAACGTGTAATGGCCATACTGGAATCTAAATCCTATCATTGGTACGTCCTTGTCCTGTACCCTGAGCTGATTATAGCCAGATCTGAGGTCTTTGTTTGATAATAACTTCACACCTTTCAACTGATCATATAGATCAACCATCCTTTGTTGGGGATACTTGTTCTTCACGGTCACCTTGTTTAGCTGCCGAAATATCATGCATAAACTCAAACATCCATCTTCATTCTTGTCCAACAATACTAGGGATTCCCATGGAGAAATAAAGGGCCTTACTATTCCATTCCTTTGTATGCCATCCAACTATACCCTCTTCTCCCGAAGCTCCATAGGGGCCATCCTATATGATGGCTTGCATATTGGTGTTGTTCTAGGGTAAATTTAAATGCCTATGTCCACCTCTCTATGAGGATGTAGTCTAGGGAAATATTATGGAATGATGTCCTCAAACACATCCACTACCACTTGAAACTGTGGAATCGCTTTTTCCACCACGTCAAAGGTCTTGCATGCCAACAAATATGAAATCTGTTGCACCCTCCTAAGTACTAGTCTATCGCGTGATGCTCTATTTTCCTTCTCACCAACATTAGAAATTAGCATCCATCTCTACGTTTACATCACACTGTACATCTCAAGAAGTCAATAGGTGTGTGACATGCTGATCGCTAGTACATGCCTTGAAGGACGTTGTAGGACTTCAACGCCACTACTAGAATATCTCATTTGAAACTCTCTCCTCTAAGAGTAAGATCACTCTATCAGCACCAGTGTGTGACTTCTGAATCCCCTCCCATAAGAGTGTCCAAATGGAAAGGGTGATCTAAAATATCAGTCAGAGTTTAAGAGTCCCAAAATATGTCTGTAGCAAGAAAGGAATTACTAGGACCTATGTTGACAAGAACTACTACAAATGTAGAAAAGATACATATTGTACCCCATATCATCTCATGGACATCAGGATAGAGACCCTCTACTTCCCATAGCTAGGCCTATCCCCTCCACCATCTCCAAGATCTCATAGAATACCTCTTGGGGGTGGTGGTGGTGGTGACTGGTTACCCCGACCACCTCCTGTTGCATGTCCTTCTCCCCAACTTCATTCACTACCCATCTAACACTTATGCTCCTTCTATTGCCGATGTATTGATGGACCCTCAACCATATTCCAACTATCCGCCCAGGGAGTCTGACATTCATGACGTATGTGACCCTATCCCCTATAGGAAAATATAGATCATGCCTTGTTGGTGGCTCCCTCGACCTATAAAGCCTCACACCTTTGACCCTACATCCCTGGGTCTCCCTACAAACGGTCTTGCCTGCATGGGATTCAATGTCATTTGTCGACTGCCTTCTATAGAGGACTCTGCTACCTATCATATGTTAGGGGCTCTAACTGTCAGTGCATGCTCAATAAGGAATCTCTCCATCAGCAAATCCCCCTCTAGCACCACACCCTATGTCAATATGATGAGATAAACTATTTCATCCCTGATCTCTCATCGGTGCTACTACTCAATGGTTTGGGACCTGAAGTATGGATCCCATAGCATTTCGGTGGAGTATCGAGAGAGGCCTGTAAATAGCACCCAGTATTGAGCAACAATCTGGTTGCTATGCTACAAATACAACGGCTCCTGAATATGCAATTAGTGTAGTTTCAGTGGAATGATCTCCGCCCTAAAAAGTCTCTCAATGTCCTTCTAGATTAGGGTCATCTCCTCATACACCTGGAGCATATAGCTCCACCATCATCCTATCGAGCCCTGAAAAAAGATAGGAACCAATATAACCATCATTTCAGTGGGAGTCTCTAGCAATTGAATGTCCCGTGAAACCACATTAAGCCAGTCCTATACTTCCTTGGGGTCCATCTTGCCTTGAAACCTTGGAGGCCCCTATCTCTAGAACTCATGAAACACACTTAGCCGACATGCATGACTAACTGGAAGCATCTACTTCTCAACGGGTGTTGGGGATTCTGGTACACCACCTGATTGTGACCTCATTGTGAGTTGTCCCCATACCGACACCTCTTCGCTTAGTGGGCCACCTTCATGATCTATAACCGGAATCCTGGATGGATATATTCGTGGAGCCATCCAATAAGAAACAGATGTTCCACAATTAATAAGTTATTTCTTGGTGACCTAACTCACGAACAATCAAGAAAACATTTCAAAACACTAGCATCTAGTTTTTTCATGTACTGAGTCAGAAAACCGAATTTAGGGTCCTGCTGTATGGATACGTTGGTTGTGGCACTAAAACTTGACTCCCCAAACTGAAAACCAAACTCAATACACATTACACCATTGCATCATTAAAATTATACTCATAGTTATTCTGGTAGAACCAACCTCCCTCTGATACCACCTTTTCATGACCCATCCCCTGAGGCAAAAACATGACTACCCCAAGCCTGTATTTCATAGGATAGGGGTTGGTGACTAGCACCTAAAGGATTTTACCGAATAGGGAAGGCTTTTCCTTAGATATCTATACACACTCAAAAATGGTAACTGTTGAAAATAACCCAAAAAAATACGCTATAACCACAAGATTAATGTACAACAATAAGTGAAACTGTAAATAGAAAATAATGGGCCAGAATACAAGCCCTACAAAATAAAAAGAAAGTAAACAGATGTCGCATTTTCCCTGGAGATCTACCTAGAGGGTAGTATCTATAATTCATATTTCGAAGAAGTGGATCTCGACTGCTCTCCTTGCACCAAGCTCCAGCAAGACCCGAACCTCCATGGTCTACCTCGAAGCATCAGTAGTCTGCACTAGACACACAAGTGCAGGTGGATCCAATGTAGGGGTGAGTATAAGAATACCCAATAGGGGACCCTGAGACCCCCAATGGTCTCTTAGTAATCCACTAAGGAAGAAAGCACAATAAATACCTCAACAGTAATATCACAAGTGTGATCTAAATCATGAAGTACTAGGAAAAAGTGACAACTCACTCGAACAGTACAATATCATGGTTATTGGGATATGGATGATTAGTCATAAAGCAATATTTTCCTATACATAGTAACTCTACTGCTAACCTGTATAGGTCACTGTATGCTGACCCATATTGGTTTCTAGATGCTGACCCATATTGGTCGTTGGTGAGGACCTGTATGGGTCACGAGTCATTAGTGTTGACCATTATTGGTCGTTGGTGCTGACCCATATTGGTCATTGGTGCTAACTCGTATTGGTCATTGGAATATGGGGTAGGGTTGATTTATCATACAGCTAGATCATCTCACAATAGTGTTTCTGAAGCTGACCTGTATTGGTTCCTCTTCTTCTTTATGTCACCGTCGGCCACTAGATTCTCGAACGAAGCCCGCCTGATCTCCGGAAGGCACTGCTCTAAAATCCATTGGTCATATTTCAACCTATAATAATTCCCGTCATAATCATAACCAAGTAACTCCCACAGCATATGGGTCCAAACGTAACAAACGACATGTCGATCAGAAGCCCAGTCTATGAGATATGGGCTCATTTTTTAAAAGGGCCAGGTTGGATACAATTATCATCCAACCTTGGTTGCACATTTAGTGTCATAAAAATTCACTTACTATGTCTAAAAAGGATCTCTTTTTCAAAATGGTCCTTATGCCACAAACGACGTGTCGATCAGATGCCGAGTCTGTTAGTTATTGGCATTTATCTATAGAGGGCCCAATTGAATTCATAGTCAATCAGACCTGGCTATACTACAACATTCCCCAACCCCCTTGTGGTGTATCTCAAATGGGCCATATAACTCCAAGGATCCTACAACCACATATGGTTCATCAAATGGATGTTTAGATCGCATGTTAAGGTCACTTAAGAGTATATATGCCCGAGAGGGGTCCGAGTCTGGTCTGACCCGGTCGGACTGACCCGTTTCAGGTTGACCTGACCTGGTTTGGGTCGACACGGCCCAGCCCGAACTGGCCAGGGCGGGCTTGGTTGGGCCGAGCCATGGCAAGAATGGCTGGGCCAAGGCCGCGGGGCCATGGACCGACCCATACCTCTATGCGATGCGGCCCAGCATGCGGGCATGCCCTGCGTAGGGCATGGGTTCCACTTACTAAACATCTCAAAGGAGTCGTTTGACCCCCTTAATCAGTGGTGCGGTGTGGAACGTCCACATGGTCAGCGGGATGCGGGTCCCCCTACCTTCTCCACGACTTCTTCAATGTTGTGCCCCACCTCCACCTCTACAGACGGTGAGCACCGACCACCATCTCCCCCGCCAGTGCCTGTTGCTAGTCCCAACGCACTAGTGTCGCACCAGAGGAGCTCTCGTAGGCCTCTGAAAATTCTATAATGCTCCGTTTGAATTCTAACCCACACTATGGGCCTCCTTTTCTAACATCGTCATAGCGTGACCCTGGGAGTTGAGTTTCCGTCGAATTGGGAAAACCGTCCCCGAAGAACATAACAAAAAATGGGGCGGAGGTTCTAAGCCATGTTCATTAGTCCTACACCATCTGTGTTAGTGTTATAACAAAAGGAAGGTAATTATTCATCACATTTTAATAATGTTGAACCCCATACAAACCTCCCACATAAATAAGATCGAGGAATAGAATTGATGGAAATTCTTGAATTAAAATACAACCCCCACCTAATGATTTATTAGGGATGTCACGGATGATGGTGCTTCCAAATTCGAGGGTATTGAGGATAATGGATAAAGTTTGAATGTGTTGGCTTTTGTAACGACCCGAATCTGGAGCCACACAACCGGGGCCCCATACTTGGTTCACCACATGACCTCAAGCGCGTTTCCCCAAACGCCAGAGGATGCCAACTAGCAGCGAGGGCCTTGGTGAGTTAGTGGGGAAATTATGCCCTCATTTGGTAAAGTATGCAGAGGGAGAAAAAGTATAAACAATAGCGGAAGCAGTAAATAGCATGAAACAACTGAACTGAAAGTAAAAGAAATGTCTGATATAATAATAATGATGCAGTACGGTACATGTATCTATGGAAAGCAGTAAACAAAACAACATGCTGAAATACATCTGAAACCAAAATACTAAATGTAAATAGAAACTCCAGCGGCATCGCAAACCAAAGACCGGTCCCATGCTCTCCAGCTCCACCCAGCAATCAAGTACCTGAGGTAGAAGGGCCACAATCCCTACCTATACCTGCAACCATATAATCTGTTTGGGTCAAAAATTAGGACCCAAACATGGTGTGAGACTAATCCTAGTAGGTGACCACCAGATGATTTGTGCCCTACTATCTATGAGTGATATATCAAAAGTAAAGGTAAATAATGCAGTTAACAATTCTACCAATTATCATTCACATTCATTTAATTACACAACCTGGGAAAACCATCGATGTCTTCTAGTCCATGATAAGCAAGTAACACAACAGGTATCTAAAAAAACTACCTAAACACAAGCAATAAAAAACCCATGCTTGTTATTTGCCTTGGTGGACTCGTCACAACTAACCATCAAAATTCACACTGACTCTCTGGGTGGCTTAAACTAGCAGACCCCTATAGTCCAGTAAAAAACAAGGCACAAACACTCTAGGAAGCTCTTACTTCAATTCCCCTATGGTGTTGCAACTATATCTACAGACTCTCTAAGGAATCACTTACGTCTAATTACTCATGTGGTCTCGATGCGTGGGTAAACTAAGAACACTCTTTGGAAGCACAAAGTCCTATTCCCATAGGTCCTGTGTACGAAACTAAAACCAACAAACCCTCTAGGGAAGCACTTAATCGTTTATTCCCTCTTTGATCTCCCGCACTAGGTTCCCACATCCCTGAGCAGTCTAGTCGTGCGTAATCGACTAATAGCAGCCCTAGGAAGTTGAACAACTACTTGGATAATAGCTACCATACATCAAGAGAATTTAAAAAGTAGGAAACACATGCAATCAGTAATAACATGTAAACTAACAATTGTAATAGGGTTGCCTCATAGGCAATGGTGCCAGACGGCGATAAATGGCCAAACAAGGGGAGAAACACCCATGGGTGATTCTCAAACATGAAACCAAGAATAAATTAGCAGTAATTCATCATAAGCTAACATGAAATCTAGGGCAGATAACAATATCATCAAAATCCTAAACTCAGGATACCCGATACATGGGTATCCGACACATTTTCAACCAAAACTCAAAGAACGTCATCATAGGGCAACAAACCACCTACCTTGATCCTCGGAGATCGATATACTAGAATCTCGGCCCGTGAATCGGCCTAGAATTGAGTAGATCTGAAAAAAGTCTAAAATTTTCAACCTCAAATAACATACACGAGAAGAGGGATCGGGAAATGAGGAAAAATGAAGAACCAAGAAATCACCGCTGTGATTCTTCTGCCACCGAAGGATCTTGATTCAGACAATCGGTGACGGATCAGGGGCTCGGAGAAGACACAACATCCTCGGACATTCTAGACAGAATAAGGCGGAGAAGAAGATGTTTTCTGTCATTAGGCGCGACCCCGGGTCGATTAATGAAATAAAAAAAAGTACACATTGTGTACTCTTAAAGTACAGGGCCTGTATTGGGTTTTTCTGTACTCCGCCAAAATCGGCCTCCACGTCACCCCTACACACCATGTGTATAGCCTGGTCTTGGAAAACACACGGCCACGATAGGCCGAGGAGTACACGATATGTACTCATAAATTACACGGCCTGTACTATGAAAATTTCCAGATTCATTATCTTTCCTTAAAAAGCCCGTAAAAGAGATCTGTACCTAAAACCGAAGCTCTGGGTTCTTACAAACTTCCCCACTTAATGAAATACATCCCCTAATTTCCCTATCAAGGAGTAGAAGATGAACTCTCAAACAAATTTGGCCACTATGATTGCATATCCGCCTCCCTTTCCCAAGTCTCGTCCTGTATATGGTCATGTTGTCATAGCACACATACCAGAGGAACAGACTGGCCACGGAGTACTTTTTCACTACGATCAAAAACCCCGATAGGATTCTTCTTGAAATATGCATCCTACCCTAACTCAACCTCATCGGGTTGGAAAACTTGAGACGGGTCTGTGAAATACCGTTGAATCTGAGAAACATGAAAGATAACGTGCATAGCCAGATACCTCTGAGGTAACTGCAACCTATAAGCAACCAGCCCGACTCTCTCCAGAACCTCAAACAGCCAAACGCATCTCGGTGAAAGCTTACCCTATCTCTTAATCCTCTTGTGCCCCAACCTCCGTTCGACACACATGAAAACCTGATCCCTGACCTTGAACTCCAGAGGTCATCTCCACTGATCCCCATAAGACTTCTACCGAGATTGTGCTTTCACCATGCTCTTCCGAATCAACACTATCTATTCTGAGGTATCCTGAACAAGACGAGGTCCCAGAAAAGCTGCCTCTCCTGCCTCGAGCCATCTTAAATGTGATCTGTATGGCCTACCGTACAATGCCTCAAAAGGTGCCATCTGAATAGTCGCCTGAAAACTGTTGTTGTAGACAAACTCCGCCAGAGGAATATGCTTCTCCCAAGAACCTCCAAATTCTAAAATGCAAGATCTGATCATATCCTCAAGCAACTGGATTGTACGCTCAGAATGGACATCATCTTGGGGATGGTATGCTGTACTCAAAAGTACCGATGTACCCACTGCCCTCTATAGCCCCTACCAGAAGTGCGAAGTAAAAAGTGCATCCCTGTCTGAAACAATGGAGTGTAGAACTCCATGTAGACGTACAATCTCTCAGATGTACAATCGTCCCAGCTCATCAACATATATGGTCTCCTTGATCGACAAGAAGTGTGCAACCTTCGTGGGTCTGTCCACCACAACCCAAACCGCATCATTTCTTCGAGGCGATCTCGGTAAACTTTTCATGAAGTCCATCGCGACATCATTCTATTTCCACTCAGGAATGGGTAACTGTTGCAAAAGCCCTGCTGGTCGCTGATGCTCTACCTTCACCTGCTTACATATGGAACACCGCATAACAAAACCAGCCACATCCTTCTTCATTCCTGGCCACCAATACTAATGTTGCATGTCTCGGTACATTTTGGTGACACCCGGATGAACTGCCCAAGATGAAGCATGAAACTCCCGCATCAGCTCCTCACATATGTCCGCTGAAACCCATACACATCCATGAAAACATAGTAGCTCGTCATAGCCCACTTTCCACCCTGGAGTAGGGTCTCCATCTGACACACCCTCTCGTAGGACTAGGCCTTCAGGGTTTGAAAGAATTCTCATTTGAACTCGATCAAAAAGGGTAGTGGTAACAGCTACTGAAGAAAGAACCGTCTGACCTTGTCTGTCGTGCACCTCCAAATGCATTTCAGAGAACAGATCCATGAGCTGCCACTCACTGCTGGCCTCCTGAATTGCCTGCAACTGAGTCCTCCAGCTCAGTGCATCTGCCATAGCATTACCTTTCCCAGGTGTATAAGCAAGCTCTAAGTCGAAAGATTTTAGGTACCCGACCCACCTCCGTTGTCTTAGATTCAATTCACACTGTGTGAAGATATACTTGAGGCTCTTATGGTCAGTATATACCAATAAATTATCTCCCATGAGATAGTTCCTCCAACAACGCAAATCATGAACAACAACAAACAACTCCAAGTCATGCGTAGGATTGTTTTTCTCATGTGTCCTCAACTACTGAGATCTGTATGCGACAACGCGATCTTCTTCCATAAGCATTGCTCCATGAAAGATGTCAGATGCATCACAGAAAACTGTATAACTATTTCCCAGCTCTGGAAAAACTAGAATTGGTACAGAAGTCAATCTCCCATTCTGCTTTTGGAAGGCTGAGTCACAGGCTTCTGACCAAACAAACTTCACCCCCTTCTTAGTCAAACCCGTCAATGGTGCTACTAAGCATGAGAAGTCCTGTATAAACCGCCTGTAGTAACCAACCAGTCCCAAGAAACTATATACCTCGAAGACATTCTTCGGCTGCTCCCATGTAAATACTGCTCTCACCTTCTCTAGGTATATTGATACTCCTATCTCTGGGATGACATGACCCATGAAGTGAATCTCATCCATCCAAAAGTGGCACTCTGAGAGTTTATCATAGAGCTGATGCTCCCTTAGTGTACTCAAAACGATCTCAAGATGGGTTACATGGTCGTGTCGAGTGTGAGAGTACACCATGATATCATCCACGAAGACCCCAAAGAAAGAATCCAAGTAAGGATGGAAAAAATGGTTCATTAGTGCCATGAAAACTGTTGGCGCGTTCGTAAGGCCGAACGGCATAACCTTATACTCGTACAGACCATACCTGCTTCGGAATGATCTGAGAGGTATGTTAGATGGTCTGACCCACAACTGATGATAGCTGGATGTCAAGTCGATCTTCGAGAACACCCTGGCTCCTCGAAGCTGATCAAAAATATCATCAATCCTCAACCAGGGATATCAGTTATTGACCGTCAACTAGTTCAACTTCTGATAATCCATGCAAATCCGTAAGTTACCATCCACCTTCTTCGCAAACAACATAGGTGAACCCCAAGGAGAATTACTGGGTCGGATGAAACCCTTATCCTAAAACTCCTCCAAATTCTTCTTGAGCTCTTGCAACTCAGGCATAGCCATATGATAAGGAGGTATGGATACCGGTGTGGCTCCTGGCCCGAGATCAATCGATAAGTCTACCTCACTCTCTGGAGGAAAACCCGAAATGTTTTCTAGAAATCCACATGGAAAGTGATCAACCACTGGAGGAAAATCCATCTGAGAGGTCCCCTGATCATCCAGATATAAACTAGAAAGCTGGGCTGTAACACTTCCCAACCCATGATGCTCTGTTCTGACTCTGCTTGCCTGGACATCCCATTCATCCTTGTGGAGAAAAGGCATGCCCTCTGGTGACGTGAAACTCACCCTACGGCGATAAAATTCGACAAAGTCCTGAAAAGGAACTAGCCAGTCCATTCCAAGAATGACATTATAACCTATCATCTCAAGGACATAAATATCCGACACAAAGTGACACCCTCCATCCTCAAGGGGGAACTCCTCGCAATGACGCAGATTATTTGTTCTATGTCCCAAAGGAGTGTCTAGTGCCTAGGTATCCTCAGAAGTAAGGACAGTGAGTCTATGGCTCTCCATAGTGTGCATAGAAATAAAGCAATGAGAAGATCTGGTATCGAAAAGTGTAGAAGATAAAACTGAGGCTACTAGGATCATACCTCGAACTGTGGAAGGTCTAGGATCCGGCTCCCGATGAATCTTCTCTACTGCAAACATTTGGCTAGTACCGCGGCCCTATGTTGAAGCCTAATATCCCTAAGCTGATCCCCCTTGATCCTGACCACCGCGTCTGTGTCCTCTTCCCTGACTTGAACGACCTAAAGAACTCCACCCCCTAGTCTGCTGCGGAACTGGTTATCCTACTCTTGAACGAGGTGTAGAAACAGATCCTCCTTCACTAGCCACTGGAAGAATAACCCTAAAAAAATGTTGTAGGTGACCCATCTTGCTGCAAGCTTGGCACTCCAATGGATCCCTCGGGAATTGAGGCATCTTATGACCGCTCTTTCGGCACTGATAGCACACCACCTAGTTTCCAGAGGGAAGATCTCGTCTACCAGAAGATATACCACGCTTCCTCGAGTCACCTCGAGCAGACTCTCGGTGCCGCTTCCTTCTTTCTGTATGAAATGACTCAGCCTTGGATGCTGAACCGCCCTAGTCAACAGCTCCAGTCTCCCTCAAATTTCTTTTGGTGATCAGCGCCTGGTTGACTATCAGAGTAATAGAAGTCAACTGGAAAACGTTCACCTATGATCTGATATCTGGTTTGAGGCCTTCCTCAAACTTCCTCACCAAAAACAGCTCGTCATTTCCCATAACGGGAGCGAAACACTGTAACTCATTGAAGAGGGAGGAATAATCCATTACCGAAAGAGTACCCTATTGCAGGTTCCTGAACTCCCTGGCCCTGTCGGCCCTCAGCGTCGCCTGAGAGAAGTAGTCATAGAACGTATGCTGAAATTTATCCCAAGCCATAGTCCGTTGGCGCCCTACCTGTGAGACTACATCCCACCATCTCTTGGAAGAATCTTGCAGCATGTAGGTTGCGAGATTCACCCTTCTGTCTTGGGGTGTCTCCAGATGCTCGAAGATGGAAAGCATGGTTTCTAGCCATGACTCTGCAACCTGTGGTCCTCCATCCCCTGTGAAAGTGGGAGGATGCTACTGCTGGAAGACGCGCGTCAGCTCTGCCTTAGACGGGGTAGGATGTTGAGCTCCCTGGAAGGTCTTCATGAACCTAATGATACCCTCTATGAACTGAGTGTCGACACCGATGTTGGGAATCACTGCTGGTGCCATGTCCGGACCGATCCGCGGAACTACAGGTAGTCCCTGGTCTGCTGTATTAGGCGTATGTTCAGTTCCTGGTTCCTGGCGTGCAACGGGAGGACGTCTTGGTTCCATAACTTTGAAAGTTCAAAAGCACACTCCAGATTTAGGATCAACAAGAACATAAAACACAAGAGTACAAAATGGGAACATGAGATAGAAACAAATAAATTAGAAAAACTGAACTACATGACTTGTATTTAAAATACAAGGTGTTTTTGTTAAATCCATTTACATGGCGTGCAATTCTGCCACCATTGGTCATGTAACACTCCAGACTACATGGTGTGTTGTCCCAAAACACGGCATGTTATTGGACTGCACTCCCTTGCCCGAGTCTCTTTGCATGGATAACCTACATGGTCTTCCTAATCTGGACCACATGGCGTGTGCACTAAGGACACGACGTGTACAAGCCAGGCTTCAGTGCCCCGTGTAGCAGGTTACACGGCCGACCACATGGCTAACCCCTTACACAGAATGTTCCGAACAAATACGACATGTATCAGAGAAGATAACACCGACCCGTGTTGTTTGAGACACGTCCGGGTACCTAGAAGAAACTACACGACATGTTCTTATAACACATGGCGTCTACTAGACCGGCTCGGCGGCCCATGTAGCCGGTTACACGGTCGGCTACATGGATGACCCCTACACGGCGTGTTCTGAACAAACATGGCCTGTATAAGGATGGATAACAACGACCCGTGTTTTTCGTGACACGGCCGGGTACCCGGAAGAAACCTACACGGAGTGTTCTTATAAAACACAACATGTACTACACGAGTTTCCCCGACCCATTTTGTTAGTGACACGGTCGGGTACATGGTTGAATACTACACGGTATGTACTTGTATTACACGGCATGTCCCTGAAGATTCTCTGACACCCCGTGTTTTTGTTTACACAGATAGTAACATGGTTTAAAAACTACATGGAATGTATAAATAAAGTACATGCTGTGTATTCTGGGATTTTTCCAGGAAGTAGCTCTGAAACTACTATGAATACCAAAAACACTGAAAAAAACCTTCTATGTGCCAAAGACCAATCCGTGGGGGGCCATACTCCCCGCGAATCAAATCTTGGCATCATAACAATGCATACAATAAGAAAAGAATAACAACAAATATCTGCCAAATTCCGATCCTCGAGGGCCCATAAAACCTCCAAGACCAGAGCTTGGCGCCCATGCTAAACAGGCTGAAAAAGAAGTAATAATCTATCAGCGCAACAAGTGTTTCTATCACAACAACTACCACAATGGCATGTATAATCTATCACGACATCTATCACAATAGCA
Source organism: Viscum album (assembly GCA_963277665.1). Lineage (NCBI taxonomy): Eukaryota > Viridiplantae > Streptophyta > Magnoliopsida > Santalales > Viscaceae > Viscum > Viscum album. Next base: position 1,246,179,486 of record OY728152.1, on the reverse strand, counting down.
AGAAATTATAATACACCCTAGATGGCATGGTAAAATGAATGGAAAGTGATTTCCTACCCAGTGCCTATATGATGCATGAGATGGCACACAATCATCTCATCGAGTTGCAACCAAATTGAACCATAATCATATAAACTTTAACAACACAAAACAAGTGCATCACCCAAGGGTGAAATATAATAAACTGTAACATTTGTAAAAACTGAAAATTTCAATCACAAGGTAGTGTAGCTTTTCCCTATACACGGGTTAATTACTCCCGGGCATAGTTAAGTACTAACTACCCATTTCTTCCTATCCCTGTCTATCGTCACAAAACAGTAAGGAAATAAAAGGGAAGAAAACCCCTGTGATACCACTTTGTAACGACCCGAATCAGGAGCCACACAACTGGTTCCCCTTACCTGGTTCGCCACATGATGTCAAGCACATTTCCCCAAATGCCAGAGGCTGCCGACTAGTAGCGAGGGCCTTGATGAGTTAGTGGGGAAACTATTCCCTCATTTGGTAATGTATGTTGTAAGAGAATAAGCATAAACAATAGCAGAAGCATTAAATAGCATGAAAAAACTGAACTGAAAGTAAAATAAATGTCTGATATAATAATAATGATGCAGTACGGTACATTTATCTATAGAAAGTAGAAAACAAAACAATGTGCTGAAATACAACTGAAACCAAAATACTAAATGTAAACAGAAACTCCAGTAGCATCGTAGACCAAATCCTGTTCCCATGCTCTCCAGCTCAAACCATCAATCAAGTACCTGAGGTAGAAGGGCCACAATCCCTACCTATACCAACAACTATATAATCTGTTTGGGTCGAAAAGTAGGACCCAAACAATGTGTGAGACTAATCCCAGTAGGCGACCACCACAAGATTTGTGCCCTACTGTCTCTGAGTGATATAGAAAAAGTAAAGGTAAATAATGCAGTTAACAATTCTACTAATTATCATGCACATTCATTTAATTACACAACTAGGGAAAACCAAAAAAGATTTCTAGTCCATGATAAGCAAGTAACAGAGCAGGTATCTAAAAGGACTACCTAAACATAAGTAGTACAAAACCCAAGCTTGTTCTTTCGCTTTATGGGCTCGTCACAACCAACCATCAAAATTCACACTAACTCTATAGGTGTCTTAAACTAGCAGACACCTACAGACCAGTAAAAAAATAAGGCACTTACACTCTGGGAAGTTCTTACATCAATTCCCCTATGGTCTTGCAATGATAGCTACAGACTCTCTGAGGAAGCACTTATGTCTAATTACTCATGTGGTCTCAATGTGTGGGTAAACTAAGAACACTCTTGGGAAGCACAAAGTACTATCCCCGTAGGTCCTGCGTACGAAACTAAAACCAACAGACCCTCTAGGGAAGCACTTAATCGTCTATTCCCTCTTTGATCTCCCGCACCAGGTTCCCACAACCCTTAGCAGTCCAGTCGTGCGTAATTGAATGAAAGAAGCCCTAAGAAGTTAAAAAACTACATGGATAATATCTACCATACATCAAGAGCATTTAAAAAGCAGGCAACACATGAAATCAGTAATAACAAGTAAACTAACAATTGCAACAGGGTTGCCTCATAGGAAATTGTGCCAGAGGGCAATAAACAACCAAAAAAGGGGAGAAACACTCGTGGGTGATCCTCAAACATGCATCCAAGCATAAATTAGCAGTAATTCATCATAAGGTAACAAGATATCTAGGAAAGATAACAATAGGATCAAAATCCTAAACCCGGGATACCCGATACATGGGTATCCGACACTTTTGCAACCAAAACTCAAAGAACTTCAATTTAGGGAAACAAACCACCTACCTCGATCCTTGGAAATCGATATACTAGAACCTCTTCCCGTGAATCAACCTAGAACAGAGTAGATCTACAAAAACGTTTAAAACATTTAACCTCAGATAACATACACGAGCGGAGAGATCAGGAAACGAGGTTAAAGAAGAACCAAGAACTCACCGTTGTGATTCTTATGCAACCGACAGAGTTTGATTTGGGAAACCAGTGACAGATCGGTGGCTCGGAGAAGAAACGGACTCCTCAGAAGTTTTGGATGGAATAAGGCGGATAAGAATATTTTTTTCGTCATTAGGTGCGACCCTGGGTCGATTAATGAAATAAGAAAAAATTACACGGCGTGTACTCTTAAAGTACACGACGTGTAGTGGGTTTTTCCATACTATGCCAAAATTGGCCTCTACGTCACCCCTACACACCGTGTGTATGGCCTGGTCTCAGCCAACACATGACTTCGAGTAGCCGAGGAGTACACAACGTGTACTCATAAAGTATAGGGCATGTACTCAGAAAATTTCCAGATTCTTTATTTTTCCTTAAAAATCCCGTAAAAGAGATATGTACATAAAACCGATGCTCCGGGTTCTTACACTTTCATCATCCGTCAACCTTTATATCGATCCTACATTGGGCTTCGTCAATCCTTTGTTTCTCGTTGATGTACAGTGTGGTATCATCTCTTTATGGGTTTCTTACTTGATGAAGTCTTTCCAAAAAACATAACCCGAGCTCATATAAATAGAGGGGAGTAAGGGTGGGTAATGTACTGAGGAATTAATGAGATTCATTTTCTGACGTAATTAATGTACCTGATTCATTGACATAAGGGGTGGTTAGACAAAAAAAGTTTAATTGTGGAATTAAAACCCTATAATTAAATATTTGAATACCTCTGTGGTCCATGCCACCATCACTAAACAGGTTGTAGAATAAAGAAATAAAATAACAGTTACATGTTATTTTACTTTTTCTGAAAAAGTCCAAAATTTAAAATATTCTCCTGACCTACTATAGTGGAAGATATGTTTCTCATAATAAAATCTTGGGTCTACGGATTCAACGGTACCCTCAGATTTTTAATCTGAGCACTTTTTACAATGATAGAAAACACCACCTGTGCGTTTACTAAACGTACACAAAAAAAGTTCAGAAATTTTTTATGGGAACACCTAGGATCAGAATAACACACCATCAATTTTCTCAAACTTGTAAAAATACCAAATAATTTGAACAAAATTACATGGAAATTTCAGGTCTTTACACATTGTCATCAGGTTTCCAGTCATGTTCCCATTTGAATTCTCTAGTTTTTCATAGTTGTCATAGATAGAGTTTTATATTGATTTACGTTATATAAATTATCCTATATATATATATATATTCATTCTTAAAACATAGGAATAAATAAAATGAAGGAGATGAGACTTAGTTAAATGATATTTTATAGAAAGGATGTATATGGATGAGTTTGTCCCCATGGGTGGCCCTTGATATATTTGCAAATAATTATACTATGACAACACTCCTATGATCTAATTACATGAAAGTCAATAGAATTTTGATAAATTAAAAGTACTTTATTCTATGAATTGATGATATGTTTTACTAGTTAATATGTGATAAATGGTACTTAAAAATTTATCTTCAATCGGGTTATCACTGGTTGTGAAAAAATATGCTGGTATTTAGGGATATAAATACTATATTTTAATGACCATTATGAGTATATTATTTGGTCATTTGCAATAAAAAATCTCATGAAGTCCTTTTATCATTGATAAATTATATATTCTTTTAGTGTATTGATACATTTGTGGGGGTCCTTCTTGATGACATCATATATTAATATTTGTCTATGAAATATCATGTTCATCATATGAGAGTATTTATGGAATTATTGTGAGATCACTATCATAATTCCAAGAAATCCAAATCATATTAGTGGATTCATGATGTGATTCTGTCAGAATATGTGGTGTTAGAACAATGAATCAGTGTTGATCCATAAAAGGTGAAAGGTGTTATGACATGGGAGAAACCATGTAAATGTTATCTACAATCATATCATCTTGGGGTTATCAGGGTATTATATCTTTTTCATAAATTAATTATAAATATTTTCCTCTATGGAAACCACTCTCACTTGATAGAGAGTGACACTTGTGTTGGATGGGAAATATTATAATTATTTTGTTGATTTTTAAATTTTCTAACATCTTTGTTGGTGCAGACTGTTCTAGAAGACACACTAGGCAATGTGGTTTTTTAATGCATTAGTTTTATGTTTGTGATATTTTTTTGTCAAGTTGACCATGTTGTAGACTATGAAGCTCAATATCTCATTCAACATGAGAATTTTGTTTTGAAACACAACCTATAACTCAAAGATATGATGCATGTGATGAAGAGTTTGGGGTATTACATTTTCAGAAAAATGGTTTACAATGGGTTTTCAACATTATAATGATAAATATCTTCTTCGAAGATGATTTTAATTTCTGCTATAGCTATTGGGTTTAGTAAATAAATCATTCTGATATTGACATTGTCTATACCCATGGGAAAGGTAATGTCATATATGATTTTTTTGAGCATGGAACAAAAAACTAATGAAATAAAAGAATAATATGAATATAGGAACATGATGTACAATTTTTCTTCATTTCATTTATAAGTCCCTGAAATAGAGACATTGTTTTTCTTGAATAGTGTTTCACTGACAGATGATCTTCTTGATATTGTTCCTTACCTTCAACATCTTGATTTTGAGTTCTGAAGAATTAAAAAAATACGTCATTGTGGGGATACTATTTCTATGTGACCATTCTCCATGGAGGGAAGTATATGTTTTCTTTATAAATTTTTTTCTCATTTATTTGTCAGAAAATATGTGATGGGGTATTTACATAATTCATTGGGGGTTGTTCACCTAGAATCCTAAAATATGTAATATGATACATGGTGATTATACATGTGGACATGTATGAAATATGAAATTGATGATTCTATCTCTCATTTATAAATATATCAATAGTCCAATTTTTTAGGAACAAATGAAATCAGGTTCATATAATCGACTTCCAGTTCCTACACATATATGAGATGAGATTTCAATGTATTGGTGGTTGGGTTTCTACATTCCCAAAGAAAAAATAATGTATTATGTGTTGTGTTTGATTGGAAGACAAAATCATCAGAATTTATACCCATAAATGAAACGAAAAACGTTTAATAGGGGTAAAAATAAATGTGAGAGATATAGAATTTTTTATGGGGTCATATATTCTATAATGACTAATAGGGATCCCTATATTACTCATTTCATCAATAGAACCTTCTATGAGGATATAGGTTCTCATGTTCATATGAGTATGGAATTCCATATATTGATGGATAGCCAGAAAAAAGGGGATATACTAATTTTTTGGGATATACATCCTGTGGATGTCATCTACTTTGGAGATGATTGGGATGTTCATTAAGGGCTACCTGATTTTTCATATAATAATAATTATTGTTCAGCGATTAGAATAGATTCTATTGAGTCCTGGAATCGATGGCCATGTAAATTACTACTTCATTTTTTGGATATCATGGAATTTCCATTGGATATACAATTCTTGGTCCAAGAGATATTATCAAGGATTCAATTTATTCATCATAGGATGTTGATGGAATAGATCTAGATCAAATGATAGGCTAATTTTCATTTCATACCATTGGATTTTTCAGTTGGTGTCTAAGTGGCCATGAATTCTTCATCCCATGTGGGTCATCAATAGATTTAGAGGAAAGGAAAGATTACCCCTCATTTTTTGGAACCATTTGATGTTTTTTAGTAGGTGGGAAGTGTATCATACCATTTGGAATTTTTCACCAAGTTAATTTTGATATAAAATGTGTACCATATACCACAGCTATGGAAATATCATTCTAATGTATATCACATTTTGAGATAGATTGATCTCAATGTTGATTATGATTTATCTATGATTGAGCATCAAGCACGAATAATTGATTCAGATAACAAGTTACACTATGAGATGATGATACCTTTGGTCAATGAGTTATGTTAGTATGGATCCGAATCTCATGAGAAATTAAAGCATGTGGAATGGATTATATAGCTATGGACACGCCATTATGATCTGGATATATCATGAAAGGCTTTCTAGGGGAATAATGTTTTCATATTGGGTAGGTTATAGTACCATGTTACCTTTTATGGAATAAATGTTCTTTTTAAATGTCTTAATTTATATTAATTTTATGATTTTTAAATGGAATTTTCAATGGAACTCCCAATAGGGAGTTTACACGTCATTTAATTTCACGTGGTGCATGTTGTGAGTTTTTCACAATGACGAAAATTTTTATGTTGAGTTTTCAAAAAATGTGACATGTTTTTCAGCATCATTACACTTTATGGGTATCCATGACATAAAAGGAATACATGACACTAATTTCTTAAACCTTACATGTTAAAATATGTAGTTTGGATGATTTAATATTTTATGTACAACCATTCACATTTACACTACTATTTCCTTTAGAATATTTTTAATGTCTTTATATCTATATGGATCCATTTTTTGATGATTTATCATCATGTTGGTTGTGGTGAATCTGTTATAGTTAGTGATCTTTTGATATATTTTGTTATCTTTTACATTCCCTCTTATTTTTTTATAAGCCCCCTTGGGATTAATGTTTCTAAACATCATGTTATTAAATATTGATTCAACATTGAGATCCTAGATCATATGTAATTTCATTCTTTGTTAACAAGTCCTATTTCGAGTGTTTATTACCGGGAATAATTGTAGGTGGTTCCACATTAGATTTTTTTCATACAATAAAAAATCTATTTCTATTATTCAGTTTAAATTTATTTCAATTTATTTTTAAAATCCCAATTTAATTTTAATTGGAATTAAGATTTGAAATATTATATAATTTTTAGAAGAACCTAAAATCCATAGGGAATTGGAATTTTTGATGAAATTTGAAATTAATGGAATTTCGGAATTTGTTTTAGAATATTTTTTGAACAAAAAAAAATTAATGGCCAAAACCAAGATATGGTTTTATTTTGAAAATTATTTAATTGATGAATTTTTTTGTAGTTTTAAAATTGAATTAGAAATTTGGAATGTTTATGCTGGAAATTTAATTGGGATTGATGATTGAGATTTATGATTAATTTGTAATGAAATTATTCTCCAATTTTGAATATATTTTTGTATCCCATGTCATCCTGGGTAGTTAGTTGGTTATTTTGATAAAAATACTCTTGTATAGTACATTCCTAGAAACATATTGATGATTAAAATTATAAAAAAACCATTGCATGAACATGTTATCCCCAGTTTGATGTCGTCAAGACCTATTATACCAGATCCTAAGGGGATTGTGTGACTTTATATACATGATCATTGAAATGATACATTTTATGATTCAAAAACTTGAAACTGTTATTCAATAAATATTATTTCCATAGTTCTTGTTTTAGATTTTTTATGATAAATTTTGTTGATTAATAAAGTGAAATATTAATTTCATTATATTTATATAAAATATTTTATATAAAATGATTATTTATGAATGGATTGAATGGTTTGAATTTTTTTTGAAATAAATAATTTAATGTTTTAAATATAAAAATTTAATTCCAATGATGTTAAATTTATAATTGAATGAATTATTTAGTTTATTTAGTATGTAATCTTATTAAGGAACACTATATGAGCCCCTAATAAAATTTATATCTCACACCCTAAAGGTTCCTTCATGTGTTATTATATTATCTCCTTCAATGTACAAGAAATGGTTAAGAACCACTTGGATGAGGTGAATGTTCATGACCCTTGGGTGATAGAGTATTGATTTCCCTTGGATGATTGAGTTTTGGTTTTTAGATTCTGAGTACTTTGATGATGTGTTTTTTTATTTTTGATATACATATATAGTATATGGTAATTTATCTCTTGGAGTTTTGAGTATACTGTTATGTACAAATTATCTTCCAAAAAGTTGGGGAAAATTTGTTCCATATTCTATCTTATATAATGCCAGGTCCCAGTTGCCAACTAGTGGGGATTTGACACTCCCTTAGGGACTTGACTTGATCGACTCAAGTATCAAGGTGCTAGGATATATGAACCAATTCATAACAAATTAATTCATGATATAATATACTGTATAATAAATTTTGAGACAATGATTCATCTATAAATAATTTTGATGAACCTTTTGAGTATGAAATAAAAATTTAAAATAGGGATTCGGAATTTTGGATCAATGAAATTTATTTTCATGTATATATTTACACCAATTATGGAATATCAATTCACACTTGAATGAAAAATGTATTAAACAAATAGTGCACACTAATTAACATTACTAGGTTTCATAGTTTCAATGGAATTAATGGTTAAATTATGTCGATTTTTCAACATTTATCTTGGTTGTCCCATCCCGTAACTAGTTATACACATAATGTTATAGAGTTTACAATGTCAAGGAAATACATGTAATATTTTTAGTAGATATAAGTGATACTGATAAAATCACTTGTTTTAACTATACCATCAGTTAACAATGAAATTTTAATTTGTAGTGATTCATCAATGTACATATTTTGTTGTTGTAATGATTTATAGGTTGATTAAATATGTATCAATGAAATTGAAAATCAATGAGATTAAATATCCAACTCATGAGCTAGATATATATGATGTAATCACCACATTTAATATATTGAAACAATATAACTATAGAAAATGTTTTGGTATATATACAGAAAAAAAAATAATTTCATGATTATCATTTCCTTGAATTAGATCAAAATGAGGCAAATACGATTTGTGAAACTATTCATGCACTACGATTTCATGATACACTACTACCCTTTGAAGTAAACAAGGACTTTTTGAAATTAGTAGGAAAGACCACCGTGTTTTTCCCATGAATAAGTTTAACAAATATTATATATACATGGATTTAGTCAATGTATTCAAATAAATTTTTAAGTGTGTTGTTAAAAAATTCCTTAATCATTAAATTTTCATTCTATTATTAGTAGATAATTATTATGTCCCGCTCAAATAATGTGATGCTAAAATGGATGATTAATGTTTTGAATGTTTGGAAATTGACATAATGAATCAATAAATATGGAGTGTTTATCATTGGGAGGAGGTAGTGGGTTCCATTTTTAATTTTTTTTAAATACAACAACAACTTCAATCATATATCTGAAAAATACCAATAAAAATGGAACCAAAATGATTTATATGGGTTTAAGAAAACTATTCTTGTTGTATGGTATTATGAATGTTATTGTGGACTATGTGTTATATATGAGGAAATTATAGAATAATAATTTTCATATTTATTACTATTTATTAATTATTTATTAATTTTACTTTAAAAGGTATGATATGTCTGATAGCATTACTGACACACAATAGTAGGCTTCTCCAAAATCATACTTTTCAAACTAGACTACATTATACCAATAAATAAAATATAATAATTATTATTTTATATATTAGTTAATTCATGTTAGTTGTATTGGCAGGAATGAAAAGAACTAACTATATAATATTTAGTTTTTTTTATTAAAAGTTATTACTTTATTATAATAAATTTTAGAGGCTTAAAATCGGAATATATCCAATTATAATCATAAGAATCTATAATACTCTTAAAAGTCCGTTTCAACTCCTTTTGATGGTGATACCTTTTGAAAACAATTTTTTCCACGTTAATATGTTATATTTTAAAAAATAAACATTATCTTTAAAAGGGGGATATAAATTTTTTTTTAGATAATGTTTTGGTATATTTTTATAACAAAATTCCAATTATAATTAATAGTGAAAAAAATACATTTTAGTTCAAAAATAGCTTTTCAACTAATTTCTTTTTAATGACAGGTTACCAATTGAATTTTATTTAGATTATATTTTGTTTATGTTATAATCATTTAATCTAATTTTGGTCATCGTATGTAATTTCACATTGAAATTTTATATAAAACATGTCACTTTTTTGATGGTTTTTCTTTTTTAAAACCAATTTTTTAAATCACACAATAGGTTCAATTTAAAATTTAATTTCTCCACTTTTTGGAATTGAATTTTAAAAAATTAACATACAGGGTTTAATAAATATTAAAAATGTTGTTTAATAGGATCAAGATATTCTTCATTGAATGGTATTTTTAGTATTTTATTTACTAATATTAGAGGGTAAATCAGGTAAATAAGTACAAAAATAATATTATAATAATATCAAATTATCCTAACAATTGTCCTCATATTATTGGATATATTATTTTGAACTGAGACAACCATTGGAATTAATGTTTTTCATAACTATGCCACATGGGTGTGATTATGTCATGTATATCAATTAATTTAATGTAAAGGATGAAATATCAAACACATGACTCTTATTACTAATTTTTTTAATATACAGTAATATAAGTGCTAAAATCCACTATATGTAGTAATTATAAATATAAAAATATTAAATAAATCATTATATTTTATTTTTAATTTTTAAACACTAAATTATTTAATTTAATTTTGACATAATCATGATTTAGAGATTGCCTTATTAATGAATGAATCAAATAAATGATATTATAAAAATTAAAAAAATAATATATTACATAATTTATATAATCTATGAATTTTCATGGTGAATATTAAATGTTATAAATCTACTAATTTATTTAATTTGAATTTATCTCCCATTTCTATTTTATTTAATTCTAATAAATTTAATAGTGTCAAAATTGGAAGTAATGATATATTATAAAAATAATATTTTATTAAATTATGTAAAAATAATAAAAAATTATAATTTTCAAAGTGTAATGATAATGTTGAAATTTTCATAAATAATCCATTAATTAGTAATTGACCCCAAAAAAGTAAAATTATATCCACTTTATATTTAAAATGTTGTTACAAAAATTAAAATTAAGTGGGAATAATTAAGGGCCAAACGAAATGAAAAGGATTAAGATAAAATAAAGACGTGTCTAAAAATTGATATATTTGAATATTTAGAACTATAACCATATTAAATTATAAATAAATTACTTTTGTACAATTTATAGCGCAAATTGATTTTCTATTAATTTAATAATTTAAATAAATCCATGGGTGCCCATCCCCGCTCGTAAAAAAGGTACCCATTCCACTATATTACTCACATTAATAAATCCTATTGGTATGTTAAAGAAATAATCAAAATAATTCATATAATCCCTCCCACATTCTTTATACCATATATTAGGTAGAACACCCTCTTTGGATTTGTTAATGTTTTTTGTAAAGGTGTTCAACCGAAGAAGATGTATCATTTTCTTTAAGTATTTCTATTTTAATTCTTCTTCCACATCCTTAAAATAACCTCCAAATATTATGATATTTTAACTATAGTATAATATAAAAACTTAGATGTTCTTATTTTAATATTATCACCTAAATCCCTCTCCCATTATGTTAAATGAGAAAGGACTTACTCGGTTGTGGAATCCTGTGAACTATCACCTCCACGAACTAATCTAATTCGTTTTCTTTAACCATCTCTCATGAATAGTTAATATAATCTAAATAATGTTCATATGTGATATTAATTACATATTAATAATTATAAGGTAATAATATATCAATTATGTTTTTACATCCACGTTCATAAAAATGATAACATTGTTCGTGAGACATGTGAACATTCACAACTATGAAGCGATGCGACACCTTTATATTCATTATATCACTTGTATGACATATATAAGTTTACTAAATTTATTAATATGATATTAATGATGATATTATAATTATTTAATGATAAAATAATAGTTACCAAACTTATATAATGATCAATGAAAAATGATGACGCTAGTCATGCATACGTTCGTCTTACCGTCTCCATGAATATAACATTGTTCATTTTTTAAAACCACACAACATTGTTTGAGTTAAAGGTATAATTTATGTATAAAAATTATAAAAATTTCATCAATATTTCTCTATATATTATGGACTGATGACCATATGGACTAGTGACATCAAACCATGATCATTTTCCACTCAAGTAACAAATGGTGACAAAACATCTGAAATGAACATAAATAATTATTTAATTTTTATGACATAGTAATATGTGATATAATATAATTAATAAAAATTATAATTTTTCACAATAAAGTATAAATTAAGCTAATTTGTTTATTTACGAATAACTAGTTACATATGTGATGAATCGAACTTACGGTAAGGGACTTCATCTCAACCTCCTTTCATTAAGGAATATTTTGATGTTACACACCACCTTATATTATACATTGTATAAATAAAAAAAATTAATTTTAATTTTATTAAATAGATTTAGAAGGATTATTATTATATGTAATTTTTTACTTTACCGAATTACAAAAGGAATGTAATTTAACTGATGTTGTGAATATGAATTCTCCTCCATCTTAACCTCTAATTGATATTTGGCTTACCCTATAAGACGTAATGTTTTTATAAAGGAAAAGAAAAATAACTTATTTAATTTTTGGGTATTTTGGTATTGAAAATGATTTTTAATGTGGATTTAATATTTCAGTATCTTTAAATGATTTCTTTTGATTGGAAATGAATTTTTATGAGTGAATTGTTGGTAATTGTAATCATTTATGTGTTAGGAATATATAATGGTACAAGAGAATTTTCCGTGTGGTTACATGATAAAAAAATTAAGGGATCCTACATGAAAAACAAAATAGGGGTGGTTACATGATAAACCTAAGATGGGTGGTTATGTAATAAACCATAGACGGGTGGTTATGTTATAACCTTCAATGCATTGGGTATGGATGTCAGCTGTATGAATATTACATTTAGTGATATATGTGAATGTTTAAAATATAGATATTCTATTTAATTATGACTATGTCCCAAATTACCTTTGTATTTTATATGTAATTTATATGCATTTTATGGTAACTTTCTTAATAAAAAAATGCATGTAATGAGCTTATTTTAGTGAAGAGTTTTCCCTACATCATTTAGAACTACTATAGAATAATCTTATAAAAAAGGTTACAATCCTTTGGTAAAAGACCTAAATACATTGGGACACTCTATCCCAATGGTTCACTAAACTGTTAGTTTATGATCCTTGGGGATTTCCATATATCAACTATTCAAACATGAACTGTTTGGATAGCTTCCTGGATTTTCCAAATTCCAATGGTTTAATGCAACCATTTGAAAGTTTATATCCCAATGTTTGATAATCGTAGGTCTAAAACTAGACCAATGGTTCTGTGAACCATTTTATTACACCTATTGAAACGGTTTAGTGAATCATTTTCATAGGTCATGCAGTATGGGTATACACCAATGGTTTAGCAACCATTCATATACTACCTACAACACACTCTATTCCAAAATTTTCATGGAAACTATTGGTATATAGGTAATACTCAATATATATTCCAACGGTTCTATGAATAGTTAGTATTTACTCTTCTCCACAAGAAAATAGTAGCATGAGCCTCTTAAAATAGCCAGCTGGTGACTTTCAGCCAGCCAGCCAGCAACTTCTAGCCAGCCAGAAACTGCAAAAATAGTGATTCAACTTGCAAAAAAAAGTAGGTATTCAACCTACAACCTGCAATCATGCAGAAAAAATTTAGAAAACACACAAAAAATAATATGAAACATGAAATCACACAAAAACTCACTGTAAGGACAGAAAACACACTACAAACACTAAAAAACAACAACAAAAAACACACAACAAACAGAAAACACACAGGTAACCAACAACCTACAATCACAAAAAAACACACTACAAACACCAAAAACACACATTAAACCACAATAAAAAATATCACGCAAAAAATAACTACAAACACACACAAAACTCACTAGAAACACAAAATATTCATAAAAATACATTGAAATCACTTTCTATAACACAAAAAACAGACAAAAACTCACTGCAATCAAACATATAAGCACATAGGATGTAGGGATTCTACCTTGATCCTGATGAGTATTGAATTATCAGGATGTAGAGATTCAAACAATATCCTTATGCATGTGGAATTCTTAGGATACTAAGGTTAATCATTCATGTCTATGGAATTCCTTATCACTATGGATTTTATGATTTCACTATAAATGTGGGAGTCCCTAGGATGTATTGGAATCTACTCAATGGAATTTGAAACTTTATTTTCCTATGAGCATATGAATTGGAAAATATTAGATGATGTTTCACATCAAAAAAATTCTAGGAATTTACCATTGTTCCTAATAGTATTTGAATTCAAAGGGGGAATTGGATGTGGGCTTGATGAAATTAGATTTACTAGCCTTATTAACCTAGGAAACAGTGGTTAAACATACTAAACTTATATTGGATTTCCCTAATATCGTGGGAATTGGATTTAAATGATATACTAGTTGGAACAGTTTCATTACATCCTTAAAGAAACTTCAGCACAAGACAAGGTAGGTGTGGTCAATCATGAGTGTCACATTTGAGAATGAGGAAAAATAATGATTTATTTATTTATATTAAATGGTTTATAAATTTATTTATCTAAGAATATCACATGCACAAACATACATTTACTAGTTAGGTATCAAAATATATTACTGGTTCCCTACTATATTGTACTCTCACCATGTTCGGGATTCCCTAACACTTTGGAACCTTAGATGAATTATTAACTACACATAGAATAAAATTGGGAAAAGTATCATTGTTACATGATAATGAACGACCTCTTTTGATGCTTTGGTAATTAAGATGATGTGATAATCGAAGATGGATTGGTGTCTCAACTTTCTTTTATATTAATTTTTTATATATTGGGCCAATTTGGTGGGAGACAGGTGTGTGATAGTTTTTATGTATTTAATTTTAATTTATTTATGTTTTATCATTTTTTATTTAATGTTCATATCATAAATTTTTATTGTATTTTTTAATATATATTTTTCTCTCTGATATGGGTATATTCTTCCACTTGTACGACCCTTTAACGTCCTTATTAATCGATATCCTCTAGTGTATGGGAAGGCATGCCTATGGTCTAGTGGTGACTCAGGGATTCAACCACCACTCAGTGGATATGGACAAGTGGAAGGTTGTTACAAGGTAGAATATGCTCAAGAATTAGTCAAGTACACTAAGGGTGACACCCTCAATCATGTTGATAGGGTATATAAAAATTGGATCTTGGTTTCATTTAGTAGTAAGATGAAGGGTGATCCAAAAACATCTTAGATTATGGTCTCATCAATTTAACCAAAGGGTATAACCCTTATGGTCATATATCCTAGAGTGAAGGGATGTAATTTTTAAGGTCACATATCAAGGAACTATGGGATAGATAGAAAATAAATAAATACGGGGGAAGTGAACTTAGCATGTTTTCATAGACAATGGAATATTAGGAACACCTTAAGTATAAGTGCATATATTTTACGGTCATGGTGTTTGGACCAACATATTTATGTAATGATCATGATCATGTTCCTATGGATGTGAAATTATATGGTGGGAAATAAATACTTTTGTGAATTTAGTATGTTTTTATCACCCAGGAAAAACCAGATTAACCTCTCACACAGATATAACTCACACTCTATGGAAGGGGAATCATCTGAGAGATAGGATGGGCAGGGGATTGAATTAAGTCTGTAACAATCCATATGATCTAGAATGTAACGAATATTGTGTTTGTATCTAGGTTCATGAAAATATTTCTAGGCATCACTATGTATCATGTATAATAGGAATCATGCCATACATTTTCATATAGGGCAGTGTGTGGTAGTCAGCTATGAAACCTCACCCAAAGTCATCATGTAAGTCATGCATTTTCTAACATTAATCATGAAATTTAGTAATTATATCTTCCAAACCTGATTAACTATATTGTTTCTCTTAAATTTACCCAGAGTTAATGAACATATATATGCAATAACGATACAACTCCTATCCCTTAAGCATTACCCCAGGCTTAGACAAGGTCCTAGGAAAGTATTAAACAACTGAGGTCGATGAATGGTTTGAGCCTGATGTCTGATGAGGGTACAATATTTCTTATACCTTTTGATCTAAAAATATTGTGGACACTCATAGATTCTCCTGATATGGGTAAATATTCTCCAATTGACCTAGATAGTATGGAGGCATCACATGGATATGATGTGCATATTTCCTAAAATTGAATATACCATCGGGTCTATATCAGATTTTCAAACCATTGTTTACACTTCCACCCATTATGGTGGTGGTGTCCCTAGAATTCATAGTGAACATATTTTGATAGTGGAAGGGGAATCATTTGTGCATAAATTATGTGTGGCATAGTTTAACATTTATATCATCCCATTGGTCAAGGTTGTGTTGAAAGAACTATCTACTACATTAACTGAAAATGGAAAATCCTCTACAGTTAACTTAATTTCTATTCATTTGATAACATAATTTATGTACATTGATTAATTGGTATTATGTGATTAATTATAGATATTAATCCTCATGGATCATAGATCCCAAATATTTTGGACACAGTATCTCTTCGCATTCAAGCCATCTATACACAATTTTCACTAAGGGATGCGAGTACAATTTCCTCACTCACCACATTGTTCTTGAGTAGTTATATTTTTCGTGACTATAACTAAGCTAAGGATTTGAGGAATCTAAAATTCAATAAAAAAAATTAGGTTAAATGTGTTGGGAGAGATATAAAAAATGATCTTAGAGGGGCCCTTTAATGGGCTCAAGGACCATTTGGACCACTTCAGGTAGATGTTCAGAACCCACATCTCCAGTGGGATTGAATATCAAGTACAATATGATAGGGGGAAGGAGGTTGTCATCATTAGGGAGGAGAATATGAACATTGAATTGAATATATTAGTAGTGGATGATTAATGATTGGTTGTACAACCTAAAAATAAATCCCTAGAAAAATTCTCCCAACGTGAAAGGGAATAAGTGAGTCTGAAAAATATTTTCAGTGCTTGGAGTGTTGAAATTTATAAGATTTAATAGTATTTTTCCCACTTATGAAAAATTACGAATATGGAAAATAAGACAGTAGTAGAACAATATGTGATCAATGATGTGGTATAGCAGACCAGACATGATGTTTCAACCAAGGTAGAATCACTATGATAGGCTGTAGAGGTGGGGACTACATCAATTGATTAATTATGCCAATATGTATCTTCCCTTTGGTAAAAGATATCAGATCTCTTGGAAACTTATGAGAACATACTATATTTATTTTTTACTAATATGAAACCACTTTTATCTAGCGAATCTTGGGAAATATTCCAAGATGTGTAGACTCCTCCCTTATTTTAAAATATCAACGTAGAAACAAATTTTAATTCCATGTGTATAATGGATGAATTAAGAGCCTCTATAGACCCTTAAATGGAAACATGATTAATTGGTCATAGATTTCCATGGAAATGATTATAACCTTGTTCCATGGTAGTTAGGGTCTCTAAGGATGGAAAATAAAAAGAAATTGATTAACAAAGTTGACCTATAGATATAGTGTTCACAAGCTATCTAGGTTTGGAGAAGGATATTTAGTGACTAAAATCATATAAAGAAAATCATAAGTGATACATGATGTAATGTTGTATTATTCATGAACTTAATACCTAATATAAAATTTTCAAGGGAACATAAATCTCCAAAAACCCCAAATTAAATTGGCCCAAACAAACAGGGCTGAATAAAGCAACCTCAAATGGTGAAAAAAGATAGTAGATGAACCAAGATGATTCAAATAGCTTTTACATCAGCAGAAGATTGCAAATGAGATCTTGTGTGGAACTAAAATAACGATGATATTCCCTAGAAACTATGATCAAAGATTTATAATTGTAAATTATAGATGTTTAGAAGAGTATTATAATGTCATTGTGAATCTCTTGGATTTTACATTACCTATGGAAACTAAAATGGTGAAATATAATTATAGTTTAATACATGTGAATAAAAATATTATTGAATAACCCAATAATAATATTAAGAGAGGTTAAAATTATTTTAGGTTGAGAAATATTCCCACATTATGAATTACATAGAGCTAGGACCAAAACTCGAAGAATCTAGAGTCAACCCAAGATGAACATCCCCAAAGAAGTGAGAAGAAAATTGTTACCACTCAAATCACTTTAAATTTTTTATACCAAATATATATTCATACTAGTAAAAAATAAATATATATAACATTTGGGGATTCCTACACATCATCCTCATGGAATAATGTATCCCACTACCATAATACAATTATAATTACTAAGTATTTTTTATTTTTAAGTGTTGTACAAAGATCAAAGTCTATGAAAAAAGAAGTTATATAAAATATAACTAAAATCACCAATACAGTTATGGTGTATGTGAGAATATTCATGAAGAGTAGTTTCACAATCCAATCCCAAATTTATGCTGAATATATCCAAATACATCAATGAAATAAATATAGAAAACAACCTCAATGGAGAAAGAAACATGATTTTTTGTAAAATATTGGTGTTACTAGACATTTGGCCACATGAACATTGATTTTTAGTATAATATCTATCTTCATATAAGTGGTATAAGAGAATATTAAAATGAGATCACAATTAATACTAAGAAAAAATCTATTGTGAGAAATTAGTTTTCACATATGATGAGAAATTTATCTCTTAGAAACATATGTTTATTCCTTGATAATTTTTGTGAATATTTCAATATATATGGAAACTATTATGAGAAATTTTGGATTTTAGAAACTAAAAATGAGGTATATTTTAATGAAAAGAGGAGTCCATGATTGAATATGTAGGAAAAATGGAAAGAAAAGCCTTCTAGAGTGTGTAAACTGAAGAAAAAAATTAAAAAAAGTTACTCTCATGTTGTCATTGAAGAGAGATGATCATCATGGGGTTTCAGTATGGATAATATTCTAATATTATTGTAATAAATGCTACATCATTGAATATTTTAAATTTTTTGATATTGTGACTTGATGATAATCTATGTTTTGGTGTGTTCCAAATTACCCTTAAAGTGGATTTTCAAAAAAAATAAATAAATGATTGTGGATGGACTATTTAGAAATAGAAATAATGATCTAAAATGTGTATGATAGAAAATTTGATCTAAAAATTGAAACCTTCCACGTAAGAGATTTTAAAATTGGATTTTTAGTTGAAATTTATAAAGAAGATCCTAAGGGATTTCCTAAGGAAAATCAAAAGCAGTTGAAGAAGTATTTTGAGGGTGTATTATGTTGGTCATAGTGTTATCATATATATGACATTGATTCAGAGTCAAAATCATTTGATTAATGGTAAGGGAAATGTTCCAATGTTATGATGTTCTAAATCAGATTCTACAAATGGATCCACACCTATGAAGAAGATTGAACCTAATAAGAAATAATGTTTGATCATATTGTATGATGATTTTTAAAAAGATAGACAAAAAAATGTAAATTATTTTGAGTTATCTAATTGATCAAGTGAATATGAAATTTTCAAACAATAATAAACATATGAAGAAATATTAAACCAAATTTTATCAACATAAACATGTTTAGAATGTGATAAATAAGAATTCTCAAATAAAATCAATCACAATTGAGCTACAAATAAAAGTTCTTCAGTTTTGAGAAAGAAGCCTTAGTCAGTGTTATAACGTAGAAGATGATAAACCCACCTTACTACTATACTTGTTGATATAAAAAACACTCAAATTAAAATTTCACATAACATGAACTTCACACACACATATTTTTATGAAGGAATTTTTTTTTTCAAAATAAATCCTTCATATCGTTTTTTTATTCCATTGAAAAAATCAACTTGGAGAAAATAAGAAAATACATTCAAGTTAATAAAATCTCTAAACAATATTTAACACCATTACCATGAGTTAATTCCATAATTATAGGGAAATTTTCATCTAGACAACACTTTATAATTTAATAAAATATGGTTACCCATTCAACTGTATGTGAAGCTAAAAAGAACAACACATTAATCCATAAACCAATTTACCTTCACATGAATCAGGTACATAATAAACCATTATGCATTAGGTAACATTTTCATATGAAAATTATACAACTCCATTCACATGAAAACTGAATCCAAAAAGCATCAATGGAATGAATCATTCTATATATAAATCATTTTTAACATTCTTATGAGCTCCAAATGATTTCACATAGAATATGATATCATTTATGAAACTAGAAAGACATCATATACTGTTCACCAAAATCGCAAATAAGTATGGTTTTAGTGGTATCTTCTATGTGAAATTACAATGATTTATAACTAAAAACACTATAATGATAACAATTTTTATGTTTTGAGTAAAACAAAATCAATAATATGTCATAGATAAATAAAACAATATGAAATGAAACAAATTGAATAAAAAAATCTCAAACTAAAAAAATAAATCAATTAACAATACCAAATGTAGATTTTGGAATAATTTCAAATGAATACCTGAAACATAAAAACATAGAAGGGGATTTTTGACTAGAGGGGATCCTCAACCTTGGCGGGATGTCCAACAAGAGGGGATTCTTGACCTTCTAGACCTAGGGGGATTTAGGTTGGGTGAGGGAAAGCTCTAAATATAGTGGATTCATGTCCGGTGAGGGAATGATCAACCTAAGGGGGATGTGAGACCTTTGAGTTGATGATTGACTAGATGAGGAAGAGGAGGGGGATTCTTGAGTGACAGTGAGTAGAGAGCAGTGAGTGACGAGCAGTAGATAGAATGGGAGGAGGGGAGCATGAGGGGGATAAGTGCAGCGACTGGAAATTTTGGATGGGAGTAGTGGTGAGGTGGAGTTTGGATGGAGTAGGGAAATAATGTAGGGAAGGAGTTGTGGGGAGCATCATGAGGTGATGTGAAGATGGCAGGAGGGTCCTGAGAAGAGGAATTTTAGGTAGGTCTATCCCAATAGTTCTTATGAATCTTTTGATATTGAGGTGTTTTTTAAACGATTTTCTAAATCTGTTTGGAAACCCAACATATATTGGTCCTTACCAATGGTTTCGCACAACTGTTGGTACTTGTTCTTTTTTCCAATGGATTTTCCATTCTATTCAAAAAGTTGTGTTGTTATAGGTGGGATTTCCACTAGTGTTGGTGAAAATTATCAAATTATGATAATGTATTCATAGTTTACATGTTTCCTCATGGATAACCATTTTCTGTCTTTTTTTGTAACTTACAGAGCTCTTTCTGATCATCCCATGTTTTGAAATTATTTCCATAGGATTTAATGAAGAATAGAGTTAAAGATGTGATCATGAAAAATTATGATGATTAAACATGATTCAAATCCATGTTTCTTTTAAATTTATTTGGTTTATGATAAAATGTTTAGTGATTAATATTATATAATTTTTAATTATTGAGTTGTTATGTATGATTTAAGGTCTTATTCTCTAAATCACTAAACATAAAAGGATCCTTAATGTGAAATAATGTCAAATTATTGACTTAACTCAGGATTGATATTGTTTAAGGTTGGTGCCTTAGAGTTGGTATCACATATCAGTTTCGAAAACATAAGATTATATGGTGATATTTATGCAAAAGTTAAAATTTATATATAACCAAAATGGTTATATTTATAGAAAGATTCAATGTTATTTTAGATAAATTGAATTATTTTTAAATATCATGAATACATATATCTTAGTGTTTATATTAATCATATGATTATTTTATTAATACACTCACAATGTCCTTTTTGGTTTAACTAAATGGATGGATCCAATAGGAACCAATGTAACCATTGATGTGAATTAAAATGTGGTGGTTCTATGAATATATAACCAAATGAAATGGGAGCTACAATGGGAACAATCATGGTTATTCTATACCAACAATATTGTGTAGTGATTATCTATATGATCCTTCGTGTTTTTTTTTCTGATTCATCATGTATGAGAGGAACAAATCCATGTAGATGTTTTGGTAATAATGATCATAAATGTAATCATATTAATCAACACATGTGTCACATATGAGGAATGAAATATGTAGGAAAATATATCTATGGGATGGGAAGATGTTATAGATGTGGTAATAAAGGTCATTAAGCAATCATTTTCTATGAAAAGGGTAGTATTAAGTTGAATCGAGGAAAGGGAAAGAAGTTATTTATGATTTATAAATTGAATGTTTTAAATGTGGGGTGTATTGTCATTATAAAAATCAAATTCATATGAATAAGGTTAGTTAATGGGATAATCATGATTGTACTAATACATGTTTAAAAATAACCAAGGTCATTCCAGTGGAATATGAGGAAACTAAAAATTACCTATGAAAGGTTCAGATATTTTCTTGTATCATGTTTTTAAATTATATCATATTAGTAAATAATTCATGTTTTCCCTAGTAGGAAATAAGTGTTATTGAATAAGATGGGAAATCTTCATAATGGGAATATAAATAATGATGAAATATTACAATTTCTATATATCAGTGATTCAAGAGTTATGTTACTTATATGGATGACGAAATTTTTAAAAGTATAAATTCTCTTTTGATGATGGGATTAGATTGGATGTTTTTATAGTATGTGTTACCTTTATGTTTTTAATGTGAAAATTTTATTTGAGTAACAATTATCATTCCTTAGGTGGAAGAAATTATAAAGGAAATAATAATCTTTAGGTTTTATATGATCTTGGATTTTGATGTTATTACATTCTGGGTTCCAAAATGAATCGTATAAGACAAACATTTAGGATAAAATGTGTTATGGTTATTTTTTAGGATTTTATCTAATATTTGGATTATTTTATAAGAATGATATTATTTTTGAAAAATAAAAACCCACTAGATTGTTGAAAACCCATCACATCCGTAAAGGTCGTGGGTATATAACTCACAACTAAAGGGATAGAAGTATGCATTGCCTACCACTAGCCTACACGATTTCCTTTATTAGTATGACATAATTTTTTTTGTTAATCTAGTAGATAAAATAATAATAATTTGATTTTGGTAACTTATTTTATAGGAAATGGATATCCTTCATATTGAAAAATGATATAAGGATTGAGTGATAAATATAATATTTGGAGACATTCACTATTTTTAGAACCCAATATGCCTAAGGAAAATAATGTAAAATGTAATTTTTTTGAGGCGCGTTGGTTGAATTTTATTCTGGAAGAATCAATGTTTTTATTGTGTACTTATAGAGATTTGATATATTTATGGAAATTGTTATCCTATCATGGAGAATATGTCATTTTCGAAACTAATTTTTGGTAGGATACATTATGATTGGTGGATGTTATTTGAAGTTACATGATAGAACTTATCTTCAAAGATTATTCGAATAAGTATTTCAAATTTTTGGGAAATAATTTTAGTTATAATAATTTTGAGTAATTTTATGGGGAGTTATTTGTAGAATAAAAAATATTAAAATTTTGGTATTTCAATTAAATTTTCGAGATTTAAAGTATCTTTTCATTATATAATGGTTTATTCTTTTTTGTGAATTAAATTATTTTATCCCAAATTTTTTGTTTTGGTTAGTGTTTCAAGACATGATGAATATTTTGTTAATCATTTGTGGATTATGTGATTTTTGAGAAGACGAATCAAGTGCTTCCGATTTGAAATATTCAACTAGAAAACACGTTATTTGAGAAAATGATGAGTTTGGTGTAGAATTTTATAACAAGATGGATCATTAATTTTCAAGTAAGTATATTTCCAAATGTTATTATTATAATTAGTAAAATAATTCCCTATAACTATGAAAAGGATCCTAAAGTAAAAACGTTTTATTTTTTACTTTCCTACTATGAAATCACAGACTTGTTAACCCATCCCATGTTTTTTGGTTTCCTAAAGGTTAACTTTCAACTTATCATCTTTTCTATCACTCTTTATCCAAACATAATGGTTATTTCTTCATCTAAATCCATTTTTTCATAAAAAGAATCCTAGTATGTGTTATATCAGGTGACCTTTGTTCATCACATTCGTTCTTTAAATGTAGACATTTTATTGAATCCTTTCTTAATGTAGGGGTTTGAGGATTTAATTTTGAAAAGTGAAACCTTAGTTACTGAGACCATATTTAAAATTTTGAGTATTACATTTCCAAATGTGGAAGGATGTAACATCTCAGGTTATTATAGAATAATATTTTTTTTCATATTTTGCACTACATATGAATTATATTTTAAATTTAGTTTAAAAGGTATTTTTTTGCCTGATAGTGTACCCAACAGGTAACAAGTGGTTTCTCTAAAAGCATACCTTGCACACCAAACTGAGTTATACTGAAAATAATAGATTACTAATATTTTTATTTTATGTTGTAGTTAACACATAGTATTTGTATTGGGTGTAATGAATAAAAATAATTATATTATGATTAGAGATATTTATTAAATGTTTCTACTTTAATATTATAATTATTGGTGTCTTTAAATTAGAATAAATCCAATTTTAATCATAAAAGACTCTAATATTTTTAATGGTAGTTATACAACCGTTTGATGGAGAACCATTTTTAATATGGTTTTATACACTTTTTCATGTTCTATTTGAAAAAATAAACAAATTATTTAGAATTGGGACATAAAATTTATTCTGGATAATGTTTTTGTTTTTCTTGGATAAATTTCATATTTTTAATTAACAACAAAAAATACAACCATTTATTTAAAACAACATTTTCATATAATTTATATGAATTTTATGATAACAATTTTAATTGGGTTTAAAGTATATTTATATTATATTTCTATCATTTAATATAGTGTTGCTCATTTGAATGTAATTAAGAATTAAAATTTTATATAAACACATGTCAATATTTTGATGGTTTTTTCATTTTAAAAACATGTTTTCTAATTCTTACTAAAAGATTATTTTAAGATTTTATTTTCCCCCATCTATTAATTAAATTTTCCAAAACTAAAAAACATGGTTTTTATTGGTATAATATTTTTTAAATATGATCAAAACTATTTTTAATGAATAATAACTTTACTGTTTTATTTACCATGATTAAAGTGTATATAAGGTGTTTAAGAGTAAAATAATATTACAATAATATAAAACTAACCTAACACTTCCCCTTATATTATTTTATGAGTTTTTGTCTACCGAAAAACCCTAGGGACTAAATTTTGGCATTTGAATTCCACTTGGGCGTTATTATGACACTTATAACATTTAATTTAACATGAAGGAAAAAATATCATAATCAATAATATTATTGATAATTTTTTTAATATGGGGTAATATAAGTTATATATTATACAATAAAAAGTAATTATTAATATAAAAATCATAAATACATCATGATATTTCATTTATAATTTTTAGATATTAAATAATTAAGTTTAAATATGACATAATAATGATGAGGTGATTTCCATATTAATGAACGAATCAAATAAATGATATTATAATTCTTAAAATAAATAATATTTGACATAAATTAAGTAATACACGAATTTTCTTGGACAATATGACATTTTATAAGTATATTAAAATTTTTCTTTTGATTTTATATTTCTTTTGGATTTTATTTAAATCAATAATCCGAATAGTTTCAAAATTGACATAATTGATATTTTATAAAAATAATATTTTATTAAATTATTTAGAAATAATAATAATATTTATTATTTAAAAGGTATTCATTAAAAGTTCTAAATTCTCATAAAACAACCATTTATTAACAATTTACTCTATTAAAGTAAATA
Organism: Viscum album; assembly: GCA_963277665.1. Classification (NCBI taxonomy): domain Eukaryota; kingdom Viridiplantae; phylum Streptophyta; class Magnoliopsida; order Santalales; family Viscaceae; genus Viscum; species Viscum album. The sequence continues at coordinate 1,246,153,835 of OY728152.1, read as the reverse complement.
TCATTACTTTATAATAATAAAAATGTTGTTACCGCAATTAAAATTAAATGAGAATAAGAAAGGGTAAAATCCAATGACAAGGTTAAAAATAAACTAAAATCAAGTCTAAAAATTATTCAATGAAATTATTTCAAACAATAATCATGTTATATTATATATAAATTATTTTTGGAAGATTGGGAATCAAGATTGAATCTATATTAATTTAATACATTTAATAATTCTAAGGGCGCCTATCCACTCTCGTTTAAAAATGAACTCATTCATCTCAATTATTCACACTTATAATGAAATTTGGTTTGTCTAATATAATCAAAAAACCATTCATATAATCCCTTCCCACATTATTGAGTCCTTATTTTAGGCATAATTCCCTCTTTAGAGGTGATAATGTGTTCTTCAATGGTGATCAATTGAAGGAGATATATCATTTTCAGGTATTTCTATTTTATTTATTTTTACACTTCCTTCTATTTTACTCTAACAATGATTAGATAACAACTATAGTATCATAAATATACTGGTATTTTATTATGTAAATATCATTGACTTAATCCATCTCCACTTTTATTAATTGGGAACCAAATTACACATTCGTGCGTACGTTTGAACTATCACATCCACGATCCAATTTAATTCATTTTCAATAACCATCACACATGAATAGTTATAGAAATGTAATTAATGTTCATAAGTTATATTCAGATCATATTTATAATTATCAGATCATAATATATCAATTATTTTCTTACATCCATGCACATAAAAATTATATTTCCATTCGTACGTACATGTGAACTATCACCTCCAGGAAGCGATGTGACTCGTTTTTATTCATTATATCACTTTTATGATATATTTTTGTGTATTTAAATAATTATTATGATATTAATGATTCTATTATCATTATATAATGATAAAATAATAATTACCTTATATCCATAATGATAAATGGAAAATGAATATGCTAGTCACAGGTTTTTACGACTTACCATCTCTAAGAATATACCGTTTTTCTTTTTTTATAACCACACATAATGGTTTTATTTAAAGATATAATTTATTTATAAAAATGATAATAATTTCATGAATATTAATCTATACGTGATTTATGTATGACCACATGGACTTGTCTCATCAAACCATTTTCAATTTCAACTCAAGTACAAAATATCAACAAAATGTCTAATATGAGCATAAATAATTATGTAATTTTTATAACATGGTAATAAGTGATATAAATGTAATAAGAAACATGAAAAATAAACTCAATCATTTAGAAATTATCATATGTTTTTAATTTTCGATAAACACATAACATATGAGATGAATCAAACTTAATGTACGAGACATCATCTAAATCATATTTCATTAGGAAATATTTTAATGTTATACACCACCTTCTTTTATATGGTGTATAATTAAACCCTTTGAATTTTAATTTGATTCAATGGATTCCAAAAATTATATTTGAATATGATGTTTTTTACATTCATTACAAAAAAAGAAATTTTTTTAAACGTATGAGGAGATAATGACTTCTCCACCGCCATAACAATTATTTTATATTTGGATTTTTCTAAAATACACAATGTTTATAAAGATTAAATGAAAAATTCCTTATCCCAATTTTGTTTAGTATGTATTTTAAATGGGTTTGAAAGGGGAATAACTATTTCAATAAATTGAAATAATTTATTTTGATTTTAACAGATCTTTTAGGTGTGAATTGATGATAATTGAAATATTTTTTATGTTGTGATTAAATAACAGTACTCAGAAATTTAATGGGTGGTTACTTTATAATCCAAATATGGGTGGTTAGGTTATAATCCAATGATTGGTTCTCACATGAGAATCCAATGATGGGTGGTTTAGTGGTAATCCAATAAAGGTTGGTTACGTTAAAACCTCAAATGAATTGGGTGTGAAAGTCAGTCGAAGAGATATTCCATTTTGTGATATGATTAGAATATGGTCGTCTAGTTATTCCATTTATGGATGATAATGTCCCATGTTACCATTATATGTTACATGTGATTTCTATGGGTTTTATGGAAATCCTCTGATTACCAAAATGGTAATAAATGAGATTATATTTATTGTAGAGTATTTTCTACTTCTTAAAGGTGAAAAGGTTAACTTTATGATAAAGTATTCATGGAATACATTTTATTTCATGGATAACAGTTTTCCGTCTTTTTTTATCCCTTACTGATCTCTTTATGCTCATCGTGTGTTTTGAAATGTTTTCCATTTGGTTTAATGAATATTTGAGTCAAGGATTGTATAATGGGAATGTTATGAAGTTTAAACATAAAATGAAACCATGTTTCTTTTAATTTTTTTTGTTTTATAAAATAATGGTTAGGTATTAGTAGTTTCAACATTTTAATTTTTGAGTTGTTATGTATTTTTTAAGGCCTAATTCACTAAATTTGTTAACCTAAAAAGTTCATCAAGATGTAACAATGTAAAATTATTGAGCTAAATAATGAGTATCTATTTTTTAATTTTGGGGACTTACACAATGTGTCCTGATGATTTATATACCATGAATTAAAGGCTCTAGGACAATATCATAAGGGACTAAGAATCCTCATTATATCTGAATATGGATGTGGGAAAATGATACAATGGACATGGTGAGTAATTAATAATGAATCCATGTCTAAAAAATGGTACATGTGTTATCATTATTCTTCATAAAATATAGGTATATTTCATTTTGATAAGACAATATATTCCCTTTTAGTTCATTTCTAGACTCCATATAAATTCAACGGTAAAGAATTATGGGACAACCCTATTAATTGTATTTGACCATGATCCTAAAATCACATTGAAATTAAAGTAAACTCATCCAGTGTTTATCAACATTGATTTATATTTTATAACCACCATCATCCCCAAGATGTTCAGTAATTTAAGTTGACATTCTAGATTTTTTTTGTCATACTAAGATCATGTTATCATAAAACCCACAATATGATTTATCTCTATATTTAAATGGTTTTTTTTCATTCAACAATATAATCCATTCAATCATCAAGAAAAAATCAACAACGTATTATATAACATGTTGTGTTTTATTTTATTATGGTTTCATGAATATGGAGAATCAATGCTAGGTAACCTACAGTGTATGGTGGGTATGATTGTTAATATATGAATTACTAAGAATAATATTAAATAATCCAAGAGTATAAAATTTTTATGACTATAAAAATGAAATTACATGATATTTTAGGATGGGGATCTTTTATTTTTAATGTATTTGTCTTGGAATAGGGATTTATGATTTGGTAAAAATGGAGATTTAATCCCTATATATATTCAGTTATTTTATATTGATAAATAATTAGGTTTTCTATCTTACTAAATGGATATTCTGCCAATTATTTCTTTAGTAAAAGATGTCATCCATGATTCATTATGAAGTAAATATATTCCATATATTATTTGTGGGATCACATATGAAACAACATAATTGAAAGATGATTTTGTTTGTAAATAAGTGAATTTCTATATTCTTGAAATCAAATAGAATGTTTTGTGTAATACAACAAATATATAGGTGAAATATGAAACTAGAATAGGAAAACTACAATAATAAATACTTTATGTGGAAGAAATATGCACAATTAGTTAATAGATTATATATATAACATGATTTTGAAGAAGAAACAATTTATTTGTGGGACGTTTATGCATGATACCTTACAATAGATGATAATAACCGTATCCATGTTTATTAGACATTGGTTACTTTAATTTTCCTATATTCATTATTATATTTCAAGGATTCATTTTAATATTGGAGATTTTTTTTAAAAAAAATTTTCTATGTATCTAGTATTGAATGAATTATATGTTTTTATAGAGTATAAAAACTATTTTATTATATACCAATTATTTAATGTAAAATTATTCTATTGGATTCATGACTCTATGTTGTTACAATGAAAAAATTATTAGCTCAAATATTTATTTTCCACTATTATCTTAGATTTCACCCCTAGCTTTCTACATGTCAGCTTTCAGTGATAAATATATTTTGACTATGATGGCTATTTTACTATAGAATGATATAGTCTATGGAACCATTAAATAATAAGGGTCATTATTTGAATTTAATATGAAAAAACATGTAAGATTCAACCAACTGAAGGTCAATCCCCATATCATTAAAAATTGTTAAACAACTAAAATTCAATTTCTACCCATCGTAGAAGATGATAGATTCACCATAAAATCGATTTCTTTCTATGATTTAAATTCCTTAATATCCATAGAAATGTCACTAAACATCATAATACTTTTTTACTAGGTCTCATTTGTATTGATAATCTATATTAAGCTATATGGAATCCAATTAAAATAGTGTAGTATATTTCAAATTAATGCCTAAAAATTTACATCAATGGTAATATTTAATTTCAAGAGAATATAACTTTTATATTTTATCATAAACTAATGAATCATTGTTACAACTTCAATTATTCTATTCAGGGTATTATAATGATTGTAGTAATATTTGTAACCATTATAATAGTCATAAATTTTCAAGAATACCTTAAATGATAGTACATTTATGGACATTTAATATCATAAAATGTAGAAATAATGATATTAAATGTGTCATTGGAGAGATATTTTCTTATAAGAATCCAAACTAATGGAGGAATATAAAAGTGCCATGTAACATGTTTTGAGTAAATATACTTTTGACATTATTTGAATAATATTATAGTTCTAAAACATAGATTTTAATTGAAATCAATTACATTATACACCATAATCTATTGATATAGTTAGATTATAAATTTTATTGACAATGTATAAATATTTTTCTCATAGGATCATATCCTAACAAAAAATAAACCATGTATCCATCTTGACCATTTGATGATTAATATTCAAATATTCATTATTCTTTAATTCATATGATCTATTAAAGGAGAAGAAACACCAATTATCTTCATGATCATTGGAAATGTTGTTTTTAAGAGTAAATTGAACTTTTTTAGTAATATATATTGTGATTTTTGTGATATTATTCTCCTATTTGAAACTAATACCCATAAAAGATAAAATTGGAAAGGAGAATCTATTCATATCTCAAATTTATATACAAGTGTTAATATCAAAAAAATTGATAAGATATCATTATAGGGTTAGAAAGATGGAAAAAGGAATATGATGTCTATACAACAAATCAGATGTGATGGAACAGATAGTCTGTGTTGTTTTAGATGTAGTGACAGAAGATATTGAGCCTTATATTAATTTAAATAGATGGAATTATAGTTTTATTGATTCATGGAATATGGCTTGTTTTCAAAGTGTTAAATTAATTAGTTTATGTCTCGGATGATTTGTGGTACATTTCATTGTATGTATAATGTGAAATATATTTTAAAAGGAAATATAATTATGTTTCACATTTGACCTTTGAGGTTATGTCTTCAAAACATATTGAAACACAATTTACATTCTTATAGATCTATCCTAGTTAATGTGCATACATTTTTGGGATATATGTATTAAATTCTTATATACCAATAAGGGGTGTCAACCCATGGTGGTTTTCAATAATTTTTGGTGAATTAAAATAATATTTAGTTACCTATCTATATTGAGTTATCTCATTGGTAGTTGAAAAGAAAATGGAATGATATTTTTAGATGGATATAAATTTTGAAATGATGTTCGTTTTTTGGTATAAACACTAATTTAACAATGATATCCAAAAATTGTTATTACCCTTTACTGAATGAACAATTTTGGTTGGTGAAGACATTCTATTGGGATACGGTTAATGATATTTTGATCATTTAGAGCTAATTAATAGTGGTTGGATTTAGGTATGGGTAAGTGTCTTTAAAATATTATAGTGAAATAATTGTGGGGAAATTGAAATTATGATTCCACATAAAAAATTATTCCTTATGAATGATGTGATTTGGCCTTTTGTGTTTAATAATTTTTTTGACATAACTATTGTGTAATATGAAATACCATGTGATATAACTATTATGTGTGTTGTTGATGTATTGGTTAATGTATCAAAACAATATTATAAGCCCACTACATATAGTATGTTTTTCTATTTGGACTATTTGGGGATCATTGTATGATATAATCAGGTAATTGTTTTATTGTGATTATGATCACAAACCAGGAGTTAGGGTCATTATAGAATGGTGTATAATGAATAATTTTGATTTTGGATTTCAAAACATTTTCATAGGTGTAGACATTGTTATTTGTCTATGGAGAGAGGATTAGGGGTCATGGCATACAATGTTTCAATATAAGTGTGATTCATGAAATGTTTTTTCTATTGATTGATGATGTGGTAATCTATATAGTTTGGGGAGAAATAGAGACTATAAAAGTTTTTAGCCATTTGAAATATATTTTAAAAAATATTAAAGATGAAAAATTTATATAACTATTCTAATGGATAATTAAATGTAACTATGGATTGAGTATATATGAGGTATATTATTTTATAGTTATTTAAAAATTCACAAATGTGGATACTGTTCATTGATGATTATCCAATTTTAGGATATTTCTAAATTATCATCTACTGAATGTATGATAATGGATGGGTCTTGTGATTGGGTGTTTCTTTTTATAAATTCCCCAATATAGTAAATATTTTGGGGGTATATCATTATTAATAAAAAGAAATAATTGAGGGTTCAATTGAGGTTGTAATTATATTCTGGGAATTATCATGAAATCATGATTATGGGATTTGTAGGTGATGACCTTATGATAATATTTTGTTACAATATCTGAGTGATGGTTAGGTGTAGATTAGTGACACCAGAAATTGATTTATGATGTTTTGGGATTATGAATTAATTAATTGCACCAAATGATATTTTCATTTTCATAATAATGAAGGAAATAATAATAATCATGATACATGGACTTGTTATATATTTGTACATGTGGATGAAGAGGGGTATCATAGAGGGAATTCGGTTTTGATTCATAGAAATAGTTTAGTGTGATTTTTGAGGAATTATTTTGGGGGTTATTGGGGTTACGAGGATATGGGGTGAAAGTATCATCAAATTGTTAATAATGTATTAGGTTTTGTTATATTGTTTCTTGGACTATTAAAAAGTGAGATGTATAATATTTCCAAATCATTTGGTCATTTCCACCACCATTCAATATCTATGATACATGAAGAGAATTCTTAGGGTTTTGAATTACTATAATTGCGAGGTAATAATAACCCATTTCATTATATAATGGTAAAATGTTATAATTATTTTTATTTTTGTCTTGTAGGAGGGAACATTTTAATAATTGGGATACATTATAGGATTAAAAAGGAAAAACATATCAAAAATATTATTTTTATATTACTCATTATTTTGATAGGTTTCTTGTGAGCTCTAATGACTATTATAATAATGTTTAGGTTTCCTCAAAGTGTGTTTATTCTATAAGAAATTGGTCACCTAACAACTAATGGTTTTTATTTTTTGGACTATACAATGTCTGATTTAATTTCAAAAAGTATAGATGAGGGATATTCCATTAAAGAATTAGGATACTCAAAGAACCCTATTCATGATGCATAATTGTAGAATAAATGGATGTAACTTGTCACAACATAGGTAGTAATAAAATTTTAATGGGTTCTTCCTTTGTGGATGTTTACAATGTAACTGAATGATTGCTACATGAAGTGTGTTTCAAAAGAGTGTAAATAGTGAATATGTTATACATAATGTTTTTTATTGATTTATTTGTGATAAAAAATTATAATATTCATAATATTTAATTGTAACCTTATGATAAAAAAGGACAACTCAAATGTCTATGGTTAAAAAACAATTATCATACCTGATAGAAATTAGTTACCCTATGAAACATAATGGTTTAATGATATGTAGAGGACATAAATTTGGAAATATCATTAATAACTATGATGTACCCTATGATACATAACCATTCCATTTCTATATATGGGTTGGATGATTGAAAAATTCATCAATATATATGGGTTTATATGAAAAATATGTATTGTTTTCTACAATTGATAATAGTATGAAATTGGTAATGTCCTTAATATGTAATTTTACAACAAGACAATATATAAGGTTTAGTTTGAAACAAAATTGATATAATACTTGTACTATTCAAAATTCATTAGTGTAAACATTTAGTTCCATATGAATAATCATGACATGGGGATAATGATTTTCTAGGAAGGTTTTAAGTGGAAAAATATTATAAAATATAAGGTGAGTTATGTCATCATGGTTCTTGATAATGTAGTAGATGTATATATAATGTGAATTTCTCTGGTCTTACCCTGATATTATCCAATTTTACATACATGATCTATAGTTATTGAAGATTGTTTTTCATAGCTTTTGTGGTATTATTTTTTCCTGCTTTAGTATATATTCTCTTAATTTATTTTACACTATCTTTGTGGCCTATAGTATATAAATGGTGTATCAATTCTATCATGATATGGGATATTTATCCTTATATAATGGAATTTTATATTTATTTTTATAGGGGATATTCTTATATATAGAACAACCTAGGATTTCGTTTGATTCAATGTAGAATATTTTTACAATGATTTATTTAAATGTTATTTTAATTTTTGATTAAATTTATCAATAATTATGAAGATAAATTGTATTTATTTGTATAAAAGTCCGGATTTATATTTGGGGGGTGTGCACCATTATGGATTATGTTTTCAAATCATTACATTTTTAAGCATGATATGTAATAACCGTGTATAAATAATTATCATTTTATTTAATATTTATTTAATTTTAAAAAAAATTATTTTTTTAAATGGGTTATTGAATTTTTTTAGAACTCATGTAAATGGGGGGATGAAATATTAAAATTATGAAATATTGGTGGTCAATAATATCTTTCTCAAAAAATTAGACATTGAATGTGGTGGATAAAAGGAGAAAATTGACCTATAATCTCAATTTTCTTTTCTTACAATGTTTAGTTGCACAAAAATGTTTTCTTTTGATTTTGTTGGTAAATTTTTATTTCAATACTCATATGTGAATGACAATGTGTAGGCTATGTGTGATTTATCATTAAGGGTAGATCTTTATAATTTAACTAAAAAGTGTGGTGTTCCTTTGAAAAATGATTTTGGGTATTCATATAGGAAAAAGGTGTTCATAATTACTAATAATGTAAAATAAGATGATTATAGATCCCATGTAGAAATATTTTGTATGTGATCATATTTTAATTATAGTAAATCATGGAGTTCTACATTGATTATTATGGTTATAGTTTATAATATTTGTTATTATAAAATTAATGGGAGACATCATTGTTGTCAAGATGGGCTAGTTCTAACCATTTATAAAATGGAAGATATGATTCCAAATACTTATTTGATTCAACATAATTGTAAACCATGAATATAATATAAGGTAATGATTAAAATAATAAAATATTGATGCCAACAAGATCATAATAGTTGAGACAATTTATATATTAAATATGTTATCATTATGGGAAAGTATACCCCACAAATAATATATATATATATATATATGTGTGTGTTTGGGAATTGGTTTTTTTGGGGGGGGGGGGGGTAAATGTTCCCTTTGGGTGGTGATATATTGAAGATGGTTATGGTTTCTGTATTTTTTAATTCTATGTGTAAAAATGTGAGTTGGTGAGATAATGGTTCAATGGTTGTGCTATTCTACCATGATAGTTATATTCTAATAATTGTAAGAAGAAATTACACTATTATACCATTTTATGAGTTAGTTTGTGTATAAATGTTTGATGGTTCTTTTTTGGAGATTGATTTTGCATTGTTAGAGATATATTTTTGCTGTTTATACTATTCGGTGATATTTCCCCAAATAATATAAAAAATTGAATGTTTAGTGGTGGGACACTATTCAATCAATGGTTTTGATATTCTAGTGATAATTCTTGGGATGTTAGTTCTTCCCATAAGGTGTATAAATATATATATGGTATTTAATGTATAAGACCCTATTACCTACCCATGGTGGGGATAACGTTGAGATAGTACATATACGGGTGTTTCTTGAAAATATATATAGTGGATCTAATATTGTTTTCTATTAAACCCTTTGTGGTGATATTTCAGATATGTTTCTATGGTTTGGTGTTATTCAGATAACTATTATATATTTATATGAATATATATCTATTTGGGGGGGAAGGTTACATGGTGGGGAGTTATTTCCACACGATAAGGTTTATGTTGAATATAATTATGAGGTGGGATTCCATTTGTGGTTAACAGGTCATGTTCATTGACACCATGAAATATCCAAATAAATAAGGATTGTTGATGGGTATTAATTTAGAACTCATGTATATATGATTCATTTTTTAATATTTTATTCAGTTTTTTAGTGTAGAATTTAAATAATCACTCATTTTAGATTGTATTTTTGAGGGAATATCATAGTGGTGTCCTATAACATTATTCTCAAACAATTTTTAGTAATCCCGATACATTATTACCCATATATATCTCAAGATTGTTGGAACTGTTCAAGTAGTGCCTCAACAATTAAAAATTGAGAATAAATAGTCTGGATTAAATTATAAGAGGGGGTGGATTTTAAATTATTACAATGTGTTGGATACTTAATTCACTTTAATTTTTTATATATGTTTCATATGATATTCACTTTATATATCTTCTCCGAATATTTGAAAATCATATGAAATTTTATATCTTCCGTTTACCATATAATATTATATTTTTTAATAAAGTAATCTAGAATAGATATCAAACATAATTTAATTTTATTAATATTAGTATTATTTATTTTATAATATTTCTACTATTTCTATTTTTTTACTTTAGAATGTGGGTTATGTATCCTAGTGGTTTAAAAAAAGACCCTTAAAATTAGTTGGATTCAATACATTTTCTTGGGGACCACATGGGGCCATGTGGTGATATAATAAATATATAGAAGTGTGATATGAATTGTGGAATTTTTATAATTATATTTCATTTTTTAAATACTATAATTTTTTGTAAATATTAAATTGTAATTTTTTGATGATTAAATAAATATCTAAATGTAATGATTACTAGAAAATGAATAATGGTAACCATTGGAATAAAAAAATTCTTTCCACATACCTTCCCAAATTTTTCATAAGTAGATTTGTGTCTCCTTATTAGAGGAAGACGCATATTGGATTTCTATGTATTGTTATACTAGTATATCTAAATGGTTAATGAACCCATATAAATTAATCCTGATGTAGTGCCATGATGGAGTGAAACTCCATCAAAGAATTAGCTGAGGATTCTGAAAATATGACGATATGTAGTTGTTGACATTATAAAAAACATTTTGATGATATTCTGGGAGGTTTTGGAATCAGAAAACCCAATACTATTTTGAATACATAATATCCAGTCTCTACTACTAAAGTACATTTATCGAGTGCAAATATTTATCAACACTATCTAACAGAACTGATAAAGGACCCCTTTACCACCACTAGAAAGACTATCGGTAATGTGATTCCTTATCAGTTTCTAAAAAAGGATAATAAAATCTCCCATTATCAATACTAATAAAAACACACTAATAACGGTTTACATTTATCAGTGATACTAATGAATCAATGATAAGGGGGACGTTTAATCAGTTTTTGTATAAAAGAATCAATATAGGGTCACATTATCAGCACAATTAGAAAATCGCCAATAAAGAAGATATTTCATAAAAAATTGTTTAATTAAAATATAATATTGTAATATTAAAAAATATCTATATTTATATAAATGAAATATTTTATTTATAATATCATGTAGATATGAGTAAATATAGATTAAAATATAGTATAATATATATTTATTGGAAATGGTTACAAAAAATATTTTGAAATAATTGATAATTGATAATTTTCTGTTTATAATCTATTAATAGTCATTTAATAGTAATAAGATGATATAAATATTAAATGAATAAATTAATGATCTAACAGAAGCTGAAACCAAGATGTGAACATAGATAGGCCATAACATTCTATTTGGATGTCAATTTGGTCTCTAGTAAATATTAAATCAAACCACAAGAAAGGATCCACATTGTTGTGGCATAGAGGAACACATAGTCTCATTTTGTGGGGCCAAATCCCCACAAGGCCTCCAGAATTGATTTTTGAGTCGGTGTATAAAAATATTTTACCATTCAATGGATATCCAACCATCTTTAACTAGGTATGGTTGTCTTTTTTCGGTGGAGAGTAAATTTGTTCCCTTCTATTACATTCTTATTGATTTTTGGTTTTATAATTTTTACCGTAATGTATTATTTTTTATAATTAATAGTTTTTATAATTTCTTATATTTACATATAATAAATCCATAGTATAAGTAAAAATTCAAGAATATTTACATAAAAACATATTTTTAAAATATAAAATAAATATTTTTAATTATTATTATTAAAAATAAATAATTACATATTTTATTTACATTATAAAAATGATACAATATGTATATATAGATATACAGAATTTTTTTTTATATTGTAACATGTGTGTGATGATAAATCTTTAATTTTTATATGCATATACTAAAATATTTAAATAATTACATATTATGTAAATATTACAATTCTTTTGTGAGAAATATGATTTCATACTAGTGTTTATATCAATATTATGTATATAAATCATATAAAAATTTATATTTACAAATAAATTAGATTCATTATCATTAAATATAATATGTAAATTAATTTTACAATAATCATTTATAAATAATTTTTTTTTAAAAATTATATGTTAATATACTATTATAGGTGAATATGTAAATATATAGAAATAGAAATATATATAAAATATATTAAATTTATATATAAATAGAACAATTCAAAAAAAGTATTTGAAGCATTAAATAACAATTTTATAAACTATAAAAATACAACATAATATATATATATATTCGAATAGAAATATATACATAATGCTTAGATATTAATATATTTGTGTATTAATAAATAAATAACAATTTTCATAACAGTATAATATAAGTAAATGATTATAATATATAATATATATAATTAAATAATATATATATATATATCATACACACAAATACATTTATTTTATTTATGCATTTAATAAAAATTATATAAATATATGAATAAATTATATATGTGTAAAAATATATATAAATAAATAAATATATCATAAAATAGATAACAAAACCTATTGGTGAATTGGTAATTACCTTTGACTTCCAATGGTTATGTTCATGAGTTAATTCTTGGCATATAGAGGAGGTAGTAATTTCACAAGGCATTTATAAAGGGTGTGGGGAAGCACTGATAACTGGGTCTTTGGAAAGTGGGTGAAATGCATTGATTGGGAGACAATGGAAATGGGATGGGGCTTAGTGAGGTCAAAAAAATTACCATATTTTATTTCATAAATATAATTTATTAAAATTGAGGTCTTTATAGATAATAAAAAATGTGTTGATAAAGTCCACATTTTAAAGAGCTAAAAAATGAAATGATAAAGTTCCCATTATTATTTATTTTTAGTACTATTAAAGGAAGATATTATTTAATCTTGTTTTGAGAACTGATAAATCATATCATTTAACATCTCTATCATTATTTGTTCTTATTTAGTGTTGATAGAATCCTATTTATCATTGTTATTGGGATGATTTATTGTATTGGTATTCCTCTATTCAAACGTAGATTTAACTAGTCAAAATTCCCTAACAATCCTATAGATAAAAAGTCCTGGTTGATGGATGATGGGTATTTTTATAAAAGAATTTTTGATATGTTGCATCTTCTTTACTCCATTATTTTAACTGTCTTGAGAATGCACTACACACATGGATTATTTATGTGGACCATCCAACATAGAGAACCTATAATATGCAACTGTTTGATCCATCGGCATGGACTAGATTACATAGACCGACCTGCGTAAAGAATATGCATGATCCACCTATGTGGAGAACCTGTATTGACAGACTTACATAAACATCCAATGTGATTCAATAGCATAGATGAATTCTGTGAGCATCAATTAATTTTTATAGTACTAAGATTTGATATAAATAGGACCCTTTTTCTCTCAATTGGGGATGACTTTATGATGGAGAGACCATTTGAATGAATTAACTCTCAAGTATTTCACCCATTTCTTGAGAACCATCATTTGGCTCCCAAATCCTATAAAACAAGAGAAAATTACAATTGGTCGATATATTAGTGTACCACAAGGTCTAAAATACAATGAACCGTGAGAGGAATTGTCCCCTAGTCAAACCACTATATCTACATGCCTTACCTATGTACAAAACATGAGTTATTAACATCTAAAGACACCTATGGAAAACCTAGGAATAGAGATGAAGGACCCACCCAATTTTTGTTTCAAAGGTTGTTCATTTCCATATAGGTAACTCTATCTCACATAGGTCACACTAGTGTGAGATAACTCCTTCTCACTAAGGTCCTACATTGGTGAGATACATCTGGATCGCACTGTTCCGACATGTGTGAGCTACCATCTTGATCTACTTAGTATCACCTGGGAGAATTTATATCCATCATTCCCATGTATTACCGAGGTAAAGCCAAATCTAGATATCTTAGGTATCACCTACATGAATGACTATTTACCTCTCCCAAGAATCTCAAGGTGATCCCTCCTTTGAGGTATCTTATACAGCTATAATGATCTGGAATTCCCCCCCCCCCCACCATGGGATTCTAACCAGGGAGATAAAAAATTGTATCTCCCATCTTTGTCTCAATATTTTATACAATCATTGTAGATGGAACACTATCTTGTCTCCTATTTGGTTGGGCATTACCATATACAAAAATTCCACACCTAACTACTCTAGTAGTTAGGGTCCCAGGGGTTCTAAAAAATTTTCATTATCTCTGTTATGACGACCCCATCCAATTGGCAGAACCATGGACCCATCATCACTTTTATGGGGAGAAGGACCTATAGTGACCCTACATTTTTTACATAACGTATTAAAGTATATTTTATAAAAATCATTAACTAATTATACATATATGCTCTATTGTTTTAGTATCTTGGGAAAATTTGGATTATACATTAATTTCAAAAAATAAAATAAATACATTTATATAATTCATTTTCACTTGCTTCTTATTGGACTTCATGTTGTCCTTAGTACAAGAAATCACAAGACTAAATACATCTAATAAAGTGTTGAGATAAGAAACTAGTATGATCATAGATAAGAAAATGAATCATTAAAAAACAGGTTATAGTAATAATAATTTTAACATCATATTCCTAATCATGAGATAAATTCTTAGATAATGTCATGCAATGCTGGAATGCATAAAAATGAGACATATTGACATAGTTGCAAACTACCACACATATTTATGAAAAAATATATCAACATTTTCATGGAAATTAAATTTTATCCAATGAGATTGATCACATTACACAATGAATTAGAGAACTGTATAATTCTTGGAGCACCCATAATGTCATAAAATTTACATTGCACTTTATTATTCAGTGCATACCTATCACATCATAACACTGACATTATCATGCATGCTACATTGAGTGTATATTAGTCTAGTACATAAAATAAACCATGGAAATGAAATAGTTATCATAAAGAATAATTTCATGGATAATCATTGGGGTTCACATATATAACTGGGGAATAACGTAATTGGTACAATAATCATCCATCTTGATTCAAGAAGAACCCAGATCGAGAGAAGTAAAAAATGTATTCTTAAAAGGAAAAGTTCAATTGAAAAAAAATATTTTATTTTTTCATAAAATATTATTGGAAGAATGTATATCCTAAATAAAATGGATTTATAATAAAATGATATTTAGGGAGCATTTATTGAACTTCGATATTGAATATATATTAAAAGAGAAAAAACCCAAAGGAGGATAGTGGAGTTTTGGAATAACATTACCTAATGTATTAATGTTTATTCAGATTAATATCCAGGATTATCAAATTAAATTCATTAATTAAAATATTAAGAACCTTTTATTCATTAATTTGATTCATTATAGTTTCATTGATTTAATTTTTTTAATGAGTTATATAGTTTAATTTAATTAATCTGAAGTGTTTTTTACTTGTTTTTTGTTATCGGATTACATGAATATGTCTATAGAAGTTTATATAGAATGTATATAATTATCTAGAATCTAAAATTAATGATACCAATGAACATATATAGGTTTAAAGTTTTATATTAACATTTTGTTATATTTCATTTGGATTAATCATTATATAAATTGTAAATCATAATCATTTGATTTAATTTTGGTGGTTTTCAATCATAACAATCTCATTTTATTTATCAATTATTATTAGGTAAATATTATATTTGAAGAACATAATGGAGTGGAAAATATATTTTTCAGTATGTTATAACCATTATAGTGGTTTTATTCAAATAATTGAAGGTTCTAATAGAAAATGAAAATTCTTCATTTTGATGTGTGTAAATGGACACATCAAGGGAGATGATTTCACCTTTAAAATAAATGAGACAGAGAGAGAGAGATAGGGTGGAGATTAATAAGGGATGTTATATTGAAATTATTTAATTATATTATTTGTACGATAATTTATTTATCCTTCTATTTGTATTATGAGTGGTTAGGAGAGAATAAAAATAGAAAATAATATGAAAATAAATTAAAAAAGGGGACTTTACCAATTGAATTTCTCATCCATTAGATACTCCTACCAAATTGGTTTTGGTTTTTTAATGAGACCAATATTTCCTAGATATAGAGTTTGGGGGGGGGGGGGTTGGGATAGGGTAGATTATTGGGATGAATTTTAGAAATGGTGAATTCATCGAAGCTGTGATGACACGAATTGGCGAGGAGTGGTATTTATAGTGGAGGAGAGGGGTGTTTTATAATTATTTTATTAATTAGTTCATTATTTTGGATCATGAATATGAATAGTTTTATAATTATCAATATATATTATAATAATGAATTATAGTTGTATATTTTCATCTTAAAAAACATAAATCATTTGTGATTCCATAATTCATTTATTTATATTTTATGGTATATTATATTATTTTACAATGTTTAAGAAATAAAGAGTTTTAAAAAAATACATTAATGTAATCCCTAAGAAATTTTGGACATTTAGAATTAAAAAATGAACTCCATTTTATTAAAATAATTTTCTATATATGATTTTTTTTAATTAACACCATTAATCACTTGGAAAAAAACTAATTCTAAAATTATAAATGATTTTATAACACTTTGAAGATTTAAATAAGGTCTCCTCAAATTATCTTAAAATCCTAACATATTTTTTAATGTATGAATAAATTTTATGAAAATGTTTTTTCATTTAATTTTTTAAATCAATTATAACAATGTAAATTTTTCATTGAGTTATAAAGATACAAATACTTAAATAATAATTTTTAATACATTAATTTACTTATAATATTATATAATTATACCATACATTCACTTTTAAGATTCCCAAATATTATTTATAATTCCATGGGTGTGGTTACTATTAATTTCTCATGATTACTATTCATAAGGGTCATATTAATATTCCTGAGGTCATGTTAATATTTCATCAGTTTTGGTTCCTTAGCTTCTAGAAATAATTATAATTTAATTAATTCTTCATTAATAGGTATTATTTTTGTCTAGATGTGATTTGAAGTAATTTATAAAAATTTGAAATTAATATAACAAGGGGAAAATTCCATTAATAAATGTTACGGTCATTATATTTTCACCTTATAGAAATTTCTCACTCAAAATTTCATTATACATTATCATGTGGGGGGACTTTTCTTTAATCACCTCCCATATTCCCATGTATCTTCTTCATACTTATGGTTCCTCCATAATACATTAAAAATGTGGAAATTATTATTATCTAGAATATTATCTCACTAGTCCATAATCATTATTGGTTACTCCTCATAAAAAAGATCATCTTCCATATGTACCAGCCCCGAGTTCAGTACATGTGGGGGATCACGTATGTACTTCCTCAACATTTATAGATTGAACACATCATGAAATTGACACATAATTGGTGGAAGCACAAGATGATATTCCAAATCTCCAATGCAATATAGGATCTTAAAGGGGACAATGTACCTTAAGAATGGCTTCTCATTCTTTCCAAAACATGTGAATATCTTCCAGGGTGATATTAGATGGAATACATTATCTATAATGTCGAACAACAAGTCCCTATGATAGTTTCCAACATTTCTCTTTTTCCTACACTAAGCAGTTTGGATATGTTCATGGATGCATAGAACCTTATCTACCATCTCATTCATAGGATCAAGTCTAGGAAGCATTAATTCCACAATTTCATACCAATAGGTTAGATTTCTACATCATTTTACATACAAAGATTCATCGGGAGCCATTAAAATACTCGAGTGGAAAGTGTTGTTGTATGCGAACTCATCCAATGGGAGATATTGATCCCATCATCCATTGAATTATAATGAGAACCCTATAAGTATACGATTGAGATTATAAATAGTCCTTTCATATTTTTTAATAGTATGAGGTTTATATGATGTACAGAAATTTAATTTAGTGCCCAATGCATGTTGATTACTCCCCTGAATTTAGATGTGAACTTTGGATAATGATCAGTGAAAATCGATAATGGAACCTCATGTAGTCGAACCACCTCCATCACATATATATTTTCATGTCGTTCAAGATATAGATCTTCTTGAATAATGATAAATTGGGCATTTATGGTGAGTTAGTCCTCCACAACCCATTTCTCATTATTTAGATTATATTTAATAGGGAGTCCCATGACAAAGTCCATAGTGACATTCAACCATTTTTTCCAAGGTATTGTAAATGGTTTCATCATCCCTTTGGTATTCTATCACTCAAAATTAAATTTCTCACATATCATGAAAAAATGAGATATACAACATAATATCCTATTTCATGTTATCTAAATAGAAGATTTATTCATGATAAAATTACTTATTAGTACTCCTAAGAGTTTTATAGAATGTTGATCTATGTACACTGTCAAATAGACAATTATTTATCCCTGGAGGTGAAGTCACAAAAAGGAACTATCTAGAGCATATCACACCATTATCATCAGTATGGAAATATTGTAGCATTCCTTAATTTAATACATTCACATTCATTTGTTACCCCAGATCACCCCTTAGTGCTTAATATTTTTTCTAATATATTATTATGTAATAATTTTGTGAAGGTATGATGTCATCCCTACCATTATGATTTCCAAATCTATTCATTTCATAAACATGAAGATATTTTATTTCTCAATCCCCAAAATGTATTGTGTAGCAGGTTATTCTTTGATAAGAGCATATTCTACATTGTTTTCCTTTCTAGGAAAATAGTGACTATATAAATCCTATCCTTTGAGTCACTTTAACCATATACTTTGATGTATATTGATCCCCTTTTGTGTGAATATAAACCTTCAACTCTTCTGATTGGTATATATGTCACACTTCTCAACACAGAGGTTGTGATGCCAGAATTTCATGGTAAAAATCACAGCCTCGAACTCCACATCAAGCATAAGATATTTCATCTCATGGATCTTAAACTATAGCATGGAATAGAAAATCACATTATCATTTTTCCTGAGTACACAACCAAAGCCCTTTTTTGAAGCATCACTATATATTACAAAGAATTCTTTAGATATTACTAATGTCAGTACAGGTGTAATGATCAAAATCTTCATTTCTTCCTTAATTCATTCCCCACATTCTTCTTTCTATACACACTTTACCACTTTACTTGTTTACATAGTTAGTGATATTTAATATCATGTGGAATATATCACAAAACATAATTAATACCTAGAAAATCCATGAAAACTGTGGATTTATGTGACACTAATGGATCTATTCCATTCCTAAATTTCCATTGTTTTCAAAGCTTCTAATTAAATTCCCCCACATTTTATCACATTCACCCATAATGTGACTTACTACATAAAAAATAATCACTTTGTGAACTTGGCGTACACATTATCCTTCTTCAATGACACCAACAGATGCCTTTGTTGTTCTTAATTTTCCTCCTTAATCTTAGAGTAGATGATAATATATTTTATAAACACAACCAAAACTTTTTCGAGGTAAGTTCTAAAGACTCTATCAATAATATCCATGATGATTTTTGGGGAATCCGTGATTTCTAAGTGAATCACCAAAAACTCTTAATTCTCATAACTTGTATGGAAGTCATTCCTCTGAATATCTTCCTTCTTCTCAATTATATGATGATATCAGGAATGAATATCTTCCTTTGAGTAGTAGTGATATCTTCAAAGTTGAGCTAATAAGTCATAAATTTTTAAAAGAATATAATTATTCTTTATGGTGATCCAGTTGAGTTCCCAAAAATCTATACACAGTCTAATTGGTCCACCCTTCTTCTTTATAAAGAGTACTAGTGAACCCAAAAGTGATGCACTAAGTCATGTGTACCATATGTCAAAATTATATTGCATATACTTCTTTAACACATCCAGTCAGATAGGAGACATCCTATAGGGAATCATCGAGATAGGTTTAGCTCTCAGTATGAGTTTTATTTAGAACTCTAACTAATGATACTGTGCACGTCTAGGTAACTCTTCAGAAAATACATCACTTTATTCACTCACAATGCATATTTCCCCTAGGATGATACATTCCTTTGACTCAAAAATTTGAACTAGGTATGCTTCTTCATAGAGAATCAGCGTCCACAACAATGAAAGATTTTATAAAGGATACTCCTAATCGTCCATGAATTTTTAGTGGATAAAAGCATAGTTTGGAAAATGAAATGATATTTCTTTATCTCTGATGATTATATGTTACTCATATAATAAGAACCAATCTATTATCAATATATTATGTAATTCCTCAAAGGAATGTATCATGAGATTACCTAGAATAATCTTCCTTCATATGACAATATAATAAGATTCTAAACCTTGAGTCGTAATGATTTTACTACTAGGAGTTTTTTTTATAATCACTACTTAATGGTTTTGGGGATTTGATTCGATGGTTAAAAAAATTCATGATATAATGGAATGAGTTTAACTAGAATCAAAAATTAATTTTCCATTATTTAGTGAATAGGATGTGTACCTTGTATGAATCTATTTTAATACTCAACTTCTTGAGTAGTGATGGGACATGACTTCCCTTTCTCAATTGCCTTCGGTGGTTGGTGGTGCAGATTATGCTTGACGAATCTTGGATTAGTGAACTTGCGTTCATAGTTACCTGGATCCCTATAGCCTAATACATGATCCATGGGTGGTGTTATCCTTTCATCACAACATTATCCTACTTCCATATGATAATTTTAAATTTAGTTGGATGGTTTCCTTCTCTTTCATTATCCTCTTATGTAGCTCCCTTGATGCGTCTTCCCACATTTTTACCATGTGGGGGGATGAGTTTTCATTCCACCTTTCTCATTTAATACCCCATTTTAAAGCTCTATCTTTATTTTCGTATCACCCAATCCATGGGACCATTTTAAAAAATCTATCATCACTTTGAGAGAACCAAAAATAACTTCTTAAAAACTCTTAAATTATCAAACTACCACATCATTTTGAATGTGTTGGTTGTAACCACTCAGGAATATATCATTTTTTCTATCCCTACTAATACCAAAATCAAATGTTTTATTTGCAATCCTTTTGAAATTTTCTTCATATGACATGAAATATTCACTATCATTTTTCTTCTTCCATATTAATTATCTCTCCATCATTGTATGAAGTGTTCCATGGAATTACTTGTTAAGAAAAATCATCCTAAAGTCAACCCAATCCATATCATTATTTTCATCCTTTGGTTTAGAATTCATAATAAATTCCAACCATATATTTTCCTCTATATCTAAAGGATAAATGAAGAAAGGAACGTTCTCCATCCAGAATAGTGAACATTAAAAAAGAACTTCTCCATTGAGTAGGACCACTATTCCATGACTAGTTGACAAGATGATCCACTAAATGTTGGAGGAATGTACTGTTTAATCCCATATATAGATGGTTTATCCCTCTTAGTTTAATTCAAAAAGTCCACAAAACTCATGTCATTGTTCATAATCTGATACAACTGAGTAAGAATTTCCATGAAATTTTGAACTCTGAATCTCAGGGCATTGGGGATGTCATTTAGGTAATCACTGCATTGTCAAGCACATGGGTTGTTTTCATTTCTTCTCATTATTCCCAACATTTTCTAAAATTATAATGGTTTGACAAAAACATATGTTTGAAAATTATGAATAAATAATTTATTCCATTGTTGAATTAATATATGAGGAATATATTCATGGATTCATATGTTTCAAAAGATTCAAAAACAACACTCATTATTTTCTTAAATATACTTACTCTCATACTAAGGGGATTCACTATGGTTCTCTAATAATAATTTAAAATTTTACTGTTCTATGCTATGTTACCAACAAAGAGACCTTAGTTTTTATAACATAACATATTACATCAGTTTATTGACAAACAACAGAAAATAATTACACAACTAGGGTCTATAGGTTTGGTGTATTGGGAGAATTAGGACAATACATAAAATTTAAATAATAGAACATAAAAATTTATTTAATTACAACTGCTATGGATTCCTATTGGCCCCCCGTGTTGTCTTTTTTAAATGTAATCATCTAACAATATACATTAATGAAAGGGGTGAGCTAAAAGCCTAGAAAAATGATATATAAACATTAATCAATATATAATGGTTTGAGAATAATAATCATCACGAAATTATCATGATAATAATGATATAAATTATTAGATAATGGCATGGAATGTGAAAATTCCTAAAAATTAATCATCATGTCTTTTCTGTCAACTACTACACAAAGTTGTAAACAAAGATAGTGTCAAGTAAGTGATTTTTAAATTTTTTCTCATGAGATTCATCATGTTAGCTGATGAATTAGTGAAATATATAATTCTTGGTGAACCTATCACCTCATAAAATTTAAATTACATAATATAATTCCATGTCCACCCATCACATAATAACATTTCATAAAATTTTGATTATCTTGCCTGTCACATAGAATGTATATCAACCTTGGACATTAAATAACCATTTTAAAGGATATGAGTTTCCAAAATAATAACTTCTTGTATAAAAATAATCCTTTTTTAGGGAATAATAAACAAGATCAAGTGAAGTAAACCAATTTTTTTAAACGGAAAAGTTGTCTTGGAAAAATGTTTACTATTTTCATGAAATCTTGTAGGAAGAATGTATTTCTAAATAACAGAAGGGTAGGATAATTAAATGATATTACAAGAATATTAATGGATCAAACATACAAAAAAAGGTTTGAAAGAGGGAAACCACAACCAAAGTATGTTGGGGTTGAGAATCCCCTTACCTTATGTAGGATTTCATTAATCATATTAATTTCCTAATAAATAAAATAAAATTCTGAAAACTAAAAATATGTAACCTTTTATTATTTTATATTATTCATTATTGTTTTATTAAGTTCATTTAATGATTTTTTGATTAGTTATAATACTTAATTTCATCATTCGAAAATGATCATTTTCATGGATTTCTTGATAGGTTTACCTGAATATGAATATGTACGTTTATGTAGATTGGGGATAATTATATAGAATTATACATCTATGTTTGTAATGATACATAAATAGGATTAATTGGTTATTTTATTTGGATAAATTTAATGATGATGAATCCTTTTGTAAATCATTAATGATAATCTTTTGGGTTAATTCTAGCTGTTATCAATCACAAAAAAACTATATTTGTTTTATAATATAGTATTTTGTAAATATTTTAGAATCAGAACATTAAAAGGGTTATAAAATATATTTTATTTTATTTTCCTACAATTATATTTTCTTTTATGAGTATAATTTATGGTGCTAATAAAAAATGAAAATGCATCTTCTAAGAGGTATGTAAATTGACAAGTCATTGGCGAGGATTTTATTTCTAAAAAAATGACATTGAGGGTGGTGTTTAAAGATTGATCATCCATTAATGGGATATAATTATAGTATATGTATGTTATGGGAGTAATCATTCTATTTATATCGATGAGGTGAGAAGATAATAAAAATATAAAAGAAAATGAAAATAAATTAAATGAAATGAAAGAGGAATTTTCCAATTAACTTTCTTCCCCTTGAGAACATCCTTGGGGAAAAGGTTTTGGTATTTTGATGAGAACAGATATCCTTGATGTGAGGGAGGTTATTGGTATTATTATTTTGAATAATATGGACAAGGATCAATTCTTGGATGGTTTTAGGATAAGCGGTGGGTAGGGGTGGTATTTATAGTGGAGGAGAGGGGGTGTTTTATCATTATATTATTCGTTAAATTATTATTTTTAACCAAAAATATGAGTAGTATAATTATTATCACTAAAATATATTTATTTATTTAAAAATAGTTCTATATTTGGTTCTTAAATTATCTTTACATCATCATTGACATCATTATTCATGTATTTATCTTTTATCATAAATTATCATATTTTACTATTCATCAAAATTTGAATTATTTTTGAAAAATACCAAAAATCCACTCTAACCATTTAATGATGTTTATAATTGAAAAATAAACTCAATTTAATGAATTTTTTATTTTAAATATGATTTATTAAATTGTTTATTTCATTCATCATTTTTTAGAAAAAATATAGATTTAAAATTTATAACAGATTTTATAATGATTTGAAAAATTACATAAGGTCTCATAAAATTATCTTCAAATAATAAGACATCAAAATATTAGTTTTTCAACACATTTTAGGTAAATAATATTTAGTTTATATTATTAAATTATTCATAAAATTATAATTAAATATTTATGACTATCAAAAATACCAACACTTAGTTAATAATTTCAAAAACATTTATTTACTCATGTTACGATATAATTACACAAAAAAATAATTTTTAAGATTTAAAAAAATTATTTATACATTCATGGGTTAGGTTACTATTCACTTTTTTCAGTTTAATATTCATAAGGATCATACTACTATTCCTATGGTCAAGTTACTATTTCATTGGCATTGGTTCCTTAACATCTAAAATTACTTCTAATTTTACTGATTCTTTATTTATAATGTTTTTATTATTTTATATAAGTAATTTTATATGATTTTTAATATATTAAATTACTATAATAAGGGTTAAATTCCATCAATAAATTTTTTGGTCATTACAAGATGAATTTCACTCACATATAATGCAGTTTATTGTTGTATCCCCCATTCAACATCCACATTTCTAAAGGGTCACCCCAATAATCTCCTCTTGTTGTAGGACCTTAGTCATTCATGTGGGATATAATGTTCCTCAAACCAAAAATAACTTAATCCGAATCAACTAGTTGATTATGGAAGATAAGAAAAAATCAAAATATTGAACGCCATTTTATATCTCACTCCAGGAAGGACTCAAGAGGGCTTAATGGTTAATGGTGATCATGATACTAAAATTACCAAATATACTCAAATGGGATACCTCAATAATTTTCATAAACAACATACATCGAATAATAATTGTATTTTATTTCCATAATGAAATGATAGATATGATGCTTTTATCAGGTTCAAACCCAACACCCTAAAATCATCCAAATATACTGTGGAAATATTCCTAATATAGAAAAATATAAACTTATGGTCCATATTTCATTCGGTACACATTTAACTACATATAATAAAGCATCATTGTTAATTACCACCATCCCACGTCTATATCAACATATGTCCCCCAACAACCCTTTTTTAGGAACCTTCCTCATTTACGTCATTATGTGTGACATTAAAATACAATGGTTTCTCTATGTCACATGACATTTAAAAGGTAAGATGTGTCCCACTAAAATAAACTAATCTATGTGGCTTCTGAATCATCTCAAAAGGTTACATTAAAAGGCACATTTTTTTGGACCAATAATAATATCAATGTAACTGATATCTCCATAGATAGCTATAAATTTACGAGTTCCCTATTGAGAGGAAGAAAATTAAAGTCATGATATAAGACACATATAAAAGATGAAGAACATATGGTTTATTCATATTGATTGTTAAATCAATGAAGAAAATGAAATAAATATATATGGTTTCACCTCAACACATTCCTATTATTGATTATTAATAGAAAGGGTTTCCACTTCAAGTGTTTTTTAAAATAAGGATTCACAAAAATGCCTCAAAATTAATAATGATTCATGATGTTAATAATATATTCCTGAATGTTTGGGTGAAAATACTAAAATATCATCCTATAGAACAATGATAATTCCTTATTTTTTTTAGTTAATTGCCCAATGGATTCATGCTTTTTGAACATAGTCCCATTAACCATCCTAGATATGGTTATCTTTGTGTGTTTATGGTTCCATGAATTAAATATACTTGAAATAGAACCAATCATAAAAGGGGTGTGAATAGAAAACATATAACTTTATATTTTATCCCTCCATTAATCTAAATGACTATTTACAACATTCTATGACCCTGTTAAACAATTATTTGAAAAAATTGGGGAAAACATTGGTCATTAATACGGGTCATTGTGCTTGAATTTATTTATTTTTATTATACATTGATGAGATTATTTATTGTGTATGTTTTTTATATCATAGTAAATAACTCTAGAACACTATTAAATCAAATGGAATTCTATAATAATATATTAATTAACACTTCATCTACTGATGAATCATGATCCACATCAATCTAGTGGGTACTGTTACCTTCATGTGTATTTAAGGGTTGGTATCATTTGCACTATTTTTTGGGTACTACCTCAACGGTTATATGCTGACCCAAAATTGCATTCCTAAGTCCCTACATGAAATAAAAATTACATACCATCCACATATATACTCTTAGTGGACATGATGAAGATGAAACATATCACTAATTCATGTCGTTTTAGGATATTTTCCCTCTAATATAAAAATATGTTCCTACCACACCATAACGAGGTGGATAAAGTGGTAATCATGGTAATCTCATAACATCTCAAGGGTCACATAAAGAACATAAAATGAATAGACTCCACTATCAACACCGAATATAACAATGTAATCACCATGATGAGTATAGAATCCCATTGTACCTATATCATGTCACATAGATTAAGGAAACTAGGGAATCCCACAGAGGGTTTAAATGAAACAATAAGGGATAGTCATACACTATCAATCAAAACATATATGATCACTGACAAAATAATGTAGAAATCGATGATGAGAGGAAAATTCATGCACATACACACCGATATCACCATCAAAACTTTTTATATTCCAATGATATATATTCAAAAATAATGATGAAATATACATAGTGGGTAAAAAGTACTAATTATTTACATTAATCCTTCAAGAAAGGATTTGATGAACTTGGAGAAAACTGTCATAATATCCCACCAATACATATGGTAATAACTATATTTTTTCAACTATAAATGATGATTTTTAATATATGTTGACATAAAATGGAGGATTTGAGAATTAATATTTCCTGGATTAAACATAATAATGTTAATATATATCTAACATGGATACAAAATCAACCATTATTTCCAAGAAACGATGGAAGGAAATACATCTTTTTTTTCAACATTCTAGAAGTCTTCTAGGATATAATGATTTTACATGAAGTGTATAAGAATATATAACACTAAGAAACCACCACATATTAAGATTAAAATTGAAATTATTCAATGATCATTCAGGAATCAATGCAATTTTATTCTTCCATATTAATGGGTAATTGACGAAATCACTCAAAAAATGGACAGTGTTATTGTACATGAACAAACAATCTAACAAGAGATTATTATTCCACTTCATCAGCCTCTCCATGGTAGACATATAAAATTTTCAAATTTCAATGATATAGTCATAAAATTATGGTTGTGACCCAATTTTCATTTGAATAGGCTCATCTATATGATAGTCACATTCTATAACATAAAAATTCAGTATCATATTGTAGAGCACCCAAAAAAAGATTGTCCTAAGGTATCTTAAAAACTAAATGTAGGAAAATGATCCCCCTCTACTCAATGCTTATATTCTCAATGTCCAAAAATACATATCAATAGTGGAAAAATATCCCTCAAATCCATTACAATATTATGGGGGAAATATAAATAATTGTGAAGGTCCTCCCATCAACAATTCTCTAACAAGTCTATAGTTAATCCAAGGAAAATATAAGATGGAGGTCTCATTTTTCATTATGAGAAGATTAGTCTTGAGGACCAAGATATTGATGAGTACCTTATAAACCCACAACATGCTAATAATGTCAATCTACATGAAGTTCCTCCCTATTCCAAAATATTTTATTTTGGTTCTCCCTATGGTCTATACTATATAAATTCGAATTTCAATCATATTTCAGTCATTCATCACTGTCATATTCATTCTCTCATTTTCATTAAATGTCCTCCCCACATTAAAAATTCATTTGTGAAAAAAATTCACTGCATTTGGAATGAATTGTTAAAATGTACATAACATAGGTGAGTAGATTCCAAAAAACCCAAATTATTATTGAATTATAGTTTGGAAATGGTTTCGCTGGTAAAATTTTGTGGAGTAATATTCTATAGAACATGAATGAGACACATATATCATGAGTAAAAAATTGTATGAATTAAATTTTCTAGTCATGTTTTTGGCCATTATCCAATCCTTAATATAGAATTATAGATAAAAACTATGTAGATTATTTTTCATTTATTTTTACTAAACTTATGTGTGACTCTTAATCCCATTAGGTAAAAACTCTTTCATAATTAAGGATTTTTTGATCATGTAGAAGTATTCAAGGAACAACACCATAAAATTTATTTAGACACATTTTTAGTGTTTAGATTCATTAATGTGGGAAAATAATATGTTTTTCTCCAATTTTAATGTCTTGATGAATAAAAAAATTACAATAGATAATCGTTAACTGAAAACTATTATCCGGATTATGGTTGGGGTGATCATGGGGAAATTCATTTCATGTCCCTCCTAGATCTGTAGCTAAAAAAGATATGAAATAATGAAACACAATTTCATATAGAAAGATTTCAAAAGAAATCAATTCTCATGGAAGATATAATACTCAACCGAATTTCCCCTCATCAAATCCCAAAATCATCTGACATGAGATGATAGATCCATTTAATGGATCTTTCATGAGGAATAAATTTTTTTTTGAAAGATTATATATTATTTATGGTTGAATTTGAAGAAATGAATTTTTTTTTGAAAGTGTGTAACTCATGTTTAAATCATGTGATGAAAAATGTTCACAGTCAAATGAGTATTATAAAGATCAAAACGGTGGAAGAAGTAGTTACTGCCACATCAATACATTAGTTAAACATTACCATTAGGGTGTGGGTTTTCTTATCCCATTATATTCCCATAAGGAGGCCAAATTCATCATAATATGTTGAAATACTGGCATGTGAATATACCTACTCCAATGTTCTAGAGGCATTTTGACCTCATACCCCTCCCCAATAATATTTGTTTCATTCCCCTTCAGGTGTAGCATCAAAAAATGAATCATTCGAGTTCATCAAATCTCATGAGAAAATAGCCTCGTTGAAAACACATGTAAAAAAAATCTTTATATTCCCTTCTTAGTATCCTCCATAAGAATTTTACAGGAGGATTTGGGATAGAGAGGATATATCCACACATCGGGTTCAAAATATATTTTTCTATAAAGGGAAGAACCACTATTATAGATCACCAATCATTTGCAAGATGTCAATAAAAAATATCCCCTCCTTTCATTTTGGTACTAGGTTGATAATTAAAATGAATTATGAATTGGTAAAAGTCATTTTAAATTCCCATTATAATATTTTAGAAAAAAGGCTAACCTATAGGAAAGGGTGGAGGTATTTTAACGATAAAATATAGACCGAAATGGAACAACTAATCAAGGCATGTGTAATAGGAACCATACGAATTAAATGAGTCTGGGGATTACCTAAAAATATTAAATATGTTCTCTTAGGTGATAATATCCTATGATAAATGTAATAGTTTATCCACGTCTCACCCATAGCCTAAAGAGTTTGACCCTCTCACATTGGAGTATAATATTTGTAAATATGTTGGAGGGATGAAGCAGTTGAGAAAAATAAATGCATAAATCCATGAAGGAAACATCCCATAGGATATGTTTTTCATGATGAGATCAAAATTATCACAAAGACCCATAATAAATACCTAATCTATGGGGGTAAAACATGAATTAAATGTAATAGGTGGTATATATTATCAAAATACTGTAAAAAAAATTATATACATGGACCATGTGGTATAAGTATATTAAGATTTTTTAAAATTGGGGAAATAACCATGTTAATGTTATCCAAATACTCTCAAGTGAAAATATGTGTGTCAAATACCACTAGTATATGTGGATCCACCATATATGGTTTAGGAAAATTTATGATAATTTTAATGTTAAATTTTTTCCAGTGGCTCCTCCCAAGATCATTTAACCTATTGATTCATTGATGGAATGATTATAAAATGTGGAAGTATGACATAAACCATTATAAGTAGTTATGAATTTGTATCATAAATGGTGGGATAGAACTCTTCCTGACCAATCATTTGGAACAATAGTTTCCCATTATTCAATGGCTCAATATATGAAAAATATTATTAGGAAAACATTGTCCATTGGTTTGGTCCAATAATTGTAAACCTTGAGAAAAAATAGGTAACAAAGAATATGAGTTTCATTCGATCCTTAAATGGAAAACCATTTACCACGTATATCCATCTACTATAGAGATCATTTATTGGTTGGGAGGATCATCAACAACAAATCATCAATCAATTCATCCCTATGTGGTAAAATAAATATACCATTGTTAATATAAAGTGAAAAAATGATAAAATGATAGGTTATAAGATTTCATTTCCATATAGATGTAATTTAATTAATCCCTAAATCAAAATTTATATTGGATGTTTTGAAGGACATTGAATTTAAAATCATCACAATGAACATAGAATACCACTTATCTTAGTGACATATCCTATTGTAGTTTTTGATTTTGATATAGTAGCTCAATGATTTGAAGATTATATTTTTAACTATGTTTAACTCCCATCATGGGATATTATATCATAGAAAGATCATTTTTAGTGTAAAAAGTATAATAATATCCTGACACCATGATTCTACACTTTCACCCACTCTAAATCCCCTATCACCTTTCACAGAACCTCCCCATGAATGGTATCATCCTCAATAGTACCACATCAAGATGAATGAAAGGAATAATATTTCCCTTAGTATAAGAAATATATGATTGATTTTTTATTTTTATGAGATGATAACATCCAAGGTTTAATTTTAGTGACAAGGTAACATTACATCCTGTTATATAAATATCCTAAAAAGTCTATAGAATAAGGACTTGACAATCAAGCATATTACTACAAATATAATAAAACATTATGTTACCCTATATGAGATTCCACTATATCTAATTAATTATTACAAAATATGGTTGATTAAAGGAAACTAATGGATGAATAATCACTAGAAAACATGGATTATATATTCCCTACCTCTATTTAAGAATATGTAGAGTAGAAAAAGTTATCAGAAAGAGTTTGAATATTTTTCATATATTTGATTATGAGAAAATAAATCAATTAGATGCATTATATACTATAAGAATTGTAAATATGATCTACTGTACCATCAATTTCATTTTAAAAGTTAATGTGAAATTAAATAAGACCACAACCTTACCATAGAATGTTTTTAATAAGGAATAATTACCGTATCCAAAATATTTCAGAGAACTACGAGAGATACACATAGACTTTCTGTAAAAGTATTCCAAGGCTAGTAATATTTTAAGGATGATAGAAATAAGTGAAAAAACCATTTAAACCTGAACATGAGGTCAAAGAAAAATATTTGAACACAATTATAGTAAGAATATCCTTTCTATATGTGAAAATTAATGACATGTGAATCCTAGGAACTTCAATCCCGAAATACCTAGTGAGGGAAAACCCGCATTTTGGATGCAAATAATCTTGAATGAAAAATATGATTTCAAAATATATTATTTCATAGTTCCCAAGTAACATTCAAATTTTTATGATCATAAATTTTCACAGGATCTATGCGAAGTACTTATAGATAGCATGTTATTCCCTAACGATTTTAGAGATGATGTCCCTACAACTGAAATATACCATCTAGACATAAACGATTTTTTGTGCTATGCAACCATTTATTTTACTAATCATAAAGTGATACATTCATAGAAGGACAGATACTAACGGTATATTTATTATAGAAACTATATAATATTGATATACAAAGATCATTCACCGAAAATGACTAATGAGTCAACATAATTCCAATAAGAATACATTATAAATATTGATATAATGTTAGGGATTTATCACCTTCCTTAGTAATAATATATGGTTATGGATAAATAAAAATACCACCCTTAGTGGGATTAAGAAAAACTCAATTTGGGGAATTACTATCTGATTCTGAAATCACTTTGATTATGTATGTTACAACATTCAATGTCATACATAGAAGTCCTTGGATTTTCCATCTTTCATAAATCGCCTAATATTGTCTTTTATTTAGTCATGTATTATATAAATGTAAATATTGATACATTATATGGCGACGAATATATTTTTCAATTTTGTGATACTCAACAAATTGATGAAGAATTTTATTTCTAAAGAAGGGAAGAATTCCATGAACAATGATGTTTCATAGGTTTCCTCCCTCAAAACACATAATTGACCCATACAATCCATTAATGAAGATTATATAAGAATACATACTTCCTATAAGACATATCATGACTGTTAAATTAGAATTCTGAAAATTCTAGTTAGCCCTAGTGATATCATCTATGTTTTCTTAATATAGTTTTTCTAAAAAGGTTTCTGACACTAACCTTAGTATTAATGATTCTTATGACAAGTACACTACTATACCCATTGGATATTAGAATAATAAGTAATCATTTTATATAGATGTAGGAAATGAAAAGAGAAAACCATATAATGGATATAAATATACCCAGTAATTTGTAAAAAAAATTCTAAACATAAATATCCCACATTTTCTATCATCCAACTTTCCAGTAACATGAAGGTTGAGGAAGAGAAATAGTTAGAGGAAGGTGAATATAAATATGAAGATGTAGAGGAAGAGGAAGTTGACCACATAGTTGAACCTCGAACATCTGATAAATTAATATCTAAAAATCAATGAATTTTGATGGAAAAATAGAGCTTTAGTAGAATATCTATGATATAAAAAAATGATCTCCGATATTCCCATAAAATTAAAATAGACTTATACATCCTTCTTATAGTGTAATGTTTCTTTTTTTTCATTTAATTAAATAGTTAATTCAGGCCTAAATCCAGATTTTTCCTCTCTCAAGTTGAAACTTCCAAGAGATAATTATAGTTATAAGAATCCATGAAAAAGAACGGAATTGAGTCATGCTTCCATCATTGAAGTTGAAGTTGAGAAGATAAAGAAAGTAAAATTATTTATGAGATCCAAACCCCAAATATGGTCCCTAATATATTCCCAAGGAAAAATAATAATGTTTATATTAGTGTTTTCGTAATCACTGAAGAACCCAATAAGAACTTCCAAATAGAAGAGTGCCCAAATCCAATTTATAATATTCTTATTAATGAAAAGTCATGATACCATGAGATCTATTTCATGGATGGATCTCCTAGATATAACCAGACATTAATTTCTATTAAAGATGAAGAATTCAACAACTTTAGGGAACCCAAGGGGTATATTTCTCGGATGTTATTCCATTAGGTATAAATAATACATGCACTAAATAATATTGTACCCTAAATAACATAATCAAACCCTTCTAAGGAAATTTAATTGAGTAAATCATTTGATCTCTTGTAGTAAAATCATGGATAAAATTTGTATCATATTTCTAAGAATGAAATTATATTAAAAAAGTTAGGAAAAACCAAAATATTAGTGAAACCCTAGAAATATAATTTTGGTGTTACCTAAAGAATGTATCATGAAATTATGGTATGTCATCCTGTCACTGAGGTTCTACTCAAGAAGTAAATCGACATCCTAAATTTTCACCTCCTTATAACATAAATGACATAATAGTGATACTAGAATTTCATTCCTAGGTTTGATGCATTATAAAAAACATTGTGGTAAATTTTTCACCATCACAATGATAATTAAAAACTAGATAATATATTATTAATATTATAACATTAAGTAATCATTTTATAGGCTCTTGAGATATATTTTCGGTTTATAAGTGTTAATGTTTTCAGTTGAGGGATTTCCACTAATTATATATGTGAAATAATTTGTTTGGTCAGTGGGTACATTCCGCCCAGCAAATAATAACATTGATAACAATATTTTAATTTATTATCTCAGTCGAAGAATTCATGATACTATGGAATGTTATTTATATATTTTTAGAAATGTTTGAAATCTATATATGTGGTCCTGAAATTAATATACTACATCATTCACCATGTGATCCATTTATTCTCTCAAAATGAACAGATCAAATATATAATCCATGTTCCTAATAAAAATTGATATTTTCCATGCTGGTTGGTCATCCTATAGTAGTTTTACATTTATCTCATACAAAAAAAAGGAAAATAATGAATATAATTTAAAGGTTTTTTTAAAATTGACCCCTCAATAGAAGAATCTCTTTTCAATACAAAACATTCAAAATAGAAGACGTTTTTATTTGGGACTCCCCAATAACATGAATGATGTATTTTAATGGTGCATCCAGATGTTCAATTGGTAAAACAATGAAAGAACTCCATATCAATAAATTCTAGTTTGTAATCTTTAATATCTATCCAAAAAGGATATTATACATTAGTGAATTATATTTTCAGAAGGATGCACTGATATTGTGGAACAATATTAATCCCTCATTGTAGGACTCAAAATAATACAATAGATAATATTAGAACAACTAAATTTCAATGGTAATTCCACATTGGTGATAAAGAGTGTTAAAATTAATTAATCATTAATAAAGTAAGATATGATACCCATTCATGACAATTTCTGAGAAATGAATGAAGAATCTCCATCAAAGACACCAATACAAACGATCCTGAGATTGTGTAATGATCTAGAAGATACATTTTATAATGAAACCGCATGATCATAAAATCCAGATAATGATGAAATAATCATCGTTCGTGCACATTGTTGGATGTAATATTCAGTTTTTAACATAATATAGAGGATTATAATAATGAAAATTCATATTCGATGTTATATGACCATGAAAATGGTTTTAAAGAAACTATACTTTAATATCACCAATGTTTAATTATTCTATCACATAGATATAGGATGGGAAAAATTATGACTTCATGTAGTCAGCTATAAAATTTTTGAGGTAATAGAAACTATAAAATAGTCTACAAACGAGGCCTTAATGTATTTTGTCTCGGATGAACTTATATAAAGGAGAATATTTTCATTTTGGAATAATTAATTTTATTTAATCTGGTTACCATCAACCATGAT
Source organism: Viscum album (assembly GCA_963277665.1). NCBI lineage: Eukaryota > Viridiplantae > Streptophyta > Magnoliopsida > Santalales > Viscaceae > Viscum > Viscum album. The sequence continues at coordinate 1,246,118,075 of OY728152.1, read as the reverse complement.
ACAGTAATTATTACTAATTCATGAGCTTTATATATTTCTGGCCATCAATCATGCATCCTTTCTCTCAATTCACAATGATGTTTCATTCATATCCTAGGAATTCAAATTTCATCAATAATACATGGATGTTACTATACACCACAAAATACTCCTAGCATTTAACTATATATGGAATGGATGTGGTGTGTCAACACACAGTGGTTATAGACTAGATGTTTTTATATATACTTACTCCTAATGGCTCCTCTCCAAATCATCCAAAGAAATACCCCTCGGTGAAATTGGGTGCAAAGGCACTTTTAATTTCATGAACTGCAATATCCTCAAAATATTATGTTCCCCTAGAAAAATATTGTTGTATAATATGACCATGTTTTATTCATTAGAATTGAAATGGATTTACCATAAATAATATTTTGATTCTAACCATTCAACTAGCTATCATTTAGTGGAAAACAAAAAAAATCGAGGGTTTCATCAAACAGAAAACATACACACACTAGGAAATGGTGTTAAATAAAATTATTTCCTCTATTGAAATGATCATGTATTCATTGTGGTCATAATATATGTTGACACATACATCCACTCACACATCAACATAATCATTATTATACAATATTGATGTTTTTATCATAATAAATTCAAATATCATATAGTCCACATTGTAGTTTTTTATTAGTTCAACATTGAAAAACAAATTTATAAGAAAATAGATGAAGATTAAATGATTTATTTTAAAATAATTCATACATGTCATCATACGAAGGTCAATCACAACTAATTAGAAAAAACCATCAATAATAAAGACCACCATCATTTATTCCTCTAAGGGTAACCACATTTTTTAATAGAAACATGATGATACATAATAAGGAAATAATGAATATAAAACAAAATTGGGAAGAAAATTTCATCCTTCATAAGTTCTAATCCAATGATTATTATATTTTGATCACTAGGGATGAAGATTGTACTATTCCCAAAATAATGTAAGAATTATATAGAAATATTTTATATAGACAATGATAAAAGGTATAGGTAATGTTACCTAAAACTGAAATACAAAAAGAATCCTAGAATCAATATTTTTATCTTCATGGAGCTAATCTTGTATGCCTCACCATAACAAAAAATTTTGCCCATGTCAAATGACCTTTAAGGGAATAAACCTTTATGTCCAACTCAGATGTCTCTAAAATGTATGAAAATATCATTATAAAATTATGATAAAATGTATCATCATACTATACATCAATAATAGGAATCCCCATATGATAATAATATTAATCCACTAGTGACATTAATGGATGGCCACACCTGAGATATCTTCAGGAATAACTATATAACATTTTTTATGTGATGATTTATCAAACATATGGGAAGCCTCATTGCATAGGACCTAAAAAATCCATTATTATACCTCCATTCATGACACGTATTTATGAATTTTAAGTTGTTTTATAAAAAAATTTAGGTCCACATTATCATGTGTTAAAATTTCATTATAGATTTTCTTTTCCATGGAGGACAGCTGATTTTTGAGTTAGACTTCCTCCCCAACAAACTACATAGAATCACCATAATCTAAAATGGTAAGAATTTATTATTCCTTGATTCTTATAATGAAAATTAAATAGATAGGATAATGAATATTTATAGGATATCCTCATATGTTTATGTCAATTCAAATTCCATGAACCATGTCAAGATTCTATGTGTTTTTCACTGAAAAGGTGTTTGTATGGTACAAGAACTTCTAACAACTCCTCATGTCAGTTAATTGATGTCATAACTGAATAAAATAAAACTACATGGTTGAAATCCTTACTAATTGATGTTAGAATGATACATGAACAAGATGATTCTTGATTCTAGATACCCTATGATACATATTCATTCCTTAATAAATTATTCTTGGCTCAGTTTTAACTAAACAATGTTCCTCCCTATATAATACAAATATGCAAAGGGATTTTTCTATTCCAAAAAAAATGTTCTATGATTCATATTACTAAATTATATGTAGAGACAGCTCAATAATTTATGTTATGCCTAACCATAATAACAAATTACACACCCTACTAATGTTTCTAAACATTTTAGGGAATATATGTATTCTAGGAGTACGTGAGTCTTGATTATATTATAAATGAGAGAAGTATTTATTCCAAGATCCTTCAACCTTGGACCATCAAAGTATTAAAAAAATCTCCCCATTATTTTATTACATCTCACATTCTTATAAGAGGGTCTGGCGTGGGCTTCCCTTTCATTCATAAACACAAATAGAAAAAATCTCTAGCACATGCATATGGGCTAGACCTGGGAGGTAAATCTTTTTAAGAACTATCTATTGAATGATTATTATATAAAAATTATACATATTTATCCCTATATAAAAATCATGTTTCATGTCACAATATATTATAAAAATATTACCCCTCATTATGTTTGGGTCACACGTGCTCTTGGAACAACCGATCATGTTTTCTAATATATTGATTCTGATTATAATGAGATACATAAAGATGAATGAATCTCTAATTTTAGTCCCAAACACATCATAATAAATGTTATCACTCACCCATAATAAGAACTTGATTCATGAAGGATATTTTAACATGGTTTTTTGATATATTCAATACCTTAAAAGGAACTCCATACATCCCTACCATAAGATGTTAGACAACATGTTTTACATTAATACCATATGACTGAAATCTATGCATTCTTCAGGACCTCTCCTAAGAGAACCAACTCTCCTGGTTTTGGTCACCTATTATAGTATCATCGTATAACTACATGAGATTTATTCTCATCAAAATGAGATATTTAGTGATGGATAGATCCCTTATATCATGCCTAGCAACAAATAGAAGCACCAATCCCTTTGTACAACACATGAGCTAGATAAATGTATGGTATTTCACCTTTGATAATAGTTTTTACTAACCCAAATTCTATAATAATTTTTTGATGACATACATAAACTATTAGATCTTATTGTATTTGGAAATATGCGTTCACAAAATGTCATATTTTTAGTAATTAGAGTATCTAACTCCCAAGGGTACCATTATTTTGACTATGAATAATATGCCTCAAATATGTCATTGAATTTAAAAGCCTTAAATTTTATAATGCCTATCAATGATAATTTTTCACTTATGGGAAATCCCTCTTATCTATATTTGAATTGTTGACATCAAATATTCCACCCTGGCATGGATTTTCCATCACCCTATGTTGGGTATTTAACCCTTAGGATCTTGAATTATGTCATTCATCACATCCCCATATCCAAACCCTTCCATGATGTATATTTGAAGTTCCACTAAAATAATGTGTTATATAGGGTAGTTTAGACCCCCAAATTCTTACACATGGTCATAATGCATTCTTGTTGTTCAAGTAGGATTCCCTTCATTGAGAAGATCATGATCAATGCGAAAAACAGCATATGCTTTATAGAGATATGATTTTTGTTGAAATATATACCCATCTAGATCCAATGTAAGAATACAATTTTCCTTTATTCATAGGAATATACCACTAATGATAAATCTATTGTGATCTAGGAAATTTATATAGTCAGAAACCTCTAATGGACATCATCACTTAGAGAGTCCAACTCTATTGGGATGTTTTTTCACTTTGATCAATAACCCTAAAAAACTAATCATTATAATAGACTTCTAAATTTTTAATATTTTACAAGATACCATTAATTAATCATATAATTTCATCTTATATCTATATTATCTAAATAAATAATAATGTAAGCCACTTCTTTAACACATTCTACAGTAGCTCCTTAGGAATATTTACCATACGATGTTATTGAATATGTAAATCCCAAGATGTTGACATAAATTATGATTCTGTTATCATATATATGAAATTTGAAATCCTTATTGTCCTATGATACCCAATATCATTAATATTCACATAACTCATAGTCAATTCTATTTTACATGAAACATAAATTACACTAGTATTACTAATAATTAACAAAACTATATATGGAAAGACTTCTAATTCTAATTGGACTAAAGAATGAAAGGGACCACATAGAATTTTTATAGTCTCATGATGGTACAAATGTTGTATGGAGGATTTGTATAAAATTGAGAAATGGGATCTGAAAAAAGAGAAATAAGTATTATTAGGTCGAAAACCCATAAACAGAGTCCTATAAAATATCCATGATTCCCTCACTATGTCTTCTTAAAATTTTATGTAGGGAAAAATGATTATATTGATGATATGGAAGTTTAAAATTTTTATAGAATCCATTATGTGATTATAGAAACATTGTAACTATTATTGGATGTTTCAATGACCACGAAATCACATAGATCATCCTCCAAATTTATAGAAGAATCCCTATCCCACAAGATTCTTTATCTATGTTATAAAATTCCACACTTTTTAATAATAATAATATTATTCAACATATTAATGAATATTATTATAATGTGTGGGAGGGATGGTTCAATTTTTGGAATCTAAAAATTAATAGCATGAATTTGTGTATATAATTATTAAGTAATTTTTTTGAAAATTCTAGAAGAAGAATTATAATTTATTTATAAGTTTTGTACGAAAAATAAATTCCAAGGGATAATATAAAATAGAAATTATTACCAAAACTATGGAATTTTGGTCTGAAAATCCTTATAAAATTAAATCCTCTATTACAAAAAACGATGATAATAACGTGTTGACACATAAAACCCCATTTTGACAGTCTTCTAGACACTAAGTGGTATCGTAAAACACATCATTATTTTCATTAAAAATATTAATTTTTGTATAATACTTATTAGAATTATATTTCACTGGTCACAGATCCCAATTTCACTCATGGACCAAAATAATATAGTTGAATAATGTCATCCACTTTTATAAGGTAATTCAAAACTTTTAGTAAATCCTCCATGAAACTCCTTCACCGAACACGAGGAATTCATAGATATGAATCTCACATACCTAGAATAACTTTTATGGATAAATTTTATGAACAACCTTAATAATCTACATGCATAGATCATCATTCGTGGACGAGCCCACACATAGCTCTTATGCAATGCACCCGTATAATATACCTATACAGACCATCCTTTTAAAAAATATGAAGAAGACACTAGAACATATGACTTTTATAAATGACAATGTTTCCATTTTTCTTTGTATTTATATTAAATATGACTATTATTCTCGCAATTTGGGATACCTATAGGGAAAATAGACTACATGATACTCTGTTTACCGAAGAAACTTACACAAGTCATCCAAACCCTCTTGTAGAAAAATACAAATTAAAATCAGGCGGGAAATAGTAAGGCTTGATAGATTGTAATTACTCAAGGTATAAAATACCAAGTACCATTAGCCTAACCATTCCACCAGAAAATCCACTATAAAAAATGACCTTCCCTTGGCTCAAAATAGGATTTATAGTCATCTAAATCCCATGGTAGATTCACTATGAGATTACAGAAAGGGAACACTGAAATATTGTTTCCCAGGATTCCATCACCCAATAGGTACCTCCATATTTCATAGATCCATCATTGGGGTGGTGCCTATAGCTTTACCAGGACCTTCTTGGGTGAGGTACATCCAACTGTCATGTTTCCTACATTGTGGAGGTACCATCTAGCTCACCCAGGTATCACCTTGGGAATGTACCATCCAACTCACCCAGGTATTAGGTGGGGAATGAAAATGTATTATAACTAATGTATAACATTATAAAAGATCAATGTGTCTCTCCAATGACTTAATGTGGTGACCCACACTCTAAGATCTATTTTAAACCACCAATGATAAGGTATTTCACCCAAAGGGACTCCCATCATTGGGATATAATGTCAAATACTCCCCTGATGCCTCCATAATTTAGAAATCATTATAGAAGAAACACCCATTTGAAACTCATATAATTTTCAATTTCTTCAGTAAAAATTTTCCCACACATAACATCACTTGTATTTTGGGTTTTAATGGATCTCACAATTTTTTAATTCTATCCGTAAAAAGAATCACAACTTTATGGGTGGTTCTAGGGAACCCCTATATATTGGTGATGGAAAATTTCATTCCCATTTGATAATGTGTAGTGTTGTATCATTATTTTAACTTCAACCAATCATAAAGGTCAACATACATAATCCTTCACTTAGCAATTCCCTAGTAATTCTTATCAAACATTATTCTCCACCCGCATTCCATGCCCTCAACATCATCCACTAGTTGAAAACATATGTTATTGAAATACCAAATCATATACTTCCTATTTCTTGTAAAACCAATATTAACTAATATAGTCATAGAGCTATGTGGTGATGTTGAGACTAGAACAACACAATATTCCAAATTGAAAATCCCCTTTGGTTAATTTTGTAATCAGCATCTTAATGACATGGGTTTGGATTCTTATCATAATTGAATATATAGGAATCTTATATGAGGATAAAATAAAACACCATAACTAACCATAATGTTATTGATACATAATCCCAATGGGGCCAAATCCATTGTAGTGGGACCTATTCCATTTTGTGCGCGTTCTCTCCATTGACCAAATTATCAATGATAATTATCTCCATTTTTGGGTTGATTCATAATATGCCTTTGAAAAAAAATTGTTCTTGGAACATTCCTCATATATTTAATTTTCATATAATGCTCAACACCATGGTTTGGCCCATAATAGATGAAATTAAATGTTATGATGTTTCCCATTATTCTGAAACAAACATTGTGGGTTTCTTTTGTATCATACAAGGATTTTTTTAGAATCCCCTTTCATGGTCCTGATCCAAACATATAAAAAACCTTCATCTTCCTAGATGGTAATGAATTTTAGAGAATACTACTCTATAAAAATACTAGCTACAATAAATTATAAACTTATCCAAAAATAAAAAATGATGGTTTGCTTATATAGATATATCCATTGATTTTGAACATGAGATACACACATACAAATTCACATAAATTAGTACCTATAATTGAGAGTTAATATAATTTTTGACTTGTTAAAAGTTTTATATTAGAATACAGAATCATGAAATTGTCTCCAATCTATATGAGAGACATAGTGTATGGAATGATACCTCCTTGGAATTTATAAGAATAAACTCCCATCCTCTCATCCAATTTGATTTCCTATTTTTTCATGAAAAAAATCCCACAAAGGAGTCATGCATTTGGAAGTATTGTTTATCAACCTTTAGTGATATAGAAAGTGATGGTTGTTTCTGGTTACATTAATAATCCCAATTGAAAATCGATCTACAAACAAAATAAGATTAAAAATATTAATTAAGGATTTAATATTTCTGAAAAATTTAATTAATTCAAATAATATAATAAATATTAACAAATCTTAATGAAATATTTATTTATTTATTAGCTCATAATCATTTATAATTTGTCATTAATTAAATATTATTATAAATTATTAAAATTTTAAATTTTAAATATAGATTTTATTATTAAATAGAATAAAAGTATTGACTATAGAATATTAATGATGATCAAAGAACATTGTATAAATTTTTAGAGCATATCAGAAATGATGTTTAACTAATGGATCTCCTATAATAATGCTTAAATTTTTTTTCAAACATTTGAGTCCTTAGTTATCCTATCTCATTTATAGAATCAAAATTAACACCATAAAAAAATTCTATGTTTTTTAAATATTTGTTTTATCTAATGGTTTATTCCAATAGTAGGACAAGACCATGGAAACTCTTATTATTCCTTATGGGATAGCATGAATGTAGAAGGAAGAATTGAATGGTATGGAAACCATTTTTTCTAATTTAAATTAGTCAAAATTCAAAATTCATTATTAATGAAATAAATCATTATCTATTAGACTTATAAATGTTCTAAAAAAAATCCAGTATATCAGTTTATACCTTTCATGTCTGTATGGGAATAAAAACAATGAATTAGATATTTGTAAAACTAGAACAGACAATATAAAATATGTATATACCCTCTATAATGATGATATTCTTTTCATATCAGATAGAAATTTAAATATATACATCTGATGAAAAAAATATAATATAGGTATATATATTGTGACTTCAAAAAAAACAACACAAAAAAATCCAAGGAACTTGAAACCATGAGACATCAATTTAAAAATTCATACCATCTGTAGAGACCCGAATCTAGACGTACATGGACATTATATTACTTTTTCGGAATACTTAGTACATAAAAAAACACACACACACAAGGACCGTAATAGTTTAGTGTCTGTGGAAACTCGGAATATAATCTTTTAATCGTGGTGAAAGATCTTCAACATCTCCCATAAAGTTCTTCCTTTTTTTAACCTAAAACCTTTCTTTATATCCTAGGGAAAAAAATGGTGAGCTCAAATGCTCAGTAAGGGTTAACAAAAGAAATATCAATCACATAATATACAAAAGAACATAACTTTTGGAAATCTTAACCTGGAAAAGAAATCATAATGTCATAACATGGGATAAATCATAGTAGTGAATTGTAATCTCAATAATCATAACATAAAACATGAAACTTTGTGGCATACACACATAATCATAGATAATCATTTCTTATTAGTCAAGACTCATTTCCAAGAATATCTTAGTGGACAAAGTCCATTTCTGAACCGAGTTCACTCCTCGTTTTAGTCCTATTTCACATAACCGGTTTAACCTGCCATTCCATCCATGTCTATCTCATGAGATATAAAATTTTTACCCAATGCATTGGAGGTATATATAGGTCCCACCCATCTCATAATTATAATATTATTATGTGTGCCACAAAATCATAAACCATACATCATAGCATAATCCATGTAATAAAAATGGGAATCTTAAACGTCATGACATCATAAAAAAATTGATATAAGATAAAGGAATTCATAAAAATATTTCCATCACAACATAGTCAAATCAATGTAATAATAGGGATAGAAACATAACCCTTTATTATCTTTGATGGAAAATAATTTTGATAAAACACTTGAACTCCATTCTTGAGGAAAAAATCCTTTCTACTTCAAAAACACTTTTCATTTCTTAACATTTCATACAATTATAAACTAAAATAAGTTGATTAAAAATAAACTTGAGAACTTGTAAAGTAATCTTCTTGGAAATAATGTTTTAAAAATCCATTCATGTCGTATAATTTAAAAAAACATTCTTCTCATACTTTTGTCGAAAAAGTCAAAAAAAGTACCTCGTACGAAAAACGACAAAATATTCCTTTCATATCATTTACTAAAAACGCACCGAAGGGTAAAATTGGATATAAACTATTTTAGAAGGATATAAATATTTCATATTGACGAAATGTGGATGTGGATGATAAATATTCCCCACTAAATTCTGAAGTATAAATAATCTTGGATAAAAATTGAGATTGCGAGATTTTCCCATACCTTAGATCCGATTTACTTCGTAAGTGTCTGAACCTCCTGTATAGTGATTTAAATAATGTTATTAACTTATTCCAGAATCATACTTTTTTTTATGATATCATATATGGTTCACTTATGACTTTATTTTACCAGTTCTTTTGTAAATTCCATGTTAAAGAGCGTTTTGGGTAAAATAGTTTCATTTGTCATCCGTGTTCTGACTTGTAATTATTCATATGATTAATTAGATCACGATTACTTAATTCCAGAATATAAAACATTATTTATATATAATATATATTCAGAATATATATATATATATATATAATAGATCAGTTAATGGAAATAAATACACCGTTCATGGAGATGGTAGGTCGTACGTACGCGTGAACGCTGTTTTCGTTTCCTTATTGAGTTGAATGGAATTAAGTAGATGACATACATATATATACACATAAATCCAGTATCATTATTATGTCATATATTTCATGATTACTTATTATATATACTTTATAATCATTCATGAATGGTTAACGTGGAGAATGAATCTCATCGCGTCGTGGAGACGGTAGTCCGTACGTATGCACGAGCGATGATATCGTTCTCATGATCGTGGAATTGTATTGGAGTGTATGTATACTATTTCAGAATCAATATCACTTTAAAATAATCATATATAGTTATTATGTACACCATTATACCCATCCAAGTAAGGTGGTGGTAGAAAATAAATTACACCATGGCGTGGAGACGGTATTCTGTACGTATGCACGCGCGGTGAATTCATTTTCCGTAGGATGGATAGATGGCGAAATAGGGTCATTTAATACTTAAAATAAAATATCAGTATATTATTGATACTTATTTTTTTACTTCATTATGAAACAACTAAATAAGAAGAAGTGGAAGAAGAAATAATGTTGAAAGAATTGGTAACGGACATTACCTCTTCTTTGAAGCGCCTCTTTGAGATCTCCTTTTAGGGCACTAAAATTGGTCTTTGAGGAATGCCAGAACCTCTAGGATGTTTCTAGGGAAGTGGAGAGACGAAATTTACAGGGGTTGGCCGAGCATGAAGGCTCAATGTGGTGTGAGGAAGAGAGGGAGGAGGTACCCTTTTATAAGAGAGGAGAGGGGCACATTTGGAATAACCAAAAATATTATTTTATTATAAAGCCAAATTCGGTTTTAAATAGCTCCAAATTTATTTATTTCTAAGATAAGGTGGGTATGGGTCTAAATCCTCTCATACAATAGAATTTAGACAAGTTTAGGTTCCTATTTTAACCTTATCATTTAGATTTAACCTTATGTAAAATAATTTTACTTTTACCGTGTCTTCTTGTGTTCTTATACTATAAGGTTAATAAACATACTATAAGTAGACAAAAGAACCCCAAGTTGTTTATTATTAATATATATAACTTTATCTAAGTAATTTGGAAAAACCATATATTTTTAAGAATAAAATGACAATTAGTAATATAATATTTGTTTTAAAAACTATTTTATGTCAATTTTGACGCTATTTAGTAATTGATTTTTGTGAAAATCATAATAGAATGATTAGTTCGAAAAAAGTTAAATAAATCAATATTAACATGTCATATTAACCTATAAAATTAGTTTAATTCATAAAAAGTCTAAAATTATATTTATTTGGGTATTTATAACATCAATTATGTCAATATTTCATTAAAAAGATAATTACTGCATAATCATTGTGTCATAAATAAAATAAATTATTTAAATTCTAAAAATTACAAATAAAATATAATTTTGTAGGAAATATTTTTAGCTTTCTATTTAATATTTATAGTCAAATTTATTTATGTATAACCCTATATTAAAAATGATATAATTATTAAACTTTGATTTTAACTATTTTAACCCTTCTTTAAATAAATTAATAATAAATGTCCTAATCTAATCCATGTGGGTCTAAATGGTCATATTTTATTCCTGAGGTTGTTTTTGGTCGAATTAAACTTATCAAATAGAATTAGTACATGTGTTAGGGTAATAATAATATCATTTTTACCCTTAATTACCCTATTTACATTTAATCGTGGTAAAAAAAGGTAAAAAGTTACTATCCAGAAAAAAGTATTTTCATCTCATTGACCACATTTTACTTACTGAAATCAACTATGTCTCTCGGATTTTTGAGATTCCACTCACAGAAGCGGTAAAATTATGTTTTATGAAAAATGCAGTTTTTTAACTACCACTTAGTGGTTTCACTATTCATCCAAAAATGAAAGTTTCCATAAAAATACCAAAAATTAGGCCTAAGCTATATTTGATATTATGAACTCAAAAATGATGTCTATTTTGCCAAATCCAAAACATATCTGTTGCATTAATTAATTTAAAAATTAATTCTCATCGTCAAAACAAATAGCGTGTTCATAAGAGATAATAACTATCAAAAGATAGACACTTGTTTATGTCTGGTATAAATGTGAAATTACATCCATTGAACAACATTGTATTAAATTGTAAAAATATATTCTAAATATACTTTAAAACCATTAAAATTAATATTTTATCACTATTAATTATTTCGATTAAAATGGTTGCTTTTAATTAAAATTTAGTAATTTTCACTATTAATCAAAAAATTAAAGTTATCCAAAAAGTAACAAAATTTCACCCTAAGCTAATTTCGATATTCCGAATCCCAAAATGAAGTCCATTTAGAAAATAAAATTTACAAAATTTCAAAAAGTGGTTATTTCTATTCATAACAGCTAGTTTTAATAATATTTTAAAAGCATATCGTTGTTTAGTGAAACTCGGTATTGCGTACTACACACACTGTCGAGGAAGGTCGCGATTGCGTGTAATGAAAGGAAAGTCAAGGATACGTGTTGTGAAAGCTCCTTTTGGTGTAGCGTACAACACAAGACATTAATGAAATTAAAAAGGATATTTTCCATAAAATCTCGGGGTGTTACATTCTACCACCCTTAAAATGAATTTCTCCCTTGAAATTCATCAGGGTTATAAATGGTTTACTACTCGAAAGTTTATTTAATAGAAACCCACATCGTAAAAAGGAATACCAAAACCAATCTTTAAAAACAAAAGTATGAAACGTAACTGTTACCAAAATAAACTAATCACTGAGTTTGCACATAGGTGAAAATATGGATATGGAAGAGAAATCTAACCATCATGTTCTGAGGGAGAGTGGTAGAGAACATGGCTATGGAAAAGCCAGCAATCACAAAGCCATAAATTTGTGACGATCTAAGGTACCATCTGATTCATCAGATATAAGAGCACTAGGACAACATTTTTGGTTTTCAAGATCATTTCCCTAAAGTTGAAGAATTTGAATTAGAATAAATACTTACTTTATTTTGATACAATCTCACTGTTGTTCATGCCTTGAACAATTTCCAATTCATCTCTTAATGAAATGAAGTTGAATTTGTTATTCGTGAAGTGTTAGCAGATCATGTGATAAAATGACGGGTCATTCCATCTGTCTCAAACAAAAGGTTAGCAAAAGTTATTAAATATACATAAGTCGATCTATAATGAGATTAATAATATATGGTTCCTAAAATGGACTTATATTTATTATATAATAATATAACTAGTTTCTACTAACAGGGACTTCCTGTAGGCCAGTGGTAGGCGATAAAGGCCAGTTGCACTTCGGTTGTGGGTTCAATTCCCACAGCCTTGTCCGACGCGATGGGCTATCGCCCGTCCTGCAGGTTGTCCTTTTTCTAAAGCTATATTACTATAACATCCCATCAATAATATCGAAAAAAGTTCTATCCTAACTAATGTCCAACTTAATCCATTTCAATATTTAGGCTTATCTAAAATACTTCGGTCCAATCTCATTGTATAATGAAAATGATTACTTGAAATGTCATATAACAATCACATGAATGCCATCATTTATCCCCCATATATCATAATATATATCTTGTTGGTCAAATTAAAAACATTTGAATACCTTAATCAGGTATTCTCTGGAAGAATGAATACCCATTGAACCTTAGTAAAAACATGAATGCAGTTAAAAGTTAACACTTTCCCCAAACCAAATTCATGAAAATTATTTATACTCAAACCATGATATCACTTAGTCCTTATATCAATCATGAGCTCATGAATATAATCAAAAATCACATTATCTTCTTATCCCTTCATTATGCGCATATTATCTGCTTTCCAAAATATTTTAATCACTTTTCAAGGTTACCGGTACCATAAAATTATTGAAAACCACAATAGAATAATACCAAAGTATTATAATACACCATAAAAGTACCCCAACAACATTATTCTTGAAAACCAACACATAAACACTTCAATCCATCCTTTTCAATGATTTTCCTGGAATAATTCCTTCCTTGATTTAGAAGTAACTTTTTAGGTCAGGGCATTTAGTTGGGTAATGCCCATGTTCTCCACAAATAAGACATTGAACTCCATAACAGTCTGTCACTCTATGACCCTTTTCTCCACACAGATAACATCGGTCCCTCCATTTGATGTATTCCTCAAGGTTCTTCTTCCTTTCTTTAGAAATATCAATCTTCCTTTCTTTATGCTCCTCAACATGAGAACATGCATAAAAGCCTATCTTCCTCTTATTTGATGAATTAGGAATACCACTAAATTTCACCTTGTTAATCATATATCGCGATGACTGATTCGGCATAATCACAATATCTTTCACTCTAGGAATTACACAATTTTGTTTCTCATAGTCACCAATTTGTCCATTGGATTCAATGTTAACTGAATTCCTTCTGGTTCCCTCCATTGACTAAAACACAAAAAGAATTCTGTGTGAGGAAAAAATCATGATATGGAAAACAACATAGTAAATGGGGTGTAACCTCAATATCTAACATCTTAGGTTAGATTCTAAGATGGTTAGCACACTTCTAGGACTATAACGTATACTTAACCTTAGGAACATCCCTAGACATACCTTAGAAATATCTCTAGGGATCTCACTAAAGTTCTCGCATCCTAGTTTCTAAAGGTTGACTAATCCTTTAATCTGATACCAACTATAGAGACTTGAAGCTTGACGTACATGGACATTACATTACATTTACAGAATACTTAGTACATAACAAAAACACACACACACAAGGACCGTAATAGTTTAGTGTCTTTGGAAACTCGTAATATAATCTTTTAATCGTGGTGAAAGATCTTCAACATCTCCCATATAGTTCTTCCTTTTTTTTAACCTAAAACCTTTCTTTATATCCTGGGGAAAAGAAAATAAAAAAAGGTGAGCTCAAATGCTCAGTAAGGGTAATCAAAAGAAATATCAATCACATCATCTACATAAGAACATAAGTTTTGGAAATCTTAACCTACAAAAGAAATCATAATTTAATAACATGGGATAAATCATAGTAGTGAAATGTAATCACTATAATCATAACTTAAAACATGAAACTTTGTGTAATACACACATAATCATAGAGAATCATTTCTTATTAGTCAATACACATTTCCAAGACTATCTTAGTGGACAAAGTCCATTTCTGAACAGAGTTCACTCCTCGTTTCAGTCCTGTTTCACTGAACCGGTTTAACCTGTCGTTCCATCCATGTCTATCTCATGAGATATAAAATCGTTACCCAATGCATTATAGGTAGATATAGGTCCCACCCATCTCATAATGATACCATTATTATGTGTGCCACAAAATCATAAACCATACATCATAGCATAACCCATGTAATAAAAATGGGAATCTTAAACATCATGACATCATAAAACTATTGATATAAGATGAAGGAATTAATAAAAATATTTCTATCACAACATAGTCAAATCAATGTAAGAATAGGGATAGAAACAGAACCCTTTATTATCTTAGATGGAAAATAATTTTGATAAAACACTTGAACTCCATTCTTGAGGAAAATATCCTTTTTACTTCAAAAACACTTTTCCTTTCTTAACATGTCATACAGTTATAAACTAAAAGAAGTTGATTAAAAATAAACTTGAAAACTTGTAAAGGAATCTTCATGGAAATAATGTTTTAAAAATCAATTCATGTCGTATAAGTTAAAAAAACATTCTTCTCGTACTTTTGTCAGAAAAGTCAAAAAAAGTACCTCGTACGAAAAACGACAAAAGATTCCTTTCATATCTTTTACTAAAAACTCACCGAATGTTAAAATTGGACATAAACTATTGTATAAGGATATAAATATTTCATATTGAGGAAACGTGGATGTGGATGATAAATATTACCCAGTAAATTCTGAAGTATAAACAATCTCAGATAAAAATTGAGATTGTGATATTTTCCCTTACCTTAGGTCTGATTTGCTTCGTATGTGTCCGAACCTCCTGTATAATTATTTAAATAATGTTATTGACCTATTCCAGAATCATACTTATCTTTATTATATCATCTATGGTTCACTTATGACTTTATTTTACCCGTTCTTTTGTAAATTCCATGTTAAAGAGCGTTTTGGGTAAAATCGTTTCATTTGTCGTCCGTGTTTTGACTTGTAATTATTCATATGATTACTTAGATAATGATTACTTAATTCCAGAATATAAAACATGATTTATATATAATATATATTCAGAATATACATATATATATAATAGATCAGTTAATGGAAAGAAATACACCGTTCATAGAGACGGTAGACCATACGTACGCGTGAACGATGTTTTCGTTTCCTTATTGAGTTGAATGGAATTAAGTAGATGATATACATATATATACACATAAATCCAGTATCATTTTTATGTCATATATTTCATGATTACATATTATATATACTTTATAATCATTCATGAATGGTTCACGTGGAAATGAATCTCATCGCGTCGTAGAGACGGTAGTCCGTACATACGCACGAGCGATGATATCATTCTCATGATCGTGGAATTGTATTGGAGTGTATGTATACTATTTAAGAATCAATATCACTTTACAATAATCATATATAGTTATTATGTACACCATTATACCCATCCAAGTAAGGTGGTGGTGGAATATAGATTACACCACGGCGTGGAGACGGTATTCCGTACGTACGCACGCGCGGTGATTTCGTTTTCTGTAGGATGGATAGATAGTGAAATTGGGTTGTTTCATACTTATAATAAAAATATAAGTATATGAGTGATACTGATGTTATTACTTCATAATGAAACAACTAAATAAGACGATGTGGAAGAAGAAATAATGTTGAAAGAATTGGTAACGGACATTACCTCTTCTTTGAAGCGCCTCTTTGAGATCTCATTTTAGGGCACTAAAATTGGTCTTTTAGGAAGCCAAAAACCTCTTGGATGTTTCTAGGGAAGTGTATAGGAGAATATTTCAGGGGTTGGCCGATCTTGAAGGCTCAAAGTTGTGTGAGGAAGAGAGGGAGGAGGTTCCCTTTTATAAGGGAGGAGAGGGGCACCTTTGGAATAACTAAAATTATTATTTTATTATAAAGCCAAATTCGGTTTTAAATAGATCAAAATTGATTTATATAGAATATAAGGTGGTTCTGGGTCAAAATCCTATCATCCATTAGAATTTAGACAAGTTTAGGTTCCTATTTTAACCTTATAATTTAGATTTAACATTAAGTAAAATAATTTTACTTTTACTGTGTCCTCTTGTGTTCTTATACTATATGGTAAATAAACTTACTATAAGAAGCCAAACAAACCCCAAGTTGTTTATTATTAATATATATAACCTTATCTAAGTCATTTGGCTGAACCTTAGCTTTTTAGGAAAAAATAACAATTACTAATATATTATTTGTTTTAAAAACTATTTTATGTCAATTTTGACACTATTTAGTAATTGATTTTTGTGAAAATCATAACAGAATGATTAGTTCGAAAAAGGTTAATTAAATCAATACTAACATGTTATATTAACCTATAAAATAAGTTTAATTTATCAAAAGTCTGAAATTATATTTATTTGGGTATTTATGACATCAATTCTGTCAATATTTCATTAATAAGATAATTACTGCATAATCTTTGTGTCATAAATAAATTTAATTATTTAAAGTCTAAAAATTACAATTAAAATATCATTACGGAGGAAACCTCTTTAGATTTTTAATGGATATTTATAGTCGAATTTATCTTATTTATAACCCTATATTAAAATTTATATACTTATTAAACTTTGATTTTAACTATTTTAACCCTTCTTTAAATAAATTAATAATAAATGTCCTAATCTAATCCAAGTGGGTCTAAATGGTCATATTTTTTTTCCTAAGGTTGTTTTTGGTCGAATTAAACATATCCAATAGAATTAGGAAATGTGTTAGGGTAATAATATTATCATTTTTACCCTTAATTACCCTATTTACTTTTAATCGTGGTAAAAAAGGTAAGAAGTTACTATTCACCAAAAATTATTTTCATCTCATTGAACAACATTTTATTTACTGAAATCAACCGTGTCTCTCGGTTTTTTGAGATTCCACTCACAGAAGCGATAAAATTAAGTTTTATGAAAAAATCTGTTTTTTAACTACCACTTAGTGGTTTCACTATTCATCAAAAAATGAAAGTTTCCAGAAAAATACAAAAAATTAGGCCTAAGCTATATTTTATATTATGAACTCAAGAATGATGTCTATTTTACCAAATTCAAAACATATCAGTTTCATTAATTAATTTAAAAATTAATTCTCGTCGTCAAAACAAATAGCGTGTTCTTAAGAGATAATAACTATCAAAAGATTGACACATGTTTATGTCTGGTTTAAATGTGAAATTACATCCAATGAACATCATTGTATTAAATTGTAAAAATATATTCTAAATATACTTTAAAACCACTCAAATTAATAATTTATCACTATTAATTATTTCGATTAAAATGGTTGTTTTTAATTAAAATTTATTAATTTTCACTATTCATCAGAAAATGAATGTTATCCGAAAAGTACCAAAATTTCACCCTAAGCTAATTTCAATATTCCAAATCCAAAAATGAAGTCCATTTTGAAAATAAAATTTACAAAATTTCAAAAAAGTTGTTATTAATAT
This sequence comes from Viscum album, assembly GCA_963277665.1. Taxonomy (NCBI): domain Eukaryota; kingdom Viridiplantae; phylum Streptophyta; class Magnoliopsida; order Santalales; family Viscaceae; genus Viscum; species Viscum album. The sequence goes on along the minus strand of OY728152.1, from coordinate 1,246,099,605 downwards.
TCATAACGGCTAGTTTTAATAATATTTTAATAGCATATCATTGTTTAGTGAAACTCGGTATTGCGTACTACACACGCTATCGAGGAAGGACACGATTGTGTGTAATGAAAGGCAAGTCAAGGATGCGTGTTGTGCAAGCTCCTTTTTGTGCAGTGTACAACACAAGACATTAATGAAATTAAAAAGAATATTTTTCATAAAATCTCGGGGTGTTACACCATCCATCATGGCATTAATCAATTCGTAATATATATTTTCATACATGATTTCATTAATCATTTTTAGAACAAAAATAAAAAATGTGTTCGTACATCTAGAAGACATATAACGAGTTTGATCATATTATACTAGTAATTAACACACCCCTTGACCCATATGAAACTAATATAAAGACATGTTCATATCGATACATCAATAAGAAAATAATAATAATGTAAAATAATTCATAATTATTCATTATTTTATTGAATTTAAATAAATTAATCCATTAATTTTTATTCCATTCCACGTGCTAGACATGTATCAATGGATTTTTATATCACATTATTCATTCATATAAAACAATTTATGATGGGTAATTGCCTCATTGGTTAAAAAATTATTTAAATTTGTATTCAATATATTTAATCTCAATGAAGATTATTATTGACATGTGAAAGGTGGTAAATCATTCTCTTAGAGGGTAAATATATATTTATGATATTTAACTATATATATAACAAGATCTGTATGCATGTCCTTAACGATTTCCCAATAACCCATAGTAAACAAGAAGAATTTATAAGATATTTTAAACAATATACTTATTCTATGTTCCAGAATAGAATTTTTTGATTCCCAAGATATAATTGTATGATACTAAGAATATAAACGAATATTAATATATCAAACAATATAGAAATATAACTATTTTAACATAAAAAATAAATAATTACTATTGTCATAGAAAATAATTATTCAGAAAAAATGAGAGATATATTTAGAAAAATCATAGGACAACATCCTTTCATATAAACAACATTGTTTTCATAGACTTACTCATTCTCATGAATCAATTAACTAAAATTGTACATTATTATGTTTGTGAGGAGGGATTACATAATTTTTTCAATTTTTATCACAAATCTATAAAATAAATAAATACAGGATGAAAAAACAGTTTTATAAAAAATATATTAATTGGATCATGGGATTGAGATATATACTCATGAAAAAGAGTATAAAATTAGAGGACAAAACAGGCCCCATGTATGTAAATTGATACAAATACCCCTATTACTTTATATTACTTGGGAATAATGTGGGATTGATTTTTATGGGGAAGTTCATTTATTATCAAATTATAATTTTCCTCTAAAACAATATTGAAAAATAACTTATAACGTGGCGTGGGACCATCGTCCGAATAGTAATTCACTAGGATTATTTTTTGTCAACATCAAGTTCTTATTAACAATTCCACTGGTTATTCACACTCCAAATGATATAAATCATACTCAATGACACCCAAAATCCACCTACCATCCATATTATTATTAAATTCATACATTTATCTCCATCATCTATTAAACTCCATCACCCATCTCAATAATATTGTTCGACACAAAATTCCCATTAAACACTAACGAAGGATGATATGGGTGATTAAATATCCCCAAATATATATTTTCATTGAAAATATAATAAAATTATCAAAATTATCTAATCCCCAATTCTACCTATTATCATACCCATATTAATGTTATCAATGTTAAATATGTCACAATAATTGAAGTAATAAATTACTAGGTAATAATTAATTTTGTATAATATTTGGGAATTATCTGTCAAACCTATTAAATTTTTATTCTCTCATTTATTCATATAAAATACAATCATTAAATATAATTATTATTATATTATTTAGTTCAAATAAAAATATAATGACCATTTTTTGATCATTAATTTATAAAATACTAATCAATATATTTGATGGTTTAAACCATAAATAGTGATGATGCCATTTTCTATTCTTAAAAAGTACTCTTGGTTTAAAAAATGGTTATTTATGGTCAGATATATAACTAATTAAATCATTATACCCACATTAATATTATGTACTATTAAATGTGAAAAAAAATATATATTCAATTATTCATCAATGGTAAAAATAAAAAGTCAGAATAAATAATGAAAAAGAATCATTTTGTGAACATGAATATAAGTTATATTTCATTTGATATGGGAGTATAAATCAGTTATAGTTAAATAATATTTTATCGAGGAACGTTTTTTTTCTATTGATCTCTAAGAACGAATACGTAAGATCAATACAATATTTTATTCTATAATCTCATTTAATTAAATATTTTTTGTATATATTTTTCACAATAAATTAAAAAATAAAACAAACAATATTACATTTTATTTAAATAAAATGTTATAATACTTGAAATCCATTTATATATTATAAAATAAAATATTAAAAACATTATAATTATTTAAAGATGAATTATCCATAAAATAAATAATAATACTATTGAAAATTTATCTTCACCCTCATAATCTGGGTTGAAAATCATACCTCTGATTATAACAGTTGAAAAAAGGAAAATAAAGATAAATTTAATATTCATGTTGATGGATAAATAAATTAATGTGATAAATTAATATTATAGTTTACATAATGAAATATATTTGAATAGAATCTAACCATTCAATATGTGGGTATTGGATGTATGGTCATTGGATATATGGTCATCATGTATATATGTATCCGAATGGATTATTTAGGTTTTTATATAATTATTAACAAACTATAATCATTATTATCAATTAATCAAAAATTGATTATATATATAATATTTAATTAAATTATATTTTAAATATATATTTTCTTGGTGTTACAAATAATTATCAGTACTTTTGTTTATATTAATTAATGATTTTATATGTTTAGAATATTCCTTGAAGGATATTAATACCAATGCATTCAAAAAAATTATATGGATAGATTATTGATAATTGTTTTAGCATGTTATTGGTATTTTTTATTCAAAAAATTGTCAATTATCAATTAATATTTTTCATTTATTATATATTTTCATGTTAATAAAATATTTTTTAAATTATCAGGATAAATATTATGTAATAATATAATATAAAACTAATATATTAAACATAATTTAGTTTTTAAATATTATTATACAGGTTAAGGAATTTATAACATTAAAAATTTTAATTTTCACAAAAATAAATATATTTATTAATTCTGTGGAAAAATTTAAAAGTTAAATATCATATTTATTAATAAAATTATTTTAAATGAAGTCCAAATGGGTAGTAAATCCTTTATAATTAATGAAATATGAAAATTTGATTTTTTTTTCAATTAGAAGAAGTTACTTATGTAAATATTAATTTAACAATTAATAGTAAAATGAGATTTATATGGTCTAACTATGTAGTATTGAGATATAAATTCATAAAAATAAAAAATTATGTATTTAGAGGAGGTATTTCGTGAGATAACAATATCCCAAATCCATTATAATCAAAATTTTATACAATTCATATTTAAAATTAAAAAAGTTTGTATATGGATAGGAAACATGAAGACATGCCACTTAACACTCACATATAAACAGACCCTTCTTAGATCTATGACAAACCAACAAAATAAATAATATATCAACTGAATTAATAATAATTTTCCCCTATAAAATAATCCACAAATGATTTATACTTTTTATTTTGATTATGGGACACAAAATCTTTCTTTTCAAAGGAATTATTACAGAAAAAGGGAGAATATATCATGTAATTATCTTTATTATTCTCTAAATTATATAATTATGATATATTAACACCAATATGGTTTTTTTAAAATTATACTATTTTTATGTATAATTGAACTCTTCCTCATTCAATTGTGAAAAATTTTATTGTTTTGGAATCTTTGACAAACTAGAAGAATAATGTTAAACAGGCTTCATCATTTACAAAATGAATAATTTTAAATACCTTAATATAACCAATATATTTTATATTATATTAATATTTTTTAGTATATTGTTTTTTATGGATGGATAAAATATAGTTAATAAATATTCAGTAACTCATTTTTATCATTGAATTACGCATAAAAGGATAATCATGTATTTAATTCTCAGAAAATGGGACATTAATATTCATCAACTAAAATTGTGTTTAATGAATAATTGAAATTAAATTACTCATCTATATTAAAAAATATATGAATAAAAATCTATTTATCTCTGAATATTAGGATACATCATATTTACGATATTTGGGAGGAAAATAAAAACCACTGCCATTCTAAAATGAATGTAATTAATAATTATGTAATAAAATATTAATGAAAGATTATAATTGGACATTATTAATTGAATGTAGTATGAATAATTACCTATATTAATTAATTTCTATGATTCATTTTATTTTAATGGAGTTTAATATAAATTTGTAGAATTTGTTCGTTCTGTTTAGGTGATTTAAAAAAACTTTTTAGATTTGATATATTTTATGATACTTATACAATAGAAAATGTTATATATTATTAAATATAATCATTAAAAATTATTAAACTACTATTAATTTCCATGGTGTCCACATTTGATCTTAAATTTTTTATTTTTATTATTTCATATATAAAATGAATGTTTTCATTTTTGTAGATTTTACCCAATCTCTTCTATTTATCCCTGGAATCATTTTTTTATATATAAACTTATATAAATTAAAGTTATGTTATTTATAAATTTAATAATATTTTATAATTTTTATTACATTTGTTTCCATTATTTTGTAACTATTTACAAAATAATGAGAATATTTCTTAATTATTTCATTAGATTCACTATTTAACACATTTAAAGTGATTTATCATAATGAGTCTTCCTTTATATATTATAAGTCTCTTCCAATGTATTATATATAAAGAAATTTCATAGAATTTTTCATTTTTAAAACATTATTGAAATGTAGGGATATTAATATATGTTTTTTAGAGAAGTTTTATACTTAATTGGTAAAATATGTTTTCATCTCTATCAATATTCACTATTGATTAATATAAATCGTGGGGAATTTTCCCATATTTTCCCATTCATTTTATTTAACTTGATGTTTAATGACCATTTTATTTACTATTTTTATGCCACCAGGCATTTTATCTGATAATTATACTATTATAAAATTATAATCATCATTTTATTCTTTATAACACATATATATTTTATATCATTCTATAATCTGTGACCATATTTTTATCTTATATTATAATATGTGTTATTTTATAACCCAGTGGATTAAGATGTAAATTTGGGGGTCAACCTATGTACTCTATACTATGGGATATATTATAACCATGTTTTTTTTGAAATTTTTTATTTCATATAAATTTAATAATTTCAAAAAAACTCATTACTTATAAAACTGAGTATTTCCTTCATTAAATGGATCATTGAGTGTAAAAAATCATGGGATGTTAATAATATGATAACATTTAAAATGATATTTATCTCATTGATATTGGCTTTGAGTGTTTGAATGAAATAAAAAAATCATGAAATCATATGTTTTAATCATTTATATAAAAAGATTTAATCAGTTACAAACTACATTAAAAGTGAACAAAACTATTTTAATTTAATGGAAATCATTTTCTGGAAAACAATTTTGATGAAATAAACATGATTTAACTCTATAAATGAGACTACCTACTATTGGATAATAATTCTAATGAAAAATAGATATTTAATATTTAATCAAAATTTTAATACTCATGTTCAATTTTTTATAGACTACAAATATGAATACATCCAATTTTATGAATAAAAAATTATTTGACAAAAAATCAATTCTCTCCAATTTTTTAAATATTTTTAAAACTAATTTTTAATAATTTTATAAATTTTATATGAAATTATATTATTAAAATTATTTTATGATCATTTTTTTCTAATTTTTTGAAAATTATATTTCTTTCTATTATTAGTGAAACATATTAAAATGTAATTGAAAAAAAATTCCTTTAATATTTTTAAAGTTAAATTATATTTTTATATGGTAATAGTGTTAAATAAATTAAATTATATATGTATTAAGAAAATTTATGTCATTTTAATTAACATCATATTGAAATTTTATATAAAAAAATTATAATCTATTGAGTTTTTCATCTTGGAAAAATAATTTTCTCATCACCTATGCGAGAATTATTTTTTATTTAAATTTTTGAATTTTGTGAATTTTTGTTGGGAAAATGGATTATATATTTCTAATAAAAATAATTTAAATAATTTAATAATTTAAAATTAATGTATTATAAAAATTAATAGAGATAACAGAAAAAACTAATTTCTAGAGTTTATGTTTTGATAGGTAACCAAATGTTGTTAAACATAATAGATAATGGCAAGAACAATTAACTAAAATATATTTTCTAGAAATATTTATACCTATAAAGTCCATGTCTATAGAAAAACCTATTTTTTCCTTATAAATTGATTAAAATATGAGTAAAATATTTTATTTTTTAATTAAAAAAATCGAATTTTGAAACTCACATAACATAGAATATCCCCCCAATATCCTCTCTTCATTAAACCATAAAACTGATTTTTTTTAATATAATTACTAACCAAACCACATACTAACACCACACAGTTCATTATATAAGCTTATTTTTTTATATAATGATATCCTAGTATGTATTTGTGCGAAATATTAAGTAAGATTCCTGAAGAAGAGGAAAATGTGATCAATGTTTGTTTTTATATTATTTTCCCTCCAATTTATTCAATTTTTAGTAAACCATTATGGTAGAAAATATCATTATACTATAAATAATTAGTTTTTTTATGTGAATCTAATAAAATAATTATATCCCCACATCCATATAATGGGATATGAATTCATTGTTCTAGTAAACAATTGACTACCTCCTTGTAGACTATTGTCTTTTTTTATTACCACTTTGTATGGCGGGGTATGATGAAAGATAAAAATTATATATAAATATATGAAATTTATATATTAAATATACCAATTTTTGAAATATATCATATTAACTTATTTATACATTATTTACCATGTGTAAGTTAACATTTCTCGTGCATACGATAGATTACCACATTACTAACTTATATGATATGTTTTTCACCAACGCATTACATAGAAGATAATAGTCAAAAATATATGTGATACACAAGAATTTATTATTATATTCATAAAATATTTATCATTCATAAATGAAAATATTTCATATTAAATCTTACATTTTTTTACATACTAAATAATGAAAACCTCATTCGTGTATATGTGGACTACCACATTCAGGAAGCGATTTGACAATCTATATTCATCACCACGAAACATATTTGATATGGTAAAGAATATTTAAATTACTAATATAGTATAAAAGATATTAATATAAATATTTTTTAATGAAATATTACATAACTCATTTTTATAATGATCATTAAAAAATGAAAAATTTTCTCACGTTCAAATACTTCCAACAGAAGCAATGATCGTAAGGTACTACATTTCGCAAATACATCATTCATGATATTTCATGAAACTAAAATTGATCTTAAAATAATATAATTATTTAATTATTATAATTATTTATATCACGGAAAAATTATAAATTAACATGATAAAAATAAAATATCAAAACATCTATGAAAATATAAATTAATTATTAAACAAAACTCGATTATAAAAGTAATTTGTACATAAACTTTTAAAAAATGGCCATTAGTAAATCATATAATGTATTATATATATTTATGGTTCTATAAAATATTTTAAAAAATATTATATTTTTTAAACATGATCTAAATTGTGAATTAAGGATTTCCTGAATTAATGTAACTGGTTTTTAGTCACACTTTTTATTTGAGAGACATATGTAAATTCGTCAACCATTTATTTGGGGTGATGTATATATTTTCCATTTTTATTTTCATATCAACATTATTATTGTCTTAGTGAAATAATATTTTCCATTTAATAATAATATTTAATGGGGAATATGATTTATTGTTACCTGTGTGGTAAGAGTTTTATGATAAAATCAGATCTTTTATCAAGAATTTTTATGATTATTCTTCCAATAATGAAATAATTTTATCTAAATATAATGATACTCATGGAATATATTATCATATAAATATGTAATGAGAATAAATATGTTCACTTCATTTTACTTTTAATGTGCTCATGGCTTCAAAAATACTTTCATAATGAAAATATCTTTAATTTATCTCTCTAGTTGAAAACACTATTATCATTTAAAAACATTATTTACGGAAATAGATTTTTAGAATTAATAGAATGATTTGTTAAAAAAATTACCCTTTTTTTTAAATAATTTAATGATTTAATTATTGTTTTCTAAATAATGTCTTTATTGATTTTTTTAAATGTGATGAATTTTTTTTGCATGGGTAACATGAAAAATATTTATAATTATCATAACCATTCAATTATATAAATAATAAATTTAATATTATCAGTGTTTTTATAATAAAATTAATTCCTTAATATTTATTAAATTTTAATATTTTAAATACATTATTTTAATGTGAAACTGAATTAATTTTTTTAGGAAATATTACTTCCTATCAAAATTCATTTTTTATTCATTAAATTATTTCAATGATTTGTAATGATTCCATTATAATTTTTTTGTAATTTCAGAGATAATTAATAAGATAAATTTTTTATTATTGAAATATTTATTTTGAAATAAGTGTTTTTCCAATATAGAAGAGTTTTAAAAGTAATTTACAAATAATTTTAAATATATATTGACATTGTATGATGTCAATTATTCACTACTACGGATATAAACCAATAATTCCATTCTTATTATTTATATAATTTTTTTTTGATGAAAACATTTTAATGAAACCCAATTATATTCCATGTGTTATATCATGATAAATTTTTTACAAAATACACTTCTTTTTATGGGTTATAATATTGTGTAATAATGAAATTATCATAAAACCTGTCTTTTTCCACATGTTATTGTATGATTAATTTTTCTTGAAACCAGTTTTATTTCCTAGGTTACAAAATGTTGAATGTTTGATGTTATTTGTAACACATAAATAGAGAATTAATTATGAGAATGATGGTACTCATATATACCTCTAATAATTTGGGTTAACTTATATATCTCATGAGATGTAAGGTGTTGGAATGATGATTGTAATCAATTCATTAAGAGAATTTGTTCATTATTATGGTAATGGGATTGGACATATATTTATATTATTGTTTGGGGATTTAAAACATTCTACTCTGATAGAATCTTCTATGAAAATTTTCTATAATGGAAATTTTTCTCAATGATTTTATGTATTCCCCAATTCCATGTTTTATTCCAATTTTACTAAATAACAGCTCATTTTATTTGATTTAAATATAATTTATTTGATTTTAATTTCCACCCCTTATACCATGGAACATGGTTCTATTACTTTAAACATACATGTGGGTTAATATATACTTTTATAATGTTTTTAAACTTTTAAGTTCATGTTATGATAATGTATCTCCATTTTTAAATATTTTATTGAATCTGAGATTAACTAACCTTATGTTTTCATTCACCAAGATATAATAAATCATTATAATTTGTCTATCATTGTGATCAGAAATAAATGAGAATACTTTAATGGGATATATTGAAAATATTTCACCACGATAAAATATTTGATACCTAGATTCCAATGACATAGAACTATTACAATACTCATTTGTGCTAGTCTAATGTATTGACTATTCATCTAGAAAGGTGTAATTTAAATGTATTGAAATAATGGGTTATTAAAGATTTAATTAAAGGGATGATTTAATTATAATTTATAAATACGGATTAAAAATATTCACTGAGATCCCTAGATCTATTTCTATGGATATTTCTACATATGTATCTTATGATATGTCTATGTTTGAGTAAATATGTCAAAAACATTCATGGAATTTTAGTTTGGGAAAGAGCATGTGGTTTAAAATTAATAACATCCCCATCAGGATACAACAAGTGGAAATTGGTATGGAATAGAGGTACCTAGGGGTTAAAACGTTTAAATGGGTGGAATTATATAGACTCAATCATCACATGGTGCATGACAACATGCTTTTAACACTCACAGTTTTACACTCCAATGGTATATGCTTTTTAAATTCAAAAAAAAACATACGAACCATCACGATGAAATAAAATTTAATATTTATATGAATTATGATTGGAGAAAACAAAGTTTACCTGGATTTAAATGATTATGTCATGAATTAAAAATCCTTTATGTAATTTTTCATTATTATGTGGCTTTCATCTGTGATTAGTGATGCTCACAGAATGATTTTTTTCATTTTATTCAATAGAGGGAAAAAAGTAACGTCGTTAACCATTAATGTGAGAAATTATATCATAATTACTAACCAAATGGTATGATTATTAGATAAAATGAAAGTGTGATTATTCCAAATTATATATAATATATAATGGTTAACAATTTATGACTGAACAAATAATAAGAGTCACTAAAGAAGATATGTATAAAATTCACTGAGATATTGGGTATATGAAACTAGGGATGAAACAAGACTGAGTTCCAAAAATGTTGTGAATGTGCAAATATTCACTTATGGGAATACATTATAGGGATGAGAATATACTTTGGGAATCCAAAATAATGACACATAGGATGAAACTAAAAAGGAAAAAATAAATTAACAATTAATCCAAGGGATGAAGATAATGTTCTTTCAACCATAACACTACCTATTAAATTCATTAAATTATAAAGTATGGGCCCTATGTAATTTTATTTTAATGATTAAATAATTGAATATTATATGAATTTTTGAATATGTAATGGTTATATTTATAATGAAAAATAGAATATGAATGTCATATGACATGAAATAGAAACTAAACAATGAGTTGACGTAGACCAAATATTTGGTTAAGGATGTTGTTTAATAATTTAAGACATTATGTATTAAATTTTAAAAATATTATATTGGAATAGGAATATATAATTATTTTTTGTTTAAAACTTTTATTAACTATTTTCAAGAATAAGATAAATAGTACTAATTAAATAGGGAATTTATATTTCTGTAAATGTTACAACAATCATAATATGTCTCAGATATTAAGATGTCGACATTTTGAAAATGAGATTTTAGACATGAATATTTAAATTGGTTATTAATGATTACATTTTTACCAATTAATTATTTTTTTGCAATGTGGTTTATTCTATCATAGATTGATTGAAAAGAATAATTTTAAGTATATATATATATACATTAGGAAATTATTTATATATGTAACATTCATGCATGAAATTTTTTAATTTATTTTATGGAAATTAAGGTTATTACCATGTTTCAATAATAAAAATGATGATTGAATTCACTTGATTGTTATGTGATAATAAAGAGCTATGTTATGATCCTTGGGGGACTAACATGTAGTTAATATTGTGAAATTTAGTGAACATATTTATAAATTTTAAATACTATATGGTTTATAAAGATAATTTTTTATTAGATTTTTTATGTTTAAATTAGGATTATTTTTTATATATAAATGTATTAGTCGAAAATAATAATATATATTCAAATTTGATAACAAATGATATATTTTTCAACTAGACATAAATATAATTAAATACACTTTTATTATGGATCTTATTTATTGATTTCAATAAGAAAAATCATTATCCTAGTGTAAGAGATGAAGTGGAAATTGATCATAGAAAAACTTATGGATAATTTTGTTCCTATGAAATAATAATATATCAATTATGGACTTTTTCATACATTCAATATATTGATGGAAATTGAATTCTCCAAAATTTGTAAAAGGATCTTGAAATAAATTTTCTTCCAACTGTCCTCATTTCTTTGATATCAAGGACAATTTTTATGCCACTATAGTTTATAAAATATTATTCATTTATATTATCCAAACCATGTTCTGAATCACTCTATATTAGTATTTAGGTGATAGTTTTCTCATTAATGTCGAGGTTTTGTCTTACAACCCTTGTTAAATTTTGTAGAAATATAGTAATGAATAAAATTAGGGGAAAATTATGATAATATCATTTTTTATGGGCCATTGTATTATTAATTTTATAGTGTGGGTTTCTATTATGGAATTATAAAATGTTAAAACATTGCTGAATGAGGGTAATTTGGATGGAAAAATGCTTTGGGGTGGGGGGTGAATGTGACACTCTATTATTTTGTGAAATATTTTATTTTTCAATTAAATTAATTATTTTATATATGTTTCATTAAGCATAACTGTTACATTATGTTGCATTATAAATGAATATATTATTAAACAAAACATTTCATAATATTTAAATATTAATATTTTAAATTTTTTAACCCCCAGTTGTTGGACTTGTATGTTTGAGTTTGATTTGTTAAATTATGATAATATAATGTTTGAAAAGGTATATAAAATGAATTCTTTGGTTAATAAATAATTTAATTTTAAACCAAAAACTATATAAAATTTATGTCAATCGGTTTCTAAAAAATAATATTTAGGAAAACAGACATGTTTCACCATAATAAATTAAAATTATAAATTTTGAAATAATATATTAATGAACATTCTATAACATATATTTTAAAAAATACCCATTAATATTATGTGTTTTATAGTCATTTGATAAGAATAAATCTATCTTCACTCTTAAAAACCATAGTTTCCTAATTTATAGTTTTTCACCTTTTTTAAAACTTATTATAATACTAAATTTTTAATAATTTAGGAAATTTCTTGTAAAAAATATTATTAATATGTTAATAAATAATATAAATATTTTTATAGGTATAATTATTTTGAATGTGCTATGAATATCAATTATACTTATAAATCATGAAAAATAATAAATTTTAATTTGAAATATATTTTAGTTTAATTTATATATAATGGTAAATTTTATTTTAAATTGGTTTTAAATTAAAATTGAAAAATATATATATATCCAATTTATTTCATGACAAACAATTTCATTTTTATATTGGTAATAAAAACTATTTAAATTTTAATAATTATCTCTTTAAAATCGCTCTCTTATCGTCGGGTTTTAAGATTAATTTTAAATTAAATCTTCCCAATTTTTAGAATTTAAATTAGAAAATGTATTAAATAAATTTTTTAAACATTTTATATATAATATATAGAGGTTAATATAATTTTTACCAACATTTATAGTGAAAAAAAATATTATTTATCACAATTAAGGTAAAAATGAGTTTATCAGGGGAAATATTTAGTCCCTATAATGTATAATAATTTGGAATACTAAATATTTTATCCATGTTTCATGACAATAATAGGGAAAATCATTTTATTTTTAAATTATTTTTATTATTGCACTCACATCACCAATAAAACGAAAACCCCACTCCCCACTTAATTGCACATTCATAACCAATCTATTTTGACTATGCCATAAACACTATAACCCCAAAATCATAATATAATCCATTTGTCCTTTAATTGGGAATAAATGCATCCTTGTTTCGTTTTTTTGTCACACCTAAGGAGGATACCCCAAAAGTGGTATCATTATTCAATAAGCTTTTTTTATTTTATTTCTTAACCCATACATTTCAATTAGAGTTAAAAAATGATGATATAATATAATAGGCAGAAACCATAAAAATAAATTTTATTTTGATATTTCAATATTATAAAATCATACCCACTTACATCTATTAGGTTAAAAAATTATTATTCATATGCACAGTTGATTACAAATGCGTGAAAAGAGATCATTTGCTTTTAAATTACCACCATTAATAGTTGGGAATAATTATAGATCTAAAGTATATAAATATTTATGATATTTAACACATTATTATAGTTTTTATTTAACTATATCATATTTATCTTCTTTACATTTCATTCCATATGTGATTCAATAACATCACTCATGTGTGTGCTGGACAACCTCTTTGAGAAGCAAGAAGTTTCATTTTTTTTGTAATTCGTTACAACGAAGATAATAAGAAAAAATAAATGTGATACAATTTAAATAATTAGGATGTTAATTACAAATTTATCATTATTAAAAAATATATTTTTTTATTTTTCTTTTCTCTAACTAAATGATGAAAACATTTTTCATGTACATATGTACTATCACCTTCATAAAGCGATGTGACACTATATTTTCATCACCATTCAACATGCATGATGAGAATAATTGTATTTAAAGTATAAATATTTTTTTATTAATTTTTTTCCAAATATAATTTATTACTGAAAACTTTTCCATAATGATCATTGAAAAATGTAAATATTACTCATGCATATGTAACACATATTGTCTTCATGATCATAACATAAATCATTTCCCAATACAATATTTCATGGTATTTCATTAAATTAAAATTTATTTTTAAATGTTATAATTATATTTTGATTATTTTTCTTGAGATAATGGGACCACGATAAATGTTTGTGGACCAAAAATAAGAATACAAAATATGTATGAAAAACCAATTTATTACCAGAATCATGATTTTAATAAGGAAATGTTAACAAACACCTAATAAATGGTCATATGTAATTTATATATGTAATTATATATATAATTATTGTTCCATTATATATTTTTATTAAACATATATTTATTAAAAAAGTGTCTTGAATGTTTATTCTGGATGTTGAGGCTTATAGAAAAGTATTTCTCATCTCTGTTTTCTTTCTAGGAGACATATTTAAATTTAAAACATTGTTCTTTTGTATAGTGCATATGACCCCCCCCCAAATTTATTTAATGAATATTATTATTTTAATGATATTCTATGTTCAATTTTTGTAACTATTTAATAGGGATTTTGATTCAAATTTACCATTGTTGAAATAGTTTTATGATAGTGTCTGATTTTCGATAAAGATAGTTTTTCATTATGTTTCAGTGATTAAATCTTATGATATTTTACATATGAAACTCACAAAATATCTCATACAATTGATATTTCATATTAATATAATTTCCCCCTTTTCATTCCTTTTTTAATTTCTCCATATTTCAAAAAAATTATATAAAAAATTATCTTTAGTTCTATCATTGGTCAAAACCCTATTTGTATTCCAAAAACCTGTTTAATAAAAATGGTTTTTAAATTATATTAACATTATTAAAAATAATTATGAAACAAATTTTAAAAAATGTTTTTGTTTTTTTTGGAATAATATTTGATTGGAATCATCATGTCTTATTCCAAACAATGCATATTATTATTTTACAAAAATGTGAGAAGTATATTTTTAACATGCATAGCCTGAACATTATTTCCCACTATCATTATTTATAAATGATTTTGAGATACCGTTATATTTTTTTAATTTTTGTTTATAAAAAAAGTATTTCCACAAATGTTGTGAAATTTTTGTGTTTTATATAAATGATTTCATTTTGAATATTATGTTT
This sequence comes from Viscum album, assembly GCA_963277665.1. Classification (NCBI taxonomy): domain Eukaryota; kingdom Viridiplantae; phylum Streptophyta; class Magnoliopsida; order Santalales; family Viscaceae; genus Viscum; species Viscum album. The sequence goes on along the minus strand of OY728152.1, from coordinate 1,246,084,105 downwards.
ACAATGTTTTATGTTTTAAAAATATTTTTCGTTATAAGAATGGATATATTCCTCATGAAAGGTTAGGAATTATATTTTACTCATCCATTTATGTGTGAAAAGCAATTTTAAATTAAAATTATGTTATAATTTTTATATGTTTAATGATTTTATTTTCAATGAAAATTTATTTTCCTCATGAATTGTTTTTAAAGTAATTTGTTAATAATAATCCATTTAGTATGATTTAATATGATTTAACTTCTGTTTTGGGAGGGATTTGATCCCTGGATACCATTATTATTAATTATGTGAATGTTTTATGTTGAATGTATGTTTATTAAACCCATTCATCATTCATGATTTATTCTATGACTAAATTCATTTGAATCCATCTTCTTTTTCTTGGGTTATGTAATGAGATAATAATGAAATGATTATGAAACATATCTATTTTCCATATTTATTTATATGATATAATGTTAATGAAAAAAATTTCAATCCATGGTTTAGAATATAATAATGGTTTGGGGACCTTGCTTCACACATTAATAGTATTTATCATTATGTGATGGGTGTGACCTATATCTTTGTCTAACTATTTGGATATATATATAAATATCACATGGTATATTTATGAATGGAATGGGGAGTGAATCTAATTTAGTAAGGATACTTTTATACTATGATAGTATTTTGCATGATCCTCATCTACTGTGATGGTTTGGGGAGTGAAGTTGTTGTATTATGATAGCCTTTGTAGTCATCCTTGACTAATATAGATATTATTTAATATGCTTATTTATAGACAAAAATTCCGAGATTTAATAAAATTCTACACACAATTGGATCATTTTAATTGTTGTAATTATGATTAATGTATTATAAACATCCATTCTTTATGACACTACCGATGATTCTTATCGTTGATATGTATTTAATTGTTATCACATGATAATGTCATGTTTTCATACCCTTAAATTAATGTTATTAATAAATGTTTAACTTGGATATCCATACCAATCATCTAAGATCACCCTTATGTATGTGTGTTATATCATTTAATATCCTCACCCACCCCATAGAAATCATCATTACTAAAATCCCTTCACAAACTTCTTACATAAAAAAAATCATGAAATCTCAATTTGGATCCTCATTCTCAATATCCCCCAAAATGGAGAATGTGAACACTGAAACTATTATTAATAGAAAAAGTTTGTTTCCTGAGAAAATTAATCATGATACAATATGATATATACAAATATTTAAATATCAATTCAATACGAGACTCGTATATACCATTAAAAATACAGATGGAGTTCTATTCCATAATACTTCACCATTAAACGGATAGTAGTAAAAATTCAATTCGAATACATTTTCCTTATTCCCAGAAGACAAATTGAATATAATAAAAAATATATAATATATAGCTAGAGAACATTCTAAAATGTCCTCGTTATTTTTTTTCTAAAAATAAATATTTTTTCTGATAGTATATACATGATATGGTTCCAATAAATGGAAATAAGCTTCATATAGAAACACCATGGAATTCTCTTCTCAAAAAATTGACAAAAATGTACGTGCACCAAATAATTGAGACTACATGAAATAAATCATATTGATTAAATAATACTCATAATAATCACTAAATATATCTTATATCTTTAATGAATTATAAATATTTTTTGGCCTAATTTACTGGATTGATTTATTAATGACTAGAATCATTCACATGGTCCAAAACCATCTATTGGTGTACCACTATAATGACTAACTCTCCAATATTACAAATTACACTACAAGTATTATTACCATATATAGTATCATTGTAGTTACATATTTGATAATAAAAATAGTTATTAAATATGGTAGCACATTCTCAGCAGTATGTTCAATATCTCTCCTTTAGTGACACTTAGACCAACCAACAATCAGCCTTATGTGATACCATGACTCCTATGAAAAAAATAGTTACTTCACAATTGAATGTACTATTGAAAAAATCCATAGTTTTTTCCTTATTATATCTGGAAATGAATACATCAGTTGACTAATAATAGGATTTTTATCACCAAATAAAATGATTCAACATAATCTTTTTTCACACAAAATTATATAGAATGAAACCAATAAAATCAAAAAAAATTACCTAAAATAAATATCATTTTTTCCTATATAAAATCTTGATTTGATATAAATAATAAACTATCCTTTATATGTGTGATTAATTATAAAAAATAATATTTATATCCCTTCATTGATTCTGAAAATTTAGTCTGTGATAATTCCATAAACATAAACTAATGTTAAATACAGAAATTTACCACAATCCATTATTTATTCCATATCCCACTAGGGAAATACATCCACAAAAAACACTATATGGATTTGAAGCCCAATTAAATTTTCAAAATTAAATGTAGTTATTATCTATAAGGGTGTACCGACACTAAATTCATAAGTGACGTGCCAAAAGTTCATCTAATTATTGCATATACAAAGCCTAAAAAAATCATTTTTTTACTCATTACTCTATTTCTAAAAAATGATAACATACTAGTACAAAACAACAATTTTAATTCTTAGAAATTAAGTAATATCTAGTATGGAATCATTAAATAGTTCATTAATTCTAAAATAGTTATTTATCTAATGATTAATGAACCTCATGGGCTGGTGTCACAATACTCTTCACCGGTCAACATAAAAAGTCACTACAACAACCTATAAAACATACAATTACAACTCATTTTTCAGATTGGAATATATTTTGTACTATTTTTTATTATACACCACGTATATCATGGGATTTTTATTAAACAACAGAGTTCCCACAAATGATGTATCCCTTAGTCAAAACTCCTAGGATCCGCACCTAGTGTCTAATTAGATTCACCCTATGATCAAACATTCTATGAAACCAATGGTTATATTGTCTTTGATAAAACTATTAATTCTACCCAAACACAAAATTTTACAAACAAACATACACTCATTATTTTCTATTACCTATATCCACACTACATTGTATCACCACCATATAGGAAATGAACGACCAACTTATAAAAATAGAGATTCTACATCAATGAAAATATCCCCTCTAGAATTACACATCACTATACATTAAAAAAGTAATATATTTAAAAAGGATCGATTTATATAAAATGAAACATTAACACACTAGTAACCATATTCACATAATAAAATCCACAAGGATTGACACATGTCACGCAACATGGTTTCACTAGCGGTAACATCTCACAGAATACCATCAAGGTGGATATATAAAATTTTAATATTGTTTCTTCACATGTTACTAGAAAAATATAATATAAATAAACACATGGTTCAGTTAAATAGTATAAAAATATGAGATATATCAATAAATCCAAAAATTCTATAGTTGGGACCTCAATTAATATGACTGATTTATTTTCTACACATACAAGATTCATTAATATTGAAATTAATTCTTAACAGAGGCCTCAAAATTAGAAATACAATATCCAAACAAAGTGATGTATACATAATTATCACCATTATGATCTTCAATGTCAACATTTCCCAAGTGAACCTTAACATAGTCTCACGTGAACTCCTTTTAAAAAGAGACACCCATATCGATTTTGGAAATACGAATACCCTCAATAACTCATAGTAAAGATAGTGTAGAATTTTTTGACAAAACATTACCTGAATCCTCCTTATTAATTTCGAACACACATGCAGAGAATATAAATCATGGGAATATATGTGATGAAATTGATGAAATACATTTCTTTTTGTGATATATCCCAAATTAAAATCCATATTAAATAACAATCCTCAAAATAAAATTACATTACATATGGTTAAAATTCTATAAGAAAATCATGGAAAACAAAAAAAATGAATACCATGCCGCGGTATCCCATATATACTTCGATATTGGTTTCTTCAATGCACAAAATAATGTTTCGTAACATGATATGTCACATTACATCATCATATATCTACTAACACCAAATATTTGAATAAAAAGAAATTATTTAATACAATTTATTAACATCATGACCCAAATAAGATGGAAGAATTTGAAATTACATATAACCTCAATATTGGATCAATTTTCAACAAACAGTTTCAAATAAATGTAGAGGTATGAGTTTATCATGGGATTACTATACACATAATTACTCGTTAGAATAATCGATAACTAACCAAACATGTTTTAAAATGTAATCTTTGTCTGTGGAAAAGACTAAACATATTAGAAATTATGATTAAATAAAAAAACATACATAAATGACCATTTTAGAATATAGAACATTTATCACCCCTAGGATATTCACAAATATTAGATAGCTAAGAGTAAATTCATATTTTTTATTCTCTCAATTACATGACTCACCATTTACCAATATCAATAAATTTAATGATTCATCTTTCATAATGATCAAACCAAGGAGTCAAGAATATAGATACCCAAAACAAATGTGGGAATCATGCTTAAAAATGTTCCATGTACACTTGTTATGGATGTGGATAAATCATAGATAAACATCACTAATTAAGTCTAATATACAAGTGGTAAATTCATTGTAAATATAGTATATATGTTATAATAATTAGACATCAAAAATATAAATATTACATGGAATAATGATAATATCTACGGAATATAAATGAAATAGAAACCCATTTGTTGAATGACCATGTGCATACATAGATTCCACTAATAATTAGCTACTCATTCTAAATATCCGTAAAGAGAGAATGTTAATCCATTCCATAATATAGACTAATCTAAAATATTACCATATGAATCCCTTGATTACATTACTTTAACAAATCTTTGTTTGGATCATGAGGACTACCTGACCCCTTACTCACATAAAACATTCCATAATAAAAGTGAAAAAATCACATGGTATTCATACATCGTCGAGATGGTTTTGGATGAAGCATTTTACATTTAAACATAATCATAGGACTGGCCCCAAGAATAACATATCCAATATATACTTTGGGTTTTTTCAAAAGTATATTCTACCCCTAATCCCATGGAAATGGGTTGGCCTCCGTATTATCATCACAAACAATGATTTCTTATCCATCAATATAATAATCATTCTTCATGTGCACATCTCCAATAAGTGATATCTGTAACTTTTTAGCCCACATATTCTCTAATATATGATATTACTTGAAATTCATATTAATATATAATAATATGTTAGAGTATATATGGGGTTCTCAATGAATTTCAACATTAGTATTCAGTAATTATATTAAAAGTAAGTTTTATCAAAAACAATATTATAAAATGAAAGAGAAACACAATAGTGGAATATATAAACAAATACAGTAGGATAAACTACCTAGGAACGCACATGAGAACATAAATTACATATTCTCTGATAGAATACACATGAAAAAACATGGGATTAAGAATAAAAAATGGAATAATAGGATCGATTTTTATTATAGAACACCACAAACACATTTGAGTCATTTTAATTTTAGGTAGTAATTGGAGATAAAACTTTGACCATCAATGGGAAGCATATATCTAGTGTATAGTGGTCCATCATGGCCCTTGGAACATTTTTCAATTACAATAAAAAATATCCTTTAATTATGTAATTAAATATTATAATTTTCTTGTTACAAATTAGATTTTACAAATAAAATAATTATGAATTATCTATAATTATACATATATAGTTAAAATAATGTCACAAATGAGTAAAAAATCTATAAGAACATAGGATAAAATAAATGGGAACACCTTATAGATATTAATTCAACACTAATCCAAGAGAATTATAATATATTTTTATCAATTTATCCAATAACATTCATCCTCCATCGAGCACTGTGATGTTCTCACTCAATCCTACAATTCCAAAATTATGCAATTAAATTATGTTTTATGTAAAATAATATTTAAAAAAAACATATAAAAATGGAAATAGGAATTCCATCCAAAATTATTACCAGATATCCCCTAGACATTACAACAATAAAATTTCACTAGATGGTCTGTAACATAATCATATAATTATTTAGGATTGATTTCATATTAAAGATTGATAGAAAAATTTATGGTTTAATAAAATTATTTAGAAAATCTTTAATAACTCAAACATTTATTTACCTTAGATTCAATTCCATATAAATATGTTTGACCACTCATAACACATTTTCAATTATATGGAATGAAAAAGGACTATGATAAATACATGATATGAAGTTTGGCTGAAAGATATATAGCTAAAAACAAATAAGGGATCCCTATGGGTCATTAATCCAATAGAACACCTATACCATCACTTATTCATCATCATTGGACATCTTCTATCCATGATCATACACATCACCATTATTCTATAAATAATCCACTATGGCATAGTGGAATTTTTATCCAATTCATTAATGTGGATCATCGAAATGATCAATTGATGACAAAGATAACTGATGATAAAATAATAAAAATAAAATTGAGACAGTAGTGGATAAACTTCCTATACCATACTAATATTTATCATCCATGATGAATGAAATAGTGATCCATGACCAATAATGGATGAAAGTGGTCATAATTGATGAAGATCAATGGATCTTCTAGAAATCACTAATGTATTTTGTCAATATCAACTATGAATAAATGAGAACTCATAGATGGAGGAGAATAATGGTGAAATAATAAATTTCTCTCAAACAATTTGTTCAAATGAGATAAATACTTAGTGGTTTTTAGGGAAAATATGATAAAAATACCCAAAACTTGAATATGAATAGTTTTCCACACTAGATTGATATCTGGGGTACACCAAAAACTTATTTTTACACATTCTACTCATTATCAGCTCCCTAAATAGTCTATTAGTCTTAATAGGTATGCATGCTACATCCCTCCACACTTACATTTCAATAGGGGTACTAGTTAGTTTGTGATTATAGTTGAAAATTTGACATCATAGACCACCATATCTTGTTCTCATGAGCCTCCAGTCACCCACGTTGCATCCTTATAAAGAAAATAACCTCAATAAAGGATTATTACAGTTGGAATACTATGAAATAACAAATGTTTATATAAATATTCCATCTACTAATGAAAATATCAATAGTACTATGAAACTTATTGGAAATAACTAGTTGTTTTTTTATTGTCCATGATGTCGATGAGATGGAATGTAGTGGATGAGTATATATATTGCTCTGGAAAATTTATTTCATCATTCTATATAAATATCAAACAAAATTTTTTAGAATCAATAATGGATAAAACCAAAATATGGTATTAGAAATGTTCAACAATATAAATAAAATAATTTATAATAAATGTAATGTTGAATCAGATATATATAAATATACATTGTTGAAATTACAATAAAACATGCCAATAAAGTCATTATTGGAATGAAGTAGCTCTAAAATCATCACTAGTGATGGAGTATCAGATGTACATTCCAAGAAAGCATTTCATTTAATAATGATTAAGAACACAATGCAGGTTTTCACACTAATAGTATATACATATGGGAAACACACACTCCAAAGGTACTAATCGATATGAATGGTGATATCTAATGTTCTTAGTAGGTTATCAATAATGGGTCAATATAAATCACATCAAAATATATTATATAATTTTCCTGTTAGAAAATAATGTGTAAAAGAACATTATAAATTGTTTTATAAAATGATTCAAAGTAGATGACACTGAAAGTTTTTCAAATAATAAAACATTTTATTAAATAATTCATAATTGCATAAATATATATATAATGATATTGAAACCATGTAAAGAGGTACTTTGGACATAATGAATACAACCAAACTCATTGTTTATACTACATTCAATAAAATAATTCATAACATCTTTTTCATATTAAAAAAAATGTAAAAATAATTTCTAAATACCCATTTCAAAATTAAATAAACCATTTATGAATTACATTAACATTTATAGATAATTAAAATAATCCAATTTTAAAGTCATCTAATCAAACTAATTGTGATAGATTATTAATAAAAGGCACTAATGCATACTAAATCCTAAAAACGGGAAAATGAAAAAAATTATTGTCTGAATAAAATGAATGAGTAAAATAAATACGATTAAGGAAATATTATCAAATGAATTTTCCTTATTATGTTGTATAACAATTTGAAGCATCCAAATACTAATATATAAGGATTATAAACTTGAGATAAGGTATCTAGGACAGTATAAAAAACAAAACGTGTCCATGTTTTCATTAATAACTAACATATCATTATAATATCTTGGGGGTCACAATCATTATTCGAAACATATATTATTTCCAATGGAAAGTATGAATATCATATACCACACTCAGTAAATATAAGGATATTCTATCTGAGCTGAAGAATACAATAATTTTTAAATTTATAAGTATCCTTACTATGATCCTAAGACTACCCTCACATATCAAATAATGCATGAGAGTGACAGTGGTTATATATAATAATTATATAGAAATGAAAACATTGAGAACCTCACCTCTAGTGCCTATGCATGAAAACACCCTTTAATATATCCCTGAATAATCATTCCTCAATAATATATGTCAATATAATAAATTCCCCCAAAGTTTCTCAATCCTATTACGGTAAAATAATGACAAGGAGATCAATTAAGGGTATCATGCATATAGAAAACAACTTCACAGAAACGTCAATCCTTATATTCAAATATGTGACTAGGAAACCAATCAATTTTATTTTATTTAAATTCACTTTTTTAAATTATCTATGAAAACCATTTACTATAATGTAAATGAAAACTCATTTGGAATGAATAATATTATCCCTGTGCTCACTGGTTAATTCACATGGTCCAGGTTTAGATATTAATTTATTTTTTCCCAAACTAAACTTGTAGTAATGAGGTTGTATGGTTATAGTGTGGGCCGAACCCATGAAAAATGTTTAGAAGACATGGAGCTAGGAAATTAAATAATTTATATAGGACCCCTAAATAATTGGTTTATTTTTGGGATTAGATTGATGATATTGAGTTTGGATTAGAATTTATGATGATGATGTGAATCATGGTCAATTTTAGTGTTCTAGTAAATAGGAAAATCTCAATACTAACCCAGAACTATAATTGGGATTAGGATATGATGTGGTGCATAGAAAAAAGAAGTCCACAGACAAACAAACTAGATCAACCTATGAGGAAAATATTCATATTCAAGATATATCTAACATACAGTAATCATAAATGATTGATTTTATGGTAGAATGCATCATAGGATAATTATCATAACCTACTCTACTCCAACCCGGTTAGGTTCCTTTGCTTAAAACTCCCATTATATGGTTTGCCTAAAATAATTGAATAAAAATTGTTATGTAACCTAATTACTAGACATAGTGTCAAGGTGTTGTGATTTATAGATTCAATAAATATAGAACACCACTACTCTCATCCCTTAACCTATGAGGATTAACAAATCAATATAGAAATAATCATTGTAAAAGAATCAAATTTGGGCATGCATGGGAAATTTATAAGATAGTTGGAATAGTATAGTTTGAAATAGATAGATAATATATCATGTAAATCATAATCATATTAATAAATTAATCAATAAAACATATACCTGAAATAATAAACTATAAATAACATAGGTAAATGATGTTTTAGAGTGGAAATGATAATGGTAGACATATGATTGAATGGATAATGAAAATGAATGAAATAAATAATTAATATAGAACATTCAAGGATTCTTGTATTTAATAAAATATTAACACATACTAGTTTTGGATGGGTTGATATAGAATATATTTTAGATCAAATTATATAATGAGAGAAAGTAGACCCATAAGAAAATTATGTGCTTATGTGTATACTCTAAAAAATAAATTCACAATAAATTTTATGACATGTAAACATATAATGTCATTTAATTTGAATCAATTTTTTTCTTTTAGTACATCAAATATTTTTTGAATATCAGAATGAATCGTTGTGATTATTGGATTTGATACATCTCATGACGTTTAATTTGAACTCAATATATGATTCTCTTCATTATAAGTACATTAAAAAGGATGTATCCATTGAATCCTACATGACATTTATTGATGATTCACGTCAATTAATCATTAAATGAAATTGAAATTCTTCAAAAAAATTATTAATGGCATTATAAAAACGTGGGAATTCTTCATTTGCATCGAGTAAGTGATTCACTATATTTATTGTACAATTTTTTTAGATTAAATAGATTTTCCATTGGAATATGGGAAACATATTCACTAAAATAATGAAATCATACATGGATAATTTTCAAATAAAATACAAATAATAATAAATTAAGTTACTCTAAAATGGATAAAAAAATTCATCTTATCAAATTCACCCACATTTGAATTTTTTTTATCAGATAGAAAAAATCATCTCAACCTTGATTCCAAATGAAATATTTTTTAAAACAAGAAAAATACTTTTAAACTAGGAAAATATAAATAATTTTATGGAGATAAAGCTAGTCCTATCAGATAATTACTTTATAGATAATAAATAATGCTTCATATTTTAGTTGCATAATTTAGATTCATAATCCTTTAATTGTAATCTCCAAAATGTATCTTAAAATCTATACCGATTTTTCAAATTTCCCCAAAATGTATTTTCTCTCATCATATAGGGTCAAATTTAAGGAGAGATATGGTCATACCCTAAATTCATGTTCTTTACTAGAATCATTCATTGGATGTATCATCTCTACATCAAAAAGAAAAATTCATTATTAATCGTGAAGGATTCATAAAAAATGGTGTAACCAATTCTACGGATTAATATAGAGGGGTAAAAATTGAATTTTAGGAACAAAATGGAGGTATGATATAATATATATTTCATGATAAATAAGAACTATTAGGTGTTGTGGTACCTCCAATACCATATATTTTACATAGTCAAAGTTGAAAAAAATGGTTCCATATCTGTATCATGGACTTAAATAAATTTTCAATGTTCATTTATTTTTCTGTACATTTATTTTTAATTTCATGATTAGGCCAGATATATCATCTATCCACCACCCACTTATGATCTTTCATGGGATTCATCTCTCTAGAAATGGTGATATTTAACCTTTAAAAAAATCCAATAATCCTTTTTTCCAATTTGTATTTCTAAAATTAAAAATTAAACCATAAAATTGTAAAAATAACATATGGATTATAAAAATTAATTCTCATAAATATCCACAATACATCTTCCAAATTAAAAAATTTTATTTTCATCTGCTAGAAATACCCCAACACTTATTAAAAGTATAATAATACATAAATCCAATGACATGGTATGATGGGATAATCATCTTGGAATAGGTCAATCCAGAAAAGTACATTCATTGAAAATATAGGCAAAATGATGGATAAATTTGAGGTCGGTCTTAGGAAAAATGTCATTCAGTAATGTATACCATAATATTAATATTTTTTCACAATCACCCCAATAAAAAATCAATCTTTTTACTGATAGGATTACAAGTCACATGTTTCACAATAGAAATATGCCGATAAATAAAAATGACATCATAGACTCAAAATCATATTTGAAAATAGAGTATGAAAAAATACTTGAAATCACTCTTGTTAGAAAATAAATTAATATGGAAATAAAAAGGAAATTTAAATTTTTACAATTTAAATTAAATTTCTAAAATCATAAATTAGTATAGAAATCCAAATCATAGTAAAATATGGATTTCAATTTCATAAAATATTAATTTGAATTTTAATAAAATGGGTGAAATGATTTTTAATTTTTAAAACATGAATCCAATGAGAAATATCTCCCAGATAAATGAAAATAATAAAAAATATTGGTATATCAACAATGATGATTACAAATGACTCCCCGAACATAAAATGATATAGGTTAGAAACTATCCTAGAAATTTCTATAGAATTGGAATCATAAATATATTATTGAAAAAATGAAATTAAAAATTGGAAATGTATTGTTTGGGAATAAATATATCCTTTTAATGAGTTTCATTTCCTGGGAATGTATGGTGAACATTTTTTTACAAGAGGTATATCATAATGGGTTATAAATATAATTCATGATCTAGATAAAACATTAGTATATAAGCCTTAAATATTTTATATGCAGAAATATGGGCAGGTTCCATGTTGATGGTAGGGCCTTCTAGGGAGGTGTTGAGAACAAGGAAATCTATTCTGATAAGGAAACAATGAGTCCCTATGATATAAAATAAGGAAGGTTTCAATACATGGGGGAGGATATTGAGTGTTTTTCTACTAAGTGGTGTGTATTTTGTAATCTGAGGATTGTGATTACTCGAAGTGTCCCAAAAAATCATCCTCCTGATTTGTTTTTCATACGACATCCATGGATCAAATTGCAATGTTGGTAATACCAAGGAAGTGTACATGTGATGAAAATATGGACCGGAAATGATGCAAAATTATATGAAATAAACATAGTGTGGTCTTTCCGATATATGGCAGCGAATGCTACCAGTGACTACCTAAAAAGAGTCCTAGAACTCATGGAATAGTTCCTTATATGTATCCTAATAAATATCAATAATGGTAGTCATGTTAAAGTTTTTAAGGATATGAAGGACCTCTTGATTTATATGTAGGAGAGTGAGGAAGTCTAGATCCAATGTTTTGATGTCTCTCAAGGGATTCACCTGAAAATTGACCATCACAACCTAGTGATGGTGTTTTGAATGATAAAGGATGGAATGAATATGTGGGAAATAATCACCTTAAAACATGCATGATTTTGAGTGGGAGTTTTTTGTTGATGATAGTGGTGTGGAGGCTTATTTAGAGATAGAGGAACAGGAAGAGGGCGGTGAGAGAATTGCAGGAGTCCTTCAGCGCTTGGCTGGAGGTGGATCCTCAAGCGTGAACACAAGATCAGTGGTGGAGTGGGAAAATTCTTTTTCTGTACCATTACATACTAGAACAATTTGTGAAAACCAAGAGGAATATGTATATGTGTGTAAGAAGAGGTGGAGTGGTGATAGTGAGGTGACATATAAGGGATGTAGTTCATCCTAAGTGATTACGTCGTGAGGTTGTGAGTGGATGGGGCAGGGGAATAAAGTGGGGAGGTACTACATCCCAAACAAAGTGATTAAGATATAAATGAGAAATTAAATAAAATGATATATATTTTTTTAAATGACATGTAATTCATGAATATAAATTCTTCTAGGAAGTGAAACATACACTCGGTATATTCAATTACATAATATGCAGTCAATTATATTTCCACCTCGTGTCCCTGGACCTATGATCTAGGATTGAATGATCTCCCATCACTCTAATTTTATTTTTATCATATTCTATATTAGGATTACATATCCTGGGGTTCCTCATACCCAAAATTATGTTTAATATAATGCTATTGATTCATTGGTGAATATATGAATGAAAATGTGACGAATAACCACTCATGGAATGTTTTTTAATAAATATTCAATATTTGACCATTAACATTGAATGTTGGTTTTATAGCATTCGTAATATCAACGGACCCATAGGGGAATACTTGAATGAATAAGAAGGGTCCTAAACATCAAGATTTGAGATTCTTAAAGAACTATTTTAACCCGAAGATGAATAATAAAACCTTATACCTTGGAATGAAAATTCTTTGTGTGATGAATGGATCATTCCATTTCATGATTTTCTTTTTAAAATTATTTTATTTTTCAAATGAATCCATTTTTATCCATTTCATTTCATACCACTAGGGAATCCGAACATCAACATATTTTTGGGAATCAAGAATCAACTTCTTAATTTCCTAGATTGAGAAATTCACTAGTTATTTGTGTTAATGGAAGCGAATTCAATACACTAATAAAATGGGGGTGGTGCTTATGGGTGTTTGGTATGTATTTTGGTATTCCTAGACTGTGTCATTTATCAATACCAACAAGTCCTTTTTATTGGTAGTCATGTTATTATAAAGGATTGGTTTGATTTCTATATCTGACAACAACATTCCCACTATTTTCTGCGTGGTGGGGTGTTCCTAGGTAATATTAGATTCCATCATCCCCATGGTATATTTAAAAACATTATTGTTAAAATGTGTCCCCAAATCAGAAATTTTTAGTTCAGAATATGAGAATCACAAATATTAATTTTTTTGTAAATTTCATGAAATATTTTGTCATGTCTTGAGTGGTTTCTTCATCTCCTACCAATTTCAATATGTATTAAATGCCAACATATATATAGAAAATTCCATGTGACTTGGAGAATGACACCATGAATCCTATTACCCACATAATGTTGAATTTTACTTCCTTGATTGGGTTGTGTTTCATTTCATTTATTTTCCCAAATTTCACAATTTATGGGTATCAGTCATAAAATTAAAAAAAAATTCATTCATTCTAGTGAAATGTGGGACAAAATTATCCACTTTGAAGGTTATTTACAACTATGAATTCTGGTATGTGAATAACCCAATTTGGTGATTTCTTGATCACATCTACCACATATTATATCTTGTCTTCTAGGATGCAGAATCTCTTTAAGTCATCAACCTAGTTCTGATATTGTAGAATATCATCAAAGAAATTTTGTGAATACTTTACTAAAATGGTCCTCCATTATTGGTAATAGATTTTTTGGTTAAGGGATCTTAGAGGGAGATTATTTTCAATGTTGGAAAACCACAAAATGTCTTTCATGTTTATGTTTAAGATAGTATCATCGGGGAAGCATACTATAATGTCCATATTATAATCATACTTAATGAGGAGGATGGCGAGTCTAGATTGATGATTAGTGACACCATTATCTATTACTTGTTTGTCATTGATGATTATTTTTAATTCATTCTTTATTATGATCAATTGAAATTAACTTTTTTTTGTATCATTTTTAATTATTAAATATATTTAGGTTGCATTATCTATTTAAATAATCCCATTAAAATATTAATGTGTTAATTAAATTTTTAAAAGAAAATATAACTTATAAAATATATTTTTGATGGTGGTGTTGTTTATTAGAGAAATATTCAATTATCGACTTGAATATTAAATGGGATAGAAAATGTGTTTATCCCACAATCCTAAGACAATGTCCATAGTGTTGTCTTTTTTATCAAACATTAACTCATCATCAGTCTGATGGAATGATTATAAGAGGTTCCACAAATATTTTATTTAAAATTTAACTATATCTTCACACTATTCAATGAATTCAGTTTGCATGTCCTATATAAATAGGAGTGTCGGAGGGAGGAAAACATATGGAAAATATATCATTACGAAAAAACAGTGAATCCTACAAGCCTAAAAATCTTGTTATTCTTTAAATAGTTGATGGCATAGGTAAATGCTTGATCACCTTGATCTTTGTGTAATTAACATACGTGATATAAAGTATCATTTCTTGTCCATTCAATACTTATCAATGAACCATAATGTGGTGTGTTTCTGATTTTAAAACAAATCATTTATCTCCTCATTTCTATAGAACTATTTTAAGATTTCTTAATTATACATCGAAGAAAATTCATTAAATCAAAATATCATTTAAAAAAAAATATAGTAATTCCTTAATCAAATGGTGGGATATATATTTCAAACACCATTGGATGGATTAAAATTAATTACACATACTGAAGGACATGTATCTATATGAGATGACAGAGAATGGACATGTTAATTGTGATTTGGGGTAATCTGTTCTATCAATAACAGTATGATTGTATGTTTAATATACACACATGAAAATGGAGAATTCATGTATTGCATGTCTCACCAGTATTTATTCTATGAATGGAATTAGGGAATGATCTCTATGAGATGTTTTATTTATGATAAAATAGACCATGCATACTATCCATCTAGTGATGGTGTATGTATAAATTAATTCATCTTTAACAATCATTACCATTGTGAGTCCACCTTTATTTGGAACAACATGAAGCAAACTCACACACTCACTACCATATATTGAAAAAATTATTCTAGTATCCAACAGTTTCTTCCCATTGTTCATAAATAGATATTTCATTGGTGGGATGAGTCACCTATGATGATAGAGTTTGAGTTTCACACAGTAATCTAATAAAATTTTATGTGTAGATTAAGTGGGTATGATCACATTGATTTCATCCACCCCCATGAAATATAATTTTTATGTATTTGTAGGACATAGATCAATTCGTCCAATTTTGGATATGTCTGTTAAGATATAATGATAAAGGTTAGTGTAAAGGTGGAATCCTGAAATGATTACCTATGTTTTCATTGGAGAGGATACATATCCATCATTGGTGGATGAATGACTGATGATATTAAAGGAAATATTTTTTCAATCATAATAGGTTGTGTATATTTTTTTCATCCAATTACTACTCATATAATTATTTTGAATAAATTAATAAATATCATACATGATGGTAATATATTAATTCATCTCTTAAGTGAGAAATATATCATGGAATTCATGATAATGATCTATTTGTTTTGTATCTTTCACTAGGTCGAACCCAATTTGTTCATCCCCATCCTTGAATATTTTACTCTATCGATTAAAATAAATAAATTCCATATTTATGGATGGAAATGGATGTTCAATGATAATGGGAATATACCATTTAAATTCCATGTCCAGAATGAGTATGTTTTCTAGAAAAATGAATTTACCCATTTTGACTACAACATACCAATGAAGCCATTGAGGGTACAAAACTGATCAACCATCTTATCAATATGAAACTCTATTCACCATAAGTTCCTTAAGTCCTAGATTTTGAAACAATCTAATTGGAATGAAAAAAATGTTGTCTCAAATGATACATAGGGATCTTATAATTCTTCAATCCCTTATAGTTAATTTTATTCAGAAGCACCCATGATATATTATTTTTTGTAATATTTGATTGAATAACATCAATTCCTTATTCCTTTAGAAAAATGTCACAATGTTCTTCAATATTCCTCTTGATAGAATTCAGATCCATGAGAAATTTTTCAATGGTATGAATTTGGGAAATAACTTCATAAAATTTGATTAGGATGTGAAAGTTAATAAATATCTCCAAATATTTCCTATATTTCCCTTAAATCAATTTTTTACTCATTCACTCCAAAATGGGAGATGTGTTTTTTATATTGTGGGGAAATTTAGATATATTCCTTGGGTTTTATAATGTTTTATATTTAGTAAAATGTGGAAAATATAGAGGATTACGATTAACAATTATTTTTTATATTTCAATTTCAACCTCTTTAATGACTATTTTGGGTTTCTTAGGTTCCTATGTCTTTTTGTATTCTCATCTATTTTGTGGTTGAAAATCAAGAAACATTATGATCCTTTGTACCACATAATTTTCCACTTCATTAAGGGTTTTCTCATTATTGATAGGAATTGTTTCATTAAATAAATATGATAAAGTCATTAATATTTGAATCGTTTTATGTTTGAGATTTTATAGGGAACCCCATTGACGTTTTATTTTTTTTCCAGGTTTTCATCCACTTATTTTAATTTTGATCAATGGTTATGCGAAGATCCATTAAATTTGATTGAAGAAGCACGACTAGTTGTGGTTGTATTTTTTGAGATGTAAGAAGTTGTTTCTAGACTATAAGAGGGAATGCATGTTGGGGAATATGTTGTGGTTTCCTAGGAATGTGATTAATTGGTGGGAAATGTGGTGGTCCTTAGTTCCTAAGTGGTTCTTGAAAATAGTTCTAGTTGTGCTGGTAAAAAATTTCTTTCTTAGTATTGGGTGATTCAACAAAAAGTATGTCCCAGATAACTCTTCCAAAACTAGAATTGGGTGAGACCTCAAGTATTATTTATCAAACTACTTTATTTTCATTTCATCCCCATTCCTCTATCATTGCAAGCATATCATATTATATGATTGGTGGGTTTAAGGCCGTGATATATGTTATGAATTTCGATACACACATCATGTACATGATGTTGGAATATATATTATGTTTTTTAGATCCCTCCAGGAACTCCTAAGAATATTTACAATATAATTGGTTGGAATTATTAAATTCGTTCTTCAATTTCTAAGATCAACCTGGAGAATTTATTTTTTGATTAACTTTATTTTCAAATAATCCAATGTCTGGATCAACTTTAGTGATTTAATTTTAGTATAATTATTTCATATATAATTAATGGAATATGATAATACATGAAATAAAATTTCATCATATTATAATAACATGTTCAAGAAGGTATCTTAAAATTACAAGATTTTGGATATGTTCCCATGAAAATATTCCCACTGATTTCCCCTAAAATGATATGTGTTTCCTAACATACTGATGAGTCCATGTTTGATTTCAAACATTTATTCCCCGATAAGAGGGTGCACAATTTTAGGAGTGGAAAAAATTATAGAAAAAATATGTAGTTCTTCACTACATTTCACATAGTGTTCCTAGTGTCAGATATTTCAAGTTGGGTGGGTTGGGACTAGCATGATTGCTTATAACATTCATACTTGAATGACCATGTGAAGAAATGTGAAGTTCAATTTTAGGGACCAAGATATGCAGTTCTTGGGCATAAAGCCTCCATTAATGATTTTTAGAGATTAGACTCAAGCACTATGGTGGATTAGAATAACGAATAAGTGGATTTGAAAAAATTTAATAATGAAAAGATAAAGGGGTAGAGGTGATGTAATCCATGTTTCATGAAAATGGTTCCTGTTAATAAACACAATAAATATGAATAACTAGAAAACATAATGAAATTTTATGCTCCCTCAAGAATAATTTATTTTTTACATGAAATAGTTATTTAATAAATTATTTTTATCCATAACTACACTTGATATGATGACATATTATGCTGATAGTGAATTGTCGAACCCATAGGGAATGTTTTGCAGACAAGAATCTATGGAAAATAAACCTCTGTGTAGGAGCCCTAACTAATTGGTATAGTGTGATATTTGATTAATTTTATTAGAATTATATTTGGATTCAAGAAGAAGATGGGGTAAATGACTATTTTATGATTCACATAGATAGGATAATCTAAATCCTAACTCATAATATTCATCAGGCTTAGGCCATGAAAGGGTGAAAGGTGATGATGAACCCAAATAGATCTATATATGTGGAAAATATTCTGTAGTGGAAATATAGATAATAAACTAAATGGATTATTTATAAATTATATGAAAAAATGTGTTATAGTATAATGATAATATCCTATAATACCCCAATCAGGATAGGTTCATTAATTTAATCTTATAATGTTCATGGTTTCAAAAAATAATGGAATAATCAATTTTTATGTAATAAGATTACAATTCATAGGGTTTCCAAGTTATGATTGAGAGATTAATTATATCCTTAAATCTGTAACTCTTGACTGATACACAAATTAGTTTTTCATATCATGATGGTAATGATGAATATTAAAGAAATAATTGAAGACATAATCAATGAATGGATAAAATATTTGGAATAAAAAAAATTTCAATTGACAGTTTAATAATCAAGTAGTTAATAATCAGAATAATAAATAAACCTATCAACCACATACATTATATAATATAATATAATGAATGTAGTGTGAAGCCTTGTTGAATGGAAAAATATTATAGATGAACATCGAATTATTAAAAAAAATGAATGAAATTAATAATGCATGTAGAACAATCAATAACGCATCAAATTCATCTAAATAGTAAAAAATATATTATAGTGGATTAGGGAGAGAACATTGGGGTGAAATGGGATGAAATGAGAGAAATTAAAAACATCGGGAATTTCTATGCTATTGTGTGCGCTCAAGAAAATAAATAGTTTGTAAATTCCACAACATGTTAAAATCACACATATTGTAATCTTGATAAAGGGTTTTCCCTATTTATTTTTTATCATGCAATAATCTCATCTAGAATCATTGGGATTCAGTGATTTGACTCATCTTATGAATTGTTATTTGAACTCACATATTGTTTCTTCTCGTGACATGAACTTGATAATGGAAGAAGCCTTTGAATCATGCACAAATTATATTGATGACTCTTGTATTTTATTATTCTCAAGATATGTAAATTATAAAAAATAGTCTTCAGGACATTGTGACACAGTATTAATGATTCCTTCCGAACTTGTATGTGATTCAGAATGTCTAATTCCACTTTGGTTAGTTTTCTCATCATTTCCTTTGGAATCATGGAAATGTAATCTCTACAATAATAAAAAAAATCCAGTTTCTTATTAAATAAAACAATAATAATAATAAATTAGATGACTCTGATACATATATGAAATTTCATCATATCAACAACAATTTTAAAAATAACTATTTTTTGCTAAATACCCCCATTTCTTTATGAAATCATATTATTTAGTGAACTAATTTTAAAATAATAAATTTACATTAAATTAAATTTTATTCAAATATGATACCAGGATACATCATATTAATATAAAGGTTATGATGATTAACATCTTTCAAATTTAAAAAAATGACTTTAATACATCAGGCAAAAATGGTCATGATATATTCTATATCGAACACCATTTTAAACATTTCTATTCCAACAATTAATCCACATGGGAAATTTGGGAAACAAATGGCCTCAAAAATTTGTCTATGATATGTGGCTAAGGCATATTTAAATCATTTTATACCCAATAATGAAAGTCATTTATTTCTAATTTCAGAATAATGAATTTGAATATATAAAACCAAATAATAAATAGTATGAAATGGAGTATCCATTGAAAGACCTACCTCATGCATGTAGAATCAGAACTTATCATCATTATATTCAAAGTTGAATGAATAACATTACTTAAATTCAACTATTATTACAATAAACAAGGAAAATCCTCATTATTAGGACTTTCCATGATTTGAATATCTTTCAATTGGTGATTGGAGATAACAAGTTTATGAAAATCTAAGATTGTGGAAAAGGGAAGTGTATATAGATAGTAATTAATAGAATGAAAGGTGTACCCTCATGAGATGTAAGGAAAATTGATTTAGAAAAACATTAATTAAGGGGAGAAGACCCCATACACACCATAAATTTGGTTGAATAATTAAAAAATAAACGATACACTCTATTATTATTAAATTTAGAGGAATAATGTGTAGATTAACAAATTTAATGTGATTGGGAAGGCCAAAGAGTTTTTTTGCATAGATTTTCATAAAAGTATGCAACTATATATGCATCACTCCATAGAAAAAATGGATTTCATAGTGTGTCCAATGGTTTCAAAAAAATTATCTAACAAAAAAAATCATTTTCCAAAACTAATTATATATATCATGGTTTTATTAATTTCTTACACCAATAATCTATAATTATTACACTATCCCCCTAAAAAATTACTCAAAAGTATTTCCTATAACTTTTCATGCTTTGTATAAAATAATGTGATTCCCTTTTAGAAAAATTGTGAACCATTTAAAATAAACCCAAAACATCAAATCTTAAGGGTTTCTAAATAGTTTCACATTAACCATAATTGTAAACGATGAATTGAATGAAAATATAAAGATTCATACATGATTAGTTATGTAACATCTCATAAAACCTAAATTATCTCACATTATGATGAAACATTTAATAAAAAA
The DNA here is from genome assembly GCA_963277665.1 of Viscum album. Lineage (NCBI taxonomy): Eukaryota > Viridiplantae > Streptophyta > Magnoliopsida > Santalales > Viscaceae > Viscum > Viscum album. The sequence continues at coordinate 1,246,062,481 of OY728152.1, read as the reverse complement.
TAATTTAAAAATAGTCTGTGGGTGCCAATATTCTCCTCAAAATTCAACAATATACATAGACAATGTCTCTAGTAAAAATTAATTTAATATAGTAAAAAGAGATCATGTTAGTACGTTTAATGATATTTTAGGGATGATGATGAAACATTAGATCTTATGAAAATGAATACACAAAATCTAATCCATCATTAGAAAAACATTAAGATACACATTCAATTAAAAAAAGGAAATCATGAAACAACTATAAAAACTATGAAGAAACATTAAATATGGGGAGACCAAATAGGGACACCCTATCATTTATAATTGATTTAAATTTAGAAATTGAAAATTTAGATCTTTTGTTGAAAACAAAATTTTGATAAATTTTTATAAACATAATAAAATAATGGGAATCTTCATTCCATCGAAATAGAACAATCAAAATAAACACAAAAAAACACTATGAATACCCTAAATTCAAGTGTCCTCTAAGGAAATACCATTAGTATATCCAAATTTAACCATCCCATTATATCTAACATTCAAATGACTATAAGAAAAATACATTTTCAAAAATAATCCGGAAAAAATCATTTTAATAATTAAATATTTAATGTCATTCCAAAATCACATAAAGGACACATACTATGACCTTAGATAAAATATCAAGACACATCTTGAATTTATAGATTTCATCATAGTTACAATACCATGATAAATAAAATATGATCCATATTTATAAATACCAATAATATCTATTGAATAATAACAGTATTTGTTTTTCCGATCATATCTACCCAATTAAAATTTTTAGGCCCATCCCAATACAATATAAATAATATCAAAACCAAACCTTGAAATCTACAAAAGTACTTGACTATAATAATTTCCTTATAAGGAATCATTAACTATGATGGACTAATATTTATAAAAACCCAAGACTCAAATAAGAGATACCAATGGGGGATCTATAGGAACCCGTTTATATATTCCTCATATGGGTCACAAGTATTTAGGCCTAGTACATAAAAAATCAACAACAATAACATACTAAAATACAAAGGATACCATTCCTCATGAATTCACCAATATATTTTTTCCAAGGAATAATTTAATTCATTACCCAATCCAAAATAAATGGTTTACAAATTTATACAGATCCATGATGATATATTGATTAATTCAACTGCATTAGTACTCTAGTAATGAGTAATGAACAATTAATGTACCACAATAAGAGATGAAAGTAATAAATTTAATCAATACCTATATGGGATCCATACTCTATATTGATCATAATGTATACTCTTCAGCATAATATTTTCCAAATCACACCCTAGAGCCACATATCAAACAAGGGTAAAAATCCAATAATATAATTGTTGTTTATCAAAAGTTTCAATATAATATTACTAGGAAAAACCCCATTCTCTAAATAATGAAAACCCATTTAATCAAAAAAAATGAAGTTTTAAAATAATATAAAAATACACAATATTTCCATCCTTCATTTATAATACCAAATTCTCAAATGAATTATAATAACAGTTAAACACATATTTGAAAAAAAATTAACTCCTTTTAAACATATGGAACATGGTCAATCCTATTAAATATATAACATTAAATCCTTGAAAAAAATAATAAAACATCTTTAACTCATTTTAGATCCATACACCATTTAAATTATGTTCAATGAATGAAATAACATTTTAAAAAAATACATAAGTTGTCACAAATTATGTTTTCAAATAAAATAACAACCAATTTAAAAAATATACCATTTATAAAAACATTCAAAAAATTAATTACCACTTTCATAGTCATTCATAAAGGACTAACTTACCAAACAAAAATTATTTTCATGAAAATAAATCATTTTCATACAAAAACCCAATTTTAAAAAACAAAACTAAAAAAACAAAAAATCATAATTTAAATCACACACACCCTTTTGAATTTCAAATATCATGTATTTGGTTCATTCATAGTTTTTAGGGAATTTAATCGAACCACATTCCACTTATCATATTTCAATCACCATAAAAAACCCATGTATACAAAAATTATGTAAATGAGAATTAATACACCATCAACCTAAATATTTATAAACACTAAAATAAATAATTTAAATCCCATATACCCTTTAAATTAGTATATTTTCATGAAGATTGATTATCATGAATCCATTCATGACCAACATCCAAATTCCAAAACACATATGTAGCTCAATATTCCTAGGAAAAAATGTTTTCATAAAATCATTGGATATTTTTTTGAATCAAAACTGTTTTCGATGGCTACAAGAGATTGTTAAATTGTAGTTTACAATTTAAATTATCAAAAAACCTAACTGATCATTTGTTGAAAAGAACAGACACATAAATCATCTAATGATCAAAGGATATATATTAGAACCAATATTAATCTAACAATTTAGAAGTTTCTAATTGGGCACATATGTAGTCAGATAAATCACATATTATAAACTTTTAGTAAAACAAAAATTCATAAGTAAATTGTATTATAGAATATAAAACTTGTAAAAACGTAAAATGATAATTTATAAATTGTAATAATAACATACATGCATTAAAAAAGTAAAACAAATCATTATCATTAATTATTAATAAAGTAATAAATAATGACATATAATATCCACAATTTTTATCATAACAATAAGGCTTAAATTTCCTTCCCTTGAATTCTCTTGATAGAATGATCGATATCAACTCTTTATTTCTTAATGAAAATCAATTGATATATTGATTAGAGTCATATCTATCTTAGAATAAAATTTAATTAATAAATAAGCATAAAAAATTTTCCTATCATTCTATCATTATAATGTCTCTATGTAAAAATTGATTGGCTAAACAAATAAAAAATCAATTTTTAATCAATGTATTTTACAATTCCTCAATAGGGGTCCTTAAAACTATAACTATTTGAAAAATTACAAATTATAAGAATGTGATGTCCATGAAGAGTAAAATATAAGTTGATTTTACTAGAAATTCACAATCTCCCAACTCCACAAATGAAATATTTATATGTTTCCCTAAAATGGTCAAATATCTAAGAATCATTGAGTTGTTTTAGTGGAAATCAATGTTCATTAGTTCACAGCTTCGAAAAACAGCTCAATATGATACTGTTATGGTAACACCATTATATGTTTGTGATAAATATCATATGATATAAATAATTCCAACAATCATATTATAATATTATTATAATCAAATAGACTATTATATTATCAATCCAATTAAATGATATATGGCTAGTCCGATAGATCTGAACAATGGTCAGTCTGATGGATATAAAATTTTTCATTACAAATTGAATGTGAATTACACAACAAGATGGAAAATAAACAAGTTAGTATAATGGACTAGAATCTGGGCCAGTCTGATATATTATATTAATGAATATAAATTTAAAATATTGTTAGTTATAAAATATTTATATGTATAGATGAAAAAGATGTTTTATACAATGAAATTATAAAATATTTTCAATATACTATATCAAGGAAATAATTTTTTAAGAAACTATTTGTAATTTTAAAAACTAAGAAATGAAATAGATGAAATTATAATTTTTTTCTAAAAAATATCTCCCTTTTTAGAAATAACGAAATATTACACAAATAATTAAGGACTATTGATTTTAAATAACATACAACCCTATGAACATATATTTATTTCAATGGAATGTTTTTATGAAATATTTACCATTTTCACATATTAACTCTCCTATCTTGATACATTTTTTAAATTTTTCATCTGAATAAAAAATATATCAATTGTGATTAACACCCATAATAAATTGTATCTGTTATATAGTTTCCCCTCCGTTGATAATTTCATTCCATCTTATAGAATCATTCACTTCTATAATTTCTCCACCATTTTGGTTTTCAAAAATATTTAGTAATATAACATATTCATCAGACATTTTAGAAAGTATAATATGAAATTATTGGGTTTTGAAATGTATATACAAGATAAAAATAAAGAAATAGTATTCAATAAAATTTGAAAACAATAAATAAATATTAAATTTTAGAATAAACAAATCAATTTAGATATAATTCAAAAAAAATTTAATGATTAAATAGTGTCGTAGGAAAAAATATTCATATTCCACATTCGTTCAAATTTAGCACATTGAAAAAATGTTTTCAATTAATGAAAAAATCATGGTTCTTCTAGGATTCTTCTATTGTTGATTCAATCTATTATTTTTTATCTTATTTCAGTCTGAACAACTGATTCTCTGATTTCAAATAGTTAATCACATCTTCAATATAAATTTTCATTTTCCTAATTCATCTGTAATATAAATTATTCAAAATATATAATTAAATAATTCTCAACATTAAAATTTCCACCATCTTCTTTTAGCACAGAGATTATTTTGGTCCTCACTATCTAATAAATCTTTCAAATATTATAAAAAATTTGACCTTTGAGAGAAATCATATGATAAATTAATATGTACAATAATTGAATAATTTTATAAACGGTTCATTTTTTAATGATTTAATTATTAATTCATGCTTATAAACTTCATGAATTATTTTTTTTATAATCATGGAATTGTTATTGAGGAGGGATAATAAGATGTGGAAAAATTCATTATATCTTCCTAAAAGAAAGAATTAAAAAATGGAAAATGATCATGGAGAACATTAGTGGAATAAAACTATAGATCAAAAATGAAACAGGAGATCTCGAGCTGAAAACAAACCTTATACATCATGTAATCATTAATTGTTTTGAAGCAATGAATGTGATGAAATTAAAACTATTTATGATGTTAATGAAAATATAATATAATCAAGAAATCATGTGTCACAACATGAAACATATGTGTCATGTTTTAATATATGTGTTTATAACCCATAAATACTTCTTGTTGTGAATTTTATATATGTGGGGAAACAAAAACACATCATGTTATCACATTACGATGTGTAAATTATAAAACGGGGTCTATCACAACCATATTTATCATATTTTGAAATTTTGACTTATTAGTTTAATTAAAGAACACATATAAAAAATTTGTGAAAATTCCTATTTACTATTTAACACATTTCATGTCCTGATAATGTTTATAAATAAGAGTCTGGGGTACAACTCTATTCAGTAATTAGGATGTACTTGTTGGTGGGATCAAGGACCATTATTACATCGTGATTCAAAAATGATCATTATTTTCCAACCATACATGATTAGAATTAGGGGGTATAATTTCTAAGAATAAATTATAAAGAAGGTGTATTAATTTTTTAAGGTACAATATTTCTAAAATAAATTCATTTGGTAATTTTGTAATAATAATAATTTTTTTAAAATATATTTTTCTTTATTTATACATGACCAATGTCTGATCATTTAGGGGGTGAAATTTTATACACATTTAATAACAAATGTTTTATACTAATATCATTAGATTGATTATTCTATATGTTAATAAAAATTAGTTACCTAGTCATTGAATACTAAATGTATCACGAACATTGTGAAAATGGAACCTTAGTGATTTTGGAGTTGTTTACTATTACCATTGGATTCAAATAAACTCAGTGCCAAACTAAATTATATCTTTTTCATTAAATCATTCCCTAGGAAGTCATGAACCCATATTTTTAATTTCATGAAATGTTTTTCTAGTTTTTTATAATCCATGTCATTTATCATCTAAATTATTAAATTAATTAGTTTATAAATTTGTTGAAAACATTGATAGGATTATTTTTTAAAAAAATAATTACCAAACCCAAACTTTATTGTTTCAAACTCGTACATTATTATCCTTTAATAACGAATAGTTTAGTTGTTTGTTTTATTTTTGTTTAAAATTTTAAAATTTGGCAAACCTAGGAGAGTTAACTACACCCATGGGGATATCAAAATTTTGGAACCATTTCCTTGAATATGGGAGGGGAATTTTTAAGTTGAATAATTTCAAAATTTCATTTGAACTATTTTTGGTTTAATGGTTATAGAGTCAGATCCTTATTTATTAATTTCTATTACATTTCTATACTCTTCATATTTCTTATTATGATGGATTTTATACAAATTTTGATTATTAAAAATGAAAATTTCTCCGTCTTAATGGATGATATTATGAAACTACTCAATGAAATTAGATCAAAGAATAAAAAAAACATTAAGATCCTACCACAATACCGAATCTATTAATTCACAACACACCATATCATTGGGTGATAATTCTAGATAGATTAATCATAGATAATGATTCATTAACATAGAAGAATAGGTATTAAAAAATTTTTGTAGACCATGATCGAATCCTTTATTCCCTAATCAATGCAGGTTCAATGGAAAAAGGAGATGTTTCTCAACAATAGATCATCCCAATGAACAAATCAAAAATCAATATTAAAAAGAATAAAATGAATTTGAGGATAGAGGTACATCCGCTTTAAATATTATATTTTGATTTCTAAAAAAATTTGAAACCAAACTAATGAAATAAGATGATGATTAGGATGGTAAAACTAATGCACTTATAAAAACATTTAGAAGAAATAGGAGTACTGCAGGAATAAGAGGATGATGAATAAAAAAATATTCACAATGTGATAAATACAAAATGAAAAAAGAATCATAAAAAACACAATAATATGATGAGATAGTTGAGAAACTAGAGATAATTTTTAGAAAATTTAAACACATGCATGTAAAAATTGAAATAGAACAATTTTACCATGTTTCGGTAAATGATGAAATCCTATAGGCTATCATCAATCATTGGTCACCTACTCCATGTTAAATGCCAATTTAAAAATATAGAGTAATATCTAATATTATTTTATTTCACATTAATAGTCAGGTTAACATGATATAGTTAAATATTGACCACACCCCAATCACCTAACACATGTATGGTCTTAATAAATGAAAAATATAAAAGATCAACTTATAATTGGAAACCCAATTTTTATTACATTGTAGAATTTTACATTTCATTCTTTCATAGGATTGAACTCTATAATATTATGTAAGTTCTATTCCCCCTATTATTTATGATTTATATCACATGGTTTTACACTTTCAATTTAGTTTTAAATTTTTATCTCCATGTTAGATTCACTGGAGAAGAATAAAGTAGGTAGAAGGAAGAAAAGTTTGTAGGACCATCACATGATTTGAACCAAATTCACATCCTGAATTGAACAAAATAAAAATCCAGAATTCCATACAGTTCACAAATCTAGTTTGGGATAATAATATGAATCCATATTCAAAACATCAAGTAAAATTTGAGTTTGAATTTTCATTAAGTATTTTTCTACTATTCCACCACATAAAATTATTTTAGAGCCTTACCTTCCAACTACATTCCCAAACGTAATTATTTCTTCTATCAAATAAACTATCAGACATAAAAAATTTGGATACTTTCCATTAAATGATATTAAATTTCTTTATCTATATAATTTAATTATAATAATGGGGAAAATAATTATTGGGGATAATTCTGTGGATTAAGATTTGATAAATAATTATTTTAGGACAATGCTAATCATTGTTAGTATTTTTTTATATTTTTTCATTATTTGCTTTTTTTGATATTTACATTAGTTGATATGATTATTAATATGAACTAAACATAGTGTTTTTTTACCATTCATCACATTCCCAAGACATCTGTTGATACAATATTATGTATTCATTCTTAATTATAGTTCTTTTGAAACATAGAAATGTTCTATTCTATAACATTCGTTGAATATGATCCATGACATGAATGAAAAATATTAAAATAAATATGAGTGAGGAAAATATTACATCCCCTTTCTCGTGACACAATATAAATTAATCCATTTAAATTACCATAAAACCCATGAATAAACTTTCTGAGGATGATTCATATTCATGCACATGTTATCCAATATTTATATATATATTTTTTATTATAAAAAACAATAGTTGAGGATATGGATACTAGTGAAACAGATACATATTTTTCATCAATTTGTGTGCAGACTATTTAATGAGAATTTTTGAAGGAAAATTCAGTGTATTCATCACACAGTTAGTTGATATAATATAGTTATGTCTGCGGAAAATCAAAAATCACTATTGCATGAGAAATGATACTATTACAACATTTAAAATTATTATTGTGAAGGGATTATTTGGTAAAATATTTTAATTAATGAATTCAATATTTTTATGAGCCTTCTGTGAGATACTAGGGGAAGAGGGGACATTCACTGACCAAAATTTGATTATCATGCATTTTACATTGGATTGAAATCTCCTTCTTCATCATTAATTGATTTACATCATTTAAATAACTTCACTTATCCTTATAGTCATTTGATATTAAATGTTGAAGCCTCCATAATTGTATGTGATTTTTTAATTACATTTTAGATACATATATTAATTATAATCCTATGGTATTATACTTGTTTTTGAGGTATGTGAATAACTATATTCTATTTAACAATAGGGAAGATTGGAAAAATGCATTTGTGGTAAATTAAATTTTTATATTTATTTATAATGAATTGATAAATTTAAATTTCTGAATGAAACGACTGGCCTATTTCTAAAAGAAGTGAAATAATATACATGGATGATTTATTTACATAGGAAAATGAGTCGCAGATCAATTCTCCATGTCTGATTCTCAAATATTTAAATTTTAATTTAATAAGATTGTTTTATTAATATTTATTTTAAATCATTATAAGGTGAAAAAACATTATTGTATATTGATATTCCATCTATGAAGAGAAGTATGAATTCATTTATGGGGGATTTTATTTGTGAATATATTAAATACAATTTAGTTAATAAAATTATTTTATTTTTATGATTTAATTACTAATGCATTAATGTGAACAAGTTTCTTTAATTTTTTTTATAGATGTTATATGTTATGGGATGATGAAAAATAACATAGAAATGATAATTAAATCTATATAAATGATGAATTTTCACAATGGAGTTTGACCAAAGAGGGCATCTAATCCATATAAGGTAATATAAATTTAAATAAATAGATATGGGAGATGAAGAAACATTAGATGTCATATAATCAATATATTTCATGATGTAGTGAATTTCATTGAAGTATTAGATGTCAAAATGTGGAAATAATATTGGAATGATGAAAACGTGTTTCTCAATGTGAAACTGATGTTTCATGTGGTTATACATGTATATATTTCTGAAGGATAATTCACATCATGAATTCATTACTTTTGGTGCATCATTTACACATTTTGAAATCACTATATTACTTATAAAGTTCCAAATGTTCAAAAAAAATTGATTTTGTGAATTTTGGAATTTTGAGTTTTTTAATGACCGATGAAACATATATGATCACATTTTGACATGTCATAAATTATGAATAATACTATAGAATTTCTAGGGAATTATATGAATCATTTTCGAAGGTACCACTCCGATAATTCATTCTGGAAAACTAGAATTATGGTTCATTTCAGTCAAGATTTTCTAAATAAGATATTATATTTACTACCTTCTACTAATTAGAATGAAGTGGTATATGTTATGTTAAGTAGTTCAATTAATTATGGATTTATTTTTCATGGAATATTAGTTTTAAATTAAATCCATTTGGATCTTTTTCCAAAAATAAAATTTCTCAAATATTTTTTTCATTAATCATACAAATACCATTTTATTATCATATATGGAGTAATATATTCAATGAATTGAATAAAAATCTATTCTTAACATTTGAATTAAATAGATTATTTACAATGCTTAAATTTTTTAGAGTCACAAATTTATTAAATACCTAATGCGTCATTATCATTATGATAAGGGAACACATGTAATTTTTTGGTTCTTTTCCAAGACCATTATATTATACAAATAATAGTTCTAATACAAGATCTTGTTTGTCATCCAAAATAACCAGGATCAAATCTGGGTTGGGATGATTTTCAGGGGGTATTGTAGCTGTACTATAGTAGGAACAGTAGCATACTATAGCAGTGGTGGCACTGTAGCAGCAGAAGAACTGTAGTAGGTACTGTAGAGGCGTCTATACTATAGTTGTAACTATATCAACAAGACTACTATATAGTACTGTTCACCATACGGTCCTTTGGGCCAAAAATTATCTTTCAAGCCATGTTTTTGGGCCACGTGGACTTGGGCCTTCGAGCTATGAAATACGTCTCACTATTCTCACACTAAATATGTCATTGCATTAATAATAAATTGAGTCTTCGTCTCCAACCTTTAAAAAAACCAATGATTACTTTTTCATTATTTCATACCATAATCCATCCTGAAACCATAATTTTAATTTATGATAATATATATTTATTATTAGTAAATCCAAATTATTTATTATTTATTATTTAAAATAAATTAGTTTTGGATTATGTCATAATGTAGCTCGTGATTATTTTGTTATATTAAAATTTTCTATGACCATGTATCTGTGGGTTTTACCTCGATCTATAAAATTACATTCTAAATTATATTTTAGTAGTTTGTTTGATTCATGTTTTAAGTTTCTAAATTGGGTAACCCTATTATAATAAATGATACCCACATGGATAAAAAAAATCACAAAGGAATATTTTTCATAAAAAGATTCATTATTTACCTTCTCAAATTCATCATCATTATCTTTTAAATAACCATATATAAGACTCAACCCCATTACCAAAGAATATAAATTTATTTATTTTTCCAAAGAAATTTCTATGAAAAACATTATATTTTCCATACTATGATTAATGAATTACATAAAAAACATCAATGATACAAATTTTTCATTCAAAATATTCTGAATCTTGATGCACCAGGATACAATGTTTGGTATATATGGTATTAATTTTGTAAACTTTTTAGTGGTATAATAAATATAATAACACAATTTTTGAGGATTACTTATAGTTGTACTTGATGAATTACAAAAATCTTCACAAATATGTTGACTATTTGGTCCAACATCAATATTTTGTATTCTTTAAATATTTTCATCATCAGAATAATTTATCACATCAATATATTAAATGATTTCAACCACTTCAAAAATTTTGGAATGGAACTGTCAAGCAATAAGATATGTATCTTTTGATTATGGTGAATTAATTACTAAAACATCTAAAATTTAATTTTTATCAGACTGATTCGATATATAAGTAGATTATGACTATGAATCTGACAAGCATTCCTCTTCTATTATTTCATCTTTTATTCTTCTTTAATCTCAATAAATAAATTTCAAATAGTTTCTAAATCACCCTTACCATAATTCCTATAAAAAAATTATAATTGATTATTCATTGGGATTTATTACATGAAATTAAAATTCCACAGAATTTCCCATTCTAATTTCAATAAAAAATAGAACTTCAAAAGTTTGAAAATTTTATAAATGTGTTTTTCATGATGGGCGTGGAAATTTATGACCGGATTTATAAAGTTTTTTTGATTATTGTAATTGGTTGAGCAACCAATAATGGTGATATTGATAAGGGTTGATCATAAAATTCATATTCAATGTATTTAATCAAATTTCCCATAAATTTTGATTAAATAATTATTTTATTATTGTTTATCATATTATTTTCATTTTATAATTCATTATCCTCTTGTCTAACTGTTTAAATTCCATAATTGTTTTGATATTTAAATGTAAATAATCATCTATATAATGACTGAAAAAATAATACCTTAATTTTTCTGAGTCTTATGAGAAATCATCATCTTAAAGTCCTCATCAAATATAACGTTATTCTATTCTATATCATAATAGTATATGCATCATATTTACATTTTTTATGAAAAAAATATTTTCCATTAACAACTTCTATATTGGAATCACCCATTACTGATTTTTTAAATATATATATATATAAATATTAAAATAATCATTATTCTGGCCAAGAATTCCTCTCATATTTGTGAATATATTTGTATAATGGAATGATATTAACTCTTTATTTGAAAAATTCTCATTCATTTGATAAAAAAATTATTTATGAATAATGGAATCATATGTATTATTTAATTTATTGACGATTATTAATGGAATCAATAGACTGAAAAACTAACTTCAGCAGGTTAATATTTCACATATTGATATGGAAATCTAAAATTAAAATATCGATAACTCAATTTGTATCCCTATCTCAATTAATCGATATAAAATAGTATGGAACCCATAAAAGACAACATTAACATCTGGATTCATGAGAAAAAAACATTTCTATCATTCTCTTAATATGATAACAATGATGATTCAAATTTTTATTTATCAAAACCCCATAACATCTATGGAATCTTAATACATTTAAGGTATGCATATCCTAATAATTGAACATTGAGACGAACCGGAACTTATTGCATTTATAATGAAAAAATTCCACCAATGATTGTGAAGACAATAACATCCAAACCAATTTAGTAATGATTTCTAATGTATAATATAATTACACAATGATTACTGGATTGTTTATGTCAAAATATTTTTTTTCACATAGTTAATTTCCAATTCATTGTATTTAATAACACATCAAATATGGAATCAGACATTTCATATAATGACATCTTGGTCAACCATGTTTTACCACTTCTTAATTTTCAAAACCTTCTTTTGAAGTCATTGGGCTAAAACGAATGATGGGAATATAATAGTAGAATCAGATTATAATAATTAATAAAATATAATAATGAGTAATAAATAGATATATGATGGATAACAATAAATCTTAAAAATAAATTTTGGGATAAGGGTGACCCAATACGTTATATACAGGCTGGGTTCCAACCATTTATACTTAAGATATCAAGTGTCTCTAATTGAGAACTATAAATTGATTTAATGGTTGATATTAATCCCCAAATGATTTATTAAATTATCTAAAATCATATTTTTTTATGATAAAAATAAATCATACTAATGAATTTAGTTATTATATAATCATTGAAATTTACAACAACATGAATGATTATGAAAAGAATATATTTTTTAAAATAACATAAAAAAGAAATGTAATAGATAATATCAAATTTTAAAAATATAGATGAATATCTTTATGAGTAAAAATTATGTTTTTGTATGAATTTTTGTCCTAGTAACCAATTCCTTCGGTTTATTCTAAATGCAAATACATATGTTAATTTTTATTAAAAAATTGTACAAAAATGTTTTTGTATAAAACATTTAGTCCAACTGATTTATAATATATTATTATTTTTAGAAACATGTATTAAAAAATATTATTTTGAAGAAATTAATGAAAAATTGTTGATTCTATATCTCATTGAATATATGGAAAATTAATTCTATAAAATAACAAAAAATTGATTTTTAGAAAATCAAAACATATATACCGAATCATTGAAAATGAGTTCATTATTGTAATGATATTGTTTAAAATGAACTCTATATAAATGAACATTTGATATTTAAAATTATTAGCATCTGTTTAATATATTTTAATATAAAAAAAGTAATAAGTTTATTCAAAATATCATCTTGTTATTCATGTTTTCCAATAAATAATAAAATGGTATCTTTTTTCATGTGTTGTACTGATGGAAATGGTGCCCTACATGTAAGTGAATTTTTTTTGATTCATGTGACGTGATATTACATAATCAAAACATTCTTGTGTTATCAAAAAATATATTAAACGTTCTCTAAATCATTACATAGTCAATAAGTGTCTGTTTCATCCACAACACTTGAGCATATCAACTTCTTGGTGCCACATGTTTCGAATCTGTAGTGAAATGTGAAACTGAGTTTTCATACCTAAAAAACCAAGACTCTAAATCATGTCCAATGAAGTACATTGTTTAATAATTTGATTTAATAACCAAACTACATCCTACAGATATGTAATATAAAAAAATTAAATAAATAAAATACACAGAGTATATAATTAACCTAAATCCATATTTCCAATAGGATAATTAAAAATTGGTTTTACAACAATATGTTGTGACACTTTGGGGATTTCATCTTATATAGAACATAATCATGCACTAAAAATTCAATTATAAAGAAAATATATAACATAATATGAAATTCTAATCATTCATATAATATTATTTTGATCAACTGGTTCCCATAGTTAATCAATATCTAAATCATTTGGGGTTCCCAAAAGAGTACTAATACTTTTAGTACTGTCTTATCTTAATTTTTTAAGAAGATAATTTTTATATTTTCATTGCGATAAAAAAGATCATCCCTGATTTTGGGATGATTTTAAACATAAAATATTATTTTTTTATATCATCATGTTCATTTTAGACTCAAAATGCAACAAATTTGTAAGGAATAATGTCGATTATCTTTGTTTTGAACAAAAAAAATAGCATCAAAAAAAATTTGGGCAACAAAAGTTTTTCTAAATAGTTATATTATAAACATATTTGGTTCCTAAAAACCCTTATCAATGTAAATTTTTAACAATAATACAATTAATCTCTCATTCAATAATTTATGTGTTTTTTATGTCCACAAAATTCCTTCAATTTTTTTTAAAAAATTTCATGATTAGATTAATTTTCAATGACATTGGGATATTCTACATTAACATACACTTAGTCAAGTTTGTTACAAAATTCACACATCATATTAATTTGAAACAGTTTTATTATTGTAATGTTTTATATAATAGAAGTATACAAATATCTTCATGTATAAATATCAAAGGATAAGTTTATGTACAATCTATTCCCTATTTTTGATAATATATATTAGAAATATATTTAGAATTAATTATACCTACAAAACCATTTTCATCACTTATTTTATGGAAATATCATTTTACTCCAATTATAGAAGTATCATTAAGTCATTTAACCGAAGTGAAACATTTATTCCTATAAAATTTATTGATTTAATATTGATTAGTTTTTATCTAATCATCATCACTAGAATCATCTTTTGGAGTATTAGCATCTAATTCAGATAAATTGTATAAATTTTATAATTAACTTATATAATATCTTAAAGTTCAAAATAGTTGATCTACAACACAAATGAAATTTTTACTAGGTTTATTATTATGAAACAATTTATTTATTTGTTTAATTAAATTTTGTTCTAAAAAACAGGATGAAAATATTTTCAAGGTATAAATTTAGATATATATTTTTCATTTTTACTCTAATGGGTTATGTACATCCCAAAAAGGGTTAATGATTTAAATTTTAATGACACGTAAATAGATAAGTTGATATTGTTTGAAAAAAAGAATTTTTTCATCAATGTTGAAATGTATTATATCCATAAAAACAATATTATTATTATTAAAGACACAATATTCCTTAGTATTTGTAAAATAACCTAAAAATATTCCTTCTTCAAAATTTCAATCAAATATTTATAAGTTATATTTAGTATTAATAATGGGTATTTAAAAAATTATAATTTATGATTATTTTAGCTTCATTTCAATACTTACCTAATACAGAGTTTTGATAATTGAAGTTATTAGAAAAAAAATAATTTATAGTATAACAGGAGGTACTAATTTATTTATACAAAAAATAATTAGGAATTTTATATTCACTCAACATAGTTCTTATTATTTATTAAAAATGTGTATTTTTTTATACTACACAAATTCATTGAGGATTTCAAGGTTCAGTAATTTTATTTATAATACCATTTTATCTATAAAATGTGTCAAAATTATAATTTAAAAATTTTCCACAATTGTAACTAAGAATAGTTATGAAGAATAAGTTTACTTCTCATTTTAAATTGGTTTATTAATGTTTAAAAAAATATTCAGAAATATTTTCTAATAAATAGACGAATGTTATTTTGATTAATCATCAACAAAAACATTACATCGTAATTTCCATCAATAATCCATGTTTATACAGGGCCAAAAATTCCATGTGAACTAACTATGCGACATAAATGTTAGAGGCTACACTAATATATATAAAAATAGCCATAATTTCTTTAACATATTGGAAATCATTGTTAACTTTAGAAATATCAATCTTGTGTTTCTATATAACCATAACTAGTCATTTTATGGAATAATTATCTACTATTTTCTCATTGTATTGTCTTTATTTTAAATGTCATAACAATAATTGGTCTTCCATTTCAATAATACAAGGTAGATATAGTGTTCTAATGTATTATATGTAGTGTTTTATAAAATTTTCATTGTGATGGGTAGAATGAATAAATTTATATTTTGAACTATGAATAATAAATTTAATATTCCGTAATTTTATGAGATTTTCATGATCACAAAATTTTATTATACTAATAATTTTCTACTTTTTCTCTAACAAAAATAAAACATTTATAATTAAATCATCCCCAAGAATAATGAATATAGCAATTCTGATAATTTCTCTATCAACATTATCTCCGAAAGTTAATTTACCTCAATAAATCTTTATAATCTACATAATTCAGTATTTATATTCAGTCATGTGTATGCTGTAAGCACTGTCTATTTATAATATAATTTTGTTATTGTAATATTAATTATTTTCCACAATACATTGAAACATCAGAAACCAAAAAAGAAGGGGTTTTTTATTTTCAGAATGAATGCTTTTTGGGATACCCAAGAGTCAAACATTAAAATTATTATCAAATGTGAAATATTTTGAGAACAATAATTAAAAAATTTTAATGAATATATTTTATTCAAGGAAATTTTTTTCTTCTAATAAACACTAAATTGACACTTTGTGAAAAATTGAGAACACATCAGAACAATGTTTTTATTATTAAAAAAGTTTTCAATTAATAAAAATCATTAAGAAAACCTCTCTCTGAGGTATAATTTGATTTTACATTTTAACTTTTATAATGAATATAGTTAATATTTTGTAGTAGCATTATCAAGATACATATTTTTGAATTGTTTTTCATAAATAAATTTTAATCATCAATATATTTTGAATTTGATATTTGTTGTACAATTTCATTTTTTAAACATGTTTTATAGAAATTATAGATTTTCAAATCTATTCATGTACTGCCTTTAAGGAAACAATTCTTATCGATATATTTATACATATCTAATATAACTATTGTTAAATAATTACTTATTTAATTTTCATTCACATGTTTTTCATGGTAATCATCAAAAATTTTATAAATTTTAAATTTTTAATTTTGTGGAATTTTGAAATTTAAAAAACTTCTTCAAAACAAGGTGATGAATTGTTTTCTTCAAATGAATAAGATTCTTCATCTGACAATGGATAACTACTATCATCATTTATAGAATGATAATTCATATTGAATGAGAAACTTTTGTGGGAGTCTGAATTTTATTTACCAATGGGTATTTTTTTCATTTATAATTTTTTTTATAGAATATGATATTCTTATGATATGATTTATCACTATCAGGTGAATTCTCATATGAGATATCTCCCATAGTATTAGTCAATTTATCTTTTCCTTTTAGAATCATTTTTGTGCCTATATAACAACAAATAATAACTATTAGACTTCATTTCCATCATAGACATGCTCTTCAGCTTAATAATTTTTTTTCTTCGATTTCAATCATTTATATATTCAAAAGATATAGTTTTTGATGAATCCTTTTTATAACCTTTTCCATTATGTTTTTTCTTATTTCAATAATGTAAATTCTTTCTTCCAACTCCCACGTTCATTATGTTAAATATATTACCAAATTAATTTCCATATTTTTTCTGATGAACTACTATTTGATTCAACTATAGCATTCATCTTTTATGAATATATTAAATCATTCCAAATATATTTATGTTCATTATGAACATTAGAAGTAGTAGAAACATAAAATTACACATTATTAAATTTAATTTTTTTCTACATTGACTTTCAATCATACCTCATACTATATATGAAGTCCAATAAAATAAACATGTGTAAGGGTAGTAATCCTTATTGTATCATTCATAGACTTTAATTTGAATTTCAATTCACCGCAATATTTATCTACAAAATCTTCCACTAATCTTACATCAATATGATCTTTTTCACCAAAAGACTGTAAGTATTTTATCGTATTTTTAAATCAACGATTCATTGTGGATGTAATTTCTCAGTGTAGGAAATCATATCAGTGATATTAATCTTGAAACATAGGTATTTATTTTTCAATGACTAATGATGATACCAAATGATTTAACTATAATATAATAAACATTCTTTTTTTACACTACCAGAAATAAGACCTATACTAATAGAACAATACACATGGGTTTGAATAAATATTTGGATAGGATAGATTTTTATTCCAATTCTAATTATTTAAAATAAAAGTTGATATATACTATCAATTTTGTGGAATGACCATTAGTTTAAAAAAACATTTGGTATATATTGGATATAAAAATTAATTTTTTAAAACTATTGGTATTAAAAAAACTATTTACCTAGAGTAATGTTACTCTTCCTCCTATTTCACTCCCATCCAGATTTTGAACCTACAAAATTAATTTTTCTCCTCCACAAACTATAATCTCTCCCAACTTATGGTTTTTATTTTTTTATTGTTTAATATAAAATTACTAAGTAATTTATAGATTATATCTTTTTTCAATGTTTATTTTAATTTATTTTCATGGTCTGAATGAATAATATAGATTCAATTTTTTTCATATTTTCGATTAATTAAATTTATATCAGGTTTAAATATATTTATTATTGAATTATATATTAATATGTATTAAAAGTGATGTATGTTTTTTTGTTCAATAACACTCTATATATATAAAAATATATTATGAATATATTTTGAACTATTTTTACAGAGAAATAAATATTATTATAAAATTAATTATAGCCATTATTCATATTATATTGACAAATATGATTTTTTATTTACTGAATCGATGTTTTTTTGAAGTTTTTAAAATTGTAAATCACATAGTGAACATTTCATTAAATATTAAGAAGAGAAGAAATTACCAACAATATGATACAATAGATGTGTCTGATTATAATAAGGTGATTTCCCTCTGATAAATACTTTTTCGTATTTTTGAAATTAAATATTTTTTGATAGCATCTTCTCCCAATTTTGGGAATACTATTTTTCATGTCAATGGTTATAAATAAGGGTTGAATTATTAGTTTCAAATAGGCCATAGTTAAAATAATTAATAATAAATTTGAAAGGATTGAAAAAATAAAAGGATGATCACTATGATTTGTTTCAAATAATGGTTTGACAACTACTTCAACAATAAATGATGTTACACTTACTTCGCTACCCATTATGATCACACTTGTATTATTTATTTCATTCCAATATTCATAAATATAAAATTGGTTACTTCCACATCATTCAGTAATTCTATCATCCATTAGTATAATTGTTTTTCTTTTTCTAAAAACCCATGGATGATTCCTTTTTTCAAAATTCAATTTTATTTAATTTGTCTAAATCATCTAAGGTATATTAAAAAATTATTTTTTTATACTAATATTGTTGTCAAATTTGTTAATCTTATATTTTTCAATTTATTATTTTTTTGATATGTTCAATACAATTTTAGTCTATTTGGGTATTGTTTTCTTAACTCAAATGTTGTTGTGGGATATAATGTTGGGGGTATTATGAGCCTCTATTTTTATATAGTGTTTTTTTGGTTTTTGTCCTACTAAAATGTGAGAACTACATCATTATATAGTTTTTTAAAGATGATTTCAATTTCCATAGCTCATTGGACTCCATAAAATAGGCCTCTACACACATGGGTGAAATCATATCTATAATATCATTTTAAATTTGAATTTAAAATTGAAATAAATTTCTAGTGGACCAATGGTATTCCCAATACTGATACCGTGTCACCACATCCAGGTCCATGAGATATCAATGATCAAACGTCAGTTTCATAACTTATTTAAATTCAAGACCAAAGATGAAGATTGTTAACATCACAATAATTAATCCCAAAAATTGCAACTATATATTCCTCAAAATTTTAGATCGTATTTTTATAAAAAACTATTACATTGTATTATTTGTTCTCAATATATTTTTTTAGATGACCTCATACCATTATATGTAAATGTACTTGAATACCACTCCACACTATCTTTGTTAAGAAATTCATTTTCATCCACTTATTCAGAATTAAATATCTCAATTATAATAACATCAATGATGAAAGAATCCAAACAATTTTCAGTAGACACATTGATTTCCAAATATGAAATTATTTATAATATATATGGAAGGATCATTTCTATCCAAAAATAGTTGTCATGTTGTGACCCATAGAATTGTCTCTCCCCCAATCAGACACATTTTTGTTTCTATCAAAAGTAACTGTCATCAAAACACATCAATATATTATAAATCCCTATATAATGGGAGAAACATTCTGGGAAACATGACATATCAATTTCCTCATTATGTCTATAACATATAACATATAATTTTGTGGTTCCCAGTATATGGTTCTCTTAATACTTAACCATGTATTAATGATAAAATTGTTCCATTATGACACATGAATCACTCTTTATATTCCAAAACCAATGTATAATTAAAAACAGATCAGTATTACCTCCCAGATTGATCATTCAGTAAATTTTTTCACATCCCAAATTTTAACTCTCATAATAATGAATTTCAAAAATCATACAATAGAAGAACGTTTTTGGCATTGATATTGTAGAGACCCATACTTTACATACATAGACATTAAATTAATTTTTCGGAATACTTAATACTTTACAAAAACAGATGCCCAATGACTATATTAGTTTAGTGTCTTTAGAAACTAGGAACATATTCTTCTAATCATAGTGAAAGATATTTAACTTCTTCCATAAAGATATTACCCTTTGGTTTTATTATCTAAACCATTTCGTTATATCCTAGGGAAAAGAAAACATAAAAAGGGTGAGCTCAAATGCTCAGTAAGGGTAAATATAGAGAACTTAAAAACAATCCATACACAATTGAACGTAAAAAAAATAACATAAAACAACAATATCGTGATCAATGAAAAAAATCTTGGCAGTACTTATGACATAGATCACTAAGGAACATTAATCATGATAAAATAAAAAATTTAATTTTGGACAAAAATAAAGACCATGATATGATTTCCATATTAGCCAAGGAATTGCTTCCAAGACCATCATAGTGGACAAAGTCCCTTACTGAATTGAGTTCACTCCTTATTCCAGTCCTGTATTAATGAACGAGATTAACTTTCCATTACAGCCATGTATATCTCTTGAGATATAAATATTTACCAATGAATTGGAGTGAGATATAGGTCCCACCAATCTCATAATGAAACCATTATTTTGTGTGCCAAAAAATAAACATAAATCATTCATAATAACCCCATGAATAAAATAGGTTTCATAAACATCATCCCATCATAACATAATCCATATAAAATAAATGGATATAATTTCATCATAAGAAAAATAAAACCCTGTAAATAATATAGACATTATACTTGAAACATAAACATACTAAATATTGTCATCTTAGATGGAAAATAGTTTTGATATAACACATGAAATGAATTAATGAGGGAAATATCCTTTCTTCTTCAAAATCATTTTCTTTTCTCGAAATGACATAAAATTTTAGAAGAGATGAATTTTGGTTGAAAATAATCAAGAAATATTTCATATGAAGCTTCATGGAAATAAGGCATTATGAAATCATAAAAATCCATTCATGCCGTATAATTTTAAAAAAACATTCTCCTTGTACTTTTGCTGGAAATGTCAAAAAGTTCTTCTTATGGTAATCAAAAGAATGATTCCTTCCAAAATACAACATAAAAGTCAATTAGGGGTAAACATGAATTAAAAAATACATGGAATAATATTAAACACTTTATGTAAAAATAAATATGGACATGGATGAAATATATAACCCCAGTAAATACATACGTATAAGCAATCTCGGATAAAAATGAGATTTGCAAAATTATCCCTTACCTTAGGTCCAGTTTCTTCCGTACGTGTCTGAAACACCTATATAGTGGGATTAAACATATTACTAACTTGTAACATAACCATAATAATATTTATAATATCATATATGATTCATTTATGCCTTTATATTACCCGTTACTTTGTAAATTCCATTTAAAGCACCATTTTGGGTAAAATCATTTCACTTATAGTACATATTTCGACTTGTCATTCATGATATTGGAACATATATCCTGATTTACTTAATTCCTGAATGAAAAACATGATTTATATTTAATATATATTATGTATATATATATATGATAGATCGATAAATGGACGGAAATACACCGTTCATGGAGACGGTAGGCCGTACGTACGCATTAACGCTGTTTTCATTTCCTTATTGAATTGAATTGAATTAATGAAATGAAACATATATGTACATAAATAAAGTATCATAATTATGTAATATATTTCATGATTATTTATTATATATACTTTATAATCATACTTGAATGGTAAATCATGGAAAATGAATCTCATCGCATTTGTGGAGACGGTAGTCTGTACGTATGCACAAGCGACAATATCATTCTTTTGATATTAAAATCATATATAATTGGTTGGTATATCATATATAAAGAATCACTATAATGTTATATTTATTATTTATACCATTTATACTCATTATTATACCCATCCAAATGATGAAATCTTTGAATAACAAACTACACCATGATGTGGAGACGGTAAGCCGTACGTACGCACGTGTGGTGACTTTTTCATTCATAGGATGGATAAAATTACTAATATGGTTGTAAATTTTTAAAATAGAATCACATTATATACAAGATAATGGAGTTATTATTTGAAAATGGAAACAAAAAAGAAGGATGTTATCGAAGAAGAAAGGAACTTGAAATAGGTGGTGAGATATTTACCTCTTCTTCGGGTTCTTTCTATTGATTTTAACAAAAAGAATCTATAGGGTGGTTCAATTACAAAAGTAAGGCCTCTAGGATGAAGGGAGGACAATTTAGAGGGTATTTTGGCTGGGTTTGGGCTATCCAAATGGCTTTGTAAGTGTGAATTAGAGAGAAGGGGGTGGGAACATTTATAAGAGGTGTGAGGGAAGCTTAGAAAAAACATAAAATATTATTTTATAATAAATTCATATTCGATTTATAATGGCTCCAAAGTGAAATATTTTGAGGATAGTGTGGGGATGGGTCACAATCCTCTAAAACAATAGGTTTTAGAAAATTTTAGTTTACCATTTTATCATTATCAATTAGATTTAACTCTATGTTAAAAGATTTTACATTTACCGTGTCTTCTTGTATTCTTACACTATTTGGATTATAAAGTTAATATAAACTGCCAACCAAACACACAATGGTTCTTTAATCTCATATATATTATTATATAAGTCTTTTGGCCGATCCTTAGATTTTTAGGACCATTATATCAATTAATACTATAATATTTGTTTTAAAAACTCTTTTATGTCAATTTTAACACTATTTGGTATTTTGTTTTTTCTAAATTCATAATAGAATTATTACTTAGAAAAACATTCATCTAACAAACCCTAATATGTTATATTAACCTAGAAAATTATTTTAATTCAAAAACTGTCTCAAATTACAATTATTTGTGTATTTATAATATCAATTATTTTAATATTTCATTAATAAGGTAATTAATGCATCATCATTATGCCATCAATAAATAAAATTATTTAATGTCTAAAAAATTTAAATAAAACCCCATTATTTATAAAATATTATTAGGTTTATAATGAATATTTATAGTCGAGTTTGACTTATGTATAACCCTATATTAAAAATGTTTAAGTTACTAAACTTTGATTTTAATTATTTTAAGTCTTCTTTGAATTAAATAATAATAAATGTCATAATCAAATACATGTGGACCTAAAGGGTAATATTTTATTCCTAAGGTAGTTTTTGGTCTAATTACACTTATCCAATATAATTAGGACATGTGATAGGGTAATAATAATATCATTTTTACACTTAATTACCCTATTTACTTTTAACCGTGGTAAATAAAAGTAAAAAGTTACTATTCATCAAAAAATATTTCTTCTCATTAAACTAAATTTTTCTTACTGATATCAACCATGTCTCTCAGATTTTGAAATTCAACTCACAGAAACGGTAAAATTGTGTTTTATGTATATTTGAAAATGGTCTTAGGAGGTGGGTAAAAGACGGTAAATGGTTCAATATATTTTTTATATATAAAAAATTATTATAAAATGATAACAATGAATTACATTGAACGTATATATGTATTATATATCTATTATGACAGAAAATAAATTTTAATAAAATAAATTATTAATTAAAAAAAATGTTGGTTTCAACCAATAACTCATTGTTTTCACTATTCATCAAAAATTGAATGTATTCAGAAAAATACCAAAAATTCAACCTAGGATAATTTCAATATTCCAAATCCGAATATAAAGTCCATTTTGAATGATAAAATTTATAAAATTTCAAAATGTGGTTATTACTATTCATAACAGCTAGTTTATATAATATTTTAATTACATATCGTTGTTTAGTGAAACCCAGTATTACATACTACACACGCTATCGAGGAAGGTCACGATTGCATGTAATGAAAGCCATGAATGGGATGTGTGTAGTGAAATCTCCCTCTAGTGTTTCATATAACATAAAAAAAATTATATCATTTATATATTAATTAAAATATATACTTAATGTTGCCTATAATAATTTCCACAAAACGAACTTGAAATTGTGTGTAACATGAGTCAAGAATAGTGTTGCGTATACTGCAAGCTAATACGTTGTTTCATATAGAACATTATAATCATGGTGTGGTGTATAATAGAAGACATCAAAAAAATTAAAAATAATATATCTCATAAAATATTTGGGTGTTACATTTTACCCCCCTTAAAATGAATTTCGACCTCGAAATTCGTTGGGGTTATAAATGGTTTTCTACTTGAAAGTTTCTTTAATAGAAACAAAAATTGTAAAAAGAAATAATAAATCATCATTTCTAAAAGGAACATTAGAAACATAATGGATACCTATATTAACTAATCACGGGGTTTCCTCATTGGAGAACCTTGGTGAAAATATGGATATGGAAGAGAAATCTAACTATAAAGTTCAGATGGAGAGTTGTTGAAAACGTGGATATGAAAAATACAATCATCACAAAGCCATAAATTTTTGATGATCTAAGGTACAATCTAGGAAAATGTTTTTGGTTTTCAAGAACATTTCCCAAAAGATGAAAAAAAAATTGGAATTTGATGAAATACTTAATTGATTTTGGTACAATCTCACCATTGGACATTCATTGAACAATTTCAACTTCATCTTTTAAAGAAATGATGATGAATTTGTCATTCCGGAAGTGTTAACAGATCATGCGATATAATGATAGGTCATTCCATATCTCTCAAACAAATGGTTATCAAAAGTTATTAAATATACATAAGTCTATCTATGGTGAGGTTAATTGTATATGGTTCAAGAAATGGACTTAAACTCCAACTATCATACCACTTAATAAAATAAAACTAATTTCGACTAACCAGTGACTTCCTATAGGCCAGTGGTAGGAGATAAAGGCATGTAACACTATTGTTGTGGGTTTGACTCCCGCAGCCTTGTCCGACGCGACGGGTTTTCGCCCGTTCTACAGGTTGTCCGTTTTCATAAATTATACTATTACAACATTCTAGAAATAAAATCGAAAAAAAGTTGTAGCCATAGAAAATACTATCTGATGTTCAACTTAATCCATTCCAACCTTAATAATTATCCAAAATACTTCTTTCCAAACTAGTTGTATAAATATAATAATTACTAAAAAGTTCATATAACAAGAACGTGAATACCATCATTTATCTCTTATATATCACATGATATATCTTGTTGGTCACATTCCAAACATGTGATTACCATAATCATATATTCTTTTGAAGATTTAATACTCATTGAACTTTAGTGAAAACATGAATGCTATCAAAAGATAACTCTTTCCACATACCAAAATCCCAAAAAATATCATATACTTAAACCATGATATCACTTTGTCCTTATATCAATCATGAGCTCATTAATAATATCCAAAATATTATTTTCTCCTTGTCCATTCATTATGTTCATATCATTTGTTTTCCAAAAATATGTAATTAACCTTTCATGGTTACTAGTACCATTCAACATATACTTTCAAATACTCAAGGAAAAAACAATAGTGTAATAATCCATAGATATTTCATTATTCTATATTACCCTTAAATTAACTATACCACATTACACTTGATAAACATAAAATCATTCCACTACTTTCTTAAACCATTGATTGAGCTTCATCATTTTATTCCTCAACACTTCTTTCATATCATATATCATTTTTAGTCACCTCATCATCATCAACATAAATACTACCCATACGACCATGTTGATTCTCTTCATGAGACTTTCCCTTAGGTCATTGGTTTGCATAATGCCCAAACATTCCACATTTAAAACATTTAACTGTTGTTGTTGTCTTAGAAATACCATTATCATTGTCCATAATGTTAACTGATCCCTTTCCATTGCAATTAATATCTTTGTGTACTTCATTTCCACACCCATATCATATTCCAGTTCCTTTGAATCATTCTAATTTATGTCTCTTCCCACATGATTTACATGAGGAAAATATAACTTTATTTCCTCTATGATCATCATGAAACTCATTCGTTCCATTATTAACTGAGTCAGGAAACTTAAAAAAGTTGAGATTATTGATTATATTATGAGATTTATGATTAGGCATAATAATGATGTTTCACCTTCCATATCCCATTTCATTTTCTTGATCATGAATAATATCATTCCATTGTCCATTGTATTCTCCATTAACATGAATATTTTGGATTCCATCCATTTTCTAAAACCTAAAAAGAATAGTGTGGGAGGGAAAAATCAAGCTAGGAAAATGACATAATCAAGGGGAGTACTTTCGATCTCTAACATCATAGGTTTAATCCTAGGTTATTCATGATCGTTATCATAATTCTCAGAATGTAACAAATACTTATAATTAACCTTAGGGAAATTCCTAGACATAACATAGAAATATTTATAGGGATCTCACTAATGTTTTCGGATCCTAGATTCCAAAGGTTAACTAAACCTTTGCTCTGATACCAACTTTAGAGACCCATTATTGACGTACATAGACATTGCATTACTTTTGGGGAATACTTAATACATTATAAAAAATATACGCCCAAAGACCGTATTAGTTTAGTGAATTTGGAAACTTAATACATAATCTTCTAATCATGGTGAAAGATCTTCAAGATCTCCCATTAGGATCTTCCCCTTTGGGTTTCTTACCTAAAAACTTTCTTTATATCATGTGGAAAAGAAAACATAAAAAGGGTAAGCTGAAATTCTCATTAAGGTTAAACATGGAGAACTTAAAAACAATCCATAAACACTTGAATGTAAAAACATAAAAATCTTGAGCAATGAAAGAAATCATGGTAGTAGAGAAGTCATAGATCATAAAGGAACATTAATCATTATAAAATAAAACATGTAATTGTGGAAAACCACTATTAACTTGATATGTTTTCCATTGTATCCAAGTCATTGCTTCCAAGACCATCATAGTGGACAATGTCCCTTACTGAATCGAGTTCACTCCTTATTCTAATCTTGTATCACTAAACCAGATAAACATACCATTCCAGCCATGTCGTATCATCAGATATAAATCATTACCCATTGCATTGGAGGGAGATATAGGTCCCACCCATCTCATAATGAAATAATTCTTCCTTGTGCCACAAAATAAACATTAATCATTCATAATAACCCAACTAATTAAATGGGTTTCCTAAACATCATCTCATCCTAAAATAATCCATATAAAAGAAATGGATTTTATTTAATCATACGAAAAATCAAACCATTTAAATAATAGAGACATTATACTCAAAACATAAACATAATAAATAATTCCATCTTAGATGGAAAATAGTTTTGATAAAACACTTGAAATTTATTCATGAGGAAAATGTCATTTCTTCTTCAAAATCATTTTTTTTCTCAAAATGACATAAAATTTTAAAGGAGATGGATTATTGTTGAAAATAATCCTGAAATAATACATAGGAATCTTCCTGGAAGAAAGGAGTTATGAAACCGTAAAAATTTGTTCATGCCGTATAAGTTAAAAAAACATTCTCCTCGTACTTTTGCCGGAAATGTCAAAAAGTTCCTCATATGGTAATCAAAAGAAATATTCCTTCCATAACACAATGTTAAAGTCAAAGACAGGTAAACATGACTTTAATAATACATGTAATAATATTAAACACTTTTTTAAAAACATTTTTATGGACATGGATGAAAAATATAACCCCAGTAAATACTTGCGTATAAGCAATCTCGGATAAATATGAGATTTGAAAGATTATCCCTTACCTTAGGTTCAGTTTCTTCCATACTTGACTGAAACTCATATTTAGTGGGTTTAAACGTATTATTTAATTGTAACATAACCATAATAATATTTAATATATCATATATGATTCACTTATAACATTATATTACTCATTCTTTTGTAAATTCTATGTTAAAGCAGTGTTTTGGGTAAAATCATTTCACTTATCGTACATGTTTCAACTTGTTGCTCTTGATATTATTACTTACATAATTATTTACCTAATTACATAATGTAAAACATGATTTATATTTAATATATATTAAGTATATAAATATATATGATAGATCGATAAATGGAAGGAAATACACCGTTCATGAAGACGGTAGGTCGTACGTACACATGAATGTTGTTTTCATTTCCTTATTGAATTTAATTGAATTAACTAAATGAACAATATATGTACATAAATCCAGTATCATTATTATGTAATATATTTCATGATTATTTATTATATATACTTTATAGTCATAAATGAATGGTTAATCATGGAAAATGAATCTCATTGCATTCATGGAGACGATAGTCCCTACGTACGCACGAGCGACAATATCATTCTTTTGATATTCAAATAGTATAAAATTGGATGGTATATCATATATACAGAATAATTATAATGTTATATTTATTATTTATATCATTTATACACATTATTATACCCATTCAAATGATGAAATGTTTGAATAAGAAACTACACCACGGCATGGATACGGTAAGCCGCACGTACGCACGTGTGGTGAATTTATCATTCATAGGCTAGATAAAAGAAAAAATATGGTTGTACAATTTTTATAATAACATCACATTATATAGAAGATACTTGAGTTATTATTTTAGAATGGAAACAAAAAATAAGTAGGAAGTTGAAGAAGAATGAAACATGAAATATGTGGTGAGATATTTACCTCTTCTTCGGGTTCTTTATTTTGATTTTATCCAAAAGGCTCCTTAGGTTGGTTTAATTATTAAATGAAGGCCTATATGATGAAGTAAGGAAAGTTTATAGGGTATTTGGGTAGGGTTTGGCCAAGCCAAATGGATTTTGATGTGTGAATTAGAGAGAAGGGGGAGTTCCCTTTTATAAGAGGGGTGAGGGGCACCATAGAAAAAACGTAAGATATTATTTTATAATAAATTCCTATTTTCTATATAATGGCTCCAATGCGACTTATTTTGAGGATAGGGTAGGGATGGTCCGAAATCCATTCAACCAATAGGTTTTAGACAAGTTTTGGTTACGATTTTATCCTTATAATTTAGATTTAACTCCAAGTTAGATAATTTAACTTTTACTGCGTCTTCTTGTATTCTTACACTATATGGCTAATAAACTTAATATAAACTACCAACTAAAACCGAAATGGTTCTTTAAGGTCATATATATTACTATACAAGAATTTTGGCCGATCCTTAGATATTTAGGACCATTAGATCAATTAAATTTATAATATTTGTTTTAAAAACACTATTACGTCAATTTTGACACTATCTGGTATTTTGATTTTTCTAAATTCATAAAAGAATTATTACATTGAACAAAATTCACCTAAAAAACCATAATATGTAATATTAACCTATAAAATTAGTCTAATTCATAAAAATTCTCAAATTTTAGTTATATGTGTATTTGTAATATCAATTATGTTAATAAATCATTAATAAGGTAATTACTGCATCATCATTGTGTCATAAATAAATTAAATTATTTAATTTCTAAAAAATATAAATAAAATACCATTATGTAGGAAATATTTTTATATTTATATTGAATATTTATAGTCGAATTTATCTTTTTTATTACCATATATTAAAATTTTTTTTAGTTATTAAACATTATTTTTACTATTTTTACTCTTCTTTGAATTAAATATTAATAAATGTCCTAATCTAATCCTAGTAGATATAATGGGTCATATTTTATTCCTAAGTTATTTTTGGTCGAATTAAACTTATCCAATATAATTAGGACATGTGTTAGGGTAATAATAAAATCATTTTTACCCTTAATTACCATATTTACTTTTAACAGTGGTAAATAAAAGAAAAAAGTTACTATTCACCAAATATTATTTTCTTCTCATTGATCCACATTTTACTTAATAATAACAACCTTGTCTCTCAGATTCTTGAAATTCAACTCAAAGAAGAGGTAAAATTATGTTTTATGTAAATTTGGACATGCCCCTAAGAAGTTGGTAAAAGACAGTGAAAAGTTCAATAAAATTTTTATATATCTAAAATTATTATAAAATGACTCTAATTAATTACATTGAACATATAAAGGTATTATGTATCTATTTTGACCTGAAATAAATTTAAATAAAATAAATGATTATTTGAATAAAATATCGGTTTTAACCAAGAACTCTGTTTTTTCACTATTCATAAAAAATTTAATGTTTTCAGAAAAATAACAAAAATTTACCCTAGGATAATTTCAATATTCTGAATCCAGAAATGAAGTCCATTTTGAAAGATAAAATTTAAAAAAATTCAAAAAAGGGTATTACTATTCATAACGGCTAGTTTATATAATATTTTAATAACGTATCATTGTTTAGTGAAACCTGGTATTGCGTACGACACACGCTATCGAGGAAGGTCGTGATTGCGTGTAATGCAAGCCAAGTTAGGGAAGTGTTTAGTGAAAGATTACATTGGTGTTGTGTATAACATAATCATAAATTATTTCATTTATACATTAATCAAAATCTATACACAATGTTTTGTAGAATAATTTCCACAAAACAAACTTGAAATTGTGTGTAACACGAGCCAATAATAGTGTTGCATATACTGCAAGCTAATACAGTGTTGTGTATAGTACAATATAATCTTGTTTTAGTGCAAAATAGAAGACATCAAAGAAATTAAAAATAAAATATCTCATAAAATCTCAGGGTGTTACCCATATGAAGTTGTGGAAGGATTTAATTTACCTTCCCTCACTGAAAATTGCTTTTTTTATTATAGGGCATAAAGGAGGATACAAAGCATCCCCCCCCCTCCCAAAGCCTTCAAGGAGGGTGGAAGTGGTGGAATCCAAGGGCATCTCCCTGGAGAAAAGACAAACACTCCAAGGGAAGGGACCTAAGTTATTATAAAGAACCGGCTCATCCTCCTGACTTCCAATCTGTGAAAGCGTATCAACCGCGAAGTTAGCCTCCCTCCAACAGTGCTTCAATGTCTGCCCAAGATCTGTTGCCAGCACCCATCTTTAGATCACATACACCAGATCCCAGGCCGGTTCATAAATACCATGCATCGACCTGACGAGGACATCAGAATCTGATTCCACCTCATCAACCAAAAAACCAGCCCTCCGACAAACAGTGATTCTTGTGAGAAGCACCCAAGCCTCTGCACCTAAAGAGATTCCAGGACCAAAGAACGCGCTGAAGGCTAGCAACACTGAGCCAGGTGAATCATGCAGAACCCCACTTCCCCTCATAATCCCATTAATCATGGAGCCATCAACATTATGTTTAACCCCTTGGAGCGGCGGAGACCATATGATCCATCAGCCAACCAGTCCACCCGCCATGGGTGAAACTAGCGAATCACAAGAACCCAGAAACTGGTGACCCCCATTCAACAAAGAGCCCAATTCGAAAATGAGGGCTTTCAACCGGATCCACAGAAACTAAAGAGATCTCTCGTCGCCCAGTCGAGATAGATTACATGCCTCCCAAATAATCCAACAAATGGAAGCGAGAATAACACACCTTGCCATGCCTTCCATAGTCCTTCCCTCCAATCCTTGAAGCCAGGCCACCAGAAAATCTTGGAAGGAAGTATGGAAATGAAAATAGCACAGGAGAGGAATGAATTGCGACCAGAGGAACACCGCCCATTCACTCTGTAAAAAAAGGTGAAGCGCAGATTCATTCCGAGGATTCCTGCAGCAAAAACCGTGTGAATACAAATGCAAAACCTTCCTCTGGATGTTATCCTCCATTGGAAATGCTTTGTTTTTTATTCGCCAAACCAGAAAATTCATTTTGATGGGGATTTCTTTGCACCAGCTCTTCGAGGTCCATTCGTTCAGTAGCAGCTCCTCCTGAGACAACCTCCTGTAATCCCGGCTAGAGAATTTACCCGAGCTCGAGCCAGTGAAGAAGCATCTGTCAACCTCTGAGTTCATGATAATCTCCTCATAAATCTTCTACTGCTCCCTACTGAGAACTTCTTGAAGAAGATCCGAGTATGTGCTTTCTTATTTAATGGAAATTTCTGGTGATGGACACCCAGGGAAGAACAAACGCTCACCTGACCAGTTGTTATTCCAGAAACTAATATCACCTCTCCCAATAATCCACTATGTCGAACTCTGAAGAACACCCATAAACGAATACATGCGCATTGCAAGGTCAGTCATCAACGGCCTGCGGGGACCTGTGGCCACCCAATGCACCCCATAACCGGCTCTGAAAAAGGAGGCCCAAAGAGAATCCCCTGAAATAATTTCCCACGCAAGCCTCGCCTGCATGCCCTTCATTGTATCATTAATGTCATGTAACCCAACTCCGCCTTCCTCGATCGCTTTGGCCAGACGGGACCAAACAGCCCAATGGCAACAACCTGTGTGATTGACATCCCAATGAAATGCATAAAGAACCCTCTCCATCCGTGTAATGGTGCTTCTAGGAGGTCGAAGGTCCGAGAATACGTGCATAGGAATGGTAGATAACACAGTGTTAATCATGGTCACCCGTCCCCCAAAAGATAACAACTTGTTCTTGTAGTTAAAAATCTGCCCCATACCCCGATTAATGGCATCATCAAATAAAGACTTTTTGATGTGTCCACAAGAAAGTGGAACACCAAGATAATGAATAGGAAGTAGTTGTTTCGGGCTACCCAGGATATTCTGGATAGTCCTACATCAATTACCTGGGAATTTATTAGAGATAAAAACATGGATCTTCCGGGAATTGATGCATTGTCCGCTCAAGCGCCCATACCTGGAAAAAATCTCCATGAGGCCCCTCAACGATCGTCGCCTGCCATTAGTGAAGATCAAAATATCATCGTTGAACATCAAATGAGACACTCCTTGCCATTTCTACTTAGAAAAGGAACCAACCTCCTACTCTCCATTCCGCTATGAAGATTCCTAGATAAGACTTCCTGTGCCAAGATAAAGAGGCTTGGAGAAAGTGGGTCGCCCTGCCTAACACCATGAACTGATTTAAAGAAGCCAAAACATTTTGCTTTGAGAGAGATAGTAAGCCACGAGGAAGAGTACCACCAAAAGTAAAGTTCGCAAAACCATTCCTGAAATCCAAAACGTCTCATCACACGAGTCAGAGAACTCCACTCCACTTTGACGTAATCTTTGTTCACATCCACCTGAAAATTGACATTAGAACCAACAGCTTTCCTATTAATATCAGAAACCAATTCGCTAGCAATCACCATTGCCCCTTGAATGCTATGGCCTTTGACAAACCCATGTTTCTCCCTAGACACCAACCGAGGAATGATCCTGTTCAACCTGTCTACAATCAAGCTCGCCAGAATTTTATACGACATTTTACAAAGACAAATGTGTCTGTAATGGTTGATATTAGTGGGCTATTTAACCATCAGAATCAACACCACCCTTGACGCAGCAACACCTTGATTGAGGGCACCACCCTGAAAAAATTCCTGAATCGCCATCACCACCTGACGACCAACAATACCCAATGCAACCATGTAGAAAGCCCACGGAAAACCATCCGGACCTGGAGCAATATTAGGGGAGACCGTAAAAAAATCCTCTTGATTTCCTCCTTTCTTGGTGTAGCTATCAAAGATTCATTCTCAGGGCCTTCCACCAAGTGTGTAATGCACTCCCAGAACCCCAGCTCTGCTGACCCATCCTCCACATCCTCATATCGAGAAGGGATCCCTCCTACCAAAAGGCCTTCAAAGTGTTCCAGTGCCAATCACCCCACCACATCCACCTCTGAAGAAAAAACTCCATTATCCAGATTAATATTGAGTCTCAAGTTAATCCTTTCGCTTAAACACGCATGAAAAAAATAACTGTTGTGATCGCCTTCCTTCAACCATTTCACTCGCGATCGCTGCTTGTATTCTCTTTCAACTTCCAGTAGCTTCTTCGCATGAAATATGCACTTGTCACATTGGATAGTATAGCTATTGTCGTTCCAACTGTTCTACAGCTCCTCCTCCAACTCCTGAATGTCCGCCTCAATAGAGCTCACACCCGACAAGTCATTCAGCCTAGAAGCCAACCATCCATGAATGTCTCTCTTAAGACACTTCAAACGGTTGGTGAGGCCACGCCAAGAACCATCATTTTCCTCCTACTCCCAAGAGGATCTCACCATGTGCATGAAACCCTCCACTTGATGCCAGCTACAAGAATAATGAAAAGCCTGCTGCCCAGCACTATCACATCTCACCTCAACCAGTAGGGGAGCATGGTCCGACAATGAGGGTGTTAAATGAGTTACCGTCGACCTGCTCCAAATGAGGTGTGCCCCCTACGATTATTTCACCATGTGAACCGCTTGCCCTTGAACCCCAAGTCCAGAATCCCAACTGAATTAATGAAGTCATGAAGGTCCTGCATGGCATCCAAAGAGGGGATCTAACCACCCCTTTTCTCCTCCGCATCCACAATAGTGTTGATAACTCCACCCACAAACCATGAGATATTTCCGGGTTGGAAAGTCCCCAGGAAGCGCCACAGATCCAACCTCCTCGGCGTATCATTTCTAGCATAGACAAAGGAGAAAAATAACTCTCCACCAGCACAAGAGATCATCGTGTTAATACATTGAGCAGAAATACTGACCACCTCCAACTGAACGTTCATCTTCCAGAAAATCTAGATATTGGAGTCAACGGAACCTCCATGCAGAAACAAAGGATACACCATCTTCTTCACTACTGAGGAAAGCTACTTAGGATTCTGTTAGACCTCGGGGATAACCACAACACATGCTGAACGTTTCTGAGATTCAACCGCCATGAAATCACATTTTTCTTGCGCCCCCAAACCACGGGCATTCCAGATCATCACAGACAACATTAAAGAGGCCCTCTTCTGCCCTTCGGGCCAGAAGTTCCAGGTGATGAAAAACAGATTAGCATACCTACCTCCTTGGACATCGAGTGAGTGATAGGGCCAGCGACATCCAGTGAAGACGTACCTTGCCGCGAACCCAGAGGCTTCCTCATGGGATGGCACCCCGGGCTCTCCACGCTCTCCAGAAGCGAGAGCCGAGCTGTAGGCAGAGGGGATCTCACCATATCATCCTGAAGAAGGGAAACCAGAAGGAGATGTTGAGGAGAAGCTCGCGCAGACAAAACCTACTTCACCACACCAACTGGGGACGACTCCCGCAGCGGAGTTTTCAAGGGGGAAGACAACACGATGGGGGGAAAGGACCTCTTAAAGAACTCCAGAGATAGTTGCGATTAAATCCGAAACTCGGATGGCAGTGAAGACAAAGATCTGTAGGGCCGCGGGAGGGAGACATCCCACTGATCCCAGGAAACATATGACGTGACCAAGGGATCCTCGGCTACAGAATCAACCTCCACGGGGCAGGCGGGAGGTGAAAACGAAATCAGAACATCCTACGCCGTAGAGACACCCAAAAAAAGAGATACAGACACTCTATTCGCCGGTGCGTGAGATCCACCACCAAAATTTGAAAACGCCCCTCCCGCCCCAACAGT
This sequence comes from Viscum album, assembly GCA_963277665.1. Lineage (NCBI taxonomy): Eukaryota > Viridiplantae > Streptophyta > Magnoliopsida > Santalales > Viscaceae > Viscum > Viscum album. The sequence continues at coordinate 1,246,026,325 of OY728152.1, read as the reverse complement.
GACCTATTTCGCCAAAGCCTCTGAGACGCAAGTAGGAACAATGGGACTCTGAACGCCCTACCCAGAGGAACTATCCATAGTCCGCTTCCGCCTACAAATTCCCTCCGAGTGCCCATGAATCCCATAAACAACACAGAAGCGAGGAAACCCTTTATAGAGGAGCCTTTGCCACTATCTCCACTCATTCCCTGACCTCAACAGGATCTTTGACGGTAACATCGATGACAGATCCATCTCCACGCAAATACGAGGGCATGCCACAGACCGAAGACAGGTTGTGTCCTCATCCGAACACAGGAAGGACCCTAAGGAATCACCCACCGCTTTTAGGATCCCCGGATTCTGAATGGGAAGTGGAAGGCCAGGAAGACCAACCCACACCGCTACCGAAGGCGACTCTCTTCAAAAATGGAACTCCCAAGACCAGCGAAATAGTGAAAAATGCCACAAGCCACACCTTCGGTCTCGCCTAGCCCAAGCTCTTGCAAAATCTTCCTTCGAGGCCAGATGAATGGAAAAAACACCCCTGGACAGATCCGAAACCACCACCAGATGATGAAGACCCCATGCTTCCACCATCTCCTTGAATAAAGAAAGAGGTGGCTTATTACGACCGAATCGTGCCACCAGAGTAAGATCATGGAAAGCTGAAGCATCGCGCACCTCCAGCTTCGAGAGTTCCACCACAGGGAAACCCTCCGCCTTATAACCCGCCCTTGAACCCACCTAAACCTTAGAAAAGGAGTTCCAACCTGCCTCAGCATCCTTCGACTCATCGCCAACCAAAACTCCCTGATCCACCACGCCTCAAAGAGCATCTTTGAAGGATTTCCCTTTGGAGCCACCAGGAGAGGACTCCCCCAGTGTTATGTATTTTATTAGTTTTATGTATTTTATTAGTCATTGGGATAATTTAATTTCATGTCACGGTCTAATATTTAGAGTATAATGTTATATATATATATTATTATTTAGTATTTTATATTATGATTCTCTTATATTCTAGTTTGACGATTATGTTTTCATATATGGCGAAATGTTTTCCGTTCCTTAAATACATTTTATATTTAACAACAATATTATTTAATTTTTTATGACATGATATTTACAAAATATCTTTTTATATTTTTCATTTGATTTTCAACAGAATATGGATTTTTTTCAATTAAAAAAATTTCATATATGTTTAATATAAACATACAATGTTATAATTGTGTGGCAAGTCCTTAGTTAATTCATCATGAGGTTACCTACCATATACACAAATATCATTTTCAAACAAACTATTATGCCAGGTATCCCAATGGGGAGAAAATTAAATTTTAAAATGTACATGATCTAGATGCGAGGACAGGATTGTGGAATTTATTAGATAAATGGTTTATGTTTACTAATTATGATGATAATGAAATGATATATACCCATAAAGACTTAGATATGACCACACATATTTTATGTAATAAAAATTGTGATTTTGGATTTCTAAAAAAAATGAATGATGCTACCACGAAATTTTTATATTGGAAATGTGATAAAAGGAAAAGAGTGAATTGTTAATATAGATGCTTCATATGAGAAACATGTAAGGTATTTATAATACTAACCAAGATTATATTTTGAACTTATAAATGGAGTTACTTCCATATTATGCTGATATTTCATCGAAAAACTATATTGAATGGATTTACATTAGTGGACATATATTTTATAAAAAAAATTAATGCCATCCATATAGATTGCACCATTTTCTAAGAGGAAACGACTAAATGAAATGATTATATTTTATGTGAAACATCCTCATGGGATCCAATTGTTGACGGTACACGTTCCCATGCCCCACTGACTATAATGTGAATCATTCCATTGTTATCTAAAAAAATCATTGCATTTCTAAAGAAATATCAATAAATAATTGAAAAAATTATATCGTTAAAAAGAAGAATATGAATGGGTTGATTCATCCTACATATGGATTTTAATTGTAAATGTTTTTGGCTAGATATAATGACTTTTTTAGCTAATGTGCATAATGGGAGTTTGGGTCTATCATGTGGAGGTTTTAGTCCTATGGGTAGAATAGTACCTCACAGAACACAATACTAGTTTTCATACACATTTATAACCTTCCTCCATGGATGTGTATGAGAAAACCATTCACATTGTTGAGAATTCCCAAGTGTAGAAAATATAATCTTAGAAATGATATAGATGTATTCATGATACATTTCATAATAGAGTTGATGAATATTCGGAATGTGGGTGTTATCACATAAAATTCCTCTTCAAAATACATATTTCATATGTGTGTTGTGCATATGTGAATATAATTTCTTTTACATTGTATTTAATGATGTCGAGATCGCGAAAAAATGTTAAAATGTCATGAAATTTTTATGACGAATACATGACCCATACGACTTAAATATAACTATATTTTTTCTTTTTTTGGATATAAGACATTCTTTCTAATAGATAATCTATATAGGAATAACCATAGAATGTTTTAAAAACCCATAGAGGCCAACAATCAACATCATCATGTGTCTTAAACTGTTGTGTATAATGAATTTCAATTTTTCATTTTATCATCTTGTAAGTGTCACGTGGGATAAATATTGAGTACAGAAGCATACATTAAAAAAATTATATTCGTATAAAGAAAAGTATCTTTATTGAGTTTCTTAATTTGTCAACAAATTTTTTACTTCGTTACTTTGACGTAATGTAATTTGAAAAAATATATTTGAAATATTTTATTCAATTTATATAGATCTGAAGGGATACACAAAAGGGGATTATTGATCATGGTGTGACAAGTTGGACTAGTGTATCAAACGAGAGTTACATCACATATAGGCTACTAAAAATAAATATAATGTTCATTTTGTTTTTTATGTGATGAAACATATTAAAATATAATTTTAAAGAAGTACTGAATACTATTAATGAACCTAATGGATATTTAGGAATCAAAAAAAATACCAGACATAAGAAGTTTGTTAAAGCTAAAATAGTTGATAAATCATGATTACCGCATCATTATGAAAGTGTTTATTAGGACAGAAATCTGGAATCTATTGTCAAATAATCTAATGTTGTGTATTATTCCATTTTTCAATTTTTATAGATATAATATTTTTAATAAATTTTCCACATATTTCTGGGAAAAAATGATTATGGAGGGACCATTAATTTTGTGTAAGATTGAAAAAATAATTTCTTCATTGATTTTCACATGCATTTTACATTTATCAAATATTTTCCAACCGAAATATTCTTTGGATGAAAAGTTTCTTTTTGTTTGATTTATCCATGTGAATGAAATAAATTCACGTTGATATTTTATGACTAGAAAATGAATCCTCTTTAATGCTCTTTTTTGAATGATTACATGCATCTATAATGAATGGATTTATTTTATATTAATCTATCGAATTTGACTAACAGATGAATGAGTACAATGGGAATGGATGAAAAAAATGTTGTGAAAATTGAGAATAGTTTTCCATCATTTCCCCAAAATGGATGAAATATAAAAAAAATATACTTTTTCCACATTAATTTAATAATATTGGGTGATGGATCATCTATCAATTTTGTTTAACTAAGTTTTTTTCGATTACTACATCAAATATGTAAATATTACATTTATATGTTATATCATCTTGTGTAATTGGACATATCATTTAAACTGTATATATTTTTTCTAAATGAAAGATGAACAAATTTTTAATATAAATCACTTTTATTGAACTCTCATAAAGATGTAAAAATTATAAAAAATATTTTTTCACATTATTGAATCTAATGATAGAAGTCACAATGTAATTTGTTAATAAAATTAATATTTAATGAATTTTAATATTTATTTTTTTAGATCTATTGTCTATATATTCTTACTCCGTCTTTGAAGAAACAAGAAAAGTTTTATTTAATCCTAATTCCAAGGTATGTGAGTGGAAATAAATTTGGATGAATGGGTATAAAATTATTATCACTAAACAATAAATGAATATGGGAAGAAAACGTGATTGTTTTATGATAAATGAAAAAACAAATTGTTATCCTAGTTAAAAAGAAATTAGAACTCAAATTGAAAATCTATCATCTTATGAAGTCATTAAAAAACATATAATAATGGATTATTAATCGAATAGTTCATTCTATATTAAGGAATTCAGGTGTTTTGACTTTATGATGGGGAATGGAGCACTTATTATTGATTGTGGGTTTCTAATCATTGGAATAACTCATAATCATTAAACAAATTGTCAATATATAATTTTATTAGTTTAAAAATTAGTTTTTTATGTGAATGTTCATCTGTAACCTGAATTTGGTATCATTAACAATGTGATCCAAATTCATATATTTTATTATGTTGATGATGGAATTACCACTTTCCCTTCTCCCACTTTCACAGATAAATTTAATTTTTATGATGAATCCCAAAGTTCAACATTGAGTGATAACTATGAACATGATGTTAGGGTGGGAAATATTTAGATTCATCCATGTATTTTCATAGTTATTTTTGTTTAGGTTGAATTTGGTTGTTATGGTTGGTACCAATCGATTTTATTACTATTTAGTAAAAATAATTATCCAATTTTTCATTAATGTCCATTTTCAATATATAATCTTTTTAGTTTTTTTGAGTGGAATTTTCAAATATGGAATTAAACCATATTATAACAAATGGAACAAAAAAAATTATATTTGAACAAAAAATAAGATTAAATTAATTGAAATATATTAAAATATTAAAAATAAATATCAAAACCAATGAAAATAATTACCTAACCATGAAATGGAATAAATTCCTAATAAAAAATTTGAATCACATAAACTGACCCAAAAAAATTTCAATTGAACTAATCAATTAAATAAATGATATAAATAAACTAAAAAAATAGAGTTGGAATGAATAAAAAATAAAAAAATAGCAATCCGATGGTTAACATTCTTATTTGATTGTATTGATTTTTCTATTACACAACTTTTATGTTTTGATAGTTTTCCCCTAAATACAAAATGATTTTGTTATATCACAATGTATCCTTTTTTTATAAATGGACTTTATTAATTATGTCATGTCCCATAATATCTCATTCTTTCCTTGTACATTAATTATGAAAATATAATTTTTTACTCATTTGGATTCAAAAATAGAAAATGAATATAATTTTAGATATATGAAGAAGAAGGATGACGTATAATAACTATAGCATGAGAGACATCATTGTCCCTTTATTTGTACATTTTGTAATTTTTTTCATTTATATATATCAATAATAAATAATTTGATGTGAATGATTTTTTATCATTTAATCATGTTACACCACAAATGAGATACCTATTTTTTGAAAATCCAAGTTGTACCAGTTCTCATCCCAATGACATGGGTGAGGGGGTAATACTACAGAAACACAAAGCACTCAACTTACCTGATCACCCCATTTCCCTTCCTCTAATATACCTTCTAAAGAACCTTCTTTTACCAGAATGTCCTTAAATGCCCCCATTGTAACATCCCAAGTTATTAAGAGGCATCACAATTTTGGATAGTATACACAATATGGAACATCATTCTTAAGAAAACGACGAAATAATTTTTAAATTTTACTATTAAAAACTAGATATTAGAATAGTAGGAATTAATAGTATTAATAGGATTTTGAAATTATGGATTAAACATGTATATATAGTTAAGTCAATAGTGAAATATTAATTATAAATTAATTGAATACCCTGTTTCAAATAAATGGAATTGATTTTTGAGTTTTTTTTCAAATGTTCACAATTGTGTTCTATAGAAATAAGTTAAAAAACGATGACGTTTTATTATAATAATGAAACATCTAAGAAATATATTTAATTAAATGTCTAAAATTAATATTATTTTTTATACATGATACATTCACAAATTCAGTTTTATAGATTGAAGATGTTTTTTTCAAAGAAGATATTTTTAGGGTATTTTGATTTTGTGCCCATTTTAAATCTTTTTTTGAACACATTTATAAATTATAATTGAAAAATTAAATGTTTTTTTTAAAGATGCGTATCAAAATTTAAATAGGATGAATATTCAATTTTTTGCTGACATGAATCATTTTCAATGAATAGTGAAAATTTAGCATTTCGATTCAAAACTATTATTTCATCTAATTTATTTATATAGATTTTTTATACATCTAATATGTTTTACAGTGTAAGTAGTATATGTTTTTTTCACCTAATGTAGATCCTTGGGATATATTTCATTTTTAAAATTGAAATCAAAACCACATGACCTTTTGACAATTTTATTTAAAAAACCTATTTTCTCCTTCTATCAAAGGTACTAATGTTAAATTAATTTTATCCACATCAATGCCATGAATTTTGAAAAAACAATCATGGATTTTAATTATTATTAAATATATTATCTAATCGTGTCAACATAGTTTTTTTGGGAAATTATTAATTGATGCTTTAGTAATTATTTTTATTACCACTAGTAATTGTAAATTAGTTAATTAAGGGTAAAAATAAAACAATAAATTACAAAAATACTTTTAATAATATAATATACTGTGTTTTTTTCAACCAAAATATTCTTTGGGATGTTTTTATGTCCTTTTGGAGCCACATTAATGACTTTAGAATAGTTAATTTATTTTATTCAAAGAAAATTAAATTCTGTCACACTTTTGTTTTTAATAAGTAATCAATTTTAAATAGTGGTTTATATAAAATATCAGGTATAATATAAATTTTATTATAAAAAATAATTTTTTTCAAAATCAATATGATTTATTTTTAATGTAATGAAGATAAATAATTAAAGATAATGGTGACATAACGATAATGTAGTAATTGTTTTCTTAGACGAAGAATCAAATAAATGACATTAATAATATGAAAATATTTATATATTTAAATACTAGATTCCATACACAAATTTTAATGTTGGATTTGAAATTTTATGGATTATTTAATGATTTTTTTAATGAAAAACTAGCTTTTAGGATATTTTATGAACTCAAATACTTAATAGTGTCAAAATTGAAATTTATAATATTTTGAAAAATAAAATATTTTATTAAATTTCAAAGCATTTTTAGAAATATAATATTTATAAATAGCAGGAATAAGTCTTATAATATCATAATTGACTTTTTTTGTTTCTAGTTTGGAATGTTATTGTAATTATAACACCCCTCTATCTATAAATTACATAATATCATGGTAAGAATTAATAATGTTTGAAAAAAAAAGATAAGGATTGAAAAGTATTCAAACTCATCAAATTTTATACTTATCTATGTTATTAGACCCAAAATCATTCTATATTTTAAATAAATCATTTGTGATCCATTTTTATTAGAAAATTAATTTATCTTAATTTTATTATTTGATGAATTCCAAGAGTTCCCATCACATATCTTATAAAAGGGCACTACCCTTTAACATATATTCAAATGAAAAAAAACATTTTTTCTTATAATATATATCCTAATGCCTTCCTAGAATCCCTCAACACATTATTGATTCCTTTATTTAGGAAGAATAGTCTCTTTAGAAGTGTTAATGTGTTAATAAAATGAGATCATCTGAAATATATGTATCATTTTTAATCAAGAGTTTCTATTTTGTTTATTCTTACACATCCTTAAAATCTTCTTCATCCATGATGATATAATAACTATAATAACATAAATATTATTTTATATAATTACGTTAATATAATCTCTTAAATACATTTTATATTAATTAAAATGGGAAAGGAATTAAATACTCATCCATATATGTGAACTTTTACCACCATGAACAAATATAAGTCATTTTCAATTAAAATCTATCAATACAGGTTATAATGATGGGATATGAGATAATATTTGATTTTCATGACATATTTATAATTATTAATCAATAATATACCACATATTTTCTTACCTATAGGTTCTCATAATAATGATATTATTGTTAGTGTGTATGCATGAACTATCACCTCTAGTAAGAGATGAGATTCATTTGTCAGCCCCACATCACCTGGATTATATATATATATATGCATATATAAATTATTAATATAATATTATTATCATTATATATTTATAAATTAATTGTTAAATTATTTTTATAATGATAATTTAAAAATGAAACCGTTACACATGTGTATGCACGACATACCGTTTCGATGAAGGTATGGATATAATATTTTATATCCATATTTAATGAATGGATTAAACCATATAATTGATATATAAATGTGAAAATTATTTCATGAATATTACTCTAGAGATTACTATTTCTACTATTTTATACAAAAGTGAAAACGAATGACCTTTTAGCATATTAGACAAGAACATATATTCCCAATTTTATGTCACTTTTATTTTATGAGGTTTAAATAATAATTTTACCTTTTTTATTTTCAAGTAATGTTTTTCAATTATCAGTGTGTGACTTTGTAAAAATGAAATGTGATTTAAATATAGAAATGTAATTTTTTTAATTTATGATTTCTTGTGTTATGATAATGTTTTAGTACATGGGAATTGTTAATGTGTTTTAGTGGTCCCATGATAAACTAAGGGATGGTGAGCCTATGATATCCCCCTAATTCATTGGGTAATGAGATGATGTTAACTGGTTTGGTTTCTCCTAAGTGATTAATGGAATATACTTTGATAGTTATTCCAAATATAACAATAATGGTTATTACCTACATAAGTTTTAAATGAAATATGTAATATTAATAAGGACACAAAGAATTTACCATTATGATTTATGTTTTAAATATTTTTTTCTAGGAACCTTTTTATTTCATGAGGTGTACAAAAGAGATTTTGTGTCATGGGAGAAAAGTATAACTTTGTGGAAATGTTTTAATGGTGTTAAAGTGTTAATGGACTAATAGTTTCGTTATTTAATTTATTTTCCTTATAGATATTTATGCACTCAGGCAATGATTTAAGTTGTTTTCACAGGTGATAGGATTGTAAAAAAATATGATGTAATGTTAATAGAATATATGATGTGTCTACAAATGATGTCATGTTTTAAAATGAGTTTCCTCTATTAAAAAAGGTTTATATATACTATTAAATAACAAAAGGAATATAAGAGTTTAATACGAATAAATAATACGAAATTTTGTCGAAATATAAGCTAAAATGATCCTAAAATATAAATTATAGTTAAAAAAATAGATTATGTAATGTTTACGATCAGGTCCTTAGAGTTGTTATCAAAAGATGGTTTAGAAATCATTGGATATTAAGATGTCTTCTTAAGATTTTTGTATATCACTATATATTTTTGATATTATGAATGATCATTATAGTAATGTATTATAAACCTTTCTTGAATTTATGTTGAGAAATTTTATTTTTCCTAAAAATATTTTTGGAGAAATTAATTTTTAAAGTAATTATGAGTTATTACATTTTTGGTTCAATTATGGGAGGGATGATATAACCTTTGAGGATAAAATATATTAAGTTTACTTTGGATGATGTTTATGAAATTGATAAATATTTATAAGGGTTATACTAATATTATTATATAAAAAATGGCAACCCATAGGATGGGTGACAACCCATCATGTCTATAAAGGCCAGGAATTCCAGACCAATAACTGAAGGGAAACATTGGTGTAAGAACTATCACTAGCCTACATTAAATACCGATTATTATAACTTTTTATCATTAGTGAAATGATTTTATATATTTAGAATATGATGATTTTGGGAACAAATACATTATTTAATAGATAACCTCTGTAATGGAAAATTATTTGGTGATTATATTATCAATGTTATTTCTGAAAATGTTCACTATTTTGGGTATTCTATAATCTTTGGATAAATAAAATACTATGATATTTTAATTGAGGAAACACATTTCTATTATATTTTGGATGAATATATTATTTTGTTGTCGAATTACAAAAACTTGTGTTCTTACAGTAATAGTTATCAAATCTTTAACGTTACAATGGCAATTACATTTTGGGTTGAGACATTAAGATTGATTAATGCTATTTAGATAAAATTGTTAAAATTTAACATTGAAGGATATATAACAAAATCCTTTAAAATTTTGTGTTTTACTCATATTTTTATTCATTTTGAGTAATTATGAGTAATTTTATTTCATGAATAGTGAATAATGTTCTTTAGTTATTATAATTGAGTTTTGGAAAAAAAGTAGTTTTTATCAAACAAAGGATTATTTTTTTGGAATACTCTTATCTTTTACTATGTTTTTTCAATTTTCATAATGTTTCATGATTGAAGAAATAAATATTTAATATTTTATCAATTCTTTTATTCGAAAGAATCTGATTCTGGCATAAAACAATTATCCTAAATACTGATCATTTAGAGAAAAAGATGAATTTATTAAGAATATTGATTAAATAATGAAAGATTACATTTTATTAATGTATATTACCTTGTGTTATTATTCTAGGATGTAAATAAAATATTCAGATTTGTGAAAAAGTTCTAGAAAATGATGTTACCTATTAAATATTCTTACTAGGAAATATAATACCGTTTAACAAATCACAAATTTATAATTTTCTGACTTTTAACGTTCTCTTGAATATGTTTTCTATCACTCTTTATCATAACATAATGGATGGTTTTGTCATCAATGTTCATGAATTTTTCAAGGAAACCATTTATATGCTATTTTAGGTGACCATGATACTTCAATTTATTTCTTTTAAAGTGAAAGTTTTATTGACACTTCTTCAGATATGGGATTTCAAAAAAGGTATTTTAAAAATCCTAACCCAAATTTTCTGATCCCGAGTTCAAATTTCAAGGACATGGATTATTATATTGGGGTTAATTTAACATTAAGAGTTTTTAGAAGAAAACATTATGTTCTATAGTGTACATAAAAGGCCCCATTGAACATAAGTGAATAACTAAATTATATTTATATTTTACCATTAAAACATAAGAGTTAGAATACCAGTACATAACAGTATTAAATGAATTTTGAAAATATATCTTATATTTGTATATAAATTTAATTTAATGATTAATATTTAATTATAAATTATTGTCAATCAATTTTTAAAATTAACTATTTTTTTCTAAAAAAATCTAAATGTGTAAAATTGTGTTTTATACCATTAAGTAACCAAATAACTTTATATTGATTATATAAATGAAATATATATGAAATATATTTAATTTAAATTTTAAAATTATCCTTGTTTATTTTTTAGACATGACAAAAAAACAAAATGAAATTTATTGATAAAAGAAGTATTTTAAAAGAATAACATTTTTAGAGACTTTTGATGGATACCACTTATTAAATATGGTTCCTCAAACATTTATATATTATATTTGAATGAATAAATATCTTCCTTAAAATAGAAGTATCGATATTTTATTTGGTTGATTTTTTTTTTATTTTTAGGAAAGATTCATTTTTAATGAATAGTGAAAATACTATATTTTACTTCAAAATTACTTTTTAGTATAATTAATTTTTATTGTTATATTATAATTTTATTTTTCTTTAAGTAATATGTAGAATATTTTTTTTATAATTTAATCTAATTTATGCCAATGGAAATATTTTCACATTAAAATTGGATTCCAAAACTATGGGAACATTTCAATGTTTTACATTATAAACTTGTTTTCTCATCGGTAAGTGGTGTTAAATTTAATTAAATTTTAACCAAATCTGGCTTTTGAATATTAAAAAATTGGTATAAATGTTTTTGATCTCTATTAAATTTATTATTTAACATTATCATTTTAATTTTAGTAAACGAACAATTGTAACTTTAGTAATTTGTTTTTTTTAAAATTATTGAGGTTTAATCATGTTAATAAGAGTAAAAATAATTTTTTAAATTTCCCTAACACTTACTAATTTCATTTTTTGATTTATTTTCATCAAAAAAAATTCATTGGGTAGATTTTATGACCACTTGGATCCACTTAGATAAATTCATCAAATTTATATTATATTATTCAATGAAAAGACAATAATGTCACACCTTTGATTCTAAAAAGAAAAAAGTTTTTAATATGGTTTTATATGAGTGACATGGTGGACAATAAAAAGTACTCAAAATTATAAATGTTTTTTATAAATCATGGCAAGATAAAAATATATTTTAGAAAATAAATATTCATATTAGAGGTGACACCATGACTGAAAATTACTTTTTTACTATACAATCCCTTTTTATGAAAAAGTGATAAACCATACATGAATTAAAAGACTAGAACAATCAAATCACCACCATACAAAAAAATCAGGAGAAAACAACTCATTTAAACCACCAAAAAATATTCATTCACATCATCATAAACATTAAATCAGTTTCTCCCAGTCATTACTTCACGACAAGTAGTCTCATGCATGATGGAACAGGCATGGAACGAATGGAAAAGACATACCCACTCAAACAACCAAATCCATGAGAAAAAAACAAGGAGAAAACTTATTCTTTGACACCCATATGAATCAATTAATATAAGAAAAAAGTTTCAAGACTCTCAAACATCAAAACGCATGCCACCGAAATCCATTCTGGAAGTGAAAATCTCCAAAAACACTGAAAATCACAAACAATCACACCTCATTTTATCACATCCAATGCTCACAATAAAAATGGGTATTTCCATAAAAAATAGTTCCATTGTCAAATCCTTCAAATACAAATAATTCTGCTCATTGTATTTGATAATCCATAAATTCTCAACCACTGATCCATCAAAGGGAGAGATAATAATACCATCACACATGCACTGTAACATGAAACAAAAATACCTAAACCAAGATGATAGTAGGGATGAAGGAAGTAGACGAATTCACTAGAACACTAGATGAATGTATGGCCACATATATCCCCTCGTTGCTAAACAATACACATGTGGAGAACACGACGAACACCCACCATACACCTTAGAGACATAACTGAGTCCTCAATAAGTGGATTTCGAAACAAGGTCGTAGAATGACACCACATCTCCATGGGAGAACCTATCCTACGAGATTGAATCAGGAAAGAAGAGGTTATCAATGATGCAATGTATGAGGCCACCGAGTCCACAAAGTGCCACCGCAAGAAGCAACTCCATCAGAACTTACCAAGCATAGGGAGGTTGTTGTGTCAACCCGGGATGATGGATTAAATAAATTCTTTTAAAAAAAGGAAAATAAATATAATCTGAAATATCTGACACCATTAACAAATTGTATGGATGAATATGACATTTTTCATGTGAGTCAATGTGATTTTGTAAATAATATTTTATTTTCAATATTTTTAAAAAGTAAAATATTTTATAGTCGAAAAATTTACATTAATGATATTTTAAATTCTAAAATATTTTTTCAAATACTATAGTATTTATAAAAATATTTAACTCAATAAACTAGTTGTGATAACTCATTGAATGACATAAATGTCTCAATTATTGGTCATTTTTTATGTTATAGTAATTATATTATCCCTCAAATTGTATACTATATGATATCATGATAAACATTATTAAGGGTTAATACAAAAAGATATAGATAACAAAATAGTTAACCATATCTAATTATTATTGGATGAAATGGATTCCACAAAAATTATCCTATGTTTAAATTAAATCATATTTATTCCATTTTAAATAAAATATTATTTTATATTAATTTAATAATTTGAATAATTTTCAAGAGTACCCATCCCATCTCTAATAGAAGGGAAATACATCTAAGAATTTATTCACACACACAAAAAATTCTACCGCAATATTCTAATATCCATTACTAGAAGACCTACACTCGTTATTTGGGCCTTATTTTAGGCTCAAAACCCAGATTAATTTTATTATGGTGTTGATTGAAGGAGATCATCCAAATAAGAGATATCATTTTAAATTAAGTATTTCTGCATTATTTCATCTTCCACATCCTTCAAATATTATTAATCCCTGATGATATAAATAATCTAGTATCTAAAATATAATGAGATGATATTATGTTAAAATTATCACATAAATCCATCTTCTCTTTCGTCAAATGGTAAAATAATTAATTATTCATGAATAGGTGTGAATTATCATCTCCACAAACTGATATAATTCATTATCCATTACCATATCTCAATATTGGATATAATGTTGTTATAAATTTTTATATATGATATATTTTATATTTAACATTATTAATGAATAATAAAAAAAATTTTATTTCCATTACCTGCACATAAATATGATAACATAATTCATGCATGTATGTGAACTATCACCTTCATGAAGCGATGTGATTCATTTTTTAGCACCACACAACATGTATTCCATATATAAGTTTATCCAAAGGATTTACGTGATATTATGATCATTCAAAAAACATAATATAATAATTACATTATTTCTATTTGTACACATTAAAACGAAAACGTCACTCACACATACGTATGACTTACCGTCTCCATGGTTGAAACATAGTCCATTTTTCATATATACATATTAAATGAAAAGATATAGAAGTATAATTTATACATAATACTGATTCATATTTCAATAATATTAATAAAAAGATGATGGAATAATAACTTCTTTGACCATATTGGACTTCCCAAAGTCATTTTAGACTCTGGTACTGAATATCATAAAAAAAATCCAAGGTGATATTAAATAAGTAATTAATATAACAAGGAAAAAAGACATATAAAAGGTATAGTAAACATAAAAATGTTTTTAAATAATAAAAATAATTAATCCAAGATAGTTATTCAATACTATATAAATTTTAAATAAAATTTGAACTCAAAGTAATGTTTTTTATTTCAAAACCTCTTTATAAGATAATATTGTAATTATTATTTACAAAAAAAAATTAATGTCTGTTAACATATACAGAATGAATAGATATTACCACATTTATATCTCCTTTATGTTTCAATCGTTATTTTATAATTTTATTATTACATTTTCATATACTTTTTATTCATTTATTAGTGTAAGACTTTGTAAAAATGAAATGTGATTTCTATGTGGAATTTTTTTACCCTTGGTTATTATTTTAAATGCTTTTATTATGTTATGGATCTTGGTAATTATGTATGTTTTTGGTTGGTTCTGTGATAAAATAACATTGGGTGAGCTTGTGATAGCTCTCCAATGCATTGGGTATCGAGATGGAGAAAACTGGTTGGGTTTCTCCTTTGAGAATAAGAGAATATAATACGATGGGTTTTCCAAATGTTACCATTATGGTTACTCAGTATGTAACTATGAATGATGAAATGTAATATTTATATTGATTCCAAATGATACATTTACGATTTATGACTTATATTAAATTTTATCGTAACCTTATGATTTCATGAAGTATTCTAAAGAGATTATGTTTTATGGGTTAAATGTTTTACTTTGTGGAAGTGTTTTCATGGGTTTAAAGTATTCAAGGACTAATAGTTTATTTATTTATTTTATAAACCTTATTAATGTCATTGAGCTTATCCCTTGTTTTATAATTTTTTTCACAGGTCATAATATTTGTATGGACAAAGAAGATGTCATGATGATATAATTTATGATGTGTCTCGTAATGATGTTTAGTTTCTTAAAGGTCTCCATTAGTGGTAAAAGAGGATATAATGTATTAGAGTCTACATTTCATTTAAAATTTTACTATGTAAGTTTTTTTCTATATCTATAAATCTATAAATTAGAAATATCCAATAATTTCAATTCTCGTCCCAACAAATTATTATGTAATGTTATTTGTTTTTTCCTTAGACAAAATATATATAGGTCGCGAATGATTTCACCACCATTTTCATCTGATCCTTAGAACTTTTACTTCCCTTATCTGATGATAGAACAAACTCCCCATTCATATAATAAATTTTCATATTCTTCTATTCAATATTCATTTACATCTATATCATTGTCCATAAGATTCTATATTCATGATACTTATACAATTACTAGGAAACATTAGAAACCACTATAAAAGACATTGGGTCACACTCATTTAGTTCATATTGATATTACTTCAGAACCAAGGGATCCACCAACACCCACTGATTAGATATATATATATATATATATTAATAAAAAACTCATTATTCTTTTACCATAATTTATATTTATTAATTTTTTTTAAAATAATATTTTTTTATTCAGAGTTGGATCTACAACTATACAGTGTGGGCATACATGAATTCATTCCGTGTGGAATGACCACACATAGATCCTGGATGATTACAAAGAGGAAAGTAAAATGATTATAAAAATAGTTTGGCAATTTAGGGCTTTTATGGAGATTCTTACCATATAATATGACTTCATTCTTATTGATCCACTCGCATGAAGTCACCATAAAAATTATGTAAATGGTATTTTATCGGTGAAAAAATGGTATGGAAATTCCTTTTTTTTAATGTTATGTTATTATT
Organism: Viscum album; assembly: GCA_963277665.1. NCBI lineage: Eukaryota > Viridiplantae > Streptophyta > Magnoliopsida > Santalales > Viscaceae > Viscum > Viscum album. Next base: position 1,246,009,896 of record OY728152.1, on the reverse strand, counting down.
CTATTTATATGAATTATTATTTTCGTTCCATATTCATTGTAATGTCCATAACCACATTCCAGACACCAGTTACCTAATATAGTCATCCATATGACCTCAATGATGCCTCCACATATTCCATAGGTTTTCAACTAGCATAGAGGGACTAATAATGATCTTGCGGAGAATATACCGATTATATCAATGAAACCAAATATTAGGGGTAAATAAAAAACAACCAAATGATATAATCCATAATAGACCCAACCTAGTACCAGAATGTGACCAAAATAGGAAACAAAATATAAAAATTAAATTTTATTTTATGGAATGTGAAATACATGTCTTCTATAAATATAGAAAATTAAAAATAAATAAAGGCCCTAAAAACACCCTTCTGGGTCCCAACAGGAGGATATGATAAATTATCCATGCCCTTTCCTATATTATCTATCTAATAATTGTGTTTTCCATTATAATGAACTATAAATATAATGTCAATTCATTTAAGGATCAGAAACCCAATGTAGGGATTGAGGTCCACTCAGTATCCAGCCACTAAAGTTGACTGAAAAAATATCAATTCAATAATAGTGTATAAAAATGTAAAAAGGATAAAAAAATTAAAAATAAAAAAGTTTTCACATTTTTAAATTTTTTAGTAATTTTCCACATTAATCCCCTAGTTCCCAAGGACACTCAAATCCACAATACCAACTTTGGAACACGTGGGAGTCTGAACCATATCACATATTAAATTCCAAATACATTATAACACATGGGATTTAATTTTCTATTAATTTTAATTCATTATCATGGCCAATTGATATCATAGTCCAATGCCAAAAGTTTCATCCTTAAACACCATTCCTAGGGCCCCATGTTTATTTAAAGGATCAATCCATGAACCAAAATGCATTCTTCAAACAATCATAGATGTGTGCTTTGGAAGATTCTATTTGTGTACCTCGCTCATTTATCAAAATGGGATTTTGATTAAATAGACCATGCCCGACACACATTTATAAATTTATCAATATGTTAATTTAATAAAGCAGACAATTTCCTACACAAGTATATCCCAAATATTTTATTATCACATATACCATATCAATCAATGTTAATCGACATTAATTTTTTTTATAAAATTTCACAATTAAAATATTTCATAATTAATTAAACTATTAATTACTTAAATTCAATCAATTTAAAAATCAATAAAATTTAAATTAATTAATTCAAAAAATAATTATTACAAATTTAGCAGTCTCATTATCCATTTAATTAATTCATCAATTAATTTATTTAAATGTTCTCCATCACAATATATCATTAAATAATTCAAAAAAATAATAAATCCAATTTCACAATTTCATTTCCAATGTTATTTATATTAAATAATACTGTAATTAATTAATTCAATTAGTAAATTTCATATTCTCAAAAATATTAATTAATTATTTTAATAAATAAGTAATCTATTCAACAAAAATCCAATTTTCCTGAATTTAACCCAAATAAAAATTAATGGTAATTAAATACCAAATATTCAATTATTAAATAAATTAATTACTCCACTACATTATTCCATTTCATGATTCTATTTCCAAAAATTACATTGGATATCTTAAAACACAATCAAAAAATTATAATCAAGACTTTGTGGATTTAATTAAGACAACCAACCTAAATGTTGAGGATGAATTCTCATTAATGAAAATCCCCAATTTAGGTTGAACGATCAATAAAACAATGAGCAATGTGATCCCGATATAAAAAAATAGATCCCATGTAAAAATAATTATGACCAATCCAAACTAGGTATATATCAAATACCATAAGTGAAAAAAATCCCTTCAATGTATGTTAGACGAATGATATTTAGACGAGGAACCAATCGGGATGAGATTCACTTACCCTTAGAGGTTCATATCTTAAATATGTGCATTGAATCATCAACAGATTAAGTTGTAAGCCCTATGAATTCATCAAATGGCCTCCAAAAATGAGATTAATATGTTTGGGATGTGTTGGGTCGAATATGTGTAATGTTTATTCGGTTTTATAATTTAAAATTTAATATTTAATCCAATTAATACCATGTGCACAGATTCCTGAGAAGGGGGTCACGATATTTAAAAACAGTAACATTAATTGTACAACTATTCTAGGTGGTGTAAGTTCACTCCAAAGAGATATAATAGTTGGAAAACCAGTTTCCTAGAATTTGTAATCCCCTCTATTTGGGTTTTCATGGTTCTTTTGGATGGGCACACGGTTTGGGAAAACCATTCGCCAATCGTTCACTACCTGTCCTATTTTCAGCATTCTATATTATCCTCTCAAATCAAACACAGATACTACCAAAAAATGTACTCAAAATAAGTAAAATGATTATTTATAATACGATCAAGAAATATGAAAAATGTTTTGGATCATATAGTGTACCCACAATAAAACAACACATCCTTGAGTATTACTCCCAAAAATCTCTATGATTCTGACTCAAAAATATTAGGCCACTGAGCCTGAATGATCACTTATCTCTCCCAAGTTTCCACATTCACATGACCATGTTAGAAATACATGAACTTTCATAATAGTATTTCATCACAACACCTTCTCACTCTGGACCAATACACATATCCGATGCTCCTTATAGGGCACATTGTTCTCATGATCAACATAGTGCTCATTTATAACAGGAAATGGGTTGGGGTGATACTTCTTAAGATTTGACACATGAAAACATTATGAATAGAACTACACCTTTGTTTCTGATCCCATTATTACACCAAATGACCGATTCTCTCAGCAATATCACACCATCCAACAAATCTTGGTTCTATTTTTCCCTATATTCATATTTTATAGTGACCCAGTCAAGGATACACAAGTAGGAATAAACGATCACCATCTATAAACTCAAGGGAACATTGACATCTATCAACAAATTTTTTTTGTATACTCTTAGTTTTATACATATGATAATAAATCGAGTAAATGTGTTCCAAATTTCTACTTCATGAGACTGAGTCCCAATAACTCCAACCCACATGCCTCTAACCAATATAGAGGTGATGATCATGTCCTATAATAAAGTATCACATATGCCTCAATAAGAATAGTTTCATGATAAATGTTGTTATAGGAGACATCCATCCAAGATATGTTCTTATCAGAAGACCCATAAATTTCTAGAACACATGCTCATAGAATATCATCAATTAACTATATAGAAAAATACAACATTCCATCTTTCTGTGGGTGTAATATTGTAATCAGTAAAACATGTGTAACAGAAAACTACTATAATCCCTTTGATAATCATGTAGTAAAATGAAAGTCATGATATTAAATTATAGTCCATGGAACCCCATGAAGATGTACTAACTCCCAAAAAAATTATCTCTATTAATCCTTGGAGAAAGTGTACCATACTGGAATAAAATGTGTTACATTTTTAAAACACTCCACAATAATCCAAAGAGATTAAGTCTTCTTAGGAATCCAATAGAGTGTCACCACAATGTTAGTAAAAATTTCATCCCACTTACATTCCCAAATGGGGAATGGATATAGTAAACCACTATGACAATGATGATCTGTTGTCACTATTTCATAGGTTAAGAATCATTTTAGTAACCCTGTGATCTCATTTTTAATTCCCATACACCAAAATTTCCAACAAAGTCATGATGCATTTTGTTCACACTAGGATATGATGCCCACATTGAGGAATGAAATTCATGCATTAGCCCTTCCCACAAACCTATAAACGCTAAGACCTGTTTCATGAAAAAGATCATCTCATCCTCATCCATGGTCTAATATGAAGGTGTCTCACCACTTTCAAGGGATTCCCTCAAGGTTTAAAATTATAGATCCTCATACTTCTTATCCATTATCTTTCTCAAATGTTTAGAATCCATGGAAATAGATAAAATAGTCATATTCTCTTAGCTCTCTTAAACTATAACATAGATATAAGCCAATAATGTTATTATCCTCGACTCGATACTAGAATCATTAACTAACTATGTTTTATTTTTACTCCTTGTGGATTTAAAAACACTACTTCCATCTCTCAGTGTATATGCTAGATATCAAATCAAATGACAACATAAAATAAACCCACCTTTTCTTCTATATACATAAATCTTGTTGCGTAAAGATATTATTTAATATATTTTTATTTGAATATATAATAAATTTTCTCCCAATTGTTAATTACCCCATAATTTCAAAGCATACACCACTATGTCTAACTAAAGTTCATGAATAGGTCAATTCCATTCATATTTACTCAACTATCGTGATGTGTATTGCACTAATTGATCACCCAAAATTAACAAATCTTTAATAATGATCCCAAATTATACAAAAATTACCATTACTCATCACCTAGATTGGGTAGGATCTTGATCAGTACTGTACTCAAATTCTTATATTGCTTCTGGTAGAAATTCTCACATGATCCAAACAGAAAAATCATTAGTTCCTTCTTATTGAAGACTAAATGTGTTGATACCATACAAAAAATTTCATAGATGAACAAAAAATAATATCTCTCTTATCCCAAAAGTCTAAGGATATGAAAAAAATTCATATGTCTCTCCAATGAATCCATTCATTATACCATCTATGGGACCACCGACACACCTTCTATTGAGATTATGTGTCGTAAGATGTTTTCTTGATCAATCCATAATTAGAACATAGATAGCTTGTCATATAGATAGTGTAATGAAAATTTACTCTAGATAATTACTTGAAGATGAATATCACTATAATGTGTCTTGGAGTACACTAACATGAAATTGAAAAAAAAACTAATCCAAATATGAGTTGATGATTCATCTCATTAAGGCCATAAACATTGGTGGTGTGATCATCAACCCAAATGAAATCAAGATTAGATGATGTAGGCCATACTAACTTTTTAATGTTATCCTCAGAATATCAAATGGTCGAACTCTCAACTAATGATACCATGATCTCATTCTAATGATGGTGAGAATATAAGATACCCTTAATTAGTCAAATATGTCCCTAATATGTAGATGAGGATCATGATTCTTCATAGAAATTCGGTACTGATTAAGGTAGTAAAAAACCATTTTCATGGTCTTATCTTCCTTCTTTGAAAATAGTACTAGAGAAACCCAAGGTGAAATACATAGACAGATGACCCACTTATCCTTTAAATCATCAAGAGGTGTGTTTTGATCTTGAATCTCAATAGGTTCCATTCAATATAGTTGAATAGAGATGAACTTATCCTCCAACATGAGCTCAATAATAAATTACACATCTCTCTCAGGTGGCTTCCCGTTGAACTCATCAGGAAAAAATCATTAAACATGTCTATCATAGGTGACAAGACATCATGTTTCACAACCTCATCATCCATAAAATGTATAGAAACCATGGAGGTGAGATCCCCGAATTGTTGTGGAACTAATCCTAGATGGACTGCCTAGATATACCTTTCCCCATAGTCAATATAATAATCACCATTATGAGGTGTGAAAGTCGCTCTTCAATGGTAAAAATATTTATGGCCTTAATATGTCACTAACAAGTTAATACCCCTTTTTTGTCCATTCTTGAATCATTAAGGATGTAAATATCCGATAAAAATTATACCCACCATTCTTGAGAGGGAAACCCTTTCCTAAACACATTTCCCTGGAATGTTTTTCCAAATTTGTATCTATTTTCATCATTCCATTCAAATATTCTATATCTAGGATTATATAATTATAATGTTCATATGATATATTCGAATGAGTGCGGATGGAATCAAATTAGGAACTAGATATCATAGATTATATAATAATAATAACCCTAACTATCAACTATCTTACCTCGATATCTTCCAGTATAGTATGAACAATATACAATTTTCATATGAATTTTCATTGAGATATTGTTTGACCCCCCTATGCTTCAACACTCAACTGATATAGGAATTCTTCTCCAATATTATAATATCTACTACCTCTACCTCTGTGTCAAGAAGATCTATAACTTTTAAACTATTACAGCGTGTAAATAAACATCCCATACTCTGGTTCTGTCTAACTCATCAATCATTACCCATCCGTAGTGGGTTATAGTGAAACCTCTATATATGTCTCATCCTACCACAACCATGTCACGCTATCAAGGGTCTAGGGTATTGACTACTAATGTTTCCCAACCTAACACATTGGTTAAAAATAACTTGGTCAAGGATCCATGTTACTGACCATTCCCCCTAGATACTCTACTTCCCACTACTATGGATAAAATTCTCCTAATGAAAATTCATTATCTCAAAACATGTACTTCAAAACTATCCAATAAAATCTAGATGTGCACCACTAAAAGTCCCCTTCCAGTTTCCCTCAGAATAGGGAGCTAGATTCACCACTTCTTAAAACTTATTCTATGTGAATATGTTTATGTGGGATAAAATTTCAAATTTAAAACCACTCATAAAATATTTTTCATAGTTTCCTTATCAACATGAAAATTATGTGGAAATGGGATATAAAACCACAAAATTACTAGTATAGTCTATCATAAACATTCCCCGATAATTCATCCACATGAACTCAATTGTTATCTCATTCTTGAGCATCTCATGCCAAATGTTCTCCAAAGAATTTTCCTGAATTTACTTTTAATCTATAATCTCAACCATTAAAACCAAGTTTATATGCCCCACCATAAAATAGTTTTCCTGTGTAACATTTAAAAAACTAACTTGATTATCTTCTCCATATGAGTCACAAGGTGTTCACATATAACCAAGATTATATCAATACAGAAAATTGATACCATTGGAAAACCCTCTACATTGAAGCTTAGAGGGTAATGCAATGATAACTAATGAGTTAGATCATAAATTCCCTTCATAACTCTCCTTGGGTATTTTTTGATAAAATACATAAATCGATAACTGTTTTTTGAACTACTACCTAACATCCCCATGGGGAACATTCAAGGCCTTAGGTTCCACTACTATAAGACCATTCCCTTCCATATCCTCATTTAATTATCCCAATAAGAATTTTTAAGAGTAATATATCAATAGTTCCTAACACACAATATAGGAAAAAAGTTACAACATTAAAAAATTTATAATGATTGACATAAATCTGTAACCTATCATTCCTCCAAACCCTCCATATGTTGAAAATCAGGTTCAATTACTACCCTTAACCATCCTATATATTTGTATTTTTTGACAAGGGTAAACACAATCACATTCCTATTATCTTTTTATCAAAAAAATATTAAATTTTTTCATCTTTTTTAGTTCTCAACTTCAGATTACGCACTTTTTTCTATTTATTTTATAGAATAAATGAAAATCAGTTCTATTTCACAAATTATAAAAAAACTATTTTAATGCATGCTAATAAATGATGCATGACATAATATAATACTGAGTGACATGATTGATGAATGTATAATAAAATTTCATGTTATTCAAATCCATTAGAGAAAAAATTTAAAGTATCAAAAACAATTATCACATAACACAATAAGTGCATAATTCAAGTTGAAATAACATGCAGTTGTAACTACAAATATTAATATCAATAGTCCCTTATAGGGTATATGGATTTTACCCTCATAATTGGTTAGATACTCCCAAGAATGATATCTAAACCAAGGAAAGAAATATCTTAATCTCATGTATATCATTCCCAAATACTATAAAAAAAGAAAAGAAAAGAAACCACATTTAAAAAAACTTCTTAATGTCCAGAACCAGCTTCCACTCATCAGTTCCCTGAGCCGGTCAGTCTCATTACCTCTTACAAACCTTCCCATATGTTTTAGGAATCCACCTAGTGTCGAGGGTCTAATATTGATAATTGAAACAATATACCCTCTTTAACAAAGAATTAAAATAGTGGATGTAAATAAAAAAACCAAATGATATAACTGTAAAAAAACCCAAACTAGTATCACATAGTGACCAAAACAGGGAATAAATTATACAAACTAAAATATTATATATGGTATTAAAACTATATTTGAACTATCAATATGCAAAACCAAAAATAAATAAAGACACTAAAGACTCCTGAGATAGGCTTGGCACCTGGTTTGGTTCCCTTATCCAAGATCCATCCCATATTAGCCAAGTAGCATGTGGAATTTTCCATATCATATCTTGTAATCATGAAGTCTATTTTGGTGTTGATCGAGCATCCTAATTATGTTCTGAATAAAAATAATTATTCTACCACTAGTTGTGTCAAAATCAATTTCTCTTCAATAATAGTGTATTCCGTTCAATAATGCATGAGGCACAATGAACAAGTAATCAATTATAACATTTTTAATTTATTCTTTAACAAACCACAGACACCCCTAGTTTTTCGAAGACTCCCAAATCATCAAATCCTAATTCGGTATGTTCTGGAGTCTAATCTATATCACTTATTCAATTCACAATACATTAAAACACATGTGAATACATTATCCATGAATTTCAATTCATTATCACAACCAATTAGAAACATATTCAAATGATAACATTTTGGGCCTTAATCAACATGCCTAAAACCCATTTGGTATTTGATGTAGTAGTCCATGACCTATAACTCATTTATTAAATAGACACACACATGGGATTTTGAAGCTATATTTTATGTTCCACACTAATTTATCCATATGGGATTTGATGTAATAGACCATGAACTACACACTTTTACCAATTTATCACTAGGGAATATTTATTTGGTATAATATTTCTGAAACATTTATATATAAATTATTAAAATATAACATATATAATATTAATCATGGTTAAATAATATTATCCATATCAGAAAATTTCACAATCACAACATAAATTAGTTAATTCAGAAATTATAAAATCCATTTAGATCAAGTTCATAATCATAACAATTCATATTAATTAATTCAATAACCAATTAATCCATATTCATAAATTTCAACATCCCATTAATTAATTCGTGATTTGGTTATTTTAAATTTCATAATATCAATCATTTATTCATTAAATTAAGAATTTATTAGTCAAATTTATCAATTGCATAATCACAATAGTTTCCGTTAATTCATTACCCGGTTAATTAATATAATTCAGAAATTTCATAGTCAAAAATATATTCATTAATAAATTCCATACATAATTAATCTTTTCATGACAATTAAATTTTAATAAATTTAATCAAAATGATAGTTACAAGGAAATTACATCAAATCAATTCCTTGATTCCATAAAATATTTAATATCTTAATTTATTCAATTTCATGATATATTTTTGAGACAAGGAATTTGATATCAAATAATGATTTAAAACAATGGGATTGATGACTATAGGAATTGATTTTAGAACACCTACCCCAAAAATTGATGATGAATACTCCCCAATGGAAATTCCCAATTTAAGTAGATTGATAAGAACATGATTAGGAGTGATATATTGATCCAAATCATATTTAAGAAAGTCAATCTCATAATGAACCAAAAAACTTAGATCAATAACTAATACCAATAGCGAATACATACAATAAAATTTGGGGAGAAGAATAGTGATGTGATGGGAAACCAATCGGGATAAGATTCACTTACTGAGAGATGTGTTGATCTTGAATCTGGGATTCAAATAATTAGTAATTAGGGTTGGTATCTCTATGAATTATTTTATAAGTCTCAAAAATTATAAGAATAAGATAGGGGTTAGATGGGTTAATGTTGGGTGAATACTAGGGTGTCAGGATTTTAAAAACTAATTTTCTAGATAAATATAACAATAAGCACAATTTCATGGGAAGGTGCACACGGTTATCCAAACCATACACCATAACCACGAACCTCTTCAACGAGTTGAAAGGTTAATCTTAAGAGGGAGGATGATTTGAAAATCCATTCTACACTCATTTGAATCCCATCTATTTGAGTTAGCACTGTTTGATGGGATGGGCACACAGTTTTAGAAAACAATACACTAATTGTGCACTATTACTCCTCATTTCAATTGTATCTTATTTACAACCAAAGGAATCTAATAAAAAACCAAACAAAAAGTACTCAAAAAGTGAAAAGTGTGCCTATAAATTAGGTAGACACTTCTCTGTAAATGTTTGTGATCATATATTCATTATAATTTTTATGATGGTGAGGCTATGAGGATATCACAATTCATGGAGTTGGGTGATCTGTAGAGAGGATAGAATAATTAGTTGTATATTGGCCTTCATGATTTATTATGAATTAATTTTGATGATAAATCTATCTCAAACAAGTGCCCATAACACATTATTGGGAAATAATTTAAAACTTTATTTGTTCCGAGTTTAATGTATTAATAAAATTGAATGTTTTTTATTTAAAATTATTATTATTTTCATGAAAATATTTTTCTGTATTAATGAAAAATAATTTTTTGGAAGCATTAAAAATAAATAAAAAAATGATGTTATAAAATTCATCCCACTTATGAGTGGACTATGATGAGAGAACATTAGAGGGTTTTTGTATGAAAAAAATTTATAATTTTCATATTTAAATAAAATTTGGGAATAAAATTTCAAAAAATTTAAAATTTAAATATTAATTATTATTTTTTAGAAAATATCTTAAATAATTATATATTTTTTATATGATAATGATATAATTATTATAGGGATGTTTAAATTGGGGTTTAATATATAATAATTTTTATTGTAATCCTATATATACTCTTAATCATGTGTGAATGTTTTAAGTGTTAGTTAAGATACTATGGGAACATAGAGTGGGTTGTCTCTTATGAGGTAATTAGAATGTGATTTTTGGGTAATGATAATGATAGATTTGAACGATATAAATTATTTTTAATCATTTTAGAAACAAAAAAAATAGACAAATAGTTTTTTACAAGAATATATAATAATCAAGATCAACATAAATAATACCCACATTATATCACTTAATCATTATCGTAGATGGTATATGATGATCAGTTAAAACTAACCAATTTGTTATAGATTTGTAATGTAATCCAAATATTTTAAAATATTTAAATAAAATTATAACGATATTATTTTTTCAAAACATTATTTTAGAATTAAACATGGGGAAAATTTAAATTTAAATAAGAATTATATGAATTAAAAATATAAAAATATAAATACAACCATGTATGTAAACATGTTCAACTAAAATATAAAGATAAATGAAATAATATATTATATTCCAACATTTTATACTAGATACACTGGACTATATCTAATACCTGAAATCTCAATAATATAATTTCTATGTACATGATCGACAGATGTAAAAAGAGTGAGATTAAAATCCCTTTAGAAAACCACTAAACCCCTATTAACTAATGGACTTAACTGTGATCACATAGAATCAGTTTGAAATATATAATGATTTTATAATATCAAATTCCGAATACAATTTACGTATAATATGATAAACTAGGACACTCATGTAAACTTATAACAACATCCTCCAATGTTTTTATATGTATTTAAATGTAGAAAAAAACATTTCTCACCATTATTCCTTATAAAAAACACATTGAATAACAGCATGTCATCTTCCAAAGACATAGAGTCCCATATTTCATGAGGCATACTTATGAATAATATGAGCACATTGATCTCATGTTAATTCCAAAAGTCTCTATATGGCCAAAGGAATTATAAAATCGAATATGTAAATTTGCACAATAAAAAATAATAACGGGATACCATCCAAAAGTTACTTTAATTTATAGAATAAAATATATCCTTCATCCCATTTTATTTCGTTGGAATAATGAAAAAACATTAAAATATACAAGAAATGTCATGTTTTCTTAATAACATTTTTATATTCAAACAAAAAAACTCCAAGTGTTTATTGATAAGGATAACATTTTTATATCATTATCACACATTTTATTAAATAAAATAGTATTATTCCATTTCAGATTATTATATTAATTTTACCTTATACCATCTCAAATTCAATGAAATCAAAAAATATTGAATAATTCACAAAACACACATCACACATCACATCGACAAATGACTAAATCCACTGTTTAATTATGTCTGTTAACTCTTAAAATTTTATTTTAAAATAATAATATACTCATTATAGTGGATGTCAGTTTTTAAATAATAAAAAACATAAAATTTCATCAAAATAATAAACTAAAATACGTATAATTATAACATTATTTTATCTGAAAATTATTAACACATTACACACTCAAATCCTGATTTAAACATTAATTATATTCCTAATTCTATAATTTGAATAATTTTATTAAAGTATTTTTATCATTTATATGTAAAGACCTAGAAATTTGAAGGAGAATTGTTTTCATTGATTCTTTGGAATTTTACAAGTACACAGATTATAACGGCATCTGATTCCGAGGCCCGGTGTGCCTGGAATAATTTTCTTAAGTTTAGCTCGGGTACGTTCAGTGAACGAACGAGCATGTTTTTTTATCTTTTGAACCGGTGATCGGAATTGAAATCCGAGGGCACCAATAAACTCGCAACGCTGATATTTTCTTAAAGGGTCCATTACCACAGTTGCGTTTTATACTGGATGAAAGTTAATAATTGGGAATTTAAAATAAAATAAATAAAATTGGTAGTACACAATTTTATTTATATATATGGTAGTTATATTCTACAAAGGGGAGTTAAGGGTGGGACCCACAACTACCTAACATACCATGTGTGGATATTTGTGAGTTGGGGCACACATGAGCCCCAACCTTTCATCATCCCTAAACTCTCTTAAACCCCCTATATATAATTCATTGAAAAATCCCCTTATTGAATGAGAACTCTTCCTCTCCATATCTCTCTCTTTATTGTTTGCTAACACGCAATAATTAATGAATTCAACCTATTCAATTAATTAATTATGTGATTTGAATTTTGAATTTCAAGTGTTAATAAAAAATATCCATAGCTATTATTTTATTTTGGCAAATGTTTTGGTTGGATATTTGAGAGAGATCTTGTGTAAAATAATAAGAGAGTTCTTTTTTCGTTGAAGAAAACCATCCTTCCACGAAGAACGACACATATTAGATGAAGAAGGGTGACTCCACAAAGAGCGACGATGTTCCTTCCTTCCTCTTCTCTGCAACTAGTGTGGAGATGCCGCTTCCTCCTTCGATGCACTCCGATGTCGTCGATGAATCCTCTCCCTGTGATGTCGTCTTCCTCGACGCCCAATGTGTGACGTCAATTATCGAGGAAAGGGGATTATATACAAATTTAGATGATTTAAATTGTTCATGTTCTTCATTGAATTTTATGAAACGAATTCGGACCACAGTTACCAACTAACATAGAGGGCGCGGGCCGAACACAAATGTCCCGATGACCCTCCATAGTTTCTTTTATTTGAGATTGAGTCCATGTCGAAAAAAGGTGTTGACGAATAGAGGTGGCGGCAAATGAAGGCTCCGGTCACGTGAGGAATAACTGCATCCCGGAACTGCGGGCCGCTCAACCGGGAACGAACCGACCAGCTATAGCTCGTCGGGCCGATGGGAGGAACCGCAGTGCCCCACGGCACCGCGCTGTGGAAGACCGCGACCTGCGTCACATGGGCCGCTTCGGCAGAAGAACCGGCCGGCCCGTCACCCGACCAGGTGGAGGAAATCCGCGGCGCCGGGAGGCCACTGCGCCGGACAAACCGCGGCCCTCATGTGCGGGCCGCTTATGCCATGAAGGACGTCTGGCTTCGGCTGGCCAGTTAGGGAGGGCATCACTGCTTGTTTCCCCTGGTTCAGGCAACCGGGGGGCTGCACCCCCCACCTCGGACCTCTCAGCCCCCTCTGGAGGAGCCACGACCGAGCCATGCCCTGCCGGGCCACGTCGTGCCGCATGACCCGGGTAGGGTCGGGTCGTGCCGCGCTGGGCCGTGCCGTGCCTGGCCACGCCCCTTTGGGCTACGCCGAGCCACACATTTCATCAGGCCGGTCTGACACCCTTTCCGTGTCAGACCCGCCAAAATTGGGTTAACCCGACCCGTCGGCCCACTGGGCTTAACGAGCATGGCTCATTTTCACCTGAATATGAATAACTCGAAGACCGCAGATTTGATCGACGCGCCCTCTTTGGTATTGGGACCCTCACGACGTGGAGGTCCTTTTGAAATAATATAAGTGAGTTTTGGGTGACTTTGGGGAACAGACGGGTAAGAAATGAGCGTATTTTTAACCAAGCCCCTGGAATGGAAAAGCCAATATCTCTCAGACCGGGAGTCCGATTGGCACCCCTTCTGTCTCTTTGAGTTCTTATTGGCGAGATAGAAATTTGGGATACATCAACACTGGACATTGTGATAGTTTATGTATCGACCCCCTTGGCTCGAGAAGCGGACCCTCCTAGAATCAAGTATGCTGTGTGCGGGAACCCTAGAGCTGACTGCGACTACAACGACTACCGTGTTGGGATCCTTTGTCGGTTTTATGTCGATGACCACTGTACTTGGATCCTCCATGAGTTCGTCAACGATGATGACTGTACTTGGATCCAATGTGGGTTTGGCAGCGGTGACGACTGTACTAGGATCCTCCGTGGGTTCGGCAGCGACGAATTCTATACTAGGATACTATGTGGGTTCAACATATGAGAAGATTCAGAGGCTACATCTAATAATATCCCCCTATTCATGAGTAGTATACCTGTGTGAGCTGATTCTTGACTAGAAATCAATACCAACGGTGTGATTGAATTCTTTCCTGTGAGGACTGTGTTGAGCTTGGGCTCAGGAGATGGAGCTGAACTAGAATTGACGAATTAGGTATATGTATGGGAATATACCTAAGTGGATTCAGTTGATACTTCGTGATTGTATCTTTCTTTTGTTGTTTATCCTTCGTGGATTCTGGGAGACCTTTATGGGTCTCGGGGTCTCTACTGAGATGATTCAAGGTACTGTCTGTGTTTAATCCACCCTTGTTGTAGTACTTATAGACATAGGATCAAGTCATTCTTTTATTTCCACTTCCCTTGTTCGGAACACGGAAATTCCAACGAAGTCGTTGACTCGATCTTTATGCCTAGAGACTCCTACGAAAGCAGAATCGACGATTACGCACTGGTTTCAGTAGTGTGATCATACTCTAAGAGGTGAGAACTTCGGCTGGGATCTTCTTGTAGAGGCATCAAGGACTTACAACGTAATCTTGGGTATGGACTGGTTATCTATAGTCCATGCCTAGATCGACTATATTATGCGCAAAGGGCGGTGTGTCTGCATGGATGGGACCAGGTTCACCTTCCCCATCGACAAGGGAGCCTTTGCAGCGCAGGATGGACTTACAGAAAGGAGATGGAAGCTGATCACACATCAGTTGGCTTGTCTCATCCTAGGAGCGGTTGATGTGCGGATTGAGAGTATTCCTGTTGTGATGGATCTGTATGCAAACGTTTTTCCTAACGACATTCCAGGACTACTTTCTCAAAGATTGGTATACATCTACATAGACCTGTACCCCGGGACAACAACGATATCTAGTCCACCATATCTGATGGCTCTCACTATGATTCTTGAGTTGCGAGTACAACTGGAGGATTTTCAGGGAAAGGGATTCATCTGACCCGGTGTTTCACCCTGGGCATCTCTGATTCTATTCACCAAGAAGGCATATGGGAGCTTACGACTATGTGTCGACTACAGTCACCTGAATCAGGTGACCGTAATGAACAAGTACCCATTACCGAGGATTGAAGACCTCTTTGATCAGCTCAAGGGAGCACGATGGTTCTCGAAGATATACCTCAGGCCAGGCTATCACAAGCTTAGAGTTCGAGACAAGGTTGTGCAGAAGATGACCTTTAGGTGTCTGTATGGCCACTACGAGTTCTTGGTTATGCCCTTCGGCGTATCCAACACACCAGTAGTGTTCATGAGTCTCATGAACAGGATCCTCCAGCCTTACCCCGATCATTTTGTCGTAGTCTTCATCGACGAAATACTGATTTAATCTACTACTGAGGATGAACATGCCTACCACTTGCGGGATGTACTAGACACACTCCGAGAGAACCCGCTTTATGGTAAGCTCTCGAAGTGCCAGTTCTAGATTTTATAGGTTCATTCCTTGGAACACATCATCTCGGAGGCTGGGGTTGCAGTGGTCCCAGTGAAGATCGTGGCGGTACATGCTTGGGAGCCACCCAGGAGCATGACAGAGGTGTGGAGTTTTCTACGTCTGGTAGGGAACTATCAGTGATTTGTTCTAGACTTCTCTAGAGTTGTAGCACCACTTTCAGCTTTGAAGATAAAGGGGAAACCCTTCATGTTGTCAGATAAATGTCAGCCAAGATTTCAGGATCTAAGACAGAGATTGACTAGTACGCCATCTCGATGCTACCAGAGGAGGGCATAGGGTACGTAGTATACTGCAATGTATCATGGACCGAACACAGGTGTGTCATGATGTAGGAGCGAGCAGTGATCGCTTATGTTTCACGGCAGTTGAGATATCACGAGCAGAACTATGCTACCCATGAACTGGAGTTAGCAGCAGTTGTCTTCACCTTGAAGATGTGGTGACACTATCTAATGGGTGAGTGCTTTACAGTCTACTCTGACCACTAGAGTCTCAGGTACATCTTATTGCAGAAGGACCTGATCCTGGGATAGCGATGATGGACCGAGTTCGTCAAGGAATATGACTTTGAGATAGTCTATACTCCTATAATGGGTAACATTGTGGCTGATGCTCTAAGCAGAAGATCAGACATTCAGTGACTAGGAGATGCGACAGAGCAGCTAGCCGCGTTGTAGATATCATTTGTGGATAGAGATGAAGAATCTTTTCTACAGTCTCTCACAGTCACTCCTCCACTCCTTCAATGAGTCAGAGAGGCATAGTGTGGGGATGTTGACTATGAGACGCGACGTGCTCAGATATCCACTGAGCAGGAAACTGATGGGTTTTTTGAAGGAGGGGAGCACTTCAACCTCTTCAGGGGACATACTATGGTACCAGTTGCATTACAGGAGGAAGTGTTGAGGGAGTTTCACACATTCCCTATAGCAGTACATCCTGGAGTGGTGATGATGAACCAGGATCTCAGACGATAGCAATGGTGGTCGGGCATGAACAACGTTGTAGCAGAGCTCGTTTCACGATGCCTCACTTGTCAGCAAGTGAAGGCGGAGAACTAGGTACCAGTGGACTTGGTATAGCCCTTAGATGTCCCAGAGTGGATGTGGGAAAGGATATCCGCGGATTTCGTGACGGGGCTTCCACCTACATCCAGAGGACATGACTATATATGGGTGATCGTTGACCGACTCACCAAGTCGGTCCACTTCCTACCGATCAGAGAGAAGCGCTCAATAGAGATCTTGGGATACCTCTAAGTTCAGGAGATTGTATGGATTCATGGTGTTCCATTGTCTATCGTCTATGATCGAGACACTTGCTATACTTCCCGGCTATGGAAGGGATTACATGAGGATTTTGGGATGCAGCTACCTCTGAGCACCACCTTCCATCCTCAGTTGGATGGCCAGACGGAGAGGACACTTTAGACTCTAGAGGATATGCTCCATGCATGTGTCCTTGACTTTGGTCGTAGTAGGGAGGATCACCTACTCTTGGTGGAGTTTGCGTACAACAATAGCTACCACTCCACCATCGGGATGGCACCTTACGAGGCACTTTACGACCGACCATAAAGACCACCCCTATGCTGGACTACCCCTGGGGAGTCAACACTTGTAGGACCAGAGATGGTTCAGGCTATGACGGAGAATGTGCAAATCATCCAGGAGAGAATGAGGATAGCATACAGTAGACAGAAGTCCAATGCTGATATGAGACAAAGACCACTGGAGTTTGTGGATGGCGACCATGTTTTCTTATGGGTCTCACCTAGACGTGGATTACAGATACTTGGCAGGGGTGACAAGTTATCTCCGCACTTCATCAGACCATTCCAGGTCCTTAGCAGGGTAGGCGAGGTGGCTAACCGCCAATCCCTTCCACCTCAGGTGCACCGGGTGCACGACGTCTTCCACGTATCTTAGCTGATGAGATACGTGCACACCCCCTCACACATCATCAATCATGCAGAGCTGGACATCGATGACGGGTCAAAATTCACAGAGGTCCTGGTCGAGATCGAGGATCGACATGAGTGGATCCTATGTGGATGGATGATTCCTCTAGTGAACATTAGTTGGCAGCACGGGTACCTCTAGAAGAGCACATGGGAGCGACAGGCTTAGATGCATGCTCGGTACACTCATTTGTTCCCCTAGTTTATGTCCTAGCTTTCCGGGGACGTAAATCCTTGAGGGGGTGGTAATGTAAAGATCCGGAAATTTCAAGAATTTTTTTTTCTTATATTATTTGGAAATTTACGAGTACACATTCATTGACAGCACCTGATTCTGAGGCCCGGTGTGCCCGAAATAATTTTCTGAATTTCAGCTCGGGTAAATTCAGTGAACAAAAGAACATGTTTTACAATCATTTAAACCGGTGCTCGAAATTGAAATCTGAGGGCACCGATGAACTCGCAGCACCGATATTCTCTTAAGGGGACCTTTACTGTAGTTGCATTTTATGCTGGTTGAAATTTAATAATTGGGAATTTATAATAAAATAAATAAAATTGGTAGTACAATATTTTACATATATCTATGGTAGTTATATCTTACAAAGGGAAGTTAAGGGTGGGACCCACAACCACCTAACATCCCATGTGTGGATATATGTGAGGTGGGACCCACGTGAGCCCCATCCTTTCTTCTTTTCTAAACACCCTTAATCCCCCCTATATTTAATTCATTGACAACTCCCCTTATTGAATGAGAAATCTTCCTCTCCATCTCTCTCTCTCTTTATTGTTTGCCAACACACCTTAATTAATGAATTCAACCTCTTAAAATTAATTAATTAAGTGATTTGAATTTTGATTTAAAAGTGTTAATAAAATAATAGCCATTTCTATTATTTTATTTTGGCACACGTTGTGGTTGGTTATTCGAGAGAGCTCTTGTGTAAAAGTAGAAGAGAGTTCTTTTTTTGTTGAAGAACACCATCCTTCCATGAAAAAATGCTGCCTCATTGATGAAGAATGTTGACACCACAAAGAGAGACGACGTGTCGTCCTTCCTCTTCTCCACAACTAGTGTGGTGACATCAATTCCTCCTCGGACGTACTCCGACGTTGTCTATAAATCCACTCCCTCTGACACTGCCTTCCGTTACTGCGGACGTGCGACGTCCATTATCGATGTATGGGTATTATATACAACTTTAGTTTATTAAATTTGTTCTTGTTCTTCATTGAATTTTCTAAAATTAATTTAGAAAACTGTTACCACCTAACACGGAGCGTGCGGGACAAACACACATGGCCCGATGACAATTTTTAGTTTCTTGTATTGGCGATTGAGACCATGTCAGAAAAAGGTGGTGATGAATAGAGGCGGTGGAAAACGAAGGTGCTGGCCGCGTGAGGAAGAATTGTGGCCTATAACCATGGGCCGCTCGACCGGGAAAGAACTGGCCGGATATAGATGGTAGGGCCAAAGGGAGGAACCACGGAACCCCACGGTGCCGCACAGCGAAAGACAATGGCCCGCGTTCCGCGGGACGCTTCTGCAGAAGAACAGGCCGGCCCGTCGGCCGGTCAGGCGGAGGAAATCTGTTGCGCTGGGAGGGAACCACGCCGGACGAACCATGGCCCGCCTATTTGGGCCGCTTGGTCCGAGAAGGCCAGATGGTTAGGTAGGGCGGTTCTGCTTGGCGTCGCCGATTTAGGCAGTCGTGGGACCACGCCCCTCGCATCAGACAGCTGGGCCAGCCGGACGATCTGTGACAGGGCCACGCCGTGTCGGGTCGGGCCGTGCCCATTCGGGCCGGGCCATGCCCCTTAGGCCAAGCCACACATTTCATCAGGCTGGTCCGACACCCCTACTTGGTCGAACTCGCCAAAAATGGGTTAACCCAAACCGTTGGCCCACTAGGCTTAACGATCCAGGCCCGTTTTCACTTAAAGGTGAATAACATAAAGACCGCGCGTCCGATCGACGCGCAGTCTATGGCACTGGGACCCTCACGATGAGGCGGTCCTTTTGTGATACTCAATGTGAGTTTTGGATGACTTTTGGGAACGACCGTGTTTGAAATGAGCGTATTTTTAACCGGGCCCCTGGAATAGAAAACAAATATCTCACAGACCGGGCATTCGAGAGACGCACTGTCTGTCGCGTTGAGTTCCAATTGGAGAGACGAAACATTGGGATACATCAAATCCAGACTTTGTGATAGTTGATTTATCGAACCCCCTTGGATTGAGGAGTGGACCCTCCCAGAATCGAGCATGCTGTGTGCAGGAACCCTAGAGCTGGCTGCGACTACAAAGACTACCAAGTTGGGATCCTCCGTGGGTTTGACGATGATGATCACTGTACATGGATCCTCCATGGGTTTGACAATGATGACGGCTGTACGTGGATCCTACGTGGGTTCAGCAGTGATGACTTCTATACTTGGATCCTCTGTGGGTTCGGCAGCGGTGACGACTACACTAGGATCCTCCATGGGTTCGGCAGCAACGACTTCTGTACTAGGATCCTACATTGGTTCGACAGAGGAGATGATTCAAAGGCTACATCTAATCATATCCACCCCTCTTCGTGAGTAGTATACCTGTGTGAGATGAGTCTTGACATGAAATCAATACCAATGGTGTGATTGAATTCTTTTCAGTGTGGACTGTGTTGAGCTTGGGCTCGGGAGTTGGAACCGAACTGGAATTGACGACATAGGTATATGTATGGTCATATACCTAAGTAGAGTCAGTTGATACTTCGTGATTGTATCTTTCCTTTATGGTTTATCCTTCGTGGATTCTGGGAGACCTTCGATGGTCTCGGGTTCTCTACTGAGTATCATATTCTCACCCCTGCATAGGCTATGCCTGCACCACTTTGTGTTGGATGCAGACGACGGACATCACTGATCGAGGTGGAGGTTTGTGGAGCTGGACGGTACCCAAAGGTGGACCACTTGGCGGGATGTACCCGGGGCGGACGACTGGACTCGAGGAGCTGAGGAGACCATCTGTACCCACCCTTCAGGTGGGATATCCTGATGATGACACAGTGGTTGCCGCTTTACATTACTATTGTTGTACTTTCTTTTCAGTTGTACTGCACTTTCAGTTAGGTCTTTATACTGGCCCGTATACTTTTCAACAGTTACTTTTTTACTCAGTTTTACTTAGTGTTTACTTCACATGCATAATCTTTTGTGTTTGTTTACTTTTATAAAGGCAATGCCTTCCCTTTTACTGGAATTTACGCCTTTTGTGCTAGTCGCCAGCCCTTGGCCTATGGAAGGTGGGCCTGTAGTAGTCATTGCATGGGCCCCGAGGAAGGTTCGTGACATTTTACATTTTATTTCACCATTATTTTCATCAATAATTAAAATTAAACAAGTTTTCCATAATTGTAACACATAAAAACTTCATTACAATTTCCATGTCACCAAAAATTTATAGAATAATACTAATTAAAATAACATATAGTATTCCATGAAATAAATTCCCTTGAAATTATAGAATATTCACTATGTACATAAGTCAATGAACCCAAACAAATCATGTAAAATATCTTTTAAATTTCAAAATGATAAATGATGATTTAAAAAATTTATTATATATCATAAATGGACACTAATCACAAAAAAAAACACTGTTAAAATGAAAACATCATACACATCAACCTTATTTTCTGTTATTAGTTTAGTAATTGAAAACATTGTCAACATTAAACACTATTCCACTAGTTTAAGACATAAAATCACATGGAATTTTTATTAAATACAATATATTCATTTTTTCGCCGCATAAATTCAATAAAATAAATAATCCGAAAACATTTTATTCCTTATAATCTTCCTATTAGGTAATAATATTTATTTTATTCGAAAGAATAATTAATTCCCTACACATAGTATAAGAAAGAAATAATAAAATTTCACAATTTTTCTCATTATTAAACAATATCAAATCATGCTAGAACACAAAACATTTAATTACTAGCAAAAATCATGTCAAACAATCAGAAAAAAACCAAATTCAAATATGAGATTAACAACAATACACAAGAGTATTGCATTATATTGTCAATGAAGTTCATAACCACTCACTAAAATTGTTGTTACCATTCCTCCAAAGGATTAGAAGAATAATTTGATTTCTAATTAGAAAATGACATGAATACACTTTTATTTTAAACAAAAACTCGAATTTATACATGTTGTAAACAAATATTCTTTATTCATTTACTAAAACCATTAAGAAAACAATATACACACCATTTGTGGACAAAATATTATTTTTATTCTTCATAAAACCTAAAATTTTAATTTTATGTACTCTCATGCAAAATAATAATTAACATTATTTATCCAAATAAAGAATAAAACCAATTATTTAATTTTTATTAAGAAAAAAACACTAATATTGATATTATTTTTTCATAAAAATACATCAATATAAATTTTAAACATAATTTACTTATTTATTACCCTTTATAATTAAATTCAAGAATCATATAAACCACCAAATGGGAACCTATATAGCATACATTAGAACTTTAAATTTTACCATAATATACATCTATTTTATCATGATTAGTTTTTTTCAATATAAACATTCAATTTAAATTTTTCTATATCCACATGAACTCATATTCATTGAAATAATTAATGACAAAATCATCATTAAATTCCACATTATGTTACTTTTTAAAATAACAATTTATTCACTGTGGTTCATATCCTCAAGTATTGTTATTTATTTTTACAAGGAAAATACAACCTTTATGGATTCAAATTCTATATATGATTTAAACTATTCACCACGACATCACCCATGTTTATAGGGAGGAAAATAAGTTTGTAGAAGTTCTATCAAAGAGTGAAATTTTAGATTCATCCTTAGGATGGACTATTTTTTCTTTTGAGTTCTGTTCTTTCATTATGGATTTGGATCCACATGGTGTTTTTTATTCCACTACTTGTAAAACCCTTGAACATCAACTATATCTAGTTTTTTAAAAAAAAATTATTAATGGGATTGCCCGACTCATGAAACTATTTTATTATAATATTACATCATTAATCATATCGATTTTTTTAGTTATGATATTCATTATTAAAAAACTATTTTGAAATATTCGTTATATATTAAATTTTATTTCATAGTGTGTTTTTTCATATTCCTCCAATGGCACGAAGGCCTTCATTTTTTATTGATTGATAATCCACCTTTCAAGGGATTAGGTGGAACCCTATTATATGCTCGTAGGCCATTTTTTAGGAACCAATGACCGTAGGGACAAACATACCATACAACCCAGACAAACAACTTGGAACTTGCTCCTCCACATCATCTTCATCTTTGAAATCACCTCTCACCTCCGCATGGCTGTTCAGCTAGGCATTCCCATGCATGCACAAGCTTGTCCCGATGGCAGGTGCCATACCCTCTCATTCTTGCAATCCGTTAGCTCCTGCTGTGGTGAAACCTCCTTTGCCCATCCTCCTTTTAGATCTTGTTCCTTGTAGTTTGTGTTTTTTAATATTAACATTTGTCTGCCTGAAGAATTCATTTCTCAAGCAGAAAAAAGAAAAGCCACAGCATGATAAATGAACTAAAAATGTTATTGATTGTTTTATTTTATTTTTACATTATAATTTTAAAATATATTCTCTAACTAAAAATTCAATTTATATTTTTGAATGTGTTCTTTAGAGGCAATTAAATAGTAGGAAGATGAAAACATTTAGCACAATGATCCTTTACATCAGGTTTTGGGGGATGAAAAGCACAATAGAGTTTTCTATAGACCATGAAAGAGCATTTTTATGACTATATATTTGCCCACTTCTGGTGGATTTTGTTGTGGCATCGACCTGGAAACAGTTGTTTCATAGTCATCAATGGCTCATATTAGGAATGATGATGAAAAATAAATAGTAATGCATGTGGGTGAATGAACACTAAAGAAAAATGGTGAATTTATGAAAATTATTTTAGTATTATATTAATCAAATCCATTATATACCGCTATATATTTTGATTCATATATTTGAATGATTTGTATTTTATATTAACCACCATTCAATGGTCATATTTTGTTTCATTGAGATGATGTTCCAGTGATGGCGGTGGTGATGGAGATGACTATGGAAATAGTTAGGATGATTGTTAGGATGAATGTAAGGATGATAAAAATGAATAAATAAAGAATGATGATGGTGGTGGTGGTGAGGATGGTTATTAGTTTGATTTTGGTGATAGTGATGTTGATATTGATGAGGGAGATACTGATCCATTACATTTATTAATGATATTTATGAGTATTTATATAGTATTATTAGTTTTTAGTGAATATATGTAATTTTATGAATTTGTGTTACCAATGGTTATATGTATTAATTAGTTTTGATTTTTTAATTAATTTAATATTGGTTATTTATGTAATTTGAATTATTTTGGTGATCATGGATGGATATTTCAAATGGTGGGAGTGTTTCTGTGATTAATGCTAGATATTTTTGTAGGCTGAGGGTGATATTGGGTGGAAATTAATTGGAGTTGAATAAAATAAATTTCAAAAATATTATTATATATTAATCCAAGGAAGTAAATTAAAATAGTTTATAAAAAACTTTATAGCTCTACACGAATGGTTTTTTAAACCACTATTGAATATAAATTCCAATGGATCAATCAAAACCATTGGTAACATTAATTTCCAAATGTATTATATGAAAGTGTTAGTAAAAACGATTTGTATAGGCCTATACCTATGGTTGTATATCCCATAGTTTGTTTAATCATTGGTATAAGGTATACAAATGGTTTTGTATCCTATTATTGTATTTTTGAACCATTGTTATGGACTAACTTTCTAGTAGTTGAAGCTTCAAACAATGATATCTAACTATAGATGTTTATGATTATAGAATATAATGGAGTGTTTTATACTCTATAATCCAACTAATACACAAAATTTTCTTGATTATCAAAATTTATATCTTATTTTTATGAGACATATAATTACCAGTCAACATACAAATGTTATCAACACTATAGTTTATAATAGTTGTTTGAACATATCTCTCAAATAATCATAATCATTACAATAAAAAAAATTTTTATTCTAGGATTAAAATTAAAAAGAGTATTAATATTTAAACATTACAAATTATCAGAATAGAAATTATTTCTATAATACATTTTAGTATAATAATAGTTTATAAGAAAATAGTTTATAACAACTTAGGAAACATCCTATTAATAAAAAAATGAAACAAATCCGTAAATAAATTAATAAAAAAATTATATGATACCAATTATTTTTTATTATATTTTTTATCCATATAAGAGGGTTAAAGTAATTATAGGTTAAAAATTTAATTAAAATCAAAATCAAACATATTTTGTTAAAAACATTCGACTCTGAAGTCATCTGATGATCAAAATGAATTTATCAGACTCAATAGTTGTCTGATTAATCATTTTTGTTAATCAACGTCACAGATGGTCATATAAATATGATATTATATTAATTTCGTAAAATTAACCTTTTGATGTTATTGGACCACTATAATTTAAAATATTTTAAAAAATTTAATATAAAAGCATATAATAATCCAAGAATGACATGAACTCTTTATAAAAGTAAATCTACTATTTAACCAAAATATTTATGGTCATCTGAAATCATGATATAAGATATCTACTATCGTCAACCTAACCATAGGATCTATCATTACATACTAGGAAATCTTTTGACATTATGATCACTATCAATAATATGTCTTATAAACGAGAAATATCTATATATAATGATCAATGTATGTTTATTCTTAAAATAACATTAAGACACTCTATTAGATTTATCAGTATCACATGTCATAAATTCTCTATAATCAATCCAAAAAATCATGATCAAAAACTTTATTGGATTTTTTTTAATTTCTTTTACAATTCACAATAATGAATCCATATAACTAAAACACTCTAGAAAAATAATAATCCCTAGATTAATATGATAATTATTGGAAAAATAATTGATGTGTTCCATTAAAAATACATAAACTCAAAACTCTATAAATAGACACCTATTTGACGGAACCCCTATAAGAGTAATATTTCCATAAAACATGGATTTTATAGGAATGAACTCATATGTTATTCACTTATATCCTCATCAAAAAATCTCTATATAATTTCATTTTGAAAGAACCATTACTATGATGTTATAAATTCTGTATGATTAAAATAATTCCAACACCTCTAATATAATATTTTCATTATATGGTAGTGTATAATGTTATTAATTTTATTAAATTATCTATATAGAGTTCGACGGATCTGTACTATAGTCAATCCTATGGATATTACTCGTGAATGTCTAATGGATAAAACATTAGATTATATGAAGGAAAAGGCACCACTTAGAAAGATGGAAAAGACTCTTGTCTGTCTGATATATTGCATTAATGAATACAAGATCTATAATTAATTTGTTCAAAAATATTTATATTTTCTTTAGAAAAATAATTTTTAATAAAATTCCAAATGAATTATGATATACAATGTAACAAAAAAAATAATGAATGTGTCTGTGATATTAAAAATTTATTATTGGAAAATTAGAAGGTAAAAAAATGCATATAATAATATCTACTAATATACTAATTCTTTTATACAATTTGTTATGAATATTCATTGTATTCCACATAATCACATACCCTTATTGATATTACACATTTATGAATTGAATTTTACATCCAAATGTGATGGAAATGACTCCATGGGTATCATGAATGCCCTATGGACTGGAAAAGACTACATGGGAACCTAGAATTCTCTATTGGAATGATATCCCCATCATATATAAATTTAAAATAAAAAAAATAAAGTAAATATAAATAATTTAAAAATAGTAAATCATAAGAAAATGAATCATTATAATAATAATGAACTAAAAAACTATATTGAGAAAGTATATACACAAAATATATCATTTAAAAATTTAATTATAATCTCCTAAAAAGGAAATAAAAGGAATCAATGAAATCAAAACATTCAATATCACTACCAAATAACGTTGGTAATATATTTTATCCAACTCATATATAAGAAGAATAATTAAAAGAATACATATTTCTGGGAGAATTAACCCAATACTTATGAGTTGTACACACAATGTAGGAACTAGTGATTATATTATATATATATGCTAAAATTCGTAGTATGAACCCTACAAGGAGACTCTATGAATCATGCCATAATAATTTTTTAATATATATGGTTTGAATATATGGTAAAAAATTGTACTTTTTATTTATTATAAAATAGATTAAATAACATTTATAATAAAAAGTTTGAGATGAAAAAACTTTTTATAAAATGAATAATGGATTATTAAAAGTGTTTATTAATTTTCTAAAACCAATTATTGGTGGGAAAATATAACCATAAAAAAATTAGAATAAAAATTTAACCCTTTCTAGAAACATTTCATGAGAATATCATTATCAAATAAACTGTATTCAATAACCATTTGATTACAAAAAATTGCGATTTATTCAATCAATATTTAATTTTAAATAAAACATTCAGGGAATTTTATGAAAAAATATTTTATTATATAATAAACACACATTGAGTTAAACCTAATTATATATTTTCACTAAGTTATTATGAATCATAATAAGTGATATTGACTAATCAATTGTTTATTATAATCAAAAAAATATGAGGAATAATGATGTGTAGTGTAATGTGATCCCCTAATGTGTTATGAGAATGACCTATGAGTCCTAGTAAACATCTTATCCTTCAAGTATTTTTATATTAGACTATTTGTAAAGAACATTATCTATAACATATTAAAATTCCATGTATTAGTATTCTTGTAATGCTATATGTGGTCCGTCATGAACATGGTGATCAAAAGAAACCTAATGCTCTTAAAATATTTAATGGGTCCATGGAGAACATAATTTACGATTACAATATCAAGACTGTTCTATACCAATGGAAATACACTATATCCTAGGTTTTATAATTATTTATATTCCAACCAGTATCATAGGACATACAATATATATTAATAAATGAATTCATGAAACAATAATCATAAATAACATTCTTAAATAATTTTATAAATTCCACACCTCACCCCAATAAAACTATAACATTATTTCCCCTATACACATCAATTAATAATAATTTAAAAATAACATACAATAATATACATAATTCACACCAAAACGTTCCTGGAAAACAATATGTATTATAAATACTTGAGGAAAAATTGAGGTTCTAACACTCTTTTAGAAAAAGAATCACTTGAATATTTCAACCAGTATCTAAAAATTTTAATTTGTAGTCTGATAGTTTTAATATCACTTAGTTCTCATTTCAAAATATTCCATGGAATTGACTTACAATAAATTTCCTTAAATCACATTTTGAATCCCAAAATTATATATATATGAAATTTTAAATAAGAATTATAATTATTATATAAATAAAATGGAGAGAACCACCCTTTCACAATGAATCAAATATCAAATTAAATCATTAATATAACCTACAAGGCCCAACAATATCTAGTCTGTTCTTTGAGAATAATAGTAAACATACATATTTAAAAAAAATACATTCAGACATGAATCAACCATATTTAATATTAAAATGAACACATGAATAATTGTGAAACATTTTTATTCTTTTTGAAAATACACTAGTGAATTTTAGAGAACACATAACTTGTGACCAGTCGTCAATGCAATTTTTTTTAAAATAATTTCATTCTAATAGATATTATAGTATTCAAAACACAAGATTATAATTTCAAATAGAAGAAATTGAAATAATAGAATATATTAAGAACATCTATTTGAAGTCAAATATAGTAATTAATCTTCCAATTTTAAGAGGAACGAGAAATCAATCTTTATGAATTTGGTAGGAAATAGACATTGAATTGATTAGGAATCATCCTTTACCATAAAAAACAAAATTATGCATCATTTGATTCTCAGTGAACCCTAATAACATTTTGTATATTGAATTTAATATTTACTGTTGAGAATAATTAAAAGGTAGTTAATGGAATGAAATGTCGATAAGAAAAGTGGATGATTGAAGGGAATAATATGTTGATATTTGGGAATATAAATTTTGTAAATCAAAGATTAATGAAAAAATGATTAACAAAACTACTCATATTTGATAATAAAATATATGAATAAGTTTGTCTACATAACCTCTACAATATGGGATGGATATTTTGTAAATTACTAATTTTGAATCAACTAAGAAGGCCACATATTTTAGCAGTAATGTTTCCCAAACCACACACCTACCATGTAGTTTGTTCCTAAATGTGATCACTCATTGAAGTGGTAATTCCAGAACCACCATTATAAATAAATTAGGGTACTCTTCTATGACCATTTAAAACATTGAAAATTAAACATCTAATGAACACAATATCATCTCGTCCATCAAGGATGCCAATGAAATAATTTACCTCTAACCCATGTGAGGGTCATTCTATCCATAAAACACCACTAGATCTCTATCAACATCGAAGAATATAACCAACCTCCAAAAAAATCCATTATAGAATTCACCAAATACATCTAATCCATTAAACCAATGATGTTACATGGTTGTATCTGTAAACGTTGGAAGTCTCCCTTTGAGTGGTGCTACCCCCAAAATAGCTCATTGTTTCTAAATAATTCAATCAAGTCAACTCTATAACTAGCTAGAATTGTCAATGCCTATAGAACTAGAATTCTCAATACCTCATATCCCAATGCATGGAAAATCCCTGATTATATAAAGGAATGTGTCGCCCTTGGATGAAATATTATATGTGCACATGTAGAAAGAAACAAAAGGGTACCTTGATAAATTTTAGGTTTTCTTGGAACTAGAAACTCTAAAGGATAATGCTGACCATGACCTTCTACATTGCATCTTTAAACCTACTAATGACAACCCCTATGGCCACACACTTCTCTATATGGAAGAGGATTGTCTAAAGAATGTCTTATTATTTACCCTTCAACACTCTTCTAATACCAGTATAGAGAAACATGCTACTACTGCCCTAGGTAGAACAACCTGATTTGAGAAACCTGTAGCATAACAACTTTCACACACTGACTGTTCAAAATGGTCGTGCACTCACATCACAAATGACTTAGTACACTATAAGAAAAACATGTGTCTGATCCGATAGCATAGTAATAAAAGCATCTTACCCTATAGAAATGAGATATTTAGGGTTGGTACCTACCTCGAAAAATCAAAACCTCCTATTTAATGAAAACTGGGAACCCCTGTCCACAACTCTTCTTTAAGAGGGACCCAGAAAGCTACCCTCTCGGGATTATCATATTCCAACTAACAATCTCTTGATGAACTATTCTCCCAACAACACCTCAAGATACATATTCAATATAAAAGGGATGATCGGGTGATACATCTCTAGATGAATAACCTCATAAAAATTCCATTCCTTGGTGTCCTCATCTAACAACTAGTCGGAATCCTGTCACAATAGGTTCTTGATATAGATTCCAAACTCTCATGCACTAGATATACCCTTCCAAAGGGTAATCAATGCTTTATAATGGACCCCTTTTTAGATAAAGAACGAAACATGGTTCATAATTGGTCTCAGTACGCCTCCAAAGAGACTGACGACTCCTTTTGATCCCTAAGGTATAAGAACCACAACTACCTCTCAACTCCACACAATATCATTAAAGCCTACAATACCTAGTGATACTTCTGAGAACAAATCAGTCTAAATACTATCTTAAAATCCTATAACATATCTTATGAGACTTCAACTAAAATAGAGACCTCATATCATTATAGTCTCTACCACTACAACTCATAGAATGTCCCCCTAAAAGTGTCGACATCATTGTCCTCAAAATTGTAATGATCTACTAACAAAGCTTTCCAAACATCTTCAATGTCATCTGGATGAGGATGTCAACCAAGATCCATCCTTGTAAAAGAATAAACAATTAAATCTCCTATTCCTACAATATGGATGACTTTATCATTAATTAGTAGTTATCATTTATTCATTTGAGGTTAACCAATCTCATGTATTTCCCATTAAATCACAGGAATAAAGAAGAACGATGCATCAACCATTCCTAGATCTATAACATGATACACATATCACCAAATTTATTAGCCACTATAAGCTTAATTTTACATGCTTCAGTTTATATTGGTCCCTAATTACTCATTTCTGAACTAGTCTCCAATTATTTCAATGATTTCTAAACTTAGGAAACATTGTTTCCATAAAAGACCATGCAAACTCACTTGTACCAAACTCCAAACTCCTTTATATTACTCAACCTAATGGTTGATATCAATATTTCTTGACCCCCTCCCCTTAAGTTGTACACATCCTTTGCTGGAAGTGGGAGAAGCGATATGGTGACCTCTAGTCTCACCTCGCATAGGACTCGGGTCAGATACTAGATCCAAGGGTGTTACAAAAATAAATATGGGAGGCATTAAAACTATAATATGAACACATATAAAAGATAATTATTAGATAATTTAACCATATCCTTCATGGAATACAATATAAAGAAAAGAAACCCAAGTACAGTAATGTAATTTCATAGATGGACTACTACCATTAAAAGGGAAAAATCCTTGTACCAAAAGAAATGTAAAGATGATAGTGACCATGAATACAAAAAAATCTTGATAAACCTAAGGCTTGTACTAACCCTACTGATCTCCAACATGATCCAAATTAGCTGAAAAATATTTTATATATAAATTGGTTGAGTATAACAATATACATAGTAGGATCATCCCCATAGCCTCTCTTATAAAGGTAAAAAAATCATGATAAAGCATAGTGAACAAAAAATGAAAAAAAATCATCACATAAACATGTATACAATGTTCCTATCATCTCCATGGAAACTAACCCCTTGTATCAGAGACAAGATAATATTATATAATAAATACTATCCAGGATACCTCGATACCACTTCCCCAATGGGATTTAATTCATCCACAATGTCACATATCCATTGTATAACTCTCCCAAAAAGTTCACCTCATTGTATCCTTGGAAAATCATGACAACATCCATCTCATGAAATACACCACCACTTACATTTAACCAATTGTTTCTAAGGAGTCTCTGAGAGCCACCACAAATCATTTAATGTCGTTTATACATAGAGTATTATACCACAACCCTTTACATCACATACACTGAGCAAGGATACTCAATCCTTCATTGCCTATACACATTATACCTAGAATAGTCCATAGGAAAATATATCTAGGATACATGTCTATTAAATTACCACAAGAGATTACAACCCTATACAAACATTTAAGGTTAAAATGAACCTCCATGCACACTTACAAAAGTTTCTACCAAGAAAATATAGTGGTGTCTAATGGGGTAGTCATCCATACATCCCCCAACATGGATGTTGTGGAAAACACCCCTAGGGATCAAAATCCCAATGGGTGTCATATTCCCTAACCAAGGGGTTGGATTAGTGTATAGAATCACACAGATTATCGGAAATTATTTTACTCACAACCACACTGAATATTCCATTCCAAGACATGAACATATCTAACATCCCTCGAACTCCAAGCTTCTGCTGGCTCGACCAGATATTCTTTAAGCAAATAACCATTTAAAGAAATACATAAATTTACATTATCCAATCTTATCAGTTTCAATTTACATTAATTATTTCATATCAAATTAATTAACCATTAGGAATTTCACATTACATTTCCTATGTATGTCAAAAAATATCTATTCCCTCCAGGCATAAGAAAAATAAGTCTATAGCATCTTAGAATTTCATCCTCAGCATTGCATCCTAGCATGGTCCAACCCCCTTGAGATAAACATTTATCCATTTATTAGAAATATTAATATCCATATCACAAGACACTCTAGGAAAAAATTATATGATCTCGAAACATAACTAGATCAATATGGTCAGTAGTAGATCTACACCTTCATTCTTCAAAACTTATTCATGGAGAGTAAACTCGTCTTACCATAGGGAGATAAACATAAAAAGAACATGAAAAACCCCACATGTCTTCACATCCCATGAAACGAGAGTGAAAAAAAACATCAATCTACCTCATGAAATATAGTAAGGGATGAAAAAAAAGAAACAAATTGGCCTCTAAATAGAAAAAATAAAAAAGAATCCATATTTCACAACAATGGGTAATTCTAGCTTCAACCCATTCTATTATCTATGATTTCCTCCACTACATCCACATGAATATTATGAGGTATCTCACAACTCTAGATGTCTAATTCTTCAAAAACAACCAGGACTCCTTACCCATTATACCACAATAGCCACCCCTGCATAGCTAAGTGAATGTAATGACACATCTGGGCCACCCCATCCCACATACAACAACAACACTCGTGGCTCAGCCATTCCAAGCAAACATCATAAGCATTATGAAGAAAAAAATCAACAAGGTCTAGACCAAAAAGTAATTCATCTAGCCTACATGAAAAATGAGCTCTTACAACTTCAAAAAAACAATACCCTTGGAATTTACATGAAATATGGAAACTCATTCCCTATAACAAATTATCCTTTAATGCATAATTTTTCCTTGATCCATCATGAATAATTGATTTATTATCTTAAGTTCCAACTATGGGAAACCAAAAAAAACATGATCTCATAAGAATCAAAAATTGGTTGAACAATTAAATATAAATGACTTAAAATCCTTTATCAATAATTATCATCATGTTTTTGGTACATTATCCAATTCAATAAAACATGCACACAATCATTCATTTGATTAATATCAAATAACAACAACTAAAACTGTATTCATTAACATGCATCTTTTACCTTTTAGCCAATTAATTATCAAATAATTTGGATTTATGTTCATTAATAATATCCATTATGAATAACATGCTGAACTAAGGAATCTATAGATATCACACTATCTATAAAATCATGAGGAAAACAATTATTGTAGTACAAGAAAAAACATCACAATGAGATTGATAAAAATTCATTAATCTAGGTCATGTATTTTATAAGGTTAATTTCATTGTGAAAAAGGGGATAAATCATGCTTACTCTATTATTATATGTAAATAAATTGAAAAGTAGAAAATACCATACCTCAAAAGGTGGTCAGTGTTCATCAAATGAGAATTTACCACAAATGGATCTCTGATCACCTCTCCTGTAAGATCTTCATCAAGATGGAGATTCCACAATACCACTGAGCCAACAAAAACTGAGATAACCCCCATAAGATACATGGGTAACCAAATGTCATATCATGACATGATGATACAATAAAAAATAATATCAAACTAAGAGAAACCTGTAAAAATGATGGAAAAACACACCATGGATCATGTCGAGTCCCCATCGATGGGAGATAGTACCCCAAGGATCAATACCCATCAATGGGATCTCTAAAATGCCAAAGATTAGATTTTTGGATCTTCTATAATAAGAGGAAAGGAGAAAACTCCCACAGGATTTTACAACATAAGTATCTGGAATGTTTTAAAGCATTACAACATTGGGTGATTATATGATATGTAATCCCCATTAACATTGTGTAATTCCCTGAGGCCAACCTCCACTAAAAAAACACCCCCTTATAAATTTATTTTCCTTTTACAGCCTTCAAATATTTCATGACGTGAATCCCAATTTCACTTAATGAAATTATTCTACATGGTGTGAAACTCAATTTCAGGGTGTGACGGTTCATGTGCCCCAGTTCTCAGCACCCAAACAATTCTAGACTACCTCAAAGCCTCCTCTGAGCTCTTCATGCCTCAAGAACATGCAAAGGGTCGATCAACATGGATTTGGTCCCTTAGACTATGAATTATTATATTTTGAGATAAATATGGTCTATAGATAATATTTTAATTAATATATTATGTATTTTTACATGTAATTGTATAATAATCCAAAATATGTTTTCAAAATTTTAGAAATACATTAACAAGAATCACTCAACACAATATAATGGTTTGAAATGTAATTTTTTTTCATATATGAAAACCAATAGTTAATGCAATTTTTCATTTAATTAATATAAATTTAATTTATTTAATCCAATTTATTATTAACTAATATTAATTATATTAATTAGTGAAAAAGAATACATTCTAATTCCATCGTTTTCTTGATATTTTCTTTGATAAATTTTTAAAAATAACCCTCAATAAGAGAATAATGGTAACAAAATATTTAAAATGATTAAAAATATATTCAAAAAATAAGAATGTATATATATTATATATCACCATTTATTAGTAATGTTCAAAAATATTATCAATTTTCTATTTTTGAGACATAGTTATATTTAAAATGATATTTTTTACCCTTAAAGGCATATTGTTTTTGAAAATTCCATTGAATTTTTCCTATTAACAATGAATCAATATATTAATTTAAAATTCATATAATTTCTAATTATATATATAGATTCTATTAAAAACACAAATATAAACATCCCCTTATATTTTTATTTGTCACATTTGATTATAAAATATTATATTTATAATAGATTTAAATTCAATATTAACAATGAAATTCAAAGAGCTTATAAAAATTTCTGAGTGACACTCTCATTATAAAGTGTGATTATTTATCTAATAAAACATAATATTATTCTTTTAATTTTAATAAATTATTTCTCTTGAATTGTATTTTATTATTTTTTGTCTATAACAAATGATATATGAATCATTTCCACACACTTATCTAATTTTATTTTTCATAAAATAGTAAAAATTATAATTTTTTCAAAAAATGACTCAACTCAACTCAATTATTCACATAATCTTACTAGGGGAAATATAAAAAATAAAATAGTCCCATAAAGAGTATCTCAAAAGGAACATTATGTTTTTATAAAACTAAAAATATTTATATGGGTGTTCATTCCATTAAATTTTTATTTAAATAATATATCCCTATGGTGGATTTCCACTAAATAAGTACATGATAGTGTTTTAAAAAAATATTCCTTTCATGGTTGTTTAAAAAAAAAATCAGTGAATGAATATAATAATAATTTATTATTATTGAATGTTTATAATTCCATAATGTGTAATCAACCAGTATTACAGGGTAATATAATTAAACAATCATAGCTATTTTTAAACCTAAAAACCATCAAACCATGGATGAATGATATAAATAGAACTATTCTATGGCCTATTGAACTCTATATCATCTATAATGATTTCGAAATATTTACCATAGACAGAACTTACTAATTATGGAATTAAAATTAAAATTCATTATTGTCAAGAATTTATTTCAAATACATTGGGGATTATAAATAGTACGATTTCCAAAAAATAAAATGCAAATTATAAATATTGTAATGGAATATAATATGAAAATTGGGGTAAAAATTAACTATATAAATAATGTTTTATGAAAAAAATAATCTAACACAAGGAAATAATTATGAAAATTTTATTATTATATAAGTTAAAGAATGCAGAAGATGAGTCGGGTCTAGAAGAATGAGTTTTTATAAAAAACATAAATATATTTACTCCTTAATATCAACCCAATTTCTTCTATGTTTTAAAAAATAATAATTTCCTCAATGATTTTAAAGGGAAATTTAAAATTCAGTTGATTTCTATTAATACTAAATAAATTAAATAATAATCATAATTTCATCCACAATAGTCATTTTTAGGGTTCACAAAAACTATTTACAAAAATTCAATTTTATATCATTTATCAGTCAAGATCTACCTCTCACTTTTATAACCATTATAAATAATTAATATATGTGTTCATTTCTACATTTTTTTAAATTATATTACATATAAATTATTTTCACATATTTCTAATTTAAATTTTATTAATATAAATTTTAATTTTATCATGTTTTACATTTTAATATTTTAATTATCTTCAACTATTTCATCTGTTTCATTCATTTTACACTCCATACGTAACCAGTTACTCAGTTCTTGAAACCATTATGTTTTAATCCATTCAAAATTGATTTTTAAGTATGTTATTTAATGTAAGTTATTATGATTCTTATGTTCAAATGAAATATACTATAGATTTTATTCATGTTATGTCTCTATAAAATTTTATTTAGTTGTGGTTGATTAAAAAAAAATAAACAGTAATGCAGTTGACATTTAATTTTTCTTATAGATATGACTTCTAAATAAAATTGTATTTTTTTATATTATGGGTTACTGATGATGGAATTTTCTAGTTATAATATTTCATTATGAATGATTCTAAATTATTAATTTTTAATTTACTAAAAACTAGAGTGATTTGAATATGTTCTATGAAAATCATGAGTATACACCCATTTTTTTTTCATAGCCGCTGAAAACTAGCATAAATCAAGTTATGACAGTAATGGTGGGTATTAAAAAGGAAGAAATACTAAAATAGGGAATGATTCAATTACTTAAATCAAGGGTGTAGAATGTATATAATATTTTTTCTAATTCCCCCTTTACATAACCTTAAAGAAGAAATATAAAATTCATCCAACAAATAAAACAAAAAAAATATGTAAATATAAAATCCCAATATATGAATTTTATTTCATGTAAATCCAATGAAATATACTGTATGGAAGAATCATACCTTTGGAGTGACTACAAATATTAAAAGCTCTTGAATGAAAACTATATACTTTTCATGCTTACCATGATCACTAAACATCTCCCAGACACCTATAAAATATTATTAATTTCTCATCAGTGATAACATTGGTATACACTATATGACTCTACTGTGAACATAGCATAAAAATGTGAAATACATATTATAATTCAACATTAATAAAAACAGTTCTACTAGTAAATATGGGGTACATGAAATCCCCACTGTCACTATGGATAATTTAACACTCTCTAAATGATAATTTGTGGTATATGAAATCCCTGCTATCACTATGGATAATATAACACTCCCTAAATTTTATTTCATGAGTTTGTTACAAGAAACTACACACTCTCAATATTTTCCATACACGTTAATTTTAATCAACCCAATTACATTTTTTGGATATAAATAATTCAAAGCAATAAAGATCATATAAATAGAAAAAAATATATATGATTCATGGTAATTTATATCACATATAATGAAAAAATAAAGAGATATGGTACCCCATATAATATATCGATTTCCCCTCTTATCCACAATAATTTATCTATTTTAATCATTCTTTAACAACTATCTATTAAATAAAAAATTCATTATACATAGGTCTATTAAAAAAATACTAACCTCGCTATTTAACAATTTTTTATTACCATCTATAAGAAATATATTAGAAATAAATTAATATTAATGATCTATTAATGTATAAGTAAATGAGATTAATTTTTCACTATCATGATTTATTTTATCTTTAACAAATTATATATATATAATTACATTTATGTAAACCATTAAATGTATAAAATAAAATAATTACATATCAAACTATCTTGATGAGAATAAGAGGCCATCAACGTATAGACACCATAACTGATAAATAAATTCAACATTTTCATTCAAATTACATTTAATTATTTCCCTTTTAAATAATTACACTATTATCTAATGAAAAAAATGCATGATAACCACCCCATTGTATATAAAATAGATAATTAATTAATCCAATTCATTGATAATTTTCATTTTAAATTATAGATAATGTCAGGGAATAACAATCTATGATCTCTAATGTCCTAAAAATTATTGAACCCATTATCCCTTTAGAAAACCTACCACATATCTAATAGCATAATCCAATAAAAAAACACGGATAACTGATGTGTTACATAAGAAAAAAAGGAACGGGGGAATGGAATGTGATAATAGAAGAGAAAAGAATAAATTAATCAAGATTAAATATACACATTATCACCATTAAATTATCTTAAGAATAAGGGTTTAGTAGAATTGAAATATTGGAATAATGAAAAGTGTTAGAATTGCTTAGTTCACCAAATGTTCAATGGGGAATGGAGGATATTTAATTATTTCATTAGAAATTAAGATATTTATACCCTAGGAGTATTCTAATAGTACTACATCAAAAAGTAATTATCCATTATATTGACCATTGTATTTCTACATAATGTATGATAGATTGAAGAAATTGAAAACAAAAATTTTTGAATTTGATCAGGTACTCTTGAATAATTGTCATAAAATTACCTAAAATAACATTTATGAAATAAACTAACGAAACACCATGTAATATACAATATCACACATCATAATAACCCAATAAAATGTAATGATAAAAAAACTAATAAAGATTCAATGTGTAGCTAATGTTCCATAGATTATCCATATCATTAAATGAAGATGAATGATCCATAGACATTGATCACATTGAAAATAATTCAACCATGTTGTAACTACATGTTAATAATTATTGAAACAAAAACAATAAATACTAGATATTAATTTTTGATAGTTGGAATGATTTTTGGTTGATTTAGTGGATAGAAATTTTTTATTATTTTTTGGTGTAATTTTACCTCCCCAAAAAGATATAAAAATAATAAATTTATAAAATAAAATATAGAAGAACACCCATATGAAAAAATGAACTTACATGGATATCTACTAAATAATATAAGAGATTAATTAAAAATATATTAA
Source organism: Viscum album (assembly GCA_963277665.1). Lineage (NCBI taxonomy): Eukaryota > Viridiplantae > Streptophyta > Magnoliopsida > Santalales > Viscaceae > Viscum > Viscum album. The sequence continues at coordinate 1,245,970,138 of OY728152.1, read as the reverse complement.
AATATATTATGATCACATAGTCCACTTAAATAAACCATTTTTATATTGAAAAGGTTATATCAATCACCGAAATTGCGCTATAGTTATTAGTAGTGAATCTTCCCCTAAAAAATTTATAATGATTTTATATTCGATTGAAAAATTGATTAGTCTATCACCAATGTGATTAAATTATCCTTTACTATGAAATATGTACAGTTCCAACATGTAATTATACATTCTTGATCATCCCCCTCTTTTTTTTCTTATCCGTCAAAAAGAATGAACAAATCTATTTTATTTACCTCGAAACCTCATTCATAAAATGGTAATTATTATCACCAAAATAATTTTTCAATCTTAAAAAAATTTATAAATTAAACATGTGCTATTAATTTACATTCTCTTCTTCCCCCACTATGTTTTTCACAATATATCATTAATAAAAATTATATTACAATAAATTTTACCAATTTATAGAATATAAAAACATCTTATGGTTACATTATATATAAAACATTCATGATCCTTAGTTTCATGATCATTATATCACAAACCATTACATAAAAAATATATCTAAATTATTTTATCTATTCAATGATATGTGGAATAATCATATAGCTTTCCATTTTATTCATTTTAAAAAAATTATATCATTTAAAACTCATGAAATCATCTTCGTACATTCATTATTTTTTTCCTCATAAAATCAATCAAACATATACCAATTTTCATTCACAAAAATTCATACATTTTAAATTTTCATTCCTTGAGAATTTTTATGTAAGTACCTATATAAAAATGTAAATTTATGCATTATGGAATCTCAGTTATTCCTAGAAAATTTACTATTTACTATTCATTATTAAAGCATTAAATTCTAAAAAATAGTCTGTATCATATATTATATTAGAGAAACCCAACTGTAAACTATATATAAAAAGAATATAATTTTCAATATATATATCCATGCCAAATAATGACATTTACAAGTCTATATATTCATTGTATGTTGGGAAAAATATCAGATCATTAACTATGTGATCTTTATTAGGTCTTAATTTATGATAGATCAACAATTTGTGGGAGACAGTGATGACACAACTCATAATGCATGTCAATAGTAAATTTATAAACTCGTAGGAAGATAAAAAATACTTCTGGATGTATATCTTTATTTACTTACTCAAAAATCCTTATTTTCATCAGGTTTCATTTTTTATTTCTCCTAGGTGTTATTTCACTTTTCAATATGCATTAGGTGTACATTTCCTAATATTTAGGTTCAATTTTAATAATACTGTATATTTTTATTCAATCATGAGGCCTGTATGAATTCCTTTATGAGATGGTTCCACATTTCATCACATGGATGATACATTGATCGTGACTTCATAAATTGTGTGGTTAGTCCAGTGTTTATGTTATCTTCTACATTGATTTAAAAAAATTTAAAGTCTCCTATACATAAAACATGATTTTATCAGTAATAATAAAAAAATTATCTTATAAAATAATGGTTCACATCAAATAAATCATATTTATGTATTCAAAATAAAAATAAATACTATACTAAATCACAGTTCATATTAATCAGCTTGTTCAAAAATATAATTACTGAAAAAATTATCTTGGCACGAACATTCCCTAACTCTATTTTCTATTTTCAACAAATAATCATATATAATTGAATCACAAAACACACAATATGGATATCCATCCAAAATTTAAAATACCTCATATGATATCATAATGGTGGAAATATGATTAATTATAAAATATTACTATGATGTTAAAAAGAGATGAACATGAAATCAAAAAATTATACAATACACAAAATTACATCGTCGAATCTTCTCATATGAAACTCACTATTGAAAATATGAAATAGTTCCCTCATACAAATCAAAAAACCATATTAATAGTTTACTTAGTTCACACTTGAGGAAATTATAGTATACAAATACTATAATATCCTCAATATATTCTTCCCATAAATATGACTATCAAAAATCAAATGATACATCTCAATATAAATTTAATACCATTAACAATAATTATAGTAATCATGATCTATGTTATTTATGATCCTAAATTTTATCATACATTGATAATATTACACAACATAAATAAGTCATAGGGGTTTAAAAATCACATTAATTATAAAAAGTGATGGTGATGCTAAACATCCATAATCAACAGTAGTTTAATAAATGTATCATTTTGAAATATTTTAATAAATCATTAACCAATGATATCTTTTATAGGCTGAAAATACATCGTTAAATCATTTAATTTCACAAGATACTTATTGTTGTGATATTTAATATCAATTATAATTGATCATTAATATTTCATGATAATGTTTTTGGGATTGATAAAAAATAATTTCAACCACCCATGGAAAGTGACATCTTCACATCAATGAACAATTAAATCAAATTATTATCACCCAAATTAATTTTTTAATAGACATAGTGGACTATAAGAAATTACATTTTCCATTTTATTGATTCAGAAAAATATACCATTGTATACAAAACCCAAATCATTATTAAAAATACATAACTCACAGTTATGCAGATTCAATATCATCTAAATAATCAACCCAATGATGATGAATATATCCAAATAAATCCATTTTTCCCTTGATATCATATTAAATTCAATTATATATAGTTTAATTGATTTTTGTGATAATAAAATTATCATGAAACAAAATGTGGACTTTTATGTACTTCTTTATCATTTAATAAATTTTAACATTATTAATAAGCCAAAATAAATATATATATATATATATATTGTTATATAAAATATATTTCTAATGAGAACAGAAAATTTATTAGGATCAACATACCATCCATGTTCATTCATAAAGAAATTTTATCCCATGGAGATATTTGTTGAAACATGGATGGAGTTTTCCATGTTATAATTTTTAAGAACACCCATGGAATTTTTTCCCCAATATAGAAAACATTAATCATTATTTTGATATATTTATAGTATAAAATTAATGTATTCCTCATATAATATCTGTTTTAAGAAACACCATCATCAAATTGGAATACAATTTATAGTATTCTTCACTATTATTAATAAATATGATATCATAGATGTAAAAAAAATTAATTAGAAAAACTATTTATTTAAGTCTTACAAATAACATTTTATACAATAATACGTTATTGAATTTATTATTTTTTAAATATGAATCTAGATTAGAATATATTGATCTATATATTACATCAACACATTTAATTCCATCCCTAATTAAAACATATAGTTATACTCTCTTCCTAGAATGAATCCATTTAGATGCAATATATATAATTTTTATTCCATACCTCTATTTAGAATGTTATTCCTCCAATTTTTTGATATAAAATATATTCCTTATTTGAAATATTATAATTAATTATTTTAATGGATTCATGTATTGACAAAGGTGAAATTTTCATTTCAAAATAAATTAGTTTCAACTAGAAATTTACCTTATAAACTAGTATTGAATTATTTTTACCACTACATATTTATCTACTAAAAAATATTATAATACCCAAAATTTTATAATAACAATTTCATGTACGATTTTGGGTAATATCTTCCGTGTATCTATTTACCAAATAGGATCTGATTTCTGATTCATAGAATAAATATACCATTGGTTGATTTATTATTCTTTAAGATATTAAAGACTAATATATGAATTAAATGAGTTTTATGAGGTGGTAATCATTGTTCATCCAGTATATAATTATTGTTTATGATCCCTAATGATATTATAAACACCAATATTTCTTTTCCACATTGGATGTGATAAATGAGGATGTTCATAATCAATTGACATAGCCAAGCCTCTTAGTAATCCGTTTTCAATATAAATAATATCATCTCAACCAATGAATACATCCTATATTGTGATAAAAAAATGTTCGTTGTCATTCCATAAAATCAATATAATATAAAGAAATTATTACAATTAAATTTTCCCACACTATGACAGAAGTTGAATCAATTATTCAACCTATCTCATTTTTTAATTTAGGACCTCTACCATTTCATGGTTATCCAATAAAGATACCATTGAAACATATTTTTTTCTTTGATTAAAAATTTGTCAACATTTTATTTTATAATGTAATGTATTATAAATATCAATATGTACATAAATTTGGGAATGTGGTTATTCTTCAGTTATATTGATACGTTTATAAATATTTTCTATATATGTAATGATTTTGAATTTTCAAAGATATACCATTTCATTTTTAATAAATCTAATTATGATACTTCATTATAACTAATCCAGGAAAGATCTATCACAACAAATATTGTTTCATTTTTTCTTCCCCTACATTTTTTATAGTCTACAAAAATGATGATGAATAATATTATTCATGTGAGAAACATAAAACGTAATATTTTTGTATTGAATTCCATTAATGCCATTAATAATCATTATAGAGTAAAAAAATCATATGTACAACTTACGTTTTAATATTTGAACTTCTCAATATCCTATTATTTTGGTTTTTAAATTTTAATACATGTAATTTATTTCAAATCAACTTTAAATGATATAAAATACATTACATCATTTTTAATTTGACATATCTTGACCCTAGATATGTCATAAAGAATATTTTTAATGGGGGGGATGTATAAATAGAAGTCTTCAAATTTTTTTAAATTTTAAAATTCATATTCTCCATTCTAGAATAAAAATATTCATTTTTTTATAATATTAAGGACATAATAAACAATTCTTTTTTTTTGTCAGCATTTACACATGTATATGAAACATCAATCTAATCATAAAATCCAACAAACTATTCACTAATTTTATACATAGATATAATCAAATTAATGAATCTCTATCATCGAACAAGTTTCCCCTTGTTCGATGTCCACGTAGACCAACATCCATCTAATCAATCATAATAACAATATTTATATATCATACAAAGATAACCAAATTTACTTCATCATAAAGGTTTTAATTATACAACATATTTGGCTTTAGTTTATTAAAAAAATATTATCCCACGGTATCCACGTTTATATTTAAATTATAACTCATCCAATGCCGTTGATTATGATCGATACATGTTCATCATATTTAACAATTCATTAATTATATTACATTTATTTCTTAATATCCTAATATTTAAATAAATGTTTAAGAACATATTCTATCTAATTTATTTGGTCTTTATCCTCTTGTGCATGTGATAATAGATTGAATAGGAAGGTCCTTTAATAAATATATTTCCTTTGACCCAGGATAATCATGATGTTTTTCATTATATAATTATAGTTCTCATAGAATAATATAGAACCATTTAGAATGATGATATGTATAATCACATCATTAATTATTTTATTCTAATAGAATTTTTTTCGATTATATATTTTCAAAAGTTTATTTTTAGGTTATATATAATATTGTTATCATTGGGTGGTTTAAATACCCCTTAGACATAACATATAATTCATTGTAGATTGCCTGTGTTATTGAGTTTTTAACCAAGACATAAATTTTTATGTCCTATGGATTTATTTTGCCAAAATATCTATAAAAAATATATCACTTTTAAAATAACATTATCTCTTAGATTTAAGACAAGAAATACATTAACATTATAACCATAAAAAGAGCATAAATTTTCAAAATAAGTTTTAGAAAAGTCCAAAAATATTTTTCTACATTTCATAAATCATCTAATCCTTGATTATAGGGCCCCAGCCTTAAACCATACTTAATATTGAGTTATTACAAGATTACACATTGAGGATCCTTTCAGGTTTAGAGTTTTAGAAAATTAGATCATAAAACATGCATTACATTCCACATTTAAACAAAGTGGTTACATAAAAGATAGTATTCATTTTTCCCATCAACGGAAACATATTTAAATTAAAACATGGATTCTTTCTTGACACTTCCTTGACACTATCATCATATCATGTACCATTCCCTTGACCTGTGAAAAGAATTTCAAAAACTTGGGATGAGCATAATAAGCTCAGTAAGGGTTATAAAAAAATGAAATGATAACATTAGTCCATGCATGAAATCATACATTACTCATAAAACATAATCACATACCTCATCAAGTCATGAATAAATCATAGAAATCATAAGACATAAAGGTAACTTGAGGCATTCATAACATTCTTATGTAGGGAGTAACCCTCATGGTTATGTTTAGAATACCCATCACAGTATATTCCCTAAATCACTTCAAATAAACCTTAACGTTTAACTCCTTCGCATTAACCAATGCATTGGAGAGCTATATCGGGCTCACCCGCCCTTAGATTATCACGAATCCACCCGTATTCATAACAATGCCCAAAAACTATAACATAATCGTATCACATAAAACATGTATAGGGGAAACATAGAATTTCCACATTTCAATCACAATATATCAATACAAAACATTGATATAATAAAAACATTATGAAAACCATTTTCAATAAAAAATAGAAGAAAAGTAATACATGGTATTTATTTTTTTCATTTTTTAAAAAAACATATGGCTTGTAGAGGAAGGTGAAACTCAAATAATGGTCATGGTTGTAGTGAAGTCGTTGTCACTGCATACGTACGAAAAAGAAAAAATTCTCTTTTGTCGTTTAGTAAATTCTTAGTATAAAAAAGATTCCTTTTGAATGAACGTAATTGTCAAAGGGGTTTATACACCGTAGAAAAGAAAGTTCTGTAAAAAACAAAATATGCCTCAATGAAAGGAGATTGAGACGAAGTCCCTTACCTCATATTCGACTTGACTCGATCGTTCTCTAATCTCATAAATAATAAACTTGAGTTAATTTATACTTGATTAAGAACCATTTTCAAGTTCATTATTCCTTTTGTATCACTTATTACCATGTCATGAACACTATGTAATTATTTCAGTTAATAACGGTCGTTTTAACGATCATTGGTACTAGAGTCCAAAAATAAACACTTTATAATTACTAGTTGTTCATGTGGTAAGATATCCATTATATCCCTAATATATTCATGATTTAGATATCATATATATCATATATATCCAGTATATGCATGCATTTATAATATTAAATAACATTTAGAGGTAAGAAATGAAATGCACCGTTCATGGAGACGGTAAGCCATATGTACGCATGAACGCTACTTCCATTTATATTTCATATTTAATGGAATTAAAACATAATGATACATAATAGTATTTTAATTACAGTATTGTATCATATATAATATCATTAAATCTATCCTTTATACATACCACATATGGTATTAACGAATCAAATCACTTTGAGGCGGCGGTAGTCCGCACTTCCTAAAATGAAGATATCGTGTTTACCCATAATGGAAAACACAATGGTATTACATAAATGAAAAATACATAAGATTAAGTAAAACATAATCATATTATATATCATATATAAATATAGTGACATCTTAATGGCCAACTTTGAAGGTGTTTGAATAATATTGAACAATCATCGTTTTGTGAAGGAGAAATTCGCCATCCACGGAAAGAGTATGTTCTTTAACCATTATATGTAGGTGTGTGTATGTGTAGCTCTAATAATTATTTTAACAACATACTTGTATATTTACTATACTGTAGTTGTTACAAAATAAATTAATAAAAAGATTTTAGGGGGTTGGAGAAGCAAAATAAAACAAAAGAACATGAGTGAAGACATTACCTTAAAATCGGGTAACTCTCTTTGATTTCAGCTCAAAGGATTTCATGGGAAGACTTCTTCCCAAAGTGAGGCTTCTAAGAGTAAGAGAGGGATTTGTAAAGACAAAATTAGAAGGGTTTATCCAAGACAATGGCTTGAGAGGTGTTGATAAGGAGGTTGAGTTGGGGACCTTTTATAAGAGGAGAGGAGGGGCACTCTTGGAAAGTTATAAAAGGTTACTTAATTTTCAAATGAGTTTCGGATTTTAAAGGTACCACATTGATGTATTTCGAGGATAAGGTGATAAGGTTTCGAAATATACTCATCCAATAGGTTCTTGACATGTTTAGGTCTTAGATTGTACATTATCTTTTCATTTTATTTAAATCGTTGAATAATGAGGTAATCGCTGCATCATCGTGATGTCATAAATAATTTAATTTATTTAATGTCTAAAAATTATAAAAAAATATCCTGATCTAAGAAATATTTTTATATTTCTAATGAATATTTATAGTTAAACATATGACTTTTATAACCCCATTTAGAAATTGTTTTAGTAAAACAACTCATGTTTGTGACATTTTTATTTTAACATTAAATAAAAAGATATTAATGTCATTTTTTTACCAATGTGGCTCCATGGGGTCACCAAGTTTACCCATGGATTTTATTTGTAGTACATGACACATCCAATATGGGTAGAACTTGTGTTATGTTCATTTCATATTATTAAAACATTATTCTTACCTTAAATTACACTAATTACCTCTAATCGCTATTAAAAACTTAAAAGTTACTATTCAGCAAAAAATTATTTTAATCCCATTGAACCAAATTTTACTTCTTAATGACAACCATGTCTGTTGGATTTTTTAAATTCAAAACACAGAGGTGGTAAAAATTCATTTAAATGAGAAATCTGTTTTTTAAGTACGACTTAGTGGTTTCACTATTCATCAAAAATTGAAGTTTTTCAGAAAAATACAAAGAATTCACCATAAGATATATTTGATATTCCAAATTCAAAAATGATGTCTATTTTACCAAATTCAAAACATATATTTTTAATTAATTAATTTAATAATTAATTCCCACTGTCAAAACAAATAGAGTGTTTTTTTGAAACAAAGTGTATAAAAAGATTGACACTAGTTTAAGTCTGATTTCAAGGTGAAATTAATTCCACGACCACTATTGGATAAAATGGTAAAAATATGTTATAATTTCACTTTGAAACCAATTAAAAAGATAATATAATCAAATAAATAAATTAGACTAAAAAGAGGTTTTGAATTAAAATACAACATTTTTCACTATTCATTAAAAAATGAACTTTATCAGAAAAATACCAAAAATTTACCAAAAGTAAATTTAAATGTCCCAATCATAAAGAATAAGTTTATATTGACAAATAGAGCTTATAAAATTGTCAAAAGTTTGATTTAAAAATGTTTTGTCATCAAAAGGTAGTAAAACAATCTTTTAAAAATATTAGTGTATTCCATGCTTAAGATTGGATTTATTCTCATTTTAAGCCTCTAAAACACTATCTAATTCATTAATAGACATAGATAAAAATATCTATTATTCATTACTTACTTGGGATGTTACATCCTTGCCCCCTTTAGAAAATTGCGTCCCCACAATTTATTTACTTATCGAATAAGTGGGGGTATTTAGCCCTCATTGCATTTTCAGATTCCCATGTTGCCTCTCCAACCATATGGTTTTTCCACAAAACCTTTACCTAGTGAATTACCTTATTCTGCAACACTTGCTCTCTATGGTCAAGAATATGGACTGGCTGTTCTTCATAGGAGAGATTATCTTCCAACTGAACTACCTCTGTGCTCAAAACATGAGATGGATCTCGCATGTACTTCCTTAACATTGAAACATGAAAAACATATTGTACCTGAGATAAACGCGGAGGTAAAGCCACTCGGTAAGAAACTGATCCAAATCTCTACAGAATTTCATATGGTCCAATGAACCATGGAATCAACTTTCCTTTCTTACCAAATCATATCACACTTTTCCATGGCGAGACTTTGAGGAAAACATGATCACCTACCTCAAAAAAGAGATCCTTCCTCCTATTGTCCGCATAATTCTTCTGCCTTCTAAGAGCTGTTCTCATGTGTTTCTGTATCATCTGAACTTTTTCTGCCAACTCTTCTACCAATTCTGGTCCCATCAGCTTCCTTTCACCCACTTCATCCCAGAAAGCTGGAGTTCGACACTGCTTCCCATATAACGCCTCAAATGGTTCCATCTGTATACTGTAAAGAAAAATATTATTATATGAAAATCCAACCAAAGAAAGATGTCGGTCCCAACATCCCTGATAATCCATCGAACAAGCACATAGCATATCCTCCAAAGTCTGAATTGTTCATTCTGACTGCCCATCAGATTGAGGATGAAAAGTTGTACTAAAATTTAATTCAGTACCCAATGACTTCTGAAGGCCATTCCAAAAGTTAGAAGTAAACCTAGGATCACGATCAGATACAATGGAGAGAGGAACTCCATGTAACCTGAATATCTCTTTAAGATACAACGGGAAAGTTGATCTAGGGAAAAAGTATCTCGTATAGCAAGGAAATGAGCAGATTTAGTCAATCGATCAACAATAACCCAGATTAAATTATTAACTCAAGGAGTCTTCGGCAATCCCACAACGAAGTCCATGGATATATTTTCCCATTTCCACTCTGGCACTGGTAAATGCTGAAGCCTCCCTTTCAGTAATTACCGCTCTTCTTTAACCTGTTGACATGTCAAACACTTCACATTAAAATCAACAATATATCTTTTCATTCCGCCCCACTAGTAATACTCCAAAAGATCTCTATACATTTTAGTACAGCCAGGATGAACTGAAAACGGAGAACTATGAGCTTCACATAAAAACTCTCTCTTAAACTGTGAATCACAAGGCACACACAATATCTTCCCAAATATCAAAACACTATCATTATCAATATTGAATTCATGCAACTTACCCTTCCGAACCAGCTCTACCTTTTTCTACAACTACCTGTCTTGCTTCTATCCATGATTGATTATGTCTGATAGAGAAGATTTAACTGATACATAAAACAAAATAAAATAACATCCTGCACCAAAAACTTCTATGCCAAAGTTCATCAAATCCTTAACCAAAGGATCACCTTCCAAATGCAACATTGTTAATGAAGCATTACTTTTTCGACTCAAAGCATCAGCCACATTACTTGCTTTTCCCAGATGGTAATGAATTGTACAATCATAATCCTTGATTAATTCAAGCCATCTCCTCTGTCTCATGTTCAATTTTTTCTGAGTGAATATATACTTTAATCTTTTCTAATTAGTATATGTTTCACAATTTACTCCATACAAATGATCCTCCAAATTTTTAAAGAAAAAACAACAGCAGCTAATTCCAAATCATGTGTAGGGTAATTTACCTCATCAGTTTTCAACTATTGTGAAGCATAAGAAATTACCTGATCATTCTGCATTAGGACACAACCAAGTCCTTTCAATTAAGCATCATTGTAGATAACAAACTCACAATTCCTAGACGGTAGTGCCAAAACTGGAGCATTCACAAATCTTCTTTTCAGTTCCTGAAAACAGTCATCACATTCTTTTGTCCAGATAAACTTTACACCCTTCAGAGTTATCTTAGTCATTGGACTAGATAACCGTGAAAAATTTCTAACAAACCTTCAGTAATAGCCTGCCAAACCAAGGAATCTACGAATCTTAGTTACATTTGTGGGTCTTGGCCATTCTTCAACAACTTTGGTTTTTTCAGGATCAACAGTTATCCCATCTTTAGAAACAATGTGACTAAGGAATGAAGTTTTTTCCAACCAAAACTCACACTTGCTGAATTTCCCATACAATTTATTTTCTTTTAAGGTTTTCAAAATAACCCTTAAATATCTTTCATGCTCCTCTTTACTTTTAGAAAACACCAAAATATCATCAATGAAAACAACTACACTTTTCACCTGAGTCAACTGAGCCATCACTGCAACAACTTTTTAGTTCTAATTCTGACCTTCTCAGGATACTGATTTGAAAGGTCATTTCCCTCTGTATGCTTTCCCAGAAAATCTGTTCTGTTTCCTCTATGAAAAACCATTCTTAACATAGAAATATCTTAGGCGAAGCAACATGGTAATATTTAAATGCTATATCATTTCAATCATACCTTAAATTAATTTATAATTTAACAATTTTCTAACTCCTAAAGTTGTCTAAACCGACCAATGATACCAACTATAAGGCCCCATCCATAAAACATGCTTAATCATGAGTTATTACAAGATTACACATTGAGGATCTTTTCAGGTTTAGAGTTTTAGAGAATTAGATCATAAAACTTGCATTACATTCCACATATAAACAAAGTGGTTACATAAAAGATAGTATTCATTTTTCCCATCAACAGAAACATATTTAAAATAAAACACGGATTCTTTTTTGACACTTCCTTGACACTATCATCATATCATGTACCATTCCCTTGACCTGTGAAAAACATTTCAAAAACTTGGGATGAGCATAATAAGCTCATTAAGGGTTATAAAAAAATGAAATGAAAACATTAGTCCATGCAGGAAATCATACTTTACTCATAAAACATAATCACATACCTCATCAAGTAATGAATAAGTCATAGAAATCATAAGACATAAAGGTAACTTGGGGCATTCATAACATTCATACGTAGGGAGTAACCCTCTTGGTTACGTTTGGAATACCCATCACAGTATATTCCATAAATCTCTTCGGAGAAACCTTAACGTTTAACTCCTTCGCATTACCCAATGCATTGGAGAGCTATATCGGGCTCACCTTCCCTTAGTTTATCACAGAACCACCCATCTTCATAACAATTCCCAAGAACCATAACAAAATCATATCACATAAAACATGCATATAGGAGACATAGAATTTCCACATTTCAATCACAAGATATCAATACAACACATTGATATAATAAAAACTTTATGAAAACCATTTTCAATACCAAATTAGAAGAAATGAAATACATGGTATTTATTTTATTCATTTTTTTTTAAAAAAAAGTTATGGCTTGTAGAGGATGTTGGAACTCAAATAATGGTCACGGCGGCGGAGAAGTCGTTGTCGCCGCATACATACGACAAAAAAAACATTCCATTTTTTAATTTAGTAAATGCTTAGTATATAAAAGTATCCCTTTGAATAAACGTAAAATTCAAAGGGGTTTGTACACCGTATAAAAGAAAGTTGTGTAAAAAAGAAAATATGCCTCAATGAAAGGAGATTTCGACGAAGTCCCTTACCTCGTATCCAACTTGACTCGACCGTTCTCTAATCTCCTGAATAATAAACTTGAGATAATTTATTCTTTCTTAAGAATATTTTTCAAGTTCATTGTTCCTTTTATATCACTTATTACCATGTCATGAACACTATGTAATTATTTCAGTTAATAACGGTCTTTTTAACGATCATTGGTACTTGAGTCCAAAAATAAACTCTTTATAATTACCAGTTGTTCATGTGGTATGATATCCATTATATCCAGAATTATATTCATGATGTAGATATCATATATATCAAATATATCCAGTATATGCATCCATTTATAATATTACATAACATTTAGAGGTAAGAAATGAAATGCACCGTTCATGGAGACGGTAAGCCGTATGTACGCATGAACGCTACTTCCATTTCTATTTCATATTTAATGGAATTAAAACATAATGATACATAATAGTATTTTAATTCCAGTATTTAATCATATATAATATCATTAAATCTATCCTTTATACGTACCACATATGGTATTAACGAATCAAGTCATCGTGAGGGGGCGGTAGTCCGCACTTCATAAATTGAAGATATCGTGTTAAGAAATAATGGAAACCATAAAGGTATTCCATAAATGAAAAATAAAGAAGCTTAAGTAAAACATAAAAATATTATATATTATATATAAATACAGTGACATCTTAATTTCCACCTTTGAAGATGTTTGAAGAATATTGAACAATCATTGTTTTGTGAAGCAGAAATTCGTCATCCACGGAAACAGTATGTTCTTTAACAATTAGATGTAGGTGCGTGTAAGTGTAGCTCGAATCCTTCTTATAACAAAATCATAGTATATTTAAGATACTGGAGTTGTTACAAAATAAATGAATAAAAATTGTTTAGGGGGTTGGAGAAGCAAAATAAAACAATAGAACACGAGTGAAGACATTACCCTAAAATCAGGTAACTCCCATTGATTTGAGCTCAAAGGCTTCCATGGGAAGACTTCAGCCAAAAGTGAGGCTTCTAGGAGTAATAGAGGGACTTGGAGAGACAAAATGATCAGGGGTTATCTGAGCCAAAGGCATGAGAGGTGTGGATAAAGAGGTAGAGGTGGGGGACTTTTATAAGAGGAGAGTAGGGGCACTCTTGGAAAGTTATAAAATGTTACTTAATTTTAAAATGCGTTTCAGATTTTAAAGGTCCCAAATTGATGTATTTCGAGGATAAAGTGATAAGGGTTAGAAATATACTCATAAAATAGGTTTTATACATGTGTAGGTCTTAGATTTTACATTATCTTTTCATTTTATATAAATCGTTAAATAATGAGGTAATCGCTACATCATCATGATGTCATAAATAATTTAATTTATATAATGTCTAAAAATTATAAAAAAAATATCATGATGTAGGAAATATTTTTAGATTTCTAATGAATATTTATAGTAAAAAATATGACTTTTATAACCCCATTTAAATTTTTCTAGTAAAACAACTCATTTTTGTGACATTTTTATTTTAACATTAAATAAAAAGATATTAATGTCATTTTCCTACCATTGTGGCTCCATGGGGTCCCGAAGTTGACCCATGGATTGTATTGGTCGGCCATGACACATGAAATAAGGGTAGGACAAGTGTCAAGTTCAATTCATATTATTAAAACATTATTCTTACCTTAAATTACACTAATTACCTCTAATCGCGATTAAAAACATAAAGGTTACTATTCACCAAAAAAATATTTCTATCACAACCCACCCTCGGGGCCCGCGCCGTGACTACCCCAAGCCCGCCTTCCATAGGCCAGGGGCTGGCGACTAGCACCAAGGCGTAAATCCCAGTAAAAACGGTAGGCATTGCCTTTGAAAAATAAACAAACACCACAGAGTAAGAAAGCGGAAAAGTAAACACTAAGTAAAAACAAAGTACAACTGAAAGTGCAGAGAAGTAAATGGGCCAGTATACAAACCCAAACTGAATGTAAAGTACAACTTGAAAGGGAAAACAACAACTTTAAAGTAAAAGCCGCTATAACGAGCTGTCCACTGGAAATCCCACCTGAAGGGTGGGTACATATAGCTCCACTGCTCCACGGGTCCCACCGTCCGCTCCGTGTACATCCCGCCCAGTGGTCCACCTCAAGGTACCGTCCTGCTCTGCAAGCCTCAACCACGATCAACGTTGTCCGTCGTCGGCAACCAACACAACGTAGTGCGGGCATAGCCCGTGCAGGGGTGAGTATAAGCTACTCAGTAGGGACCCTGAGACCCCTGAAGGTCTCCCAAAATCCACAAAGGATAAACCACAAAGGTGAGATACAAACACGAAGTAACAACCGACACTGCTTAGGTATATTCCCATACATATACCTAAGTCATCAATTCCAATATGCTCCAACCTCCGAGCCCAAGTACAACTCAGTCCACAGAGGAATGTATACATATTCCATACAGGAAAGAAAAACAAAATCCACACAGGATAGCACAACACAATCCACACAGGAAAGCAACAGGATTCAGCTCACACAGGTATACTTCTTTGAAGGACGATAAAGATGATCTCTGATCCATCTAAGTCGTCGGACCCACGAAGGATCGATAGGTAACTAACCCCCGCAAATACCCACACAGGATCGGGCCCACACAGGACCTGTAGGCACTAGTTCACACAGGACCGCTGATCGCAAGGACCCACATAGGATCAGACCCACATAGGATCGGGCCCACATAGGACCTGTAGCACTGATCCACGTAGGATCGCTGAGTGCTGTAGTCGTCGTCGAATCCACCAAGGATTTCTGTATTTTCGTCATCGCAGTCACAGTAGCAGTAGCAGTAGTAGTAGCAGTCACAGTCGCAGCCAGCACTAGGGTTCCCACACACAGCAAGCTCGTTTGGGAGGGTCCGCTCCACGAGCCGAGAGGCTGATACATCAACTGTCACAATGTCCTGTGTTGATGTATCCAAAAGTTCCGTATCGCCAACAGGAACTCAACGCAACAGACGACGCGTCGATCGGACGCCCGGTCTGAGAGTTATTGGCTTTTTTGTCCTAGGTGCCCGGTTGGTTTTAAGGAAAAACCAACAACACCGTACTCCACCTGCGTCCAAACCTCGGGCAGAGTATGCCAAAAGATCCTCCTCACAAAGAGGAACCCAACAAAGCTGACGGTACTTTAATCGGACGTCCGTAGCTTAAGATATGAGTGTTACCGCTCCGAGGGCCCGGTTGGTTTCGTGTACGAACCAACCCGGCCGAACTCAAAGTATTCCGAAACCTTGATTGCGATATACCGAATCGACCGTCTCGATACAAGGATTGCATCGCCACTGACGGTTCGTCAATAGGAGGTTTTTATCTCATGTTATGGACAAAAGACCGATGTCGATTCGAAAACGGGGGGTCCGGGTCCGGGCCGACCCGGCCCGACCCCCCCCCCCCCCCCCGGGGTCGGCCCGAACCGGGTCGACCCGACCCGGGTCCGACCCGGCCCGGCCGGCGGCGCGGCCCAGTGCGGCGGCACGGACCGGCACGGCGGCGCGGCCTTGGCGCTGCACGGGTGCCACGCGCGGGGGGCAAATCCCCCGCTTCCCTGCTGGCGGCGCGGCTGAAAGCCGCGCCATTGAGAAACCGGCCCCCCTCGTGGGGGCCTGCCTTTGAGAAAAAAACGGGGGGCGCTCCCCCCCCTTTTGTGAAACCCCCCCCCATAATGGGGGGCCAAAATAACCGCCCGGGGGAATTTAATTCCCCCAGTTTTGCACCGCCCCGGCCGACCCGTCCTGGCCAGCCGACTTCCTCTTAACAGGACCGACATGGGCCGGTCCTCTTCCTTTTTCAGGGTCGCCGCTCATCACGTTCCGCTGCGGCCCGGAACCGGCCGCGGCCTTCGTCGTCCGGCACCGTGCGACGGCACCGTGCCCTTCCGCCGCGGCCCCGCTGCGGCCGCGGCGCCTTTGGTTTCCATTGACGCGGTGCGACAGCGTCGCGTTCATGATGAATCTTTCCATGGTGTGGTGCGACGATGTTGCACAATATTCGTCGAATGATTTTCGCGTGGTGCGACGGCACCACGCCATCTCGTTCATCACAAGAAAATAATAATAAAGAACAAAGGAGGGGGGATTCGGTCGTGTTTGTGCAGTCCGACCCCCTCCCATTAGACGATAACCCTTAAATATTTAACCACAAGATTATCATGCTAGAACCACGAACGAGAGTGAAAAAAAATCAACAACAAACCCCTACCTCGGTTTCAAGAACGATGATCGTCAACGACCCGCGGAAGACGAGCGTCGCGATGGTCGGCGTCACAGAAGAAGGACGTCGATGTCGTGAAGCGAGGATTCAAAGTTCTTTGACTATGATTTCGTCGCGGGAAATCGTCGTGGAAGAAATGACGCGGAAGGAGTACGTCGTCGGTGTCGCGGGTATGGCGTCACGGAAGACGATTCCCGAGAACGTGGCGTTCTTCGTCGATGCTCGAAGGTTCTTCACGTTCTTCGTCAAAGTTTGAAGAAGAAGAGGAAAGAGCTCTCCAATCCTCTCAAGAGCACAGGAAACCAACCCAAAATAATAAAATAAGCTTAAGCTTATTTTATTACACAACCTTCCTCTTAGAATTTCAAAGGTTTGAAATTCAAATTATCCCTCCTCAATTAATTAAGCCATGTTGTCAAACATTAATTGAAATGGGTTAAAGGGGAGTTTTTGAGAGAAGTTGTGGAGTTGGGGTTCATGTGGGCCCCACCACACTTAATCCTCCCAAGGGAGGTTAAGTGGTTGTGGGTCCCACCCCTAACTCCCTTTGGGAGGTTTTAAAAAAACAAAAATTTAAAAAAAAAATTTGTATTCCACAAATTTTATTTAACTTATTCTAAAACCCAAAAACTAACTTTCGACCCGCAATAAACACAATCTCGGAAAAGGTATCCTTAAGCGAATATCAGCATTGCGAGTTCATCGGTGCCCTCAGAATTTGATTCCGGGCAACAGTTCAAAAGTTAGAAATTCCCGCTCGTTCGTTCATTGAACGTACCCGAGCCAAAATTTGGAAGTTGATTCCGGGCACTCCGGGCCTCGGAATCAGGTGCCGTGAGAAACCGCGTTCTTGTAAAATTCCAAAGAAAATTAATAAAAAATTTCCCTTGAATTTTACAGGGTCTTTACATTACTCCCACCTCAGGGCTTTACATCCCCGTAATGATACATCAAAAACAAGGAAAACAAATGAGGGTACTGAGCACGTATCTGAGCCTCCCGCTCCCATGTGCTCTCCTGGAGGTTCCCGTGTTGCCATCAGATACGCACAAGAGGAATCGATCGCCAATGTAGGACCCTCTCCTGTCGATCCTCTATCTCCACCAGGACCTCCGTAAAAGTCTCCCCATCATCAACGTCAAGCTCCCCATGGTCAATGATGTGCGTCGGGTCGTGCACGTATCTCCTCAGCTGAGATATGTGGAAGATGTCGTGCACCCGGTGCAACTGAGGTGGTAGATCCAGGCGATAAGCCCCCTTGCCAATCCTGCTGAGGACCTGGAAGGGTCCGATGAAGCGCGGAGATAACTTGCCTCCTCGGCCAAATCTCCGTATACCACGTCGAGGTGAGACGCGCAAGAAGACGTGGTCTCCATCCTCAAACTCTAGTGGCCTCCGCCTCCGGTCAGCTTATGACTTCTGCCGGCTCTGAGCTGTCCTCATCCGCTCCTGGATGACCTGGACCTTCTCTGTCATGGCATGGACCATCTCCGGTCCCACAAGTGCTGACTCCCCAGGGTCTGTCCAGCACAAAGGAGATCTACAAGGTCGGCCGTACAATGCCTCGTACGGTGCCATCCCGATGGTGGAGTGGTAGCTGTTGTTGTACGCAAACTCCACCAAGGGTAGGTGGTCCTACCAGTTACGACCAAAGTCGAGGACACATGCGCGGAGCATGTCCTCGAGAGTCTGAATGGTCCTCTCCGTCTGACCATCCGTCTGAGGGTGAAAAGCTGTGCTCAGATGTAGCTGCGTCCCGGACGCCTCCCGTAACCCCTTCCAAAGCCGGGAAGTAATGCGAGCATCTCGATCGGAGACGATAGATGATGGCACACCGTGTAGCTGCACAATCTCCTGAACGTAGAGACGTCCCATGCTCTCCACTGAGCCCTGCTCTCTGATGGTTAAGAAGTGTGCCGACTTGGTGAGTCGGTCAACAATCACCCAAATGGAGTCGTGACCTCTGGAAGTGCGTGGAATTCCAGTCACGATGTCCATAGATATGTCGTCCCACTTCCACTCTGGGACCTCCAAGGGTTGTACCAAGCCTGCTGGTACCTGATGCTCTGCCTTCACCTGCTGGCAAGTGATGCATCGAGAAACGAACTCTACTATAGCCTTCATCATGCCCGACCACCAGTGTTGTCGTCTGAGGTCCTGGTACATCTTCGCCACTCCAGGATGTACCACCAAAGGAGAAGTGTGAAACTCTCTCAGCACCTACTCTCGCAAAGCGACTGGTACCATGGTACGTCCTCTGAAAAGGATGTCGTGCTCTACTCCAAGGGAGAAACCATTAGGTGCCTGTCCCTAGGATATCTGTGCACGTCGTGTCTCACAGTCAGCGTCCTCACGCTGTGCCTCTCTGACTCGCTGCAGTAGTGGAGGGGTGACTGTGAGAGACTGGAGGAAGGCTGCTCCATCTCAATCCATGAAGGATATCTGCAAAGAGGCTAGCTGCTACGTCGCCTCCTCAAGTAGCTGAATGCCCGTCCTCCTGCTGAGGGCATCTGCTACTACGTTCCCCTTCCCTGGAGTATAGACTATCTCAAAGTCATAGTCCTGGAGGAACTCGAGCCATCACCGATGTCTCAGGTTCAGGTACTTCTGCGAGAAGATATACCTAAGACTCTGATGATCAGAAAAGACTGTAAAACGCTCGCCCAATAGGTAATGTCGCCATGTCTTCAGAGCGAAGACCACTACTTCTAACTCCAGGTCATGGGTAGCGTAGTTCTGCTCATGAGGCCTCAACTGACGTGATCTATAGGAGATCACTGCCCGCTCCTGTATCAGAACACATCCGAGTCCGGTCCCTGATGCATCGCAGTAGACTACGTACCCTACTCCCTCCTCAGGCAACCTCAAGATAGGTGCGCTGGTCAATCTCTGTCTCAGATCCTGGAAGCTCTGCTGACATCTGTCTGAACACACGAAGGGTTTCCCCTTCTTCGTCAAAGCTGTGAGTGGTGCAACAACTCTTGAGAAGTCTGGCACGAATCTACGATAGTATCCAGCTAGTCCCAAGAAACTGCGAACCTCAGTCATGCTCCTGGGTGGCTCACATGCTAACACAGCCTCGATCTTCACAGGATCCACTGCAACTCCCGCCTCAGAGATAACGTGTCCCAAGAAGTGGACCTCATGTATCCAGAACTGGCACTTCGAGAGCTTACCATAAAGCTGGTGCTCTAGGAGTGTGTCTAGTATAACTCGCAAGTGATAGGCGTGCTCCTCCTCAGTCGTAGTGTAAATCAGAATGTCGTCGATGAAGACCACGACAGACCGATCAAGGTATGGCTGAAAGATCATGTTCATGAGGGCCATGAACACTGCTGGAGCATTGGTTACGCCGAAAGGCATAACCAAGAACTCATTGTGGCCATACCGACATCTGAAGGCCGTCTTCTGTACGTCCTCGTCTCTGACTCTGAGATGATGATAGCCTGACCTGAGGTCTATCTTCGAGAACCACCGTTCTCATTTGAGCTGATCAACGAGGTCATCAATCCTCGGTAGCGGATACTTGTTCCTCACTGTCACCTGGTTCAGGTGAAGATAGTCAACATAAAGTCGTAAGCTCTCGTCCGCCTTCTTGGCGAACAATATCGGGGAAGCCCAGGGTGAATCACTGGGTCAGATGAACCCCTTGCCCTGCAAGTCCTCCAACTGTACCCGTAGCTCTCGAAGCTCGGCGGGGGCCATCCGATATGCTGGAGTGGATATTGGGGTTGTCACGGGGTACAAGCCAATATAAAATTCTACCTCTCTACGAGGAGGTAGCCCTGGAATGTCATCGGGAAAAACGTCCGCAAACTGATCCACCACTGCAGGAAAAGCAGGACTCTGCACGTCAACTGCTCCAAGGATGAGGCTAGCCAACTGATGAGTGATGGGTTGTCCTCTCCTCCGCGGAAGTCCATCCTGTGCTGCAAAGGCTCCCTTCTCGCCGGTGAAGGTGAACCTGCTCCTGTCGGTGCGTACACATCGCACCTTGCGCCTAAAACAGTCAATCTGTGCATGGACCGTAGATAGCCAATCCATGCCCAAGATGACGTCGTAAGGCCTCGACGCTGCTACAAGAAGATCCCAGCCAAAGCTCTCACCTCCTAGAGTAAGCTCTCACTACTGACACCAGTGCGTAATCGTCGAGTCTGCTCTCGTAGGAGTCTCTAGCCGTAAGGATCGAGCCAACGGCTCTATCGGAATCTCCGAGCTCCGAACAAGGGCAGCGGCTATGAAAGAGTGGATCGCTATTGTGTCTATAAGTACTGCAGCAAGAGTGGAATAGACACAGATAGTACCTCGAATCATCTCGGGTGCGTCGTGGTCGTAGGCCTCTGCTGCCTGGAGTTGTGCCTATCTCAGCCCGCCAGCTCCCTGTGGTCGGGGTGGACCTCCTGGTGGTGGTGGTGGCAGAGCCTCAAAGCGTCGCCCACCACCTGCTGCTCAACAAGCTCCTTTGCCTCATCTGCCTCCTCCCTGCGGACCGCCACGGTCGACCCTCTGCCTCTACCTCGGTGGTCCCTCAACCGTCTGCTGCTCCTCGGCACGACGGGTCGGGCAGTCACGAGCCATGTGGCCCTGCCCGTCGCACGAGTAGCACTGTCTGCCTCTCGAAAGACTGGCTCCTCGCTGTGTGACCCACACTGCTGAACTAGTGTCTTGAGGTCGTCTACCTGAAGTTCTGGTCTGCCTGGACCCATGAGTCATCCGTCGACTGCCTGCTGCAGATGACTCTGCCACGTTCCGCCCTGCGGTGGGTCTCGGCGCTGGGGTAGACTCAGCAAGGAAACTCTCGATCAAAAGGGCCTGCTCCAGTACTCCTGTCTGAGTCGGTTTGCTGAGGGAGATCAGTGATTCCCTGATCTCGTGTCCCAAACCCTGCTCGAAGGTCCGGGCCCGGAAGAATGGGTCCCGTACCATGTCAGTCGAGTAGCGCGAGAGACCGGTAAATCTCGCTGAGTACTGAGCGACCGTCATGCTGCCCTGCCGCAGCTGAAGAATCTTCTGGATACGCACCGCACGAAGGGTGGCTGGGACGAACTCCGAGCGGAAGAGGCTCTCAAACTCCGTCCATAGTAGAGTTGCCTCATCGTGCACCTGGAGCACCAAGCTCCACCATCGGCCCGCTGCTGCGTGCAGTAGGCTCGCAGCGAGGATCGCCATGAGGTCTGCATGTGTCCTCACTAGCCTAAAAACTCGTACCACTGCCTCCAGCCAGTCCTCTGGTACCTGGGGGTCCATCTCCCCACAGAACCTAGGCGGTCGCTGGCGCTGGAACTCGTGCAGAGCTCCATGGAGACGTGCATCGTCAGTGGCTGGTCCTGGAAGCATCTGTGGCTCGGCGGGTAGAGCTAACGCCAGTGCCACTGCGGACAAAGGGCCCTGCACCGAGGCCTCGTCGCTCGGTGGGCTGTCGTCACGGTCGACTATCGGAACCCTAGCTGGCTGCCGTCGTGAGCCCATCCTGAAAAGGAAACAGGTGCGCCACAGTCAGAACAATATACCTGGTGAGATGATATAAAGTAATCACAAAGAAAACTTTGAAACACACACGCAATCGATGTTTTCGTGCATTAAGTGGGAAATCAGAAGTCAGGGTCCTGGTGTACGGATACGTCGGCCGCCGCACCAACACTGGACTCCCTGGACTGATAACCACACTCAATACGCTAAACATTATTGCTTCACATAGGAATGATCAGAGTTCGCGGTAGAACTGAACTCCTCTGATACCAATTTGTCACGACCCGCCCTCGGGGCCCGTGTCGTGACTACCCCAAGCCCGCCTTCCATAGGCCAGGGGCTGGCGACGAGCACCAAGGTGTAAATCCCAGTAAAAAGTGAAGGCATTGCCTTTGAAAAGTAAACAAACACCACAGAGTAAGCAAGCGGAAAAGTAAACACTATGTAAAAACAAAGTACAACTGAAAGTGCGGAAAAGTAAATGGGCCAGTATACAAACCCAAAATGAAAGTAAAGTACAACTCGAAAGGGAAAACAACAACTGTAAAGTAAAAGCTGCTACAACGAGTTGTTAACTGGAAATCCCACCTGAAGGGTGGGTACAGATAGCTCCACTGCTCCACGGGTCCCACCATCCGCTCTGTGTACGTCCCGCCCAGTGGTCCACCTCCAGGTACCGTCCTGCTCTGCAAGCCTCAACCACGATCAACGATGTCCGTCGTCTGCAACCAACACAACGTAGTGCGGGGATAGCCCGTGCAGGGGTGAGTATAAGCTACTCCTTAGGGACCCCGAGACCCCTGAAGGTCTCCCAAAATCCACAAAGGATAAACCAAAAAGATGAGATACAAACACGATGTAACAACCGACACTGCTTAGGTATATGCCCATACGTATACCTAAGTCATCAATTCCAATACTCTCTAACCTCCGAGCCTAAGTAAAACTCAGTCCACACAACAAAGTATATGTATTCCACACAGGAAAGCAAAACGAAATCCACACAGGATAGCACAACACAATCCACACAGGAAAGCAACAGGATTCATCTCACACAGGTATATTTCTTCGAAGGACGATAAAGATGATCTCTGATCCATCTAATTCGTCGGACACACGAAGGATCGATAGGTAACTAACCCCCGCAAAGACCCACATAGGATTGGGCCCACATAGGACCCGTAGGCACTGGTTCACACAGGACCGCTGAGCGCAAGGACCCACACAGGATCATACCCACACATGATCGGGCCCACACAGGACCTGTAGCACTGATCCACGTAGGATCGCTGAGTGCTGTAGTCGTCATCGAATCCACCACGGATCTCTGTACTGTCGTCATCGCAGTCACAGTAGCAGTAGCAGTAGCAGTAGCAGTCACAGTCGCAGCCAGCACTAGGGTTCCCGCACACAGCAAGCTCGTTCGGGAGGGTCCGCTCCATGAGCCGAGAGGCTGATACATCAACTATCATAAAGTCTAGAGTTGATGTATCCAAAAGTTCCATATCGCCAACAGGAAATCAACGCAACAGACGGCGCGTCGATCGGACGCGCGGTCTGAGAGTTATTGGCTTTTTCGTCCCAGGGGCCCGGTTGGTTTTTAAGGCAAAACCAACCCGACCGTACTCCACCTGTGTCCAAACCTCAGGAGTAGTATGCCAAAAGATCTGTCTCACAAAGAGGAACGCAACAAAGCTGACGGCACGTCAATCGGACGTCCGTAGCTTAAGATATGAGCGTTTCCGCTCCGAGGGCCCGGTTGGTTTCATGTACGAACCAACCTGGCCGAACTCAAAGTATTCTGAAACCTTGAGTGCGATATACAGAATCGACTGTCTTGATCCAAGGATCGTATCGCCGCTGACGGTTCATCAATCGGAGGTCTGTTGCTCAAGTTATGGCCAAAAGCCCGATGTCGATTCGAAAACTGGGGGTCCGGGTCCGGGCCGACCCGGCCCGACCCCCCCCTCCCCGGGTCGGCCCGAACGGGGTCGACCCGACCCGGCCCGGCCAGCGGCGCTTCGGCGCGGCAGCGCAGTCCGGCACGGCGGCGCGGCCTGGGCGCCGCACGGGTGCCACGCGTTGGGGGCAAAGCCCCCGCTTCCCTGCTGGCGACGCGGCTGAAAGCCGCGCCTTTGAGAAATCGGCCCCCCGTCGTGGGGGCCTGCCTTTGAGAAGAAAAAAATGGGGGGCGCTGCCCACCCCCCCCCCCCCTTTTGTGAACCCCCCCCCATAATGGGGGGCCAAAATAACCACCCGGGGGAATTAAATTCCCTCGGTTTTGCACCGCCCCGGTCGGCCCGTCCTGGCCGGCCGACTTCCTCTCAAGAGGACCGGCATGGGCCGGTCCTCTTCCTTTTTCCGGCACCGGCGGCCTGGTTGGCCGCCGGTCATCACGTTCCGCTGTGTCCCGGAACCGGCCGCGGCCTTCGTTGTCCGACACGGTGCGACAGCACCATGCCCTTCCGCCGCGGCCCCGCTCCGGCCGCAATGCCTTCGGTTTCCATTGACGCGGCGTGACGTCATCGCGTTCATGATGAATCTTTCCACGGCGTGGCGCGACGGCACCGCGCAATAATCGTCGAATGATTCCCGCGTGGTGCGACGGCACCACGCCATCTCGTTCATCACAGGAAAATAATAATAAAGAACAAAGGAGGGGGGATTCGGTCGTGTTTGTCCGGTCCGACCCCCCTCTCGTTAGACTATAACCCTTAAATATTTATCCACAAGATTATCATGCTAGAACCAAGAATGAGAGTGAATAAAAATCAACAACAAACCCCTACCTTGGTTTCAAGAACGATGATCGTCAATGACCCGCGGAAGACGAGCGTCGCGGTGGTCGGCGTCACGGAAGAAGGGCGTCGATGTCATGAAGCGAGGATTCAAAGTTCTTTGATGATGATGTCATCGTGGGAAATCGCCGCCGAAGAAATGATGTGGAAGGAGTACGTCGTCGGTGTCGTGGGTATGGCATCGCGGAAGACGATTCCCGAGAACGTGGCGTTCTTCGTCGATGCTCGAAGGTTCTTCGCGTTCTTCGTCAAAGTTTGAAGAAGAAGAAGAAAGAGATCTCCAATCCTCTCAAGAGAAAAGGAAACCAACCCAAAATAATAAAATAAGCTTAAGCTTATTTTATAACACAACCTTCCTCTTAGAATTTCAAAGGTTTGAAATTCAAATTAACCCTCCTCAATTAATTAAGCCATGTTTTCAAACATTAATTGAAATGGGTTAAAGGGGAGTTTTTGAGAGAAGTTGTGGAGTTGGGGTTCGTGTGGGCCCCACCACAGTTAATCCAACCAAGGGAGGTTAAGTGGTTGTGGGTCCCACCCCTAACTCCCTTTGGGAGGTTTAAAAAAAACAACAAGTTAAAATAAAAATTTGTATTACACACATTTTATTTAACTTATTCTAAAACCCAAAAACTAACTTTCAACCCGCAATAAACGCAACCTCAGAAAAGGTCTCCTTAAACGAATATCGGCGCTGCGAGTTCATCGGTGCCCTCAGAATTTGATTCCAGACACCTGTTCAAAAGTTAGAAACTCCTGCTCGTTCGTTCAATGAACGTACCCGAGCCAAACTTCGGATGTTGATTCCGGGCACTCCAGGCCTCGGAATCAGGTGCCGTCAGAAACCGCATTCTTGTAAAATTCCAAAGAAAATTAAGAAAAAATTTCCCTTGATTTTTAGGGGACTTTACAATTTAAATCCCATTTAACCACATTTTACTTCTTAATGAAAACAATGTCTGATGGATTTTTTGAAATTAAAAACACAGAGGTGGTAAAATTTCATTTTAATGAAAAATCAGTTTTTTAAGTACCACTTAGTGGTTTCACTATTCATCAAAAATTGAAGTTTTTCAAAAAAATACAAAAAATAAACCCTAAGCTATATTTGATATTCTAAATTAAAAAATGATGACTATTTTAACAAATTCAAAACATATAATTTTCATTAATTAATTTAATAATTAATTCTCACTGTCAAAACAAATAGTGTCTTTTTATGAAACAAAATGTATCAAAAGATTAACACTAGTTTAAGTCTGATTTCAAAGTGAAATTAATTTCTTCACCACTATTGGATTAAATGGTAAAAATATATTTTAATTTCACTTTAAAACTAATTCAAAGGATAATATAATCATATAAATAAATTATACTAAACAGAGGTTTTGAATTAAAATACAACATTTTTCACTATTCATTAAAAAATGAACTTTATCAGAAAAATACCAAAAATTTACCCATAGTAAATTTCAATGTCCCAATCATAAAGAATAAGTATATTTTGACAAATAGAGCTTATGAAATTGTCAAAAGTTTTATTTAAAATGGTTTTCCATCAAAATCCAGTAAACCAATCTTTTAAAAATATTAGTGTATTTCATGCTTAAGATTGGATTTATTCTCATTTTAAGCCTCTAAAACACTATATAATTTATTAAAATACATATATAAAAATATCTATTATTCATTACTTATTTGGGATGTTACATCCTTCCCCCTTTCGAAAATTGAGTCCCCATAATTTATTTACTTATCGAATAAGTGGGGGTATTTATCCCTCATTGCATTTTCAGATTCCCATGTTGCCTCTTCAACCATATGGGTTTTCCACAAAACATTTACCTGATGAATTACCCTATTACACAACACTTGATCTCTATGGTCATGAATCTGGACTGGTTGTTCTTCATAGGAGAGATTTGTTTCTAACTGAACTACCTCTGGGCTCAAAACATGAGATGGATCTGGCATATACTTCCTTAATATTGAAACATGAAAAACATTGTGTACCTGAGATAAACTCGGAGGTAAAGACAATCGGTAAGAAACTGATCCAACTCTCTCCATAATTTCATATGGTCTAATGAACCTTGGACTTAGCTTTGCTTTCTTACCAAATTTCATCACACTTTTCCATGGTGAGACTTTGAGAAAAACATAATCACCTACCTCAAAAGAGAGATCCTTCCTCCTGTTGTCCGCATAACTCTTCTGCCTGCTCTGAGCTGTTCTCATGTGTTTCTGTATCAACTGAACTTTTTCTGCCAACACTTTTACCAATTCTCATCCCATCAGCTTCCTTTCACCCACTTCATCCCAGAAAGCTAGAGTTCGACATTGCTTCCCATATAACGCCTCAAATGGTGCCATATGTATTCTTGAATGAAAACTGTTATTATAAGAAAAATCATCCAAAGAAAGATGTTGCTCCCAAATTCCCTGATAATCCATCGTACAAGAACGTAGAATATCCTCCAAAGTCTGAATTGTTCATTCTTACTGCCCATCGGATTGAGGAAGAAAAGCTGTACTAAAATTTAATTCAGTAACCAATGACTTCTGAAGGCCTTTCCAAAAGATAGAATTAAACCTGGGATCACGATCAGATACAACGTAGAGAGGAACTCCATGTAACCTAACTATCTCTTTAAGATACAAATGGGAAATTTAATCTAGGGAAAAAGTATCTAGTATAGCAAGGAAATGAGAAGATTTAGTCAATCGATCAATAATAACACAGATTGCATTATTACCTCGAGGTGTCTTCGGCAATCCCAAAACGATGTCCATGGATATATTTTCCCATTTCCACTCTGGCACTGGTAAAGGCTAAAGCATCCCTTTCGGTAACTGCCTATCTACTTTAACCTGTTGACATGTCAAACACTTCACAGTAAAATCAACAATATCTTTTTTCATTTCATCCCACCAGTAATACTCTCGAAGATCTCTATACATCTTAGTACTGCCAAGATGAACTGAAAATGGAGAACTATGAGCTTTAAATAACAACTCTCTCTTCAACTGTGAATCACAAGGCACACACAATCTCTTCCAAAATCTCAAAACACAATCATTATCAATGTTCAATTCTGGAAACATACCCTTCTGAACCAGCTCT
The DNA here is from genome assembly GCA_963277665.1 of Viscum album. NCBI lineage: Eukaryota > Viridiplantae > Streptophyta > Magnoliopsida > Santalales > Viscaceae > Viscum > Viscum album. The sequence continues at coordinate 1,245,941,503 of OY728152.1, read as the reverse complement.
ACCATTTTCTACAACTCACTGTCTTGCTTCTGTGCTTGCTTGATTATGTCTGATAGAGAAGTTTTCACTGATACCTGAAACAAAATAGAAGAACATCCTGCACCAAAAATTTCTATGCCAATGTTAATCAAATCCTAAACAAAAGGATCACGTTTCAAACGCAGCATTGTTAATGAAGCATTAATTTTTTGACTCAAAGCATCAGCCACATTATTTTCTTTTCCCAGATGGTAATGAATTGTACAATCACAATCCATGATTAATTATAGCTATCTCCTCTGTCTCATGTTCAATTATTTCTGAGTTAATATATACTTTAAACTTTTGTGATCAGTATATATTTCACACTTTACTCCAAACAAATGATTCCTCCAAATTTTTAAAGCAAAAACAACAGCAGCTAATTCCAAATCATGTGTAGGGTAATTTACCTCATGAGTTTTCAACTGTCATGAAGCATAAGCAATTACCTGATCATTCTGCATTAGGACACAACCAAGTCCTTTCAATGAAGCATCACTGTAGATAACAAACTCACCATTCCTGGAAGGTAGTGCCAAAAATGGAGCATTCACCAATCTTCTATTCAGTTCCTGAAAATAGTCATCACATTCTTTTGTCCAGATAAACATAACACCCTTCTGAGTTAGCTTAGTCATTGGACTAGATAACCATGAAAAATTTCTAACAAACCTTCGGTAATAGCATGCCAAACCAAGGAAGCTACGAATATCAGTTACATTTGTGGGTCTTGGCCATTTTCAACAACTTTTGTTTTTGCAGGATCAACAGTTATCCCATATTTAGAAACAATGTGACCAAGGAATGAAATTTGCTGCAACCAAAACTCACACTTGCTGAATTTCCCATACAATTTCATTTATTTTAAGTTTTGAAAAATAATCATTAAATGTGTTTCATGCTCCTCTTTACTTTTATAAAACACGAATATATCATCAATGAAAAAACCACTATTTTCACCTGAGTCAACTGAGACATCACTGCAACATACTTTTTAGTTCTGATTCAGACCTTCTCAGGATACTGATTTGAAAGGTCATTTACCTCTGTATGCCTTCCCAAAAAAACTGTTCTTTTTCTTCTACGAAAAACCATTCTTAACACAGAAATATCTTAGGCAAAGCAACATGGTAATCTTTAAATGCTATATCATTTCAATCATACCATAAATTAATTTATATTTTAATAATTTTGTAACTCTTAATGTTGTCTAAACCAACCTCTGATACCAACTATAAGGCCCTAGCCTTATACCTTGCTTAATCTTGAGTTATTACAAGATTACACATTGAGGATCTTTTTAGGTTTAGAATTTTAGATAATTAGATCATAAAACATTCATTACATTCCAAATTTACCCAAAGTGGTTACATAAAAGATAGTATTCATTTTTCCCATCAACGGAGACATATTTAAAATAAAACATGGATTCGTTCTTGATACTTCATTGACACTATCATCATATCACGTACCATTCCCTTGACCTATGAAAAAACATTTCAAAAACATGGGATGAGCATAATAAGCTCAGTAATGGTTATAAAAAATGAAATGAAAACATTAGTCCATGCATGAAATCATACTTTGATCATAAAACATAATCACATACCTCATCAAGTCATGAATAAATCATAGAAATCATAAGACATAAAGGTAACTTGAGGCATTCATAACATTCATACGTAGGGAGTAACCCTCTTGGTTACATTTGGAATACCCATCACAATATATTCCCTAAATCTCTACGGAGAAACCATAAAGTTTAACTCCTTCGCATTAACCAATGCATTGGAGAGATATATTGGGCTCACCCTCCCTTAGTTTATCACAGAACCACCCGTCTTCATAACAATGCCCAAAAACCATAACTTAATCATATCACATAAAACATGCATAAAGGAATCATAGAATTTCCACATTTCAATCACAAGATATCAATACAACACATTGATATAATAAAAACTTTATGAAAACCATTTTCAATAATAAATAGAATAAAATTAAAACATGGTATTTTTTTTTCAGTTTTTAAAAAAAGTTATGTCTTGTAGAGGAATCCGAAACTCAAATAATGGTCACGGCGGCAGAGAAGTCGTTGTCGCCGCATACATACGACAAAAATAACATTCCCTTTTGTCATTTAGTAAATGCTTAGTATAAAAAAGATTCCCTTTGAATAAACTTAAAATTCAAAGGGGTTTATAAACTCTATATAAATAATGTTCTGTAATAAACAAAATATTCCTCAATGAAAGGAGATTGAGACGAAGTCCCTTACCTCGTATCCGACTTGACTCATTCGTTCTCTAATCTCCTGAATAATAAACTTGAGTTAATTTATACTTTCTTTAGAAACTTTATCAAGATCATTAATACTTTTATATCACTTATTACCATGTCATGAACCCTATTTAATTATTTCAGTTAATAACGGTCGTTTTAATGATCAGTGGTACTTGAGTCCAAAAATAAACTCTTTATAATTCAATGTTGATCATGTGGTAATATATCCATTATATCCAGAATTATATTCCTGATTTAGATATCATATCTATCATATCTATCCAGTATATTCATGCATTTATAATATTATATAACATTTAGAGGTAAGAAATGAAATGCACCGTTCATGGAGACGGTAAGCCGTACGTACGCATGAACGCTACTTCCATTTCTATTTCATATTTAATAGAATTAAAACATAATGATACATAATAGTATTTTAATTCCAGTATGGTATCATATATAATATCATTAAATCTATCCTTTATACGTACCACATATGGTATTAACGAATCAAATCACTTTGAGGGGGCGATAGTCCGCACTTCTTAAAATAAAGATATCATGTTTACCCATAATGGAAACCATAAAGTTATTCCATAAATGAAAAATACATAATATTAAGTAAAACATAAAAATATTCTATATCATATATAAATAATGTGACATCTTAAAGGCCACCTTTGAAGGTGTTTGAAGAATATTGAACAATCATCGTTTTGTGAAGCAGAAATTCACCATCCACGGAAACAGTATGTTCTTTAACCATTAGATTTAGGTGTGTGTAAGTGTAGCTCTAATACTTCATATAAAAACATCCTATTATATTTAACATACTTGAGTTTTTACAAAAGAAATGAATAAAAAGAGTTTATGTGGTTGGAGAAGCAAAATAAAACAAAAGAACCCGATTGAAGACATTACCTTAAAATCGGGTAACTCTATTTGATTTGAGCTCAAATGATTCCATGGGAAGACTTATGCCAAAAGTGAGGCCTCTAGGAGTAAGAGAGGGATTTTTAGAGTCAAAATGAGCTGCGGTTGTCTTAGCCAAAGGCTTGAGAGGTGTGGATAAGGTGGTAGAGGTGGGGGCCTTTTATAAGAGGAGAGGAGGGGCACTCTTGGAAAGTTATAAAAGGTTACTTACTTTTCAAATGACTTTCGGATTTTAACGTTCCCAAATTGATGTATTTAAGGGATAAGGTTATAAGGGTTAGAAATATACTCATCCAATAGGTTTTTGACATCTTTAGGTCTTATATTTTACATTATCCTTTAATTTTATTTAAATCGTTAAATAATGTGGTAATCGCTGCATCATCATGATGTCATAAATAATTTAATTTATTTAATGTATAAAAATTATAAAAAAAATATCATGATGTAGGAAATATTATTATATTTATAATGGATATTTATAGAAAAAAATATGACCTGTATAACCCTATTTAAAAATTGTTTTAGTAAAACTTCTCATGTTTGTGACATTTTTATTTTAATATTAAATAAAACAATATTAATGTCATTTTCCTACCAAAGTTGGTCCATGGGGTCCCCAAGTTGACCCATGGATTTTCATGGTCGGCCATGACACATCCAATAAGGGTACGACATGTGTCATGTTCATTTCATATTATTAAAACATTATTCTTACCTTAAATTACACGAATTACCTCTAATCGCGATTAAAAACATAAAAATTTATATTCACCAAAAAATTATTTTAATCCCAATGAACAAAATTTTAATTCATAATGAATACCATGTGAGTTGGATTTTTGAAATTCAAAACACAGATGTGGTAAAATTTCATTTAAACGAAAAATCAGTTTTTGAAGTACCACTTAGTGGTTTCACTATTCATAAAAAATTGATGTTTTCAGAAAAATACCAAAAATTCACCCTAATCTATATTTTATATTATGAATTAAAAAATGATGTATATTTTAACAAATTCAAAACATATAAGTTTCAGTAATTAATTTAATAAATAATTCCCGCTGTCAAAACACATAGCGTGTTTTTATGGAACAAAATGTATCAAAAGATTGACACTAGTTTAAGTCTGATTTCAAAGTGATATTAATTCCATTACCACTATTGGATTAAATGGTAAAAATATATTCTAATTTCACATTAAAATCAATTAAAAATATAAGATAATCATATAAAAAAATTAGACTAAAAAGAGGTTTTGAATTAAAATACAACATTTTTCACTATTCATTAAAAATGAACTTTATCAGAAAAATACCAAAAATTTACCCAATGTAAATTTCAATGTCCCAATAATAAATAATAAGTTTATTTTGACAAATAGTGCTTATAAAATTTTCAAAAGTTTTATTTAAAAATGGTTTTCCATCAAAAGGAAGTAAAATAATCTTTTAAAAAAATTTGTGTATTCCATGCTTAAGATTGGATTTATTGTCATTTTAAGCCTCTAAAACACTATCTAATTCATTAATAGACATAGATAAAAATATATATTATTCATTACCTACTTGGGATGTTACATTTATAGGGTCTAATATTATTGTGGTTTCTACAATATAATATTATTTCTCACAAAATCCATTATTTCGGAATTTTTCTATTTAACTACAAACATGGCTACTCTGTGATGATATTTTTCATAGGAATACTATAAATATTCTCAAACATATTATCCTATTTTTAATATTTATTTATGAATATCTTGATAATTAATATTCTTAATGAATTAACAAGTGGCATATTTTTAAAACAGTTATGAAGGTTTTTTATTTCAACTTCATTTTTTGTTTTTGCACATGAATAAACTATTTCTTCATAAACATTATATTTTCAACCTACCTATGTTTATAATTTTTTTATTAATCACTAATTTTAATATATCGTTTATCAATTTTATTAATCTATAATATTTTAAATGAATTAAATTTTGATATTTTCCGAATTGTGCATCCTTATTTATATTTTAATTCCATTTATAATTCCTTATAAGTATTTATATAAATTCATTAAATTATGTTTTATGTATAAAATTAAAATTAGAATCAGTAACATCCTCTTCGTTTTTACTACTATCATATCTGTTAAAATAGTCATCTTTCACCTTTTTAATAAAAATTTTGTCAACACTATCATAACTAGAATTTTTATAATTCACATATTCATCACTAACATCAAATAAAATACGTATAGTCAGAAAATATTATCATATTAATATAGAGAGAGCTTCTTATCCACCCTTAACCCTTTTTTTTACTTCTTCATTAATGATCTCTTATTAAATTTATCTTATCTGTCCCTCTGTTAATCTTCCTCTATTCTACCAAAGATTATAAGGAAATTTAATATTGATCTATAGTTAGTGAACATGAATTTTAAAATGAATTTATTCTTATATGTACCCATTTTCAGTATTATGGTCAATGAAAAAACTAATTTATAAATTATCTTACTTAATATATCATCTGATTAATAATCAATGGATTTATTACCAATAAAAAGATTGATTTAGATTTATCACTTTGTGGATGTGAAGGAAATTTTTATGATCAACCATTCCCTTCAACATATAACATTGTTTCTTATCATGTATAATTTCATGATAGTGATATAAATATTTTTTTCAGGATCTATATCATATAATGATAAAACTTTGGAATCACGTATACTGAATTGAGTTTTATTTTTTTTACTACATAGTCAATTATGAAGACAATAAAATATTCTACAAACACCACTAATTTTAAATGAAACTATTTTCTTTCACAATAATAAATTCTCAACTATTATATAGATGTTAAAAGCTATCTTAGTATTGTATGTGACTGAAAAATCAAACCAAAAAGAAAATGTAAAGAAATTGAATCCAGTAGTGGAAATACCATTAATCCAGAATTTTTTTTCCAATCATGTAAATGATGAAATGTCAAAAGGGTTCTCATTACTCCATGAAACTTATGAAATCAAACAATTATGGTATAAGTGAAATTGTATTCTATAGAAATTCAACCTCATTGATATTTCCACAAGTACTATCCAAGCAGAATGACCACTATCGATAAGAGGTAGAGAATGTTGTTTTAATAGTTATTTTTGTATCATAAAATGGGGATATGAAACTAGATATTAGTAAAATATAATTTGTTAATTATATATTTTATATATTATTTATCAATTAAATTTTTTTTCACAATTCAGAAATGGATAGTTAATGAAAATGACGTTTTTTCTTTAAAATTGATTTTCTTTTATATTGATGTTTTTATAAGATGAATTTGTGAATATAATATAACCACAATTTTTGAGATAATAATTAATTAAAAAATGAAAAAAATTACATAAACCATTATGTTTATTTTTTGATAAATTTTTGAAATAATTTATTATTTATTGAATTTTTAAAAGGTATTTTTTAAGAAAAAAATTTATTTTATGAATATATGTAGAAAATAGTAAAACATAAAAACATATAAAATATTTTTTAAGATATAAATATGTATATAATGTGAAAAAATTTAAATTTTAAAATATTTTAATTTGTAGAAATTAATTTCCATGGTAAAATAACAAATGATAAAAGTTATAAATCAAGTAATATATAGCATGATTTTTTTTAAAAAAATGTATAAAAATTAATGGAAGAGGTATTATACAAGATAAATAATTCAATATTAAATTATTTCTTATTTAAAGTCAAAATATTATGTTATAAATCGTTAATATTTATATTAATGTTAAATATGTATCATCCCAACCTGGGTACTAGACATAAGAGCCATATCCCTTCTGGTCACATGACTTTAGGTGTCCCTCCCTATACACATGAGATAACCTACAAGAAATGATGGTCTAATACCAATCATGGAGAGAAAATTCCTTATTTTTCAACCTTGAACCATAGTGGAAATAAATACAAAATTTCCCAAATATATTAACCTAACCAGAATAATACCAATATCCCCTGATTAAAAAAATCAGGAAAGCAATATCCAAAACAAATTTATAGACAGGCCATTCCAAACATGTTCCATGTGTCAATATTAGAATACCAAAATAGAGAAATTCATCCATTACTCGCAAGCGGGTCCTGAATCCCTGTTGGGTCGATCATCCGTGATACATCATGACTCCTCCACCTAACATAGGTCCATTTCCCTTATCCATTACATCATCCACAAATTCTATTAGGGAAATGACAAGGATACCCATGTATAGTGTTTGTACAACTTTGTATTCCCACACTAATAGTGTATAAAACAATATCAATTCGATAAAAGTATTTTTATAAAGAGTAAATTATATGTAATAATGTAAATGACCTACATATTTTCAATTATTCTTTAATAAACCACATAAAACCTCGTGTTCTCAAGGACACCTAAACCATCAAATACAAATTTTTCCTTTTCCAGTTTTAAATATACCCAATGTATATCATATATCACAGTACCAAGGTTATCATTTATCATGAGAAATCATTTTATATTACAACCAATTGAAACTATAGTCCATTGGTAATATTATATTCATAGAATTTCATGGCTTGGATCCCATGGGATTTTGAAACAGCATTCCATGTTCCACAGTTATTATCGGTTGTGGAATTTGAGAATGTTTTTCACGTCAGACACACATTTTGGAATAAATAAAACCAGTGTAATTTGGATGAAGCATTCTATACATAAAACTCATTTTCATGATGGGATTTTGAAGTAGCGTTATATATCCCACACCTATTTATCAATAAATCATATATTAATGATTTTGATGTTGTATCCAGTGTCCAACACTAATTATCAACGAATCCCACAAGAGGGAATTTTTATGTTTTTTTATAATAACTAAATTCCCTCAATTAATTAACCATTTAATTAATCTAATTCCATAAATTTATAGATCACAACACTGCATTAATTAATTATACAATTAATTAGGCCAATACAATGTTTACTAAAATTATTTAGTCAAATAATTTATTCCATTCAAGAATCTATTGCCAAAAATTCCAATTGATCTCTAACAATTCATATAAAAAATTGGAATAAAGACTATGTGAATTGAATTTAGACAACCTCCATCAGTATTTTTGATGAGAGATCACCCAACAGAAATCCATAATTTAAAATTGAATGACCAAATAAAATCTGAATAATGAGATATATATAAAAAAGAAGATCCAAGATTGAACAGATTAAATTTATCGAATCTTATATCTAGATCACTTTCCAATGGATGAAAAATTCCTTTCATAGATGAGGTAATGATTGGAGAGATGTAAGAAATCACACGGGATGAGAATCTATTAACAGGAGAGAGGAGATCATTAATCTGGGATTTAATTACTCATGAACAGATGTAAACATGAATTACAATCCTAATAGGAGCCTCTAAACATGTGACATACAACATAAGGTCTAAATTGGGTAAATTTAGGTGTAATTATGGGGGTTTGAGTATTTTTAATCCAGTTATTTTTTTATTAAAATAATTTAAGAAAGCATTTCGACACTAGGCACACAATTTACCCTAATGATGCTCCATACCATTTTCCTTCTCCAACTGGAATTCATGGTTTCTAATGGGAGTGCCCAAGGTTATCCAAAATGTTCATCATCAATGAAATTACCCTCAATAGTGGATTTTAGTGTTTCATTGGGTGTGGTGCATTGTTTGGGAAATCCACATGCCAACCATGCACTACCCAAAACCATTCTATCATTTTAAAATGTCATTAAATTCATCCATGATAAGATCATAACAATATATACTAAAAAATGAAAAACAATATAGAAAAATATCTCATGAAATCTCAAAAAATGGTTGGGATATTATAATTTCCCACCATATAACATATCTTCCTCGATCATTACTAGAAAAGATGTCTAGGATTCCAATATAAAATGATTCGGCCACATAGACTACATATCAAATCCTCTCACCCATATTTACTCCTAAACGAAAACATATTTACGCAGTGTACTTAATATTTTTATAGTCATTCCACTCAATACTTCCTCAATATGATCCAACACACATATCAGATGTTTCTCAATGGATGCATCAGTCTCAATATCACAATCATAAACATCAAGCAAATGATAATGAATGGGGTGATAATGATAATGTTTATACATGTGAAAACCCAGGTGAAAAACACTATAAATATATGGATGAGCCAATTGGCATTTCACCAACCCGATTATCTCTACAACCACAAATGGCCCAATAAACAATGTTGCTAACATTCAAAATGATTGAATCATATAGAGGCCCAATCTATTAGACACCCAATGGAAAACAAGACTACCCTATGTAAACTCTAGCCATCATCGATCTCTATCAAAATATAAATTATTTCATCATTGAGATGTATCTACTTTCTTTAGAATCAATTGAACCGAATATGGCATCTCATGTACGGAACTCATTCTCCAAAACATTGACTCACCAAAATCTATCCAATATAGAAGGGATATACATGAAGAACCTTAAAGATCCTCATATGGTTCCATATGTACAGTATCATGATAACTATTGTTATAGGAGAACTAAATGAGTGCTATGTGACTCTCCCAAGACCAACCAATGATATGAAAACATGCACATATCTTATACTCAATAACCTATATTGAACAATATTATTACACAATTTTTTTGGGTGGAAATGTATAGTCAGTAAAACTTTTTTACCATGATCCTTCTATTATCCCAACATGAAGAACAAAGAAAATCTTGATTCACAGTCTATTGAAATACTTCGTGGCAACCCATGCTGATAGACTATCTCACAAACACATAAAACCCCAAATTGGTCCAATGAGCATGTATCGTGTATTGGAAACAAATATGATACCTTTTTCAAATGATCCATAAGTACTGAAATTGTTTCTTTCATATAAAAAATATTCTTGAGTCCCACGACAATTTCTTTTGTAATGTCATCACACTTCCATTCAGGAATAGAAAAATATTGTAGTAAAATCTAATTTTATTGATGATCAACATTGACATATTTACAAGTGTAGCATCGTGTTACAAACTCTACAATATCATTTTTCATATCCAATCCCAAAAACATTATTCATAGGAAATGGAATATTTTTGTCACTTCCAGATTCACTTTTTATATTGATGCATGAAATTCCGAAATCAGATCCTCATACATACTCATAGGCACTACAAAATGAATTTTGACTTAGGTGATATCGTCACCATCTATCATCTAACCTAATAGTGACTCCCTGAAATCAAGGAATTAACTTAGCGAAAAAATTCTAGAACAAGATATTTCATGTCATTAACCGAGATCAAATGTGTAGACTCTTTTGAAATTGATATGGGTATCATCATCTTTATACTTTATTAAAAAACAACATACATCTCAACTATTATGGTCATCATTTAAAAATCAACACTAGATTCCTAAACATCTTGCATATATGTTTTTCATCATAAAGAATCTGTGAAATAGATTCCTTATCTGAGAATATATTCTAGATCAGATTTGAATGGCAACAAATACTCAATACATATCTATTATCAATGATTCCAATACCATTATGGAAATATGTACTTGAATATCTTTTGATAAGTATACACAATGCACATTCCTCCACATAGATAATGTCACTGACAATTCAATTTATAAACAATGATATCCATGTCTATGTCATGTGTATTTTAATTCTATTTATCTTTCCTCATCCTTTGATACCCATACACTTCATCTAAATCTACCTGTATCAAAACAACTTCAATCCAAAACTACTTCAATCAAAATCCCATAAGCATCATGAAACACCATATAATACTCAAATGGATTGGGTACAATCAATATTGGATACATTTTTAAGAACTTATTCAACTCCTATAAGGAATTATCATATGTTTGACACTATTCAAACATAACCCCCTTCACAGTGAAGCGTGAAAGAGGTTCTTCAAAATTAGAAAAGTTCTATATGATCCTATGAAAATAGATTATTAACCATAGAAATATATTGAAATAAAAAAATTATAATGGTACACCCAAGAAATCATTTTCATTATCTTCTCTTGGTCCACAGACACACTATTCTTGAAGATAAGTTGACCTAGTATGTATACCTGGACAATCCATAAGTTACCCATAGATAGCTTTCCTTTTAGGCGATTCTCATTTAGTGTACTCAAGATGATGCCAATATTTTGGGTATGACTTTATTGAGTATATGAGAACACCATGATGTAATCCACATAAATAAAATAAAATCTCATCCAGGGATGGTGGGAAATTTTAGTTCATCATAGAATTGACACAGCCGGTAGGCTCATCATCTCAGATGACATCACTATGAACTCGTAGGGGACATACCTTCTTCTGAAATGATTTTTTGGAATGTCTGGAGTCCTAACTATCTATGAATGACACCCTGATCTCATTTAAATATTATGGAAAACAAAATATCCCATAAAGATTTCAATTATTTCATTGATATGTGGAAGAGAAAACCCTTTCATCAATGACATCTTGTTCAACATCTGGTAATCAACACAAAGTTTGATTCTATCATCATCCTTCTTTGCAAACCAAAATGTAGAACCTGAAGTAAATATACTCGGATGGATACAACAAATATCCATCAACTCATCAGGTTGAGTATTATTATATTTATTCCCTATTGGGATAATTTTATATGTTAAAATATAAATTGTCTTATCTCTAAATTTTATCCAAATTGTTAATGTCATATCTCTAAGTGTATGAATCATTGAGTAGTTTTAAGGAAAATTTCCCGAATCCATACCAATATAGGTTGAATGAAATTAAAAATTACACTATTAATATCCAATAATAGACTATAAATGAGTGTATTAAACTCCAACAATTTCTTGTTAACAACCACTATATAGACTAACATGATTTCCGACTCTTCTTTGTGAATATATTTGTCAACCTCAGGAGAAATAAATTTCCCTTTCTTGTTGTAACGGTCTATATGGTTGTAGTATCCACCTAACCAATAAATATCCATAATTAGGTCAAACCATTACATTTAATTTATGTAATGATCCCATAGTAAATGTAAACTCCGTCCTCAAGAGAATTTCCCTTTCACCAATAGATTTCTCTCGACTATAAGCCGAACAGTGTATTGATTGTCCTAACCCTACTCACAAACCCCACTTCTAGACCCCACACATTCATAACTTTTTAAGGTATAAGTGAATGAGATCCACCCATATAAAATAATTCATTTGATAATAGAAATGATAAAACAATATTATAATTAACTATCTATTGAATAGATTCTCTATCAATATTTGTATTATAGACTGCAAGAAGATGTCCTTCCCCCCATCCATGTGATATAGTTTCTGTCCTATGCACTGCACCACTTTTCTGTTATGGGTGCTCTTTCATAGAAGCACCACATCCATTAATAATATTTTGAACACTAGAATTAGTCAAGAATCTAGACTGTTATGATGTTAGAGATCACCTTGCCTCAATCCCATTATACCTAGTTGATTTATCATTTATCATATCTCATGGGTCATCTATAACCATTATAAATCTCTCATCACGCCACAAGATCGTAACTACAACATTGGCCATGGGAAATGTCTATGAATATGACCCGACATACCAATCTGGTGACAGGTCACATGGTTAAGGTCTTGTGTGACTAACATTTCCCCTAGTTACTCTTCAATATATTGCTATAGAAAACATTATCATTATAACACAACCTACTCTTATAATACATACATTCTAAAGTTATAATAGAAACCACTATTCCTCCATTCGAATACTGCTCCACACTCCCATCTGAAATTATTTCATAATTCAATACCTCACAAATCATTGTCAGCCTAAAGCAGTTATGCTAGGACATTATTACACATTTAATGCCATCCTGAATCTACTTTTCTATAGTTTACTCACTCCCACTGTTGTTGGATAAAATCACATCAAATATATAAAGTGTAAAGAATAGTCAATCATAAACATGCTCCTTGTCATCCACCCAATAAACTATAATTCTCTTTCCTGGATGTATTTCTCTAGATAATGTTCTTTAGGAAAATGTCATAAAATTAATTATAGTCTTCAATCTCCATCATTCTCTTCCAAGATTGGATTCCCCATAAATGATTTAACTGACCTCATAATATATAATAATTATTTTTGACTACTTACTTAGTTGGAGTCTCTAGGTTGTCAAGAATTATCTAGAAAATATAAATATAGGTGTCCACTTCATCGGTTCCACCATATAAGGTGAATTTAGGATGGTTATGTAACTAAAACTCCAACATTAGATTAGACATACACTTCACAACCCTCTCTAGGTATCTCTATGTTATCTATATAAATTTGGAAATGTTATCATGAACTTGTTCCCCAGTATATTTCACCAAGCACTCTCAGGGCTTTAGGTTCGACCCCTGGATAACCATTTCCTACCATTTGAAAATTTATTCCTATTATAAAATATCATCATTGAGGCATATCCATATAATTACAAACAAACATATTAGGAAAAATAACAATACATAATCATAATTATGTATGATAGATTCTCAATATTCAAAAATATTCCATTCCCCCATACACCAAAACAAGGTAAAAACTCATGTTCCATCACTATTGTTAATCATGTTATATATAGCTCTTATTTATAAAACTGTAAACACATTATCATTATTCATGTTTCTCATTAAACAGCAATTTATACACATTTTCACCATTTATAGTTTCCAAATTCACATTAGGAATAATTTTTATTTTAAATTGGAATAATCACGAAAAACAATTTCACTAAAACAACTCATCCCAAAACATGATTTCAATGTGAATGTGTAAAATGATTATTATTACATAACAATATTTTATTTCTAGAATGATGCATTCATAATAAAGACCAATTACATACCAGATAATAAGTCAGATTTTAGAAAATATATGAAACAACAATTGATGTTCAAAAAAGTGCATCACTCAAGGTGAAATATAATCGAACTGTAGAAAAACACATCAACAACAATAATCCAAACATCAGTATATGGCTAGTATCTTCATACACGGGTTTTATATTTCAATGGATGAGATATTAACCAAGTCGCAACTAATATTATTTTCTGGTATACCTTTCCAAAATAGAAACATCATAGAATAGAAAAATATTGCACCATTATTACCTCTTTTTAACATCAAGACCTAAGAGCCACAATCTAGATCACCATGTCGTTTGGTCAAATGGCCTCATGCATGCCTCATCAAATGATAGAGGCTTCTGACCAGGAGTGAGGGTCTAATGACGATCATGGGGAGACAATAGCCAATATAACCATGTTACACTATATTCGACATAAATATACAATAGAAAAAATATATAACCATAACCATAGTAATCCCAATGTCTGATGAGGAATAAGACAAGAAAACAATATCCAAACTACAACTATATATGTCATTAAAAATATGTGTCACATTTCAATATGAAAACCGAAAATTTATAAATCCATAAAAACTCCCATGTGGGTATTAAATCATGGCTGGTTCCCTCATATATCCTCCATCAAAACTAAGCCATCAAACATAGGGACCTTATCATTATCATATATAGAAAAAATAAATTCTATTCTGGTAATGATCATGGATCAATATTAGGGTGTGAGTAAAAATCAGTAGGACACTACCAAAGGAAAATAATTATATCCATCAATAAGTATGTATGTATTTAAATTAATAATAAAATACAATTAATATGTCAATAGATTACATATATTCAATTATTATTTATTTAACAATATAAAAAATTAGGCTTCCAAGGACACCTCTTAAATAATATATTTGATTCGGCCATTTCTAGAGTGGGAACTATCTTCATGGGATATCAGATATCACAATAAAATTTTTATGGTTTATCATATCAATTCAATTAACATTAAAACCAATTGAAACCATAGTCTAGTGTCATCATTTTTGGCCTAGAATGTCATGGAAATGAAACAATGGGGGTTTGAAGTAGTATTCTGTGTCCCACACACTATTGGTTGTTAAATAATCATTATGTATACCATAAATTTTTTTCAATTAATTAGACATTTCAGATTTTGATTTAGTAGTTAGATTCCCAAAATCATTATCACTATGAAAACTACATGTAGCAATAAATCTCTGAAAATCATTTTTAAATCAATCACACTAGTGAAATTTTAATGCAACATGCCATTTACCACACTCATTATAAATTAAATAAAAAAGGGTCTTTTTATGTAGTAATTTCTGTCTCACACTAATTTTCAATCAATCCCAAAAGTGTGATTTTGATGATGAAATACATGCCCCGTCATTATTAAATATCCATCAAACAGTATCAAATATATCTCATTTTTCTTGGTTAATCATCATTAACCTAGTCACTAAAATATCATATTACGATTTATAATTATAATTCATCCCAAAAAAACAGGATTCAATACATTGATCACATGAAATAATCTATGAAATTCACCATATTTTTTTAAATATTCAATTAATTAACATATTATCACATTGAGGTAATTTCAATCATCACATAATTTATATATTAAATTAATTCAAATTACATTTATTGACTAATTATAAAACTAACGTTGTCATAAATTTTCCAATCACATTTTAAATTAATTATTTCACTAATTAATTAATTCAATTACACTAATTGAATGGTAACAACATTACAATAATTAATTCAGTAAATAATTAATCATATTACCTCAAATTAATGATCACAACATTCTATTAATTAATATACGAATTAATCAATACATTACAATGTATCAATAAATTAATAAATAAATTTATTAAATTATCAATTCAATTACCAAATGATCCAATTGAAATATAATAATGAAGACACACATTTCGAATCATTTCTATAGGAATTTAATTTATAAACCTTCACCACTCATGTTAATGAGATATATCCCCTAAAAATCCCCTAATTGCACTGTAATAATAAAAATCACAATTAAGAATTTTATCTAAATGAAACCCCATGGTCCATGATCTTACATATTATATCATTCACGTCCTTCATCTATGTTCATCACCAACAAAGTAAAAATAACCCAAAAGTATGAGACAATGTTATGAGAAACACAAAAAACCACACTGCATGAGAACCTATTATAGGGGGAGGATTATATATCTAATATGGTTTTTTATTCATAAATAATAGTGTCCATAAGTCTATAGAATCTATCGGAGTGCCAAAATATGAGAAATAATTTAGGGTTAATATAGGGATGATTTAATTTGAATTATGGGGGATGGGTAATTTTTATTATAATTTTTAGGGGATTAAAATCAAGATTTCACATTTTACAAAATATGGTAGGTGACTTCACCTAAGCATTCCCCTAACTATGTGCATCTTCTATGTGGGTCACATGGTTACTTCTGGTAGGGTTCATTGTTTTCCACAAAATTTTGCATCATTTCAATTCCACTCTGCCTGGGGTTTAACTATTTCGTGAATCCATTTTCTAAAATTTCACTACCCCAACCCCTTACAACATTTTAAAATTTCACCCTAAATCACCTAAGATAAAATCAAAGTAATATATTCTCAAAATAAAACAAAATAATTCCTAAATAAATCATGAGACGTCTCCTAAAAATGTTAGGATACTATAAAAAATATATTGAATCTTTATTCTACCAACATAGAAATGGTCCCACCGCCAACCCATTATAAAACTCTTATACATTCTATTTACTTATGAATTTTTTGCCTCATTAAATGAAATTCAATCAAATAATTATTCATTGAGATTTTTTTTAACTGATTCTTTTAGAAAATCCATTTAAAATATGATTTCCAATAGAAAGGATAATCTCTCAATGTGAATAAATATTTTTTTCATAAATTTTATCCTTTATTTAATTATTTCCAAATAGAATTTTAAATTGACTATATAATGAAATAAGTTTATTTTATATAAATATTTTTTATGTTATATGAAATATTGTCACATTCCTTTATCTATTATGAAAAAAGAAACTGACATTTGTGCCTTGTTATAACTTACACCCATAGGAAGTGATGACATCCTTTTTCCACCAGTACCTACCTTGATTGATAATAATTGTTAAATTAAAGTGTAATATATATATGTATATATACATGATATTATTATGAATACGATGGGGAATATTCTAGCCAATATTATTTCCCTTCATTATTTGAGAATATCGATTGTTATCTATGCATTTTGCAGACTAAAACCTCTCTAATGTAATATATATCATTTTTATTTACTTTCACTATTATTTATTAAAATATTATAAAATATTATTAACTACTATAAATATTAATAATAATATAATTTCCCATGCACAATAATGTTATTTTGAATCAATTAACCACATTCGTAATCATAACAATCAATTGATTATTTTTTGTTTATGTCTAGGTTGGTCTATGAAATAGGATGAACACTGCCATGGAATAATTTCATGGATGAATATGTAAATTCAATTACATATAGTAAATGAAAAAATTATAAAATATATTTTTTTATTCTAGAGTTTATTGTAAATTTTAATATCATTATTTATTATTCCAATTTCTGTTTAGGAAATTTCACCAAATCTTGTTCAATATAAATTCCATATTTATGAAAAATATAAAATTCACATATAAGGGAATTATTAAATTCTAAATATTTTTGAAATTAGAATAATATAACCCTTTTTGTTATTATAATAATTTATTGATGTATAATTACTTATACAAACACTATTATGACATAACTAGAATAAAATTATCCAGAATACTAATATCCACTTTTTAAAAGGAATAATAACTATAAAATATACATGTAGTGAAAAATTATCTATCAAAATAACCAAATGATATAAATATATATTAGTTTCTTATATAGATGAATTGGATCTTAATTTATGTTATAAAATAGATTCATGAACCATGGTTGATGTCCAAAATTAAGGTATGGACAATTTCTTCTTATTTTGAATTTCAAGAGACATGTTTGAAACTATGAGCCATTATTAAACAATTTGGTGTTTTTAATAACCCATTATCATTAATTATAACAATATATTATAATTTTTGGTTATTGTATTTTAAATTTTATTATATCAGAATAGTGGTAATTTATTCGTATTTTATCATTACAATATAGATTTTTTAACTCATCCATATTCATTGTGATAAAATGAATCTTCTTGAAAAAATTTCTACATGATTGTATTCTTTAATACTAAGGATTCATTTAATGATAATTTATTATCCTATATGGAAAAAGTACCTTATAATTAAAAAATTATTCCTCTAATAATTTCTTCATAAATAATTATAACGTTATTAAGAATAATTGTATGCTCATTAATGAAAATTTATCCTACTTGTCTATATATTGACTGACAATCATTTTTTTTGATTTTCAAAAAGCCGGCTTGAGGGTAGCCGGCTCCCTACAGCCCGGTTTCAGGAGAACTGGAAACCACATCTATATTCCAATGATTAAAACGGGATTATAGCGGGATAACAAAATCCAAATTCAAACATCAGGGCGACCATGTGTCCCCCCTCGAGACGCGAGCCCAGCACGCCGCTTAGACAGCTCGAAATGCGTCACCATGTACTGACACCTCGGTCGAACCATCTCCACGAAATGCGCCGCCAAGTTATCGGCGAGACACGCTAGACCGACTAACGATTCACCACTGGTAAACCAACCATCGTCGTTCTCCGGCGACCGCCGATGTCTCCACCAGCCACCGTCATCGCCTGCACTGGCGAGCTTCGTCGCAGTCAAAGAAATCACCGTCCGGGAAATCACCCAAATCACCGCGATAACAGAGACGAGGCCTACATCCATCACCCCCATCTCGCAGAACAGAATAGATCACAGAACCATCGCGATAAAACAACAAAACACACATAAAATCAAAATGAACAGGAAAACAGGAGAACGTCCCTGCCTCCATAGTAGCCTTAACGGCGGAACGCAACCAGCCGATTCATCTCCAAAACAGCAGCCCAAAGCCACCAAAAACCTAGATCTAGAACCAAAATCCATCACCACCAACCAGGAAACCCACGAAGACCGCACCCGACCACCGATTGCTTGCAGACGATACCGAACGGTTCCCTCACCCGCGGAATCTGGGACTCGGTCTCTGGACGAATGCACCTCCATGAAAGGCTGAATCAAGCACACCATGAGAGACGACTGAGCCAAGGAGACCCACGCCATGTACAACAATCAAAGGGGTGCTGACGGGGGGCCAGATCAGGGAGAAACATTATTATGTGTTATCAAATGTGACCTCCACAATTCTATTACACATAATTTAAATGTAATTATAGTTACACTTATAATGACGTGGACACTGAAAAATGATATATAAAAATATTAAAAATGTCTATTTGTCTTCTCAAAATAAAATATTTCATCATAAAACCCACAATGATTTTTATAACAATTACATTCACTTTATTTTATATTATTATTATTTATTATTTAAATGTACATGTTTCAATGTTTTAGAAAACCACTTTTAATATAAAATCTGAAAGTAATATTTATCATTTCTTTTTAGTGACAATGGTAAAAATATTTTTAAAATATCATTAAATATTTCATCCATTTGAAAATATTATTCCATTAAATCTACCTTCTTGTTTAATGTTCTCTACGTTGATTCATGGATTTTCAATGAAATTTATTCTAAAATATATTTACAATATAAATTATTTCATATGATGAAAAAGAATATTTATTTCCAAATTTAATTTTATTAAAAATCTTAACATTTTTTACATCATATTAATTACCCACTCACTTCTCATATTGTCGATCGAGGAAATTAATCCAATGATACCATCCACCATCATTCTGTATATGTCATATGGAATGTTATTTTATTTTAAATAAATGAGTCATCAATTCTTTTATCATAGGAAATCTTCCTCTACTATCTGAATTATTTTTCATAAATTGCCTTTCCATTGTGAGAACCATAAATTTCCTCCAAATAATTGGAGGATATTACTAATATTTATAAGATTTAATATCTAGGGAAATTATTTACATAAACATATACCCATTTCAATATATTATGCATGTTTTATATATTCCTATATTAAAATATAATATTTTTATTTATTAGGGATATATTAAAAATCAGTATTTATGTTTTTTCATTACGAATGTTTATAGACAAAAAATATTATCTAATTTTATATGGAAAGACCTTCCAATTTATTCTCAAGAGTATTATTAATATTATATAGCTCATACTTTAACATATAATATTGATGTTAAAAATGTTTGTATCTAAAAACAATTGTTTAATGATTACAAAGACATTATTATTTTATTTTATATTTATATTTATATTTTTAATTATGTAAATCAATTGGATATAACAACATGACTGGTGGTGATTGATATTATATATCCCCTTCATTAATAAATAGGATTTTTTAGAAGCACATAATTTATCCTTTTAGGGCATTCCTTCCTAAATTAATACAATTCACATATATGGGTTCTGGATGGTATGATTATGGTGTCTACTATATTGATATTTTTACATATAGAATAGAATTATATAAATGGAAAAACGAATTTCAATGTTATGGAACCTTTTTTTATTATCCATGGGATATTTTCATTTCCATTTATCGAGTGATAAATTATTATTTCTTTTCAATTATTCTATATAATTATTTTTAGCTTTTTTATTATTTCTATATTATTTACGATCATATTATAGTCAGTTTTTATATTTTATTTATATCCCATGAAATTTCCATTATTGGGAGTTTGATATTACCAATATTATTTTAAAATTATTGATAATGATTGAATAATATACAAATAATAATTTTTAACTCAATAGGTTTTATTAAAAAAATATTTGGGGATAATGAAGATATTATATAGATTATAATGTTTTATACATATATGAATGGTATTAATTAATTAAGAAGGACATGGAATTTATTAGTTACAATATTTATTGATAATCTATAATATAAAAGTAAATAGAAATCAGAATTTATGGAATGAAGTTTTTTATGTAATTTAAATAAAGGATTGTTTTGTGTAGGGATCTACATCTTATGTCAATCCTAATATATAATTTATGTTTTTTGGAAAAAAGTTTCTAGGGTGGTTTCAAGTCTCTATTTTTTGAATTAGAGTTGGGATTAGATAACATTAGATGTTTGGATGTTAGTTGTGTATAATTTGGGAATTGATATTTTGAGGCTAGAAATAATTTAAGAAATATAGATAAAACATGAGGTTAGTATATAAAATATAGTTTTTATATATTTTTTTAAAAATTTTATATAAAAGATTTCAATTGAAAAATCATGTGTTACACCAAAGGGGTATGCCTATGTGTAGTATGACTTCTTGATGACCTGATAATGAAATAATTAAAAGGCTTTACGTGTAATTATTTTCCTAAATGAATATTATAAAGTTGATTCATATATTACATAGATTTATATACTTTTATTCGACCATGTAAAAGGTCGGTTCAGTATAAACATAGTTATCACAATAGAGGATCATTAATGGGTACAAAAACCCATGTTATATGATTTGGTTAGACACGTTCTATTAATAGTACATTATAAATGATTTATTATATAGGTATAGTTTTTTTGAATATGAGAGAGTCAAAACTAAAAAATAGTGACGGAATTTCGATTGATATATGTTAAATTAAATTTCTACATATTATTTTTTAAGAGTAATAAATCATGATATTGAAATTTGAATGTAATTATCATAAAATATTTCAATATAGAGATCATAAGTCCTGATCGAAATCTTTTTTATGCTGTAATTTTTATGGGATGAAGAAGCTGAGATTAAAATGGATTATATGGACAATTCAAGGATTTACCCACCCAGAAACATAATAATATATGTCCTAGAGTGAGAAATAATGTGATTCAAACTAAATGTAATGAATTATTATTATAAAGATTAACATTGTTGAATAATTTTATATAAAATAGATACAAGGATGTTGTCTCATTTAATCAAAGTTCATGTATATGTTCAAAGAATGAAAACTTAACTTTATTTGAATAAAAAAAGTTCGTTTCATTTTACAAGGGGTGTTATTTAAATTTACTTGTTAATGTTTAATGTGTGTAACATTAATGAATAGAGAAGAAATTCAATATGAATAGATATATTATCAATATCCATTATGAAATGAAATATAGTTTTTCTTCTAGACCCACTATTGTTTCAATGTGAAGGACATCACATAGGTCAATTCCAAAATCGAATGCTTAAAAAAGATTAGAGACTAGAAACATCAAAGAAAAGGGAAATTTATTAGAACAGAACAACTAATGTGGTTTCTAATAATGATACAGAATGAGGAACATGCAATTACATGTCATGAACTTTGATTATTCTATTAATATATTGTATGTATTTTTAGAAGTCATAAAATAAGGTCCCAAATGAATATAAAAAGAATTATTAAAAAATATAGTTGTATAATTATATTATCCCAAGAATATAGATCATAATAATTTATAGGGGAATTTTCATATTTCGAATCTAATAAAAAATCTTTGTTAATGTTATATAAAATATGTTCGGAGCTATCTTCTCCAATAAGTGGAAACTAACATCAAATATCCAAACCCATCCTTCATCATGTGGATACATAGATAATGGCCTCCATGTTCCACCTTCAATAGGCCCTGGAGTGGTGACTGGCATCAAGGGTATTGAATATCATGTAATAAGAATGGATTTCCCATTTTATAGAAGATGATAAAGAGGTAAGATGATGAATACCATGAAAATCAAAATACCAAATGTAAAATTAAAGTCAAAAAAATTTTCTAACAAGCATGTTAAAAACTAATGCTGATGTAAGGTACAATAAAACACCAAATTAATATACCAACAGAAAGGATACATTGCAGAAAATACTACTATTACTGATGCCTAAGCTAGTAAAGTCCATCATAGCCCTCAATGAACTCCTGGAAACCAGAAAATTGTTTTATATATCTCGTATGAGTATACATGTATACCCAGCAAGAAAATATAAAGCAACCCATGCACATATGAGAAAACACATTAAGGTCTCTATGAGAAAACAATTGAAACTCAAAGAGGATGATAATAAATACTATTGAGCCCAGCCTCATAAAATAACAATCCTCAAATAACACAAGTCAAGTAATATAATTGTATAAGCACATCTATATTTGGGTACCCCACATTACTTTACCACTAGTTAGCTAATAATTCATAACGGCTAATGCCTTGATGCTACCACTCTTCCAATACATAGTCCCACTACCACAATAAGATCACACCAACTAGTTCATTAACCCACACACAATTCCACATGTAGGCACCTATGAAAAAATAACAACACCTATCGCCTAAAGACACATGGGCCTCATCCTGAAGTCACTTGGTAAAACAAACATGGCCCGCAGACAGCTAGGCCTCTCATCTACAAAAAAAACCATGCATGAAGGATCTTGGACTATTGTTATCCTCAACCCATTACAGTATTAATGAGTATGATTTCGTAATATGAACGTTGTAGATGGTTTGAGGATGAAACTCAGTAACCATACATCCATCTACCCACCGAGATGTTGGGAAAGGCACCCTCCACTATGAAATAGAGGTGTTCGACACATTGTGCTCAAAGAGCGTGGGGTGAATATAGAAGTCACAATGACTTTATATATATATATATAAGTAAGCATACAATTAGCTGAACCTATAGGTTTTTTAAAAAACAACCAAACCACTCCGAACCATTTTCACTACCACCCCTATATGCATAACCACCCAACAACCACTAGAAAACCATAACCCAACCCCTTTTAATTTATCCATTTTCTATTTATTAATTATGGGGTTCACTTTAATTTCATCCAACACTACTGTGAAAATATACACCACAATAACACCAGTACAGTATGCAAACCCAAACTATGGTCCCACTAAACAATCCCCCAATCGTTATAGACAACCATTCGACCATTTATATAAACCACTCTTCAATTTCTTCCACACCATGCTTCTATAACAACCTATCTCTATATCCCTAAATCCCAAAAATTACTATATGTCATCCCCCTACATACAATGTTATAACCAAACCCCAGGCCCACTTCCTAATATTGCCCCATGACCCCAACAATATAAAGGCATTTCAACTTCCTACATGTTTATCAATTCCCCAATCAGTCAATATCGGGACTGGGATACCAACACACCCTGTTGTACTACCCCAAATACATATCCCATAGAAAAAACTATTAACCCACAACCCCTATGTACACATACACCACACTGTTATACCTAGACCAACTCATCTGTCCATCCTTGTACCCATAATCGTTCTCCCAATACCATCACAACTCAACTCAGACAAAGTCAGAAAACTCAAAACAAATTAGAAACAACCCACACCTATCAAATGGATATTCATATATTCATATTTAACCAGTAGAGGATATCTAATTCCAGTTCATTATAACATGTTGATCATGTAGCAGTCTTGATCCTAGTGGAATCCATTTATTTTGCCAGTGTACATCATTAAAGAGTTTTAATGTTACATATATTTAATCAAGAATCTCAGCAAAACATTACATCACATGTTCATAAGAAAATACTACCAACAACTGTAATATCCAAAATTTCTTACTTCCAAAAAAATCCAAAAGAGAATAAAGGATAATAGATAAAACTAGAAATGGACATCAAACTGCTCTTTGCCAATTATTTTACATCCACGTGTTCTCTTTGGATCAAATCCATATATTATTTATTTCATGTTTTTAATAAAATTATACATCCCTTCCTCAAAAGGAACGAGTTTTACACCCACCCCATATGATGAAAAATTAATGGGAAGCAAAATCAATCCCTATAGGTTGAACAAAGGATCTATAGTTCTTCTTAGTACAAAAATAGGGTATCGTGTGAGCAGTATGAAACACCAAGAAATATGAGTGGGAGTGATATAGCAAAGGTTCATGACTCTTCTAGGGAGGAAAGATCTTCGTGTGCCATGGTAAATGGAAAAGAAGATGCAAAAAAGAGATCTTAGTTCATGAAAGGGTGAAATAATAAAAATACATGATATTTTTTTAATATTCTTAAAAATCGAATCATGGATTGACCACATGACATGTCAGTTACAAGGTTGGTTGAACATTATGTGATATGAAGAATTTTAGAAATACCCATAGAAATGGTGGAGACATCCCATCACAATAGTGTGAGTTGATAGGTTAATATTTCATGGAGAAAAACATATAATAGGGGGAAAACTGAAAAAATTTGGAAAACATGGAAAAAAAGGGAAAACCACAAATGATTCACCTATGGGTGAGTCCCTGATGTTTCTTCCCTAATGTGTGAGCTAACAACACAACCTAACGATGTTATGACACCGATGCTGATCTACCGACACTGAGATACTTATTCCATGATGTACCGACACAACAACATAAAAATTCCCCAACCTACCGACACCCTACAATACTGATGAAACATCCTACCAATGCCTCAACCTAATAATGCCCTTTGTTACTGACACCAATGCCCTCGACACACCAATGACGATAGACCTGACTAATTAATGCCGACACACCTGACTAAAAAATACTAATACACCTTAATCACTGATGAGGACATACCTAACTCACCAATGTTGACGCATTAAAATATTGATGGACTGACATGCCGACGGACTGAAATGCCGATGAAAAAACAAGACATTTGGAAAACTCATGAAGTAAGAAACTGAATGAACCCATAACACCTAAAACACTAGATTTCCACAATGTAAAGTACTAGTGAAGTATTTTTTTTATCAGATACCTCATAAACTTTTCTCATCCCCGATAATTTAAAAACTAACCCATATGAAAAGAGGCATGACCAACAATCCCTTAAGATACCACTCAGGATTAAACAACCTTGTGTTGTTCTAATGATAGAGTTAAGACCATTATATCCTAGAAAAAACCATTATCATCTATCTCATGAAAAATACAGAAACACTTCTTCTTCGTTTCCTTATATAATCACGTAAACACCAAATGTGACACCATCAAAACACGTGGATTATGGAGATCATTCCTCCATGTCTAGATACTATCCTAATTGAGTGGCACTATCTCGCCCATATCAGTTTAATTTCATCTTCATTAATGCATCTAGAAAAGGGATCATGTTCTCCCCTACTAATAGTCAGGTCATTTTTCACAATCCGAGAATAGGGATATAACATATCATATAGAATGTGAGGTCAAACATTACATTAAAACTATGGTACAAGGGAAAAATAAGAGAAAACTCAGAATAGCTCTGGGTACTGGGCACTTATCTATGCCTCCCATTACCAGGTACTCTCCTAAAGGAAAAAATTCAACCCTGACTGATGAACCAATGGAATTATCCATCCACATAGTACTGATTCCTCACAATCCTCAATCCTTAGTGGTCGCTCCACAAGTTTCATGTCTTCCTCCATGTCCAACACTCACTAGTCTAATATGTTGGATTCATCATGTAGATAATGACATAATTGAGATACATGGAAGAGTATGTGGATCCTCTTCTACTGTGGTGGAAATTATAGAAAAACATTACCCCTTGAAAACTCATCCCAACCCCTCGAAAGGTCTGATAAACCTGGGGAAAACTTGTTTATTCTACCAAAACTCTGACATATACGTTAAGGGGAGACATTTATGGACATTTGGTCCAGAACCTCAAACTAAAAAGGTATCATCCAATGACTGTAATACAATTTATTCTAGTCTTGAACCACCACCTCCCTCTCACCCACAAGCCAAACCTTTTTCATTGTGGTATAGACTACTTATTGTCTAATATGTGCTACTTCCCCTACCTCGGTCAAGCACACGGTTGAGCGAGACTGTCTTCCATAAAAGACAATGAATGGTGTCATTCCATTTGTAGAGTGATAACTATAATTGTAGGAAAACTCTATCATGGTAAACTGTCATTCTCATGATCCTATGAAGCCCACGACACATTCTCATTGAAAGTCCTCCAATGTAGGGATTGTCCTCTCTGTCTACCCATCTACATGAGGGTCAGAAGTAGTGAGAAGGGATAACAGTCTTCCAAAATCATGTTTCAATAACATATAGAATCCTTTGGTAAACCGCACATCTCTATTAGAGAAAAAGGATCTTGAAACTCCTTATAGCTACCCCACTTCTCTTATTTACCTCTGTGCTAAGGAATCCATTGCTCTCAACTCTTTGATCACCAAGGAATGTTATTATTTCATCATTCGATCAATCACAATCCAAATAGAATCATGTACTCCCTGAGTTTTTGGTAATCCAATGATGAAACCCCTTGAGATGTCATCCCACTTCCATTCATGAAAATTCAATGGCTGCAACATACTTCTTGGAACATAATGCTTAGACTTTACCTACTGAAACACTAGGCACCTTTCCACAAACTCTACCACTTCCCACTTCACACTAGGACACCAAAACTCTTCTCCCATGCCTCATTACATCATAATGACTCTTGGATTCATAGCGTGGGGTGTTATATTCAACTCATAGAGAAGTCCCTTTCACATTTCCACTGGGAAAAATAGCTTCCCATAGAACGATGTCCAATTATAGCTACTCTCTAACCCTCCCTCTTAAGCATCACCATAAATAGTGTGATCATGGATCACTTCATCCTCTGAGTCTCCCCACTGACACTCATCTACCTACCACACCATGTAATACATCAACATCATCAGAAATATGTATCATATTCCACTTTTCTCCCCATTATCCATGCACAAAGCATCCAACACCTCCATTGTCTTCAAAGAATCCATTGTTTCCCAAACTACCTCATTCTATGACATCCTACTAAAGGAATTGGAAACTGTGTTCCCATATCCTATGGTGTAAGTGATCTTGAGGAAAAATTCCTAGAGAAAATCCTTCAACCTTTACTGCAACATGTTCTGGTGTTTTTGGGAAAATCTACACCTCTTTAACTTGTGACATGTGGAGACGAAAAATAATTCCCAATGAGGTAATTCCCCCACATATTCAGTGTGAATAGGAGCTCTAAAAATTCTAGGTCATTGGTGGAATAATAATGTTTGTGAGGATGTAATTTCCTAGTCCCCTAAGATTTTATGCCACACTACTACATCAGCACACATCCCAAGTCTAGGCCGAAAGAATAACAAAACTCCTTTAACATCACCCCTTCCACTAGAATCCTATGAACTAGGGAACCGACCAGCTTTCACTTTAGGTAGATAAAAGATAATTAACATTGATCACTACACATGAAGCCCTAGTACTTTCTGGTCAATGATGAAAATGGATCTGCAACTCAAGAGAAGTTGGGTATGAACCATCGATAATAGTCGTCCAAAACTAGGATTCTTCGATCCTCTACCAAATTCTTCGGTGGATAACAAGAAACAACGGGTTTTTCCATTGATGGGTCCACCAATATCCCCTGTCAAGATACCATGTGCCCAAACATGTTCACCTCTCACATCCAGAACATCCACTTCAAAAATATTCTATAGATCAGGTGGGGTAGGAGGACCTCTAACCTAGTCCTCAGATTCCCGATGTGCTCCTCCCCTATCCATGAGTAAATCCAGATTTCATTGATAAAAATGATGATGAACTAGTCTAGGTACTCAGGGAAAATAATGTTTATGATCCATGTGAACCTGAACGGCGCAATCGTGACCCCAACGACCATGACTATGAACATGAAGTTCCCATACTTGCACCAAGAAGCAGTCTTTAGGATTCTATCAAACTTTACCCTCAACTGGTGATATCTAGAATGCAATTCAATATTAGAGAAAAAAAATCCATTTATTACTAATAAAAAAGGTCGTAAATAATTGGAAGTGGTAATGGTTCTTGACCGTCACCTGATTCATCCTTCAGTAATCTATATATATTCTTAGGCTACCATCCGCCTTCATTGTGAATAAGACTAGAGCACCCCGTAACAACATAGTTGGCCAGATAAAACCCATCTTCATCAGTCTATCAACCTGAATCCAAATATCCCGCATATAATAAGTCTCCATTTGATAAGGATCCATTGAAATTAGATGGGCACTTGGTTGCAAGTTTATCCCAAACTCAACATCATGTTGAGGGGGTCAACTGACAACCTATTTAGGGAAGACATCCAAGAACTCCCTAAAAACCCTGAAACATCCACCATCCATGTATATTCTGATTCCAATAATATCTAGGCTATATGAAAATGAAGAGGATCCACATGCTGGCTTCCCTCTTGACAACTCCTCTATCCAATGAAAACTATTCTTTGGGCTCCCATATCATAGAACATGACTATTCTCTTAAAGTAGTGGAAGAAATTTTTTATTTAAAACAACCAGTTGATTCCTATGATGAAATCATTTGGATTCATCTTTAGATGAAGAAGATCCATACTGGACTGGTGGCCCTAACAATAGTCTACATCCTCATATAAAATCAAATAGATGGATCTTACTTCCGACTAGAATATTCAATACCAAGGGCTTGGATAGTCTCTCTAGATATCACCCCAAGTCATGGTATAGGATGGGTGTAACAAAGGAGTGTGAAGCTCTTGAATCAAACAAGGCACACTGAATAGTACTAAATAGACTAGTCATACTTCAAACAACCTCTATCCCTACTAGAACCGCTACCTCTATGGCATGAAACTGCCCATTCCCAACTCATATAGCTCTCTGTTGTCATATACCTCCCGGACCGTGTCAAAATCTAGGTCCCGGAGGATTTCCTTGGGGTCATCCTCCCCCAGCATAGTTTACCCTTGGTGTAGTGGTAGATCGCTAACCATACTGCTGGAAGTGCTTGATTGGTAGCTATTGCTGGTGAGGTGGGCACTGAACCTACCCACCCCCACTGTATGTCTCCCAAAATGGACACTGATTCTAATGATTGATGTGGATTCAATAGAAAATAAAACTTATTATTGGGTCCATTAAGAAATAGAGAGGATTAGGAGATCAAAACCAGAACTGTTAAGGACTACTCCCCACTAGCTGAAACCTGGAAGGTCGTGATGCCAGAGATCTTCTGCATAAGAAGTTCCCCTTTTAGAAACTCAGATTTCACTCTTCTCACGAAACACCTCCCAGAGATTACCATATTTTTACTATATTGACCTTATTCTAAACCCCTATGTACATAGGTAGAGTGAATGGAGTAACAACATCTTAGAGTAGTGGTCGGAGTGCCTCCTCTATGTGACTCACTCAAGACTCCTCTAAGAGAGAGATCTGGAGAAAGGTGTAGGAGATCATTGAACATGATCCCCAGGTATATAACTGATATACTCCCCTACTGGATGATGAGTATCCCATACCTCTTCTAAGCCTTCATCATGGAAGAAAGTAATTCTTCCCTGAACTCCTTCTCAACATTATTCCACATGACATGAGTTTCCGTCCTCTCTCAAATGTAAATCTTCCACCTCTTACACGCTGCTCCCATATCTACATCACTTCATGAGGATCTCATTACTCTTTTCAAGTCCAGAATAATATTAAAGAAATCATTAGATCCTTGATCCATCATTACATCTCCATTTCTGAGACAATGCCCTTGTACTTCCCTAGAGTTTGAGGATGGAAGGCTTGAAGTGTCTTCTTCCACTGTTCATCCTCCTCCTCTAGATTGGCCTCCACTGAACAACTGGAACAACCTTTCGGGCCTTAACATATCTTACCACATTGGGGTAACATCTGAGGTCCATAGATGAAAAAGGAATCAAGGAACTCCTAAGCCCGAGTAGTGTTGAAAATTTCATTGAAATTTTTTTAGCTATCCATTTATTCTAAATTCGTAAATCACAAAAGATAAATCGGAACACAATACATTATGACACATGTGTATTTACTAGGTTATTTTCGGTACAATTGGTGTATTCTAAATTGGTTGTTCAGTAGGTCCAGAGTCATTCCATTGGATCATAGTGGCCCTAAATTCTCGTGTCCTAGCTGGTCTTCCATGTCATATCTCATGTACCATGATTTCTTAACACTATTCCCTATCATACCATGAAATAGTACCTGTTCCAAACATAGAACTACATCATATCACTCATTCTCACAATTCCTCCCTCTAATACCATTTTTTCTGAACGGACCATCTCTAAGATGAAGGAAGGAACAAAAAACTGCCAGACCCTTCCTTCTTGAAGTTGAAGGGGAGATGATTAACCATGAATCCTACCATCGATAGGCCCCCTAGTGGAGACTTGCACCAAGGGTATATAATATCACATAATATGGAAGGAATTACCCATTATATTGAAAAACATCATTATATAAGTAGGTAAATTAAAAGAATATATACATACCAAAGGTAAAAGTAAAGACAAAAACCATATCCCACATGCATGTTCAAAAGTAATGCTATTGGGAGGTAAAAAAATACTCAAATGAAAAGTACAACAAGAAAATAGACTAAGAAGCAACAGAAACTAATCTAGATTCCTGAGCTCCTAATGTCCTGCACGGTCAACAAAGTCATCCTCGAAACATGAAAATAATTATATAAGTAAGGTGAGTTTATAAGTATACCCAGTAGAAAAATCTAAATCTACCCATGCATAAGTGAGATAACATACTAATGTCCCTGTGATAAAAAAGTAGAAACTTAAAGCACCAACTAAGAAATACAAATCAGCCAAGTCTCACCAAGGAACACTCACCAAATAATTCAAGTCATGTAATGTAATAGTATAAGCTCATTGATATTTGGGTACCCCCAACCACATTTCACTAGTTAGCTTTACAATACTAATGGTTAATGTCTTAACACTACCTTTCTTCCCATATGAATTAACACTTCCTAATCATACCCACATACACATGGTCCAAATACAACATAGAATCTTGCCCGTAGACACTTGTGCCACAATAACCATACCTCTTGCCCAAAGACACCTAGGTCTCATCCAAAAGATACTTGGGAAAAAAACATACCCTGCAGAAACCTTGGAATCTCATCTACAGAAAACCAATTCCAAAAGAATCATAGACAATGGTAATCTTCAAGCCATAAAAACTTTCCCAAAAACGCTCGAGCAGTAAGAACATGGAAAAGGGTGCAAGGAATAATGCCAGTAACCGGCCATCCATCCTCCCATTGGGATTTTGGGAAAGACACCCTCTCCCATGAAGTGGAGGTGTTCATCACATAGTTATCATCTAGGGAGCGGTGTGTATAGAAGTCAGAAGGAACAAAAATATATACATATATTTATATAGGTAAGAATAAATGCAGCCCAACCTATGGGTTTTTGAACAAACAACCATCCCACTAACATCCACTTTTGATGCCACTCATATATGCATAACCACACAAAAGACACTACCAAATCATAACCCATCCCAATTTCATTTAACCAATTCCCATTTAAAAATTTAGGGGTTCAATTTAATTATTAAAACACTAATGGGAATCTATCAACCACAAACACATGAAAAAACAAGACAAACCAAACTATAGCCCCACTACACAAACCCCCAATCATCCTAGACAGTTGTTCATTCGTTTCCAGCGACCACTCATCAAAATTTTACCACACCATCCTTATATAACAATGAAGCTCTACATACTAGTTGCCCAAAAATTCCCATATGCAGTCCGACTATATTAAAGTTTATAACCACACCAATGTCTCACTACCTGACGTCTCTCCTCGACCACAACAAAAAAATGGTAGTTTAGCTACCTACATGTTTATCTAATTCACAATTAGTCAATCTCTCAAACTGGGATACCCACACACCCCATGTACTTCACCACACACAAATCCCATGGAAAATACTATTAACCCACAACTCCATTGTAATCACACAACACACCATTCTCTCAGGACCAACTCCTCTTTCCTACCTTGTACCCACAACAATGCTCACTGTAGCCACACCACACAACTTACACTAAGTTACAAAACTCAACAGAACACATCAATCAACCACACCGATAAACTGGATGTGAATATATTGAGATTTCAGCTGTAGAGGTTCCTTAATTCTTGTTAATTATAACTTGGTTGATCACATAATAGGCTTGATCCAAGGGCATCCATTTATTTAACCGGTGTACATGATTATGCAGATTTAATGTTATTGTATTTTATCCAAGCATCACAAAAAAATAGAACATTGCAAGTGCACAAGCAAATACCAACAATAGCTATGATTTTCATAAGTCCTTACAACCAAAAAAATACATAAAAATCAAGGATAATAGATAAAACATGTGATCAATATCATACCTATATCTTCCTTTTATTTTATTTACACATTTTGTCTCTAGATAGAATCCATTCCTTATCTATTTTTATTTTTAAGAAAAGTATTATTCCTTTCCTCCCAAGAGAATCATTTGGATACCCACCCTGAATGATTCACAATTATTGGGTAGAAAACGAAATCCCTACATGATGATCAAATGGTCTATGTTTCTCCTTTCAATAAGAATTGTTGATAACATGAGCTACATGAAACTCCAACAAAGTTGAGCAGGAGATCTCTAGCCCAGGATCACGAATCTTCTAGGGAGGAAGGCTCTGGATGCAACAAAATAAATTAAAAGGTATAAGGAACGAAGATATATCATTTTATAAATGGGAAATATCCTATAAATAGGGAAATAATTTCACTGTCCTTGAAAATAAGATCTTTGTTTGACCATACAACATGTGATTATAAGGCTAGTGGAATATTATGAGATATGAGGAATTTAAAAATTCCCCTTAGAAATAATAGAGACAACCCAAGGCACCACTATGAGTTGATAGGTTACCATTTCACTAAGAAAAACATGCATCATGGGAGAAACAAGAAAAACTTGGAAAAACAATGAAAAAGTAGGAAATCCTGAAGTGAGTCACTGATGGGCGAGTCGCCGACTCTGACCCACCTAAGGGTGAGCTACCAATTTGATATACCAATGTTGATCCACTGACGTTGAGCTACTGACACTGAGCTACCGACATCATGGACTATTGAAACAATGACCTAATGATTCCACAGCCTATCAAAACCCTAACCTACAGACATAGTTATCTACCGAAACCATGACCTACATTCGTCTTGACCAACCGATGCTGAAACCATTGACCGACTGATGTTGACACAGCTAACTCACTTATACCAGCACACCTGACTCACTAATGTCGATATACTTGATCCACCAATGTCACCGCACATGAATCTCTGATTATGATTCACCGACATGCCAATACACTGATATTCTTTTGCACTGATATTATGAAACACTAACATACCGATGAAAAAACATGAAATTAAAAAAACCCATGATGTAAGCCATCGATAGCTCCCAGAACACCTCAAAAACTGGATTTTCTCAAAGGATGTGACTGGGTAAATATGGGTAATTAGATATTATTAATCAAAAAACGAATATGTTGAAAGATATTACATGTTTGTTACCATGTTATGAAAATGAAAACGTTATACAATCCCTTTGTTACCTATTTTGAAGATAATAAACTCAATGTGAAAAACATTAATACATTTACATTATATAAATTAATTGAAATGTTTATGAATAAAATCAACAACATATATATTCATATTATGAATTATAATAATATTTTACTATTAATAATAATTATAGTGAGGAAAAAAAATCATCATTAATTAAATCTGCTATCATATACATAGTATATAAGCCTATAATTATTAAAATTATATATAATAATTGAAATTATAATGACACAATTTATTTAGTAGGTAGAGTGTAATAGCCTTAGTTTTCACTATATATGTTATCTGAAAAATTATTTGGTTAATAGTGTTTTCAACATGAATAAAAAATTAAAATTTAATTATGATAATTTAAAATAATATTAGACTATTTTAATATTATTGGTAAATTATGAGGTATAAAAGAATGTTAATATTAAAAACCTCATAAAAATGAAATAATAATCAATGGGAATGAAAAGTATCTCTTTGTAAGTGAAATTTTAGAATTATAATAATTATATAGCTTCAATAGGGTTTACATTAAGCCAATACAAATACTAATTATTATTATCTTTATAATATAATATTTATATATGGTAATAATTCTTGTTCATGGATATTTTCATGATATTTAGGAAAGTTAAATCACCAGTATAGACAAACAAATTTTATTAACATATACATAGAAATTATAATGAAATGTGGAAGGGATAGGTAATTATAAATTAATATGTTCTAATTATGTAAATTTTAAATTACTAAGTAATCTATCACTTGTATTTTAAAATTATTTATTTTTTCTGTTAAGAAAAGTATAAATTAATTTTATTATAAAAATATTTAAACATTATATTATTCATAAAAGAGGGAAATTTATACATTATATAATATTAAAAAATTATTAAATGAACTATATTTTAAGAGTAATAATCTCAATATTACTTCATGGTTAAATTTTTAATTTTTTATGAAATAATCTATTCATAGGTGATTAGTAAAAAGTACATTTTATCGTAAAACACTAGAATTTATGAATATATCAAAAAAATATGACATTATAACATATAAAACATTTTTTATCAAATCATTATTTTTGTGTCAATACTAAAAATTTTAAAACACTATTATGAATATTGAAATACAATAGTTTTCAACAAAATTGATATTTTTCCATAAAACATTTTTTTATTTTATTTATTTTTTTAAATTTATTGGTATATTTCCATGAATTTCAACTAACATTTTTCAAATTTTATAATAAATTTAAATATATCTATATTAAAAAAGTTGAACAATTTTTCCTATATGGATATTATAATCGTAAAAGACACATTTTCTATAAAAATATAATTTAGACAAGTTATTTTTTATATTTATTTTCACACACACGCATACACATATATATATTATTTCAAAAAAATTATTTCATATTTTAAATTATTACTTTACTTGTAACAGCCCAAGATTTTATGAAAAATATTCTTTTTAATTTTATTAATGTCTTGTGTTGTACGCTACACCAAAAGGAGCTTGCACAACACGCATCCTTGACTTGCCTTGCATTACACGCAATCACAACCTTCCTCGATAGTGTGTGTAGTACGCAATAACGAGTTTCACTAAACAGCGATATGCTATTAAAACTAGCCGTTATGAATAGTAATAACCACTTTTTGAAATTTTGTAAATTTTATTTTTCAAAATGGATTTCATTTTTGGGTTCGGAGTATCGAATTTAGCCTAAGGTGATATTTTGGTACATTTCGGATAACTTTCATATTCTGATGAATAGTGAAAATTACTAAATTATAATTAAAAACAACTTTTTTAATCGAAATAATTAATAGTGATAAATTATTAATTTGAGTGGTTTTAAAGTATATTTAGAATATATTTTTACAATTTAATACAATGTTGGTCATTGGACGTAATTTCACATTTAAACCTGACATAAACAAGTGTCAATCTTTTGATAGATATTGTTTCGTAAAAACACGCTATTTGTTTTAATAGCGGGATTTAATTATAAAATTAATTAATTCAACTTCTATGTTATGAATTTGGTAAAATAGACTTCATTTTTGAATTCGGAATATGAAATATAGCTTAGGATGAAATTTTGGCATTTTTCTGAAAAGTTTCAATTTTTGATGAATAGTCAAACCACTAAGTGGTAGGTTAAAAACTGAATTTTTCATAAAACTTAATTTTACCACTTCTGTGAATGGAATTTAGAAAATCCGAGAGACACGGTTAATATCAAGGACTAAAATGTGGTTCAATGAGATGAAAATAATTTTTGGTGAATAGTAACTTTTT
Source organism: Viscum album (assembly GCA_963277665.1). Taxonomy (NCBI): domain Eukaryota; kingdom Viridiplantae; phylum Streptophyta; class Magnoliopsida; order Santalales; family Viscaceae; genus Viscum; species Viscum album. The sequence continues at coordinate 1,245,904,296 of OY728152.1, read as the reverse complement.
ACTTTTTTTTACCGCGGTTAATAGTAAATAGGGTAACTAAGGGTAAATATGATATTACTATTACCCTAACACATGTCCTAATTCTATTGGACAAGTGTAATTCGACCAAAAACAAACTTAGGAATAAAATATGACCATTTAGGCCCACTTGGATTAGATTAGGACATTTATTATGAATTTATTTAAAGAAGGGTTAAAATAGTTAAAATCAAAGTTTAATAAGTAAATCATTTTTAATATGGGGTTATACATAAGATAAATTCGATTGTAAATATTCATTAGAAATCTATACATGATGGTATTTTATTTGTAATTTTTAGACATCAAATAATTTAATTTATTTATGACACAACGATGATGCAGTAATTATCTTATTAATGAAATATTGACATAATTGATGTTATAAACACCAAAATAAATGTAATTTGAGATTTTTTATGAATTCCACTAATTTTCTAGGTTACTATGATATATTAATGTTGATTTAATCAACTTGGTTCGAACATATAATTCTGTTATGACTTTCACAAAAATCATATATCAAATAGTGTCAAAATTGACACAAAATAGTTTTTAAATCAAATATTATATTATTAATTGTTATTTTATTCCTAAAAATCTAAGGTTCGGCCAAATGACTTAGATAAGGATATATATATTAATAATAAACAATTTGTGGTTCGTTTGGCATGTTATAGTAAGTTTATTAACCATATAGTGAAAGAAAACAAAAAGACACGGTAAAAGTTAAATTATTTAACTTAGAGTTAAATATAATTGATAAGGTTTAAAATAATATCCAAACATGTCTAAATTTGATTGGTTGATGAGATTACAACCCTATCTCATCTAATATTCTAATATGAGTCTTTTTTGGAGGTTTTTAAGTGGGGTTAGATTTATTATAAATTAATATTTTTAAGAATTCCTAAGGTGCCCCTCTCCTCCCTTATAAAAGGGCACCTCCTCCCCCTCCTCCTCACACCAATTTTGAGCACTCAAGCTCGGCCAACCCCTGCCATTTTCTCCTCTCCACATTCCTAGAATAATCCTAGAGGTTCTGGTCTTCTCCAAATACCAATCTTAGTTCCTTAAGTGGAGGATTCAAAGAGGCGTTCCAAAGAAGAGGTAATATCCATTACCGATCTTTTCAATTTCTTTCTTCTTCAACTTCTTCTTCTTTAGTTGTTTCATGATAAAGTAATAACATCAGTATTACTTACATACTTATATGTTATTATAAATATTAAACAACCCTAATTCACCTTCTATCCATCCTACGGAAAAATGAAATCACCGCGCGTGCGTACGTACGGAATACCGTCTCCACGCCGTGGTGTAATCTATTTTCCACCATCACCTTACAAGGATGGGTATAATGGTGTAATGAGTAACTACATATGATTATTATGAAGTAATATTGATACTGAAATAATATATATACTCCAATACAATTCCACGATCATAGGAACGATATCATCACTCGTGCGTACGTACGGAATACCGTCTCCACGATGTGATGCGACTCGTTCTACATGATCTTCATTTCATAATGATTATATAAATGAATTGAATGAATGAATATGGTATATACTACACTAATACCATTCTGGAAATGAATTATCTATAACCTAAAGATAAGAATAAGAATTTATTCGACAAAACACGCATAAGAACAAAAAGTTATAAAGACCTGAGTAACAAGTAACAATGAAATATTACTAACAAGAAGCTAATAATATGACCATATATGATATCATATCAATATGTATGATTCTGGAATAAGTCAATAACATTATTTAAACCATTATACAGGAGCTTCAGACACGTACAAAGCTAATCGGACCTAAGGTAAGGGAAATATCACAATCTCATTTTTATCCGAGATTGTTTATTCGTAAGTATTTACTGGGGTGTATTTTATCATCCACATCCATGTTCCCTCAATATGTAATATTATTTCCATCCACCTACAATTGTTTAAATCCAATTTTACCCTTCTATGAGTTTTTAGTAAAGGATATGAAAGGAATCTTTTTTCATTTTTCGTACGAGGTACTTTTTGACTTTTCCGACAAAAGTACGAAGAATGTTTTTTTTAACTTATACGGCACGAACGGATTTATACTGTTTTATAAAGCCTTATTTTCATGAAGCTTCCTCTAAAAGATTTCATGACTATTTTCAATAAAATCTCTTTCTTTTAAAATTGCATGATGTTTTGAGAAAAGAAATTGATTTTGAAGAAGAAATGATATTTTCCTCAAGAATTCAATTCAAGTGTTTTATCAAAATTATTTTCCATCTAATATAATAAAGGGTTCTGTTTCTATCCATATTTTTACATTGGTTTGACTATGTTGTGATGGAATTATGTTTATGAATTCCTTTATCATATATGAATTGATTTATGATGTCATGATGTTTCAAGAATCCCATTTTTGTTATATGTGTTATGCGATGGTGTATGTTTTATGATTATGTGGCACACATAAGAAAGGATTCATTATAAGATGGGTGGGACCTATATCTCCCTCCAATGCATTGGGTAATGATTTTATATCTCATGAGATAGACATGGCTGGAACGGAAGGTTATTTCGGTTCAGTGATACAGGACTGAAACGAGGAGTGAACTCGGTTCAGAAAGGGACTTTGTCCACTAAGATAGTCTTGGCAATGAGTCATGACTAACAAGAAATGATTTTACATGATTATGTGTGCATGCCACAAAGTTTCAAGTTTCATGTTATGATTATGGGGATCTCATTTTCACTTCTATGATTTGTTCCATGTTAAGATATTATGATCTCTTTTGCAGGTGGTGATTTTCAAAATGATATGATATGATTTTTATTTCTTTTGTATACCCTTACTGAGCATTTGAGCTCACCCTTTTATGTTTTCTTTTCCCCAGGATATAAAGAAAGGTTTTAGGTAAAAAAAATGGAAGATCTTTACGGGAGATATTGAAGATCTTTCACCAGGATTAGAAGATTATGTTCCGAGTTTCCAAAGACACTAAACTATTACGATCCTTTAGTGTGTGTTTTTGTTATGTACTAAGTATTCCGCAAATGTAATGTAATGTCCATGTACGTCAGGATTCGGGTCTCTACAGTTGGTATCAGAAGAACGGTTTAGTCAACCTTTGGAAACTAAGATGCGAAAACGTTAGTGAGATCCCTAGAGATATTTCTAAGGTATGTCTAGGGATGCCCCTAAGGATAAGTATACGTATAGGATATAGTTCTAGAACTATGGTAACGATATTAGATTAAACCAAAGATGATAGATATTTAAGTTACTCCCCCTTTATTACGATTTTTGCATCTAACACTATTCTGTTTGGGTTTTAGAAAATGGCTGGAAACAAGATGATTCACAATAATGGAGGATATGATGGACAATGGAATGATATTCTTCATGAGCAACAAAATGAAATGAGATTTGGATGTCCAAACATCATTATTATGCCGAATCAGCAATCTCACAATATGATCAATAAAGTAAAATTTGGTAAGTTTCCTGACTCGACTAATAAGAGAAAGATGGAGTTCCATGAGGATCATAGAGGAAAGAAAGTTCAATTTCCCCTATGTAAATCATGTGGGAAGAGGCATCAAGGAGAATGTTTCAAAGGAACTGGAAGATGCTTTGGGTGTGGAAAAGAAGGACACAAATCCAGTAAGTGCAAAGGAAAAGGTTCAGTTAATACCAGGGATGAGGATAATGGTATTGCTACGACATCAAAAATGGTTAAGTGTTTTAAATGTGGAATGTATGGGCATTATGCAAACAAATGCCCTAAGGGAAAGACTCATGAAGAGAATCAGTATGGTCATATGGGAAGTATTTATGTGGATGATGATGAAGAGACTACCAATGGTATGTGAGATGAAAGAAATGTTGAAGCTCGGTCAATGGTCTAAGAATGTAGTGGAATGATTACATGTTTATCATGTGTAGTGTTGGAATAAGGAGACATCTAAGGATTGTTACATTGTTGTCTTTCCTTAAGTGTATGATGAATGGTACCAGTAACCATGAAAGGTTATTCAGATACTTTTGGAAAGTAGATGATAAGTGCATAATGAAAGGATAAGAAGACAATGAGATGTTTGATTGTATTCATGAGCTCATGATTGATATAAGGACTAAGTGATATCATGGTTTGAGTATAAATAATTTTGAGGATTTTGGTATGTGGAAAGTGTTAACTTTTAACTGCACTCATGTTTTCACTAAGGTATTCAAGAGAATACATGATTAAGGACTTTGAATGTTTGGAATGTGACCAACAAGACATATCTTATGATATGTGGGGATCAACGACAGTATTAAATCTCTGATAATCGTTTTCACTATGTTATGAGAATGGACTGCAGTATTATGAGCCTAATGATTGGAATGAATTATGTTGGACATAAGTTAGTATTGTTTAAGGATAGGAGTTTTTTCGATGTTATTGATGGGATGTTATAGTAATATAGTTTAAGAAAAGGACAACCTACAGGACGGGCGACAACCCATCGCTTCGGACAAGGCTGTGGGAATCGAACCCACAACCGAAGTGCGACTGGACTTTATCGCCTACCACTGGCCTAGAGGAAGTCCATGTTTAGTAGAAACTAGTTTTATTATATTAAGTAGTATGATATATGAAGTATAAGTCCATTTTAGGAACCATATATGATTAATCTATAGAATGACTTATATATATTTAATAACTTTTGACAACCTTTTGTTTGAGACAGATGGAATGACCCGTCATTCTATCACATGATCTGCTAACACTTCACGAATAACAAATTCAACTTCATTTATTTAAGAGATGAAGTGTAAATTGTTCAAGGCATGCACAATAGTGAGATTGTACCAAGATAAAGTAAGTATTTATTCTAATTCAAATTTTCAACTTTAGGGAAATGATCTTGAAAACCAAAAATGTTGTCCTAGTGATCTTATACCTGATGAATCAGATGGTACCTTATATCATCACAAATCTATGGATTTGTGATTGTTGGCTTTTCCATAGCCATGTTCTCTACCACTCTCCATCAGAACATGATGGTTAGATTTTTCTTCCATATCCATATTTTTACCTATGTGGAAACCCAACAATTAGTTTATTTGGGTAATCGTTACATTTCATACTTTAGTTTTTAAAGCCAAGTTTTGGTATTCCTTTTTACGATGTGGGAAACTTTCGAATAGAAAACCATTTATAACCCCGACGAATTTCGAGGGAGAAATTCATTTTAAGGGGGGTAGAATGTAACAGCCCAAGATTTTATGAAAAATATTCTTTTTAATTTTATTAATGTCTTGTGTTGTACGCTACACCAAAAGGAGCTTGCACAACACGCATCCTTGACTTGCCTTGCATTACACGCAATCGCATCCTACCTCGATAGTGTGTGTAGTACGCAATAACGAGTTTCACTAAACAGCGATATGCTATTAAAACTAGCCGTTATGAATAGTAATAACCACTTTTTGAAATTTTGTAAATTTTATTTTTCAAAATGGATTTCATTTTTGGGTTCGGAGTATCGAATTTAGCCTAAGGTGAAATTTTGGTACATTTCGGATAACTTTCATATTCTGATGAATAGTGAAAATTACTAAATTATAATTAAAAACAAATTTTTTAATCGAAATAATTAATAGTGATAAATTATTAATTTGAGTGGTTTTAAAGTATATTTAGAATATATTTTTACAATTTTATACAATGTTGGTCATTGGACGTAATTTCACATTTAAACCTGACATAAACAAGTGTCAATCTTTTGATAGATATTGTTTCGTAAAAACACGCTATTTGTTTTAATAGCGGGATTTAATTATAAAATTAATTAATTCAACTTCTATGTTATGAATTTGGTAAAATAGACTTCATTTTTGAATTCGGAATATGAAATATAGCTTAGGATGAAATTTTGGCATTTTTCTGAAAACTTTCAATTTTTGATGAATAGTGAAACCACTTAGTGGTAGGTTAAAAACTGAATTTTGCATAAAACTTAATTTTACCACTTCTGTGAATGGAATTTCGAAAATCCGAGAGACACGGTTAATATCAAGGACTAAAATGTTGTTCAATGAGATGAAAATAATTTTTGGTGAATAGCAACTTTTTACTTTTTTTACCGCGGTTAATAGTAAATAGGGTAACTAAGGGTAAATATGATATTACTATTACCCTAACACATGTCCTAATTCTATTGGACAAGTGTAATTCGACCAAAAACAAACTTAGGAATAAAATATGACCATTTAGGCCCACTTGGATTAGATTAGGACATTTATTATGAATTTATTTAAAGAAGGGTTAAAATAGTTAAAATCAAAGTTTAATAAGTAAATCATTTTTAATATGGAGTTATACAAAAGATAAATTCGATTGTAAATATTCATTAGAAAGCTAAAAAGATTTCATACATGATGGTATTTTATTTGTAATTTTTAGACATCAAATAATTTAATTTATTTATGACATAACGATGATGCAGTAATTATCTTATTAATGAAATATTGACATAATTGATGTTATAAACACCAAAATAAATGTAATTTGAGATTTTTTATGAATTCCACTAATTTTCTAGGTTACTATGATATATTAATGTTGATTTAATCAACTTGGTTCGAACATATAATTCTGTTATGACTTTCACAAAAATCATATATCAAATAGTGTCAAAATTGACACAAAATAGTTTTTAAATCAAATATTATATTATTAATTGTTATTTTATTCCTAAAAATCTAAGGTTCGGCCAAATGACTTAGATAAGGATATATATATTAATAATAAACAATTTTTGGTTCGTTTGGCATGTTATAGTAAGTTTATTAACCATATAGTGAAAGAAAACAAAAAGACACGGTAAAAGTTAAATTATTTAACTTAGAGTTAAATATAATTGATAAGGTTTAAAATAATATCCAAACATGTCTAAATTTGATTGGTTGATGAGATTACAACCCTATCTCATCTAATCTTAGAATATGAGTCATTGTTGGAGGTTTTTAAGTGGGGTTAGATTTATTATAAATTAATATTTTTAAGAATTCCTAAGGTGCCCCTCTCCTCCCTTATAAAAGGGCACCTCCTCCCCCTCCTCCTCACACCAATTTTGAGCACTCAAGCTCGGCCAACCCCTGCCATTTTCTCCTCTCCACTTTCCTAGAATAATCCTAGAGGTTCTGGTCTTCTCCAAAGACCAATCTTAGTTCCTTAAGTGGAGGATTCAAAGAGGCGTTCCAAAGAAGAGGTAATATCCATTACCGATCTTTTCAATTTCTTTCTTCTTCAACTTTTTCTTCTTTAGTTGTTTCATGATAAAGTAATAACATCAGTATTACTTACATACTGATATGTTATTATAAATATGAAACAACCCTAATTCACCTTCTATCCATCCTACGGAAAAATGAAATCACCGCGCGTGCGTACGTACAGAATACCGTCTCCACGCCGTGGTGTAATCTATTTTCCACCATCACCTTACAAGGATGGGTATAATGGTGTAATGAGTAACTACATATGATTATTATGAAGTAATATTGATACTGAAATAATATATATACTCCAATACAATTCCACGATCATAGGAACGATATCATCACTCGTGCGTACGTACGGAATACCGTCTCCACGATGTGATGCGACTCGTTCTACATGATCTTCATTTCATAATGATTATATAAATGAATTGAATGAATGAATATGGTATATACTACACTAATACCATTCTGGAAATGAATTATCTATAACCTAAAGATAAGAATAATAATTTATTCGACAAAACACGCATAAGAACAAAAAGTTATAAAGACCCGAGTAACAAGTAACAATGAAATATTACTAACAAGAAGCTAATAATATGACCATATATGATATCATATCAATATGTATGATTCTGTAATAAGTCAATAACATTATTTAAACCATTATACAGGAGCTTCAGACACGTACAAAGCTAATCGGACCTAAGGTAAGGGAAATATCACAATCTCATTTTTATCCGAGATTGTTTATTCGTAAGTATTTACTGGGGTGTATTTTATCATCCACATCCATGTTCCCTCAATATGTAATATTATTTCCATCCACCTACAATTGTTTAAATCCAATTTTACCCTTCTATGAGTTTTTAGTAAAGGATATGAAAGGAATCCTTTTTCATTTTTCGTACGAGGTACTTTTTGACTTTTCCGACAAAAGTACGAAGAATGTTTTTTTTAACTTATACGGCACGAACGGATTTATACTGTTTTATAAAGCCTTATTTTCATGAAGCTTCCTCTAAAAGATTTCATGACTATTTTCAATAAAATATCTTTCTTTTAAAATTGCATGATGTTTTGAGAAAAGAAATTGATTTTGAAGAAGAAATGATATTTTCCTCAAGAATTCAATTCAAGTGTTTTATCAAAATTATTTTCCATCTAAGATAATAAAGGGTTCTGTTTCTATCCATATTTTTACATTGGATTGACTATGTTGTGATGGAATTATGTTTATGAATTCCTTTATCATATATGAATTGATTTATGATGTCATGATGTTTCAAGAATCCCATTTTTGTTATATGTGTTATGCGATGGTGTATGTTTTATGATTATGTGGCACACATAAGAAAGGATTCATTATAAGATGGGTGGGACCTATATCTCCCTACAATGCATTGGGTAATGATTTTATATCTCATGAGATAGACATGGCTGGAACGGAAGGTTATTTCGGTTCAGTGATACAGGACTGAAACGAGGAGTGAACTCGGTTCAGAAAGGGACTTTGTCCACTAAGATAGTCTTGGCAATGAGTCATGACTAACAAGAAATGATTTTCCATGATTATGTGTGCATGCCACAAAGTTTCAAGTTTCATGTTATGATTATGGAGATCTCATTTTCACTTCTATGATTTGTTCCATGTTAAGATATTATGATCTCTTTTGCAGGTTGTGATTTTCAAAAAGATATGATATGATTTTTATTTCTTTTGTATACCCTTACTGAGCATTTGAGCTCACCCTTTTATGTTTTCTTTTCCCCAGGATATAAAGAAAGGTTTTAGGTAAAAAAAATGGAAGATCTTTACGGGAGATATTGAAGATCTTTCACCAGGATTAGAAGATTATGTTCCGAGTTTCCAAAGACACTAAACTATTACGATCCTTTAGTGTGTGTTTTTGTTATGTACTAAGTATTCCGCAAATGTAATGTAATGTCCATGTACGTCAGGCTTCGGGTCTCTACATTACTGTTATGCTAAACTTATTAATACATTTTTATGAAAAAATTTAATTAATTTAGGATAAAATTATATATCTTGTTCAACCTAAATTTGGAGAATGTGAAAATTTTATATGTAAGGAGCATAAAACCATGATTGAAAATTGATGGTGTTTTATTATTGATATTATATTAATACAACTATATTTTATCACTTATGATGTATTCTTGGAATGTGAAATTTTCATTACCATTAAATTAATTTGAAATTTGAATAGACAATAAATTGTCACAAAAAATAAAAAATACTCCCAAAAATAATTCAAAACAAATATAAATAAATTTTGTCATTTTAAATTATTCCTTTATTAATTAAAATGGAATAATAATCCTTCTCTATAAAACTATTGTAAAAAATATCTTCTTACCTATATTTCCAAGGACTCTTCAATGGGAATGTCAAAGTTTTCAACATGAGTATTCAGTTTTACTAAATTCTTGTCTATTCCCTTTTAAATTCCTAAAGATAAATTTAAAATTCATGTAAAATTAAATACTTATTTATTTTTTACTAAATGATATTTATATATTGGAATACCATTTATGTGCTTAATATATTTCAATTTTACAAATGAAATTGTCTTTAATATGTTATGCCGACTACCTCAAACATAAAATTCGGGCTTCAATTTAAACCCCATGCTATAATAATCTATAATATCTGTGATATATATAATTAAATGTGAATTATATAACATATTTATTATTTTAAAATATATTTAAAATATAATCCATCAATATTCACATTAACATATATAATAAATGGTATCATCAATTGTGTGCTCTGTAGACGACAATATCTACAAAGAAATGTATCACTTTTTTCTATATTCAATAATATTAATTCGACTATAATTATTATTATCTAACATAAAAAAATTATAAAAATAATATAATTTTTCTTCATGACTAATTCTAATATTCTTAAACAAACCTCATTAATAATCATATTCATCAAATAATGATGTCATGTACATGTATGGCCCAATATAAGCATAAATATTTTAAATGATTTATTATAACAACAATGAATACAATAGAAAATAATTGATTAATATGGTATGATATAAATAATAATAAAAAATTATTATAATTTTATTGATAAATTTATACTCATAAATTATGATTTCCATTTGGGTTCATGAAAAATCATTGTAATATGAATATTGTGGATTTAATTTTTCTATATTTAAAAAACAATTATAATATTATAAAATTATAAATAACTATGAAAAAATTATATTATCATGTTTGTATTAATTTACATGTGGATACCAAGGAAGGATAAATACTATAATTTTAAACTTGTTTGACATGATCTATATTACACTCACCAGATAATGAAAGTAGATAATTTGTAACTAATAAGAATATATTAAATCACTATAATAAGAATAAAATAAATCATGATGATATATATTTTTCAAATAATTTATTTATTAACTTTAAATAATGTTAAAAAGTATTGTAGGTTTTTACATTGAATAATTTAAAAAATTATATTTTTAATATTTTTTAACCATCATTTATTATATATGGGGTTTTAGAATATGATTAATATAATTTATAAATAATATCATTAATTTTATGATAATTTTATGTTTATTTCATAGTATCCCACTTGTAATAATCTACTGTATTCTATCTATTATGGCGTGAATTTTATTATTTCAACTCCCTTCTAGGATTAAAATTGTTTTTGTGAACATCTCTTGCCAAGATTAGATTCATATAATCTATGGATTTATTTATTTATAAATTTTAATCCTATTGAATGTAAAATTACTATTTATTTCATAATTATAACCATGATAAATATAATATTGAAGAATTATATCATTATTATGAATATATCATATCCTAATTATTGATAATTTTCCATTTTAATCAGAATATTTCATTACAAGAAATGTTATCTACTATAATTTGAAATCCATTTATATATCTTCTCTTGGGACATTGTAATTGCCATTATACTATATAAGATATGTTGTTTAATCATTTTATGAAATGATATTTCGTTAATGATATTTCTAAATGTTAAAATGCATTTTCCATCCATTTCAAATCTAAGGAATTTTCTACCACCCACCATTTATTTGGATAATATTTATGTATCTAAAAGGATTAATTAATTTTAAATCACATTCATAATAATTTTTACTATGTCTTCACTTTCCCATATTCAAAATATTAATTAATTCTTACCCATAAAAAATTTATTAAAAGAAAAAAAATTAAAAATATGTTTTAAAATACATTTTTCTATTTACCCCATATGTTAATACATTATTTAACTTTATTATGAATTCACTATGAAGCATACCCTATAATAATTCATGGTATTCCATGTAAATTAATATTCTGCTAAATAGATAAAATAAAATACTTCAAAATATTAGTGGCCTTTAATATTTATAATGTCATTTATCAAAAACTCCTATAAAATGTTATTTGTTCAAGTCATTTCCCTTGGACTTATCTTATACATAATCAAGGTGATTATCAAAATTATACCATATATCTTATTTATAAATATAAATTATTTTATTTTGTGTAATATTAATTATGTGGTGCACCATTACCATTCTATTTCCATATCATCCTATATAATGAACATGATTTTGATTCACATGCCATTACATTCTAAAATTAATATATTTCATTCATTTGACTAATGGGATTTTTTTCTAGATATCATAAATTGGTTTTTGGGGGAAAACATTTACTAAAACATTTAATCATTAATAAATATAATGATATTTTAATTTATTCATATGTGTAATTTTCTTTCAATATATTGATTGAGGATATAATGAATTTATTTATATAAATCAGGTCATATATTTTTGGAATAATTTGGTGTGAAAATTATGTTATATTTAATTATTATCCATATTTAACTAGATGAATTACATTTTTTTTGTCTCAATTATTGAGTGTTAAATTGTTGATGTTTGGTATGTTTTTATCTCAATGTTCTTGTTTATTGATTCATATATCATGTTGAAAATTCACTATATTGAAATTTTTATCATTATTTTCAATAAATAAGTCAAAAAACTAAACTGATTAGTGAATAACCATATGATATCGACCATCTATGTCATGATATGTCAGTAAAAAACCTAAATATGTATTTTTTATATTACTATCCTAAAAATAATATCTCATAGGAATAAGGAGTTTATGGTATAAACATGATGTTTCTGATCATGATGTCTTTTCATAAGGCGTGAAATTTCTTGAATTACATTTTTGATTTTCACTTTAGGGAAGTAGTTAATATAATCATTTGAATATATTTATTTAAATTTTCATCCATATATATATATATTATGATTTCTATTAAAGGATATTATTTCATGTTATTGTTATATATTATTCCACCAAAATCATTTCACAATTATGCATTGTTATGATCTAGGACTGATAATACTTCTAAATAGACTTATTGTAAATTTGATCTTGTAATATTTTAATTTCATATTAATCTAGACGGTAAAAAAATATATTATACATGTTTTATAAAATATATTATCCAATGTGATAAATTTATTGTATATATTACAAAATTATTATAGATTATGTAGTTTCCTACGTTATGTCATAAAATTCCACTTTTTGATAATTTTATGGAATTTATTAATATATTATTTATATTAATTTTCCAAATATATAATTTGATATGTTGTTGGTATGATAGTAATGATATATTTGATTTAGGCATTTTATATATTGTAGAGATATTTATAAGAATTTGTAATTTGTTTCAAATTGAGAATGTAACATATGTATCTTCAAAAATGGATCCAATATTTAAGGTCTATGGGAATCATATATAGTCTTTCAATAATAATAATCATGATATGTTCAACAAATATATTTTCATCAAATCTTTCACCTATTATTTTTATAGCTATTATGATATAAATTACCATAGTAAAGATCATGAAAATATATTCAATGTCACCCATTTTATGATATTCATATTATAATACATAAGTTTTAACATACATTTATATACATAGTGTTCTATTAGTACATATTCTATTGTATACCTAATATGAAATTTTTCATACAATTTATTTTAGCCTCAAGTACTTTGAATTTCTAATTGGGAATAATTTATAACATTTAGGGATCACACTTCATAATATATATTCTTTTAATTTATTTCTTATATGGGAGAGAAATATATACATTTTATAAAACCATGAATAGAAATACCAATGAATTCATATCTAATTGGTATTAGCAATGGTTACATTACATCATTACTTATATAGATATTCTACCAATTGATTATATAAATCCCATTACTGTTATCTATGTAATGAAAATGCATGAGAGTATTATTCTTATTCTATAATTTTATATCCTCAAGTATGTTACGGGACCATGGATTGGATTCAGCTATTAACACCGGTCAGGATCTATTTGAACAATAATATGTTTGATTCAATGGTGATTTTTCTATTATTTCTTTCATTAAACCAACTATATCATTTTCTTGGAGAAAACTAAATATGCTGATCCCCTTCATACAAGATTATTAGATGGATTGATTTTATTTATTTTCACTACTAATAATGAATAGAATGGTCATGGAATGATAATAATAATATATTAGGCCACTTAGTCTTCTTGAAAACAATCCCTCAGGTTGACAATAAGCCTGGTTTATCCATCACATAGGTCGAATAATCATCATTAGAATCTCTATGTGGAACTCTCATAATTGATATGACAATATATATAATCCTACTATAGTGTATATATATATATATATAATAAGGTCAATACCTTCTCTCTAAGAAAGATATATTCATTACACATATTTGTATGTAATTCATCTATTAATCCTCATTGAATTTATTCATAGTTGTGAGAAATAACACCTTCTTTCTTATTTCTTTCATATCTCCTATATATTTTTGAAAAATATCCCTTGAAACGTAAAATTTTATATAATATGAAGCAAAGTTATTGATATATAAGAATATAGTTTCCGCTTCTTCTTATTCTTACATCTCATTATCATTCAGAATTCAACATGATCCAATTTTTTTGAATTATAATGATTTTATGAAGCTAAATCAAGAAATTTTCTAATCAATGTTATTTAAATAATAACTGATGATAATAGAATTGTTTATTAATAAAACGTAATTTATTTAATGAATAAATTTTACATATTTCCAAATTAAAATCCATAAAATATCTATGTATAATAAAATATTTTTTTATTAATTCCCTAGAAAATGACTTCTTATTCAAATCATGATATCACATCCCTTAATTAATAATATAATTATTCCTTATAAAAAAATGTGCTACTCCAAAATCCATCTTCAATAATTTAATCATTTCTATTTTTCATTCATTGATTAGATTCATGTAATAAAATATATTAAAATACTCTTTCATAAATCGTAGAATATCAATTATTCATGGAGATTTAATTTTTGGGATATTATCTTCATAACTACTTTTAAAAAATAAAATAGTATAATATTTTTAATATAAGAAAAAAAAATAAAACTGTATGAGAAAATGTATCTCCCTTTAAACATATAATTTATTGTAATAATGACATAAATTCATGTAACTATCATCATTATGACCATTGAGTCATATCAGATCATTCACAACACAATGAAATATATTATTTATCATGTGTTTTATCTAAATATGATGTGATCCCATAAATATTCATCCTACTATATGTGGAAATTGTCACATGAACTATTTTTTGTTATGTAATAATTTCATCATTTTTTAGTTTTGTATATGAAAATTTGATATCTCACCTTTTCATCATGTTGTAGTTTTACAATTCTTTAAGCATGAATTTCAATTTTCTTTATGTTATGTATCCAATTGTTTTCCTGAGGTAGGACCATGTTTTTTCAGGATGTCATCATACATTCCTTCATGTCGATGGTAAAAAATTCAGTTCTTCATTTTCATTATTCCACATTTTTTATGTTAACATTTCATCATGGGGTTTTTATATCAACCCTATCATTGAACATCATGTAGTTATTGAGGTGACTGTATTGTACTCATCCTTTACATCAAGAATGTATACTCTATAGTTACTAAAACATATTTCTGTCCTTATAAATAGAAAAAAATTATCAGATGTAATATCTCTACTATCCATAACATGTAGATTTATGTGTGGAAATAAAAATTAAATTACATTAACAATCCTTGATTATATTAAAAAACATTGTCAGAAATCCAATATTAAATTGAATCACCTGGTCATATAAATCTCTTTATATTGAGTCTCCCCTTCACAATATCCCTGAATATTCCATAAGATCATATCCAAATAAAAAGACAGATTGTAATTTATAGAAAATGCTGAATGATCAACCCTTTTTTATAAGTGTAAATTTTTTCTTAACCAATACGTCCTCTCCTAAAAACAACTCTTAGAAAATTTTTATCACTCCAAAAAAATGCTATTAGGCCAAATGGATCCCATGAATTATAATTCTCTAAATATTTAATCATCCTTGAGAATTAAAACTTACACTCTTGAATGAAATAATATAAATTGAAAAACCATCCTGTAGGATACATATCAAAAATAGAGTTAAATAATAAAAATAAACAACACATTATAGGATCATAATGCACATACAAGAAAAAAATGTAAAATCATACAAATAATAAACACATTCAAATTGAAGAGGTCCTCAACATGAATTTTAACGAAGGTAAAAATTTATAAAACTTCTACCATGACCATATCAATTATATGATTAACATCATGATGATAATGGTGAAACACTGAATAGTAAAATATATACTAAATTTGACTCTTCATTGTGGGCAGTAACAATTTATACAGAACCATTGGTTTCAGGTACATAACACATTATTTAATTCTTTTATGTATGAAAATTAATTATGATATATTTTAGGGGGTTTAGATATGTTTTGACATGTTTTTATAAATTTTTTTAAGGATTAATGTTTGATAATGGTTAGTAAAAACTGCAAAACACCTCCTAGGAGACCATGGATTAGATATAGTGGGAACCAGGTAGGCTCACAATTATGTGCAATGATTGATAAAACAATGTGGATGAGCATTAAAAATCATAAATGTTTTGATAGAGGGGAATAAAACATTCAGAAAATATTTTATTAAACATGTGGTCCAAAAATGTGTGGGGTGTTTGGAAGGATTTATTCATGCACAATTTTCACCCAGCATTCATTATTGGGTCCCCAAACCATGAACCATGTAAATTTAGATAAATTTTTTTTGTATCTAATACAAACCACCCCATAAAACACAACTTTTCAACAAAACGTGTTATTAAATGATTTTTTCATTCTCCATTGGCTATAGAGATCATTATATTGTAACTGAGATAGATTAACTTTTGAGTAAAGGTGTGTTAATGGACTCATTTAATTGTAAACTACAAACATGGACATCTTTATGAGTTTTAACCATTGTTTCTGATGTTTTATAGTCCTTTAATTATTCCAATTCTTGATACATATGTTGATTCACCCTACACTCCTCAAGAATAGATCCAGATGTCATGGATTTAAATTTACATAATTTATTGTAACTAACTTTTAAATTTATTTCTTATTCTTGATAGATGACCCCATTTGTGTTTGTTTTTCTGAATTTGTGTAAATTGGATGGTTTTGAGGAAAATCATGTCATGTTAATTCTCCAATGTGCAATTTTAAATTTTTTTTCGGTTAATATTCATAAATAAAATTTATTTAAAATAATTATCATTAAAATAAAATTTTTATTGGAATGTCTTTGATTTTTTATTATAACTAGTTTTCATGAGTTCCTTTTCATTTTATGACACCCTATGGAAGGGGTGGGTTCTGTTGTTGCAATTTTAATTTGGTTAGTATTTGAAAATATTGTATTTCAAAGACAGGTATTTTATGTGTATGGAATTTTTTAATGGGAATGAATGTGTTTAAGTGTGCCTGTATATAATGGGTATACAAAATTGATTGGATAAATGATATAAAAATTAGTTCGAATTCTTTATATAAATAATAATTTTGTTTGAATATATAAAATTTTCTTTTTGGTATTTTTTTAAATTCCAATTAAAGTACATGAATAAATTATCTTTAATTTTCTATCCTGGATGCATGTGTTGGGAATTATATGGGCAAATAATACACATTTTTATCTGCACAACAATATATAGTAAATCTGTGCAAATGTAGATTGTATGTATTGAGATACATGTAATGGAATTGTATCTTATTTCTTTAGTGATGTAACATGAGATCATATTTCTATCTTGTTGAGATATAATGGGGAGTAGGTTGGGAGTTTTTATGTTATTGTGTTGTGTTTTTGGAATTTTATTGGGGTTTCCCCATTTTTACTCTGAAATGGTTATTGTTTGGTTATAAATTGTGTTGTATTCCAATTTAATCATAACTACAATAATCTTTTGTTTGGTATCCTCAAATATATGGGTTGAGTTATTTTAAAAAGGAAAAAAATACCATAGTATTTTATGAAGTCATTTCTCTTTATTTTCATTATTTTGCATCATGGGGAGGTCACCTAATTCCTAGTAGCTCACACAAGCACCCTTCGTATCCAATGGGTGAGGATAGGGATGTTATAAATGGTAATAGTTTTATCATTATTGGAGTTAAAAACATCTCATATAGTCTGTGGTTTCGATTTCTAGTGAGGAGATAGGATTTTAGGAACATGAAATGTGAAGAATAAAAATTCATAACTAACACATTTATGTTTAAAAACATTTTGCATAGAAGTTGGAAATTGAGTAATTTGTGACACTTTTATGTGTTTCCACCACTTCCTCAAGGGTTTAGAATATGATCAGAAATTAAAATACATTGATAGAAAAAACTTCGTAGTAGTATTTCAAAATGAATATTCAGTAATTATTTTATTATTTGGTGAAAATATATTAATTTTTTGGAAGGAATATAAAATTTATTAATTATCAATGGCATGGTGGAATTTGAAAAAATTCATTTGAAAATGGATATTTCCACTATTGGAAGGAAATGGTGTGATATGTTGGAGTTGCAGATTAGAAATTGGAAATCCATATATTGATATAATGATTTAATAAATTTAGATTTTCATGTTATAGAAATGGAACCAGGTTGGAAATATAAAAACCAACCAGAAGATTATATTGATAAATTGGTTGTATGTGCACCATAGATGAATGAACATCTGGATCTGATTATTTTTTATAATTATAACATCATCGATAAAAATAAAAAAACAAAAAAAACTATATTGTTGATATTTTAGTTATGCTTCATAGGAATAATTCACTGATCATTCAGGGTGACTTAGAGTTAGATAAATAATAATATTATCTAAATATGATGTATCAAATCATTGATTTTCAAGGCCCACCAGTTGAGCCAAAAGTGATTTTGAAAACGTACTATGATAGAGGATATAGTATGCTAGTGGTGAGATTTTATAGTTCAGATTAATTCAGTCCATGAAAATGGATGGGAGTATCTTGAATATAATTTCAACAAAAAATTATGTCCATAGACTTTTAGAATTTATAGAAATATAGGCATCATAAATTGGAAGAAATAGAATCTCTTGTTAATAATGTATGCGTCTAAATTTATGAATATAGATCAGCATTAAATAGATGATGTAAAATTTATGTCTATGAAGGATTGTATTTTTTAATTGAGGATCAAATAATAAATTTTCCAAATGATAATCTGGATTTGTATAATAGTGAATTCAAATAATATAAATAGAGAGGCAATTGAGATATTGAAAATAAAAATAAAAATAGATAATGTAAGAATGTTTAGTCATATAGAAAATGGGGGGAACATTAATTATGGGGATCAGATGATGTGGTACTCCTATTCTCATGATGGTGGAATATCATATAATTGGACTTCACGAGCAGTTAACATACCATGACGGACAAAGGATACATTGGGAACTTTTAGTTGTGGTTATTATGAGAATATTATATGATATTTTATGAGACCATCTATTTCATATCTCCCTTGAATCTACAAGTGACATCATTAGTGTTATTGTCACAATTATTCAATTTTTGGGTGTTAGAGTCATATATCATGTTTCCATGGATTCATATGCTATTGTGGGATGATTTTACTAGAATTTATATCATTATCATAACTGGTAAACCCATGTGGATTTATTGTATATCATGACTCAAAATCCAGTCAAATATCATTGGGGTATCAGAGAAAAATGTGCATTTAGTAAGAAATTATATAAAGTTGAGAAAGATATCAATTTTGATCAACCAGGATATTTTATGGAAAAAGGTAAAATAATTAATTATTATATCATATACATGGTTTTTTTGATATTTGTGGGTCATATTCATTTATTTCATCTCATTATAATGACCTTCAGGGTTTTCATGTTGAGATGAGGCCTTCAATATTGATACATTTAACTCATTTTGGGAAAAAATGTATAGCCCTTTTTAAATTAATGTATAATAAAAAGTGATGGTTCTGAATTTATTTGGTATTTATCTATGCATGGGATGGATTTATGACAAATAATCATTGGTATGGATTTGTTTCCATCATTCAATTCTTATATCTATTATTATACATGAAGGGATACTTTTACAACTATAGATGTCATTAATAATCACATTAAGAGATATCAGTTTGTAATTGAATATAGATATATAATTTTTAAACTAATAGTTTAAACTCTCTCCTAGTAGATGGTAGCATTGACCTTATAATCCATAAAATATACAGTAATTATTAGTTTTCAAAAAAATATCATTTTTCAATTTTTTTCAAATAACTTTTATAGATTTCCTCCCAAAAGAGATGAGGAGTTTACAACTGGTCTCTTACTAGATACCTGACCAATCTCACATCCATCTAATTTGATCGTACCAAAATAATTATATTAATTGAAAGTACAATTGGATGATTTGGAATGAAAATTGATCATTCGTACATGAACATCCTACTATGCATCACTAGTTCTTTTTTTAACGGTGCTAGACCATTCACGTTTGTGTTTTTTGTCATTAGAATAATAAATTTATGACAATGAATCGATATCCTCTTCCATAAATTTTTGATCCATATTATCTATTGATGGGAGAAAATATGTTATCTAAAATTGACTTCTTTACAAGATATCAACAACTATGTTTTTGAATGGATGATATTCTAAAGAAAACTTTCATGGGTATATTTGTCCTTTATAATTAAAAGGGTACACATTTTTGTCACACGAGATCACTAAATATATTAATGGTATTGATATATCTGATATGTCTATTGTATCTTAGTTATTTTTGGGTTGTGTTTTTTGGATGACTTTCTATTGTATTAAATGACAAATGATTAGAATGAGAAACACATAATGATAGTATTGGTTTTGTGGGAACATCGTTAATATTACAATCTTTCAATGAATGATTTTTATAGATATGGTATGTTTCAATGGAAATGTTTCATTTGATAAAGTTATTTCAATTGATCTATAAAAGATAGAGGTTGTAATCTCTTCTAAACCATCATATTATTTTCTTGAGTTATGTAATCACCTATGTCTGGACGGTTTTTATCATCCATTTTTCATGAATTTTTAGGACTTGATTCAATAATGATTGATTTAAAATGAAAAATTGATTTATTAAAACTAAATGATGAATGTAAAAAGTCTTTTCAATGATTAATTTTTTGTCATTGAAATAGAAATATATTTATTTATAGAATGATTTTTTGGCTATGTGGTTTATTGTGATGCTTCTAGATCTAGGATGGGTTGTGTCCTCATGGAGGGAGATAATTTTGTTGCATATGGATCAACGAAGTTAAGGTTTCTTTATAATAACCACCCACCATCTAATTTAAATGTAGATTTTTTTTACATTCATAAAAAAATGAGTTCATTATACATTTACTGAAAAAATATAGTCTTTTTAGGTCCTAAGAATTTTAAACTCATTTTTAGACAATGATATCTGAATTTGTGACACAGAATAGGGATGGAGTATAATAATTTTTTTCATTTACATAATGTATACTCCTATTAAAGGGATCTTTATGGGTGACGTCACAAACCAACCCGGGTCGACCCTGAATTGGTTTCCCGAGTCAGCCAACGACTAGGCCCGAGAGACATTCCCGATCATCCTGGGCAGGCGATAAGCACTAGGGAATAAATAGTGTACCAATGGGAATGATTTCACCTAATAAATACAAATAAATCAATGTTATGGAATAAATAAAATATAAAACCAAACTCGACATGGTTTTCAATTATTATATCATTTACATTAAAATAGATCCCACAATAATCTGAATAACAAGCAACACACAAAAAACCAAACTGGACCTGAAAACTAATACATCTCTATGTGGCCTTGAGGGTAACTTTCCAGCACTCAATAAAATATTTCCCATGTTTATTGAATCAATGTTGGAACCAATAGTAGAAGATAAAAAACAACAACAGACTATAGGAGTGAGCATTAAACCTCAGTAAGTAGGCCTGGATAAATCTATTACCAATGCACATCCTTAAAAAAGGGAATCCTTTATAAACAACTGAAATTTATTACAAAAGGTTCTTCCAAAATTTACACATTAGTGGAAGTAAATAGCATCCCAAACCATTACTCCCATTTTTCAATCCCAGGCTCAAGGGAATAAGAGAAAAATAGGACAAATACAAAGTAATCACTTTTAAAATTATTGAAAAAGGGTAGAAATACATGTTAGTCCAAAAAAATATTTTTGAAATTCTTTTTAAATAACTAAACATTTTCAATTTCAATGGAATCACCCAAACCATGTGTAATAATACAATTGTACACAACAAAAGTAGTAAAACTAATTGTATTAGTAATGGAGGAACAGGAGAAAACCTAGGATGTTAAAGGATAAATAGAACATACTAATAATTGTGACCTCATCCCTGTTAATATTCCACATATGATGAAATAAAAATTCTCAAATGCCTGGAATCCCCAACTCAGGATAGACCAAGGGGCCCATTCCAATAGCAATAAACCCAAATATCCACCTACGATGGGTTATTAGTTAGTGTGTGAACTACCAGTGTAGAAATACTTCTAAAAATTCATCTTCTCTATGATATATTCCAATAATATGTTCATTAAGATGTGTTCGACATAAAATAAAGAAAAAACCCATATACACACATGCCATCAATCTTATCACACAAACAGGAACCTCCTCGGCCACCCAAAGGTGGTAACATTACTTAAAAACAATTAATACACTAGGGAGATCCTATACCAAGGAATCTACCTTATCAAAGTAATCCAACAAGGAATGGGACAAACCAATAAGAGGGTTTTCCAAAAAAACAATTAATTAGAGATGCTTGATAGGAATTAAAATTTGTTCACACACAAAACCATTCTTGAAAAACTACAGACAATCCACTTCAATAAAAATTAAATTTACAAATCCATTTGGAAAAAAACAATCACAATTTTTAAATAAAAATACAATTAACACAACAGAACCATAAATTTACAAATTACTGAGCACTAGAAGAGTAACACTGTGCAATTTTATAAACACATGGTGTGAGAATCTCACTAAATCCAGGACACAAATAGAATGAAATCACGAAAAACATTTTATATCACGTGGAACAATAATTTAATTAATAAAAAATAATTATATATTTATTAAGAAAGGTGAAAAAATCAATCCATCAATGATATATTTACATTAAACAGGAGGTTAAAAGTGATCCTACCTCAATCTGTGAAGAACTTTCAGAATATGATGTGAAACCTCATTTTAACCTCAATTGCACCACAAGGAGGCTAGTTCCAACCATAATGGGAACTAATAAATAAAAAAACAAAAAAAATCATAAATTTTAGCCATGAAAATTGGCCAACATGGACCCAAGGGTTTCTAAATATGATTACATTATATAGAAAGGAACAGAGAAAAAGGAGGAAGTTGTAAACTTTTGATCTGGGTGTAGAATCACCAATAAAACACCATGAATCCAAAATAACGAGTCTTGGAGGTGACTTAATCCCCCATGGCATGGCATATAGGGTGGGGGAGTTTGAATGAGTTGTCCAAGAGGATAATCACGAATTTAAAATAAATAAAACCCCCAAAATACTCCTTCCCATACAGGTTGCATGGTTAGATCACACGGTTTACCAAATCGTGCACAAACCATGGAATATGCCATCGTCTAGTGCTGGATGTGCTATAAACATTAGTTTCATGTTTTTTTTAAAATATGTGAAAACTAGGTGACCCAATTTACACTTGCTACAGGGTTTAACAAATAGTGCACCCTAACTGTGAGACCTATAAAAAATCCCCAATGATCACCCTTTTACCAGAAAACTCATTTTACACAAGTGTAAAATCTATCCAACAGTCATACCCCATAAAAGAGGTTTTACTATGAGTGTTAAAAAATAATTTTCCAATCCAAATCCCCATCATAACTATAATTCTACCAAATAATAGTTCTAAGAAATCACCCAAACCTACAAAACATAAAATTTATATTTGGAAGACCCATAACTCAGATGAAAAACAATGATCTAATTGATAAGTAGGTACAAAGGACCAAAACAAATATGGTTGGGAAAATTTTACCTGCAATTAATATATTCCACAAGCAGAAATCTACAAAAAATTCCTTTTGATTGATCAACTACTATGGATTCTAAAAACAAAAAAATCTAACCCGTTGTTAAAAAAAATTCCAGAATAGTCAAACAAAACATATGCCTCTAGCCCCAAACAGAAAAACATACTGGAACTGCTCCCTGAGAATCTATTGGGAAATCATATCGACAACCATCTCAACCACAATATGAACAAAACCTTCAGTAAAACTCCTAAAAGAATAATATTTACCTAAATGAAAATAGAAACACATTAATCCCACAAATTCAAAAGAAATCCACTTCAACGGGACTATCACCAGAACAAAAATTTCTTTTCTGCATGGGGTGGCCCAAATGGACTCCATAACATTGGAAACATCCTTATACTAATTTTTTAATGAATTGATTTCAATGAGACCCACAGTGGTTCGCCCCACCATTAAGAAGTAAAAATATTAAACAAACTAGAAAACATCCCTGTACAGACCAAAACCTACCGACCACTAGGGGAGGGGATGGAAGGGTCTCAATAATTGGAACATTAACACCACATTATACAAATACCCAAGAATAATCACCTATAGATAGGGAAAACCAAATCCAAAATCAACTCAAATGGGTCATCCACACAAGGAACATTAATAAAAAACATACCTCCATGAAGGTACAATCATAGGAAATTCATGAGGGAATTTTCAACCTTTCTATTTGAAATAAGATGTAATTCATAGAGATAGAGATACCATAGTTGGAATATAAAAAAGTATCTCTACAATGGTGGAGACCGAATTTCCACTAATCACCCTATATCCCTAGAAATTTCATGACTGTGTGAAAAGCTACACTCCAAGTCATGTGGCAGGAACCATGATGTTTGAATCATGTGTTGCGCCGCAGTCAGGAACTAAAGAGTAAGAAAACCTGTTAAATTCACTAGCTCAAAAAAACACATTTACCCAAACAGATACTTGGATGTGGAGCTTTCTATTATTTACCACTACAATCAAGGAGAATATTATACATGGATACCTATAAAAACATAAAAAAACCATAATGAAGAACTTTTATAATCAATAGAAACATTACAACAAGAAGGCACTTAAAATTGATCCCCAAAAGAACTCTAATTCTTCAAATGGGATGGGTTATCCTTCAAAAAATTTGTTCTAACATTCATGACTCCAGAATAAAATCCTTATTTTGATCAACTAAAATTATTTCTAATAGGGAGTCAGTTGTAAGAGAACACATGGCAATGGAAAAACCAATAGCTCTACCCAAACCAGCTAAAATATTCCAAAAACATTTCTAAAGACACACCAAATAGTACTTCAAGACTAAATAACTAGCAATATTTCAATCTCATAAACATATCCTCCAAACTACGAGGAAGAACAACAAAAAAGACAGCACATCCAAAGCATATAAAAATAACCCACACAACAATTCAGTAACAAAAACACCATAATTTCCAAATTAAAAAAACTTTTGAAAAACAAAATGAGTTTTTTGGATTTTTATAATTACCAATGGTATTATATAGAGTATAATTAAAATTTGAATTCCCTTTCCATCTTGGGAACCCATCAACCATGCATCATAGGTACTCATCTTCCAATAACATCATTCATCCACATTCCACATATATCGTTACATGTGGGTACATAAAGAAGTACCAAAGGTCGAATAAAAATTTCACTTTCTAAAAAAAACATTAAATGCATGTATTCATAATATAAACCCTCATCAAATATTAATATTTATAAATACTTCCTAAATAATATTAACTGCAATGTTAAGAATCATATTTAAATTCCCCATTACAAACAATCGCATCAGACTGAAAAACAAAATCCCTTGAATTTCTATATAAAAATCATTTTCTCCTCATTCGAAACATTATTCAAAAACACATAAAATTACATTTCATCAAAAATTATATTATGAAACCCCCAAATATTTTCATTTAAAACAAATTCAAACAGAAAAAACCACTTTCAAACATCTATTTTCCATAAACCCCATGTTTTTACATTTTAAGACACATGATCACTGTGTATTGTGATTCTGTATGGTTTACCTTACCATGTTCCAACCATGCACCCCATAATAGAAAAAATGAAAACCTATACAGTTTGGCCACATGGGATGAGAATCCATGCACCAACCATGCATCATGGTTCTATCCAGAAAACAAATCTTGATAGGTAACCAAGATAAATCTGCACAGTTTTCCCATATCAGGCATTGAAAGTGCACAAAATAGAAAACCCAAAAATTCTATATTTAAATCTTAATCACACCCAATTAGAAAGAGAAACCCAAAAAATAATAATGTTTCCCATTAAAACTATCCCATATTATTAAAAACATTTCCACTACATGAATAAATCTATTTTCATATAGAATTGTTTAACTAAAACACATTTCTTTTTATTTATAATGAATCCCAAAACTATTTTATAAAAATATATTTAAAAAAATTATTTCAACAAACTCCAGATATAGTTTTAAAGTTCCAATCATGTGAGACCATTTTCATTTCACCCCAAAAATCATTTTGAAAAAATCCACCATCTTAATCTTTCATTAAATTATTTTATGATAATCGAATTTTTTTCCTTTCCAATGCAATTTCATAAACACCTCAAACTTAGATTTTCACAATTTCCACAACAAGGATTTTCAATAAAATTTCTTGAATTAGGGAAGATCGAAATTATTCAATAGAGGAAACTATTTTCAATGGATGACTTCGCCCTATGGTTGGAGACTATATGCTAATTACACCACCTACACATGGAGAATTATAGGCTAATGTCTCTATATCCAAATAAATTTCAAGGACATTTGACATCAAGAATGCCACTTTCATAACTCCAAGTTCATTACCCAACACCAAAAATTCCAAAAAAACCAAATAACACCAACAAACCAAGATATCCCAAGGTAACCCTAAGATCAGAATGTGAAAGGGTTCATGAAGTCCTTCCCTTTAATACACCATGAGCCCAAAAATACTACCCCTTATAACTTGACTTCCATATATAATGATCAGTTCTCTAAAAGCGTGTTTCTCAAAAGATATGGACCCCTTTGATACGGTTTTTTCATGAATAAACCTAGATAGACTCTAAAGAGGTCACTAGAGTTGGCATCCAGCAATGCCTGTGAGGCATTCCTGATCCTCCTAGGTTGGAGAAAAGTGCATGGAATTAATAGATTACTAATGGGAACAATTTCTCCCAATAAATATAAATAAAAAATTTCAGCAGTATAAATAATTTTAGAAACCAAACTCGACCTGGTTTTCAAACATTAGATCATTTACATTGCAGAAGAAGTTACAAAAAACTAAACATAAAACTACATGAGTAAAACCAAACAGGACCTAACACCTAAGAAATATCCATGTTACCTCTATAGTGAATCTCCAATAAACAGCCAACTATCATTATAGGAGATAGAACATGATCTATAACCTAATGCAGAAACTAAAAATAATAAAAGTCTATTGGCATGAGTATTTACACTTAGTAGGTCGACGAAAATTAATCTATTCCCAATTAATATTCATTTAATAAATAAAAAATGAGTAAATATTTTTAAATACAATATATAAATACAGTGTTTTCCTCAATATAAATTTTAAAGGATATAAAACACATACCAATCCATTTCTCTAGTAATTAAAAACAAGGCTTAAGGGAATAAGGGAAAAAGGGACCATGTAAGAAGTTATCAGTTTTCATATCTATGAAAAAGGTGATAAATACTTGTTCATTAATAGAATTCTTCTTGAAAACCATTTTAAATGACCTCATATTCTCAATTTCTAGGAAAACGTCAAATTCAAGCATAAAAATATAATTATACACATTTATAGAAATTGTACAAAAGGCACTAGTAACGGAGTAACATGATAAAACCTATGAATTCAAAAGTGAACTAAAACATACTAATACCTATGACCCCATCAATAGTAGCGTGAAAAATATGATTAAATCAACATTCCGAAACACCCAAGAACCCTTATTCCGGATAGACCCAGGGGACCTATCCTATAGTAATAAACAGAATTATCCACATACTATGGGACATTGGTATGTTCGTTAACTACCAATGTCGTATTCATTCTCATAATGAAAATTTTCTTATCTAGGCTCCCATTCTATGTTCATAAAGGGGTGTGGCACCTAAAATCATGAAACAAACCATATACACATGTGCTATCATACTTATCACACAATCAAGCTCCACCATAGCCACCCCATGGATGGTCCACCCCATAAAATTAGAATTAATACACATGAGTGGTCCCATACTGAAGACACAACTATATCATATTCCTCCAACAAGGTATGGGACTCACCCCTAGTAGGGTTTTACAAATAAAACCATTTAATAAGTGAAGCCAAACATGCCATAATATTTTTCCCAAAGATAACCATTTTTTAAAAACTACTCACAAGACACTTTCTTACCAAATCAATTTGGAAATTCATTTGAGAGCATCCAATCATCATTTTTAATAAAAAAATAAATTCACAAACACCAAACATTTCTTTTAAATTTCACAATCCACTTGAAAATTCCAATAGGTAAATTTAACAATCACGTGGTGTCCAAACTCAACAAATCCATATAACACATTGAATGAAATCAATAAATACATTTTATTTCAAATATAAAAATAATTCTAAGCGTCAAAGATTCCTATATAATGAATACGATAGGTGAAAAAATCACTAAATCAATGAAATATTAACATTAAATAAAATTTTCAATGGGATCCTACCTCAAACTATGATGATCATTCAGAATCCGATGCAAAACCTCATTTGCACCACAATGACACCCAATATAGGCTAGTTACAACCTCATGGATAACTGAGAATGAAAATCCCACAAAAACCAATGGAATCAAAAACATGATAATTTTCTAACAAGGCCTCTAGGGTTAGGAAATAAGTGTACAATAGATAGAACCAAAAAGAGAATTAGGAGAAATCCAAAACCTTTTGATCTTGGTGAATAATCACAAAAAACACAATGAATCCTACATAGATAGGCTTGGAGGTTCCATAATCCCCCATGAAAAGACATATATGGTTGAGGTGTTTTAATTAGGTGTCCAAGTGGGGAAACCCTATTTAAAAACAAGGAAAAACCTTCAAAATACCACTTATCGAGGGGCTTTCACAGTCAGCTCACAAGATTTAGAAAACTGTTTGAAATCCTAGAAATTAGCCACAGTCTAGTTCACGATGAGATGCTCACTAAATTTCATAAAAATATATTTAATTGATCCCCTATATATCTTAATGTGTTATTTGTCTCATACCAAAAATCTGAATAACTTTATCATGTATTTTATTATAACATGGAAATAAAATTAATTACCACAAATCCTTATTTAAAAAATGTATATTTTCATTATTTCAAATTTTATTTTATAAATTTCATAAATCCTTGATGTTTTAAATTTAATCCATGATGACATAGACTACATTATCAATATATCCTTTATATGTTTAGAGGTTATATGTACTGTACTATTTACGTATTCGTATATGAGAGATCTTTATCAAACCATAATTATCACATCATTAGGAATATATTCAAGGATAAATTCCATTAATAAATGCATATACATTCCATGAAATAACAATTGTACATCCCTAAAACTATTAAATATTTCCTTTCAAATCTTGAATTAAAAACATTTAACGAAAATACAATTACATTTCATTATTCATATAATATAACCTTTCAATTCCATATCATACACCATTCAATCATCGACAGTCCTTCCTAAACCATTATGCATGTTTAAAGAACATGTGACTTAATGCAGACTTCCTTGAATTTGAAATATATAATCTTGTCATTGAAATTATTGAACCCAATTTAATCATTATTATAAAAAATATGATTAGAACATCACATACCATTCAAATGTCATTTATAAAGACCTGGAATTTATTTGGAAATTTTTTTCATAAATACATGGGAATTTTACGAGTCTACAGTTTCTGACGGCGCTTGATTCTGAGGCCCGGTGTGATCAGAATCAAATTATGATGTTTTGTTTGGGTACGTTCCGTAAACATACGAGCGGGATTTTATATCTTTTGAACTGGTGCTTGGAACTAAAATTTGAGGGCACCGTTGAACTCATTGTGTTGGTGATTTCTTATTAAGACCTTCACCACATTTGCCTGTTAACGAGAGTGGAGGATAGTTTTTGGGGTTTTTAAATAAAATAAAATAAAAATAAGACTTAACTTATTTTTATTTGTTGGTGGTTAAAACCTCCAAGGATAATTTATAGGTGGGGACCACCACACCCTAACCTCCCATGGGAGGTTATGGTGGTGGGTCCCAATCGAGCATAACCTCCTTTGGGAAGATGTTATTAGGTGGGGCCCACCGGATCTCCTTAACTCCTCTAACACCCTTAAACTCTTTGGAACTCCCAATTAAATTGGGGAAACTCTTCACCTTCCCTCCTTTAATTATTTGAGCGTCACCACCCTAATTAATTTTTACTGTTGTATCAATTAATTAATCACCATTTGAATTCTTCATTCAAACCATTAAAATAAAAATTATGCTATTATTTTGGGTTGGCATAATATTTTGGTGGAGCTTGGGGGGAGGAGGAATAACATGGAAGATCATGAAGGAACAAGTTCCCCTAAACGTAGAATGCCAATGACATCTCCAACAAACATCATCCATGTCAAAGGAGAATATGTCACCCGCGAAGAATGTCGCCAATGATGACATCATCTCCTACCACCGCCAATAAGCGACAATCGAGGTAGGGGGAATTTGAATTATTTTTTATATATGAGCATAAACCTCTGATCTTCATCATTTGTTGAGATAATTGTTGCCAATTTATATCACCGGAACAAGGATGGATAAGGTCGCACGAATACGGTCCGACCCTACCCTTTTCTTGTTCATGGATGATGATGACGAAGGCGGTACAAACAGCAATGAAAATGAAGATAGCGAACAAGGGCCGCGCTACCTGCGGCCTCTGCAAACTGTGCCGCCCCCACGGTTCCCAGCGCCCTCCCCGCGCACCCCGAGCGCTGCCCGGCTCCACTGGTGCCCTGCTTGCGATCGGGTGCGCTGCCAGGCACCCCAAATGGCCTACTCCTCCCCTGCCTGCGGCATACCCGGTGCCCCTTGCCCTGCCGGCGGCATGCCCGACACCCCGGTGCCCTGAAGGCACCCTAGAGTGCTGTCTGGTGCCCCTGCACCCTACCGGCGGCCTGCCCGGAACCCCGATGTTGTGCCCGGTGCCCTCACGGCCACCTTCTGCGGTCTTCCTGGTTCCCCAGCGCGCTGATCGCACCCACGCAATCTGCCCCGGTGCACTGCCCCTCGCCCTGGCGCCCTGGCCGGTGCCCTCACGACCTTCTCGGTGTCTAGTCGGCTTGCTCGTGCCCCGCGTGGCCTACCTCTGGCCTCCCAGAGGACAACCTCCAAAGCTGCGCCCCTCACAGTGTAGGCTGAATTGGCCTCGTCATCTATTGTGCCTGGTCCAGCGGACTGGTCCAAACTTTGTAGGCTGAAATGCCCTCGTAGTCCACTGGTTCGGGCCCGACGGACCGGTCCCAACATAGAAGGATGACTCTCCCAATGAGCTGGGTCATACCCATCGGTTATGTCCTGGTAGACCCAGATCAGGTCGGCTCAAACTGGGTGGGACTGAGTCGGTCCGACTATGTCAAACCGGACCGAGGCCCACTACAGACCATTTGCTTAATTTGGCCATATATTTTGCACCGGACGTCTGTTTGACGAACTGTCAGTGGCACTGGTAATCTCGATGAGAGATGGTCCTTTTGATAATACCCCACTTGAGTTTGGGGCATTGTTGAGATACAGTTGGGTTGGTTCATATACGAATCCAACCGGACCTCTAGGACTAAATGGTTAATAACTCACAGACTGGGTGTCTGATTGACGTTTCGTCTATTGCGTTGAGATCCCATTGACCATACGGACCGTTGAGATACTTCTAAATGCGAGTTCATGATAGTCGGAGTTTTTCCAAGTAGCTCGCGGAGTAGATCCTTCTTGTGACGAGCAGGCAGAGTGCAAAGACCTATTAGTTGACAGACCTAACGACTGCTTGACCGATTCGACTAGCACAACGGGGAGTGCCTGGTAGTTGGCGGCAGACCCTTGGTGGTGGAGCGCCATGTAGTTGGCGGTAGACCAGTGATACTTGATAGGAGGAGTAGCTCTGCAGGCTATTAGAGGGAGCGCCTGGTAGTTGGCGGCAGACCCACAGTGGAAGAGTGCCTAGTAGTTGGCACTAGACCCGCTGTACTTAATAGGAGATGTACCTCAGCAGTCCAAGGTTAGTGAGAAGTTCCTTGCTGTCACGACAGGCCCACTGTTCTCGATAGAGGAGAAATTATCCATCAGTCATGGTTTCGAAAATGAAAATCCTGGTTTGAGCTGAGTCAATGACCATTCTGTTTTCCTCATGTTTGAGATGGATTACTAGATAACTTAGGTATATGTATGGGCATATACCTAAGTAATGGTTATCCGTTGATTCATACATTGTGGTTTATCATTGTTGGATTTTGTCAGACCTTGAGGGTCTCAGGGTCCCTACTGAGTATAGTTATAATCACCCCTATATGGTCTATGCTTGCACCTCATTGTGTTGGATGCAGACAATTGACAACACTGACCGAGGTGAAGTGTACAAGGACTGGATGGTACCCGAAGGTGGACCTCATGACAAGATGGTACCAAGAGGAGACGGACGGATGTGAAACACTAAGGAGGCTATCTATAACTACCCTTTAGGTAGGATCTGGGGTGGATGATCCAGGAGCTGTTAGACACCTTCTAGCTATTTTTCCTTTAGTTGTACCTATTTTGTCTTTTCCTTGTACTTTACTCTTGGTCTTTAATTTCTGGCCCCTTTTACTTCCATGCACATCTTTTGTATATAGTTTCTACTTAGTGTTTTACTTCCAGTTGTGTACTCTGATTGTGTGTGTTTACATTCAAAAAGGAAATTCCTTCCTAGATTAGGGATTTATGCCCTTGGTGCTAGACGATTTCCCCTTTCCTATGGAAGGTAGGAATTGGGTAGTCACGGCACGGGCCCCGAGGACGGTTCGTGACAAATTGGTATCAGAGGAGTTTGTTATACTATAGAACATAAGACTCTGATATTTCTTTTCTGTGAAGTAATAGTGTTAAGGGTACCGAGTGTGATTTTCAGTTAAGGGGATCCAGTGTTAGTGTGGCGGCCGACATATCCATACACCAGGATCCTAAATATTGATTTTTGACTTAGTGCATGAAGACACTGATTGCATGTCTGTTTCAAAAGTTTTTCATTAAGTCCGATCAACAAAGTCGGCTTAACAGGTATAATCTTTTGACTGTGTTGCATCTATTTATTTCAGGATGCTTCCCCACGAACAACTAGTTAGAGCCCTGAGATTTGTACGCACTGATAACCCACCGAGTGACGAGGCCTCAGTGCAAGGCCCCCTTCCAGGTGAGGCACATGCGGCACCCCCACCCATTGGGCCACTGATGCCACAAGCTCTAGTAGTAGATGATACATGCCGCTTGAGCGTGCTTCATAGGTTCTAATGCCAGAGGCCACCCAGGTTCCGGGGATAGACAGACCCACAGGAGGATGAGCATTTGCTGGAGGCTGTGATGAGAGTCTTCAGGCTATTAGGGGCACCAGCAGACTACATGGCGATCCTTGCCTCCAGCCTCCTTCAGTTAGTAGCAGGCAGATGGTGGAGACTGATTCTCCAAGTCTATGATGAGTCAGGACTACTCTGGATAGACTTTGAGAGCCTGTTCTGGGTGGATTTTGTTCTAACAACCCTACGAGCGGTGTAGATACATGAGCTACTTCATCTGCAGCAAGGATGCATGACAGTAGCGCAGTACGAAGTGAGGTTCACCGACCTCTCGAGTTACTCCAAAAATATGATACGAGACACATTATTCAGGGCTTGGACCATTGAGTAGGGGCTCAAGAGAGAGATCAGTGCTCTGATGATCTCTCTCAGTATTCCAACGCAGGCAGGAGTGCTGGAGCGAGCTCCACTAGTGGAGAGTTTATTTGGTGAGACGTCTCTAGCAGTGAGACCCACTACTAGTCGACATGCTGCAGATCCTTCTATAGCTAGCAGTAGACAGTTTTCGTAGAGGTCCAAGAGAACTAGACCTATAGGTGGACGAACGCACGATTCAGGATCAGTTGTGTAGGGAACCCGGAGTGGAGACAGATCCATTCACACCAGGAGCAGACAATGTTACTTTTGTGGCGGATAGGGTCACATGGCTCATGATTGTCCAAACCGCCATACTGATGATCATCAGTCAGTTGAGGGACCTCCCAGGCAGAGGTAGTGGTTCGATCGAGGTAGTTCATTGGGCGTTGAAGACATAGTAGAGGAGCTGGTCGAGCAGCTGGTGGTGGTCGACGTTACGAGGTGCTACCGCCACCACCACCAGGATGTCCACCCCAACTACAAGGAGCAGGTTGATAGGGGAGAGCTCTGCATCAGGAAGCTGAGGCATACAACCATGGGGCTACGAAGATGATTCGAGGTACGATCTGTGACTATTCAACCTTAGTTGCAGTTCTTATAGACACATGTTCGAGTAATTATTTCATTGCCTCTTCCCTCATTTGGAACATGGAGATTCCAACGGAGCTGTTGGCTTGATCCATACGGCTAGAGACTCCTATGAGAGTAGAATCGATGATTTCAAAATAGTGTCGGTAGTGTGAACTAACTCTATGAGGTGAGAAATGCATCTAGGATCCCCTCATAGCGGCGTCATGGACTTACGACATCATCATTGGTATGGACTTGTTATCTACAACCCATGCTCAGATCGACTGTATTAGGCACAAATTATGGTTTTTTTACACTGATGGGACTAGGTTCACCTTCACCGGTGAGATAGAACCTTTGCAGCCTAGGGTGGACATACTCGAAGGAGGGTGTAGCTGATCACTCACCAGTTCTCTTGACATACCCTCGAAGCAGTAGATGTGGAGAGTCCAACTTATCCTATAGTGGAGGACAAACACACGGATGTTTTCCCTGACATTTTTCCTCGACTACCTCCTCACAGAGAGGTGGAAATCTACAATGACCTGTACCCCAGGATGACACTGATATCTACTCCAGCTTATCGGATGTCTCCATATGAGCATTGTGAGGAGAGGGTATAGCTTGAGGACTTTTAGGGAATTTGATTCGTATGGCGTAGTGTTTCTCTCTGGGAATCCCTGACATTGTTCACCAAGAAGGTGGATGGGAGCATGAGGCTCTGTGTCGACCACCGTCGCCTTAACCAGGTGACCTTGAAGAACATGTACCCACTCTTGAGGATTGACAACCTCATTGATCATCTCAAGGGAGAACGAGGGTTCTTGAAGATATACCACAGATCATGCTATCACCGGCTTAGAGTTTGAGATGTGGATGTGCAGAAGATGACCTTCAGGTGTCGTTACGACCAGTACGAGTTCTTGGTTATGCCCATTGGTGTAACCAACACTCCAGCAGTGTCCATGAGTCTTAGGAATAGGATCTTCCATCATTACCTCGATCGCTTTGTCGAATTCTTCATCAACAACATTATGATCTACTTGACTACTGAGGAGGAGCATCCCTACCATTTGCAGGTACTATTAGACACACTCCGAGAGCACCAGCTTTATGGTAAGCTCTCGAAGTGCTAGTTTTGGATTTGAGAGGTTCACATCTTGGGACACATCATCTCGGAGGCCTGGCTTGTAGTGGATCTAGTGATGATTGAGGAAATTCTTTCTTGGGAGCCAAACAGAAGTGTGATGGAGGTACGGAGTTTCCTGGGCTTGGCTAGATACTATCAGAGATTCGTTCCAGATTTCTCTAGAGTTGCATCACCATTATCATCCATAACAAATAACGGGAAACCCTTCATGTGGTCGGAGAGATTCCAGTAGAGCTTTCAAGAGTAGAGGCAGAGGCTGACTAGTTCCACTATTTTGAGGCTTCCTGAGGAAGGCACAGGGTACGTAGTCTATCGCGACGGATCAAGGACCAGGCTTGGGTGTGTCCTGATGCAGGAGTGAGATGTGATCACATTTGGTTCTCATAATTTGAGGCAGTATGAGCAGAATAATTCTACCCATGACCTGGAGTTAGCAACACTGGTCTTCTACATGAATATGTGGAGGTACTATTAGATGTGAAAACATTTTACCATGTACTCTAATCACAAGAGTCTCAGACATATCTTCTCTCAGAAAGACCTAAACATAAGACATCAGTGTTGGCTCAAGTTCCTCCAGGACTATGACTTCAAGATTCTCTATACTCCTGGGAAAGGGAGCGTTGTTACGGATGCTCTCAGTACGAGATGAGGCATTTAGCTACTAGAAGAGGTGACAACTCATCTACCAGCCTTACAAATATCCTTTGTGGATAGGGATGGAGCATCACATCTTTAGTCACTTAAAGTCACACCTCTACCTCTTTAGTGATTAACAGATGCACAACATGGAGACACTGACTGTGAGACATGACGTGCTCAGATATCCATGGGGCATGAACATGATGGATTTTCTGAAGGTGGGGAGCACGTCATCTTATTCAGCGGATGTACCCAAGTATCAGTTGCATTTCGGGAGGAATTATTGAGCGAGTTACACACTTCTCCTCTAGAGGTACATCCAGGAGTGGCAAAGATGTACCAGGACCATCGACGATATCATTAGTGGCCAGGTATGAAGAAGGCAGTAGCGGAGTTTGTCACACGGTTCCTCACTTGTCAGCAAGTGAAGGTAGAGCACCAGGAACCAGTAGGCTTGGTTCATCCTTTAGAGGTCCCAGAGTGGAAGTGGGATGGGATATCCATGGACTTCGTGATGGGTCTTCCACGTACATCCAGGAGTCATGACTCGATATGGGTGATCATTGACCATCTCACCAAGTCATCACACATCCTACCGACCAGAGATCAGGGCTTAGTAGAGTGCTTGGGATGCCTCTACGTACAGGATATGGTGAGGTTACATGTAGTACCTTGTTCTATTGTCTCCGAACATGAAGCATGGTTTACATCCCGGCTATGAAAGGGGTTTCATGGGGCTATCAGGACAAATCATCATCTGAGCACTGCCTTCCATCCTCAGATGGATGGCCTGACTGAGAGGAACATTCAGACCCTCAAGGACATGCTCCGTGCATGTTTCCCCGACTTTGGTCGCAGCTAGGTGGACAACTTACCATTGGTGGAGTTTTCATAAAACAACATATATCACTCCACTATAGTTATGGCACCTTTTGTGGAATTGTATGGTTGGCCATGCAGATCACCACTGTGCTGGACAGACCTGGGGAGTCAGCACTAGTGGGACCAGAGATGGTACAACTATCACAAAGAAGGTTCAGATCTTCCAGGAGTGGAAGAATACTGCATAGAGTAGACAGAAGTCTTATGATGACATGAGATGGAGAGCTCTAGAGTTTGAGGATGGAGACCATGTCTTTCTATTGGTCTCAACTCGACGAGGTTTCTAGATATTTGGTTGTGACAACATGTTATCTCTGTGGTTCATAGGACATTTTCCAGGTCATCAGCATAGTAGGCGAGGTGGCTTACCTCTAAGCTCTTCCACCTTAGTTGTACCATGTGCACGATGTCTTCCACGAATCTTAGCTGAGGAGATACGTGCACGACCCATCCCACATCATCGATCATGGGTAGCTGAACATCGATGATGGGGCGACATTCGTGAAGGTTCCAATAGAAATTGAGGATTGACAGCAGTGGCTCCTTCGTGGACGGTTGATACCTCTAGTGCATGTTTTTTGGCAGCACGGTAACCTCCAAGAGAGCACAAGGGAGCGAGAGGCTCAAATGCGTGCTCAGTACCACCATTTTTTCCCTTTGTTTGAGTTGTAGCTTATGGGGATGTAAAACCCTAAGGTAGGGAGAATTTTTAGACCAGTAATTTTAGTGGAAATTTTTTTCATAAATACATGGGAATTTTAGGAGTCTGTAGTTTCTGACGGCGCTTGATTCTGAGGCCTGATGTGACCATAATCAAATTCTGATGTTTTGTTCGGGTACGTTTAGTAAACATACGAGCGAGATTTTATAACTTTTGAACCGGTGCTCAGAACTGAGATCTGAAGGCACCAATGAACTTGTAGCATCGGTGATTTCTTAGTGAGACCTTCGCCGTAGTTGCATTTTAACGAGAGTGGAAGATAGTTTTTGGGGTTTTTAAATAAAATTAAATAAAAATAAGACTTAACTTATTTTTATTTTTTGGTGGTTAAATCCTCCAAGGGGAAATTGGAGGTGGGTGAAACCATACCCAACCTCCCATCGGAGGTTATGATTGTGGGTCCCAGCCTAGCATAACATCCCTTGGGAGGATGTTATTAGGTGGGGCCCACCCGAGCTCCTTTACTCCTCTAACCACCTTAAGATTCGTGGAAACCCCAATTAAATTTGTGAAACTCTTCACCTTCCCCCGATAATTTATTTGAGCCTCACCACCCTCATTAATTTGTAGGGTTGTCTCGATTAATTAATATACTTTTTAATTCCTCATGCCATCCATTGAAATAAATATTATACTATTATTTTGGGTTGGAATAATATTTTGGTGGATCTTGGGGCAAGGAGGAAGAACAAGGAAGATCTTGAAGGAACAAGTTTCCCTGAATGAAGAATGCTCATGACATCTCCAACAAACTTCATCCACGTCAAAGGAGAAGATGTTTCCCACAAAGAACGTAGCAAATAAAAACTTCACCTCCTACCGCCGCCAACAAGAGACAATCGAGGTAGGGGAATTTGAGTTATCTTTTATATATTATTGTAAACCTCCATTCTTCGTCATTTGTTGAGCACTTTGTTGCCAATTTCTATCATCGTAATGAGGAGGGCTTGGGCCGCACAGACACGGTCCAACCCTCCCATTTTCTTATTCTTGGTTGATAATGAAGGAGGTGGTACAGGTGACAACTAAAACAAAGACGATGAACAAGGGCCGTTCTACCGGAAACTTCTTCGAACCACACCGTCCACGTGGCGCACGGCACGCTACCCGCGCCCCGGCCCACTTCCCCGGCGTACTACCCGTGCCATGGCGCGCTACCCCGAAATGTTGTATAGCGCCCCCGACGGCCTACCTGGCCCCTCCTGGCGGCTTGCCCGGTGCCCCCGTGCCCTGTTGGCGGCCTGCCCAGCACCTCGACGCCCCAACGGCGCCCCGGTGTGCTGCCCAGTTCCCATACGCCCTACCAGAGGCATGCCCAGCCATTGCTGGAAACCTGCCCGACACCCCAACGCCTTTAACAATTACCCCACGGCCCCCTACCTCGGTATTCCTGGTGCCCCGGTGCGCTGCATGTGCCCAAGCACGTTGCCCCGGTGTGCTGCCCGACGCCCTGCCCGGTGCACCCGCGGCCTGCCCGGTGTCCAACGGGCCTGCCCGCGCCCCACGCGGCCAGCTGTGGGTCTCCCAGAAGCCAAAAAACTGATCTTCTCCCCTCACGAAACTGACCGAATCACCCTCATTGTTTGATGTGTCGGGCCTAGACGACCGAACCTAACATTGCTGGCCGAACTGCCCGGGTAGTCCGCTGGGCCGGGCCCAGCCGATTTGGCTTAACATAGTGGTCTGACCCACCCAACAGGCTGGGTCATACCAATCGGGTCTGTCTGGGTAGTCCCAGACCACGTCCACATAGATTGGGATGGGCCGAGTCAGTCCAACTGGGTCAGACCGGACCCAGGACCACTTCCAACCCTTTGCATACATTGGCCATATCTTTGTCACCAGACTCCCATTTGACGAACCGTCAGTGAAGATGGTAATCTCGATGAGATATGGTCCCATTGAGAATACACCACTGGAGTTCGAGTTATAGTTGAGATACGGTTTGGCTGGTTCATACACGAATCCAACCGGACCCCCTAGACTAAAATGCTAATAACTCATAGACCAGACGTCTGATTGATGTGTCATATGTTGTGTTGAGATCCCATTGACGAGATGGACCATTGAGATACTTCTATTTGAGACTTCTCAAGAGTTGGAGTTGTTCCAAGTAGCTCGGGAGCGGATCCTTCCAATGATGAGCAGACAGAGTGCGGAGACCTAGTAGCTGATAGACCTGATGATTGCTTGACTGATTCTACTAGCCTAGAGGGGAGCGCCTAGTAGATGGGGATATTCCCATAGTGGAGGAGATCCAGGTAATTGGTGGCAGACCCACAGAACTCAACAGGAGGAGTACCTCTGTAGGCTATTAGGGGGAGAACCTTGTAGTTGGCGGCAGAACCACAAGGGAAGAGCGCCTGGTAGTTGGAAGTAGACCCACAGTAGAAGACATGAGGAGTACCTTAGCAGTCCAAGGTTAATGAGAAGCACCTTGGTGTCGTGACAGGCCCACTGTTCTCGATAGAGGAGGAAATCTCCACCAGTCGTGGTTTCAATAATGAAAATACTGTTTTTAGCTGAGTCAATGACCTTTGTGTTTTCCTCATGATTGAGTTTGGATACTAGATAATGTAGGTATAAGTATGGGCATATACCTGGCTACCAATTGATTCATACTTTGTGTTTTATCCTTGTTGGATTTTGTGAGACCTTGAGGGTCTCAGGGTCCCTATATAGTATCTTTATATTGACACCTGCATTGGCTATGCCCGCACCTTGTTGTGTTGGATGCAGACGATAGACAGAGCTGACTGAGGCGGAGTGTACGAGGACTGGACGGTACCTGGAGGTGGACCTCACAACGAGACGGTACCCGGAGGAGACAGAAAGATGTAGAGCGATGTGGAGGCTATCTATACCTTCCCTTTAGGTAGGATCTATGGTGGATGATCCGAGATCTACTAGACACCTTCCAGATGTTTGTCTTTTAGGTGTAACTATTTTGTCTTTTCCTTGTTCTTTACTTTTGGGCTTATATATCTAGCCCCTTTTACTTTCCATCATATATTTTTTATACAGTTTCTAATTAGTGTTTTACTTCTTGCTGTGTTATCTGATTGCGTGGGTTTACATTTAAAAATGAAATTCCTTCCCAGCTTAGGAATTTACGCCTTTGGTGCTAGTTTCCATCCCTTGACCTATGGAAGGTGGGCTTGGGGTAGTCACGTCATGGGAACTGAGGACAGGGTGTGACATCGTTCCTCATCTCTTCTTCTTAAGTATCAAAACCATTACATTTACCACCTTTCTAATTGTGATCATTAGCCTTCCATATAGGAAATTAATATTTATAATTCACATACCATTAATATTTAATGAATTCGTCAATTTATGATACCTTAGTAATTCCAACATTCCTGTCAATTGTGTAAACTGAATGTTTCAATTCCGAATTACAGATACATCATTCCAAACCTTATTTTCCATAGTCAATACATCATTCTATTCCAATTTTAAATTCAATTCGTTGATTCTATACATATTCCCGACATATAGTAAAATAATTTTTCATTAATTGACTGTCTTCATTACTGGAACTCTCAGTGATCTCCTTTCATCTATTCATGGGTGAGTCTGGTAGTTTCTTATTGTAAAATTTGTTTATTATGTTCCACGAAAAGTAATTATCCATTATTAAATCACCTAAAAATGCATTAATCATCACATTCCACTTCTCATCAGAACTTTTTCCATAACATTAATTATTGACCTAGTTACTTCTAGTTCCAGCTATTATTCCCCAACCAAAGTATCATGGAGCCAATGAATTATTTTATTAAATTGAAATTATTATAAGGAAATGAAACAAAATGTACAATTTAGTTTGGATGTCATGTAAATCCATATTACATATATGATGAAAATCATACATTAGGAAGAAAAAATATAACTGGATACATAACCAACTGATATAAAATTCATCCTTTTAATCTCATTCAAATTTCATTTTTTCATAACGAGGGGAATGAAACATAATAACTATGACCACAAATTCCCTATTAGGATAAGAAAAATTAATAAATAATTAATCAATCTATATTGAATGTTAAATAACAAAAAACCCTTTCCATTTAATGAGATATATACCAGAAAATCTAGGAACCAGTGGAAGCAGATCCTAATAAAGTTAAATAAAAAATGAAACGAGTCAAAAATACAAGGGGTTATTACATAAACAAGTGTGCATCAAACCACATATATCTGCCTCTAACAATGGGGCATAGTTTTCTGGGGTTGTGAAAGATCACATCTCTCTAGGATTAGTGAGAACCCGCTTTTCCAATGCATCCGCCACCTGATTAGCCTCCCTGTAGACATGTGAAACGTCCACTGTCATATGACCAATATCACTAAGGAAACTGACCCACTGAGGCAACATACACCAAGGGACCTGGTGCATCATGGTCCTCAAGGAATGGACCATAATATGAGAGTTAGATTCAATCCATATATATTTCCAATTAAACTGAATAGTGTACCTGATGGCATAGGTCATTTCCCAATGTTTAGCTTTAAAGGTAGTGCCAATTCCTATGCCATGGTGGAAACATCCTTTGAAAAACCCATGATAGATGCAGAACACTCTCCCCCCCAACCCGACGGATCTGGTTAACCCAAAGCAGCACCATAAACATTTTCCTTGAGGAAAGGCCCAATCAGTTGGATCCATCAACTATACTTTAGCATTTGAGGCTTGTGTGACTGACCCAAAACCCTAAGCATTCTCAGATTTTGAAGACCAAAAACTGTGTTAGACATGGCGCCATCCTGCACAAGGGAAGAATCATAAACAACTTTGTGAAATTAAACCATCTCTCGTTGAACTGTGGAGTACACACCAGTGATCACTACAGCGTTCCAGGCCTCCCAAATGGCATCAATAGCAGTAGAAATAGCTTCCAAAAACAAGTTATATATATGCTCATTGAAATAGTCATGAGACCAATAAAAAAAAGCTTCAGAATCGACATGCACGGGTCAAAAAAACTCCAAACAAGGAACCGGTATATGCCCATAATTGCTTTGAATGACAACAACCCATAAAAACATGCTGAACAGATTCCTCATCAGTATTATAGATGGAGCACAAGGAAGCCATCTAAATACCAGACCTCTTAAGAACATCAGTTGTGGTATGTAAATTTTTTTCAGATTCTCCAGATTAGAGAGAATTTGGAAGGTCTAATAAACAGAGCTCTTAATTTCATAAGCCATGAAGGTGGAGGTGCTTGACCCCCACATAGGTTCCTACAGAAATCCCTACATTTGAATTACCCAATTCTGCTATGGATCCAGATCAAAGTCACATGCTATATAAAGACATAATTATTTATTTTAGTATCCACCTACACAGGAACACTAAAATCAAAAGAGTGAATCTGTGAGAGTAAACCCGATATAGACCAAGGGGCTGCTTCAGGTGTCACATTTAGATCACAAAGGGGATGTTTGAGCCAGTTTGTGTTCCAGATATTCAGTGTGGAGTACCTGCTAACCCTCCATCTGGTATCCAGCTTAATTCTCACATATTCCTACTTGATAGAGGCCCAAAATGATGAGGGTATATAATATTTTTATCAATTTAAAATATTCATTGTGATTCTATATGAATGAAAGTAATCACCAGCTTCATGAGAAATCGGGTTCTAAGTAAATTTCCCAATCAAGCCATCATTAATGGTATGACGATCCTTGATCCCTAGTCCCCCAGCTCCACAGGCTTGATGCAGTCCTTCCATGAAACTATAATCAGATTCCTCTCATGTGGTGACCCTATCCACGTGAAATTTTGTACCATGCTCTGAAGTTCCTTGAGACAGCCTATCGGCCATCGATAGATAGTGAAGGAAAAAACTTTCATGTGATCACTGAGATCACAAGACAGACCCTCCCTTACAGGGACAAAGATTTCCCTTTCTAGATGTCCATATGATGTAAAATACCAACATAAATTACTTCAAAATTATTTCCTTTTCACTTTTAACCAAAATAGTGAGAACCAATGGTATTGGAAAGGTAGGTATCCCCTCCACACCCCAAGATTCCTGACA
Organism: Viscum album; assembly: GCA_963277665.1. NCBI lineage: Eukaryota > Viridiplantae > Streptophyta > Magnoliopsida > Santalales > Viscaceae > Viscum > Viscum album. The sequence goes on along the minus strand of OY728152.1, from coordinate 1,245,860,213 downwards.
ATTTTTTTTCCTTTCTCAACTAAAACTTAATTTCCAAAAACAATGGATGACTTGTCCCAATTAATGGCTTGGCCTGAGACCTCATCATAATGAGTGAAAAGGGCATTAATAGAGGAAATATTTTTCCTTGATGCTTGACCAAGGAGAAAGATTTCATCTACATACAATTAGTGAGATGGGGAGTGCTCACTCACACCAGCCCTAATATTCTTATAAAGTCCCATTTGGGAAGGGTCATTAATACACCTACTAAAGTAATCCTCTGCAATGAGAAAAATAAAACCAAAAAAGTGGATCACCTTGCTGCACCCCCTGGTGCAAGGGAAGAATCCCCTTTGGGAACAATTTAAAATAATTGACAATCTATAAGAACCACGTATGATACGAATAAAATTCATGAATCCATTTGAGAATCCATAACTTCTACAGACATGAAGAAGGAAGCTCCATTTAAGAGTGTCAAAATTCTTGGAAATATCAAATTTGAGGGAAAAATTCCCATCATTTCTCTTCCTTATCATAATATTTACACTCCCAGAGGCCATAAAGAGGTACTTTTAGATGCTCCTCCTAGAGAAAAATCCAAATTGATTAGCAGTAATTATGAAATTAACCAACCCACTCATCTTGTTCACCAAAACCATACTGATAGGTTTGGGTATTGTGTTCCCAAGTGAAACCGGCCTGAAATCCTTGATTTCAAGAGCATTATCTTTCTTGGGGATGAGAGTAATGAAATAGGAATTTATACCATGGGGAAGATATGAGTGCAAAAAGAAATACCTAATTCCTTTCACAGTATCATTATGAAAAATTTCCCAATAGAACATGAAAAAATTTGATACTGAATCCATCAAGACCTGGGGCACTCTCACGATTGAGAGATATGAGAGTAGATCTAGTATCCTACATACATGGGGAAGCAATTAGAAGATGATTTGAGTGATCATAAATAAAAGGGATGATGTTATTGATCATGAAGTGAATGCTGGACAACCCATTATCAGAATATATTCCCTTAATTTATTGAGTAACAGTAAGAGAAATTTCATTTTATTCATTGTAGAGGTGCCCATCAATGCTGATCACCCTATTCTGTGCACATTCCATCTTTTCCATGAATAATGTATTGATGATCTTGGATTTCCTCTCAACATCCTTTAGCCATTTCACATTTAGTTGACTTCTAACCAACCATTCCTTTACCACTAAAAGATCATCAAACCAATTATGGGTTGTTACTTTTTCTGTAGACAAGGTAGGGTGCTGCTCATGACAAATCTGAATCCTGGCCAGCTCCTTCTCTGATTTTCTGATATCCTCATCAATTTTAAAAAAATACTTTTTACTCCATTTCCTCAGTAGCCCCTTAGGGTGTTTGAGTTTCATAACAAGTCTCTATAGAGGACACCCAATGACTTCAAAATTATATGCCTCTAAGAAAATCTCCCTGTATCCTGGAGTCATAATCCATCCATTATTGAATCGAAAGGGAATAGTGGATGACCTTGTGAGCAGGGTATTGACATCAATAACCATTGGATTGTGGTCAGAATGATTCTTAGGAAGCATGAATCCAGAAACTCCATGAGTTGTAGCATGATCATCAATAAAAATGATGCAACTATCAAGATTACTAGCTTACTTCCCCTCCCATGTGTATCTGCACCATGTGAAATTTGAACCAGGTATGGAAACTTGGTCCAGTTTTCAATTATCAATGCACTAAAAATATTCAGCATTAGAAACCCTATTGAAGTTTGTTCCAGTTTTCTCTTCAGGCTTCATCACTGTATTGAAGTCACAAATAATCATCAATTTTTCTCTATCCACCTTGAGGTGGCTTTGAGTTCCGCCCATAACCCCCTCTTCCTAATATAAGAGTTGGTGACATAAACAAAAGATACTGAAATGTCCTACCCAGCAAAGATAAAATTAACGAGGACACTTTGAGGCCCACTATCACAAGAAGTTATCTTAATTTCATTATGACTTAACCCCCATAAGTGGTCAATGTGAGATGCATGATAATTATTGGAGAAAAAAATGTATCCTAGGGAGCCCCATTTGAATCCTTTCTAGTTTTAAAAGAGGACTTTTGGCTCAGAAATAATAACAAACATCGGTTTTAGGTCATAAGATAATGTTGATGGGCCCTAACCCTGTGGGAATTTCCCAGCCCTTGACAATTATAATATAAAATATTCATTTTTTATTGGCCACGCCTCTTGTCAGAGGCCCCACTTTTCTTTCTAGTAAGACATTTTTTTTCCTTTCTTCCCTTGACCACCATTCCCTTACTTCTGTCCAGGGCAAATGAAGTTATGTGTTTCATTGGTCACCTCGTGTGCCCCACTATCTCCTTTCTCTTGACCGATGTACTGATTTTGGTGGTCAGTAGTAGTAGTCGGCTCCAATCTATCACTGAGGACAGCAGCATCCCCACCTAGTTCAACTAAAAAATGTTCTGCATCTTGGTTCCCCTTCACCATATTGTCCTTTCTTCCATTAATCACCATGATAATCAATTCATCACTGACACAACCACTGGATTCAACACCAGTCTCTCCTAGGTAGGCTGTGTCTTCAGTTTTCCTAGCACCATTATCATCAACCGACCATCCATCCAACCCACCGCTGGAGGAAGCATTATCACCCCCTGTAAGGGGCATAAAAGATTTATTAAGTTGAGCCTCTTCCACCTCATCAGCCCATAGCCTTCCACTAAGGGTTGTGAAGGTATTCCCAGATTTGAGAAGGGTGTCACTACCCACCGTAAGTCTTCTTTGGGAAGCCTTAAAGGGATGTTTGGGTGAAACTCCCTCCTGGGTCACAAGATGGATGGAGATCCAAACCTCTGCCAATTTCCCCAGATTCTACTAGAATTGGTGATCCTCACCGTGTGTCATCATTCTCATCCCCCGTCCCGTCAGCTGCACCCATCTCTGCAGTGGAACACTGGGGTAGGATAGCTGGCCTGACCACCACAGGACCACTACAGGAAGGAGGTGTCACATGATTCTCCTAATCCATACCCTCCATATCAAATGCAGACCCAATCTATGCCCCATTGTTAGGAAGATCTTTCTCCCTAGCTGGAGATGAAGAGTCCCCCATATTCAGAGCTTCATGCTTCCTATGACCAATTCCTTGGCCATCTCTCTTCTTCTAAAGGGGATCTAGAGATATTTTATCCTTCCCCTTCTTCTGCACATACTCTCATTATGGCCCTTCACCTTACAAACATTGCATTCCTTGTCTCGTTTACACTAAGTAGTCATATTCCCGAAGAAAAAGAAGCTCAAACAGAACTTTGGTTTCCTCTCATATAAAATATCAAACTTCATGATATCATCCCTTATTATAAGAACAACCTCCTCGACTAGTGTACTCAACATGTCAACATCCCCCAAGATTCTTGCATAGTGTCCAATCCTCAGATTGTATGTCTTTCGGTCGATGCGAATGGGGTTTACTACAAAAAAATAAATTTTCCATAGGATCCTTGGGTGCCAATATAGCCAATTTAGCTTGAAAATTAAGATCCATAGTTGAGTGTGAGTGTTCCATACATTCATGGGATCAAAATCCCGATCCCATTCTTGCACTTTCAGAAAACCAGGGTTCAAGGAGACAGTGCCCTTGCTACATGGTTTTCTCTTACCATCATCTGTGGGGAAGAAAACATGATAATATCCCCTTCCCATTGAAATCATTCTCCAATAATCAATACCCCAAACCTCTACAACCCTTTTAGTCAAATCCAAAAAATTCCACAGAAGATCACCCTTCTGAATAATGAATCTTGCTATAGTCGAATACCGACAGATATTTACCTGTTCCTCAACCGCTTCTTGATTGGCCGATACATGGGAAATCCTCCCCTTTCTTATCACTCTCCCTGGAAGGGGTGTTTCGATGTCCGAGAAGGATAGTCCTGCCACATTTCTCACCACTTCCGCAAAATTTCTTATAATCCCCGCAGGTTCCTTCAAAAAGACCACCATGATAGCCTCACCATTCTTTGCAATCGAGAACATCTCCCTTTGACTGATCGTCTCTACACATGGTCTCTCATCACTAGCATGATCTACACGCATCACCTGGGTGGGATTCGATGAATCATCTTCTTCAACAGGATTAGGGTTTTCAACCGGTTCCCCTTGATCCATCCTCCTAGATCTAAAGAAATAGATAATCCATAAATAATATGGCATGTAAGAAACTGAAAGACATGCCACCAATTAATTAATGCGGATAAACTAATTCAATAGAAATTTCAATAAAAAATCACATAGATAAATAATAACTAAATATAAATGAGGGAAATATTTCTTAATGGACATCATTTCTCAGTAACATGAAACCATATTACCATCAAGATCATTCACAAGACAGTTTAAAACAATGAGTCAACAACCATTTTCACAATTATTCATCTCATGAGAACATGTAAATTCATCGAGGAGCTTTATAATGTAAATGATCCTCCTGTTATTTCTAGTAAAAATAATTCCTCATAAATAATAAAAAAGTATGTTTTATCATATAACCATATTAAATGATAGATACATAATCCATAATTATTACACATTTATTTAAATGACCATCAATGTGTGAACTATATATCAAATTGCATACAGATTAGGTAATAATTTTAACAATGATAAATGATATGGAGAAATATGAGAAATTAAATTCTCATTCATAATCCATGAAGTGGAAGAATAGAGATGATATCAATTCCACAAATCCCAAGTAATTTAAATATAAAGGGTTGTTTTTATTATGAAATAGCATGATATCATCAAAAAATATTTTTGAGGAAAATATACATTGATTTTTAAAAACATTTTGAAAATATTTTTCATTTAAAATATGTTTTACTAAAATTTCCATTAAAATAAATTTTTTAATATTAAAATAATGCCTCAATGAAATGATGTTGGATAAATCTATACATGTCCCACGAGGTAAAAATATTATTCCTTTTCAATAGTAAAATTCTTTCAAAAATGACTTGTCTGGAATATGACATGTAGATTCCCTTGAAAACCCATGTAAAAGAAAAAAATTAGAAAAATGAAATTACACAATCTTTTTTAAAAAGATAAAACATTTCTTATTTTTTAAATAAAACGTTATATTTAGAAGAAAATGTTTTCTTTGACCGAAAAGAGAAATGATGTAGGATTTTCACGAAAACATTTTTAAAACACATTGAGTAAAAAATAGTGGAAAGATGGTAATGATATATGAAAATAGTGACCAATAACCAGAAAATAAAACTATTTATTAAAAAAAAGTAATATAATATCCTTCAATAGAAATAGCGTTGAAATATAATTTGAATTATTCTTGGAGAAAATAATCTTTATAAAATCAAAATTTTCCCCAAGAACATTGAATAATCTAATTCACAATTACTAGAATTTTAGGACATTTAATTGAACTTATAATTTCATTATAATTAGGAAATTAAATATATTATATGAAAAGGTCAGTATATAAACCAAAGAAGTGTGAATTTGGTCATAATAACAATTAAGTCTCAATGAAATGTACATTGAGACAAAATTCCCTTACCTAAACATTATTTTTGTATTATTGGTTTTATCCAAATTTATAGTGGATTTAAATTTTGTACTAAAATTTACAAGAAAAATAATCATGTTTATAATACCCTATTTTAACTTCTTATGATTCCTTATTACTGTTTTGTTAACATTCATTCATTAATTCAACCAAATCATGTGTTAATTGCATTGTTTGTCAAGTACGTCATAACTAGTTATATGTTGTTTTTATTAAATATAACATAGTTTCATCATATACAAAATGTAATCCATGATTTTAGTATAATATATATACAGTATATATGTATCTAGAATACAATATAATGTTTCGAGATATTAAAGGAAATACACTGTACATGGAGACGGTTGTCCGTACGTACGCAAGGACGCTACTTCCATTTGTCTATTTTATTAAGATTATTTAGAGTAAATAATATTACTTTATATTAAAATTACAGAATCAAATATATTTCATGTATATTAGAATTTATTACTAAAATTATCCTTAATACATTCCATGTATATAATGAATGAATCACATCGCTTTGAGGGGGTAGTCCACACTTCCACAAACGATGTTATCATTTTATTGAAAAATACAATGTATTGAGATTTGTGATATATTGTAATTAAATAACCTTTAATATATTATTAATATAATATATATCATATATAATAAGCTTTTACCTCATAACCACCACCCTGAGAAGTGGTAATGGATAATTGAACAATCAGTGTTTAGCGAGGCGGTAGTCTGCATACTCGTAAACAATATGTTTATTACCTAATTGACTGTGGTGTGTGTATTTGTATGTAAAACATTAACATAAAAAATTCCATATATATTGAAAATACATGATTATATATATATATAATAATAATATTTTATGGAGTGGATAATATAAATGAAATAAAGGAGTTTTAGGGATGGTGTTAACTCCTAGTCGGGTAACTTCTTTTGGATTGAAAAAAAAACAACATACTTAGAGAGATTTAGGATTAATGGAATCTTAAAGGAGTAATGAAGGATTATTGGAACCCATTTTGGTATATTTTTTGAGCCAATTTGTCTTGATAGGTGTGTGGAATTGGAATTTAAAGAGGCATTTTAAAATGTTGGAGGGGTGGAATCTCTTGTAATATTTTAACAAAAAGGAACCCCAAAACAGAATTATTTGTTGAAATTGGATCAATAATGGTACTAGTTCAAGAAAATGGAGGATAGGTTGGAAATATTTATATAAAATAGACTTTTTATTAGAGTATTGTTCGATTTTAGGCCTTATGGTTTTGGTATAGTCCCTTATAATGCATAATTTAACCTTAATCACACTAATTAATTTTAATTACCTTCACTAATATTTCTAGTATAAAACTAACATTTCCTCATTAGATATTATAAATTATAGTTATTAAAAAAATTTAATCCATTAATATAAATTTAAATTACTTGACGGAAACTAAAAAAAATTCAACCTGCAACTAGGAAGACAATGCGCGTTTTTATATTAAAAAAGTCCAAATATTAAATATGTTTTTATAGCCAATTTAAAAGTGAAATTATTTCCAATGTCCTATATTAGATTAATTAAAAAAATTCTTATATAACAAAATAGTAAAACACATATAAACAAAATTTAACCATATATTTAAATTAGATAAAATACTAGTTTTTGAAATAAAATTCAGTAATTTGAATTATTCATTAATAAATAAAACATCACAGGAAAAAGCACCCTTACTAAATTTTTATGTCTTGATTTCAAATATTACATTTACTTGGACATATATGAATAATAAATGTGTAAAAAATTATATTTAAAATGGATTCTATATTATAAGAGATTAAAGTAACTAATTAAAAAATATGTTTTTAAATATAATATTGAGTTTATTCTTCTCTTATGCCTATTGAATCTATTGAATGATTATAAAAAATATTTGATTGTATATATAAAAAATTCATTTCATTAATATCATTTAGTAATATAAATTAATTTAATTTATTAAGACAAAATGACTTGTATGCATAAAAATAATAATGTTTTCTTTATATTCAATTTGATTATATTTTCATTTAAAATTAATTAAAAACCAATTAATTAATTTTATATTTTCATAAAATATATATTTTTATATTTTATATAATAAAATTAATAAACTCTTATTTAATGTATAGTTTCAATTTTATGGAATTGAATAATAATATTTTCAAAATATATTATTATTTAGTTAAAAATCAGTGTTGTGCAGGACACAAGCTATCAAAGAAGGTCATTTTTTCATGTGATGTATGCAAACTCAGTATCTCTGGAATTGAAATATAAAAATTATTTTAAATTTTTTAAAATATTAAATATATTATCAATACATTGTATTATTTCTTTCTGTACACAGTTGGATTCAGGTGTTATACACTCTATTAAATAAAAATTTCAACATTGAAATTTTAGGGTGTTACATTATCCCCAAATTAATTAAATTTCATCCTTAAATTTTAAACACAATCTTGGTAATAAATTTTTTGATATTTTGTTTGTTTTATATCCCACCTCATGAGAATGGATTGTATGAAATATCTTATAAAATAGAGGATGAAATGTATATGGATTAACGGTCTACCATATAACAAGGTCTCCATGTTGGAGAATATTAGTTGCAAGTAAAGTCACAATCTTGGTGGAAAATTGTAAATATTCTTAGGGAGCGATTGAGGTCCTCAACCACCAAAAAAGTGATTGATCAACATAAAGTTTAGGGCCTGTAATCGATAAATATTTGTTGAATTAGTAAAACATAATTTTTTTATAAATTATGCTATTAGGAAACCAAATTTTTTAAACATTTTCTTAATGTTGAGTAATTACTATAGAAAAATATTCTTACAAGACGGGTTTAAATTTCATATGATGCATCATAATTTTCCATACACTTCAATAAAATTCAAATTATTCTTTGTATTCCAAAAAATTAATTATAAAAAATATATATTTTATGCTTGAAGAAAAAAAAGGGTGTTTTAATGGATTGTAAATCCCTTAAAAGAGTTAAAAGTAAAACTATTTTTCCTTAACCATATTCCAAAAACAAGATGGTTAAATGATTAATTTCAAATCCTCAATAGTGATATTTTGGCTTCAAATTTATTCATAATATTTTTTAAATAATTTCCTTAACATTGCATAGGATAATGGTAGGCGCAAAACCCTTATCATCCTTCAATCATGGGCTTAACCCTCATGACTTTCCTAAACCTGATTGGTTGCCACTCGACATACATTTTAACTTTTTTCAAAAGAACTATGATGGACACCATAAACCACCTTATGATTTATTAAATTTGTGAACCAATTATGTTCCAATCACTTCTAATGGATAGTCACGTAATTTATAAAAATGAACTGATCATTATCCTTTAATCTATAGTAGGAATCTATAAATTTTAACATTTTGAACATGTGAAAAACATCATTAGGTATCCTCTTCAAATATGGTAATAAATCAAATTACGATAAAACCATATTGGAAACCTGGAATGTTCCTTATTCTTTATGTACGAAAAATTCTATTGGATATATTCCATATAATCAAAAGTGATGGAAACTCTGTCAATGATATCATCAACCCCTTGTCGACATTATATTAATTAGTTCTGAAGTATTTAGTACTTATCAAAACTAATAATTTCTTCATCACTATATCAACATCTGAAATATATTATGGGTTGTATTTCCCCCAATCATGTTTTTTCTTAGAATTTATCTTTATACTAAATATCTTTTCTTCGTTCCATTCAACATATTGTCTCAAATCTTTAATGAAAAATATAGTAGTACAATCCACATATATTCCATAATTCATATAACTAGTAAATTACTGTTAAAATAATCAAATGACATAATTCTTGAATTAGCATATTAATCATTCATCTTCATCTACAATATTAGCATAACATGATCATTATCTATTTTCATCATTTGGGTTATATTAATTTGACACATGGAACATTGATTTTCATAGTGTCACATATACTTGTAGTTGAAGCATTAAATATTGGAAACCTTATTTTTAACTGCAATAAGAAACATGGTTTCCATTTATTCCACAATTATAACAAACTCCCACTCCTTTCAATCATTTATTTGGGTGATTCTTTCAAAAATTATCCAATGTGGGAATCCTATATTTCTCTTCATACATTTACCTATCTTTCTCTATTTCTTCATCTTGTACTCTTTCTCCCCTTATTTTCCGTAGGACACGCATAATTATTTTCTTATATTTTTAGAAAATAATATTCTTTCCTCATATGATGATTGTAATTAGGAGATATTATCCTTTAGAAATTATGGCTTAATTCCATTAATGATACTATCCTTCTAAGTCTTTTCTATGTGTACTATGATGGAGTTCACATTCATTTTACTAAGCTCCATATCTAAAAAATTTAGTATAAAATTTTATCCACTAAAAAAATGAACTGATTAGAATTATTAACATGGTATAGAAAAGAAAAAAAGAATTTATGAATCAGAAATCATAAATCAATAATCATAGGGTACTTTGGGGAAAAATACTTTATAATGGTTGGTTAATAAAATGTGAATTACCCGCAACATATCCCCTGATAATGTCAAACCAGCTGTGAAGTAAGAATAGTTTCCATGTACTTGGTTACCCCAAGTTAGGCTTGGAAGACCTTGTTTGTGTTATTACTACTATGTATATCTATACCATAATCACTTACACCTGTATTATCGAGAAATGGAGGTAATTCTTTGAATTCCCACATAATTCACACCATACCGAAATTATAGGATGTTCTTATATACTTATCCCCAATTACTATCGCAGGGTTATTCTCCTTAATCATGGTTTTATTAATCTTGTTTCCATTGTTGTTGATAAAATTCTTATGATACCAACTATAATGCCCTAACCCCAGATTCATGGAGGTAGTCCATTATTTTATAAAATTGGAAATATTACCAAGGAATCAATCCTAAAAGACCATTAAATTTAGCAGTCATGGAATGCCAAATTTCACACCTGATGCCCATAATGCATTGGAAAGTCAAAATTAAACAGCTACATAGTAAAATAAAATAATCTATATCCTTATATGATCATTCAATGTTTTTTTCCTCATAAACAATATAATGAAACATAATAAGGGTGAGAGTAGATTCTCTATATAGTTAATACTACATTAGTTATAATTAATAAAACAATATGTAAATTTGAATAACAAAAAAAAATTCCATTTAGAAAACTAGATAATTCATAAATAATATGGCATAAAAGAAAATGAAATGCAAAGCCACAAATGAAGAAAATTACATTGAACTACATACATAGATTTTTCCACCAAAAATTTCATTGATAAATAATTAATAAATTTTAATGAGGGAAATCATTTCTTAATTGGTGTATGGTCATATGAACATGAAAAAAATATTATAGTCAAGACCTTTCATGAGACTGTTTAAAACTATGGGTAGAAACCCACCGATGAAATTATTTATTCCATTAGAACCTATTGATGTATCTATGAGCTATATAATGTCCCAGCTCAAACCTTCACTTCCAGTAATACTCATTCCCAATTTGAATAATCTCAATAACTAGTATGCCTTATAAAATATATGAATTGAATTGGAAATACAAATTCATCATTTAATTCCACATTTAGTGAAATAACAGTCAATGTAAACACCATGTTCAAAATAGTATATGGTTTAGGATATAATTATACCAATAATAAATGATATGGTCTAATAGGATAAATTCAATTCTCATTATCAAACCATCTAGTGGAAGAATAAGGATTGTATGAATACAAAAAATCATTGATGGAGTAAAAAATAAATGGTTGTAGTCATTGATGAATTATTATGATATCATTTCATAATATTCTTTTTGAAAATAAGAGTTTTTTTAGAAAAAAACTTTCAAGCCTTTTTTCATTATAAAAATAATAATAAAAAATTCATTAAAATTAAATATTCTAATCTTGAAAACATGGCTTCAAATACATGATCGAGGATAAATCCATACATTTCATATAAGGTGAATGGAATATTCATTTTTTACGGAAAAATAAATTGAAAAATACCTTGTTAGGAACGAAACAAGAAGATTCATTTGGAAACATGGTTAAAAGAAAAAAGGATGAAATTACCATTTAAATTTTGTTTTGAATTGGATATAAAATTTTTTAATACAATTTTAAAAAACATTATTTTTAGATGATAATAGTTTCTCTAACTAAAGAGGAAAATGAAGTCGGGGTTAAAAACGATTTCTTAAACACACTGTGTACCAAAGAGTGGTAAAATAGTAATAATATATGAAAATGTTCATGAATAAACAGATTATATGAAATATATTTATATAAAAAGGTCATATAATTTCCACTTATGGAAATTTCATTCAAATATCACTTTCATTAGTCTTGAGAAATAGAATATTTATTCATTTCAATGTGTCCCATAAAAATTTGAAACATCTAAATCATAATCCCAAAAAAATTATTATATTCAATTGAACATATTATATATTTATAATAATAAAATTAAATATATAAAATTAAAAAGGTAGTGTATGCACCAAATAAAATTGAATTGGTTTATAACAATAATTAACTCTCAATTAAATGTAAATTGAGATGAAATTCCCTTACATTCAACTTCCTGTGGTTGTGTAGACATTATCCTCCCATATAGAGGATTAAGATGTGTACATAAGTTATAACATAACCATTATCATTTTTATAATAGAATATATTAAATTCTTATTATTTCATATTACTTATTTTTAAGTAATCTTTCATTCATTCAACCATATCGTGTGTCAATTGACTAGTTTGTCAAATATATTTTGACTTGTTTTTTGTGGTTCATATTAAATATATCAAGGAATCATAATATAAGGAATGTAATCCATTATTTTAATATCATATATATCATATATATATATATTTATATTTATATCTATAATAATATATAATTTTTTCTAGAAAGGAAATAGAATTAACTGTTCATGGAGACGGTAGTCCGTACGTACGGATGCACGCTACTTTTATTTCATTTTTTATATTAAGAGGATTACAAGTAAATTTTAATTACGTATATTTTAATTTCATAATCATATATATATATATATTTCATATATATTTTAGTTTTATTAAATTTATCCATAAAACATTTCATGAATAGTATGAATGAATCACATCGTTCTTAGGGGTGGTAGTCTGCACTCCAACAAACGATGTTATCATTTTTATGAAAAATGGAATATATATATATGTGTCTTATTATGGAATTAAAAAATTATAATTATATTATAATTTGATATGTGTTATATAAAAAATATTTTACATCATAATGGCCACTATGGGAGGTGGTGATGAAAAGTTGAACAATCATTGTTTAGCGAGGTGGTAGTCCGCCTACAATTAAATGTTAGGTTCCTTACCCATTTGATGGATTTATTTTTAATTTTTCGAAGAAATACTAACGTAAAGAGTCCAATTATATTGATTATAATGTAGTTTTTATAAAAATATAGAAATAAAATATTTTATGGAGTGGATAATGGAAATAAAAGAGAGTAGATTAAGGGAGGGTGTTACCTCATAATCATGTAACTTCTTTTCATTTAAACCAATGGAACTTACATGGAGGTATTTATGATAAATGTAGAATTCAAAGAGGAATTATGTAATATATAGAACCATTTATGTTGAGTTTTGTTTAGCCTATGTTTCTTGAGAGTTGTGGGGAAGTGGATGTGATAAAGGACTTTTATTATAGAGGGGGGGGGGTGAAATCCCTTGTAATATTTTAATAGAATGGAACCCTACCCCTGAAATAATTATTGAAAGTAAATAAATAATGGTCCAAGGTACATAAAAATGGAGTATATAGTCGAAATAAAGGAATCTAATAGCCTTAGTACATGTGTATAGGTCAATTTAGGACTTAAGGTTTTGTTTTTGTCCTTTATAAAGCATAATTTAACATTAACCTTTGTAATTATTTTTAATTACCTTCCATAATATTTTTGGTAAAAAATAATATTACCTTATTAGAAATTATAAAATATTTTTAATCCTAATTGGAGATCTATTTATACAAATTCCAATCATATAATTAGTAGATATTAAAATAAATTTCATTTAGCATGTGGGGGGAAAGTATAGGTTTTTAGAGTAAGAATATCCTAAAGATTGATATGTTTTTATATCCAATTTCAAAGTATAATTGATTCAAATGAAAAAATGGATTAATTTCTAAAAATAGTATATTATTAAAATTTTAAACCCATATAAATCATAATTTAACAATAAAAATAAATTAAATGCCAATTTTTTTTGAAAAAATAATAAATATTTTTAATTATTCATTAATTAATGAAACATCACAGAAAATGCCCAACAAGTCATTCTAACCTAATTTTGTTTTTACATATTTCAATGATTACATTACTTATGATTAATAATATTTATAAATATGTAAAAAAATAATTTAGAAATGGTTCTTTATTAAAATGTAGTAATTGTACAAAAAAATAGGTTTTTTTAATGTAATATTGAGTTTATTATAATATTATAACTATTCAATCTATTTGATGATTATCAAAAAAATTGATTGAATATATAAATTATATATTTCATTAATATCAATTTTATATTTTAATTAATGTAATTTATTATTACAAAACCCATTATGGGCATATAAATAATATTTTTTTCATTATATTCAATTGGTTTTTGTTTTCATTTGTAATTATTAGTAAAAGATTAATTAATTTTACATTTTTTTAAACCATATATTTTCCTAAGATAGATAATAATATACCAAAATTCTAATTTAATAGTTATGTTTTTTATTAGTATATTAAATAAAAATATTTTAATAAGATGTTACTGTTCGGTTAAAAATTAGTCTGGATTATAATGAATGCTATCAAATAAGGTTTTAATTGTGTGTGATGCATGCCAACACAATATAACTTGCCTTTAAAGATACAAATTATATTTATTTTATTAAAAAAAATTAAATATATTATTATTACTTTTAACCTTATCTTCAATTACATAGGTAGTGTCCCATGTTATACACGATGTTGAATAAGAATTTTTAATTTATAATGTCATTGTGTTACACCCACCATTGTCTTAAACCTATAAAATTAAACTAAGAAAATGTTTTAGTAGAAAGGAATCAGATAAAAATTTAAACCCACATATATGAGGTCAAAATTATTACAAATTCTATAATTTTTGACATCTTATGAATATATAGTGTTTTAAATATCAAAATTATTTTTAAATCCTCTCTATTAGTTCTTAATGTGTTTGTGAATTCCCAAATAAAATCCCTTGGGAGTGTCAAACTAGGTGGATAATAAGGAATGTTATTATATACTAAGTGATTATGGAGTTATACAAGACACACTTTGTTAGATTTGTTACTCCAAGGTATATATGAAGAAAAACCAATTCCACAAGTTGTATCCATACTGGGTTGTATTTTTAATAAACCACATGCTCCATACATTTCCTAAATTCCAAGACATTTTCTTGTACTTTTTGTCATCCTTAAACATATCCTTAAGGACATCCCAAGAAACATACTTATAAATATTCCATGGGATCTCACCAATTTTCTCTCACTCAAGTTTCTAATGGTATAATAAACCATTAATTTGATAACAAATAAAACACAAAAGTATTATCATACAGAGAAAATAAATCATTTTTTTGGAAGACATAAATCATTACACCACCAGACCTCATAAGACTATATTTTTTTAGTTCCATTGGAATCATAGAAATATAAATAATGGAAAATGAGTGAGATAAATTATCTCATAAAAGTTTCTTAAATACTAGAACCCCTATTACACATATCATACGAGAAATATATATTCCTAAATTTTGGAAGGAAAAAATTAAAAAGGACATCTTAGAAACTCCATAAAATTAATCAACGAAGATATGTAACCCTAAACTGGTGAATAAGAGTATTATAATGTGATCAGGAAATTATAAGATCAATATTTTCATATCAAATTACATAATCATGAATAATATTGTAATTTCATAAGACATAAAACATAAGGGAGTCAAGAGAAGAAGCCATGAAAGAATTATATAAGAATAAGAAACTGAATTGTGGCACAAAAATAAACATGTTATTTATTTCCCTATAGGTAATGTCACATTTCCAAAACATAATAGAGACCATTATGGCTATAACACCTAATTAAATGGATAAACAACCACCCCCAGTCATATTTTTTTCCTTCAAAGTTATTGGGATCCCTCATATTCCTATAGTGGGTCAAGCCCATTAACATGATTCCAATCATTATATCAATATATATAATTCATTACCCAATGCATTAGAGTGATATATTAGTAAAAAAACTCATAATGATGTCATACAAATATTTTTCACCAATTCATAATCAATCATATCATAGTCCATGAAATTAAATGGGTGTCATAAATAAGTAATCATATAATAATCTGTGAATTTTTTTTTTCATAATCATTTCATCAAATCATATCATTTGAAAATAATAATTTTTAAAAAAAATATAACCTATGAAAGATAAAATAGATTCATAAAAATAATACCATCAAAACGGACGTCATTAAGAGAATGAATATTAAGGTAAAATATGTTTCATTTCATAGAAAGGAATTAGTAAAACAAACAATTCCATCTTAGATAGAAAATAATATAGATTCGTACATTTAAAAAATCATGTAGAAAATATCAATTCATATTCTGATGAAATACCTGTAAAACATAAAAGCTTTTGAAAAATATATTCTTTGAAAACATGAAATGGAAGCCTGAAAATATTTTTAATACCATAATCATTGAATGAATATTAATGATGTATGAATAAATTTTCAACCCATCTCTTGGAAATGGAATCATGAATACATTTTTAAAATCCATTGCATTGAAAATTATTCATTAAATATTTTTTAAAATGATTTCAATGAAAACATTATGAAAAATATATAAGTGAAGAATTAAAATTGTAAAACGTTTTTTAATTACTTTTTTCATGAAAATTATCATAAAATATAATTTTTTTAAAAATGGTTTGAAATGGATTTTTTTGATGTTATTGGAAATTTCCAAAGATTAATGAATGAGACAATACTACTTTATCGATTTGGTATATTTAAGAAACATACACCCCATTAAATTGAGATAAATAAAGGGATAAAAAAATGTCCTTATATTAATGATAACAATCTAAGAATATATTCATGTGTAGTATATACACCATAAAAAAATAAATCAGTGATGAATAAGGAACAAATATCCCATAAATAAAACTGAGACTAGATTTCCCCTAACCTTATGTCTTAACATTCTTCATACTCATAATAACATCATGTATAATATATATATGTGGTTGTTTGACATATATAATACATATAAGCATATTACTATACCCAATACCTTATATTTTTATATAATGTATTTATGTTATCCACTTATTACCAATTCTATATTTGATGTTTCACTTTGGGTAATATCTGCATTGTTTTCCAAAAGTGTCTTAATTTGTTAAATTTTTGGTACTCATACAAATATCATGATTTCCAAAATATAATAAAATATATAAACATCAAGTATTATATATATATATATATATATATATTTAAAAATCTATGAAGGATAGAAAGATGAAATGGAATACACCATTCCGAGAGACGGTAGGTCGTACGAAGGAATGAATATTCTTTCCATTTAATTATTATATTGAAATAAAGAATGTAATTGAAATATATTTAAATATATATATAAATAATGTATATTTATTATATATATAATATGTTTTCTTATCCCATAATTAAAACATTCCATGTAGTGTGTTATCAAATCACATCACTTTGAGGAGGTAGTAGTCCACACTTCCCCCAAAAATATCATATTTTCACAAAATTGAATAGCATAAAGTATGTCTTATATAATAATTAAAGTATAACAATGAAACTACCCAATATTGTCTTAAATGGACATTAAATTAATTTTGTAGAATAAAGAATACAAGAAACAAATATATTCGTGAAGAATGTTTTAGTTTAGTGTCATTGCAAACATGGAACATAACCATCTAACGTGGTGAAGGATCTTCAACATATACCATAAAGATATTCCACATTGTTTTTCCTACACAAGACCTTTCAGTATATCCTCAGGAAAATAAAACATAAAAAAATTGTGATCACAAATTCTCAGTAAGGGTAAACATGGATAAAAACCCATAAACATAATTTTGTAAAAAAATCAACATAATTTTTAAATATCAAAATCATTAGTCATGAAATAAATATTGGAAAAACGCAAGGCATTGATCATAAAGGAACATTAACCCTGATTAATTAATATTTTAATTGAAAATTGAATTGTGGAAAATAAATAAACACCAAATATGATTTCCATATTATCCAAGTCATTGTTTACAAGACCATCATTTTGGTAAAATTATAATACTGAATATGGCTTATGTGTCATTCCTGAAATATATTACTAAACTATATTTACATGTCATTTTAGCCCGGTATTACTGAACTAGATATAATTCCAATTCTAATTATTTCTATCTCATTAGATGTCAATATTTTCAAAATTCATTTGAGGGATATGTATGTCCCACACATCTCATAATGAAATAATTCATACATGTTAGACAAAAACATTAATTTTTCATCATTGCATAACCCATGAAATAAAATCGGTTTCTTAAACATCATTCCATCATAATCCTTTTAAAATAAATGGATTTCCTAAAAATAATTCCATCAAAAACACCATAAAAAAATTTAATTATAGTGATATAAACATAATCCTATGTCCCCATAGATGGAAAATAATTTTGATAAAACACATGAACATAATTCCTGAGGAAAATATCCTTTGTTTTTTAAAAACAATTTATTTTATCCAAATGCCCTAAAATTTATAATTGAAAATTTTAGTGGAAAATAATCTTGAAACATGGTAGAGTACGCTTCATGGAAATAAGGTGTCATGAAATCATAAAAATCCATTTATTCTATATAATTATAAAAAATTCATTCTTCTCATACTCTTGTCAGAAAAGTCAAATTATACATCATATGGAAAATGAATGAAATATTCCTTCAATACCGTTTAATAAAAATTTACCAATGGATAAAATTTACGTTAAAAAGTAGTTGAATAATAGAAATAAGATTATATATTTATGAATCATGGATTCAGATGATAAATATACTAGAGTAAATACTTATGTATAAAAAAAGAATGAAAATAATGAGATTGCAAAATTATCCCTTACCTTAGCTATGATTTCTTCCCTATGTGTCTGAAACTCCTATATAATGGGTTTAAAAATATTATTAAATTTTAACAAGACCATAATAATATTTATGATAAAATATATGATTCACTTATGACATTATATTACCTGTTTATTAATCAATTAAATTTGAAAGCAACGTTTTGGGTAATAATAGTTTTATTTATCGAACAAGTTTTGAACATTAAATATTGATATTATAACATTGATCATGATTTACATACATTAATAATTTAAAACATGACTTATATATCATAAATATTCAGTAATAAATTTAAATAATAGATAGATAATTGAAATGTAATACACCGTTAATGGAGACGGTAGGTCGTACGTACGCAGGAACACTGTTTTGGTTTCCTTATTGAATTGAATAAAATCAATTAAATTACATATATATACAGAAAACATGTAGCCTTATTACAGAATATATTTCATGCTTATTTATTATATATAATTTATAATCCTTATTGAATGGTTAACATAGATAATGAATCTAATGACGTCGTGGAGATAATAGGTTGTATGTACGCATGAGCAACTATATAATTAAACTAATTGTTAAATGGTGTTTAATTGGATGGTATAATAATTATACCTAACTATTAAAATTTTATATTCATGATTTTCTTCCATTAATGTCATCACTACACCATCCATCTTATTTACTATTGAATAACAAATTACACCACTATATGGAGACGGCAATTCGTATATATGCACACACGGTTATATTGTTATTCATAGGATGTATAAAAGGGTTATAAGGTTATACCATATTTATAATATAATATAAACATATATAAAATAATATATTTAATACTATTGTATTACACCAACATAATAAGTAGATGATGAAGTTGAAAATAAATTTAAATGTGCAGAAAAAACAATTACCGAATTTTTGAGATTCTCCTTTTGATTTGCACAGAAGGTATCCTTAAGATGGATTTAAACCCAATGTGTGACCTATAGTTTGAATATATGTTATTTTTGTGAGGAAGTGGGAAGGGTTGGGCCGATAAAAATATCTTTAGAGGTGTGATTAAATGAAACAAAGAAGATAACTTTTATAGGAGAGTTTAGGGGCACTTTAGAAAAGTATTTAAATATTAATTAATTATAAAATTATTTTTGGTTTATAAAGGTCACAAAAACAGTTATATATAATATAATATTAGTATGGGTCTAAATAATATCATCCAATACGTTTTAGATAAGTTTAGGTTACAAAATTAACCTTATCATTTAGCTTTAACCCTTAGTTAAATTTTTTTTCTCTTACCATGTCGTCATGTATTTTCATAATATATGTCTTATATAATTACTATAAAATATCAAGATAACCATAAATGTATCATTAATGAAGTTTTTAACATTATATAATTCATTTTTTATAATCTTATATATTTAGCAATATTATACCATTTAATTAAATACTACTTGTTTTAATAACTCATATAGGTCAATTTTGAAACTATTTAGCAATTATTTCTTATTAAAGTCATATTAACATTATTCCTTATAAAAATATACATTTTCTCAAATATTACACGTAATATTAATCCATAAAATTATTGGATGAAATAATAATGCTAAATTATTTTTATTTGAATATTTAAAATAACATTTATTTGAATATTTCATTAATAAGATAATCACGACATCATCATTGTGTCCTAAATAAAAAAATTTATTTAATTTGAAATTTTTTTAATTAAAATAACATGATGTGGGAATATTTTTATGTTTATAATGAATATTTTTAGTCAAATATATATTTTATAGGACCATATATTAAATATGTTTTTTTGAAAGATACATGTTTACGTTATATTTCTCGTTACATTAAATTAAAAATTAGAAAAGGACATTTTCACACCCAAGTGGCTCCATGGGGTCTTAAAATAGACCAAAGGATGATCATGGTTGGAAATATATCATTCAATAGTATTAGTACCTGTTTTTGTGATTTTTAATATTTTTATAATATCATTTTTATCCATATTTACCATAATAACACTTTAACAATCGTAAAAAAATAAGTACAGAAATTAGTATTCATAATCCGCAAAAATAAAAGGTACCTATTTAAACAATTTGAAAAGAATAATTCCAAAAATGGAATTCAAATTTTTAATATAAAAATTACATAATTAGAGGAAATTAATTTCATATTATTCCCCATTGTCAAAACTAGTGAGTTGTTTTTAAGAAGTAAAAACTATCAAAAGACTGACATTTAATTATATCCTATTTAAATGTAAAATTACCATCAATGACCAACATTGTATTAAATGAATAAAAAATATAATTATACTTTAAAAAAAATTAAAATGACAATCAATCTATATAAAAAATTAGGTGAAAATGATGTTTTGAATTAGAATGAAGTATTTTTCACTATTCATTAATATACGAATTTAAGAAAAAAAATAAAAAAATTTATATCAAAGTAAATTTCTTTGTCGTTATTTAAAATAAGAATATTATTTATTCAATTAGAATATATAATATTGTTAAAAACTAGATTTACAATTTTTCCACCATCAGAAGGTAGAAAAACTGCATGTTTTGAAAAATACTTTTTTTTGAAAAATGGAATTTTTCATATATAATGTCTAGAAAATACTTACGTTGAATGATACTATTATATAAAATTCATAAATGTTTAATTATATTCATAATAGATTGTTCATATCGCATTTAATAATAATATTTTTATAATATATCATTTCTTAGTGAAGATATGTATTGCGTACAATGCTTGCTATCAAGGAAGATCTCTCATACGTGAAATGTAAGCCAAGTTAGTATTGCGACAAGTGAAATATTACTTTGGCTTAACATATAACATAATCCATACATATTTATTTTATAAATTGAAAAAAATAAATACACAGTGTATTGGAAAATGAATTCAATCAAAATAACTTGAAATTGTGTGTAACAGAAGACATGTATAGTGTTGTGTATACAACAAGATAATACAATGTTTCATATAGAACCAAATAATCTCGGTGTGACGTAAAACACATGACATACATTAAAATAAAAAGAATCTATCTCATAAAATCACTGAGTCCAACATTATTCCCCCCTTAAAATAAATGTCTCCCTCGAAATTATTGGGGTTATAAAAGGTTTACTATATGAAAGTTTCTTTCATAGAAACCCACATCGTAAAATGTAATACTAATACTTAATTTTAAAAAATAATGTAACAAACATAACGTTTACCCAATGTAACTCATCACTATGTTTCCACATTTGTGAACATAGGTGGTAATTAAAAACATGGATGTAGAAGAATAATCAATTCATCATATTCAGATGGATAGTGAGAGAGGAAAATGTTTGGAGAAAGTTGATAACTAGAGATCCATAAATCTATGATGATTTATGGGACGATTTTATTCATTGAATAAGAAGGTACTAGAATAGCATTTTTCAGTTTCAATATCCTCTCACTAAAGTTGAATTATTTTTCATGTGAATAAATACTTACCTGATTTTGATACAATATCATCGTCGTTCGTGCCTTGAAAAATTCTACTTCGTAACTTATTTAATGAAATGATATATATTCTTTAAATCATGATGTGTTAGCTGATCATTCGATAGAATTATTGGTCATTCAATCTGTCTCAGCAATAAGGTTAGCACAAGTAATCAAATATGAATATGTCCACCTATAGTGAGATAATACATTAATCTAAAAAACATGAAATGGGATATAAGATATACTATCCATAAATATATGTCATTGAAATCCATCAAAAAAATATAACATTATTAATAGGTGAA
Source organism: Viscum album (assembly GCA_963277665.1). Lineage (NCBI taxonomy): Eukaryota > Viridiplantae > Streptophyta > Magnoliopsida > Santalales > Viscaceae > Viscum > Viscum album. Next base: position 1,245,837,450 of record OY728152.1, on the reverse strand, counting down.
ATAAAACAACAAAAAAATTATCTCTCATAATTTAAATGTTTTTTCTTTGTTGTCACATTCCTATCTTGTGAATACCTTAATCACGTATTATCTTGAAACATGATAATAATCAGAATTACCATGGAACATTTTTGAAAACATGAATTCTATCAATAATAACTCTTTCCACACACAAAAATTCCAAATATATATATATATATATACTCAAACCACGATATCACTTGGTCCTTGTATCAATCATGAGGTCATTAATATTATGAAACTTCTCATTATCTCCTTATCCCTTCGTTATTTGCGTATCATGTGCTTTCCAAAAAAAAATCACTCAATTTTCATTGTTTCTAGTACCATATACTTCTGGAAAATGCCAATGGTCCAATACATAAATATTATTGTATTCCATAATACTATAAAATAATTTCTACAATAATATTTTTGAATCCCATGACATAAGAACATAATCATTCCACCACTTTGTTGTCATACTCAACATCAAATATAGTGATATATTGTGATATAACTTTGTATTTTTTACTTAAAAGGTCCTTGGGGTCCATAATCACCCATAAACTTTAGATTAGGGAATTGGATTGGAAAATTACCCATTTCCATGCACTTGTAGCATTGAAGTATGGGTGGGGTGTTCTCGGTATTCTTTTCCCTATTCACATCATTAGAAATATTATTTCCATTAATTTGACACTCATCTGGTTAGTGAAATTTTCTTACGCACTAATAATATTTTCTAGTACTCTTATGAAAATCTCCACCATGCTTTATTCCACACATTGATAATATAGAATTATTCATCATCTTTTCGACCTTGTTTTGAGATTTTCCCATGAACTCTATACTTTGTTTCTTTTCAAAACCATTATATTTATATGTAACCTGAACATCCATTTATATGTTAATATAATGAGGCATTGTCTCTTCATTGTTATTAATTTCACTTGTAACTAATTCCCTTTTAAGAATTGGTAATAATCCAATAATAATCGATAAACTTTACATTCAGGATTGATGATAAAACCAGAATCATACCTTGCGTGTCTTGTAAAAGTTACCTCATATGTAACAATAGATTTATCATCCTTTTTCATAAGCTCAAGGATCTACGTTTCCCTCTCTGATCAAATTGTCACGACCCCCTCCCCACAAAGTGTACCCTCCTGGGCCGGTAATGTGAGAAGGGAGATAATGACCCCCGAGTCCCGCCTCCAGTAGGCCCCGGGTTGGCGACTACCACCAAGGGTATAATAAACATACAAATGGGAGGCATTACCCTCTAAGAGAACACATGCAGAAGAGAGAGATAGAATAGACTCCAACCAACTCCAACTCAGAACTGAAATATAAAAAAAACCATGTACATATATGAAATGTCATGCAAAAGTACTACAACTGAAAGGGAAAACTAAAAGTACCCAAAATAAAGTAAAACGACAGCGACCACAAGCCCGAACAGCTCCTCCTCCAACCGCAAGCTAGTAGTAACCAGCTTGATCTCCAACCTGCTCCAAGTGACCTGAAAAACAGTTTATATGTACATAGGGTGAGTATAACCGTATACTCAGTAGGATCCTCCCCAAGACTCTCGTGCAAATGTAAAGAAAGCATGCTAAAGCCCAGTGAACAACAAGTGAAACTAAGTCGTCCTAAACAGGTATACTATGTTCCCAACCTCACCATGGCTACTCTCACCAAGTAACGCATACAAGAATATAGCATATAGTAAATAATATCAAGGGTACCCCGCTACTACTTCCCCACTGGTTTTCCGCTTTTCCCCAACAACATACGTCCTGTGCATCTCTCTCCAAAGGCTTGCCCACAGACACCTGGGCTAAGCTCCACAATCTGCACCTCGTGCACCACAAAGGCTTGCCCGCAGACACCTGGGCGAAGCACCACACCGTCCTCACAAGAAAAAGTAACCAGGTAATTTCCGGGAGCCACCACAGCTCGCATAACGTGTATCATACGTCGGGTATAATACCTCATGCCATTACAACCCATACTCCGAGTAAGGATCCTCAAGCCATCATAGCCTATACACGTTACACCTATAGTAGTCCGTAGGATACTATATCCAGAATATATGTGTGTGAATAACCACAAGCCATTATAGCCCTCTACACACATATATGGGGTAACTAACCACTGTGCCTCATGGAACAAGTATCTACCAAGAGAAGAGAGAGCGGGGCCAAAGGGGGTAGTCAGCCATTCCACCTCCCATCAGAATGTTGGGGAAAACACCCCCCAGGGCTCAGAATCCCCAGGGTGTCAGTTGCCCTTACCGACAGGGTGGAGTAGCGTATAGAAACACAAAAAGTACAGAATATATAGGTAACTCACATCCACACTATGGGCATTACCTAGTCTTAGATACAACTGCAGCTAACGTCTCTCAGACTCCAGGCTGCTACTTCAAAGACTAGGTATCCTACAAGCACACAACCATTTGAAGTGCTTTATTAGATTACTCCACTCTCATTTTATTAGTTCCATTGTACGTTAATTAATACTTTAAACATTAATTAAGAATGAACAATTCCACATTATACTGAAATGGCATCACATTCAAAAACAACTGCTCCTATTTAAGATTCACATCACCTTTAAATTCCAGCATCTCCATCCCCGTGGATTTTCACCATTTAATCAAACATTCATTACAGAATTACTTTTACACATTCCCAGGCATTCTAGAAAAGCATCCTATGCTTCTAAACACAAAGGAGGCTCAACACGGTGAATAGATATACTACCCGTCGAGTCTTTGCCGCCTATAGAAAGAGCATATACCCATTCTCCCTCGAGAGGCTAAACACAGAAAGCACGTGGCATACCCCGCGCGTCTTCGCCTACTTCGGAAGAAGGGTAGCAAGACCAGCTGCCTTGAGCAGTGGGGAAAAGCAAAGCAGATTAACATTCAAGAAAACCGTAGGTAACCAGCAACCACATCCATCCCATTCCATTACCCCTGGTGTCCTCCCCGACACCCACATGCATAAACTGATGCATCTCGCCACTCTAGGCGTCATCTGCGGCCATAACCACAAGGCCTCCATGCCTCCACATATCACAACAACCATCCAGGATCACATCACATCACAAGCAGCAGGAAAACAAACATCACATCACGGGGTCTTGACCCTTTAACAAACAAGAGGGTAACTCAAAACCCTTTTAGAAATTCCCACATAATCTGTTCTCTAATCCATATTGAATTAACAGATTTGTTATTTGTAGGTTCCAATCATGGATACCTAATCAGTAAGCTATCACAATTAAACAAACATGCTTACTTCCCTAATTTGATTATCCTCAAATTAGAACTACAACAACGGCAACAACCAGATTCATTTACATGCCTCTTTATCATTAGCCAATTAATTAACAATTAATTCCGGCTTTACGTTCGTTATCAATTTCTATCATGAACGAACAACGAAACAAAGAAACATATATATCACTATATCTAGGAAAACATGTGGCAAACCATTATCATGGTATAAATCAACAACATGCGATCAACCAATTCTTTTAATCCAGTTCAAGTATTTAATTAGGTCAATTTCATTGTGATCCAAAGAGATAAATCATGCTAATTCTACGATTGCACATATACAATTAGAGAAGCCATGAATCCCCTACCTCGAAGAGTTCTTGACGTCCATTATCCACACAACAGGTCACGATCCTCCCCTCGTGACAACTGCATCCACCGGAGGATCCTTATATCGAAGATTGATCGACACGGCTCGGTTGCATCCAACAGAGCAGAACTGATCCTAGGAGTAAAGGTTGATTGTGCAACTCCTATGGAAAGGATTGAAAGGTTCAAGCGTCTCTTAGCCGAGAAAAAAGGAAAAGAACAAGGGAGAATGATATCTCGTCCCTTTTTTAAGATATAACGAGGCGACGGTTTAAGATCTGGTTAATTCTCTATTAAAAACGGATCGTATTAACCCACGCGGTTTGACCAAGTAAAACATTCAAAGCCTTAGGAATAATTAATATAGGATTTATGGCATTTGAATCGGCCTTAAGAATCCTTAAAATAAGGCTTTAAAATTATTTTACGTCAAAGGAAATGTAAAAAGGGGAAAAACTGTAGGAGTCTGGAAACACTGTTCACCCACTGTTACTATACATGAAACCGATCTGTGAAACCGATCTGTGACACTGATCTGTGAAACCGATCTGTGAAACTGATCTGTCACACCGATCTGTGAAACCGATCTGTGAAACCGATCTGTGAAACCGATCTCTGAAACTGATCTGTCACACCGATCTGTGAAACCGATCTGTGAAACCGATCTGTGAAACTGATCTGTGAAACCGATTTGTCAGACCGATCTGTGAAACTGATCTGTCACACCGATCTGTGAAATTGATTTGTCACACCGATCTGTGAAAACGATCTGTGAAAATGATCTGTCACACCGATCTGTGAAACCGATCTGTGAAACTGATCTGTGAAACTGATCTGTCACACCGATCTGTGAAACCGATCTGTGAAACCGATCTATCACACCGATCTGTGAAACTGATCTGTCACACCGATCTGTGAAACCGATCTGTGAAACCGATCTGTCAGACCGATCTGTGAAACTGATTTGTCACACCGATCTGTGAAACCGATTTGTCAGACCGATCTGTGAAACCGATCTGTCAGACCGATCTGTGAAACCGATCTGTCAGACCGATCTCTGAAACCGATCTGTCACACCGATCTGTGAAACCGATCTGTCAGACCGATCTGTGAAACCGATCTGTCACACCGATCTGTCAGACCGATCGGTGAGACCGATCTGTTACTGTTCATAAAACTGGAAACACTGTTCACAGAACTGGAAAATTGGCAAAGTGTTGGGGATAAGTCCCCTTGGCCTCCCGGAACACCTCCAACACCAAAATTCCACAATGTAATGGACCAGAGAGGTCCAGTCCATTACATTAGATACCTCTCAAAACATTCTCGTCCTCGAGAAATAAAAACCAACCCAGAAGAAAAGAGGGGTCCGAACAACCACCCCATAAGATACCTCTCAGGGGAAAACCACCATGAGTTGTTCGAAATCTGGAACAAAACTACGACATCCGGGAGTATGGGAACAAACAATCCATACCCAAACAATTCAAACATTACATCACATCAAAGTTAGATAAATAAAACATGAAAGATCTAACCAGAGTGGAAACATCATTACATGAAAGGAGTTAAACATTAAACAACTCTGGGTACTGAGCACGTATCTGTGACTCATGCTCCCAGGTACTCTCCTCCATGCCACCGTGTCACCACAAGACACGAACTAAGGGGATAGAACGCCCACACAACACCTTCTCCTTGTGGTCTTGGATCTCCACAGGTCTCTCCTCGAAGGTTGCATCATCATCAATATCGATCTCTCCCCAATCGATAACATGAGATTTATCATGAAGATAACGACAGAGCTCTGATACATGGAAAACATCATGTATCTGACTCATGTGAGGGGGAAGTGCTACTCGATATGCCATAGCTCCAACATGATCCAACACCTCGAAAGGCCCAACAAAACGGGGTGAAAGCTTACTTCCACAACCAAACCTTCGCTGCCCACGATGGGGAGTCACCTTTAGAAACACATGATCCCCAACATTAAACTCTAAGGGTCTCTTTCTTTGATAAGCATAAGATTTCTGACGATATTGTGCTGTCTTCATCCTCTCATGAATCACCTGAACCATCTCTATTGTATTCTGCACTAGTTCGGGTCCGAGAATTGCTGACTCTCCGACCCCAGTCCAGCACAATGGAGAACGGCATGGCCGGCCATACAAGGCTTCAAACGGTGCCATGCCGATGGAAGAGTGAAAACTATTATTGTAAGCGAACTCTACCAAGGGTAAGTGCTTCACCCATGAACCTCCAAAATCAAGAACACAAGAGCGCAACATGTCTTCAAGATTCTAGATTGTTCGCTCTATCTGACCATCCGTTTGAGGATGAAAAGCAGTGATAAGGCACAGTTGAGAGCCAAAAGCATGCTGGAGACCTCTCCACACCCTAGAGGTAAAACGAGGATCTCGATCAGAAATAATCGTCTTAGGAACTTCGTGAAGCCTCACCACCTCCACCAGATACTACCTCAACAAAACTTCCACTGAGCTCGACTCCTTGATCGCTATGAAGTGGGATGATTTTGTTAAACGATCCACTACCACCCATATAGCATCATGTCCTCCCGGAGCTCGAGGTAAACATGTAACAAAGTCCATTGAGATATCCTCCCACTTCCACTGAGGAATCTCTAAGTGCAGGTGAAGACCACCAGGAACACGGTGTTCGGCCTTCACCTTCTGGCAGACTAAACATCGAGACACACATTCTTCAACTGTATGCTTCAGCCCGGGCCACCAAAACTGACTCCTCAAGGATCGGTACATCTTCATCACACCAGGATGTACCGCCAAGGGTGAACTATGGAAATCTCGTAGAACCGTCTCACGCATCGCCAAGGGAACAAAAATCCTGCCATGATTCAACACTCGGTGTTGTTCATCCTCCGACCAACCATCAGGGGCCTCACCACATACAACTCTGTCTCTCCAAACATCCACCTCTAGATCACCCAACTGAGACTCTTCCACCTTCTGCATCTGGGATGACTGCACCGTCATCTGGAAAAGACAACCTCTTCCCCCAACTTCTCCCATATCAAGATTCAAAGCTGATATCTCTTCCATAACTCTCCAGGAATCACCAGATTCATGCACAACATCATTACGTGACTTTCGGCTCATTGCATCAGCAACAACATTACCTTTTCCAGGTGTATACGATATTTCGAAGGCGTATTCCTACAAGAGCTCCATCCACCGATGCTGCCTCAAGTTCAAGTCACGTTGGGAGAAAACATACCTCAAACTCTTATGATCGGTGAAAACCACAAAGCGCTCGCCAATGAGGTAATGTCTCCACAAATTCAGCGCAAACACCACGGCTGCCAACTCAAGAACATGGGTGGCATAGTTGCGTTCATGGGGACGTAACTGCCAAGACCCATAAGAAACAACTGACCTCTGCTGCATGAGAACACAGCCTTGCCCCAGATGTGAAGCATCACAGAAAACATCAAACTGGACTCCCTCCGCTGGAAGACAAAGGAATGTAGCACTTACCAACTTCTCCTTTAGATATTCGAAAGCTGCCTGACACTGATCAGTCCATATGAACGCTTGATCCTTCTTGGTCAATGCTGTCAGAGGAGTCGCAACTCGGGAGAAATTGGCTACAAATCTCCTATAATAGCCTGCGAGACCAAGGAAACTTCGCACCTCTGACACGGTCTTGGGGGCTGTCCAAGACACCACTGCTTCTATCTTCGAAGGATCCACAACTACTCCCTGTTGGGACACAACATGTCCCAAGAAACGAACTTCTCGAGCCCAGAACTCACACTTGGACAACTTCCCATACAACCGATGTCGGCGAAGAACTCCCAAAACGGCTCGTAGATACTCTTCATGCTCCTCTTCAGATGTGGAGTACACAAGGATGTCGTCGATAAAGACCAAAACAAACTTGTCCAGGAATTCACGGAACACAGCATTCATCAACCCCATGAAAACAGTTGGAGCATTCGTTACGCCGAATGGCATTACAACAAACTCATAATGCCCATGACGACAACGGAAAGCAGTATTCGGGATATCCTCATCCTTTACACGCATCTGATGATATCCTGACAGCAAGTCTCTTTTTGAGAACCAACTTGCACCCTTCAGTTGATCGAATAGGTCATCAATCCGCGGGAGAGGATAGCGGTTCTTTATTGTCACTTTGTTTAACCGACGATAATCAACGCACAACCGCAAACTGCCATCAGCCTTTTTCACAAACAAAACTGGTTCACCCCACGGTGACACACTTGGCCGAACAAAACCACACTGCAACAGACCGTCGAGATGAATACGTATCTCTCGTAACTCAAAAGGGGCCATCCTATACGGAGACATAGAGATAGGAGACGCTCCCAGTTGTAGCTTGATCCCAAACTCGATCTCTCATCGAGGGGGTGAGGATACAACCTCTTCTAGAAAGACGCTAGGGTACTCCTCTACGACCCTAGGAAACTGTAACTGTTGAACCTCTGAAGAACTCAGCATCATCCCAGCCATCATGGATGATAAGGATGAATCTCATCTATGACTCATCCGAGGATCTCTCTCACCAACAAACACTACTTCCTCTCCGTCTTCATCAATGAAAACGACCTTCTTCCTGTAGCAATCCACAACAGCATGCACCGAATACAACCAATCCATGCAAAGAATGTCATCATATGGTTGTATTCGCAAACATAGGAAATCTCCCCAAGAGCGGTGCTGCCCCAACACTAGCTCACAGTCTCTACATACTTCAAACAAGCTAGCTCTACCTCCAACTGGCGTAGTCAACGCCAAGGGCACTGGAAGCCTCTCTACCTCAAGTCCCAAAGCGTGGAAAAGGGTAGGGGATATAAAGGAGTGTGTCTCTCCTGAATCAAACAAGGCATACACCAAGTTAGAAAACAAGCAAAGGGTACCTCGGACGACGTCTGGCTCGCCTGGAGCTGGCAACGCTAGAGCATGAAGCTGACCACGACCACCTCCACGACCTCTCTGACCCGGATGACGACCACCACCACGGCCGCGCTCTACTCTTTGAGGACGGGGAGCGTCATGGGGTTGTCCTCTGCCTGCTCCATCTACCCTCTGGTGATCTAATGCTGGTGCAACCTGCTACTGCTGCCTCGGCTGGAACTGCCTCAATGGAGGAACCTGGAGTGGAGCGCCTGGTGCATGATGACTGCTCTGAAAAGTCGGGCACTCCCGCTGCTGATGACCACGACCACCGCAACAAAAACAAGCGTCTGATCCCTTGGAATAGGCCTGAGAGTCGCTGCCTTCGGAGAAACGAGATGGGAAGGGTTGGGACCTACCCGTAGGTGAACGTAAACTCTTCTATCCTGAAAACCGGGAATCCCGGACCACAGCTCTGCTTCATGAGGAATCATGACGATTCCCCTCTCGTGATGATCTGGTCCTGGTCAATGTCCTCTCAACAACCTCTGCCCTTGCCAGCACCTCAAGATATGTCTTCAGCATAAATGGGGTGACCTGGCGCTGGATCTCTGGACGCAAAGCCTCCTTGAAATGCCTCGCCCTGGCCTCATCATCTGGTAACAGGTCTGAAGCATATCGTAGAAGGTTCCTGAAACGGATTCCAAAATCTTGAACACTGTAGCTCCCCTGTCGAAGGGTGAGTAGCTCCTGGCGACTGGACGCCTTCGCAGTTGATGAAAGAAACTCGACTCTAAACCTGTCTCGAAACTCCTCCCATGAGATCACTGACTCCTCACGATCCCCGAGGAACAAGAACCACCACTGTCTCGCTGCTCCACGCAACATCGTCACAACCAAGGACACCCAGTGTTCCTTCTGAGCACGAATCAAACTGAAGCCTATCTCGACCTCCTCCAACCAGTCTTCTGTGACTGAATCTGAAACGGAGCCCCCGTACATCTGTAGACTCTGGCGCTGGAACTCTCGGAGTGTCTTCCTCCAAGTGTCATCATCGTCAACCTCTACCCAGCGGCGATCTGCTGGAATAGCCTGCTGGGTACCTTCTGCGCAAACCTGACGAGGACGTCGACCTGGAGCCATACCTGTAAAATAACAACCGTTAGAGCTCCTAAGCCTGGAATATGGAAGACTCAACATTAATTAATTAATTGTTTTGTTTTATTAATTTTAGGTTACCTATCCCAAGGTCTACCCATTCCAACACAGGTGCAAAAAATAATGATGCATGATCCTTTCCTAGGTCTCTACCCTGCAACCAGTATCACTTTGTTTAGTAGCCATCGTAAACTTAAAGGTCCATGAAATAGATCATAGGGGGCCCTGAACGCCTATGTCTTTACCGGTCTCCAGTGTTTACCCCACTTGCTAATCATGAATGACACTGTTGCCCTACCATCCCATGCATCCTCACCTATGCCTAACTCCAAACTCCATCCTATCCCTCAACCAGACCTTTGATACCACTCTATCACGACCCCCTCTCCACAAAGTGTACCCCTCCTGGGCCGGAAATGTGAGAAGGGAGATAATGACCCCCGAGTCCCGCCTCCAGTAGGCCCCGGGTTGGCAACTAGCACCGAGGGTATAATAAACATACAAATGGGAGGCATTACCCTCTAAGAGAACACATGTAAAAGAGAGAGATAGAATAGACCCCAACCAACTCCAACTCAGAACTGAAATATAAAAAAAACCAAGTACATATATGAAATGTCATGAAAAAGTACTACAACTGAAAGGGAAAACTAAAAGTACCCAAAAGAAAGTAAAACGACAGCGACCACAAGCCCGAACAGCTCCTCCTCCAACCGCAAGCTAGTAGTAACCAGCTTGATCTCCAACCTGCTCCAAGTGACCTGAAAAACAGTTTATATGTACATAGGGTGAGTATAACAGTATACTCAGTAGGATCCTCCCCAAGACTCTCGTGCAAAAGTAAAGAAAGCATGCTAAAGCCCAGTGAACAACAAGTGAAACTAACTCGTCCTAAACAGGTACACTATGTTCCCAACCTCACCATGGCTACTCTCACCAAGTAACGCATACAAGAATATAGAATATAGTAAAGAATATCAAGGGTACCCCGCTACTACTTCCCCACTGGTTTTCCGCTTTGCCCCAACGACATACGTCCTGTGCATCTCTCTCCAAAGGCTTGCCCGCAGACACCTGGGCTAAGCTCCACAATCTGCACATCGTGCACCACAAAGGCTTGCCCGCAGACACCTGGGCGAAGCACCACACCGTCCTCACAACCAAAAGTAACCAGGTAATTTCCGGGAGGCACCACAGCTCGCATAACGTGTATCATACGTCGGCTATAATACCTCAAGCCATTACAGCCCATACTCCGAGTAAGGATCCTCAAGCCATCATAGCCTATACACGTTACACCTATATTAGTCTGTAGGATACTATATCCAGAATATATGTGTGTGAATAACCACAAGCCATTACAGCCCTCTACACACATATATGGGATAACTAACCACTGTGCCTCATGCCACAAGAATCTACCAAGAGAAGAGAGAGCGGGGCCAAAGGCGGTAGTCATCCATTCAACCTCCCATCAGAATGTTGGGGAAAACACCCCCCCAGGGCTCAGAATCCCTGGGGTGTCAGTTTCCCTTACCAACAGGGTGGAGTAGCATATAGAAACACAAAAAGTACAGAATATATAGGTAACTCACATCCACACTATGGGCATTACCTAGTCTTAGATACAACTGCAGCTAACGTCTCTCAGACTCCAGGCTGCTACTTCAAAGACTAGGTATCCTACAAGCACACAACCATTTGAAGAGCTTTATTAGATTAATCCACTCTCATTTTATCAGTTCCACTGTACGTTAATTAATTCTTTAAACATTAATTAAGAATGAACAATTCCACATTAAACTGAAATGGCATCACATTCAAAAACAACTGCTCCTTTTTAAGATTCACATCACCTTTAAATTCCAACATCTCCATCCCCGTGGATTTTCACCATTTAATCAAAAATTCACTACAGAATTACTTTTCCACATTCCCAGGCATTCTAGAAAAGCATCCTATGCTTCTAAACACAAAGGAGGCTCAACACTGTGAATAGATATACTACCCATCGAGTCTTTTCCACCTATAGAAAGAGCATATACCCATTCTCCATCGAGAGGCTAAACACGAAAAGCACGTGGAATACCCCGCGCGTCTTCACCTCCATCAGAAGAAGGGTAGCAAGACAAGCTGCCTTGAGCAGTGGGGAAAAGCAAAGCATATTAACATTCAAGAAAACCGTATGTAACCAGCAACCACATCCATCCCATTCCATCACCCCTGGTGTCCTCCCCGACACCCACATGCATAAACTGATGCATCTCACCACTCTAGGCGTCATCTGCTGCCATAAGCACAAGGCCTCCATGCCTCCACATATCACAACAACCATCCAGGCTCACATCACAGTACAAGAAGCAGGAAAACAAACATCACATCACGGGCTCTTGACCCTTTAACAAACAAGAGGGTAACTCAGAACCCTTTTAGAAATTCCCACATAATCTGTTCTCTAATCCATATTGAATTAACAGATTTGTCATTCGTAGGTTCCAATCATGGATACCTAATCAGTAAGCTATCAAAATTAATCAAACATGCTTACTTCCCTAATTTGATTATCCTCAAATTAGAACTACAACAATGGAAACAACCAGATTCATTTACATGCCTCTTTATCTTTAGCCAATTAATTAACAATTAATGCTGGCTTTACATTCGTTATCAATTTCTATCATGAACGAACAACGAAACAAAGAAACATAGATATCACTATATCTAGGAAAACACGAGGCAAACCGTTATCACGGTATAAAGCAACAACATGCGATAAACCAATTCTTTTAATCCAGTTCAAGTATTTAATTAGGTCAATTTCATTGTGATCCAAAGAGACAAATCATGCTAATTCTACGATTGCACATATAAAATTAGAGAAGCCATGAATCCCCAACCTCGAAGAGTTCTTGACGTCCTTTATCCACACAACAGGTCACGATCCTCCCCTCGTGACAACTGCATCCACCGGAGGATGCTTATATTGAAGATTGATCGACACGGCTCGGTTGCATCCAACAGAGCAGAACTGATCCTAGGTGTAAAGGTTTATTGTGCAACTCCTACGGAAAGGATTGAAAGGTTCTAGCGTCTCTTAGCCGAGAACAAAAGAAAAGAACAAGGGAGAATGATATCTCGTCCCTTTTTTAAGATTTAACGAGGCGACGGTTTAAGATCCGGTTAATTATCCATTATAAACGGATCGCATTAACCCACAGAGTTTGACCATGTAAAACATTCCAAGCCTTAGGAATAATTAATATAGGATTTATGGCATTTGAATCGGCCTTAAGAACCCTTAAAATAAGGCTTTAAAATTATTTTACATCAAAGGAAACGTAAAAAGGGGCAAAACTGTAGGAGTCTGGAAACACTGTTCACCCACCGTTACTGTACATGAAACCGATCTGTGAAACCGATCTGTGAGACTGATATGTGAAACCGATCTGTGAAACTGATCTGTCACACAGATCTGTGGAACCGATCTGTGAAACCGATCTGTGAAACCGATCTGTGAAACCGATCTGTCACACCGATCTGTGAAACCGATCTGTGAAACCGATCTGTGAAACCGATCTGTCAGACTGATCTGTGAAACTGATCTATCACACCGATCTGTGAAACTGATCTCTCACACCGATCTGTGAAACCGATCTGTGAAACTGATCTGTCACACCGATCTGTGAAACCGATCTCTGAAACCGATCTGTGAAACCGATCTGTGAAACCGATCTGTCACACCGATCTGTGAAACCGATCTGTGAAACCGATCTGTCACACCGATCTGTGAAACGGATCTGTCACACCGATCTGTGAAACCAATCTGTGAAACCGATCTGTCAGACCGATCTGTGAAACTGATATGTCACACCGATCTGTGAAACCGATCTGTCAGACCGGTCTGTGAAACTGATCTGTCAGACCGATCTGTGAAACCGATCTGTCACACCGATCTGTGAAACCGATCTGTCAGACCGATCTGTCAGACCGATCGGTGAGACCAATCTGTCAGACCCTTCGGTGAGACCGATCTGTTACTGTTCATAAAACTGGAAACACTGTTCACAGAACTGGAAAATTGGAAAAGTGTTGGGGATAAGTCCCCTTGGCCTCTCGGAACACCTCCAACACCAAAATTCCACAGAGTAATGGACCGGAGAGGTCCGGGCCATTACACAAATAATATGAGGTAAATAATTTTTGAAACATATGTTCCTAAACTCATCCAATTCCATGGATTCAATTTCAGCTTGTTGCCTTGTATTCTTGATTATAGTTCACCACTGGATGTCATCTCGTTCTAAACTATAATAAACCAAAATGACTGTATCATTTTCTAAATAATGAAGTATGGAAAATATATTTTCATTGGTACTAATCCATTGTTCAGAAATACGTGGATCCAAAGACCCAATAAATGATGCTTGATGTTTCCTTATGAAGGACTCAACCAAATGTTGTTCCCTTCTCTACACTTTTGAAAGTTCAAAACTATTTATAGATTGTGTAGGTATGGAAATATGTTTTTCCAATCCATATCCCATAAAGTTTGGTTTCTCAAGAAAACTATAATTTTCATTTCCCAGTGCATGTAACATTAACATGGTTTTTTCAGGTTCTATCAATTGCATAAACCCAAAAAATAATAGGGTGAGAGGAAAATATCATACTAAGAAAACAACATAATTAAGCAGGATTACTTTCAATATCTATCATCTTTGGTTTAATCCAAGGTTATTCATGATCATTACTATAATTATCGGACTACATCATATTATTAGAAATACCCTTAGGTAAATCTCTTGACATAGCTTACAAATATATCTAGGTATCTCACTATTTTTTTTGCATCCTAGTTTCCAATGGTTAACTAAACCATCACATTGATACCAACTCTAACGACTGAAGCATGACATACATGTACATTACATTAATTTTAAAGAATACATAATACATGACATAATTATATTCCAAAAATCCACATTAGATTACAGTATTTTGAATCTTGGAACAGAATATTCTAACTTGGTGAAGGATTTTCAAATTCTCCCATAAAGATCACCCCATTTTGGTTTACTACCCAAAACAATCCTTTATATCCTATGGAAAATAAAACCCAAAAAATTATGAGCCAAAATGATCAGGATGGGTATACATGGGGAAAAATTCATAAAAAATAATGTTAAAACATAATGTTTAAATATCAAAATATTTTGTCATGAAATTAATATTTGTATTACCTAAGGCATTGATTATAAGGGAACATTAACCATGATTAAATAACATTGGCCTAATCATGGAATGATGGAAAAGAAATTAGCACATATAATGATTTTCTTAGTATCCAAGTCATTATTTTAAAGACCCTAATATCATAAAAACACCATTTATTAATGTTATTTATTTTCTGTTCCAGCCAAATATTACTGAACTTGATTTACTTATCGTTCTATCCATGTATTATTGAACCAGATTTACTATCCTTTCCATTCATGTATATATCATGAGATATAAATATTTACCCAATGAATTGGAGGGAGATATAGGTCCCACCCATCTCATTATGACATAATTATTACATGTTCCACAAAAGGATAAATCATTCACCATAGCATAACCCATTAAATAAAATTGGTTTCTTAAAAACCATTCCATAATAATACATATAATATAAAGGGATTTAAAAAAATAATTCCATAATAGACACAACAAAATGAAATTTATCATATGGATATATACATAAACCTATGTCATCATAGATGGCAATTAATTTTAATTAAATACATGAACTTAATTCCAGAGGAATATATCATTCCAATTTAAAAAACTCTTTCTTTTATCAAAATTTTGATAAATTAGAAAACAAAAAAATCTAGTTGAATATAATATTGAAATTCCATAGAAGAAGCTTCATTGAAATAAGGTGTCATGAAACTGTAAAAATCCATTCGTGTTGTATAATAAAAAATGGCATTTTCTCGTACTTTTTTTAGAAAAGTCAAAAAGTACCTCACATGGAAAATATATGATTCCATCCATACCATTTAATAAAAATTAACCAATGGGTAAAATTGACTTTAAAATATATTAGAAGAGTAAAAATAATATTATATATTTATAAAACCTTTAAATGGATAATAAATATACCCCAATAAATACATAAGCATAAACAACATCTGAAAATATTGAGATTGAAAAATTATCCCACACATTAATAACGATTTGTTAGGTATGTGTCTGAAACATCTATATAGTAGGTTTAAACTTATTATTAACTTGTATCATAACCAGAATTATATTTATCATATCATATATGATTGTCTTATGACTTTATATTACCCATTTATTTACTAATTCAATTATTAAACTACATTTGGTAATAATTGTTTTATTTATTGTACGTGTTTTGACTTGTTATTATTGATCTTATTACATAGATGATTGTCTACATATATTAATAATGTAAAATATGACTTATATATCATAAACATTTTGTATATAAATATAAATAATATATAGATAAATGAAATGGAATACACCGTTCAAGGAGATGATAGGCCATATGTACGCATGAACGATGATTCTGTTTCCTTATTGAATTGAATAGAAGAAAGTATTTAACATATATATAATTCAAGTAGCATTATTATATCTTTTATCTCATACTTATTTATTATATATACCTTATAATCATTCTGAATGGTTAACATGGATAATGAATGTCATCACATCGTGGAGACAGTAGGCCGTACATATTCATGAGCGATGATATCATTCACTTAATGGTTAAATATAATTTAACTGGATAGAATATTAATTATACAGAATAGTTTTCAAGTTATATTAATTATTTACCACCATTATAGTCATCATTATACCAAACAAAATTTTTTATTTTTGAATTACAAATTACACAAGGGCGTGGAGACGGTAATTTGTACATGTGCAGGAACGATGAATGTGTTTTTCATAGGATGGATAAAAGGAGGTATAAGGTCTTAAAATTATTATAATAATGTATCATCATGTATAATATACTAGATTTGTGAATTTATTATGGGATCAACATAATAATATTATGTATAATTAGAAAATAATTTTGAATGAGGTGATAAAACAATTACCTCATTTTTGAGAATCTCCATTTGATTTTCACAGAAGGAATCATTTGGATGGAAGACATTCAGATATGTTTCCTTTAAGATGAAGGATGGGATTTTTTGAGAGTAAATGGATGGTTTTGGTCAGATAAAATGATATTTATTGGTTTGATTAAAAGAAAATGATATGTTCACTTTTATAGGAGAGGAGAGGGGAACATTATAAAAGTGTTTAAATATTAAATTATTATAAATTTATTTTTGGTTTATAATGGACCCAAACCCATTTATTTGGATTATAATAATATTATGGGTCGAAATTCTCCCATATAATAGTATTTAGATAGTTTTAGGTTACAGAATTATCATTATCTTGTATCATTAACCTTTACTTAAAATCATAAGCTCTTACCATGTCATATTATATTTTCATAATATATGGTTACAATAGATACTATAAAATCACAAGAGATGAAAAAGTGGATAATTAATGAAATTTGTAAGATTATATAATTCATTTTTCCTAATATAATATTTTTAGGACTATAATGTCCCTTAATAAAATACTACTTTTTTTAAATACACATTTTTTTTTAATTTTGACACAATTTAGTAATTGATTTTTGTTAAAGTCATAAAAACATTATTCATAAAAAATCAACATTAACCCAAATATAACACATAATATTATTCCATAAATTTTTTTTATGGAATATTAATGTCAAATTATATTTATTTTAATATTTATAATGTCATTTAACTGAATACTTCATTAATAAGGTCATCTCTACCATATCAAAGTGTCATAAATAAATAAATTTATATAATTTCTAAAAATTATAAATCAAATAACATGAAGTAGGAAAAGTTTTTATCTTTCTAAATAATAATTCTATTTATATAAATCATTTATATAACCCAATATTAAATATGTTTTATTAATTGATAAATGTTTCTGTGGTATTTCACATTACATTAAATTAAAAACTCTAAAAGGTCATTACCACACCCAAGTGCCTCCATGGGGTCCTAAAATTAATAGAAGGATTCTGATGGTAAGAAATATCTCAAAAAATGGACTAGGACATGTTTTATGGATGAATTATATTATTATAATATTATTATATTTAACGTTATTTAGCTGATTTATCTTTTAACCATGGTTAATAAAAATAATTACTGAAGATACTATTCATTTTGTCTAAAAATAAAAGGTACATATTTAAACAATTTGGAACTTATGATTCCCAATATAGTATTAATTTTTCTAAATTCAAGACATAGAATTTGATGAAATAAATTTAACATTAATTCCCATTGTGAAAACCAGATGTAGGTTCTTAAGAAATAAAAACAATCAAAAGATTGACATATTTTTGTATAAAATTTAAAAGTAAAATTACCTTTTATGACCAACATTGAATTAAATTATAAAAAAGAAATAATCGTTTACACTTAAAAACCATTTTAAAAATAATTTAATTATTTTAAAAAAAAATAAAAATTGGTTGTTTGAATTAAAATACAGTATTTTCACTATTTATTAAAATAGGAATTTTATTCAAAAAAAAAAACAAAAAATTATACGAAATAAAATTTGGTTTACTTCTTTAAAATAGGAATTTTTTCATTTTGAATATATAATTGTGTTAAATACCTGATTTAAAATCTGTGCGCCATCAAAAGGCGGAAAAAATGATTTTTGGAAAAAATACATTATTTATCTGAAAAATTGAATTTATTATTCTATCATGTCTAGAAAATAAATAATATGGATGTTAATGTTATATAAATTTTAAAATTTGGTTAATACTATTTTTAGAATCTAGATTATTTCCCATTAAATAATAATATTTTAATATTAAATTGTTGTTTAGTGAAACTCGTTATTGAGTACTATGAAAGTTATTGAGGAAAGTCACAATTGCGTGTAATATAAGATAACTCAGGGTCACATCTAGTGGAAGATTACTGTGGTGTTATGTATCTCATAATCCTAAAATATTTCGTTTATACACTGATCAAAATCTATACATAGTGTCGTGTCAAGTTAATTCTGTCAAAAGAATGTGAAATTGTGTATAACACAAGCCACATATAGTGTAGAATATATAGGAATATAATACGGTGTTGCGTACAGTGCAAGATAATCTTGGGGTAGCATAAAACACTAGAAATCAAATAAATTAAAAAGTGTCGATCTCATAAAATCTCATGGTGGTACATTATACCTCCATAAAAATGAATTCCACCCCCATTATTCACCAGGGTTATAAAAGGTTTACTACTTGGATGTTTCTTTCATAAAAACCCCCATCGAGAAAACAGAATACTAAAACATCAATTTAGAAAAGAGATTTAGGAACCTCATAGATAAAAAAATTATCTCATCATTGTGTTTCCGCATAGGATATCATATATAGTAAAAGAAAACATGGATATATAAGAAAAATCTAACCATAATGTTTTGATGGATAGTTATAGAGAACAATGTTTTGAGAAACATAAAAACATGAAGGAAAAAATATGTGATGATTCATAGGACAATTTGATTCATCTAATTAGAATGTAATATGATAGAATTTTATGTTTTCAAGATCCTTTCACTAATGTTGAGGAAATATTCATGAGAATAAATAATTAAATGAATTTTGTACAATCTCATTATTGTTCATGGCTTCAAAAATTTCAACATCATCTTTTATTTAAAGAAATGATTTTTAATTTTCCAGTATTAAGTGTTAGCAGATCATGTTATAAAATGATAAGTCATTCCATGTTTCTCAACAAAAAGGATTGCACATGTAATAAAATATGAATAATTCCACCTATAGTTATAATAAATTAATCTAACAAACCTCAAACATAATATAACATACATTATCCATAAACAGATAACATTACAATCCATCCAAAAACTGAAAATATATAACATTAGAAAGAGGTGAAAATAGACATAACATCTATCTCCCATATCTCTTAAGGTAGTTCTATGTTTTCATATTATAAACTTGTTAATACCGTAATAAGGTATTTTCTTCAAACATGATAATAACATGAATTTCCATTGAACCATAGTGAAAACAAGAATTCATTCAAAATTAAATCATTCCAAAAATCAAAAATACTAAAAATTCAATATACTCAAACAATGATATAACTTTTTCCTTGTATCATTCGTGATGCCATTAATACTATCAAACATATCTTTATCTCATAATCTCTTCATTGTGCATATCATGTGATTTCAAAAAAAATATCAATCTCTTTTCTTGGTTACTGGTGCCATATACTTATGGAAAACCACAATGGACCAATATATAATTATTCTATTATTCCATAATACTATAAAAGAGATTCTACAACAATGTTTTGGAATCCCATTACATAAACAGACAATCATTCCACAACTTCGTTGTCATACTCAACATCACTAATAGGTAATGCATGTGATTTTCATTTGACAGTAGACTTAAGAGGTTGTTTTCATTGATAATCATCCATATTTCATGGATTAGAGATTTTTTTAGAATAATTCCCCATTATATTTCACTTTTATCATTGAAGTGTGGGTGGTGTGTTCTCGGTATTCTTTTCTCTTGTCACGTCATTTGTAGCCTTGCTCCTATTACAGTGGCACTCAAATACTCGATGGAATTATTTTCCACACTTAAAAAATTATCTAGTACTTTCAAGACAATCTCTACTAGGTTTCTATCCACACATTGAGAAAAAGGTAACATTCATCTTCTCATCACCATTTTTTCAGATATTCCCATTCACTCCATCTTTCATTTCCTGTCAAAACCATTATAAATATATGTAACACCGACTTCCATTTCTACCTTGACAGATCAATGAAAAATCTCTTTATATCTACTAACGTCTCTTATAGAAAATTTCCTATGAAGGCATTGATTTAATCCATTGAAGAATCAATCAAATTTACTTTTAGGTTTGATAATATAACAAAATGCATACCTTGAAAGTCCTGTAAAATTTTCCACATATGTACCAATAGATTCACTGTCATTTTTCTTAATCTCAACGACATAATTTTCCATATTTTTTTTGGAATATGAGGTTTGTACTTTTTAAAAAATAATTTCATGAAGTCATCCAATTCTATGGATTCAATTACATCGTGCCACCTTATATTCTGGATTATTGTCCACCACTAGTCCACTTCTCCTTCTAAACAATAAACAACCAAAATGAATTTTTCAGGTTTCTTAACAATGGTTGATGGAAAATATCATTTCAATAGTACTAATCTATTATTCAACAATAAGTGGATCAAAATACCAACTAAAATGAGGATGAAATTTCCTAAAGAAGGACGCAACCAAATGTAGTTCCCTTTTTTTCTCATTTGGAAGTTCAGAATGATTCATAGATTGTGTGTGTATAGAAATAATATTTTTCATTTCATCTCCCATAAAAAATTTTTTCTCAGGAAGACAATCATTTAATTTCACATCGCATTGATCATTAAAATGGTTCCTTCAGTTGCATTCAATGATCATTTCATTTACCAAAGTCAACAGTCTGAGTGAAAAAATCATACTAGGAAAACAACATAATCAATGGGTGCATTCAATCTCTTTAACCCGCTGTTTAATCCTAGGTTATTCATGATTGTTACCATAATTCTATGACTGTATCATATAGTTAGACATTCCATTAGGGACATCCCTAGACATACCTTATAAATATCTATAGGGATATCATTAATGTTTTTGGATCCTAGTTTCTAGTGGTTAAATAAACCTTTACTCTAATACAAACTGAAATGACCTAAGCATTACATACATGGAAATTACATTACATTTGCGAAATACATAATAAATGACACAAATATATTCCCAAATACTGTATTACATTAGTGTTTTTTGAAAATTGGAACATAATATTATAACTTGGTGAAGGATATTCAACATCACCCATTATAATATCCCCTTTTGTTTACATTCCAAAAACCATTCTTTATAACTTGGGGAAAATAAAACATAATAAATGGGAGATCTCAAATTCTCAGCCAGGGTAAACATGGAGAAAAAAACAATAAACATAATAATGTAAAATCATTAACATAATGTTTAAATACCAAAATCATATGTCATGAAGTAAATCATGGTTGTATATAAGGCATAGATCATAAATGATCATCATCAATGATTAAATAGAATTGGCATAAAACATGGAATTTTGGAATACAAATAAGAAAAAAACAATTTCTATAGTATTAAAGACATCTTTTCAAAGACAATCATCGTCGCCAAATTCTATTACTGAACCAGATTTACTTGTCGTTGCAACCATGAATTAATGAACAATTTTTACATACCCTTCCAGCCCTATATTACTAAAACTTATTTACATTCCATTCCATTCATATCTTTCAAATGAGATAAAAATATTTACCAATTGCATTGGAGGTATATATAGTTCCCACCAATCTCATAATTAAATCAATCTTACATGTGAAAAAAAATCATAAGTCATTCATCATAGCATAACCTATGAAATAAAATGGGTTTCTTAAACATCAGTCCATAATAATCCATATAAAATAAATGGATTTCATAAAAATAATTCCCACTAAAACCCAATAAAATAAAATTATTAATAGGGATAGAAATATAACCCTATGTTATCTTAGATGTAAATTACTTTTCAATAAAATAGTTGAACTTAATTCCTGTTGAAAATTACCATTCAATTTCAAAAAAAATTCTTTTCTTAAAATGACATGAAATTTAAAAAGAAACTTATTTTTTTGAAAATAAAATTGAAATCATGTAGAGGAATCTTCATAGAAATAACATGTCATGAAACTATAAAAATTCATTCACGTCATATATGTTTAAAAATACATTCTTCCAGTAGTCTTTCTAGAAAATGTCAAAAAGTTCCTCTTATGTAAAATGAATGAATGATTTATTCCATACCATTTAATAAAAATTTAAAAATGGGTAAATAGTCATTAAAAAAATAGAATAATATAAATAATATTATATACTTTGGAAACATTTTTGTGGTTGATAAATAAACCCCTATAAATACTTACATGTAAACAATCACGAATAATAAGGAGATTGTTAAATTATCCCTTACTATAGGTATGATTTGTTCTGTATTGTATAGAACACCTCTGTAGTTAGTTTATACATATTATTAACTTCTAACATAACCATAATAATAATTATGATACCAAATATGATTAACCTTTGACTTTATATGAACCATTTATTTTTTTAATTATGTGTTATAACGATGTTTTGGGAAATAATAGTTTTATTTAACATGCATGTTTTGACTTGTTACTCATTATTTTATTACATAGATCATGATTTAAATACTTTAATAATATTAAAACATAATTTTTATATAATAATCATTCAGTAAATAAATATTTATAATAGATAGATAAATTAAATGCAATACACTGTCCATTGAGACGGTAGGTCGTACGTATGATTGAAAGTTACTACATTTCCTTATTGAATTGAATGAATGAAAGTAAAAAACATATAAATATATATGTATACATAAGTCTCGTATCATTATTATGTCAAATATTTCATTCTTATTTATTATATATACTTTATAATCATTTTTGAATAGTTAACGTGAATAATGCATCGCATCTTGTTGTGGGGACGGTACGACATATGTATGCATGAGCGACGATATCATTCACTTAATGGTTAAATGGTATTGAATTGGATGGTACATTAATTAGAAAGAAATATTTCCATGTTATATTAATTATTTATATCCATTAATCTCAACATTAAACCAATCCAAATTATTTATTGTTGAATAACAAATTACATCACACCGTGGAGACATTATGGTGTACGTACGCAGACATTGTGATATCATTTTTCATAGGATGTATAAAAATAGGTATAAGATTTTCCAATAATTGTAAAAAAATATCATCATTTATATCAGGTGAGATTTATTACTTTTTTATGGAAACAAAATAATAAGTGTAAGTAGGAGAAAAAACGAATTTTGAAAGAGGTGATAAAACAATTACATCTTTTTCAAGAATCTCCTTTTTATTCGAAAACCATGTATCCGTAGGTTGGATTTCGTCCCAAAGGGTGGCCTATATGATGAATTGAGGAAAGTTGGGAGATAAAATAGGCACATTTTGGCCAAGAAAAATGGTTTTATAAGTGTGATTAAATGAAAATAAAAAGTACAATTTTTTAAGACAGGTGAGGGTCACTTTATGATAGTAGATAAATATTAAATTATTAAAAATTTATATTTAGTTTCTAATAGTCCCAAACTATATTATTTATTAGATGATATGATGATGGGTATTAATTCTCTCAACCAATAGGTTAGAGAAAATTTAGGTTTCAAAATTAACCTTATCTTTTAGCTTTAACAATTAGTTAAAAACATTAACATATGCAATGTCTTCTTGTATTTTGATAATTTAAGGATAGTATAGTAACTATAAAATTACCAGATAACCATAAGTGGATCATTAATAAAATTTATTACTTTATATAATTAAGTTGTAATAATATCATACTATTAACACTATTATTTCTTTAAATAAAATAGTATTTGTTTTAATAACCCATTTATATCAATTTTGACAGTATTATGAAATTGATTTTTTAATTCATAAAAAGATTATTCCATCGAAAATACTACATTAAATAAAATATATCATATTATATTAATCCATGAAATTATTGTATGGAATCATAATGTTAGAATTATATTTATTTTAATATTTATAATATAAATTATTTGAATTATTCCTTAATAAGGAAATCATTGCATCATCATTCTGTGATGAAAATTTTATTTATTTAATGTCTAAAAATTATAAAATAAATACAATTATGTAGGAAAAGTTTTTAGTTTCATAATTAATATTTAAAGTAAAATAAATAAATTATATATCAATATATTAAAAATACTTTTGTAAAAGATACATGTTTATTTATTTTTCCCTTTACATTAAATTAAAAATTCTAAAAATTCATTATCACACGCAAGTGTATCCTGGTGTCTTAAAACTGATCCAATGATATTAATGGTCAGAAATATCTCATCAAATAGTATTTAGAAATGTTTTAGCATAGTATTTTATTAATATAATATTATTTTTTACAATTGGTTACAAGATTTACCTTTAAAGCAAGGTAAATAAAAATAATTACTAAAGTTACTATTCATAATGTTTAAAAATAAAAGGTTATTGTAATGGCATAGAAAATGACTCGTTAAGGAGATTTCCACACACTCAGTTCTATCAAACTAAACCACTAAAATGGTGGCACATGTCGTGGTCGAACATAGAAATGGTGGCACTGTGACGGTGGCACTATGACGGTGGCATCGTAATTGTCAAACTATCACGCTCTCATAGAGAAATTGTGTCGCCACTGATGGTGGCACAAAGTGGGTGGCACCGTAACAGTCACCTGTCAGAATCTCACATCTAAACGGTGGCACCACTTAAGGTGGAACACTGAGCACAACATTGTGATAGTGGCACTGTGATTGTGGCACCACTTACAGTGTCTCACCCAACGAAAATTCCATGACCCCAGTAACCCAGATTCGGTGCATTATTACATAACATTGGAATGATACAAGGAATAATGACATGAAATACATATCAGTTTAGTAGCATTGAAAGTACTAGATACATTCATAAGATTTACATTACATCATGAAATAAAAACATCAACAACATTTTCCCCCTTTTGATCACCCTTATATCCATAGCCTATCCCTTTTGGTCAACCATAAAATACTTCATCACATCTTGGAAAAAATGAATCATAGAAATGGGTGAGATCAGATACTCAGAAAGGATAACAATATAGTGAAAACTTTCATAAATAAGCATAATCATTTAAGGAAATGTATAGGACTAAAACAAAAGCCTTTTGAACTTAAACATCAGCATAATATGGCGAAGATAGAATCAAATAATTCCATTTAATTATTCATATAGATATTCTACTAGTTGAATTATCATAAGCTATATCAATAGTGACTATCATAATGATGGAATGCATAATTCCAGACTTCATAACCACATAGTCAAGGCCATGTTCCAAGACTACAAAGAATATTTTTTCAAGTCCTTGTTCCAGGTCACAAGTTTTTCTCATTAGACCTACTGATGCAACAAGGAGCTACAGAAGGCTCTACCAATCACTTACTATGTCCAATGCATTCTTCATATGAAAACATTTTAACATAACGTCAACATTCATATAAAAACTAGCATACGAAATTTAAATACTTAATCCACAAATCATGATTGGTATAAAAATAACACATCCATAGTCAAAGATATCACAAAACCATTAATACAATATGGAATATTTGTATTATAATTAATCAACTTCAAAAAATCTTAAAATCCCTCAAATGGATGTTGACATAGATGAAATCAATATTTATTTTAAATAAATATCTCTTTCAATTTTGAAATCATTTAAAATTAAAATAATTATAAAAGAAAAAAAATTTATTTTGAAATTAATTTTATAAGTTTTTAAGATATGCTTTGAATATTTTATAACGGTGTAAAATTCCCACACCCACCATTAATGTTAAAAAATCATTCTTACCTTAATTTTGTCGAAAAGGTCCTAAAGTACCTTTCTTGGAAAACAACAAAAATATTCCTTTCAAAACATATATGTTCACGAAAGGGTATAAATGACACTAAAACATTGTCAAGTAAATATTAAAAATTATTTGAAATACATTTTTTTAGAAAACAAGGATGTTGATGATAGAGTGGTTTCAATAGATACTTATGTTAAAACAACCTCTGATAATAAAGAGATTCTAAAATTAACCCATTGATTGTAATTTTCCATGGTTTATTTTATGTTAATATCATGTATAATTGTTCAATAATTGTTATTAAATTATACAAGAACCATACAAGTAAATATGATAACATATATGATCTTCTAATATTTCATTTTGAATAATATAATAGTAGTATAATCATTTTTGGTCTTAACTGATTCGTTTTAATTTATATTCATGGTTATATAAGCCATGTTTTTTATAAATATGATGTATTTGATTCAAATAAAT
The DNA here is from genome assembly GCA_963277665.1 of Viscum album. Classification (NCBI taxonomy): domain Eukaryota; kingdom Viridiplantae; phylum Streptophyta; class Magnoliopsida; order Santalales; family Viscaceae; genus Viscum; species Viscum album. The sequence continues at coordinate 1,245,810,523 of OY728152.1, read as the reverse complement.
ATTGATATTATTTTCATAATCAATTGTTTGAATAATAAATTGAAAATTATTCTTGAATGGTTAAGATGGGTAATGAATCTCATCTCGTTCGAGGAGATGATAATCCGTACATACGCACGAGAAAAAATATCATTATATTGATGGAAAAATAGTATGAAATTGGATGGTATATCATATATAAAGAATAATTAAAATGTTATATTTTTTATTTACATCAGTTATACTCATTATTATACCCATCCAAATAATGAAGTGTTTGAATAGAAAACTACACCAAGACATGGAGACAGTAATCCATACCTACGCATGTATGGTGACTTTGACATTTATAGGATGGAAAGAATAATGAATATGGTTGTACCATATTTATAATAACATCAATGTATGTATAAGGTATTGGATTTATTATTTTGGAATGGAAACAACAAAGAAAGAGGAAGTGGAAGATGAAAAGATCTTGAATGAGGGAGGTGAAATTATGACCTCAACTTTGGTTGTTTCCATTTGAGTTGATCAAAAGGGCTCTGTAGGTTGGCTTTCTGATCAAGGTATGGCCTATAGGTGGATGAGAGGGAAGTTGGGAGGATATTTGGTAAGGCTTTGTCTGAGACAAATGGAATTGGAGGTGTGAAATAAAGTGAAGGGGATTTCCCTTTTATAAGAGAGGTGATTGTCACCTTAGGAAAAGTTTGAAATAGTATTTTATAATAAACCAGTTTTCGGTTTCTAATGGATTAAAAATTAATTATCACAAGGATATGGTGGTTATGGGTATAAAAACTATCAAACAACTAGTTTTAGATAGTTTTACATCATCATATATTCCTTATCATTTAGATTTAACTCTTAGTCAAATAGTTTGACATTTACCATGTCTCATTGTATTTTTATATTAAATGGTTATTAAACATACTATAACAAGAAACGTGAACACCATGTGGTTCATTATTAATATATATAACCTTATTTACGTCCTTTGGCCGATCTATGGATTTTTAGGAATATTATATCAATTAATAATATAGTTTTTTTTTTTTAAAAAACTCAATTATGTCAATTTTGATAGTATTTAGTATTTGATTTTTTTGAAATCCATAAAAATGCAATCACATTGAATAAAATTTATTTAAAAAATAAAAACATGTCATATTAACATAAAAATTAGTGGAATTCATTAGAAGTATCAATTTACATTTATATGGATATTTATAATATCAATTATTTTAATATTTCAATAACAAGGTAATTACTGCATTATCATTGGGTCATAAATAAATTAAATTATTTAATGTCTAAACATTATAAATAAAATACCAATATATAGGAAATTATTTTATATTTGTAATTAAAATTTATAGTATAATTTACATTGTGTGTATCCTTATATTAAAAATGGTTTAGTTATTAATCATTGAATTTTACTCTTTTAACTCGTCTTTAAATAAAATAATATTAATAGTCCTAATCAAATCCAAGTAGACCAAAGCGGATAATATTTTATACCTAAGGTTTTATTTGGTAGAATTATACCTATCAAATATAATTAGGACATGTGTTAGGGTAATTATGATATCATTTTTACCCTTAATTACCCTATTTACATTTAACCGTGGTAAATAAAAGCTAAAAGTTACTATTCAGCAAAAATTATTTTCAACTTATTTAATGACATTTTATTTACTCATACTAACCGTTTCTCGCAGATTTTTGAAATCAAACTCAGGGAAGTGGTTAAATTATGTTTTATGCATATTTGTAAATTCTCCTAGGAGGTGGGTAAAAGATGGTAAAAAGTCCGATTAAATTTTTATATATCTTAACTTATTATCAAATGAATCCAATTAATTACAATGAACTTATATATGTGTTATTCATATATTTAGACCAAAATTAAATTTAAATAAAATATATAATTATTGAAATAAAAAATCTATTTTAAATAATAACTTAGTGTTTTCACTATTCATCAAAAATTGAATGTTTTCAGAAAAATACAAAAAATTCACCGTAAGCTATTTTCAATATTTTGAATCAAAAAATGAAGAAAATTTTGAAAGATAAAATTTACAAAATTTCAAAAAGTGTGTATTAATATTCATAAGGGATGGTTTGATTGGTTGTAGTGTGTTTGAACATGAAGTTGCATACAACCTAAGTTATTGTATTATTCTATGGGAAACATACCATGGATTCTTGGGGTGTTAGATTTTACCCTCCTTAAAATTATTTCAACCATGAATGTTCTAGAATATTAAATTATCAAAATATTTTGGTGGTTCATCATCCTATGTTCCTCGGGTTCCCAAGTTGCCTCTTCTATCTTATGGTTTCTCTATAGAAATTTAACCAGATGAGTCATCCGGATTCTTAGATCTTTGCCTATTATATAAAAAATCATGATAGGAAATTCACAATAAGACAGATCTAGTTCCAATTCAATTTACTCATAGGTGAGTGCATGCATTGGGTCAGGCATGTATTTTCTCAATAATGATACGTGGAACACATCGTGAACAATGGAGAGACTTGGTGGAATTTCCAAATGGTATGCTACAACCCCAATTCGTTCAAGAATTTCAAAAGGTCTGATGTACATGGAACATAATTTACCCTTCTTACAGAATTGTATAACTCACTTCTAAGGAGATACCTTCAATAAAACATGATCTCCTATCTAATATATCAAATCATTCCTTCAATTATCGGCATAGTTCTTCTACATACTTGGAGCTGCTTTGATGTGGGTGTGGATAACCTTCACCTTTTCCATCGTTTTCTCAACATGTTCTGGGCCATTGAGTTTTTTCACCAACATCATCCCAACAAGTTGGTGTGTGACATCTCTTTCCATATAACACTTCATACGGTAACATCTGAATACCTGAATGGAAGCTATTGTTTTAGGAAAATTATATAATAGGAGAATATTGATCCCACATACCTTGAAAATCAAGTGAAAAAGATCTCAAAATGTCTTCTGAGGTTTGAATTGTCCGTTCTAATTTTCCCTCAATTTGAGGGTGGTAGGCAGTGCTCAGACTATGTTTAGTATCTAGGGATTTATGAAGACTTTTCCAGAATCTTGATGTAAAATGGCGATCACAATCAGAAGCAATCAATAATGGTATATCTTGGAGTCTTTAAACTTCATTAATATATAGTCCTTCCGGACGATCAAGTGGTAAATCTTCTCTTATAGAAAGAATATATATTGACTTGGTAAGATGATAAAAAATGACCCATATTGCATCATTCCTTCTATGAGTCTTTGGTTTCCTCATGAAAATGTCCATCATAATATCATCCCATTTCCACTCAAGTATGGTAATAAGTCACATGACTCCTCTAAGATGTTTCCTTCTAGCTTTCACATGTTGAAAAACCATACATCTTGACACTAAATCCAAAATCTCTCTCTTCATGTTGTCCCACAAAAAATGTTCATTCAAATCCCAATAAATCATAGTGCTACTTGGGTTTGTAGAGAAATTGAAGCTATGAGCATCATCCAATAATCATCTTTTTAGATCAGGTATTATAGGAACACAAATTCTCTTCCCAATATTCAAAATTTCATCTTCATATATGAAGTCGCTCAATCTCCCATCATTAATAGCTTTAATATTTATTTTAAACTCTTCATCACTAGTCTACGAACTCATTAACCATTCTAATAAAAATGGTTTGGAAACTATATGATAAAGTATTTATGTTTCACCTTCCATGGTTATTCCCATATCCATCTTTACTAGATCGATGAAAATAGTATACCTTAAACTCTCATAATGATTAAAACTCTATGATCCTTTATACTCAAAGCATCTTCCACCTTATTTTTCTTCCTTGAGTGGTGGTGTATAGTGAAATCATAATACCTGAGTAGTTCAATCCATCGTCAATGCCTAATGTTGATTTAATTTTGGGAGAAAATATTCTTCCAACTCCTATGATCAGTATAAATCTCAAATTTTCACCATTGATATATTGTCACAATATTTTAAAGAAAATATTATAGCATCTAACTCAAGTTCTGGAGTAGGATAGTTTTTCACATGAATTTTTAGCTGTCATGATGCATATGCAATCACTCTATCATTCTACATAAGGACACAACCACGTCCTTTCTTTGAAGCATCAATAAAAATAACAAACCAATCATTCTCTTATTGTATAGTCAATACAGAAGCATTGAATAATATTCTATTTAGTTCTTCGAAACATTATCCACACACTTTTTTCCAAACAAATTTAACCCCTTTACATGTGAGATTTGTTAATGGGTTTTCCAATCTGGAAAAAGTATTGACAAAACGCAGATAATAACCTTTTAAACCAAAAAAATGGCATACCTTAGTTATACTCGATGGTTCTGGACATTCATGTGTTGCCATTATCATAGAAGGATCAATAGTGATTCCATATTTAGAGACAATATGTCCAAAAAATAAATATCCTGAAGCCATATTTCATACTTGTTAAACTTCCCATATAATTCAGTTCTTCTAAGAGTCTTTATGATTATGTGAAAGTGATTTTCAGGATCTTAGTAGATTTTTGAGTATACCAAAATATTATCAATAAATACCACTAAAAATTCATCAAGATATTCCTTGAGAACAATATTCATTAAATCCATGAAGACAGAGGGTGCATTAGTCAATCCAAAAGGCATTACTGTAATCTTGTAATGCACGTACCTAGTTCAAAACGTTGTTTTCGGAATGTCTTCCTTTTTCACAAAGAACTGGTGAAATCCTGATCAAAGGTCAATCATTGATAAATATCTACCTCCATGATGTTCATCGAATAAAACATCAATGCGAGGTAGGGGATGCTTGTTCTATGTTGTTACAACATTTACCTGCCTGTAGTCAATGCACAACCCCATTAATCCATCTTTATTCTAATCAAAAAGAATAGGGGAACCCCATGGAGAAAATATAGGGACAATAAATCCCTTATTACTCAATTCCTCTTGTTATTTCCTTAGCTCCACTAATTCCACAATGGTCATTCTATAAGGGATCATCGATATGGTCCTTGAACCAGGAAATAAATAAATTGAAAACACAATTTATCGTTATAGTGGATGTCCAGGTAAATCCTCTATAAAAACATCAACATATACTTGCACAATATATAAATACTATATTTCAACATTACTTTCCTCACCCACATTTATTTCAATATCTTCCTCCACAATAATTAAATTTAGATGAGCTACATGGGGTGGATCTAGATATGAAACACATGGTGATGTTTTTTCTCTAAAGATAAGGTACTCTTTATCATCATTGAAAATTGTACCCTCCTTCTTCTTAAAATAAATTCTCGCATCATGGTATGAAAGCCCATCCATACCATGTATTATTTAAAATTCCATCATGGGTATGAGGATGAGACCAGCAGATAAAGAACATTTATATGCCTTAATGGGAACTAATTCACAAAACATTATTGCAATGATACACACCTTAGGAGTTTTGACTGACAACTCCCTTAATAAATCAAATTGGAAATATATAATTTTCATAGAAAACTAGGAAGATATGAAACTATGAGATGATATAGAAACAAATAATGTATTGGATAAACTTGTGGAAACCATTAAATTACCTGCCACAACGTATTTCAGAGCATTATCCTCAGTAGTAGTGATCACATAGGCTTAGGATTTCTCCCTTTGACTTTTATGGGTAAATTTTCCATGGTGATTAGGACATTAGTTTCCATAATGAACCTTTTCATTTCAATTTTAGCATTAAACATTAACAACCTCTTTCTTCCCCTTACATTCACGAGCTTGGTGGCCTTTTTTACCACACTTGTAACAGACTCTCATTCCCTTCAGGCAAGTACCAAGGTGGTTCATCCCTCATTTATCACAAGATGGATATTTATCATTTCTCTTCATCCCCTTATTTACATTTGAAGAGTGTTCATCAGATCTCTTCTTCTCCTGCTTCGCTTTAATGTCATAAGACTTATAGAATTCTTTTTCTCTCTTGATAGCACATGAGACAATATCTTCATATGATAAGAAGGATTTTGAGACTAATGATTACAGGAGAAATGGTTTTAACAAATAAAATAATCGATCAATATTAATCCTTGGGTTACATATATAATCTGGAGCATGCATTCCAAACCTTGTAATTTTTGTCTCATATTTTGGGACATTCTCATCCTCTTTTTGAATCAGACTCAAAAATTGCCTTTCCATAACCACTCGATTGTCACGAGGACAATTTTTTTCTAATAAAATTTCTTCAAACTCTCTCAATTCCATATTTGATACTTCACCATATTATTTTAGGCATGAATCAATGACCTCTATCGACCTACTTCTCATGTGAGGAGATAAACTACAAAGAAATTTTTTCCCATTCACTACTCCCCAATGAATGAAATATTTTCTCTAAGGAACATATCCAATTCTAAGATACAAATAGATTTGTAGTACCATTTAATGATGGCGGTTGTTTCCTCAAGAATTGGTTTAACATTAATCCTCCACATTGTGGATCAGGGTGCTCGATACATGTATTGTTATTATTCATTACCTGCATGAGTTTTCCAGGTATAGTGATAAGCTGATCAGTACCACTTGCATCACTAGCTCCACTATAATTTTCTGGAGTAGGCGGGAAATCCGTAAATGGATTATGCGTGTTGATACGGTTTCCATTCCTTCAACAAGGTTCCATTTTAAAATAATGTCATAGAGTAGATTAGTTTAGGAACCGCAATACATTTATCTGAACTAGTAAAACACCTAACATAAACTAAACAGTTTGTGGATATAATCCTCAATCATAAACATTATTTCATTGAGGAAGTATATACTTACAAATCCTTCACAATGGTTTTTAATGAGAATGTGAATTATCATAAGCCTATCCCCTAGGATATTCGTAACCAAAAGTGCAGCAAGGCCCATTTTTGTGCACCAGTTCTCGTTCGAGTCTAGCTCAAAATGGTGTTTTCAGGTTTTACCCATTGGTACATCTGTGCCAGAGATGCCTCTACATGCTCATATTCAGTCAGGGATGTATTGCTTATAAAAAACACAATTGTCATTATAGTAGAAAAATTCTAGAATGTTATTTTATACTAATCCTCAACGTCTATCTTAGGTAGTGTTCTATAATCACATATTTTCTAAATCTAGATTTCAAGGTTTATTCTAAAGTTACTCTGATACCAACTATAACGCCCTGACCCCAATTACCCAGATTTGATGAATTATTACATATCATTAGAATAATACAAGTAATCATGTAAAAAGAGATTGATCAGAATAGTAGCCTTCAGAGTACTTCATATATTCATAAGTTCTACAATACATCTTGAAATAAAAATTCAAAAAAAATTCTCCCTTTTTGATAACAGTTATATCCTTAGCCTATCCCTATAGGTCAATCATTAAATTATTCTTTACATCTTGGGAAAAATAATACATAGAAAGGGATGGGGTCAAATTCTCAGTAAGGAAAACAATATAGTGGAATCATTCATAAATAAGCATAAACATTTATGGTAATGTACAAGACTAAAACAAAATGCTATTGAACTTAAACATCAGCGTAATATGGAAATGATAAAATCAAATAATTCCTTTTAATTATTCACATGTATATTATAATAGTTTAATAATAACATTCAATATCAATAGCCACTTTCATAATGATGGAATGCATAATTTCGGACTTCATAACCACATAGTCAAGGCCTTGTGCCAGGACTACAAATAACATTTTTTCAAGGCATTGTTCCAAGAAACTAGTTTGTCTCGTGAGACATACCAATGGATCAATGAGATATAGTGGGATCCACCCATCACTTACTATGTACAATTAATTATCATATGAAAAGGTTTAAACATATCATAAACATTCTCCTTAAAACTAGGATACAAAATTTTCGTACTTTATCCATTAATCATGAATGGTATAAAAAACACATCCACTGTCAAATATATCACAAAAACTTCAATACAATATGGAATATTTCTATCATAATAAATCAACATCAAACATTCTAAAAGTCCGTCAAAAGGTTGGTGACATAGATAAAATCAGGTCATTTTTTAGAGAAATATCTCTTAATAATTTGAAATCATTTCAAATTCATATAATTATAAAAGAATAAATTTATTTTTTAAATATTCTAACAATATTGTAAGGGAGGCTTCAAAAATTTTATAATGGATGAAAATAGTTTCACCCACCATATAAGTTAAAAAACATTCTTACCTTATTTTTTTCAAAAATGATATAATGTACCTTGTTTGAAAACTGATAGAAAGATTCCATTAAAAACATATAAGGTCAAATAAGGGTGTAAAAGAATTTAATCCATTGTTTAGAAAATTTTAAAAATGTTTTGGAATACATTTTTAATAAAACACAGGCGAGGATGACAAATAGGTCTCAGTAGATACTTACGTAAAAACAATCTCGGATAATAAAGAAATTGTGAAATTAACCCTTACCTTGTAATTTTACTTGGTCAAGGGTATGTTAACCTCCTGTATAATAGAGATATAATTGTTATTAAATTATACAGTAACCATATATGTAAATATGAAATCATATATGATCTTCTAATATTGCTTTGTCAATAATATTTTAGTAGTATCATCGTATGGGGTGTTAACTGATTCATTTTACTTTATATGCTTGGTTACGTATGCCATGTTTGTTATGAATAGGATGTATTTGATTCATATATAGAATTATATAATAATCATAAAAATTATTTTTCATCATAAAATTAAAATTATTTTTGAATGATTACGATGGGGAATTAATCTCATCACGTTTGTGGAGACTGTAACCCGTACGTATGGACGAGCAACAACATAATTATATAGGTGGAGAAATAATTAGTAATTGGATGGTATATCATATATACAGAATCATTACCATGCTATATTTATTATTTTCATCTGTTATACTCATTATTATACCCATCCAAATAATGAAGTGTTTTAATAACAAACTACACCACGACGTGGAGACGGTAAGCCGTATGTACGCTCCTATGGTGACTTTGTCATTTGTAGGATGGGTAGAATAAATAATATGGTTTCAGAATATTTATAATAACATCACAGTATGTAGAAGGTAGTGGATTTATTAATTTCGTATGGAATAAAAAAAGAAAGAGGATGTGGAAGAAGAAAAGAACAAGAAAGAGGGTGGTGAAATTATTACCTCTACTTCGGGTGTTTCCTTCTGAGTTTATCGAAATGGCACCATAGATGTCTTTATGATCAAATTAAGGACACTAGGTTGATGTGAGGGTTTTTGGAAGGATATTTGGCAGGGGATTTCTGAGCCAAATGGCTTTGGATGTGTGAAATTAAGAGAGGGGGAAGTTCTCGTTTATAAGAGAGGTGAGGGTCACTTTAGGAAAAACATGAAATATTATTTTATAAAAAATATCATTTTTTGTTTCTAATGGATCTAAAATTAATTATTTCGAGGCTTTGGTGGGGATGGGACAAATACCACTCAACCAATAGGTTTTAGATATGTTTAGGTCAGCATATTAACCTTATATTTTAGATTTAAATCATAGTTAAATAGTTTGACATTTACTATTTCTCATTCTATTTTTATAATATATGGTTAATAAATATACTATAACAAGCTATGAGAACCCCATGTGGTTCATTATTAATATATATAACCTTATCTATGTTTTTTTCTATCCTTAGTAATTTAATAATATTATATCAATTAATAATATCATATTAGTTTTAAAAACTCTATTATTCCAATTTAGACACTATATAGTATCTGATTTTTTTGAAAGATGTAAAAATATTATCACTATGAATAAAATCTATTAATCCAACCCTAACATGTAAAGTTAAAATTGAAAATTGTTGGAATTCATACGATGTCTCAATTATTATTTATTTGGATATTTATAATATGATTTATTTTAATATTTCATTAATAAGGTTATTATTACATAATCATTGTGTCATAATTAAATTAAATTATTAAATGTCTACAAATTATAAATAAAATACTATTATGTAGGAAATCTTCTTATATTTATAATGAATATATATAGTTGAATATATATTCTGTGTAACCCTATATTAAAATGGTTTATTTATTAAACATAGAATGTAACTCTTTTAAATTCTCTTTAAATAAAATTATAATAAATTTCCTAATCAAATACAAGTTAGCTAATGAGGATCATATTTTATACCTAAAGATGTTTTTTGTCGAATTATACTAATCAAATATAATTAGAAAATGTTTTAGGGTAATTATGTTATTATTTTTACCCTTAATTACCCTATTTACTTTTCATCATGGTAAATAAAAGTCATAAGTTGAAATACATCACAAATTATTTTTAGTTTATTGAACCACATTTTACATACTAATATTAATCATGTCTCTTGGATTTTTAAAATTCAACTCATAGAAGCAGTTAAATTATGTTCTATGAAAATTTGTAGATTCTCCTACGAGGTGGGTAAAAGATGGTAAAAAGTTCAATAATATTTTTATATGTAGGAAATTATTATAAAATGACTCCAATTAATTACATTAAACAAATATAGGTATTATTTATCTATTTTGACATAAAATATATTTAAATAAAATAAATAATTATTTAAGTAAAATTCTTCTTTAAACAATAACTCATTGTTTTTCACTAATCAACAGAAATTGAAAGTTATCAAAAAAATACAAGAAATTCTCCCTAAGAATATTTCGATATTCTGAATCCCAAAATGAAGTCTATATTGAATAATAAATTTTTTTCAAATATCAAAATGTGGGTATTACTAATCATAACATCTAGTTTGATTAGTTGTGGTGTGTTTGACCTTGAAGTTATGTACAACACAAGTTATCATATTATTCAAAGGGAAACGTACTGTGGATTCTTGGGGTGTTACAAAACAGGGTCCCACCCTTTTTCATTTTCTAGTTCTGCTCCAGCAATTTATATTTTGATGTAAGAGGGTTTTAATACCCCATTCAAAGCCATTAGAAACCCATAAATGATATACAAAATTCTTTAGAAGCTGGGTGACCCTTAGCTTACCAAAACAAGTGGATTTTTCCTCGGTGGCACTCCATTTTTTCGGTACTTCTTGTTACTCCCTTGTTGCATGTGTTTTCCTCCGGTTAAATGTAATAATTTAACTCATATCCATTATGTCCACCTCTTCGATGAGAATTATTAAATGAAAGTTAATTCCATCATGTGTAACCACCCAACTACGTGGTGAAACCATGTTCTTCCTTAATGTCGTTCAAGATTTTCATATTCGTTAACTCCATGATCTCAACTATTTAACGCACTAGAATTACTTCCTTATTCCTCAGGGATGGTTTCCTTCTTATCCTTGTGGAATTTGGAATCCCCCTTCCAAAGGCAAGGGGTGTGCTTGTGATTGTGCTTTTATGCTCACTCGTGGAGTCCTTAGAGTTCCTCTCATTCAAGTTGTGCATCCCCAATTCATAGCGTGTAGAGAGAATATTCTATCACCAGTCATCCAAGTAGGGTTCTTCTTTTTTCTCTCATTACTATTTATCTGGTGGGGGGGATTCTATTGTTTCTATGGGTATGGATGAAACCAAAATATAACGAATATAATAACCGTACTTTTAAATAATGAAGGGGTGTGTTTGATGATGTTGTTGTGCTCTTTTACCCCTTTTTATATGTTTTGAATTGTATTTGTTTATGTGCACTGAAAATAATGGGCCTTGGTGGTCTTTCCTTGTGAACTAATGGACCAATGTATTCTATGATGATTGAATGGCTATATCATTGAAATTGGTTAATCACATAAACTCGGTTGATTAAATAAATGTACAGTGAACATGAATTCGTGTTTCATCACCCCAGTTAACCAAATGAAAACAAGGAAATCAATGAATGGTGTGATTGAATCCAAGAAACTCCCTTGCCATGTCTTAGTAATATGTGTGTTTGTTCTATTTGATTCTTGTGGGTGACATGGATGGGGAATAGATCCCCTGTTGTAGAGCAGTTTATGGTTTGTGGATTTGAGGAAGTGTGGGGCCATATGTTGAGGCTTGGTTTGGTTTTAGTACATCATGGGATCCCAATAATCCCTTTTGATTTTGGGACTTTACGAGAGAATAGGTCCTGAATGCTTAATCAATTTCACAGTTGTTTCCCCACCATTGGCTTGTGGCAAAGCATGTTAGTTTCCTAGTAGTGAATAATTATTTAAAATGGAACCAATTGAATGTGATAACAAGAATAAGTTCAATGGGGAATTTTTTTTAGGATTGATTTGTGACTTAGTTATGGGTGTTGTTGTTTTTGAATGAATAGTAATGAGGGTGTTTCTGTATAGGATGGTTTTAGAACCCCTAAGTTGGGATGAGTGCTTGTTTACCTATATGTAAAAATTGGTACTTATGTTTCTTATTCGTTCCCCACCCATGTTTTTTACCTCATGCCGAACACCCCCATTTCATGGGGAGTGTGTTTTTCATAACACTCTTATGAGTGGCTGGTTATTAGATCATTTTCCGATCCCTTTCCCTAGTAGACCACAACTCTTCGGGTAGGCTGTGATGGCCTGAGGTCCATTATAGATCGTGATTCTATGGGCATGGCAGTTGTATTGGTTGGCCCAAGGTGTGTGCGGGCATGTTTTTTCCCAAGATTCTTCAGGATGAGGCACAGGTGCCTTCGGGCGTGGTGGTAGTTGATCTAGGCTAGGTTTCTACATGCGTGGATACATGGTGTTTTTGTGGTCCAGGTGTTTTCACTCGTGATGTGTGGTTATGGTCGCCTAGGTGGGGGTAGGTGGGGTATTGTAGTGAGACTACGATGTGAATGGAAGGAGAGGTCTGACGTGTAGTATGTCTTTAGTAACCAGTTGGAAAGTGGTGCGGGGTACCCAAACATCAATAGGTTATTTATATTAATTACATGACTTGTGTTATTTTAGGACTGTGTCTTGCTGAGTTTTGGGTCAATAGTTTCCTTACTAGGTGCTTTGATTATCTACTTTTCTCATAGGGAATTAGAATGTCTCCCATCATGTGCCCGAGAGCTTTTGGGTTTCCCTACAAAATATACATATATACTCACCCAACGCATATAAAACTAGTTTCAGTTTTCCAGGATGACATCGAGGACCATGGTGGACACTATTAGCTCAGATGCGGGGACCACTGATGTTGATTTATTTGTTTTCTTTTGTTACTTCCCTTTAGAGTTTTTCATGTACTTTGTAGAACATCATTTTTGGAACATGAATATGGGAATGTATTTTTTTCCTTACTTTTACATCCATATTTGGTGTTGTTTGTTATTTTCTCTATTATCTCCTAATCCTATTAAATATAAAGTGTAATGAAAAAATTTATATTTGATTCTATACCCTTGGTATTAGTCTTTACTCTAGGATCTATTGAAGGCAGGTCTCAGGGTGTCATTATCTCACCTTGAACATGAATAAGAAAGGGTTTGACAATGTGTTGTCTCGTCCCTCATCTTGGTGAAGGTGGGTCATGACAGAATGGTTTTATAGGGATGTTGGTATATAAGGAGTACATATTTATGCACCGTGGATTTTGTTGGATGGTAGGGAAATAGTGTTAGGAAAACTTTTCATGTGAAATTGGCCAGGGATGACCAGCTAGGATGCTGAATTTTAGGGCCCCCCATGATCCGAGTAAAGGTCATTGGACCTACCAAATGACCAAGTGAGGCTACTCTGATTGCATGGTAGAGGACCTAATAAAGGGAAGTGCTTCATAATGACTTGGGTTCTTGTGTTTTTTGGGTACTTAGGTGATCTAAAATATATTAAATGTTTAAGAAAAAAAATCTACACTACTCGAGCGTAGGCATTCCTTGTTTTCCTTGCAGCTATGGAACCTGAATTGCGACCAAGTGTAGTGTGGTCGATTGAGGTTCATGAGGCTTATTTTATTTATTTGTAGAGGGATAATAAAGAGGAGGAGGATGACCAGTTTTAGAGGACACTTTGTGTCTTTCAGCGGAAGACCCTCGGGAAGTACGAGGGATGTGTCTTGGACAAGGAGAGAGAGGTGGCTCGAATAGCTATTGATAGCTTTCAACATGATCCATGCTCTGATGGAGTACTGACTTCCTCTGGTCGTAATCCAGATGCGGGAAGTGGTGAGTTAGAGGTGGATGCTCTATCTTGGGGACAAGGGGGAAGATGAGGTTTCCTGGACTAACATTGAGAGGGAGTTCCAGGTAGAATTACAGTCTTCCACAATGAAGTTGGAGAATAGGCAGGACATACTCTCCTTTAATAGGAGAGCATGTCAGTGAGGGAGTTGGGGATCTAGTTAAAGGATATCATTTTCTTTTCTTTGGACCACATTCTAGTTCAGGAGTCTCGGGATAGACTTCTTTCACTATACTGACATATTTTGTGGGAAAAAAGATGTATGAAGTGGTCGATAGGATGCACATGCGGTGAGGTTTTCCCCAAGAAGGGATTCTGTAGGGCCCATCAAAGGGGAAGGTCGTAAGTAGCAGGCCTCCAGCGTCAGGACCATCCAGGTTTCAGATAGTGTGGAGTAGGCCCCATCTTTTCCAGTTTTGATCTCCCAGTCCTCGCCCTTTATTTTTGTGCCCAGGAACGAGTAGATTCATTTGTGGTAGTCATGGGAATCTTCAGAATCAGTGCCCGAACTGAGTGCAGTATAGTGGGGTTGGGCAGGTTCCACACCCACCTCAGCAGTAATAGTTTTCAGCTGAGTCCTTTCAGTAGTAGTAGATGGGACAGTGAGCTACCACTCCACCGAGAGTAGACATTGCTAGAGGAGGCTTACTTCAGGGAACTCCTCAGGGTCCTCTACTAGGGCAAGGTTGTGGTGGCGGCCAATAGACAATGGTAAGGGGAGCTGGGCGTGGGCAGTTATATGCCGCAGAGGCAGCCGTTCCAGCGGGGCCAGAATACATCTGAGGTACGATCAGCTTGTTTAGTAGTCTTGAACGAACCTTATTTAATTTGGGATCATCACACTATTTTCTTGCACCTGTAATAGCTCATGATTTGGGTCTATACACCAAGAGATATTCTGCAAACCTGGTATTGTGTATTCTAGTCGGAGGGTAGACCAGGTTGTCTCATGTTTGTTGAGGATATAGACTGATGTTGGGACCACATCAGTCCATTGGGGACCTTCTTTTGCAGTAGATGCATGCTTATGAGGTTATTTTAGGAAGAAAATGGCTATTATATGTATGTGATTTTATCGACTACTTATGAAGAATGATCGCGTTTTAAGATATGGGTAGAAAGCGTGTGGCTTTCATCGACGAGCGGGGTCGCTAGGAGGGTTGTCGATGACTGGATCCCCTTCTTTTTTTATCAGCTGAGCTATTAGTTGATCTAACAGACATGTATATGGTGGATGTCCCAGGGATTTAGAGTGAATTAATGGACATCTTCCCAGATTTGGGGGAGACTCTACCCCCTCGACGTGATGTTGTGTTCGGGATAGACTTGCAACCTGGTGCCCGTCCAATTTCGATGTCTCCCGATCTGATGGTGCCTTTTGAATTTTGGGATTTAAAGATTCAGATCGATGATCTAATGAAGAATGGTTTTGTTCGAATGAGCACTTTACCATTTTGTGCTCCAGTCTTGTTCAAAAAGGAGTATGGTGGTCGTAGACAGTGCATAGACTACCGGAGACTAAATCAGACAACAGTCAAGAATTGTTACCCTCTCTTGAGTATAGATGACCTCTTTGAAAATTTGAAGTGGTCAAGATGGTTATCCAAGATAGACCTTCATTCAAGATATCACCAGTTGAGGGTGAAGGATGGTGATATCCTAAAGACTTCCTTCAGGTGCAGATATGTGCACTTTGAGTTCATGGTCATGATGTTTGGAATTTCGAACACACTAGCTTAGTTTATTATAATCATAATCTCCTTCTTCGAGGAATATTTTGACTAGTTCATAGTCATGTTCATTGACAACGTCCTGATCTTCTTAACATCAGATAAAGTTCACGCTTAGCATCTGAGGATGGTTTTAGAGGTCCTCCGACATCACCAGATCTATGGGAAAATGTCCATGTGCATGTTCTACATGTGATAATTACACTTCCTTGGAAACATGGTGTCTAAGAAGGGAATATCAGTGGTCTTTTCAAAGGATGAGGAGATTGTTTCTTGAGCAGCACCCATGCATGTGATTAATGTTAAATGTTTTCTGGGCCTAGCAGGTTAATACCACAGATTCGTGCCATACACTAGTTGAGTTACAACACCTTTGATAGCCTCGACCATAAAATTCAAGGCCTTAATGTGGAATGGGCCATACGAGGCAGCCCTCAGTTATCTGAAGAGGAATTTTGTTAGTGCCCCAGTGCTGAGGTTTCTTGAAGAAGGAGTGACCTTTGAGGTATTCTGTGATGGTTCAGGCCAAGGCTTGGGGTGTGTCTTGATGCAACAACAGGGGTGATCTTTTATGGGTATAGAAAGTTATTTCCCATTGAGTGTAACTATGCTACCCAAGATATGAGGCCTGTAGCGATCATATTCACACTAATTATGTGGTGTAATTAACTCATTTGTTAGTGCTTTGTGGTCTTCCCGGATCAGAATAGCTTGAGGTATATCTTCTCTTTGCGGGACCTGAACATATGGACGAGGAGGTGAATGTAGTTTCATCAGGACTACAATATTGAATTCTCTTACATTGATGGTAGGGGGAATGTGAAGGTCGATACCATGAGAATGAAGTCACAGAATGATGTGGATTTAGATTTGGTAGATTCTTAAAAAGCGATGGAGGAGTTTCATTCCCTACACCTGGATGCAAGGGTGGTGGATGGTAGAGGAAGTATACTCTAGATGACAGTGTAGTCCACCCTGTTGCAGCAGGTAGAGGAGTCTCAGTGGGGGGACTTAAAGGCTGAAGTGATGCACGATCGTGATAGTCAGGATTATGCTCCAAGGGGATGGTAGGAAGACGAGAAAAATCAGATGATGTTTCATGGGAATTTCTTTTTCTTGATGGAAGTTTGAAAGAGATTTTTGGGATAGTTCCACAAATCACCCCTGGTGGTGCACCCCGAAGCATCCAAGATTCACCAGGGCTTGAGGGGTTAGTTTTTGTGGCCCTAGGTGAAGTGGGTAGTGGCAGATTGTGTGGTGAAGTGCCTCATGTGTTAGTAGGTGAAGGAAAAACACCACATCCTAGGGGGTTGTTACATCCTATAGATGTCCCTGAGTATATGTGGGATAAAATATCGATGGATTTCCTCAAGGGACTACCGAGAGTTCAAGGGGTTGTGATACCATCTAGTTAGTTGTGGACCAGCAGATGAAATTAGCTCACTTCATGGTAATCAAATAGTCATGTGTGGTGGAAGCCCATGCACAATGACACATGGACAAAGTGGTGCGGTTTCTTGGAGTTTTGATATCCATATTCTCTGATCGGGATACCTGGTTTTCCTCATGACTCCGGAAAGGTTTTCAACATTATTTTGGAACCCATAAATTCCTCAGTACTGATTTCCACCCTAGATATATGGGAAAACAAAGTGCACTATCCAAACATTGGAGGATAATATATGAGGATATGTTTTGGACTTTCATGGAATGTGGTTATGACACTGGACTCTTGTAGATTTTGACTACAAAAATTGTTGTCACTCTACCATTGGAATGGATATATTTAAAGATTGGTATAGGTGGTCATGTCGTTGATCTATGTGCTAGACAGAGGTCGGGCAAGAAGGTGTTCTTGGCTTGAAAGTGGTGCAAAGCATGATGTAGAAGGTTTATCTTATACGAGAGAGGACGAAGGTGGCCCAAGACCAGCATTAGTCATATGATGATAATAGAAGATGACCCATAGAGTTCAACGCCAGGGACCATGTGTTTATAAAAGGTCTCTTCTCAGCATGGACAATAGTTGTTTGGTAGTGGGTGTATCTTTCTACCATGTTCATCAGACTCTTTGAGGTGTTGCAGTGTATCATCGAAATGGCTTATCAGGTAGCCCTACCACCACCACTACTAATATTTCATGTAGACTTCCATGAGTCTCAACTCCATCAGTAACTACACTATGATTCACATTTCCTCGACTAGGGGAAGCTTGATATCGAGGACAACGTGACATATGTAGAGTAGTCAATGAATATCAAAGATCGTGGGGTGAAGGTTCTTCATGGATGAACCATTACCTTGGTTCGTGTGTTATTTAGGCATGGTGGTATCAAGGAGAGTACCTGGGAACGTGAGGTATAGATGCACGCCCAGTACCCTAAGCTATTTTGTGTTTTTTTTCTATATTCTTTTGAACTTGTTTTTGATGTAGTACATAAACTTGTTAACTATAAAATTTATTCTTTTAAATGTTTTTTGAATGTGTGTGAAGAGTCCTAACTGTGGGGAAGGGAAGACTTGATCACTAATCTAGACTAATTAGATAGGTTGTGATTAAACCCATTCAGGGGAGACAGTGCCTTCCAAAGAGTATTGTACAATGACATGGGGGAATATAATCCATAATCCATATGTCAGGACAGTGACACCTTTATATGTAGTGTTTTTACATGAGGGAGAGGTGTTCCTAGAGGTCGAGAACGTTTTCTCTTAAGAGGTATCTTTCAAGGTGGTTGTTTGGACCCCTCTTTTTCTTTGGGTCTAGTTTTGATTCTTAGTGGAGAGAATAGTTGGAGAGGTATCTAATGTAATGTATTTAATAATGACTCCTTGTGGATTTGGCCAAAAACACGTTTCCCTCAAACGGTTCCATCGAAATGGGGGCACCAGTCACATTCATACACTAAAACGGTCTCACCATAACAATTTCACACCGAAACGGTGGCACCACAGACTATGGCACCGTGACGGTGGCCCCGTCTGGCTAGTATTGTGACGGTGGCACCTTGATGGTCGAACTACTTACCGTGGCTCACCAAATAGTGTCCTACCCATGTTTCATTTCCAATTTATGATGTTTCAATGTATTATTGGATGTAAGAGTGTTTTAATACCCCTTTAAAATCCATTGAAAATCCCTAAATGTTACTTAAAATCCCCTAGGAGCTGGGTGACCCATTACATACCAAAATGTGTGTATTTTTCCTTGGTGCCACACCCTTTTTCCGATACATTCAGTTCCGCCCCTGTTACACAAGTTTTCCTATAGTTAAAGGAAATACTTTAACTCATAACCATTATCCCCACCTCTATAATGATAATTATTAAATGAAAAATAATTCCATCATGTGTAACCACCCAACAATGTAGTGAATCCAAAAACTACCTTTTAATATGTTCAAGAGTTTTATATCTGGTAATTGTAGCATCCCACCTTTTGTCACACTAGAATTCATTCCTTCTTCTTCATGGTAGAGTTCCTTCATCTCTTTGGGGCATTTGGAGTTCCCCTTCTTGAGGAAAAGGGTGTGCCTATGATGGATCTTTTCTACTCAATCTTGGAGTCCCTGGAGTTCCTCCCCGATAAGTCGCGCATCCCCAATTCTTGGTGCATGGATAAAAACACCAATTGTTGATCATCCAGGTAGGGTTCTTCCTTCATATCACTTTTCATTGTATCATGCAGGTGGAGTATTCAAATGTTTCTATGGGATTATATTAAACCAAACCATAATGAATATAATGAATATTATTTAAAATAATAAAGTGGTGTGTTTGATGATGTTGTTTTAATCTTTAACCCTTTCATATATGTTGTGAATTGTATAGGTTCTATCCACAAAAAATCATTGCTATTGGTGTTATTTTCATGCGCACTAATGGACCCATGTCTTCTGTGATGATTGAATGAAATTAACATGGAAATTGGTTAATCATGTAAAATCAGATGAATAAATGAATGTCCAGTGAACAAGAATCCTTGTGTTATCATAGCGGTTGACCAAACGAAAAGAAGGAACTCAATGAATGGTGTGATAGAATCTAAAAACTCCCAAGCTCTGTCTTGGTAATATGTGTGGTTGTTCTTCTTGATTCTTGTGGGGTGACATGGATGGGGATGAGATCCTCTATTGTTGTGAAGTTTTTGGTTTGGGGATTTGGGGTCATGTGGGGCTGTATGCTTGGGCTTGGTTTGGTTCCAGTACATCGAGGGATCTCATAGATGTCTTTCGTTTTTGTGACTTTACAAGAGAATCGGGTGCAAATGCTTAATCTTCTACTTTTTTTTCTTCCATGACTTGTGGGTGTGCCTGTTAGTTTCCCAGTTGTGAAGTGTTATTTAAAATGGAACAAATCAAATGTGATAACAAGAACAAGTTCGATGGGGAATTATTTTTCAGGAATGAGTGGTGACTTGGCTGTAGGTGTTGTGTATTTTTATAAAGGAATAGTTGCGAGGGTGTTTGTGTGTAGGATAGTTTTGGAACCCCTAGGCTAGGATGAGTTCTTGTTTACCTATATGTATAGTTTAGTTCTTATGTTTCTTATTCACTCCCCAACCAAGTTAACCACCTCATGCTGAGCAGCCCCATTTCATTGGGGAGGGTGGGTTTCCAAACACCCCTATGAGGGGCTGGTCATTAGCTCCTATTATGCTTCCTTTATTGAGTATCCCAAGACTCTTTGGGCTGGTAGTTATGACACGAGGTCCATTATAGCCCATTATTCTTTGGGAAGCGTAGTTGTAGTGATGGGCCCAAGTGTGTGTAGGCAGGTTGTTTCCCAAGTGTCTTCAGGATGAGGCCCAGGAGTCTTCGGGCATTGTGGTAATTGTTCAGGCCAAGATTTATGCATAAGTAATTACATGTGATTGTTGTGGCCAAGGTTTTTGTGGGCAGGATGTGTGGTTGTGGTATCCCAGGTTTGTGTGGGTGGGGTATGGTAGTCGGACTGCAGTGAGAATGACGGGTGAGGTCCGACGACATGGATATCTTCAATAACTAGTGGGAAAGAGGTACGGGGTACCCAAACATTGATGTGTTATTTATATTACTTACGTCACTTGTGTTATTTAGGGAGTGTTCCTAGGTGAGTTCTTGGGTGGACAATTTCATTACTAGGGGCTTTGGTTACCACCTTTTCTCATGGGGCATTAGAATGACTCCCCACTTGTGCATGAGAGATTTGTTTTTTCCCTACTTAGTATACCTGTATACTCACCCTACATATTTACAACTGGTTTGATGTTTTTGGGAGGACTTTGAGGACCATGCCTAACCTTATTAGCTCATACTCCATGACCGTTGACATTGTTGTTTTTATTTTCTTTTGGTACATCCCTTTCGATTTATTCTTTTACTTCATAGAATATCATTATTGGAACTTGCATATGGAAATGGATTGTATTGGACTTACTTTTACATCATTCTTCGGTGTTTTTTGGGATTTAATATCTTATCCCATGATTATACTATATAAAAATGATAATTCCTTCCATTTTATGTGTTAATCTATACCCAAGGTGCTAGTCTCCACTCCGGGACCTATGGTAGGCGGGTCTTGGGGGGTCATTATCCCCCCTTCAACTTGAAGAAGGAAGGGTCTGTCATTCTGATATCCTTTACCTCATCTTTGTGAAGGCAGGTTGTGACATTAACTATTTAGAAAATTTGGACTCTTTTATTCAAAATATATAATCCATTTTTATAAATTAAAAATACAGAATTGGAAGAAATTAATTTAAAATTAATTCCCTTGATCAAAACTAGAAAGTGAGATTCTAAAAGTACAAACAATCAAAAGATTGACATGTTTATATAGACAATATAAATATGGAATTAAATTCAATGAAAAATATTGTATTAAATTATACAAACATAATCCAATTACACTTTAAAACCAATTTAAAAAAATTTAACTATATAAATATATTAGACGAAAAGGCAGTTTTGAATTAAAATGTTGTATTTTTCAATATTAATTATAATATGAATTTCATTAGAAAAAACCAAAATTTAAGAAAGTGTAAATTTTTTTGTCTCAATTCCACATAATAAGTTTATTTTATCAAATAGACTATAAAAAATTGTCAAAAAATATATTTAAAACAGGTGCTTCATCAGAAGGAGGAAAAACTGCATTTTTTTATATACTTCATTTAACCGAAAATTTGATTTTGCTCTTATTTCATGTCTTTAAAATACATAAGATGAATTATATTGTGGTATAAAATTACAATTTTGGTTAATATTATTCACAAAATCTAGTTTATTTATCATTTAATAAAAATATTTAAAAAATATATCAGTGTTTAGTGAAACTTGGTATTGCGTACAATGCAAGCAATCGAGGATGGTCATCCTTATGTGTCAAGAAAGCCAAGTCAATGTTGTGTCTATTGAAAAATTCCTTTGGTGTTCTGTATATAATAATCTAAACGTAGTTCAATTGCATATTGAAAAAAATATATACTCAGTGTTGTGTGAAATGAATTTTATCAAATGTACTTCAATTTTTTTAACCCAATAAAATTATTGTGTTGTGTATACTGCAAGCTAATAAAATGTTGTATATAGTTGAAGATAATATGGGTCTACTATACAACAAAATACATCAATGAAAATAAAAATATATATCTCATAAAATAACATGGTGTTAAAAATAAAAACATCAAATATATCACATATATCATAAAAAATAGACTTTCCATCATAATTTCCAACCATGAAAGGTGGTAACTGAAAAACAAGCAACATCATTTCGTGACGTGCTACTTCCCCATGAAAAATAATAGTATTTTTTTACCTATTAGATTGATGTGTGGGTATTATTTGGTAGAATCCATATCATAAAAACATGAAAGTACATTGAAGATAGTGATTCTATTAATTATTAATGGAATAAGAGGAATTAAGGTAGTGGATAAAGAAATTAAAGGAAAGGACCTTGAGAAATATTTTTTATCATCTTTGGGTATCTTTTTTTGGACTTCCCCAATGGGATTCCTCGGATGGTTTTCATCACAATTGGATGATTTTGTTATGAAGGTAATGATTTTGGGAAGTCAAATGTGTTAATCTTCACAAAACCAATGTGGTATGAGAGGAATGATGAAGGTGGAGAGGCGAGGACCATTTATGTGGTAGGGAGGAACACACATGGCATATTTTGAAGGTGTGCCCATGTTTTACCTAAATAAATCATATATTAAAACAAAACACAATAATGTTGGATATATGGCCTTTATATGGACATATAATTGGTTTTGGACATCTGTGTAGGTCATTTTTGTAAGAACCCTGATATTCCTTTTAGGTATGGATCTTTATTTCAGGTTGTTTTTAGGAAAAGAATGAAATGTGTTTCTTATAAGTACATACCCTATACATTTGTGTACATGTAGTGTACTCACTTTCAGTGTAAATCAATGTAATTTCCATGTAACGGCCAAGTACCTAGCCGTCTAGAGACCTAGAAGACCACTTATGTTGGGGGACAACTGAGGCTAATACACAACGTGTACTGTTAATGAACATGTCGTGCAATTTTCTCTTTATTTGACATATTAGAGGGTGGTCCTATCGAATGTCTGTATATTCTAACTTCTCCCTATGTTTCATATAGGAGTGATATAGAATGGAATATGAACATAGAACCCATCCTGATTCTTCATGCGATCTCTGATTGAGACACTGTCAGGTGTGTTGGAATCCAACCTAAGAGTTCTCAAAACCCCTAGAGCCTTTCATTTGGATTCTTCCTCCATTGTGAGTTATTCATTATTGGGTTTTTTACACTTTTTATGAAGATCAAATTCAACTATAGGAATATTCAAGGGCCAAAGTTCATGTATATCAATCGTACGATATCGATAAAGGTAGTTTGAGCCTTTCGTTGTTCGTCTTTTTATTATATATGTTAAAAGTGCAAGATAACTGCATTTGGGCATTGTGTATTTTCAAATTATAAAATGTTTATTTCCATTTATAGTTTTTCTGATTGATAAAGAGAAATTTCATATGGGTAACATAAATACTTTTGTTATGGGGAAACATGTCGGTGCATTTCCCATATTTGACTATTTATGGATTTTTTGTCTAGGTTTCCTATGAGGCATACCACAACTTCAATTACTTGAATTGCATAGGATGGAGTTTGATTGATTATATGAAATTATTGAGATATGAATTGTAAATACTAGCAATGTAGTATTTATAGATTACATCCGTTATGGCGATATGTTATGTTTTCTATGTTTCTAATGGACCATGAGTGCCTTGGACCAAGAAAACTGTGGGGATTTCCATGTTTTTACACAGGACTGTGAGATCCTAGGTTTATATAATTGAAAGAGGGGTATTGACCATGAGAGATACCCTGTCTGTTATTTATAATTTATTGGTGCCATATTTACCCAGGGGTATTGAATATGAGAGCTTCCCAAGAGGTTATTTTTAAATGATTTGTATTATGTTAGACCAAATGGGTAAGATTGTGAGAGGTACCTAGAGGGTCATTATAAAATAAATTTGTGCAATGTCATGAACCGAATATGGTCACCACTAAAACCGACACCAAACCCAACCCATGAAAAGTACCTAAGGGAATTATCAATCCCCATGGGATGAAACAAGTTCCCAGATATCATAAAAAGAAATTTGGAACGATTTACCTAAATTTATAACCATAAAACAAAAAACGAAACCAAGAAACCAAATCTGTTTTTTTCAAACCAAAAAATATTTTACTAAAATTAATAATTGAATTAAAAAAATTTCAACATTAAAGGTAAAACCCCAATAAAATCAAGCCTAAGAACCTCCATATGGAAATATGCACCCCACATAAGCCATCTCAACAACACGTCACCATGAGGGACCACTAAACCCAAACAATTGGCATAAAAGTCGTACCTGAACCTGCAACAAAAAGTAACCAAGACGACTAACATGCAAATGTGTAAGTAGGGTGTGAGAAAAAGACCAGTAGGATACTACCAGTGTAATGCCCCGACCCTAGTTACCCAGAGTCGGTGCATTATTACATAACATTGGCATGATCACAAGAAAGATCAAATCTCGAAAGACCGATTGGTTTAGTAGCCTTGGAAACACTAGATATATTCATAAAGTTTTACATTACATCATGAAGTGAAAAACTACTACAAAAACATATTGTCTCCATAATCCACACTATTATCCCCTTATAATATCCCTTTAAGTCATTCATAATTTACTTCTTCACATCCTAGGAAAAATAAAACATATAAAAGGGGTGATCTCAAATGCCCAGAAAGGATAACAATATAGCAGAAAACATTCATAAATAAGAATAAATATTTAAGGCAATGTATAACTAAAACAAAAGCCTTTTAAACTTGAACTTCAACACTGTATGGAAAAAATAAAATGAAATAATTCAATTTACTTATTCACTTGGATATTATACTAATCGAATAATCACATGCAATATCAATAACCACTTTCATAACGATGGAATGCATAATTCCAGACTATCATAACCACATAGCCAAGGCCTCGTGCCAAGAATACAAATAAAATTTTTCCAAGGCCTTTTTCCAAGACACAAGTTTGTCTCATGAGACCTACCGATGCATCGAGGATCTATAGAGGGCTCTACCCATCACATATTAAGCCCAATGCATTCCCATATGAAAAGGTTTAAACATAACATAAGCATTCATATTAAAACTAGCATACGAAATGTCAATACATTCACCATAAAATATGAATGGTATAAAAATAGCACATCCATAGTCAAACACATCACAAAACATTCAATACAATATAGAAGTTTTGTATCATGATAAATCAACTTCAAATAAGCATAAAATCCATCAATGGATGTTGACATAGATGAAATCAAAATTCTTTTTAGAGAAATATCTCTTTCTGTTTTGAAATCATTTAAGAGTCTTATATTTATGAAATAAAACATTTTCTTTGAAAATATTCTTATAATCTTGTAAGGGAAGCTTCGACGATTTTATAATGGCGAAAAATAGCCGCACTCGCCGTATAAGTTAAAAAAATCATTCTTACCTTAATTTTGTCGAAAAGGTTAAAAAGCACCTTGTTTGGAAAAAGACGGAAGGATTACTTTATAAACCTCTTATAAAAAGTCAAACAATGGTATAAATGACTTTAACCCATATTCTATTAAATAGTAAAAATGTTTTGAAATTCATTTTTAAGAAACATAGATGTGGATGATAAAGAGATCCGAGTAGATTATTACGTATAAACAACCTCAGATGATGAAGAGATTGTGAAAAAACTCTTAACTTGTACATTTCCTTGGTTGAGGGTAGGTTAACATCCTGTCTAATAGTTAAATAATTGTTATTAAATTATACAAGAATCATATATATTAATATGATATCATATATGATCTTTTAACATTGATTTGTTAATAATATCTTAGAATTATCGTCGTTTCAGGTGTTAACTTACTCGTTTTCTTTTATATGTTTTGTTACATAAGACGTGTTTGTTATGGATAGGTTGTATATTATTCATATAAATAATGATATCAAGTACTTAAACATTATTTTTAAATCATCAAATGGTAATTATACTTGAATGGATATGATGGAGAATGAATCTCATCGCTTTCGTGGAGACGGTAGTCCGTACGTACGCACGAGCAACAATATCATTCTTTTGATATTAAAATAATATATAATTTGATAGTATATCATATATACTGAATCATTATCATGTTATATTTATTATTTAAATGAGTTACACATCATTTTTATACCCATCCAAATAATAATATATTGAATAACAATTACACCACGACGTGGAGACGGTAAGCCGTATGTACGCACGTATGGTGACATGTTATTCAAAGGGTGGATAGAATACTTAATATGATTGTAACATATTTATAATAACATCAAAGTATATATATGATACTGGAGTTATTATTTTATAATGGTAATAACAAAGGAAGAAGAAGTGGAAGAAGAAAGGAACTTGGAAAAGGGTGGTGAAATCATTACCTCTTCTTCGGATTCTTCCTTTTGATTTGATCAAAAGGGATCCATAGGATGGCTTTATGATCAAACTATGGCCTATAGGTTGTAGTGAGTAATGTTGGTAGAGTATTTGGGCAGATTTTGGACGAAACAAAATGCTTTGAAGGTGTGAATAAATGAGAAGGAGGAGTTCCCTTTTATAAGAGGGGTGAGGGGCACCTTTGGAAAAGCTAGAAATATTAATTTATAATAAATTCATATTCGGTTTCTAATGGCTCCAAAGTTGATTATTTAAATTTTAAGGTGGTTATGGGTCTGAAAAAACTCAACCAATAGAATATAGACAGGTTTGGGTACTTATATTAACCTTATCTTTAAGTATTAACTCTAAGTTAATTAGTTTCACTTTTACAATGTCTCTTTGTATTAATATATTATATGGTCAATAAACTTACTATATACATCCAAGAGACCCCCAAGTGGTAGATTAATTATATAAATATCATGATATAAGTCTCCTGGAGGAACCTTAGATTTTTAGGAATTTAATATCAATTAATAATATAATATTTGTTTTAAAAACTCTTTTATGTCAATTTTGACACTATTCAATAGTTGATTTCTGTGAAACTCATAACAGAATGATTACTTCTAAATTTTTTATTAAATTATTTCTAACATGTACTATTAACTTAGAAAATTAGTTTAATTAATAAAAAGTCTCAAATTATATTTATTTGTGTATTTATAATATCAATTATTTTAATTTTTCACTATTATGGTAATTACTGCATCATCATTGTGTCATAAATAAATTAAATTATTTAAAGTATAAAAATTATAAATAAAATATAATTATGTAGGAAATCGTTTTAGATTTCTATGAAATAAATATAGTCGAAAAGTCAACATATATAACCCTATGTAAAATTTTTTTTTCTAAAAGATATATGCTTATGTAATTTTTGTACTTATTTTAACTTAAATAAAATTAAGTGTCCCTATCACCTACAAGTGGCTCCATGGGGTCCCAAAATCAACCCAAATATTCCTATGGTCGAACATGTATCAACCAATAAGGCTAGGGAACGATTTAGTGTAATTTAGTATTATTATAATATTATTTTTAAACCCTTATTTATCGGATTTAACCTTAACCATGGTAAATAAAATATTTACCGCAGTAATTATTCAAAATGTGTAAAAATAAAAGTTAACTACTTACACAATTTGAAAATCCTGATTCCAAATATGGAATCAATTTTTCCAAAATCAAGACAGAAAAGTGGCAGAAATTATTTTAAAACTAATTCTCGTTGTTAAAACAAAAAGCGTGTTTTTAAGAGATAATAACTATCAAAAGATTGACACTTGTTTATGTCTGGTTTAATTGTAAAATTATGTCCAATGACCAAAATTATATTAAATGGTAAAAATATATTCTAAATATAATTTAAAACCAGTAAAATTCATAATTTATCACTATTAATTATTTTGATTAAAAAAGTTGTTTTTAATTAAAATTTATTAATTTTCACTATTGATCAAAATATTAATGTAATCCAAAAAGTACCAAAATTTCACCTTAGGCTAAATTCGTTATTCCGAATCCAAAAATGAAGTCCATTTTAAAAAATAAAATATATATAATTTCAAAAAGTAGGTATTACAATTCATAACGGCTAGTTTGATTGGTTATGGTGTGTTAGAACTCGGTGTGGCGTACAACACACGCTATCACATTATTCAAAGAGAAGTCTATCGTAGAAGCTTGAGGTGTTACATTCTCCCCTCCTTCAAATAATTTCGTCCACGAAATTTCTAGAATACTTATCACATGAAAAGACTCGGGTGGTTCTTCATCATAAGTTCCTCCGGTTCCCACATTGCATCTTCCATCTTATGGTTTATCCACAAAACTTTTACCAGACGTGTCGTCCGGTTTCTCAGTACTTGTTCTCTCGTATCAAGAATCCGGATGGGATCTTTGCAATAAGACAGATCGAGTTCCAGTTCTAATTCCTCATGGGTGAGTACATGCATTGGGTCAGGCATGTATTTCTTCAACAGAGATACGTGGAACACATCGTGATCTTTGGAGAGACTTGGCGGCATTGCCAATCGGTAAGCTACAGCCCCAATTCGTTCTAGAATTTCAAAAGGTCCGATGTACCTGAGACTCAATTTACCTTTCTTACCAAAACGTATGACTCCCTTCCATGGAGATACCTTCAGGAAAACATGATCACCGACTTGAAATTCCAAATCCTTCCTTCGATTATCGTCATATCACTTCTGCCTACTTTGAGATGTTTTGATGTGATTTTGGATTACCTTCACCTTTTCTATCATTTCCTCCACCAGTTCTAGACCTACAAGTTTTCTTTCACCAATGTCATCCCAACAGGTTGGTGTGAGACATCTCTTTCCGTATAACGCTTCATATGGTGCCATCTGAATACTCGAATGGAAGTTATTGTCATAGGAAAATTCTACCAGAGGTAAATACTGATCCCACATACCCTGAATGTCAAGTGAGAATGATCTCAACATGTCTTCTATGGTTTGAATAGTCCGTTCTGATTGTCCGTCTGTCTGAGGGTGGTAAGAAGTTCTCAAATGATGTTCAGTATCCAGGGATTTCTGAAGACTTTTCCATAATCTTGAAGTAAAACGGGGATCACGATCAGAAACAATCGATAGGGGTACTCCATGAAGTCTCACAACTTCATTAATATATAGTCTTGCTAGACGTTCTAGGGGTATATCTTCTCTTATAGCAAGAAAATGTGCTGACTTGGTAAGACGATCAAAAATAATCCATATTTCATTGTTCCTTCTAGGAGTCTTTGGTAGTCCCATGACAAAGTCGATCGTAATATTGTCCAATTTCCACTCCGGTATGTGAAGAGGTAGCATGACTCTTCTAGGCTGTTGCCTTACAAATTTCACTTGTTGACAAACCATACATCTTGACACAAAATCAGCAATACCGCTCTTCAATTTGTCCCACCAAAAATGTTCCTTCAAATCTCTATACATTTTGGAGCTCCCAGGATGTATAGAGAAATTGGAACTACGAGCATCATCCAACAATTCCCTTTTTAGATCAGGTATATTGGGAACACAAAGTCTCTTCCCAAATTTCAAAATTCCATCTTCATACACAAAGTCTCTCAATCTCCGATCATTCACAGCTTTAATCTTCTTTTGAAATTCTTTATCATCGGTTTGATAACTCTTAATCATTTCTAGTAAAGATGGTTTGGCAACCATTTGAAAAAGAATTGATGTTTCACGTTCCCTGGTTATTCCCATGTCCATCTTCACTAGATCCATGAAAATTGGATCAATTTCAATTCTCATATTGTTCAAAACTCCATGATCTTTTCTGCTCAAACCATCTGCCACCTTTTTTCCTTCCTCAGGTGGTAGTGTATCGTGCAATCATAATCCTTGAGTAATTCAAGCCATCTCTTTTGCCTCATGTTGAGTTCTTTTTGTGAGAAAATATACTTAAAACTCTTGTGATCATTATAAATCTCACATTTTCACCATAGAGGTAGTGCCTCCATATCTTCAAAGTAAATATCACAACTGCTAACTCGATATAATGAGTAGGATAGTTTTTTTCATGAATTTTCAAATATCGTGATGCATAGGCAATAACCCTATCATTCTGCATAAGGACACAACCAAGTCCTTTCTTCTATGCATCACTATAAATAACTAACCCATCATTCCCCGATGGTAGAGTCAATATAGGAGCATTGACTAATCTTCTCTTCAGTTCTTCGAAAAATTCTTCACACTATGTTGTCCAAACAAATTTAACCCCTTTACGTGTGAGCTTCGTTAATGGGTTAGCCAATCGGGAAAAATTCTGGACGAAACGTCGATAATAACCTGCCAAACCAATAAAACTACGTACCTCAGTTATACTCGTAGGTGCTGGCCATTCTTGAATTGCCTTGTTCTTAGATGGATCAACATAGATTCCATCTTTAGAGACAATATGGCCAATAAAAGAAATCTCCTGAAGCCAGAATTCACACTTTCTAAACATCCCATACAATTCATGCCTTCTTAGAGTCTTCAAGAAAATGCGCAAGTGATTTTCATGATTTTCATAGCTTTTGGAGTATACTAATATATCATCAATAAATACCACCACAAATTCATAGATATACTCCTTGAAAACTCTATTCATCATATCCATGAATACAGAGGGTGAATTAGTCAATCCAAAAGGCATTACAGTAAACTCGTAATGCCCGTACCTGGTTCTAAATGCTGTCTTCGGAATGTATTCCTTCTTTACACACAAATGATGGTGTCCAGATCGAAGGTCAATCTTTTAAAAGTATTGAGCTCCATGCAGTTGGACAAATAAATCATCAATGCGTGGTAGGGGATACTTTTTACTTATTGTTATAGCATTGATCTCCCTGTAGTCGATACATATCCTCCTAGATTCGTCTTTCTTTTTATCAAAAAGAACAGGGGCTCCCCATGGAGAAACACTTGGGTGAATAAATCCCTTATTACTCAATTCCTCTAGTTGTTTCTTTAGTTCAACTAATTCTACAGTGGCCATTCTACAAGGGGTCTTTGATATAGGCTTTGATCCAGGAATTAAATCAATAGAAAACTCAACTTCTCGTTCTGGAGGATGTCTAGGTAAATCTTCCGGAAACACATCTACATATTCTTTCACAATAGGTAAATCATCTATTTGAACATTCCTTTCCTCACCCAAAGTCATTTCATTATCTTCCTCCCCAATAATTGAATTTAGTTGAGCTACTAGGGGTGGATCTAGATAGGAATTAGGTGGTGACGATTCTGCTCTAATGATAAGGTGTTCCTTATCATCATCATCAAAAATTGTAACCTCTTTATTCTTACAATAAATCTTCACATCATAGTCCGAAAGCCAGTCCATACCGAGGATTATATCGAACTCAATCATAGGTATGATGATGAGATCAGCAGATAAAGAACATGTATGTGCTCTAATGGGAATTGATTCACAAAACTTTATTGCAATGATACTTCCCTTAGGAGTTTTAACTGACAACTCCCTTGTAAAATCAAATTGGAAATATCTAATTTTCTTAGAAAATTGGGAAGATATGAAACAATGCAATGATCAAGAATCAAATAATGCATTTTCTAAACTTGAGGAAACCATTAAATTACCTGCCACCAATTCTTTCGGAGCTTCTACCTCAGTAGTAGTGATAACATAAGCTTGGCCTTGATCACATGGCCTTTTCTGAGGTATGTTCTCCTGACGCTTAGGACATTCATTTGCATAATGTCCCGTCTCCCTGCAATTGTAGCACTGAACATTGGTAGCTTCCTTCTTCCCCTTGCAATCATGAGCTTGGTGGCCTTTTTCACCACACTTGTAACAGACTCACATTCCCTTCAAGCAAGTACCAGGGTGTTTCTTCCCTCATTTACCACAGGATGGATATTCAACCTTTCCCTTCTTCCCCTTATTTCCCTTCCCAGATTGATCAGCAGGTCTCTTCTTCTCTTGCTTTTCTTTAAAGTCATAAGAATTAGATAATTCCTTTTTGGCCTTGATAGCACATGAGACAATGTCTTCGTATGACGAGAAGGATTGTGATACTAATGCTCGACGGAGAAATGTTTTTAACCCATCAATGAAATGATCAATCATACTTATTGGGATACGTATATAATCTCCAGCATACCTTGCTAAACTTGTAAAGTTAGCCTCATACTTTGCTACATTCTCATCCTACTTTTGTCTCAGACTCAGGAACTGCCTTTCCATATCTGCTCAGTGGTCGCGAGGAAAGTATTTTTCTAAAAATAGATCTTTGAACTCCCTCCATTCCATATTTGATACTTCATCATCTTCCTTCGTATTTTGAATCAATGACCACCATTGATCAACATCTCCAGTGAGGTGGTAAACTGCCATTATAACTTTTTCCCTTTCACTACTCCACAAAGCCTGAAATATTTTCTCTAGGGAAAATATCCATTGCTCAGCTACTAAGGGATTTGTACTCCCATTGAACATTGGTGGTTGTTGCCTCATGAATCGATCTAACATTGATCCTCCACGCTGTGGATCAGGGTGCTCCATACGGGTAAGGTTATTATTCATAACTTGAGTGAGTTGTCCCAGTGTGGTGATTAGCCGATCGGAACCAGTTGCATCACTAGCTCCACTATAATTATCTTGAGCAGGATGGAAATCCCTACATGGAGTGCGTGCATTGATACGGTTTCCATTTCTTCCACTAGGCGCCATTTCTAAACAATGGCATAAACTAGATCAATTTATGAATAAAAATACATAATCCCATACTTATAAAACACTTAACAAAAATTGAACTATTTATGGATATAATCCATAATCATAAAAATGTATTCTTAAAGGAAGTATATACTCATAAACCCTTCATAATGATTTGTAAAGAAAATGTGAGTTATCCTAAGCATATCCCCCGGGAGTGTCGTAACCAAGAGTGCAGCAAGGCCTGTTGTCGTGCACCAGTTCCCGTTCGAGTCTAGCTCAAAGCGGTGTTTTCGGGTTTTACCCCTAGGTACATCTGGGCCAGAGCCACCTCTACCTACTTGTATCTAGACAGGGATGTATTGCTCAGAAAACTCACAAAATCTCTACAATACCAAAATTCTAGAAAGTTATTCTATACTAATCCTCAAAGATCATCTTAGGTCTACATGCTCTAATCAGTGTTTATCTCAATCTAGCTTCCAATGTTTGTACTAAAATTCCTCTGATACCAACTATAATGCCTCGACCCCAGTTACCCAGAGTCGGTGTATTATTACATAACATTGGCATGATCACAAGAAATATTAAATCTCTAAAGAACGATTGGTTTAGTAGCCTTGGAAACACTAGATATATTCATAAAGTTTTACATTACACCATGAAGTAAAAAACTACTACAACAACATATTGTCTTCATAATCCACAATATTATCCCCTCCTAATATACCTGCAGGTCATTCATAATTTTCTTCTTCACATCCTGGGAAAAATAAAACATAGAAAAGGGGTGAGCTCAAATGCCGAGTAAGGATAACAATATAGTAGAAAACTTTCATAAATAAGAATAAACATTTAAGGCAATGTATAACTAAAACAAAAGCCTTTTAAACTTGAACATCAACATTTTATGGAAAAAATAAAATGAAATAATGCCATTTACTTATTCACATGGATATTTTACTAATCGAATAATCACATGAAATATCAATAACCACTTTCATAATGATGGAATGCATAATGCCAGACTATCATAACCACATATCCAAGGCCTCGTGCCAAGGCTACAAAAAAGATTTTTCCAAGGCCTTATGCCAAGACACTAGTTCGTCTCATGAGACCTACCGATGCATCGAGAAGCTATAGCGGGCTCCACCCGTCACATATTAAGTCCAATGCATTCCCATATGAAAAGGTTTAAACATAACATAAACATTCATATTAAAAATAGAATACGAAATGTCAATACTTTCACCATAAACTATGAATGGTATAAAAATAGCACATCCACAGTCAAACACATCACAAAACCTTCAATTCAATATAGAAGTTTTGTATCATGATAAATCAACTACAAATAAGCGTAAAATACATCAAAGGATGTTGACATAGATGAAATCAAAACTCTTTTTAGAGAAATATATCTTTCTATTTTGAAATAATTTAAGAGTCTTATATTTATGAAATAAATCATTTTCTTTGAAAATATTGTTATAATCTTGTAAGGGATGCTTTAACGATTTTATAATGGCGGAAAATATCCGCACTCGCCGTATAAGTTAAAAAAAACATTCTTACCTTAATTTTGTCGAAAAGGTTAAAAAGCACCTTATTTGGAAAACGACTGAAATATTCCTTTATAAACCACTTATAATAAGTCAAAAAAGGTATAAATGACTTTAACCCATATTCTAGTAAATAGTAAAAAAGTTTTGAAATTCATTTTTAAGAAACATGGATGTGGATGATAAAGAGATCCCAGTAGATTATTACGTATAAACAACCTCGGATGATGAAGAGATTGTGAAATAACCCATTCCTTGTACTTTTCCTTTGTTGAGGTTAGGTTAACCTTCTGTATAATAGTGAAATAATTGTTATTAAATTATAAAAGAATCATATATATTAATATGATATCATATATCATCTTTTAACACTGATTTGTTAATAATATCATAGAATTATCGTCGTTTTGGGTGTTAACTTACTCATTTTCTTTTGTATGTTTTGTTACATAAGCCGTGTTTGTTATGGATAGGTTGTATCTTATTCATATACAGAATTATATCATGTCCTTAAACATTATTTTTAAATCCTCAAATGATAATTATACTTGAATGGATATGATGGAGAATGAATCTCATCACATTCGTGGAGACGATAGTCCGTACGTACGCACGAGCGACAATATTATTCTTTTGATATTAAAATAATATATAATTTGATAGTATATCATATATACAGAATCATTATCATATTATATTTATTATTTACATGAGTTACACATCATTATTATACCCATCCAAATAATAATATATTGAATAACAATTACACCACGACGTGGAGACGGTAAGCCGTACGTACGCACGTATGGTGACATGTTATTCAAAGAGTGGATAGAATACTGAATATGGTTGTACCATATTTATAATAACATCACAGTATATATATTATACTGGAGTAATTATTTTAGAATGGTAATAACAAAGGAAGAAGAAGTGGAAGAAGAAAGGAACCTGGAAAAGGGTGGTGAAATCATTACCTCTTCTTCGGGTTCTTCATTTTGATTTGATCAAAAGATCTCCTTAGGTTGGCTTTATGATCCAAATAAGGCCTCTAGGTTGTAGTGACAGATGTTGGGAGAGTATTTGGGTGGATTTTGGCCAAGCCAAAATGCTTTTAAGGTGTGAAGAAATGAGAAGGAGGAGTTCCCTTTTATAAGAGGGGTGAGGGGAACCTTTGGAAAAGCTAGAAATATTAAATTATAATAAATTCATATTCCATTTATAATGGCTCAAAAGTTGATTATTTAAATTTTAAGGTGTGTATGGGTCGAAAAAAACTCAATCAATATTATTTAGACAGGTTTTGGTACTTATATTAACCAAATCTTTAAGTATTAACACTAAGTTAATTAGTTTCACTTTTACAATGTCTCTTTGTAATTTTATATTATATGCTTAATAAACTTACTATATACATCCAAGAGACCCCCAAGTGGTACATTAATGATATAAATATCATGATATAAGTCTCTTTTCCGAAACATAGATTTTTAAGAATTTAATATCAATTAGTAATATAATATTTGTTTTGAAAACTCTTTTATGTCAATTTTGACACTATTCAATAGTTCATTTTTATGAAACTCATTACAGAATGATTACTTAAAAAAATTTAATTAAATCATTCCTAACATGTCATATTAACTTATAAAATTAGTTTAATATATAAAAAGTCTCAATTTATATTTATTTGTGTATTTATAATATCAATTATTTTAATTTCTCACTATTATGTTAATTACTGTGTCATAATTGTGTCATACATAAATTAACTTATATAAAGTATAAAAATTATAAATAAAATATAATCATGTACGAAATATTGTTTTATTTCTAATGAATATTTATAGTCGAAAATCCAACATATATAACCCTATGTAAAAATTGGTTTTCTAAAAGATATATGCTTATGTCATTTTTGTACTTATTTTAACTTAATTAAAATTAAGCGTCCCTATCACCTACTAGTGGCTCCATGGGGTCCCAAAATCGACCCAAAGATTCCTATGGTCGAACATGTATCAAAAAATAAGTCTAGGACACGTTTTAGGGTAATTTAGTATTATTATAATATTATTTTTAACCCTTATTTACCGGATTTACCCTTAACCATGGTAAATAAAATATTTACCGCAGTAATGATTCCAAATGTCTAAAAATAAAAGATACCTATTTACATAATTTGAACATCATTATTACAAATATGGAATCCATTTTTCCAAATTAAAAACACAGAAGTGGCAGATATTAATTTAAAATTAATTCCCGTTGTTAAAACAAAAAGCGTGTTTTTAAGAGATAATAACTATCAAAAGATTGACACTTGTTTATGTCTCGTATAATTGTAAAATTATGTCCAATGACCAACATTATATTAAATGGTATAAATATATTCTAAATAAAATTTAAAACCACTAAAATTCACAATTTATCACTATTAATTATTTTGATTAAAAAAGTTGTTTTTAATTAAAATTTAGTAATTTTCACTATTCATCAAAATATTAAAGTTATTCGAAAAGTACCAAAATTTTACCTTAGGCTAAATTCGATATTCCGAATCCAAAAATGAAGTCCATTGTAAAAAATAAAATATATATAATTTCAAAAGGTAGGTATTAGTATTCATAACGGCTGGTTTGATTGGTTATGCTGTGTTAGAACTCGGTTTTGCGTACAACACATGCTATCACATTATTCAAAGAGACGCGTATTGTAGAAGCTTGGGGTGTTACAACCAGTAAGACATTCAATGCGACAAACATTCAAAGATGATAAGACTTCATGTTTTGTGAACTAGAAATTCTAGTCATAATTTCTATAGATGAAACTTCAAATTAAATAGTTTTCAAGTGGGCTATTCAAAAGAATCAACACTTATAAAAATAATGTCAATGCTACAAAATTTTCCACTAAAGCATAACATATGTCGAAGGTAAGAAAAATGTTTCTAATTAGTACATGTAATGGGAAAATAACCCCTATTCACTAGCTCGTTGTGGGTCCCAGGTACCTCATATCTCGGTGAGAGTTACCATCAAAATATCTATTATGATGCACACAAGCCACTAGCAGAGAGAATTTACATAACCTAGTGGTCCCGCATAATCATCAACATCATAGATGAGATAGTTTTGTAAGCGTCAAACTTGATACATGGAACTGAGGCGAAACCTCACGGGAACACAAGCATACTAGTACCCGTCCAACCACCTAGATACCCCAGCGACCCAGTTTTGCTCAAACAAGTTCAACGAGCCATGAAATATATTTCACACAAGAAAATACTTCTTTCAAATCACACATTCACCAAACATATCACATATACATAACTCATGTCACATCACCCCCTTTTTATTCAAATGGATTTCAAAATCAAATGCACACCAAAATAGCCCACAACACATTTCACATTACATTAACACTTAAACAAGTCTTTTAATAAAATTTATAAAAACTTTTCAAAATTTTCAAACTCAAATAACATCCCACACACATATCACACAATACCCTTCACACAATCAAACTTCATTTTATCAACAAACTCACAGGAAAATTTCCATAACATGTTTCGCACCGACACCACAATATTGTAAAACTTTTCAGTAATTTATAAAACATTCATAAAATATTTGACATCTCAACTCCCCACTTTACATTTCAAAAACCCAAATTAGGTTAATAAACATACCCAAAAAGAACATATACACCATTTTTCCACTTTGTTTAACCGAATAAAACATTTATAATTTTCACAATACATCCTTGATGGGTATAAAAATATTTTTCACAAAAACACATTTGAAACCCCAATTTCAAGGCTAAAATCTCCCAAAGACCCTACCATAGTAGAATTTTCATCCCATTAAACATTTATTAAACCAAAATAATGTTCCATAAAATTACATCAAGTAATCCCACATGAGAGAAAATGAAAAACACACATTTTCATAAACACATTCAAGTAGTATAACAAGGTTTTCCATAAAACAACCATTCCAACCCCCCTTTAGGGGCCCACATGACATGAAAACATTATTAAACTAGAATTGGAATCCCCTTTCAACAAATAATAAATACCTTTATCATTTTATAAAACTACCCCAAGAGATAACACTTGATTTACATTTCAAAAATACAAAATTCAATAAAAAATGTTACATTAATGCTAAATTAATTACTATTATAAGAAAAAATGGTTTTCACACCAGACACAATAGATTAGAAACATTGAAAATTAAAAAACTAAGAATTATAACTCATCATAAAATTATTACACATAGAATCACCTACCTTTTGTGTTAAAAACCTCAAATAATGATGTGAAACATCAATCACCCCACCACCAAACCACAAGGATTTGAAGAGCAATCTAAAACCTCAAGATTACACCAAAGAGACTCCAAATCAAACCCTAGGTTCAAAACCTAAATTATTGAATTATTATAACATAATGAATGTGGCAAGAAACCCTACGAAATGGGAAGAAATCAAGGAATGAAACACTTAGTTGAAGAAGTATTTGAGTTTCCCCACCATTACACCCATTAAAGACGAGTTCCATGAGTGCTTGAGAGAAATTGGAGGCCCCCTTGGATGATGGGGTAGAATGGGGGAAGAATGGAGCAAATTAGACTTATTATTAGGAGGTAAAAATTGGAAATTTAAATATATTTTAATGAACTGGAAACCCTTGCACGGTTTGCCTTCACTGTTTAGTAAATCGTGCAGCTTAACCATGTGGCTTGTCACTACTAGAAACTAAGGCATTAACAATGATTTCAAACCATTTGTAAAGGCTTCCAAACCATTGGTATACTCTATACCAACAATTTGGGAAACCGTTTGTATGTAAGGTGTTGGGATAGCCCATTACCAACGGTTTTAGTATAACCGTTGGGAATGGAAGTGAAATCGGAGTATTCCCAACGGTTTGTAAAACCATTAGTAATACTATCATTTTCATTTTTTATCAACGGTTTACTAAAACCTTTGGTAAAAATATGTACAGAACTATACCAACAATTTTTAGAAAACCATTGGTATCGTGAATTTCCAGAATTTCGCAGACCAGCCACCTAAAATCTCCTCCACTACACACTCAACTAGATACACCATATACTCTT
The DNA here is from genome assembly GCA_963277665.1 of Viscum album. Taxonomy (NCBI): domain Eukaryota; kingdom Viridiplantae; phylum Streptophyta; class Magnoliopsida; order Santalales; family Viscaceae; genus Viscum; species Viscum album. The sequence continues at coordinate 1,245,770,626 of OY728152.1, read as the reverse complement.
AACAACAACAAAAACACCTGTTATAGCACTCATTAAAACAAGATACTCTTATAACCATGGAATGCACCACAATTATAATCATATATATGATCCCAATTAACCTACGCAATACAAAATTCATTATTGAATTCTCAATTGAATACATGCAGAATGAATTATGTAATGCATTTGGAAGTAAGAATAATAACACATAAAAAATAAATTATGTTTCATATAGAATTATGAATTATATATAACACATATATAATATGACATACAAGGGGTTGGGGGTGTCCCAGGGGGTGGGGGCTGTCCATGGGGGAGGGGGTGTCTAGGGGGTGGGTTATACAGAATTCAGAATACATACAAAATTTCATTTTCTATAACACATTCACAATTGAATTCAGAAATAAGAATCTAATAACGCCAAAATAAAGTATCAACATAATCTGAATATGTTTGGCCTGTTTTCTATATACTAGTTGTTTTTACTTAAAATGATGTACATTTTGAACAAAATACATACACATGAAGTGATACCAGCCACACCGTGCCTTGGATTGAGGTGAGGTTGACTCATACACATCAAAAATGAGTCATCGATCATTTTCATAAAGTATAAATAGAATATTATGTGTTTTGTCGATTTTCTGTTGGCTAGTTTTGGTTTTCACTTAAAATGGATTCCATTTCAAAGAAAGGTGAGACACTTTGAGTGGTGTCATCTACACCGTGCCTCATATTGACGTGGGGTTTACTCGTACATGTCACATATAACAAATGGATCTTTGTGCTAAAATATAAACACATTCTGAATAAGTTAGATCAGTTTTCTATATGATAGTTGTTTTTACTTAAAACGATGTCCGTTTTAAACAAAAGAGATATAGTTAGGGTGATACCGGCCACAATACACCTTGGATTGAGGTGGGGTTGACTCATACACCTCACATATGACCCATGGATCGTTTTCCTAATGTTTTAATAGAATTTGAATGTGTTTGGTTGGTTTTTCATATATCAGTTGTAGTTTTCCCTTAAAATGATGTCAATTTTAAACAAAAGATAGACACTTTGAGTGGTTCTGGCCACACCACACCTTGGATTGAGGGGGGTTGACTTTTACACATCACATATGACCCATGGATAGTTTTACAAAATTTTCAATAGAATCTGAATTCATTTGTTCATTTTGATGATAGTCATTTAAAAAAAGAGATACACATTGAGTGGTTCCGGCTACACCACACTTCATATTGAGGCAATGTTGACTCGTACACATAACGTATAACCCATGTATAGTTTTCCTAAAGTTTCAACAGAATCCGAATGTGTTTTGTCAGTTTTCTGTATGTCAGTTGTTGTCTTCACTTAAAATTATGTCCATTTTAAACAAAAGAGAGACACTTTGTGTGGTTCTAGCCACACCGCACATCAGATTGAGGAGGGGTTGACTCTTACATGTCACAAATGACCCATGTGTAGTTTTCATAATTTATAAACACAATCCTAATGCATTTGGTTGGTTTTCTATATGCTAGTTGTTGTTTTAACTTATAATATTGTCCATTTCACATAAAAGTGAGAGAGTTTGAGTGGTTCCAGCCACAAAACCCTCAGAATTTGGCAGGGATGACTCATACATGTCCAATATGACCCATGGATTGTTTTCCTAATGATTAAATAGAATTTGAAGTCCATTGTGTGGTTTTACATATGTTAGTTGGTGTATTCACATAAAATGACGTCCTTTGGAAACAAAAGAGAGACACTTTGAGTGGTGCCGGCCACACCATGCCTCTGACTGAGGCGAGGTTGACTCATACATGTCAAAAAAGATCTATGGATCGTTTTCGTAAAGTATCAACACAATCCAAATATGTCTGGTCGGTTTTCCATATGCGAGTTGTTTTTTCATAAAAGAGTAACCACTTTAAACAAAAGAAAAACACATTGAATGGTACCGGCCACACTGTGCCCTAGATTAAGGAGGGTTTGACTTGTACATGTCAAAAATGACCCATGTATCCTTGTCCTAATATATTAACAGAATCCAAATGCCTTTGGTCGGTTTTCCGTATTCCAGCTATTGTTTTCTCTTAAAATGTTGTACATTTCAAACAAAATTGGTACACTTTGAGTGGCTCCAGCCACACCATGCATCAGATTGAGACGGCGTTGACACATACCCATCCAAAATGACACATGTATTGTTTTTTTAGAGTATCAACGAAATTTTAATATGTTTGTTCGGCTTTACGTATGCCGTTTGTTGTTTTCACTTAAAATGTTGTCCATTTCAAATAAATGTGAGACACTTTGAGTGGTACTAGACACATCGTTCCTCAAATTGAAGAGGGATTGACTCAATCTCATCAAAAAATGACCCATGGATCTCTTTCCTAATGTATTAACAGAATCCGAATGCGTTTGGTTTGTTTTTCCTATGTCAGTTTTTGTTTTCACTTAAAATGTTTTCAATTTTAAAAAAACGTGAGACACTTTGAGTGGTACTGGTCACACCGTGCTTCGAATTGAGGCCGGGTTGAATCGTACACATAAAAAATGACCCATGGATCGTTTTTATAATGTATCAAGAAAACTTGAATGCGGTTGTTCAGTTATCCATAAGCGAATTTTAATTTTCACTTAAAATGATGTTCATATCAAATAAAAGTAAAACACTTTGAGAGGTACCAGCCACACAGTGCATCAGATTGAAGTGGGGTCGACTCATCCTCATCATAAATGACCCATGGATCATTGTGAAAAAGTATCAATAGAATTTGAATGTGTTTGGTCAGTTTTCCGTATGTCAGTTGTGGTTTTCATTTAAAATGTTGTCCATTTCAAATAAAAGCGAGACACTTTGAGTGGTACCAGCCACACCATGCCTCAGTTTGTGGCAGGGTTGTATCGTGCATGTCACGTGGGAGTTTTGAGTGCCATCAAGGGTAGATTGGGATCCGGGTAAGTCTAATCCTCTCCTTGCTTCCACTTTTTGATTATGGTTTTCACTCTTATCTAATCTTTTTATGATGCTCTAAAACCCTTTTTTATGTGGGGGTTTAGGGTTAATCTTGAAGAGAGAATAGATTGGGATTCGGGGACCATAGAGGGGGGGTTGGGGGGTTATCTGAGGTCTAGGGAGGACGGTGGGTGGCCTTATGGGGGCTTTCTGGGGGCTATCTAGGGTCTACGGTGGATGGTGGGGTGCTATCCGGGGGGCTGTCGGGGGGGGTGGGGGGGTTGTTCAGGGTCTAGGGAGTAGGGTGGGGGTGGGTGATTGTCCAGGGGGATGTCTGAGGGGGCTGTCTGGGGGGATGCCCAGGGTCAAGGGAGGAGGGTGGGGGGCTATCCGGGGTCTAGGAAAGCGGGTGGTGGGGGGTGTCTGGGGGGCTGTGCATGGGGCGTTTGGAGGGTGGGGGGGGGGGTCTGTCCAGGGGATATTCGGGGGGCTGTTTGGGGTCTTCGGAGGAGGGTGGGGGGTTGTCCAGGGGTACTGTCTAGGGGGCTGTTTGGGTTCCTGGGATGATAGTGGGGGGCTGTTAGTGGGGTAGTCAGCGGGGTTGTACGGTGTCCAGGGAGGAGGGTGGGGGATATATGGGGCTACTTTGGGTTGAAATAGGTGTTACGTGGTTGTTTTGTAGGTGGAAGGGGGTTAGTGCATGCTAGAATGCAGAAGGCAGGGGGGCTAGTGTGGTGGCTAGTGCTGGATGGAGAGGCTGGTGCGGGCGGGAAGGAAGGCGGCCCGGGGATGGTAGGGGACTGGTGCGAGATTTAATAGGTGACGGGGGCTATTCTGGAGTGCATTTTAGGTGGCTGGGGGCTATTGGGCGTGTGGCAGGGGTTGGTGAGGGCTGGGATGTAGGAGGTCGGGGGTTGGTGAGGGCTGGAACTGGTGGCTAGGGCTGTTTTCTAAGTGGAAGAGGGCTGGAATGAGTGTTTTTCAGGATGTTGGTGGGTGGGGAATAGTGTGTTGTATTTTATTTGTGGTTGGTGCGGACTGGATTGCATGTGGTTGGGGGCCGGTGCAGGCTGGAATGCAGGTGGAAGGGGGCCAGAATGCTGGAAGAAGGGGGCATGTTGCAGGTGGTGTGGGGATGGTGTTGCCTAATTCAATGGTAGTAGGGGGGCTGCTGCGGGATGGAATGATGATGGAAATGGGCTGAAATGAAGGTGGAAGGGGTTCAGTGTGGGCTGAATGTGACTGGTGCAGGCTGTATTGTGGTGGTTGTGGTGGCTGATGGTTCGTAGGTGGACTATGGCGGCCTCCTTTTGGTGGTGGCTGGGTGTGTGTGTACGTGTGGTTGGGTGCGTGTGTTTGTTTTTGAGTGTGGGAGTGTGTGCTCTCCATGGGGTGGGTGTCTGGGTTTGTGTGGGTTGGTGTGTTCATGCGTTTCCCTCTTGGTTGTCGCTTGCGTCGAGTGGACCTATAACTTTCATGATGGCGGGGCGGTATTGTGTGATTCTCAGGTCTCTAGTTGGATGTTCGTTTGATGTTTGCGTGTTTCTTCTGTGTCTCTTCATGTGGAGGATTCTTTTTTTTCTGTTGGTGGTAGGCTGATGGTGGTTGTTGCGGTCTCTTCCTAGAGTAGGTCCAAATCACGGCACTACCGCGGTGTGACCACGACCTGACCGCGGCGTGACCGCGGCGTGACTGCGCCTTGTTGGTCCGGTCCAACGACATTCGTGGGGCAGCATCGTCCGACCCAAAGTGAAGGAAGCGAGATGAGGCGGGGCAACATTCTGGTCGTTTCCTCCCTCCCCATTAACTATATATGGGTAATGTATCTAAAAATCTATCTAGGTATCAAACATTGAGTTCCAAAAGGACTGGGAAATGCCACGGGGTGTCGTCCTAGAGCAGGTCCAAATCACAGCATCACCATGGTGTGACTATGGCTTGACCATGGCGTGACCGCGGCATGATAGCGGTGTAACCACGACGTGACCGTCGAATGACCGTGGAATGACCTCAGCATGTTGGCATGGTCCAGTAATATTTGTGGGGTAGCATCTACCAGCCAGGGGAGAAAGGAGCAGGAGGAGGTGGGGAAACATTCTAGTTGTCGCCTCCATCCCCATTAACTATGGGTTGGTAATATATATAATACTCTCTCTATGTATCATACATCGAATTCAGATAGGACTGCGAACCACCGCGGGGTGTCATCCTGGAGCAGGGTCAAATCACGTCATTACTGTAGCGTGACCGTAGCGTGACCACGACATGATCGCAGCGTGATCGCAGTGTGACCATGTCATGACTGCGGCGTGACTGCGGCATGACCGTGGCATGACTGCAGTGTGTTGGCCTAGTCCAGCAACATCTGCGGGGCAGCATCTTCCGACTGTTATTCCAAATAAATCCTTTATAGTTTTCCTTCACATTGTAGAAACCGATCTTATGTTATAATAACTGAATCTTGATTCAGGATTGTGGGTTGATAATGATATATATTTTATATTCGTTGTTTTTAAAAGTGGTACTAGGTAGTTGAAACTATTGATTGAGAGTCAAATTGTGTAGGTGTATTACTTATCAATTGTATATGCATTTATTGGAATTCTAATAATAAAACTTTAGTCACCTTCATAACAATAGAATTTGAGTATGTTTTAACATCTTAGGATATAACACTAGTCTTATGGGATAATTCATATATGTAAAAATTTAGATGTGCATCGAAGCCAGGACAACACCCCAAACAGTGTTAAGATGAACCTTATAGTGGGGGGGCACTATAAGCCTGACAGATGTTAAACAATGACACCATCAATGTTTTTCGATATATAGGCTCGGGTAAAGACCCAAATGGGTGGCCAGGAGGCTAGGAAAACACTCAAAACGAGTTTCTACCTAAGATAAGGTCACAATGGACATGATTGAACAAGTCAACTAATTAATATGTTATAATAATGGATCTTAAGAAGTTTTTATTGCGTGGCACAACGACGCAACGTCTAATGGGAAATGATATGATGGAAACGAATCATTCACATTAAATTATCACTATTAGTTTTCATAGACAGTGCACCTCCATTGGAGGGGTTTTATTATAAAAACATGACTTTATTTATAAAATGAAACAATTATTTTTAATAACACTTACTCAAGATATTCAATTCAATATAATTAATAAGAATTAATAAAGAAGCTAACTTCAATTTAAACCATTCTTAAATTAAAGAAGCTACGAGAGGGACACACCCTCAACGTGGAACCAAGCCGTCCACTTCAGCTCTTAGAGCTTTATAACTAAAATCTAATGCTCCACCACTGGGTATACGCACCTTCACACACATTCAAGGACACCTAGCCCCTATGAACACACCCGCATGGCCATGAGAATGTGCAAGGGGATCCTTTCACTTATGCTTATATGCATATACTAATCTCCACTCACCTGTGTTTGAATTTATATATATATACATGGGCACACCGAGCCCCATATGTGCATAATCACTACCATGGGTGACTATACACATAATAAGGGAACCCACATACATATACAAACTTATCTATGCACATGCAAGTGAGTAGCCATTAACTTGGAAACTCGAAACTAATGAGAAGAGATTAACACACTACACAAAGGATATTAAGCACCTTAAAAAACATGAAGGATGCTACATAACCATATAGAAACCGACTAATGGCATTAATTCCTTACTTAGATTGGCAGCGGATAACCAAATCCACCCAAAAAAACATGAAACGATCGATTTCCCTACCAAAAACATAATATGGAGTAAATTACACTAAATCCCCAAATACGTGAGGTGTGAGACAAGTAGTAACCATAGAATATTTCCTCGGATCAAAGCCGGTAGACTAAATCAATCTAAACATTTTTTGGCCCTTTCGCAGAATATAACTACCATCGTTCCATAGAAAGTAGTTAAAGATATAAGTGTCCAATATGATAAAGAAAAAAAACTAAACTAAAACATCCCTTTCTCCTGTGACAATACATGTCACTTCCCAACATATAAGAACCACAGCGCCCCATTGGTTAAATCTTGTTACTGCAAGTATAGAGAAAATAGATCAATGTTTCAAAATGATACTATCAAACAATATATTCCTATTAATTATCAATTACTCTTCCTATTAATGCTATATAATCAATATGGACTGAGTTTCTACTTAGTTCGGTTTTGATCGATACAAGGGATGATGTCTTATTATTCTAGGTTTTTATTTTAACACATGAGATATTTATTTATAAATGGAGCATGTATTTGGCATTATTATTTATGGTTTTAGTTCTTAGCATGTTTCCATGGGGACTTTCCACATTAATAATTCATGGAATGTAGGGTATATTTGACATTTATGCGCTTAAATGTGATTGATGTCACTAAAAGTGAGGATTTAGGTCATGTAAAATATTCTTAGGAGGATTGTGCCTCGTAGAGATAAGTGTGGAAATTATACATCTAGTGTTTGATGAGGAAATACTTATTAGGAGGTATTGGAATCTTTGTAGGTTCTCAAAGTGGGATGGTCCCTCTGAGTATATAAAATGTATTATGAAAGGTTTTAGTCCATTTAATGATACAAGAGTTCAACTAAAGAGATGAGGGATGATATGCTAGTGTGTGTATTGGTTATTGTCAGACAGATTGGAATTATAATGCTATATGGAATGGTGTGGTTTAGCTTAGGACATAACCTGGTTAGTGGGGCTGGGTTATAATACATGATTTTGATGAGGTTCTTGACTAGATTATTGAGAATATATTTTTGATGGGTACGACATGGTGTGCTTTTGTGACTAGGACAATCATAGGGTGATTAATAATTCTTTTCTAGTCTGATGATGAGATGTGCATCAAGGCATGGTATAATCCTCAAGAGATGAGTCTGGAATATGTGACACAGAGGATAGACTGGGTAATGTTTGATAGGATTGGGTGAGTGACCAACCCATGTGAGAATGATATGATGTAAGGAGACACTTGGAGACACTTGGGATTATTTATGCTATCTCTTGGAGACACTTGGGGTTATTTCATGACTCAAACATACTCCAGAAATGTTCCCACACAATGTTTTAGAAATCCAATTCCATCTCATGGAAGACCCCATGGCTCCTCTAGCTTCCAATGTTTCCTCACACTCACACCTCATGGTATTGCAGTATACAACTCGTCTACGTCAACTAGTCAGGATAACATCACTACCCTCTATCTGTAGAGATAAGTAAAATACTTATGTGGCCAATGCAATAAAGAAAATAAAATAAAAACTAAACAAAAACATACTTCTATTCTGTAACTATACATGTCACTGCCCAATATATAAGAACCACAATACCCCATGTGTCAAATCATGTCCCTGCAAACAAGGGAGAAACAGTTCCATTTTATAATATCATCATTTTTCATTATGTTATTTATTCAAAATTTTGTTGGAAACACCATACTAGTAAACTTATCCATTGAATATACCCCTATAATAAATTATTTGAGTTGAATATTGTGCACATAACCCTATTCACTATGGAAAAACCTCCGAGGCACCACAATCTATGTTTAGTAGTTGATCCAACTCTTGAACCCGGTTGGGCACCAGTCCATGAACCAAATGGTCAACTTGGACAAGGGGGTGTAAACCATTTCATTATACTATACTAAGAATAAATGTGTTTGTATATTGTCTACCAGTAATGGGAGTTTTTCAAGTCCTGAGTGTCAATCGACTTCAGTTCCTAAGTTAGTGGCCCCTTAACTATACATAGATGTCAAGGGGTGTCTCCCAGGGCTGTCTTGTGGTGTGTAGTTTATATCTATGAGTTCTGTGGTGCTTCTCTATTGTGGGAAATGTGTATTGCATGATCATTTTAATAAATACATTGGTCAATTGGAAAATACACACATATTCAATAGAGATATACCCACTTTTGATAGAGATTACCATCCAAATAACCATTTATGATATCCGAGACCAACATTTTACTTTACTAATTCCAATTACATAATATATGCAGCATTAACATATGTTTTATGAACCAATAAATTAAATTGAATGAAACTCATCAGAATAACCCCTAAACTCACATATAGCATTAGTCACCTCAAATTAACCCTCATAATTGCACATCTTAACGATGATAAAACCTCATCACATATATATCCTGATTAACAAACAAAATTCAGCACAATATATGGTCTAATAGGATTCTACAGGGGAAACTATAATTTCTTTTAAGAAATCATGAAATTTTTACTGAATTAACTATTCTAATGATTGGAATACAACCTATGAATCTATTCCTACATTTCTGGAAGACTCTATTTTGAAAAAATTTATAGTTTAATCAATATTTCAGCACACCATGAGTTGGTTACTACCCAAAACACTAGAAAATTCACAATTAATAAGAATGGTTATCCTAACTATGAACCTAACAATGTATTCCTTGTTGCCTCATTTTTTTTAAAAATAAGACTAATTATTACCTGGAAGTACCTATCAAGAACCTTGACCGGAGGAGAGGGGGAAAAGAGAAGGGGATTCCCTACGAAGAGTTGGGCCACTGGGGTCTCACACGCGACTAGAGAGGGGGTCAGGGGATGTCGTCGGAGGAGATTGATCCAGGAAGGGAGGGGGATGTCTCCAAGAAAGGTAGATGAGTGGGGGGGGGGGGAACATTTCCGGGATCCGAGAGGGGAGGGGGACATCAATGTTGGAGAAGGAAATGAGAGGGGAAGGGGAACGTCACCGGAGGAGAGGGAGGGGGCCGGGAGGCAGATGTGGAGGCTGGTAGGTGGAGGTTGAGGCTAGGAGGAGGTTGAGGTCATGGAGGTGAGGAGTGGGTCATGAGGTGGAGGGAGGGTTCTTGCGAGGATGAAATGTCACGAGGGAGCCCTAAATTGGGTATATTTTTTACAAAGGTCATTAAAAACCGTGAGTAATAGTTTTATTTCTGAAAGGTTTTCTTAAACCACTAGGAAAACCCAAAATATAACAGTCTATGCCAATAACTTTCTAAAATCGGTGGTATATGTTCTTTTTCCCAATGATTTTTTCTAAACTGTTGGTAATAAACTTTTGGTATAGGATGGATTTCCACTAGTGTGTTCTGGCCATCAAAAAACCATCCATTCACATCCAATTTCAATAGTTTCCAAGGGGAATCCAAGGGGAAAGTATAGGCCATGAAAATGGGAAAATAACACCCAAACGAAAATCATTGTTTCACCCCCAGATTCATCCAACTCATGTGTACAAACCACCTCAACAACATACCCTACAAGTGGTTCCACTATAAGTGTCAAAAAACCATCTCCAAATCACCACATCCTAATAAAAAACTATTGAACAAATAGGAGTCCAATTATAATAAAATAACCCCAAGACCATGGTCATAGATCAAAAACACAAGAGCCACCAAAATTTCAATCCTAGAACACTTAGAAACCAAGAGAGATCTATGTACTAAAAGAGGATTTCAACCAATGCATGGAATTGAAAACCCAAGCATGGAAATTATCTGCATCATAATGTTTTCCACCCTATAAAATCCACACCAAGGAAAAAATAAAGAATAAAACCCAACTGATAAACCATTAGGCACACCCTTGTCATGTTTCACACCCAATGTCCAATACACCTCCAGTGATAAATTAAGGAAGGAATTGTCTCACTGTACAAAAATTACATCACATTCCGGAAATGTCCAAGAAAATTCCGATTTTATCCAAAAAAAACTCCTCAACACTATCTGAACAAGATTCTAGAAATATACCCAAATGAACAACAACATTGAACAAGGTTATAATTACCATGATTTAACCAGACCGTTGGGAGGTCTCCAATCCCAATATTTACCCAAGGAAGATGTATGTAATTAGATAGCTCTGAACAACACTACCTACTTCCAATCAGAGGCCAAGGACCAATATAAGATACTAGTATAGGGAGACACAAATGGTCCCCCCACCATAAGTGAAAAATCAAATATTTCTCGATACGGGATCGAGACAGTAACAGTGGGAGGCACGAAAGGATTACAGTGTATAAGGCTTAAACTTCAATTCCAAATTTCCAAAGAAAGATACATGAGAATCATTGTGGGTATCACCACCATAAGAACCAATCATCTTAACTGACCATAATGGGTTAGCTTTTGAAAAATCCAAATTTAATGAGTGGGGACGACCGCAATATAAATCCACATTGTTTGGGAAACTGTGTGATATCCATGTGGATTCATCAACCTTGATGGTTTTCTGGGACATGGTTACTACTAACCATGTGAAAACTCTTTTCTCAACCTATCTAGTAAAATTTCAAACCATTCTCCAAAAGGTCAATGGAAACCAAAGTGGGAGGGAATGACATTGGGTGATGACATTGGTACAAGTCCCTCCACCTCTTTCCACCAAACAAGAACAACATAAGAAAGATGAAGACATAAAATGTATAAACTCTTCCAATCATTCATACTAAGTATTTGAATTTGTACAATGATATAAACGACTGTGGGATTTCTGCTACTACGCACCATTTTCACTCCAGGGACTATGGCTGGAGCCCAAATGATTTAAGCATTTTCAGCCTCACAATTAGCCTTTGGGAAACCATGTATGGAACTTTTTCATTTTGAGGCACAAAAAACTACACATCAATCCCAGACATATATACCAAGATATAACACACCCCAAACTCATCCGACCATAACCCAACATTCCACTAAAACATGGTCTTTGGATATGCACAAACATCACCCCTTGTTTCTTTGGATGATAAAAAGAAGGAGGAAAGGATATATAGAAACACCTACCTTTAAACAAAGGTTGTCATGTTTTCCTAAATGGAGATAGAGATCTGAAAAAATAATGACCCAAAAAATATTGTACAAGTACACCTTTATATTCAACCAAGCACATGAGATCCCAAGGTGTCACCAAACATGTCCATTACAGTTGATAGAAACAATATGGTGATGGGGGACCTTATGAAACATCCCCAAACATCACACAATTCAAAAAAGTGTCCTTAATAGCTTCTCATGACCAGAATTCCCAAACTGGTGGTTTAACAAAAACATCTTCTTTGAAGTGACAAAGAAGGACCCATAGGCCCTCTTAGACCCCATCAAGATACTCATTCATATGAACAACCCTAGAGTACTTCCACCTTTTACGAATTAGTTAACATAAGAAACTATGGTCTCTTTCAAACATCTTCATGCACTCTCCCACTACCATAGGATACAAAAAACCAAAAAGGAATGGGTGCTGACTGATTCTAAAAAACTCATGAAAAGATTCCTTATGTTGATAAACTATAGGATTTTCCAACGGAAAAACCATCCTGGTCACACATCAGTCCTTCACTAACCTATAATGGGGGCATACCTTACATAATGATAGGACATAAAGACCCAACCAAGCAGCTCCATTAGTAAAAATATGGCACAAACTAGAACATAATAGATGAGGGGAACCACTATATAGGCTTCCCAAACATTTCTCATAAGAAACCACTAACTACCCTTCAAGTTGGCTTACCGACCGAACACAAACCCAAAACACCTTTCAAACAGGTGGGGTTCTTAGACAAAAAACTTCCAACACTCACAACTTTTTTCAAAGGCACATAACAAAAATCCTCTCAAACTAGTCATCAAGAAATTATTTATTCCATTAAAAACATTTATTTGAAAATAAATGGTTCTGTGGTAAGCATATCCACCAGTGGAAAATCCTGGGCGTCACACATGCATGTTTCCATGCCACACCTTGCACCCTTCTCATAAACATCCCAAAACTCATCTAGTCATGCCACTAACTATCCATCGTCCCCAAAAATCCCCATGAATTTGGTTTCTCTTGGGAATACTGAAGGATAAACCAATTTTTTTTTGGCAATTTTCAAAATTAAACCAGTCAACCAATATATCCTATTTCTCAAGGCCACTAACCTTGATATCAAAATACTAGTTTACAGCTTATAAAAAGATTCATAAAGGCACAACAATTAATATAATTATTCACTTTCTCATGTTATTCACATTAATTTCTAAAAAACTCAACTCATTAAAACACCTTTTTATAGTTTAGAAAAATATAATGGGAACACTTTTTCAAAACCAACATTAACATAATTTCATGCTTTCAAATTATGTTCAAACACACCATTTTCTATTTCTAAAAAATTATGAAAATTCAGTTATACAATTCCAAAAATCTATCCATCCCCTCTTTATGGAAAAATCATTTCACTAAAACATTATGCATCATAAAACCATGTCGTTTTTCCTTTAAAACCGATCATCGATTATTTCGAAACTAAATAACATAAGACAGTGTGTGAGGAAACTTGTTTCGGTGGGTGACTTGGATATATGGTTACTAGCCATATGTCATTAACTTCGCAATCACAGAGAGTGTTCTAGGGAGAAATCATCGGCTCCACATGGGCTTTCAGGCCCTATTATATGACTAAGACAATTTACCCAACTCCCTTTTCATTTCCCCTAATCATCATCAAATCATGAAAACCAAAGGAATCAGATAAATCTAACATCCCCTGGTGACACAAATTAGGTCATAAGGTGTGGTGATCAGGAACACTATCCAAAACCAGAATTCCATGTTCCAAAAATCCCAACTCCACACTATCTTGACTATTCCCCATATAACATTACCTACAGAGTTTACCTGGAACTCATTTGACAAAATTTTTTCATGAACCGAATCTGGTAACCACCAAAATCGACACCCAACATGGCAAGTGAAAAGGCCCTATGGGTGTTCCCAAACCCCATGGGCTGGCACAATTCCCAGTTATCATCAAATGAAATTTTGGAATAATTAACCTTAATTTATAAATATAAAACATCAAATGAAACCAAGAAACCAAATCATGATTTTTAAATCCAAAACATCTTTTACTAAAATTGAGAACTAAATTAAAAAATTTTAAACATTGTTTAAAGACTATTACAAAGTTATAAAACCATGAAAAAACTTCCAATGAACCTACACAAGGTAAAATGCACTTCCCTTAAGACATCTCCACAAAATGAAATCATGAATTACTGTTAAACAGAAAACATTGGCACAAAAGTTGTAACCGAACCTGCGATAGAAATGATGAAGTCTACTTATACCCAAAGGTGTAAGAAGGGTGTGATCCAAAGACCAGTATGAAACCACCACTAAGATATTTCATTTGATAAATATTCAAATACAAAAATTATGCATGTTTTGTGAACAAGAGATACTAGTTATAATATATATAGTTGTATTATTAAATACATACATTTTAAAGTGGGATATTATAAAGAATAAAAACATTAAAAAATATTGTCAAAACATCTGAATTTTCAATCCAATCATACCATATTATTATGGTAAGAAAAACATATCTACTGAGCATAATCAATTGTAAAATAAACACTAGGCTGTAGCTCTCTATGGTTCAAAGGTACCTCGTATCAGAATGAGTGTGACAATCACAATATCCATTCTCATGCACATGAGGAACTAGTAGGTATAATACCTATAACCTAATGGTCCCATGTAATTATCATCATCATTGTTTTTTAGTGTTGAAAGCATAAACTTTTCTATGGGAAATTGAGGCCAAACCCTCAAAGGATCAATAGAATACTAGTACACATCCACCCATCGAGATAATCAGGCTTCCCTCTTGTGCTAAAAAAATTCAACAAGCCAGGAAATATAATTTTCAAATGAAAATAAAACCTTCACATCACAAATTCACCGAACAGAAAACTTGTACGTCACACAATTCACATCATCCCCCTTTTATTCAAATTGATTTTGAAATCAAACTCACACCAAAATAGCCCACAACACTTTTCACACTTCATTAACACTACCACTAATGTCATTAAACAATTCTATGATTCCATTCCATGCTATTACAACCCACATAACAACCCAGAAACATATCACATAATACCATTATCACCTTCAGAATTCATTTTATCATCAAACACACATGAAATACTCCACAAATATGTTTCTCACCCACATCACAATTTATTAAAATATTTCAGAAATTTATAAAACATTCTAGACATGTTTGACATATAAAATCACCAAATTACCTTTCAAAACCCTATATTATGTTAAAAAAAATCACCCAAATAGTACATATACATCAATGTTCCAATTATTTTCACTTAATAAAACATTATCAATTTTTACAACACAACCCCAAGGTGTAAAACGATGTTTGGCACCAAAAACCAATTTCAAAAACCAATTTCAAGGCCGAAATCACCACAAGACCATAAAAAATAAGAATTAGAATCCATTTAATCATTTTTTAATCAACACTCAAGGGCCATAAAGTTACCTAAAATAATTCCACAAAATATTCACATGAAAAACACACATTTTCAGAAACACTTTTAAGGAGTAAAATAAGGTTTCACACATGACACCCATTCAATGCCGCCGTTTTGAGGACAACATGACACTAAAATATTACCAAACCAGAATTGGCATCCCATTTCAACAACTAATAAATCCCTTTATGATTTTATAAAACTACCATAAGAGATAACACATGAGTTACATTTGAAAAATAAAAACTTCAAACAAACATGTATCATTAATGAAAAATTATTTACTATTGCAACCAAAATTTTTTTTCGCATCACACACAATAGATTAGAAACATTATAAATTAAAAAACCAATAATTACAACTCTTCATAAAATGATTAAACATGGAATGAACTATTTTTTGTGTCAAAACCCTAAAATCATGGTGGGAAACATCAAGCACACCACCGTCGCCCCACAAGGAAGTGAAGAGAAACATATAACCTCAAAATTACACAAAAAAGACACCATATAAAACCCTAGGAACGAACCTTAACATTTGGATATTTTAGAACCCCGTTAAAGATGGAATAAAACCTATATAGAAGGATTAAATCTAGGAAAGAAACACTTATATGAAGAAATCATTGTGTTTCCCCACCAAAACACCATCAAAGATGGATTCCATGAGAGCTTGAGGGAGTTTGGAGGCCTTCCATGGCTGATAGGGCCGAATGGGGGAAGATTGGAGTTGATGAGACTTATTTACGGGAGGAAAAATTAGAAATTAAAAAGGATTTTAATGACATTGAAACCATTACACGGTTTTCCAGTGTGGTCTAGTAAATCGTCCAACCTAACCATGAGACTTGTTCTGGCCACCCAAAAACCATCCATTATACTCCAATTTCAAGAGGGTTAAAGGGGTAAAACAAGGGGGAATGATAGTCTAAAAAAAGAGGAAATAACACCAAAAATAAAACACCCTTTTCACCTGAAAACTCATCTAACTCATGGGTATAAACCACCTCACCAACATAACCCACAAGTGATTCCACTACGAGTGTCATAAAACATACTCGAAATCACCATAACCTAATACAAAAAATTTGAAAAAATAGGAGGCCAAGTATCATAAAATACCCCATGGAAAATTCATAGATAAAAAACACAAGAGAAACCAAAATTTGAAACCTTGAATACCCAGAAACAAAGAGAAATCTAAGAACAGAAAGTGGATTTGAACCAAAGAAAGCAATAGAAAATCGGGAGTGAAATGCTGTGTAAAACTAATCGGGTTAGACCATTAAAGAATTTACAGAGGGTAATTTATGAATGATTTAATTATTATGATGAGTCTTTTAATCCCAACCACATGCATGGACTCAGTCTTACATGGTTGTTTAGATGTTCATCTGATACATCTGTTTTGTTACTATTACATAGGGGGAATTGAGCATATGCTAGATGATGAACATACATGACTAAAATGTTGAATTATAAATGAAAATGAATATAATTGAAAACTATATAACTATTTAATTTTGTGTACTTCATTGTTTAATAATTCATAAATTTTTATTACCTACTATATTTATATTCACATAATGTTAGGAACAGATCATTTGATGGTTCCCTAATGGGATTCCCCTCGAACCCTATTTGGGTCAGGTTTTGGTCACAAACAGACTATAGATATACATGTATAGATAAGGGAAAACACCATTCATCATTAGTTACTTAATTTCTATTGGAGATGGGGAGCATGAGACCAAGTCGAAGCCTACGATTCCTATGGATTTTACTTGTTTCATTTGTACTTTGGATTATTTATTTTTTCTAGAATTGTGACTTATATGTTTGTTTTCCCTAATATATATTCCCTACATCAGAATTTTATTTAGTGGAATTTTTTGAATTTACATTCATTCTTCCACTTCTTATTTCAATTGTTTGGTATTTCTGCTTTCTCTACTGTTTACTGTTTTATTTCTGTTTTGTATACATTGAAAATGGGGGCATAGTTTCCCCATTTTTAGACTAGGTCCCTCACTGCTAGTCAGAAGCCACTACTATTATGGTAAATGCACTTGAGGTCATGTGACCAACCAGGTTCGGGGCACTTCTGGGTGGAACCCATATCAGAGACGTTACAAAGTGGAATTAAAGGATGGTTTTTATCTACATAGCTTTAAAATTTGGGGCCTATAGACTAGGATATGAAGGAATAAGTAGTTGTTAATAATATGTGCTCAAGAGTAGCTACCCAATGTATAGGGAAAATCCATGTTACCTCAAATATTTCAATTTTGTCAATATTTTCAATTAGTATAGTTGATTTGATTTCACCATTAGCTTATTCACTTGTTTTTTGCTGTTATGATTGATATCATTGTGGTTCTATTTCTGTTGCAACCTGATGAGATAAGTGTATTCCATCTCATTAATCATATTGGAGCTCGTTAGTGGTCACATGTAACTCATTATTTTCATGCCTTTTAGGGTGAATTGTTGATTTCATGATGTTTTGATATATGTTGTATATGAATAATGTTACGATAGGTTAAATAATAGTAACACCTTCTATTTTGATAGGGCATCGATATATGTAAATATTCAATTGGATAGAATCCAATATATTTTCACTGAGGTGTTCTGGGACCTCATGGATCAGAAATTGGTGGATTATGTTCGAACGTTAAATGAATAATATGTATAAAGATGGAAAATTTTGATTAACATGGAGTATATGATCTCACTAAATGGAACATGTAATACCTTGGCCAAAATTTTAAGATTTTGGGGGTTCCATATAAGTTTTAGAGGTTTAGTATCATAAAAACTAGACAAAACGGTGTGTGGTGTTATGATCACATGAAATGAGTTCTTGTGTTATGGAAGAACTAACTTTTCATAAGTACATGACATGTACCATATGTACACTCCATGTTGTTGTTGACCGTGTGATAGACTGGGTGAGTAGAGACACACAATTCATTATAATGGGATAGAACATGTTGTGTATTAGGAGTACACGTCATGTTTTATTCATCTATGTATCTAAATGTTTGACTAACAATATAGGTGGATGAAAAATGGGGTTTACACTCTATTTATAGATTTTACACATCATGTAGTAATCGACCACATATCCAGCCGTGTGGCTAATGACACGGTTGGATGGAACCTATGTGGTACACGCCGTGTGTAATGTTTGAATTATGTGTAGTATTACAACAAGAGAGAACCATGCAGTACTAGTAATTTAATAGAATTAGAGTAGGAGGGAATATTAATGTACATGTCATGTCTCAGGAGGAACACATTGTGTGTTTGGGGTGTTACATGACCAGGTTGTTAGAGATACACGCTCGTGTTATGTCTTAAGTGAACATGTCGTGTTGTGGTTCTACACAACGTGTAACCCAATTTTGTAAAAAATTAATGCTTTCTTTATCTTGTTCCCTTTAAGTTATTATGTGTCTCTATCCATGATAAATTTGAACTAAGGGGTATGCTTGATCTTAAATAGAATTTACACCAGGATGTCCTCTAATTGTTTTCCAGGTGCATTGAAATGATTTGACATTGGAAATGGTGGATCATAAAATACTTGAAGATCCTCCAATCATACCTGTTTTGGTACCTACTATTATACTGGATTCAGGTGTTGATGCACAGTTCCATGATAGATTTATGAGGACGATGAAAATTTTTTAGGGAGCACAACATCCTTCCCTGAAGAAGGAATAGTTAACAAGGGTGTTCCAGAAGCTTCATCCTATCACTTTTTATGTGATGGAGTACCATAGGCTATAGATTCATGGTTGGAGGCCATGCTTTCTATCTTCGAGCATTTGGAGACACCTCCTAGGAGGATAGTGAATCACACAACGTACATGCTTCATGATTCCTCCTAGAGATTGTGGGATGTTATCTCATAGGTGGTAGGTCAATGAGATATGGATTGGGAAGAGTATTATAGGAAATTGCATGATTTCTTCTACCTGAAGACGTTGAGGGCCAACTGAGCCTTGTAGTTCATGAATTTAATGCATGGTGCTCATTCCGTGATGGAATATTCTTCTCACTTTTCATATCATCAATGATTCAACCCTATTTTTGGAGGTGACAAGTTAACGTTGGCTAGGCGATTTGAGGATGGTATCAGGTATGAAATCTGATCGCTGGTGAATGTTTTCAGGATGAATTTAGTGATTTCAAAAGTAAATTTGGTTTTGATTATCAAGCACAATCTGAGGGAGTTATGAGTGTGAGCTAGAACAGTTATGCATCCATGGTTGGTACTCCATCGACTGATAGAAGGATGCACCATAGTGAGATTTCATGCGATTTTTCTTCATGTAGCAATTTGAGGTACCACTACTGCACGAAGATTGGGTACGTGAGTCCTTAGTTTCAGAGAGACCCAGTTACTTCTGAACAAGGAAATATATGGTACATCTATAATTTTTTTTCCAGTTTTTCTCACCAACAACTAGTGCAAGGGGATCTGTTATGACTCCACATCCAGGAGCTGGACCACCAGTCTATCATCAGACATGGAATTTTAGTTCATCAGAACATTGATGGTGAAGAGGTGGTCATGGCCGCAGTAGAAAAACAACATGTTTTTCGCTACAGTATAGTGGATCAGCTAAGGGTAGTTCGGTATGGTTGTAGGGTCATAGTAGAGGTCCGAATTTTGTTATAGAGAAGACCTAACATGGTCATGATTTTAGACCCTCTACTATTAGAGGTATAATTCGAGTTGCCCATGTTTTATCTTATACCATTTTTGATAAAGGGTCTTCCCATTGTTTTATATCTATTTTTAGTGTGGAGAGCCATGTACCCCTATTAGGTCTTTTTTGACTACTATCACTAGAGTGTGAGTTTCACATCACCAGAGGGTGGGTCCTTTCAAAACCAGGGTGAATGGGTTGTCTAGGTGAGTAGAGTTGCACCTGAGTATCATGGGTTTAGAGGAATTACAGCCTACATTTCTAGTTTATATCTGGATGTTTAGGAGAATTCACATATAGATGTTCCTCCAATGGTGGATCATTTCAGATATGTCATTATTGATGATTTTTCATTTTTACCTATGGAAATAGAGGATGATTTATTTATTGTTCTTGTTTAAGGAGTGGTACTAGTACCCATTCCTCCTTATAAGATAGCTACACAAGAGTAACAAGAGCTAAAGAATATGTTGGAGGATTTTCTGGAAAATGGTTTATCAAAAACCATACTTATCCTTTGGGGTTTCCTATCCTTTTACAAAGAAAGAGGATGGAACTGATAGACATTGTGTGGATTATCAGAAGCTGAAACAATTGACGATAAATAATGGATATCCCTTTCCATGGATTTATAGTCTCTTTGATAAACCTCAAGGATCTCGGGTGTTATTGAATACTGAATTGAGTTCCGTTAATAATATGTTGTGTGTTAGACCATCAGATATACCTTTTAAAGCCTTTCGAGGAAGGTATGGTCTATACAAGTTTTGGTTATGTCATTCTATCTCATGAATTTGCCGAAAATTTTCATTGAACTAATGAACCAAGTGTTCTGTACATACATCAATAATTTTTTGTTATTCTTTTTTGACGATATCATGGTGTACTCTCACACTCGAGACGACCATTCCATCCATCATGAGATCATATTAAGTACACTAAGAGAGAATCAATTAAATAACTTTCTCAACAGATGAAACTTTTAGATGTAGTAGATTCACATCATGGGTCATGCCATATCAGAGACAGTAGTATCAGTAAACCCATAGATAGTGTGAGCAGTAGTTTCCTAGGAGAATATAAAAAATGAAATTAAGGTACGATGTTTTTTGGGGATTGCTGGTTAATACATGTGCTTTATTCAAAACATTTCAGAAATAGTCGTTCCATTGATGGACATGACTAGGAAGGTTTCAATGCTCATATGGATAGATTCTTGCGATTCATCCTCTATAGAGATGAAAGGGTTAATGACTTCAGCATCGATCATGATTCTTCCAGATCCAGGCAAGAGTTACACCCTTTACTGTGATGCATCAGGTATTGGGATGAGAGTAGTGCTTAGACTGGAGGGAGGATTCATTGCATACATGTCCCATCAATTTATGCCACATGAGAGGAACTACATGACACACAATCTCTACTTAGCTGTATTTGTGAATTATTTATGATGTTGGAGACATTATCTTTTCAGATATCATGTTGTGGTATACAGTGAGAAAAAAAGAATCATGTATATTATTACACAATAAGATCCAAATTTGAGATTGTGAATATGGGTAGAGTACCTTAGGTATGTTGACATTGATATTGACCACCTTCCATGGAAAGGAAACTTAGTGAATGACGCATTGAGCTAGAGAACCTAGATATAGGAAGTTTACAAGGTCAACTGTCAGTGGAATCATATGGATATGTAATCTGAGATGCATGAAATACTGTGGAAGAAGTTTCTTTCTTCTATCATTGTTACCTCTACTCAATTAGCTTGAGAGCGAATGTGGTAGCTATCACATTCCAAAAGCATAGTTTTATGGGAGAGTGTTTCAGGAGAGGACCCTACTCATAAATGGAACATTAGTGAGGATGAGGTTAAGTGTTTTCATGTGCACATATGGGTGTCAGCAGACATACAGATGGAGATATTGTGAAATTTTCATTCCTTGTAATCGGTAGTTCATCACAGTGTCAACAATATTTGTCAAGATCTATATTATCAGTATTAGCGGCCACAAATGAATAGGTACGTTGCAGGTTTTGTTATGTGATTTTCCACCTGCCAGTAGGTGAAGGTGTATCATTAATGACTGATTGGAATATTATAGAGGTGACCTATTCTTGAGTGGAAGTGGGATGTCGTAATGATGTATTTCGTGATGGGTATACCAAGGCTGCCTTAAGGAAAATTTGTTTTATGGGTTATTGTTGATAGACTCATGAATGTTGAACATTTACTTCTTATCAAGGAAATCTTCAATGTTGGTGAACATGTAATGTTTTACATTTGAGAGATAGTAGTTTTTCATGGTGTTCCACGCTATATCATTTTAGAAAGGGATTTCGGGTTTACATCTCTTTTATGACAGGGTCTACATAGGGATATGGGTACACAAGTACTCCTAAGTACATCTTACCATCCTGAGATATATGGCCAGTCCAAGTTCCTGATTTAGGTTTTAGAGGACATGATTTGAGCAGGCATCATATATTTAGGGGGCCCTTGGGAGTGACACATACCCTTGGTGGATTTTTCCTACAATAGTAGTTTTTAGGAGCCAATTTCGATGGCACCATCCGAGGCATTGTAAGGTAGGACATATCGGTCACTCTTATGTTGGCTATAGGTAGTAGAGGCAGCTATTTGGGACCATGTATTGTCCAAAAGGCCAAAAAGTAGGTGTATTTGATTCAGAAGAGGATGTATACTGCAAATCTTCTCTAGAAATCTTATGTTGATTGAAGGAGATGATATCTGGATTTTGAGGTCAGAGATCATGTTTTCTTATGTATGACATCGAGGTTGGGACATAGGAGTATTAAGAGACAGTTGAAGCATTCATTGAGAAACATTGTGCCATTTGAGGTTTTGGAGATAATCATCCTAGTTTCCAAATGATTGCAGTTACCTTAGAGGTGTCAAGGTATGAAAGCTTTCATCCATGTTTCTTAGCTAGGAAGATACTTTTCATACTCATCTAATATTTTTCAACCCGAGTAGGATTATTTGGAGGTGCATTCATATTTCTAGGAGCACCCTATTGGGATTGTAGATCGTGACATGATGTTTCCTAATGGTTGGTTTGATCATCTAGTATGGGTACTATGGAAGCACAACCGAGTGTCGGACGAGACTTAGGAGAGGGACGCCGACGTACGATCACAATGGCTAGAGTTCTTCACAAATTTTTTGTCACCACCCTTAGAAGGGAAATTCAGGGATGCATTGTTTTAAGGGGGAGATTTTAAGAACCCAGATCATCATTTAATGTACATATTTTGAGTTAGATTTTTTTTGGAAAAATAAGAAATATAAATTTTTTACGTACACATCATTTACTTATGAGTAGACACCACGTACCCGGTTTCCATGTACATTCATGTACTGGCTGTGTAAGGGCCGAGTACATGGTGGTGTTGTGACCTTGAAGACCAATTATGTCGGGGGATAGTTTAGGCTAATACATGGTCTGTATTGTTATTGAACATTCAACTTATGTATCTCTTTATGGGATATATCAGAGTGAGGTCACTTATTTTTCAAGTAAGTGACTTCTTCTCCATGTGGTTATTATAAGTGAGGGATAGAATGACCAAAAAACATTGACCAACTCCTGATTCTCTATCCACACACTGCTTTAGATGCTATTATGTGCATTTTAATTCCATTGGTGTGTTCTCTTAACCCATAGAGCCTTTATTTCATAATCTTCCTCTCTCATTAGTTATTCAAGGTTGGGTGTTTTTTACTGTTTTGTAGATCTATATCGATCATGGTGGATTCAAGGACCAACATTTAAGTATATCAATCGTATGAAATCGAGGTCCGCAGTTTGTGCCCCTCATTATTCATATTTGCATTATATATGCTAAAAGTGAAAAATACCCACGTTTAGGGTATTGCGTGTTTTGAAATTAAAACTTATTTATTACTTGTTAGGGTTTCTTTGACAGATAGCGGGAAGTTTCATATGTGTAGGGTCAAATAACATTTTTTATTGGAAACCATGTTTGTGTGTTTCCCTTATTTGACGGTTTACGATCATTTGGTCAAGGTTGCCTATGAGGCGTACCTTGTTTCCCATGATTGAATTTCTTACGATGGTGTTTGATTGATTATGTGAAATTCCTATGATATGCATTGTAAATTATACACATTTTGTAGTTATATATTAAATTTTATTCTTTGATATGTTATGAGTTATATGTTTCTAATGGACTATGATAGCCGTAGAAAGGAAAACTGTGGGGGTTTCCATGTTTATTTACACAGGACAGTGAGAGAATAGGTGTAGATAATTTACCTTCACCATGAGAGGTACGCAGTTGGTCATTTGTATATTATTAGTTTTATGTTTGAACAAAGGGTTTTGACCATGATAGTTTCCCTAAGGGTAATTATTTAATGAATTTTGTCTATGTTAAACCGAAGGGGTTAAAACATATGAGATTTACTAGAGGGTTACTTATGAATGATTGAATGATTGTGATGAATCATTCAAGCCAAATCATAATATTGGACTTGGTTTTACATTATTATTTAGATGGACTTTTGAGAAATATGTTTTGATACAATTACATAGGTAGATATCGTGCTTAAGTTATATCCCATGGTTACATGATTCAAATAATTAATAATAAAAGCAAATTAATGTAAGTGAAAATTGTAAGACTGTTTACATTAGAGTACTTCATAGTTTATTGATTTATTTCTACATATTACCTTCTATATATTTATTCATCGACAGTTTGGACCAGATATTTTGGTGGTTTCCTACTGGGTTTTGTCTCACACCCTATTTGGATTAATATATGTATAATTTTTTCTAATATTACTTTAAATTAAACTGAATATATAATTTAAAAATATAAATATATTAGATGAAAAAAAATTAGTTATGAATTAAAATTCTATTTATTTCACTATTCATCCAAAATAGATGTTTTTTATTAAAATATCAATAATTCCCCCTTAGATAATTTTGATAATTTTGATTTCTGAAATAATGTATATTTTTTGAAAATAAATTTCTTAAATTGTCTAAATTTAATTATATTATTGTTCATGAATGGACATTAAAAGCATTTATTTTATAAATATTGAATTTTCAAACATATAAATACTTTATTAAAATTTTAATGCCATAATAACAATATTCTCTATCTATATAAAACCATTTTAACATATATTTAGTACATTTTTATTACTATTCATATTTCTATGAATAATGTTTATTTTGTAATGTCCAGGCTAGGCACACAGCTATGAAGATGGCCAACTGGTGGGTCACATGGTCTCCATCATGCCTCCCTATATTCCCAAATATTTTGACTAGTAGTGAGGGTCTATAGACGGGATAAAGAGGAAATTATACCCTAATTTCATAGTAGAACACTGGTTTAGTAAATATGAATCCATAGTTGAATATAAAATAAATTAAATATAAAACATCATAAGGGTAATACAAAAAGAATATAAAAGATTGAAAATGGAAATTTTCAACACATGCATGCATTTTTATATGATGATACATAATCCAAAACAATTGAGAAATAAAATTATACAAGATACATTAAAATACACCAACAAATAAAATTAATAAAATCTTCAATGGAAATCTCTATGTGTAACCCAATCTAGAGATCTATCATGTGCTCCTAACACCTAGGTACATGGAAAGTTTCACAAAAAACATTTATTGTCCTATGAACATAATTATTTCTTAGGTACCCCAATTAAATCGAGATTCTAGAAGGGTGTGCGATATAATTCCAAGTATGTTACAAGGCACTATTTCTAAAAATAAGTCTAGGTTTTGAATAATAAGTAATGTACTGTGTAGGTAATATTAATGAAGAAATATTACAATAATGAATAAGTTAGTAAACTCTAGTTGTCTTTGGATCTATTTTGGAACCTGGCCATCTCATCCTTCATTGGATATTTGCAGGAATGTGGTTCTAAAAAATTACCATATGTATATATTAATAATATATACACGATATATTTCTATATTGAATCCACGTATATGAATCAAGAACATGTGGAAGTAACCTTCCGTATAACTAGTGTACTAGTTACTAGCAGGATTTGGAACAATTGAGTCATCCATAATCATTCTGAACGAGCCTATATTCTCAACAAATATGATACATTACCTATATCCCAATAGAGTTTGAGACTTCATGGATGACGCTCCGGATATTGAGTAATTCATCATGCCATTAATCTAAACATGGAGTGTGGTGCCAATACTAAACATCCTACACAATATGAATGATGGAAAAGGCCATGAATAGAACAACCAATGTAATCGAGCATGATTTTCCACCATACTCAATAGAACCCATATCATCATTCCACAACTTATGTATAATTCTTGATTATATTTATAATAGAATCCATGAGGCAATAAATCTCATGATTTTCATTTAACGAGCTCAATATATAAATAGTGGAATATCATTTTAACAATAGAATATACAATTAATGATATGATCATCATGTCCTTGCACCATTTAAAAATCATTTCCATTTATTCATTTAATCCACTCAATTCATGAGAATCGAAAATGAAGCATGTGGATTTTTTTAATCAAGTCATATTATTTAAATCATTTCGAATAATTTATGGAATGCCTTCCATCAGGACAATCAATTCCATTTAATACACGTCATTTAATAAAAAAACATTTCAATTTATTTATCAAAATTCAAATAGGTACATAAATGGAACCACAGTCTATATGGGACATTACCATCTTGGGAAATACCATTCATTAAGAAAGATACTCCCTTAGAATGATCTTATTCAAAATCAAATTTATATATAAATATTGAAAATTTTATTTATAAATTCAATAATATCTATGTCTCGGACATGACGCTAACAAAATTTGAATTTAATTAAAGAGAAACAACATAACATTAATAATAAAAAATTATAACCACTAATCATCACATTGTAATTTATAGGACTCCACACTTCATTAGAGGGATTATATTATAAAAAATATCATTGTTTATCAACAATTATTTTAGCATAATTAAGCATCAAATATACGTATCAAATATCAATAAACTATTAACAGTGATTTTTGAAAATATCAATCAATGGAAATCTATTATATAATTCTAAACATGGTACTTAGTAGGTTCATGAATCACATTAAAAATTACCAATATGAGTAAATTCAATTTATAAGCTAAGAATAATGGTTAGAATATTATTGTGATTTAATTCACATAATGATTAAATAGAAATACCTAAGAGAACAACAAATGTGTGTCCTTGATCATGGATTACTAAATCTAAATACCCATCCATGAAAAATGGGTGTAAAATATGGTGCGATGATCAAATAAAAATGATGGATTTTTTTTAAATCATTGTACATTGAAGGATGATGGGAAGTGAAACAACTCAATTCATATAATGATAGAAATATTATTAGAAATCCATATACAACATACAACATTCTTAGGAAGATCCAATCATCAAATATGATGCTCTGATATTTCGAGGATTAGATAAAATATTTTAAAAAGACATTTGAGTAGAAAATATGGAAAATGATATTTCCCCATGATAACTCAATTGATTTTATATTACACAATAATTTATTAAAAATTAATCAACATCTTACCAATGTGGATCCATAGAGATAGAGAAATATCTAATTTGACATCAAGGACAAATTTTAGTGCTCACTGGTGAGAGGGAGGAGCTTCACATGACCTCTTGGAGAAGAAGAATGAAGTAAATGATGTATAATCCTCATTAAGGGTATTTGAGTAATTTTACCTTAAAACACAATCCACACTTTTGGGCCACATGGAATGGCCAAATCAGGGGCCAACCATGTGGCCGCAACTGCCTAACAAAACAACCATGAATTATTTTTCATGTTTTCTAATCCTAACCATGCACCATCTATGTGGTGAATTGTGTGAGGCGACTTCCTATTAGGCATTTACCGTGTGAGAGGGTCACAAAATTTGGGTCATCAATTCTCATCCATTGTAGGTCACATTAACACATCATAACATGCCACACCGTTGCTGCTGAGGGCCAAATGGTTTTAGAAAAAATGTGTTCTCTATCTAGCCCTCTTCCATTTGGGGGTTTTGTGGACCGATGCTCTCAAAAAATGATTGAGCATTGGATGAACCTTTTCAGCCTTCATCATCTCTTAAAAACCAGACATTGATGGGTTCTAGTTCTTACAATTTCATTTTGATTCCTGGTCATAGAATGACATGTACTATAAATGATGACATATCAAATTCCATAAAAATTATTCCATTGATCAAAACATGCGTCCCTACAACCTACCATCATTTGAAATTTTCATCACCAAGAATCCTTCAAGAAAAAAACATAACTTGAACTATGGGGGATATAAAGTCACATCTAAATAGTCTGTTTCATTTCTAAATTCTGAATACACCTCCACGATTAACCTGGTCATACAAAATCTATGCTGCCACAACCTATGAGAACACTCATTTTCTATACGAAACACTAAAATGGAGGTTAAACAACCTCATTTATCATATGACATGATGAAATCATATTATCATTTAGAATTTGGCCTAATATTCTCCCCATCATAGGATGTAACAATAGAATGGGAGAATTCCAATCAACACCAACTCCACCATTAGAATTTATAATGAATCACACTCCCAAGAATTATAACGACACTCAAAGCATGATTTCATTAAGAGGGAAGAAACACTTACTTTTGAGGTCATAATAGAAAGTTTTCCATAAAGAAATAATTGAATCATCATCAATAAAACTGAAACTAGTAGAGAAATATTTCTTGGAAGACACTTTCATACCTTACGTCATTCCTAATTAATATGAATAAAATATTCATATCAATTAATTAGGATCACACAAAATGAAAAAGAGAAAAAATAGGTGGTGCCACTATGGCCAACCATTATCACAATTCATGGATTAGAATACCATTATAATCTAAAAAATAATCAAGAATCATTTAACCAAGGCACATAAAATATACTCCAAGAATTTTCAACGAAGTCCATAAAATACTTCTAGTTATGTTTCCTAACTAAACCATCACATAGACATTTAGATTTCATGCCTAATTTTTCATGCCTCAACATGAACAAGGAAAAAATGTAGATCCAACCCACTAGGCTCTTTTTTGCTTTAAACACCTCTGATCCTAATAACATGTTGGTGTAACCACAAAATAAATGAACTGGGGTTCATGAAACTGAAAAAAAGTATTGCATACCCCATTCTGAAATGTGAGACATTGGTTAAAAGTCTTGAAGTCCACATCAGATCATTAACAGATCCCAAAGAGGCATCCAACATACATTCAAGTCAATAATGAATTGTTGTTGTCTAGGAGACCAAAAAATTCATTCTCTCAAGGGAACCCAATTACAACACAGGACTAACTATATATTGATTAAAAACTTACATCCATCGTAAAACTCCTAAACACAAAACATCTTATTCCCAATTGCTATAATACATTAGTGAATCATAAGAATTATTCTCTCTTAGTTCATCAAGGATGGAATGATGGTATGGGAAATGTTCATAAAAAAGATCGTACAATAAGAGGAAACCAAATATTACAATGAAGTTTAGTCGAACCACAACGAGTGAACATCCCTTAAAAGAAGATCATATTAGCATACTAATGAATCACAACTAACCAAACAATGATTCCTTTACCACGTGAGGATTTCATGGATTTTTCAACCATTACAACCAGTACTCATACCACGACAATGATGTTTCCTATATTTTTAACATCCAATCGACCACATCAATGTCATCCTTCCATGAAATTACTGACATATACACCGAAACAAACATGAATCAATCCACCTTAAGAGCTCTGTAGTTGTCAATGAAGAGATATTCAAGACACTCATAAGTACACAAATATATATATACATTATATGATCACATTCCTCCCATATATCCCATGATCATATAAATTATTTAATTATGAATAAGGGACAAAACAAACCTGAAAAAAAATCAAAACAATCGAATATCTTGTAATTTCATCCCTATAATTTGGATGAATTAATTCAATTAACACCCAAGACACTCAATTCAAGAGATGATCACAGATCATAATCAATAGGTCAATGATCAATGATTAAATTAAACATAGATTTTTCATTACAACCATTAGAAACCCAATTGGTTTCATGTATATCAATTCATACTACCATGAAAATATAAGAGAAAATAAAAAATCATAGTTACTAACCATAGGATTTCCTCCCAATTAATTCATGTATCTAATGGACCGTAGAATAATTGTTCAAATTCATACCATCCCATATGACCATAAAACATAATGGAGAACTCTTGATCCTCCCATGGAAAATTAAATTGGGAAACGAAACCAACAAAGCTGTTTACCATTCCCTATGTATTTCAAATATGCTGGAACCAAGCATTATATGATTATCATCCCCATAATAAGTGTCATGGAAATATTACCACCCTTCCAAGATAGGGTTTAATTTAGGAGAATGTATTCCTACTACAGATAACAGTAACTCAATGAAACCGAGTTGAAGAAAAATGACAACATTTAGAGAGAAATTTTGGCTCAATGTGTGCTTCCTACTATAGGTCAGCTTATTAAAAAAAAATCAGAATAGAACTAATCACTAGGCCATGCAAAAAAATTTCTCTCAACCTAAAATTATTTTTTATGTCTTTTCGAAAAAAGAAAATTCCAAAATAAAATTCTTATGGTCCTATTCCATGTAAAATCTAATACTGATTAATACTACCCTTACGTGAGGTTTTTATCGACGGATAACAAGTAGGGTTCAATTTAAAGTATTTAAAATGATTTAAAGTTGTTATTTTTATATTAAAAATATTTAAAATAGTACCTAATGTAAAAATTAGAGAACATATTCACTTCGTAACAAACTAGGTATCCCATTGGGGTCCCACTGAGGCAATATGGGTTCGTCAAAATGAAACCCAATACAAGTTTCATGGTAATTAATGATTCAAAACACATGTAGAGGGGTATAAAATAAGTAACATTACTCATATAACCAACATGAGACCAATTGTTAATTTAACTACATCATCACATAATCTCCAAGCTTGTGCGATAATGTCACAAGCTATTATAGCGGTGTCCATTTAATTTCATCTAAAAGTTATAAAACATTTATATTTTAAAAATGTCAAAATAACATGGTCATAAAAAATGGTTCTATTATATGGTTTTTAATCTCCAATTTCTATAGCGACCATTCAATTTAAAAATAGCATACTAGGTACCATTTATACAAAGACAAATTTTTTTTAATATTTTTTCTCATGAAAATTTTCTATTTAGAAACATTTCAAAAATATTGGATGATCATATATACTAGTAATGTTATATGGGTATCCATATAGAAAATAAAAAATCATAAATATACATTATAGAGTCGGATTTGGATCCCATTAATCAAAACCAATTCATTGTGAAATTTAAATGTTAGCATCCTGTAATATTTTATCCATAGTATCCATGTACATATACAAGCTCAAATGACTATTAGAATATATGGGTTACCATATCCCAATTATAAGGTGACCATACACACTATAATTGAATGTTTTTCCCATTTTTGTTTTATCCACTATATTTATCCCACGAAACAATTTTCAAATATCAATATAATAACATACAATGTTATTAATAGTAGTAATAACAGAAAGCATGCTATAAACAAAAAAATGATACAATGGAAGAACATACTAATGAATGTAGGAAACATAGAATATAATATCCTAATGAAATAAGAGGATATAAATTATTAATAAATAAGATTTGTCAAGGAATCATAATCTAGTAATAACACTCAAAAAAAGAAATTACAATTTAGAAAAAAACCTATAAATGAAATTACGTGTCATGGAATATACATGGAATGTGAATTTTTTTGGGACTATAATTATCCGTGAAATTATTCAACCATTCCATACATGTGCAAGGGTAATTATTATAAACATAATAAATATCTAATTTTTGGAATGTACAATATTCACTATTAGTGAAATCCTAATCAGATGAAACAAAAAACAACATGCTCCTCAATCCCAACCCTCACCCATTGGAAATTTCCCTATACATGGGATGATAACTCCCAAAAAGATATATTTACCATGGAAATACCCATTACTAGTCACCATTATTAAATCACTAGATAGTAAAAAAGGAAAAAAAATCTATTATATAAATGTGTAATATCCCGACTCAGATAAAAATTAAGATGATGGATTGACTAAAGGGTCATATGGCCTCAAGCATGCCTCCCCATATGCCAGAGGCTGATGACTATTATCAAGTGTATAAGGAGGTGATAGCATGGATATAGTACTCTCATATAGACGAAAAAAATTATTTTAAAAATTAATAAATAGTGGATGTTTTAATGAATGATAGATAGAATAGTTGATGAATAATATTAGATTAATATAAAATATGTCCAATAAAAATTTACAATAGATAGATGTGCTCCCAGATAATGATATATTACATAAAAAGTTGACATACAACATGATACTTGATACATGAAATAAGATAAATATTTAAATGCAGTAAAATCCTCAAGGTAAATATCCATTATCATCATGAGCTCTAGATCGGTCGTATTCACCTTACTTATGGGTAATAGAAATTGAGCACAAGAAAACATCATTTATCCTACAAACATAAGGTCTGATCGGGTACCCCAATGCAATGGTGTCCCAAGAATGATATGATATATAAATCGAAATAGGTTACCACCCATTGTGTCTGAAACTAAATCTAGTATGTGAATAATATATACATTTGTGTTCACATAAGAAGAATTAATAAATAGAGATAAAATATTAAATACACTCTAGTCAGCTCTTGTTCTAATAGAACACCTGGCCGACTCTACCTTCTATGGATCATGGTTGGAAAGAGAGTATTAAGAGTGAAATTTTTTTAGTTATATATACATTGTATAATTCAATATTGAAGGCACCCATATGAACCAAACACGTGCGCACATAAGTTTCCATTTACCAAGAATAATTTTCATTTGTTGGACTAGGCATAACACAATCAACCTTAACATGAATGAATGGGCCTATAAGATCATCAAATAATGACAATGACATATATCCCAAATAAAATGTGATATGTCATAAAAAACCTTGGGATGGCGAGTAAGCCGTCATTTTCTCACTATAAATAGGGACTATGGTGACTCAACCCAATTTCCTTCATAGTTTTAACGGTTCTATACATCATTAACACAAAATCTAAAGTAAGGCAGTGTAATATTTCTCCATTCTCAAAAAATCCCTTTCCATCCATAAATAAAATTTGTATAATGTGTTAGGATATTTATAACAACATCCTTGAGGAAACACCTCTCATTATAGTCACTTAACAAGCCCATCTGATAACTAAGGGAATAATATTTAAAAAATATCATGTACTAACCACACAACGATTGGTGTTTCCATCGAACCGTTAAATATTATTTCCATTGAGTCATTTAATCCATTAATGGAATGAAAAAATCCAGAAATCATGTCATACACTATAATGAACTCATATTATTTACATCATTAAGAATCATTTAAGGATGTAATTCTGTTATGATAATCCATTCCACATAATAAATGAAATTCTATTAAACAAAACAAGTCGATTTATTTATCAAGGTTCTTAGAGGCACTTGGATTTTTCTATTGTATACATGGGATATTACCTAAATGGGAAACACCAGTAAACATGAGAACCAACCCCATAGAATGATATTGGACCACTGGAAATTTATATAAATTATGGAACCGTCATTTTATATATTTAATAAATTTCATGTATTGAAAATTTCATAAACAAAACATCAACATCATGAATAGTGAATCACCAATGTTTAATCCAATCACATTATAGCTACAAATAGTCACATGTTGTTTTTGAATAATGTGCTCATCATTAGAGGGGTTATATTAAAAAAATCATTGTTTATTAAAAAATCATTTAGGACAATTAAGAATCAAATATAAAATCACTTCACAATTCATTTAAAAGTTTTTTTTCAACATTATCAATCAATGCCAAACAATTATCGAATTTTGAAAATGGAACATATAAGGGTATAACATCACGTGGAAATTTTCTTACTATAGGAAATTTCATTTATAACATATGACTAATTATCAAAAGGAATTATGGGATTTTACTCATATAAATATAAAGTGGTAATAAAAGAGGACACATAAAAGTGGTGTTTGAGATCGAGGAGGACCAATTATAATTAAATAATCAAAGATAATAGGTGCATAACATGGTGTGAGGATTAATTGAAAATAAATGAACCAATTTCTAATTAAAATATAATAGAAGGCTAGCATGCAATGAAAGTTTTTTATACATAAAATTATTTAAAACATAGGAGAATTCCAAATACCACCTACCTCACACATATAATGATGCGCTCATCAAATATTCTACACTGATTCAATATAGATAAGAATAATTCCATTAAAATTACATTCACCCTAAAAATAGGTAACTTTACTAGCTCCTCAATATCTTAATAAATAATTTTTAAAATGATTAATTATAAAAAATGAATGAAGGGATTAAAAATAAAAATCCATAGATTCCTATGACACATGAATAAAACCTCAAATGAGGGATATATCGTGAATCCTAAAACTATTAGCATGAGAAATCATAGGAAAGTGGAAGGAACATCCCTCAAATTCAATGATAAGAAGAAAAATGATAATATTTAAACCAAATTAATGGTATTTTAGTCATTTTACCCCAAAAACCAAAATTGAATGGTTTGACCAAATGGTATGGCCATATTGTGCACAAACCATGATTCTACCATTACATAAGAACTCCACTTCCATGGTTTTTCCTATATTGGTAGACTAACCTTACACTAATCATGTGGTCAATAGTGAGTGTTTTCTCCCTAAATGTATGAAGTCATGTGGAATGGTCTCATAGTTTTGGTAAACTGTGTGCAACAACAGTAATTCCTTTGAAATATGCCACATATTTTTCTACTGAGGGCCGCAGAATTTTAGAAAAATTGATAACCCTTTCCACTATTGTTATACATTTATTGTTTGGGTACTGATACTCCCAAATCATGACAAGGCAGCAAAAGAACCTTTTGGGTCTTCAACTGGGTCTAAATACACATGGAAGTGTTCTAAAATTTTGAAAATCATTCAAAATATTGATTCAAAAAAATTACTACCCTCTATATAGAAAAACCTCCAATTCCCAAAAAACAATTACTTATTTCAAACAATAATTTGATACAAATTTTAAAACTATCTCAATTAAATAATTATAATAAGAAAAATTGATTTCTTATAAAATCATTTTTTTATGTAATAAAATCTTTTGTAGGGCTGCATGTAGTGAATCCAAAACATGATTTGATATATGAAGAATGATTGATTCGTTTTTATGCAATTCAATGCATCAATGAAAATTATTTTATTAGAGAAAAAAAGGTTAATAATAAATCCAGTTCTTATAGAAGGATAATCTGAAAGAATGATACAATTGTTACATGTTTTTTATTTTTGATTCTATAGTATATATTTGTGACTTATGAGGGGAAAAAATACATTTACTGTAGTTTTCTTATAATAATAGTTATTATTCCTTGACACA
The DNA here is from genome assembly GCA_963277665.1 of Viscum album. NCBI lineage: Eukaryota > Viridiplantae > Streptophyta > Magnoliopsida > Santalales > Viscaceae > Viscum > Viscum album. The sequence goes on along the minus strand of OY728152.1, from coordinate 1,245,734,868 downwards.
TATTGATCCTTTAGAAGAGAAATATAGGATTCCAATTTATTTTCCTCATTTTTTCGATGAAATAGGTGACAATCACCATATGGACCAAATCTTGTATAAGGAATAATATAGAATATTCCTTTTATCATGAATAGAATAGAGATGACCTGATGTTGTTTGAAATTGTATTCAGATCCCCATAAACTATATTGTTGGTTGATGGTGAGGGATATCATTCTCTTGATAAACCCAACAAGGCATGGTGATCATCCTTTTGGGAATAAAGGATTGTTATATCCTCGATATATTTTCCCTTTAGAGATACATGAACTTGTTGTAGTGATGGAATATTATTTTTTTCTCTTCAACCAAGGTCCAGTTTAGCTCATAACGAGTTTAATATATCTCAATTAATGATCTATCAAATATGTCTCTATGATGTTATTTGATGAGATCTCCTTGAACTAAATTCTTATCCGATATTAGTTCTTTTAATATTACATATTATGTATGGGTAAGAGAATGTATTGTGTGGGAAATATTACATATTATGCCAGATTTTGGTCAAAAATTTTGGATTGAGGAAGGAATGTGGGAGTGTGAAAATGAAATTATGGAGTAATGGGTAGAACACATTCAACAAAACATGATTTTTGACTATTATGGGATATAAATTCCATTTTTAAGGAGAATATGGGACCCCTAATTTCAGGTACAAGTTCCCTTATTTATATATTTTAATAATATGATGTAGTTTGATATTATTGGGAGGTGTGAAATAGTTTTTATATGTTTTTATGAATTTATAGTATTTCATGATTTCAACATGGTTAATTGAAACCATAAAACCCGTCCTAGAAAACAATGACAAAATAATTGTAGACACCTAGTTGGTTCCCATTTTGGTTCATTTTTTATCCAAATGGTTTATATTGGAATATAAAACATTTAGAGGTTGTAGAGATTGGAATAAAAAAATTATCACATGGTTTGTATAAACATGTGTTCTAACCCTACGAGGGGTATTTGTAGGTAGTGTCTCATGAACAGTTATAGAATAGATTTTCTATTAGTGTGACATTACCATCAATAATGGAAAATTAGATTCTTGAAATGTTGATATTCTATAATTTCCCCCCTAAGACAATATATTTCCCCATAATTAGGTCATTACCATAATTCCACTTCAAATATATTATGTGGAGACCATTCCTTTTGATTCAGGAATAATTAATAAGGCATTCAAAGAGTGTATTAAGATTTAATTATTTTGGATTAATATTCAAGGACATGTTTTTTTGTTTCAAGATGGATTTTTTATGAATTAGGCTTGTTCTATTCATTCTCCAAATCATCAGATGTAGTTCGATACTCTCTCATCTAAAATTGATTAGGGTGCAATAGATTTATTTTATATTGGATTTATTTATTTTACATTATTTTCAAATTAATAATCTATTATTGATGGAAAAGATATTTTGTGATGGATATATGAAATTGTAGAAATTGGGTGGTTTTTGTAGAGATCCATATGATTCTAATTTTATAATAATGAGTCTAATATTATGGATTTCATTTTGATTCTGAAAGAATGGATGTTGAATTATTTTTAATAAATGAATTATTTTAATGAAATAAAAAGGCTTGGGTTTTTTCATTCGTGGTAGGTGTTGATTTATTTTCAATATACATGATACTTTATGATGGGTGTGTGACAAGGGGGAACAATTTATATATTTACCTAATAATTAAATTGTATTTTTACAAGTTATCACATTTTTTTTATCGAAGTGTCGCATGGAAATGTATGTTTGGTTGTGAAGATGTGTGTAATGGGGATGAAAAATTTATTTTATAAATGATTTAAATAATTGATTATTTTCATTACATGGAAACTCTTTTGATTAGGAAAAATATTTTTGAGAATTGATTAAAACTAAATTAAATTGATTTTAAATGATATACTTAAATATAGTGGATATTCTAAACAAGTGGTGTGAGTTGGGAAGTATTTTTGGAAATCCTATTTAGAATTATATGAACCCATTTTTTGGTTAATTTTCTGCATTTGAATATGTTATCTATCGAGATAATGGTAAAGGTATCTCTTTTATTTACCGATCTATCATTATTCTAGGGTCATGGATTGCTGAGTTGGTGAAAGGAGCATGATGGGAGATGTTGTTTTAGTTTCATTGTTGTCTTGGTGTTTTTTTCAAATTATATTATATTATTATTTGTTTTCATTATATATTTAGTTCAAATCCATTAAACTCCTGCAACATATAGTGGGTTTTTTTTGTTTTTTCTTATTGTTAGGTTTTATTATTTTTAAATGTAAAATAATAATCCTATTATTTATAAATCCCTCTTAACATAATATAAGTTACTTATACATTGAAAATTTCACCAAAGACAAAGTAACACAAACCCATCTCTTCCCTGGACAATGGGTGAGGGCTGTATGTTACAACATATATGTTACATACCCAATACATTCTGAATCCTCCAAATATATGACAAATTTTGGAGAAATATTAGACCCTGGATAAAAAATATTGATCTTATTATGTGGATATACATTAGATAATAGTATATCTCTTATGATGAATAATATAGGCCGCTTAATTTGACATGTATTTGAATTCTTATGATTTTGTGAAAAAATAATTAACACAGTGATAACCAATTACTTCATTGAGATTCTTTATCGGATTTCCAATCCATAAAATGATAACACTCCCTGGTAAGTTTACCACAATATATGGTATAATAGAATGTCATATAGTGCTTCAATATTGTTTATACTAAGAGTGTCATTATAAAATTTATTGATGGAAAAAAATACTAAGGTATTGTTCCTCTTCTTTAAGTATATAATATATATAATGCATTCTCACAATATATCTTTTAATATTTTGTTTTTTTGTTGTCTCTAAACAGTTTTTTTTCTAATGAAATGTAGTTCAAATGGATGAATAATAGGAAAAATATCATATGATAAATATAAAAAATTATTGGTGTGACATGGATCAGAGTCATCGATGATCATTATCAATATCCCATGGATCCACACCATGTACATAAAATAATTACTTAATTAAATTTATAATAATATCATATCATTAATCACGCTGATAATATGTTACATTATCTTGCATTTTAGGGTCACCCATAAATCATGAAATCCTCTATGACCCCAAGGAAAGTTCACGATAAATTTAAATATGTTTCCATCCATATATAAATGAAAATTTAGAATATAGTTATGTTTCCTACAATGTCTTATATTTTCTTCATCCATTCCCCAATTGGAAGTAAAAAAATCTAATGTAAAACATTTGAAACATATATCTTCATTATATATATAAAAATTTATTAAAACTTAATTATAAATAGTATCATAAGAAAGATGTTCAATGTATAATTTTTTATAAAATTAATAGTAAATCACATCATGTGTCACCAATGTAATGAAATGAATACCTAAAGGAGCACTTGATTATAACAACACTCTTAGCATATTTTATGATATTTTCCATAATCATCTCTATCAAGAGAATACTTCTCCTAGTAATATATAAAATGAGACACCTCAACCATCTATTACAATGTTTAATAAATAATCATATGATAATGAATACAAACATAATAAACAACTCTTATATCATGGGGAATTAAAAAATGATACCACGTCTCCCTCTATTCATCCAAACACACACATAAAACATCCCTATGAAACATCAAACTAATAAAATCAACCATAATATTATTTCATGATAGTGTATTTGAAATGAGAAATTTAAAAAATATAAAAACATTACATCTTAAAATATACTAAAAATTTATATCATAATCAGAGAAGGCATACATCAGGATAATTTTATGGATGAAAACCTTAAATTTATCTACAATTCCATAATGTCTCAAAAAATCAATGAAAAATAAATTGTTATTTTTTATGCTTAATTTTAAATATCATAATACAAGTACTAATACAAGAAATTTTGTGTTAACAATTAATATCCAATGATAACAGGGTTACACTTCACTTATATAAAAACATATGTGTCTTTAGATGAAACAAATGAATCAATATTTGAAGGGAAATTTTATTCTTTTCCATGAGAGATAACATATCATATTAAATAGACATAATGGTACCATTAACTAAAAATTAATATCTTCATGAGAATTATATCATGATGATGAACATCTTGTATCACATATACATTTAATCTGTTATCCACCTTATTCACTTAATACATAAGGACATAAATAATGAACAACTCCCTAAAATGACCAAAAAATATAATTGTAAATTTCACTAGTCCCATGAAAAAATATTTACTAATAGAAACAACAAAGTGAATTACAATAATCCCATAATTCCTAAAAAGACATCTTAATTTAGTATTCATAATTTCCACATTCTTCACTCACATTTGAGGATATCCAAGACACAAATAAATTTTATTGATCTATTTTTTTCCCATCAATGTTTCATATAATTCATCGACATATGGTATATAAATGTGTATCTTATCTCACAACTAGTTTGTGTGCTAATAATTAGTATATAAATGAATGATTCCATATAAGTAATTTTAAAAATGAGCCAAATAACAATAAAAAAACATTGTAAGGTCATAGATTATCACAATATAAAATCCTGAATATTTATATAATTCTCCAAAAAATTCAATGGACCATTATTTTTGGGGACAAATATATCTTGGTGGGACAATATTATAACTAATTCCAAAAATAAATTTCAGGTTAGGGGAGTTCAATACCAACTTATTTAATAAATACATTAGTGAAATGTTATAATTCCTTTGGAATCTACATAAAAAATCCTTCATAAATCTATGAATCATCCTAACCATCATTAATGATGACGAATCATCCAACCCATGACCCATATGTGGGTATTAATTAAAAAAACCACTACCCACCCTCCAGAAATTTTATCAAATTTAATGAAAACCTTGAATAAATCAATAACGTATTTATCAAAAAAGTAAAACCAAAATATGTTTGGTTATGATGTTTAAATATATTTATAGTATAATGATATCCTCCCAAAGGGTTAAATACATAATATTATGTCAATATCATTTCACACCCCTTAAAAACTAGGTCATCCCCTAACTTGTATAGTGAATTCCATGGGAACTGGATGCTTCTTCAACTAATGTCCAAATGAATAGAAAAATATCTGCGGAATTATGGAATGTGTAAATCATAAATCAATAAGGTATACACCCATGAAAAAAAATATTTATATAATACCTCATATAATTTTTGATGCACTTAGGGCATGGAACCATATGTTATAAATTAGGAAATTCCAAATATCTCTGACACATCTGTACCTAATGGAAAATATATCCAAGACTACTAAATGAATGAGGTCCTTGATGTTGAGGGACATCATGGGGATGCATTATTTCTACCACTAACACACACTATTGAAAAAAAATTATATCCCTGTTGTTCTTACTACATCTTAAGATACTAATATAATGAATGATGCTGATGTTCACAACAAATATTTCAATAAATACCAAGGATGGTCTAAAATTCACAATTCAAATTTCCATGACATGTAAATAAATAATATTATAGTCTTGAAATAGTGTTTTGTGGTGATGTCCATCTATACTTTGAGAAATTGGATAAAAAATGATACAACATACAAAAATATATTTGAATCTTCGACATACCATTGAAATATGAACATCTAGCTCCAATATTCATCAAGAATTGTTATAGAGGCTCCATAAACAAATTTTTTGAATTGAAAACTCTAAAAAACTAATTATCTTCCTAGATCATTATTAAATATAAAAAATATAAATTTAAAGATACATTTTAGAATCTATAGATTCAATGTCTCCTAAAATCCCTCTAACTATAAACCCTAAATTAATGTTGTTCGACTTCATGGAAATAGTGGACTTTTATATTATATAATGGTCATCCATACATTGGAATGTAATCAATGGATAATAATAATAAATTAAAGATAATCCCCCTTAACCAATAAATAATTATACATTTATAAAAACTAATCAGAATATTGAATCCAACTAAACTTCAACTCCACAAAATACCCAAGGAAAATTAACCACCAATGTTATGTGGGCCCATGCTGCGATATCATATAAAAAATAATATTTTTCTCCTTCTAATAATAGTTCAACTTAATTATAAAATCAACCTACTCAAACAACAGATATGTCATCATATCTGAAATAGATCCCTCAATCATCATCTATCATTAACACTGAAACACTAAGAGTGTCTTACATTAATAATATATGTAGGTATCATCCAATCTAGAATGATATTATAGTGTGTCTTTTTAAAACACATGTCATGAATGAGGAAAAGATATAAAAATATATCCAATCATAAAAAAAATAAGCGACACCAAAACTATAATATTATTTTATTATATTTATTTACAAAATTTAATTATAATTTCAATTATAAACCAAATAAAATCATAGGAATTAATTTTCATTATTCGTGGTATATAAGAGTTATCTACCAATATAAAAATTTCATTAATCTTTGTATGTACAATAATGGAAGTGTTCCATATATATGACCATAGGAAGCCTATTTACCCATGATTTATAGTCTCAATATTATATAGATCATTATAAATATATATTATACATTTTCCATATCATCCAGTGATATTTTTTGTAGTTTATTTGTATAAACTCTAATATATATCTCCACCACTTGGATGTGAAAAAACACATTCATAACTATCCTAACACTATTGTAATACATTGTATGTAGTGAACAATGTGATGACCCATAGACCTACATTTGATAGAAATAATGATGTAAAATAGAACCAAATGTAATTTAAAAATTCATATTGGAGGATTAAAATAGTTATATAATTTATGGAATGAGATAATATGAGATTAACGATTCAATAAATTAAACAAATAAACAAATATTTATAATACATTAATTTAATTACAAATTGAAAATAAACAATTATAATTATAAAAATTGAATCACATAAATGTAAAAAATCACTACAAAGTCTTAAAGATGGATAATGGGTTAGTAATTGATAACAAGATATAAACTTTATTACTGCATAATAGGAGAATATTTTATATATATATGTTTTGATGGTATATGAATACATAGAATGATGAATCGTGAAACCTATCTAGAAAATATGAAGGAATTATCGAATATCTTGCTAAAAAAATGTAAACAACTCATCTCCAAAAAAGTTAAAATCCTACCCCATCATCGATATTACTTTCTTACCAAGTAATTAAAACATGTAAATATATATATATATATATATATATATATCAAAACATATATATATATATGAATGGTGTTATGAATCCTCTTTTATATTAGTATGAATCTCTCAATCCACAATGTCAAATATCATATGCTCTAATATCATCCTTAATTAAGCCTTTAAAATTATATGAAATAATAGAACATATCATTCTCCGCATATATAACTTCACAACCTCATCATTCTCATGTCATCCCAAAATAGGTATTGTTTCTGAATTCCCTGACCACTTCTAAAATATGAATTACACCGGATTCAATCATAGAAAATTCGTGTACCCTTATATGTAACAATATAAACTATACCTTGAAATCTTATGTGTGTTATAACCTTGATCCATTACAAATTTATCATGAATAAATAGAAAAAACAATTTTCAGCATACTCTATGAAGAAACATACAACAATACTAAGGAAATTATATACAAAATATACTAATGCAACATAAAATTCAAATGGGTGAGCTCGGAATAGGTACATGTTTTCCATAAATTCCATAAAAAATGATATTGAGTGAATAAATACACAAAAAATTGGGAATAATATTCCCACCTAACATGACTAGTCGATTTTTGGATGTCATAAAATATTATAATAATATTACTCACAACCATACTATGGGAATCATGAAATGTTGGACTCATCTACTGTAGTAATCCCTTATCAAAACAAAATACAACCTGTAAGGCCTAATAAAGATGATTTTTTTACATTCCCATATAGACTATGAATTAAAATATTTTAGTGTCATTATTAGTAATTATTAACTACAATTCATTATTTTCTAAACCAATTAAAAATTTCAATTATATAATATCATTTTAATTAAAACTTTTATTTTTCATAATTCACAATGAAAATACCATTGTTCAACATAATTACCTAATATTATTTAATTATTCTAAGAAAGTAAATATTCATTTCTCTCAACATATCCCATTTACCACAAGAAAAATAATCTAAACCACATCAAATTCTAAAAAATCTCAATAAGTGGTCTGTAATAATAAAACACATATACCTGGTAACTAATGAATTACCATAATTATAATTTCATTTTGAAATAAAATCCATAGATTCATGATATTCAAGACTATAACTAATGATGATGGACTCTCGCAACCGAAAATAATTATTCTCAACAAAAAATATTTCTTTCACCATAATTTAAAGAAAATCTAAATTATTCATTTGTATAAGTATAATTATTATATCTTATTTGGTAAAAAAATATAATGTGATTACATAAATAAATTCATAAATAAAAACATTTATATTTTAATGTTGTCCTGGGAGAATAGTGATATGTTTTTCTTATTTATACAGTAATCCAATTTAAGATACGAGAATTATATTTTTATAATATTACTAAAACAAAAATCATTATAGGGTAAATCATTGAAAAAAAATCACACTATATAGAAAGTAAAATTAATACAATATAACATATAAACACAACATTATATCCTAAAATCCATTAAAATTCATTATTAGTTTAGGTTATTATATTCATTAATTTAAATTTTACTATTAAAAATTGAAATTATTTCACGATAATCATTCCTTTCAAAAAATGAAGAGATAATTAATTAATCAAATATATAATCACTTAAAATTGAAATTATTATTTTCCTAAAAATTTATAGAATCAGTTAGACCAAATATTATTCTCCAAAGAGGATATCATGATCCCTATTGACAACCTTTAGTTTATTTACAATAAAACATAAATAGAAACACCATTGCAACTAGAGGAAAAGGAAATTCATATTATAGAATTAGATTATGAGAGGGATGATATTACATGATAGAATATGAAACATAACAATAATTATAAACTAGTGATCATTGAATTTAGTGGCTATGACCATATAATGTAGATCTAAGGGTTATTAAAATTGGCCCTCTAGTCACTAACTTATGGATATACAAATTCATTAATAGAAATAATTTAAAGTAACATATAATGTTAAAATAAATATATAATTTTACATATTCATAGAATGACTTCCATCTCCATGACACGTCTCTAATGGTTTTCACTGAATTTTCTATGAAAATATGATGAATCGAAAACTACTTCTATGGAAGAATATATAAGCGCCTTACCCTTAAACTATAAATGAATGATCAATCCCACAACTAAACATCCTTTAGATTAAAAAATACACTAAAACCACTAATCCCAAGAATATACATCGTATGTATCACCAAACAGTATTATAATATCTCTTAATGTACACCTTTTCATAATCATTGGGACCATGATATACGATTAAGCATCAAAACGAATGAAAATAAATTATCATAAAATCCACTATAAAATCTCATCTATTCTCAAAGACACATTTGGTCACCATAAAACAAAATGTTTGGTCATAATAAAAAATTAACCCTTGCACTATGCTTACAGATGATGTCTTTTGATCGGATTTTTTGAAATGTTGATGATAATATTTTAAAGGTATGTTCATAATTTGTAACATGAGTAAATTAAATTTTTTTAAAGAAGAACCATTTAATGGTATTCAGGTATTTTGATAGACAACTATTTGTTCACAATAATTTATGAATCTTAATTTTTTTTGACATAAACACATGTATCCAGAAATAGTTTTTCATGATATAAAGATGAGTGAAAATGTTTTTAACGTATATCTCTGAAGATGAGATGTTGGTATTCAATAAATAAATAGTATATTTTAATAAATATTTAAGTGAAAATATTAATATATTGAAGAATTGTGAATTTTTTTATTTATTTCATTTCAAATATAATTACACTATTACTAAAATATCATTATTAATTAGGTAATTAAATATTATTTATTTAAAATATATTATAGGGACAATAAAATATGGGATATTAGTGTTTTTATCCGAACTGGGTATATAAAATTCTACAGGTCTTGTTATTTTAGGATTCCAATTAAATAATATATGTTTCTGCCAATGTGGATTAATAGTTTTTGGTAAATCTTTTTAAAATGTTATGAAAATTATTTATTGTTATTATGTTATTTATAGTTTTCAATATTTTCAAATAGATTTATATTTTTATCTTTGGAAGAATACATAATTGATGTATATATAAAACATATATCAAATATATGAAAAATTGTGATTGTTATTTTTTGAATAAAGATATTATATTTTTTTGGAAATATAATTATTTGTTTAGATTACCATACAGTGTAATATTTGTTCATTTCATAGTTGTTTTTTTATTATAAATGATTATTGGATTTTTTTTATAAAATATTGTGATATGTTGATATCATTGGTGATTGAAACGATATATTATTAAAATATCATAAAAAATGTGGGAATGGATTGATATATTTTTTAGAACATTAAATTATTATGTTATAATTTTTTCCATTATGTTATTTTATGTTAATACGATTTATATAATTAAAAGGATAATGGTTTAGTTAGTATTTTATTGTAATATTTATATTTATTTGGTATTTATATATTCTAATTCAGGTTATTTTTTTGGAAATTTTTAATTATAAGAAGAAAAATTATGACTATGGTATATAAATATGTGGTTTGTGATATTTTAGGTGACAATATGATTTTTGTGGACTATTGTTATATAGATATATGAAGGAAAATTCCCCCTAATTTGTAATTATTGTCATTTTAATTTGGCCATATGTTTGTTGAATAGCTTTATGGTTTTGTAATTTTTTGACTGAGTTATGTTAAAAATACATAGTTATTTTTTATATTGGATATTTATATATTAGAATATTAATCCATTATTTCACGATTTATTAATGCTTTATTGGGTAATTTCATTGATGACAAGAATTATTTAATATTTTTATAATTCTTTAGAAATTGGATTAAACACTTGATATTAAATCAACTCAAACAATGTGAAACATTATCCCTTAATAAATATTATTACCTATTATGTGACTCTTTTAATTATTCTTAAATAAAATATTCATCATTTTGTATTTTTGCAGTAATAGTGGTGGATATTGTTCACAAATCGCATCTTAATAATTAAACAACACATATGGGTTGAAAGGAAATCAAAATGGTAATTTTTCACATTTAGTATTTATCCATGGTAAAAAAATAACACAACATTATGGAAAAGAAATATCATTATTACTTGTATCTGGTGGAAAACAATAAATGAAATTCATTAAGAAAGATAAATTCATTAATAATAATTGAATTTAATCCATATTTTCCAATTTTAGTTTTATAAGATAGGATATGAATGAGAGTGAGTATAAATTATCTATGAATAAATATAAGAATACTGATGTGGTAAAAATTACTATTATTTATTATTATATTTTTTATAATAAAAAAATTGTTTAATTTTTAAAAATGAATACGAAGAATTGAGACATACCATGTGAATGTATAAAAAACCTACATAATATATATATAAATTTTAAAAGTGATATGGTAATGATATGTTATCATCTTAAATTATTTATTTAGGACTATAAATTTTATTTAATGTTTAGAATTATTAAATTAAATATGTAAATTTATCTAGATATGTTATATAGATATATTATTAACAAAATGACTAAAATATTTATTTAATAATTAATTAATATTAATCATGATTTTTTGAATAAAATAATATTGAAAAATTATTTTCATATGTCATGTGGGATGTGATTTTTTTATAATATGATAATTTTCAAAAAAAATTAGATCATTCCATTTTAAAATATCATTCATGACCAAAAACTCATAACATTTTTAAATGCGTTGTTCAACTTTTATTATAAATGAGACACATTTTGTCCTCTATTAAACATATAATTTATATCAATATATCAATATTCATCCAAAGAACGACTATATTAATTAAATTATATGTTTATGAACCAGTTCATTTTCCCAAATTCTTATGTTTAATAAAATTAATCTCAATCTGAAGGAGGTTATCCAAACTCATTGTCTGGGTTTGCCAGCCTGTTTATCATTTCATAAGTGGGATTATTTATCATAAATAAATTATAAAAATCCTTAAATATCTGAATATGATTATATTAATATTATATTCACAATATTTTATTCCATAATTGACTAATGATTATCCATTTTCTATTAGAAATGATTTTTTAATGTGTAATTATTTCAAAAAAGTTAGATTTCTAAATTTATATCTTATTCATCCAAATAGTTTACATACTCTATTCATTAACAAAATGTATCATTAGGATTATAAATTATTAATTTTATTATTAATAGTATAATTTTTACGTAATATCAATCAATATTTCATGTTTTCATTTAAATTTTTTTGTTATATTGGTCACTATGGTTGTATAATTCTATATCAGTATATGCTGATCTTTTAAAAAATAAAATGAATTCATGTATAATCTTCAAAAATGATTTAATGAGTTAATTTATATTTATTTTTTATAAATAATTTCTTTTTACTATTTTATAATTGTAAAATATCTATATATGTAATTGAATTATATGTGTACAATATCATTATTTGAAACCATAAATAACTACCCTATCATGGAAAATTACCAGAAAAATAACTATTTAATGAAATAATGAACTAGTTTTCTCCAAAAATGAAATGGTTAGATTAAAACTAATATTCGTGGGTATATTGAAGCAATGTAAAGGCAATGGTTCCAATAAAAAAATTATTGTCATCCTGGATATACCTCGAGACAAAATTTGAGAAAAATATCAATTTAGAAAAGGAAATAATAACGATAAAAAATTATTTAATTGACTAATAAAAATTATTTGAACTATAAATTTATTACAGAAATCTAGATAAATTTTTTTTTAAATTTTTTAAGATATTATTAGATGAATGAAGAATGTTTCGACTCATGAAAAATATCCTTGATATAAAAAATTACATTACATGATTGTAATTATTTCTCTTAGTATTTATTGATGGAAGACTTTGAAATTAAATTTCATTTCAACATAACAATTACTGATGATGATAACATTCCTATTTTATTTAATATCAATAAATGAAAAAATGAATATCTTAATGTTATCAATATGATTTTTGGCATTCTTTACAATCATTTTAACGAAATACCATTTATTCTTATAAATATATCAGCACCATTTCATTAAATTATATATACATTACATAATTATTAACTATCTTAATGTATTTTTAGTTTTCCAAAATGAATTTTACATCATATTTTTTGAATTTTTGTATTTTATGATTATGATAAAAATATTTTATCTCCTCACATTTTTCATTCTAAAAATAAAATTCTTATATATTATTTCAGGATTCCCTTTTATTATTTAAAAATGAAATATGTCTACAAATTTTTTAAAATAAAATTTTATTGGTTAACTAAAAGGATATTTATTAGGTTTTGAATAGTGTTTTTATTATTTAAATAATGAAATTAATGATAATATATGTTTCATTCATAGTATTGTTCTGGGACATTGTTTGTGATCGTGAGTGTGCTTAAAAAAACATGACAATTAATTTTTCAATGATTTATTATAAAAAATAATGTTGTGATAAATAAATTTTTATGTTATCACATTAGTATTATTCGAATAAATGGGCAACATAATTAAATTATGAAGGATAATACAACAAAAATGTAAATTTATTACATTAATTCTGGGATATTATTATGATATTTAATGTGACCTTCATTATTATTATATTATTAATATAATTATAATCATAAATTTTAACTAATTCCATTAAAAAGTAACTTGAACTCATATTTTACATTATTATTATGTTATTAAAAATGTGAATAATTCATTTTGGATAGTATTATTGTAACACCCTAATTTATTGTGATCATGTTTTCAAATAAATTAATTTTATTTGATGTAATTCATTTAACACTACACTATGTCAAGCATTAATTATTCTCTACACCGTGATGAGATTACACTACATGCAACACCATCGTTTCTATTGTAATAAGGAGAACTGAGTTTCTACATAACATTATTTTATTTTTATACTTAATTTAATGAGATAGGTATAACCTTGAAATTAAACTTTGTAATATGACTATTAATGAATACATTTTAAATATTATTTATAATTGTTTTTTAAAAATAAAAAAATGATAATAAAGTATGTAATTTTGGGATAGTCATTATTTGTTTGAAAGTTATATATTTTGGAATAGACTTCTTTTTAAGCATTTATGAAAAAATTATAAAAATAATTTTTAAAATTTTTCAAAATAGATATTAATATTATTTAAAAAAATTTAATTCAAAAATTTTGAATAATATTTGGTAGATTTTTTGGTATTTTTATGGGAAACAGAAATTGTTTATTAACAGTGAAAAAAATAAATTTAAATTAAAAAATGTTTTTTCATATAATTTATTTATATAGTTGAACTTTATTTTAAGTTTGTTGTAATGTCACAATAGGACAGTTATAAATATTCTAATCAAATTTAAGTCATGAGAGTATTTTTATGTTTAATTTGTATATAAAATATTAATCATATTTTTGACATTTTCACATTATAAACCAGCTTTCTAACAAAAAATGATTGATTATCATTAATCATAATTTTTATGTTTTTGTGAATAGAATTTCAAAATACCACCACAAAATATTGAAAACAGTATAATATTTATTTTATAATAAATTCAACTTAATTTTTTTTAAAAAAATATTTCATAATGTGATTAAAATTAATTACAATGATTAAGGTTAAATTAAGAATAAAAATGGTCTAGACCATAATCCTGAGGGAGAAAATGACTTATCCTATTGTCCAAAACAAAATTTAGGGAATTAAATTTGAACACAAAAATTCTATTGTAGTTTTCGGTTGTTTATAATTTTTTTAATGTGAAAATGTGTGTACCCCAATCATGTATTAAAAATGGAAAGTGTGTCTGGTCCCTTCCATATAAAAGGACACCTTTTATCCCCCTTATTCACACCACTCAATCAACCTCGGCTAGAAAAATATTTGACCTATTCCCTTCAAAACATCTATCGCTTCCTCCATGAATACTCTTTTATGGTTTAAATCTATCCAATAATTCCTTTTGGTGACACATAAAAGATGAAACCCAAAGAAGAGGTAATATTTTTCCTCCATATCCTTTCATTCATTTTCATTCTCCCCTTATTCTATTATTCATATTCAAGGAATTAATATTTTCAAAATTAACATCAATATACTGATATGTTTAAATGATAATGGTTTTACCTTCACTTTGACACACATCAATCTACTGGGTAATAAATATATTGTTCTTTTGCATGGTGAACTACCACCACGTGAACTGAAGTTATTTATTTTTCAATTACCACTTCTCAGGGTTGGTTGTTATAATCAAAATTTTTTTTTATATTATATATATATGATCTATATAACTTATTTATTTTTATTTAATTATTATATAACACATTAATTCATGATTTCCATTTTTAGAACACATAATAATTTCGATTGGAGAGTTGTGGACTACCGCCTCCTTAAATTTATGTCATTCATTAACTAATCAACATGGAATGAATTAGTTATGTGTTTAGTAAATGTATATGAAATATATATATATATTAAAAAAATAATTCATCTAGAATTATTATATATACATATATTCATATTTATCATTTACTTACTTTCATTCATTAAGATAATTAGACAAAAACATCATTCATGTCTATATACATCCGACTGTCTCCATGAATAGTGTATTTTATTTTATAATAATATATTTCAATGATTACTATAAATAAATATTTAATTAATATACACGATATTTTTATCATGGTCTAAATTATTTACATAAAGATATATGTGTGGGGATAAAAAATATAATATGTTAAAACAAATGTGAAAAATAAAGAAGATATTACCTTAAACGTAACATTAACATGGATGTGGTTATATGAAGGTATTATAAAGAAATATATAGAGATATATAAAATAATGTATTCTATGGAATGTAGATAATAAACATATATTTTTCATACTGGGGGTTTAAATTATTACGAATATGTTAAATATATAATGTAAGGATATTAATAATCTAACATTTAGTTATGTCATATTTACACCTTATTCACCACCCATTTCATAAGTGTTGTATAGATATAAATCATGAATATGTTATATGATTTTCATCCATAAATTTATGGGTATGAACATATCCATTTTATGATAACCTTTCCAAGGGGTTTATGTACAAAAAGCTACCCAGTTAGAAGAATTTTTTTTCCACAATTTTCCTTATATTAGACACATTCCCTGAACAAAAAAAGAGTTTTAAAAAATTTCATCAAAAAAAATTTATTAAAGTAATTTAAAATGAAATTTTTTTAAATTAATTTTGGTTTTTAATATTTTATTATAGATTTTCATTGTATTTTAATAAAAATGTTTTCAAAAAAATTTATCAATCATCCTTGAAAATAAATAGTTTTCAAAAAATTCGTCAATATTAAATTTCATTGAGATGTTGTTAACCATGTTTTCAATATTCATTTATATTTCTTCAAGGAAAAGAGTTTTTAAAATATTTTCATGATTTATTGATTATTTTTAAAGGAAAATACCTTTAAATTTTTTTCTCAAGTTTTCATATTACTTTTTCAAGGAAAATGGTTTCCAAATCGATTTATGATTTAATATTTTTTTATAAAATTTAAAAAATTATCCAATTTTTTTTTTTAAATTATCATTAAAATTTATTTTTCCTCCAATATGACATTATTGGTTGTTAGTCCTGCCTTTATGGGAAATTATCCAATAGTACTACTCATTTTCATTCTCCAAATTGCTTATGTCCTGAATTTTATAAAACCCGTTTCTCTTTAATATGTTATAATATTATGATATTCTCTTTTTTTAATAGAATATATTTTTATTATATGATTATGAAATATTTTTCTTCTCCATTGGTAATTATACGATCACGTGTTTAAGAATGTTATTTTATTTCATGTGTTATGAAATGATTTATCATTACGTTGTGGCACATGTATGTATGATTTCATTATGAGATGGGTGGGAACTAAATATCCATCAAATAAATTTGGTAAATATTTTTATATCATGAGATAAAGATGGTAAATTTTTTGACCAGATTTATTTCCTATGGAATGATGGGGAAAACATACCCCTTACAGAGAATATACTATGACTATGGATGGTGGTCTGTACCGTCATGTAGGTGTAGTCCCCATGAAGTTGGAAAGATGGGAAAATTTGATATACAATAGGGAGATGGGGAATCCTGATAAAATATGGGAAGATGGGTAAACATGAATGATTTCAATGAATGTACATTTAATTGGGATGGTGGTGTTTCCTGCCCATTAGGTGTAGCTATGATTATGATTCCCGATATATTCTAGCAATGCGGGTTGACATATAGGGACTGATATTAATTATTTATGTGCATTTCACAATTCCATGTCTAATTCCTATGTTATGATTTCATGGATCATTCTTCTGATTCTCTTATAATACCTATCTTATGAACCTCTGATCATTATTTAATGATTTAGGTTTATGATCTTTGATATGTAGGTTATGATATTATAATTTTATGATCATGTTACAATAAAATAATTGTCATGTTAATACTTATATATATATATATATATCTTTTTTTACACATAATGAGAGTATATAATCACCCATTATTTTGTTTTAGACGCCATGATTTAGAGATATGCATTATTCATCGAATGTCAATTAAGAGGGTCTTGTCTTAATGAAAATAGTGAGAGATAAGATAGCTTTATTATGTATCATTCTTTTTATTTACTTGTTTCCAAAGGAACAATACAAAGGTTCCTTTTTGGGGTCTATTTGTGTAATTTTTTATGTTTTATCAAAAATTGATTCAATATTAATCTAAGAAATGTAATGGTTGAAATAGTTGGTATCCGAGAATGTGTTTAGATAACTATTGAAAAATAGAATTATAAAAAAAAAATTATTACTCTAAGGACAAGGAAAAATATAAGAAAATGTAGTATATTTTTGGTATACAATAGAGGGGTTGTTTCTTTGAAATAAATCACCATAAAAATATTATAAGTGGATGTGGTTCTAGAATAGAAGAACCATGGTGTAAAAACTCTGACAAGCTGTGATTGGCCTGACATGATCATAACATGGTACATGATTATCAACATTACTATGCACATAGTTTGACAATCCAATGGGATATGTTTTAGTAATTCAATAAAACTTCCGGAAACATCATGAACGATTTAAAAATAATTTGTGTATGAATAAACAAGGATAAACCTAGGGTGTCAATGATTAAAGAACGAATTATCATTTAGACATCATATATGTATTTTTTCAGGAATATTTGGTTTCGCAATATAAAAATTATTCCTTACTCTATTATATTTTGTTTTAGTTAATGGATGAAACCTGAAGGAACCTTGTAAATAGTGACTGTGCTGGAAAATGAAATCATTTTCCTCTGTAGAATCTTAATTCTATGAGATATGGAATACAAAACCACATTTCAATTCTCAAATAGCATTCTCATGTTATGAGTCATGCTGATCATACAAATGGAAAAATTAGGGAACAAGGTTCAGTTGAGTCCTTCACGAGGGAACACCCACCTTCATTATGTTGTTATTATGATCCACTTGTTTCAGAACATTGTATCAGCACCACTGAAAATATATTAACCCGAATACACTATTTTGATCATGATAATTTTATTCAAGATATTTATCAATTAAAATTAATATAATACTAGTGGTGGAATATAATAAACAATTGATGGAAGAAAAATGAAATTGAATCCATGGCTAGGGATGACTTCAAAAACATATTCATAAATAATTATTTTCCATGAATACATGTTATGAATATATAAATTGAGTTCCTTGAGTTGAAAAAAATGATAACGAATCATTCTATACATATGAAGACAGCATCATAAGACATGTGAGACATGATAATGGAATTTTCATACAATCTGAAAAACATCTTGACTGGTTCATCAGTGGATTAAATCCACATCTTAAAAGGTTATTGGAAATAAGAGACATCGGTGTATATGAAGAGACTATTGGACATACATATCATCCTTGTGGATCAAATAAGTAATGTACGATGGAGTTCATAGGATAATCTAAAAACAATAATGAGAAGAAGATGATTCTTCTATTATACTTCATGTTTTGAATGATCCATATTGGAAATTATCTTATGTGGTTGAATAAATAATTTATGTGAGGGAGGGGAGGACATAATGCAACATATTTCCACACATATGGGAATACTTTTTACCAATGATATAAATTTTAACCATGTTAAAAAAAGGATACATCCAAACATTAGTGTTTTGTGTTTAAGGGTTATGAGATTTATGCTAACCAGTGCCTAATACCAAGGGATAGTGGTTATTATCAGTGTTAGAAATATCCTATACAGAGGGGAAAGGGGTAATGTCATGTGATAACTCTTATGGAAATGGGGTGCAATAATTAAATGGTGAAGTTACACTTACCATCAAATTTAGAACTTATAATAACTAATTTGATTATTGATCTACCCAATCTTCCTTATATAATGAGTTTTTTAGGGTATTATGATTCCACCAAAATCATTCCATAGAGATTTATCTAAGAAAACCCCTAATGGTATTATGATTGAATCTCATGTCTATTATTCCTGTCCTATTAGATGATTGTGGGAATATACTTCATAAAAATCATTTCATTCATTCCTCGATTGAATTTGATGTCATATTAGGCATGGATTTCATTTATCTACAAAAATATCACATAAAATATTAATAAAAGGAAGTTACCTTTAATATTTCAAAATAATCTATGATCATATATAAATTTGATGATATGTATGAAATTTCTATGGACGTGAAATCCAATAAATGGGTCTTAATATTATTTCTGAAGTTGTGTTAGTATCAAAGGGATACGGAGAAACTAGAAATAGATGATATTTATATTTTTCTTGAATTTATGAATGTGCTCCAAGAAGAGTTTCCTAGACCTACATAAAATCATGAAGTTGAGTTCTTCATAGAACTCATACATAGTTCCTCACTAATTAAAATTACCCACAACATAATGGTCATAGTTTAGTGAAATTAATTGATTTTGAATATCAATGAAACCATTGGTTAACTTGTCTTGTTTTTGAAAAAGAAAGACCGATCAACATGAATCTTCATTGATTATGGAACATTGGTCATGATCATGATCAACGAAAAGTATCATATTCCTTATATTTATATAGTTTTTGATCAACTACACATATCCAAATATTTTTTCCATGATTTAAAATCATTCTGGATATCATTTATTGAGGGTATTGAATGTCTATATACCCAAGATGACCTTCCTTAAAAGGCAGGTACACTATGAAAACATAGATATGCTTTTATTATTATTATCAATACATCTATAATCCTACTTTTGATGATTATATTATTTAGTAAAACATTGATATGTTTTTGGTAGCCTATATAGATGAAAACCATATATATTAAATGTGAATGGAATAACATGAATGTAATGACCCAAAAATTATTTAAGGAAAATTCATATTGGTCTATTAAAAATTTATCTTATAGTTATATAAAACGTATGAAATTTTTTGGTTTTATGTTTTAGATTTTAAAATTCCATTATGAATTGGGACCATTGCTAATATAGTCGTTGAAAATTGATCCCATGATTAGTATAAAAATAGGGCTTTAACAAATCCAATTTTCTGAGACTAAGGAAGTGATGGCCTCATCCTTTAAACAAGCCCCATACAATTCCCATATTTCAAAGCCTAGAAAGGAGGGGGCATCATTGGGCTTCACTCTTAACCAAGACCAATCTGAGTTTGAATACGTTAATCCTGAGTAGAACCACCTATGGTAGAAGGGGAGGTTGATATAGATTACCACTCTATCAATGTTATCTGAGCCACCCCAAGAGTCTGTCACTATTGTGCACATTACCCAAATGTCTAATGTGGGTGTTTTAAGGGGTTATGTAACAATAATGTAGTACTGTGATTATATACATTATTCATGTTTAGAGAATATACAATTTTTTTTTATTGTTATTTAGTAAATAGTTTTTAAAGAACAAATATTATTTTTAGATAATATTCATACTAAGAAATCTATTTTAAAAATTAATTGATTTTTTAATAAATAATATTATAAATTATTAGTATTATTATTATTATTAAATTTATTGTTATTAAATTTAAGTGATCATCTAATTTTATGGATTCAATTGAAACTTTTATTAAGGATTGAAAGCTGTTTTTGCCAAAAACATTGAATTTTCGATAAATGTCAGTTTTTAAAAGTAAAAATTCACATTTTTAGAAACTTATTTAGATAAAATAAATATTAATTTAGGAATCATAATTTCCAAATTATCAAACGGTGAATTTTTCAAAATTGTCAGAGATAGCCGAATTTTAGGGTAAAAATTTATTAACATTTAAACATATAATGTGTTTTATGGCATCATAAAGACCCAATAGTGATGTAATAAAAAACTAAAAACATTATGTTCGGCCAATATATATTTTAGCAGTAAAATAATGTGATTTTTGTTTCGTTTGATTTATTCTACAAGCTTAAGTGGACCCTTCAAGGCTTATAAATCTTTTTGTCTTTTTAAATTATTTTTCATAATAGTGTGACTCACCTCGACATAAGATAACCTATTATTTTAAGATGTTCATCAATTGTCTTTTAAATTTTTTTCCCATCCCCCTTTGAAAAAAATCATGGGAAAATCCATTGGCTGGTTTATGGATTTGATTAGTCTAATGTGAGGTGTCCCAAACCTTAATAATAAAGAATTCATTCTCATATCCTATATAAATGTTCCCAATCTCCCACTTCATCTTCAATAAAAATCTTTCTAGTTTGACCAAATATTTCCATCCTCTCTCTAGAATTCTCCCAAAATTCCTCAATATCCCATGAAACCTCTCTTAAGCCTCTCACATACTATTGGGATCACACTTCCATGTAAGGGATTCTGACTCTCCTTATTTATGTAAAATATTACTTATAATTTTATGAACATTTATTTTGAATTATAAATGTTGGGGGTATGATTTCTCACATCCCCATACTTTACACTTCGTTTTTTAATAATTATAGGTCTCCTTTCTACCTCATTAATTCCTTCCATGTATACATGTTACCATGCCGAAATTCCATTACGAATTTCTCTCTCCCCATTTACATTCATGTAATTATTTTGTATCATGAATATAAATTATATTACAAATGTTGGGACAAATATCTATATGAACCCCATACTACCCATTTCATGTACATATGATGATGCACCCCTTTCTCTCCCATTAATCATTTTTTATGTTTTCTTATGTCACACTGTTATGCTGCCAAAATTGCACCGCGATTTTTTCCGAGACAAATTCATTGTGTAGTGAATACCTTGACCACTTATTTATCAAGTGTATTCACCATTATGTACATTTAATTATTGTTTAATGATTTTCATGTATGAATTCCACTCTAATTTATCATGCATTATGTGATGATGTATAATGAATCCATGTTTTATGATCCATGGGTCACACTTATGTATGAAATGAAATGTTTAAAAAGGTTTCACCCTAATAGTTCTCTAATGCATTGGATAAAGTATATTATCAAGATATGTCATGTTCTATGGGTGTTTACACATCCTAATTCAGGTTAAATGAGGGTTTACTCATGCTTCATGTGTAATGATGGTTTACTCATGATCCATGTGCAATGACACTTAGCTCATTCTAATTCCCAGATAAGTGTTATTGCCACATCTCCATGTTATGATTATCATGGTTTATCATGCCTTAATGTTCATGTTTCTCACATTATCTATTGTTATTTCTATTGTTTAACATGTATTTTATTCCCCATGTTATTCCATGTTTATTCCCTTTCTGGGATTTATATCTCACCCTTTTCTTATACATGTCCTCATGTTATCCCTTGCAATTCTATGTATGAGGGAATGTAGGGGTCATGTAAAGGATGTTTTCAATAATATGTTTCATTCTATGATTTAAGTTGTTATGTAATTTTCCTAAGTCCTAAAGACACTAGACCTCTCGATATTATAGGTTGTATCATGTGAAGGATTTATGTAATAAATCATGTTTAAATGGGTAATAAAATCAGGGTTTTCATAGTTGGTATCAGAGGATATGTTTATCTATTTTTGGGATTAGGATTATAAAACCCTAGAGAAGACTTTGAGACAAGAATAAGTATAATAAAAACATCCCTATATTTTTTTGGGTATTGAGTAATTTATTTATCATGTAAATACATCCATGTATGGATATGAGTAGGTAAAGGCAGCTCTAGCACAGATGTACCTAGGGGTGAAAACCTTGACAAGGAGTTTTAGGTTTCAACTAGGGTATCTTGGTAAAAGACAATCGGCCTTGCTGCACTCTGGGTTATGACACTCTTGGGGGATATACATTGGTAAATTCACAAGATCAGTATGAACCATCATTAAGGTAATTAATGAAAAATTCCCCTAAGAATATATGTATGAATGTAGATCATATATAACATAGATTAAAGCCTATAGATTCATACGTTTAGAAAATAAAGGATATTTATAATTCATCTATTTTGTCATTGGATAACCTTTTCTATGTTACACATGACTTTCCTTTTCTTCTATCAAATGGTCGATAATATGAGGACTCAGGAGAACAACCAATATGATGATTAATGTGATGATTATTGTAATGAAAAACCAATCTGATGGGAGCAAGAGTTGAGAATTTCGTCATGATTCTCCCTTAGTTAACTCATGATTTGAATAGAAACAGGGGTCAAGAGGAACGTTTAACCCCCCCCCCAAGAATGAACAAGTCATTATCGAGAGCTACATGAGTCAATATCCCACAACATTTAATGGATCATCTAATCTCTCAATCACTAAATAATGGGTCAACTCCATTGAGAAGATATTAACCATCCTTCAATGCTCTGAACAAGAGAAGGTTCTCATGGAGGCTTATTGTATGGGGGGTGATGCTGGTCAATGAAGGACAATGATAAAAAATACAAAGCCTAAGGAGGTGATTGAGGTTTTTGAATGGAATAATTTCCAGAAGATGTTTTTTGATAAATATTTCCCCTACACCCTCTGACATAAGATGGAATGAGCATCCTTTCCATGAAACAAAAATATGACTAATCATTCAGAGCATATGATGAAAACTTCAAAAGGATTTCATGATATGCCACTTCCTTTTCCATTACCCTAGAATGCAAGGATGAGATCTTCATTGGTTGGATAAAACCTAGCCTACAAAATGCCCTTGGGATCTGTGACATCCACAACTATGAGAAAATTGCAAGATGTTCCCTCATGGTCGAAATGGATATCGGAGAATCCCAGGGTTATCATGGATATAAAAAGAATAATGTTTATTTCATTTCTTGTAGTCTGATGGATAATTCCAGTAGTGCTAAGAAGATCCAACACCCCACTTCCCAATGATGTGGAATGAAGCTCCCTGGAAATTTCCCAAAAGGGGTGAGGAAATGCTTTAGGTGTTGAAGAGAAGGGCACCTAGCGATTAACTATCAGCAACAAAAACTCACGGTTGTGACAGAGGAGAGGAACACACTATTTGAATCTTAACACATAGTTCATTACTTTAACTACAATGATCTAGGGATCCTGGAAAATCAGTGCCTTATGCTAAGGGTTTTTGGAGGCAACCAACACCCTCTAATATAGAAAGGGAAAGCATTTGATATCACTACCACCGAAGTGATCCCCAACGATGAAGTGGTAATAGGTACACTAGTTATTCATTCAAGAATATCAAATATACTTTTTTATTCATGTACTACACATTATTTTATATCCCTAATGTTTAGTAGAACAATCAAAAAACCACCAAAAATCAGGGAAGTAACGATGTCAGTGAGTATGGAAAGTGGGGAAATCATTCATCCCATGAATATAACTCATCCCCTATCATAATCGGTGGATTTATCTTCCTAGTGAACCACATAATTTTCCCTGTGGTGGAATTTGAGGAATTTTATGGTACAGATTTTCTTTCCATATATAGAGCCAACATAAATTTCCATGAGAGGGAAATCACTCTATATGTTGAGAATCAACCCCCGATTCTGTACAAGTGCAGGGAGAAAGATGAATCGTTTTTAGATCCATCACCTCAAGAGTGGATATTGCTACCCTATAAGCATGTGTATATGGATTAGATGATTTATTCAAAGGATGAAACCATCCTTTAAGACATTCCTATTGTGTGGGAATTGGATAATGTGTTTCCCAAAGAATTTCTAGGTCTTCCTCCTAAAAGAGATGTTGAATTATCAATTGATCTTATAACTGGGGTGTTTCCAATATCTAAGTTTCTATATAGAATAAATGTCGTGGAGATTGAGGCACTAAAGATTAAACTATATGAGAATTTGGATAAAGGGATTATACACCCATGTGCTTCATAATGGGGTGCACTAGTCCTCTTGGTCAAGAAAAAGGATGGTTGAATGCGCCTTTTAATTTTTTATGACGAGCTTAAAAAAATCACAATAAAGAACAAGTATCCTAACCAAGAATTTATGACTTGTTCGATCAGCTGTTTGGATCACAATACTTCTCCATGGTAGTTTTGAAGTCGGGATATTATCAAGTAATGGTGAATAAGGAAGATGTCCCCAAGACTTATTTTCATATAAGACATGGAAACTATGAATTCATAGTAATGTCTTTCAGACTCACCAATTCTCCAACATCTTAATGGAAATTTTGGATAGAGTTTTTAGAGATTACGTAGAGAAAGTTGTGGTAGTAATTATAGATTATATTCTAATATACTCCAAAACCAAGGAGTATAATGAGGAAAATCTAAGAACTATACTAGAGATCCTGAAAAAGGAGAATATCTATGAAATGTATAGAAAGTGTGAGTTCTGGTTGAAGGAGGTCTCAGTCTTGGGACATTTAATCACAAAAAATGGGACATATGTGGATCCCTACAAGACAACTAAAAAATAGGGATGAAGGAGGCCTACATCGGTAATGGATATCCATATATTTTTGGGGTTCGCTGGATTTTATCGACGATTTGTGAGAAATTTCTCATGATTGTCCAACCCTCTTACCAGGATAACACAGAAGGTAGTAATGTTTGCGTGAAGTGATGAATGTGAAGAAAGATTCAATGGTTTGAAAATGAGGCATAACACAATGCTCTTGCTCACTATACTTACAAGTGGAGAACTTTTTGTGGTATTCAGTGATGCATTGAAAAATGGAATGCTCTATGTGTTGATGAAAAATGAGAAAGTCATTGTCTATGCTTCAAGGAAATTGAAATTTTACATGAAGAAATATCCAAAACATGATTTTGATTTGGCTCTGGTGATCTTCACATTAAAAGTTTTGCGGCATTATCTCTTTGGGGAGATGTGTGAAATGTATACGGACCCCAAAATCCTCATTTATATATTCACACAGAATGATTTGAACATGCTCCAAGAAAGATGGTTAGATATAATAAAAGACTTTGACTACTCAATCCATTAACACCCTGGGAAATCAAACAATGTGGGAGATGATCTAAGTATAATGGATCCAACAATTCTATCATTGATCATAATTGATAAGGATCTAGTCTTCATATATTTGATGATAATGGACATGGGAATCATAAAGAAGGGAACATCATCAATTCCTTCAAAATTTATTTCTAAACCATTTCTTTTGGAAGGGTTAAAGGATTCTGAAAATGATGATGTGGGAATTTAAATGAATGTGGAAGCTTTCAGAGAGGGAAAATCCTCATAGTTTAATGCTAATGAAGAAGGAATTGTGTGATTTATAAAAATACTATGTGTTTCGTCATCTCTGGAGCTGAAGAAGTGACTTTTGGATGATGTACATAGATTAAATTTCTCTATTCACTAAGGAATCAAAAATTTGTATCAGGATCTCTCAGATCATTATTGGTTGGATAATATGAAGAAGGTGATCATTGAGTATACATCGATGTTCCTGGTGTGTCAGTAAGTGAAGGCAGAGAGGAAGAAGTCTAAAGGGATGATGCAAACATTTCCCATACCAGAAAAGAAATGGGAGAACATCATCATGGACATTTTCACCATAATTCCAATGAAATAAAAAGGAAACAATGAAATCTTGGTTGTTTTGGATTATCTTACAATGTTTGCACAATTCATTTCTATTTGATAGGTCTTCTCACTGGATCAACTAGCACCGATATACATCAGGGATGTCGTATGGAATCATGTAATACCACTAACTATTGTATCCTATTATGATCCAATATTCACCTCTATATTTGGGAAGAGTCTTCAACATGCTCTAGATGCTGAACTGAACATTAGTACAACTGGTCCACCTCAAACTGAAGGCCAATCTGAGTGAACTATTCAATCACTTAATGATATTCTATGATCATGTAAAATATAATTTAGTTGAGGATGAGATCGACACAATCCTCATGTTGATTTCTCATATAATAACAGTTTCAACTACAGCATATGAATGGATCCTTATGAAGCACTATATGGGAAGTGGTGCAGAACACTGGCATGTTTGGATGAATTCGGTGACCATAAGCTTCTAGGACCATAAATGGTCATAAAAATGGTGGAGAAACTATTCTACGATATAATAGAATTCCCCACATCAAGGTGTTGTGATGAAACCAGATGTTTGAAGATGTGACTATGGAATTGGAGGAAGTAATGAAGCAGAGTTTCCCACATCGATTTTAGTGTGGTAAATGGAAATTTTGTGGGAGAAATTTCTCAAGGGGGGATGAATTTAAGGACCCAAAAATTCATTATCAAAAATCCCTCTTGGTCAATTTAAATGTCTTTTTATGGTTATGTAAAACACATAAACTTATTTGGTTTTATGTTTTGGATTTTAAAATAATTTTATGAATTTTGATCATTGCTAATATAGTCATTGAACAGTGATCACATGATTTTTATAAATATAGGGCTTTAACAAATTGAATTTTGTCAAACAATGGAAGCAATGGCCTCACCTAGTAGAATTTACATGTACGAAGCCCATTTGTCAAAGCTCGGAAAGGAGGTGGAATAATTTGGCTTCTCTCTTGAACTTTCTCAATATGAGATTGATTACGTTGATTTCGAGTGGAACCACCTATGGGGGAAGTGGAAGTTGATAGAGATTACCCCTCCAACGATGTTATATGATCCACCCCAAAAGATTGTCACCATCATGCACCTAACCATAAGGACTAATGCGGGTGTTTTAAGGGGTTATGTAATAAGAACACAGTACTATGATAATGTACATTATTCTAATATAGTTAATATATAATATTTTTAATATTGTTACTTTGTAAATAGTATTTAAAGAACTAATATTATTCATATTTAATATTCAAACTAAGAAATCTATTTTGAGGATTTAATGGATTATTTTACTAAATAATATTTTAATAAAATATTATTATATTTATTAAGTTAAATTTTATTAAATATAAATGATGTAATAATTTTATGAATGTAATTGTAATTATTATTAAGTCATGAAAGCTGTTTTTGTCAAAACCAATGAATTTTTGATAAATGTCTGTTTTTATTTTAAAAGTAAAAATTCCAATATATAGAAAATTATTTAGATAAAATGAATATTATTTATGGAAACAGGACATCTAAATCATCCAATGGTGAATTTTTCAAAATTTTTTGAGACGGAAAATTTTTTAGGTAAAAATTAAATATCTTATAAACATATAATGTGTATTATGCCAACATAATGTCCCAATAGCAATGTAATAAAATATTATAAACCTTATATTTGGCCAATATATTTTTACCATTAAAATATTTTTATTTTAACTTTTTTGATTTATTTTACACAGCTTAAGTTGACCCTTCAAGGATAATAAAATATTTTCTCTTTTTAAATTGTTTTCATTAAGAGTGTGAATCACATCCACATAAGCAACCCTATTATATTAAGAAGTTTGGACATTGGGCTTATAAAATATTGTTTTACACTCTCTTTGGAAGAAACCATGGGAAACTCCAATGGTCTATTTTTTGGTTTTAATTATTTTGTTGTGACGTCTCTGAAACCTAAATAATAAAGAGTTCAGTCTCCTTTCCTATATAAACCCTCAAGAGATCCCACTTACTCTTCCCTAAAAGCCTTTGGTGTTAGACCAACCCCTAAAATCCTCTCTCTTTAATCTTCCCAAGGTTCCCCAAGCTCCCCAGAAGCCTCTCTCAATCCTCTCTCATGCTTTTTGGATCACACTTCCATGTATGTGATTCTCACATTCCTAATTTATGTCCGAGTTTCCTTATATTTTTATGCCCTATTATTTTCAATTATAAATGTTTGGGTATAATTTCTCACCTCCCCCATACTTCCATATTCATGTTTGAATAATGTGATATCCCCTTTTTATCTCATTAATTCCTTCAATGTATACCTTTTACCATCCCAAAATTCTGTAAGGAATTTATCTCTCCTTATTTACATTCAAGTAATTCATTTGCATCAGGAATCTAAATTCCATTACAATTATTGGTACATGTATTTATATGAACCACATATGTTACATTTCAGGTACATATGATGAGACACCAATTTCTCTCTCGTCAAACATTTTTTATGAGTTCAAATGTCAGGCCATTACACAGCGAAAAAAGCACTGTGATTTTAAAATCCAACTTCATTGTGTAGTGAATACCATGAACACATCCCTATCAAGTGTATTCACATTTATTAACATTAAATTATTGTTTAAATATGTTCATTTATGAATTCCACACTCATTTATCATGGAATAAATGTTTATTTTTAATGAATCCATGTTTTATGATCCATGTGAATCACATATGCTTGAAATGAAATGTTTATGAATGGTGCACCCTAATAACACTCAAATGATTTGGGTAAAGTACAGTATCATAACATTCCATGTTATATGGGTGTTGACTCATGATAATTCAAGTTCAACAAGGGTTTACTCACACTTCTTGTTCAATGATGGTTTACTCAAGCTCCATGTGCAATGATCCTTGGCTCATGCTAATTCCATGTTAAGTGTTGTTGCCACCTCTCCATGTTATGATGATCATGGTTTATTATGACTTAATGTTCATGTTTCTCACATGCACCATTGATATTCCTATTGTTTAACATGTATTTTATTCTTCATGTTATTCCATGTTTTTTCCCTTAATGGGCTTTATAGCTCACCCTTTTCTTATGCATGTCCTCATGTTATCCCTTGTAATGTTATGTACAAGGAAAAGTAGTGGTCATGTAAAGGATGTTTTATATATGATGTTGCGTTATATGCTTTATGTTGTTATGTAATGTTTCTATGCCCCAAAGACACTAGACCTATCAATATTCTTTGTTGTATCAAGTGACGGTTTTATGTAATAAATAATGTTTAATTGTGTAATAATTGCATGGTTGTCATAGTTTTTATTAAATGATAGTTTTAGTTATTTATTGGTATTAGGATTAGAAACCCCTAGGGAAGCCTTAGAGACCAGACTAAATATAATAAAAACATCCCTATGTTTTGGTGGGTATTGAGTATGTGGTATATCATGTTAATACATCCATGTCTGGATACGAGCATGTAGAGGCAGCTCTAGCACAAATGTACCTAGGGGTAAAAACCTTGACCAATCATTTCAGGCTTGACCTGGGGTATCCTGACACATGAAAATGGGCCTCACTGCACTCTTGGTTACAACATTCATTGGGTATATGCATTGGTAAATTCAAATGCATAGTATGTAGCATTATTAATGAAATAAAGAAAAATTCCTCAAAGAATATTTGTTAGAATGTAGATGATGGATAACATAGATTGAAACCTATCTATTCATATGAAAAGAAAAAAACTCCATTTATATGTCATCTATTTTTTCCTTGGATTACCCTTTGTATGTTAACCCTAACTGTTGTTTTATTTCAGCCAATGGCCAGTAATATGAGGACTTGGGCTAACAACTGATGTGAAGATTAATGTGATGACTGGGCTAATGAGATGCCCAATCTGACAGGAGCGAGAGTGAAAAACATTTTCATGATTCTCTCTTAGTTAAATCAAGATTTGAAAAGAAACATGGGTCATGTGGAACATTTAACACCCTATATGAAATAAAAGTTCGCTATAGAGATCTTCATGAGACAAAGGCCTCCTACTTTTAGTAGATGATATGATCCCTCAATTGTCGAACAATGGATCAACACCATTGAAATGATATTTTCCATCCTTCAATGTTTTGAACATGAGAAGGTTTTATTGGATGCTTATCTTATCGAGGGTGAGCTGGTCAGTGGCAGAAATTTATTAAAATTACGATTCCTGAGGAGGAGATCGAGGCGTTGGAATGAAAGGATTTCCAGAAGATGTATTTTGATAAATTTTTTCCATGCACCCTCTGACATATGATGGAAAGAGATATCCATTCCCTCATGAAAGAAGACGATGAATCCATCAGAGCGTATGAGGAAAACTTCACAAGGCTTGTGTGACATGACTCAGGATTTTTTGTTACCCCCGAATGCAAGGATGACCGCTTCTTTGGTAGGATGAAACCTATCCTGTGAAAGTCCATCACGATCAATGACATCAACAGCTACGAGAAAATTGTACGGTGTTCCCTCTAGTTCGAAATAGAGATTGGAAAATCTTAGGGTTATAATGGAGATAATAAACATAAGGTCTATTTCAATTCTTTCAATCTGTTGTATAAATCCAATTGTGCTAGGAAGATCCATCACCCCACTTCCAAATGGTGTGGAATGAAGCACCATTGAAATTGTCTAATGGGGATGAGAAAATGATATAGGTGTGGAAGAGAAGGTCACCTATATATTAACTATCGACATGTAAAACATACAGCTATGAAATTGGAGAGGAATGCTCTGTTTGACTGTCAACACATAGTTCATTTAATCAAATGCAAAGATCCAGGGAACCTTATAAAGCATTGCCCTATGGAAAGGGTTTTCGGTGGCAACCAACAACCTCCAAGACAGAAAGGGTGAGCTTTTGACATCACTACCTCTTAATTGATCCCCGACAACAATGTGGTGATAGGTACGCTAGTTATACATTCCTGAATAGAAAATGAACTTTTTGATTCAGGTTCTATGCATACATTTATATCTCAAAGGATTAGTAGACCAATCCCAACACCACAAAAAATCATGGATGTAAATATGTCTGTGGGTACTGAAAAATGGGAAATCATTGCATTCCATGAATATAACTCATCCCCAATGATAATTAGTGGATTGAACTTCCCAGTGAATGTCATCATACTCTTTATAGTGTGATTTGATGCAATTCTTGGAATTGAATGGATTTACCTATATCGATCCAAGATAAATTTCCATGAGGGGGAAATCACTCTCCATGCGGAGAATCAACCCCTGATTATATACACGTGAAAAGAGGAAGATGAATCTCCTTTATCTCCATCATCTCAAGTGTGGATATTACTTCCCTATAAGAACATGTATCTAGCTTAGATGATTGAGTCTAAAGAGGAAATTGTCATTGAAGACATGAATATTATGATGGTATTTGCTGAAGTGTTACCCAAATAATTGTCTGGTCTTCCTCCAATTAGAGATGTTGACTTCTAAATTGATCTTATACTTGGGGTGTTTCCAATAACTAAGACTCTGTATAGAACGGATGTTGTGAAACTTTTAGAGCTGAAGAATCAAATACATGGGAATCTGAATAAAGGGTTTATACTCCCATGTTCTTCACTATGGGGTAAACCAGTCCTCTTTATCAAGAAAAAGTATGGGTCAATGCGCCTTTTCTTCTATTACCGTGAGTTGAAAACAAATCAAGAAAATGCACAAGTATCCTCTCCCATTAATTGAGGACTGGTTCGATATGCTGTGTGGATCAAAATACTCATATTGGGTAGATTTGTGGTCGGGATATTATAAAGTAATGATTAACAAGGAAGATATCCCCAAGACTTTATTTCTTACATGATACATGCACTATGAATTCATAGTAATGCTATTTAGACTCACCAATTCTCTAACAACCTTCATGGACATGATGAATATAGTCTTTAGAGATTACCTCAACAAATTTTTGAGAGTCTTTATAGATGATATTCTATTATACTCTAAAACCAAGGAAGATCATGATGAGAATTTAATAACTATATTAGAGACTGTGGGAAAGGATAAGATGCATGCAAAGTATAGAATGTGTGAGTTATTGTTGAAGGAGGTCTCATTCTTGGTCCATATAATCACATGAAATGGGATGTCTATGGATCCCTCCAAGATAGCCGAAATAGAGGAATGGTCGGGGACAACATTGGTAATGGATATCTGTAGATTCTAGGGGTTAAAGGGATATTATCTACGATTTGTGAGAAATATCTTATGATTGTCCAACAATCATACCCAGCTAACCCAGAAGGTGGTAATGTTTTTGTGGAGTGATGAATGCAAGGAAATATATAAGGAGTTTAAAAAAAGGTTTATCACTGCACCTATGATCACATTACCCACAAGTGGAGAGATTTCTATGGTATTCAGTGATGCTTCGAAGAAGGGAGTAGGCTATGTGTGGATTCAAAATGACAAATTCATTACCTATGCTTCATGGTAATTGAAAGATCACGAGAAAAATTATACAACACATGATTTGGAGTTGGATGCATTGATTTCGCGTTAAAAATTTGGTGGCATTATCTCTTTTGGGATATGTGTGAAATATATATGGATTAAAATAGACTCATGTATACATTCACACAGAAAGAGTTGAACTTTCTCCAATGAAGATTGTTATATCTAATCATAAACTATGACTGATCAATCAATTACCACCCTGGGAATGTGAACCATGTGGCAGATTCTCTTAGTTGAAAGGACCCAATGATTCTATTATTTATGATAATTGAGAATGATCCAATCTTCATAAATTTGAAGAAGATGGACAAGGGAATCATAAAGAGGGGAACATCATCAATCCTTTCACGAATGATTGCTCAACTATCTCTTTTGGAAAGGTTAATAGATGATTAAAAGGATGATGTGGGAATTTTGAAGATAGTGGAAGCTCTTAGAGAATGAAAATCCTTAGAGATCAATGTTAAATAACAAGGAATTGTGATATTTGGAAAAGAAAT
This sequence comes from Viscum album, assembly GCA_963277665.1. Taxonomy (NCBI): domain Eukaryota; kingdom Viridiplantae; phylum Streptophyta; class Magnoliopsida; order Santalales; family Viscaceae; genus Viscum; species Viscum album. Next base: position 1,245,700,337 of record OY728152.1, on the reverse strand, counting down.
ATGTGTTCCATCATGTCCGGAGCTGAAGAAGGATCATTTAGATGATGCACATAAGTCCAATTTATCTATTCAACAAGGAAAAACAAAGATGTATCAAGATCTATGAAAGTATAATTAGTTGGAAAATATGAAGAATGATATCACTGATTGTACATCAATGTGCCTCGTGTATCAACAAGTGATGGTAGTGTAACAACCCAATCTTCCACAGTTAGTTTCTCTTTGAATAATACAATAGTGTGGGTTGTACGCAACTTCGAGTTCTAACACACCACAACTAATCAAACTAGCTGTTATCAATATTAATAACAACTTTTTGAAATTTTATAAATTTTATCCTTCATAACGGACATCATTTGTGGATTTGGAGTATTGAAATTAGCTAAGGGTGAATTTTTTGTATTTTTCTGAAAAATATCATTTTTTATGAATAGTGAAAAGCACTGAGTTATGGTTTAAAACATTATTTTTATTTAGATAATTATTTATTTTATTTAAATTTGTTTTAGGTAAAAATAGATACATAAATCCTATATAAGTTCAATGTATTTCATTGGATTATGTTTGTAAACATTTTAGATATATAAAAATCTTATTGAATATTTAACGGTATTTTAACAACCTCCTAGGAGCATTTGCAAATTTACATAAAACCTAATTTTTCAACTTCTGTGAGTTTAATTTAAAAAATCTGAGAGACACAGTTGATATCAGAAATTAAAATGGGGTTCAATAAGATGAAAATAATTTTGTATGAATAGTAACTTATTACTTTTATTTACCACGGTTAAAACTAAATAGGTTAATTAACTGTTAAAATGATATTATTATTACCCTAACACATGAACTAGTTATATTGGATAAGTGTAATTCAACCAAAAACAACCTTAAGAATAAAGTATGATCCTTTAGGTCCACTTGGATTAGATTAGGACATTTATTATTATTTAATTATAAGAAGAGTTAAAAGTGTTAAATTAAATGTTTAATAACTAATCCATTTTAAATATAGGGATAAACATAAGATAAATTCGTCTATAAACATTCATTGGAAATATAAAAATATTTCCTACATAATGGTATTTTATTTATATTTTATAAACATTAAATAGTTAAATTTTTTTATGACACAATGATGATGCTGTAATTACTGTATTTATGAACGATTAAAATAATTGATATTATAAATATCCAAATAACTATAATTTAAAACTTTTTATGAATTCCACTAATTTTCTAGGTTAATATTACATATTAGGGTTTGTTAGACGAATTATGTCCAATTTAATAGTGCTGTTATGAATTTAGAAAAAACATAATAACAAATAGTTTCAATAATGACATAAAAGATTTTTTAAAACAAATATTATATTATTAATTGATATTATATTCATAAGTATCTAAGAATCTACCAAAAGACTTATATAATGATAGTTGTATCATTAATTAACCATTGGGGGTTTACATGGATGTATATAGTATGTTTATTAACCATATACTTATAAAATACAAAGAGACATAATAAATGTCAAACTATTTAACTCATAGTTAAATCTAAAAGATAAGGTCAATATAGTGACCAAAACCTGTATAAAACCTATTTTATTAGTGTTTTTCAACCCATAGCATCTTTATCCCTTAAATAATTCATTTTGGATCCATTATAAACCGAAAATTATTTTATTATAACAAAATATTTCTAGCATTTCTTAATGTTCCCCTCAACACTCTTATAAAAGGTCACTCCCCTACCATCAAATTCACACCTTCAAAGCATTTTTTCTTGGCCAAACTCTGCAAAAATACCCTCCCAACAATCCCACCTTAATCCTAGAGGACTTAATTTAGTCATTAATCCATCCTATGGAGCCCTTTTGGTCAAATCCAAAGGAATAATTTGAAAAGGCGGTAAATATTTCATCACCTCTTTAAAGATCCTTTCTTCTTCCACTTTCTATTTATTTGTTGTTTCCATTATAAAATAATAATTCCAGATTCTTATATATAATATGATTTTATTATAAATATTTTTCAACAATATTTATTATTTTATACATCCTTTGAATGACATGTCAACATACGTGCAGACGTATGGCTTACCGTCTCCAAGTCGTGGTGTAATTGTTATTCAATAAATTATTATTTGGATCGATAAAATAATGATGTGTAATTGATGAAAATAATAAATATAACATGATAATTATTCGTTATATTTGATATACCATCCAATTATATATTATTTTAATATCAAAAGAATGGTATTGTCTCTCGTGCATACGTACTGATAATCGTCTCCATGAACACGATAAGATTCATTCACCATCGTAAAAAATTCATTACTAATTTTCATTATATGATTAAAAATAAAGTTAAAATACGTAATATTATTATGAATATGAATAAGATACATCCTATCCATGACAATCATTTTTTATGTAACAAAGCATATAATGGAAAATGAACCAGCTAACACCAGAAAGGACGATAATACTAAGATATTATTAACCAATAAATGTTAAAAGATCAAATATGATATCATATTAATGTATATGATTTTTTTATAATTTAATAACAATTATGTCACCATTATAAAAGAGGTTAACCTACTCTCAACCATGGAAATGTACAAGGTAATTATTAATTTTACAATCTCTTTATTATCCGAGGTAGTTTTTAGGTAAGTATCTACATGGACCTCTTTATCATCCACATCAATGATTCATAAAAATGTATTTAAAAACATTTTTACTATTTACTAAACAATTGTTTAAAGTCATTTATACCCTTACATGACAATATATGATTCGAAAGGAATCTTTCTGTCGTTTTCCAAACAAGGTTCTTTATATCCTTTTCGACAAAATTAAGGTAAGAATGTTTTTTAACTTATACACCTAGCACAACTATTTTCTACCATTATAACATAATCAGAGCTTCCCTTATAATCTTATTAGAATATATTTCAAATAAATTTCTTCTTTATAATTATTTGAATCTTAAAGGAGTTCAAAATAGAATGATATATTGCTCTAAAAAATGGTTTTGATTTCATCTATGTCAACTTCCTTTAATGGATTTTAGCTTATTTGATGTTGATTAATTATGATAGAAAAACTACATTCTATATTGAATGTTTTGTGATATGTTTTACTACGTAAGTGTTATTTTTACAATATTCATGTTTATGGATAATTTATTTACATTTCGTAGGCTAGTTTTAATACGAATGTTTGTGTTCTGTTTAAAAATTTTCATGTGAGGAATGCATTAGACATTGAAAGTGATGGGTGGAGCCCGTTATTTCTTATCAATGCATCAGTATGCCTCATGAGACAAACAAGTGTCTTGGCACAAGGCCTTGACAAAATCTTATTTTTAGTATTGGCCCATGGCCTTGGTTATGTGGTTATGAATGTCTGGCATTATGCATTCCATCATTAAGAACGTGGCTATTGATATTGCATGTGATTTTTCGACTAGAAGAATAATCATGTGAATATGTAAATGGAATTATCTGATTTTATCTCTGGCATAATATACTGATGTTAAATTTTAGAATCATTTTTTAGTCATATTCATTTCCTTAAATGTTTATTCTTATTTATGATATATTCTACTATATTATGATCCTTACTATGCATCTGAGCTCTCCCCTTTCTATGTTTAAATTTTTCCAGGATACGAAGAAGTATATTATGAATGACCTGCAGGAATAGTCTATCGGATCTCAATGTTGTCTATAGAAACAATTGTGTCATATTTTTCCATTTCATGAAGTAATGTAAACCTTATGAATGAATATAGCACTTCCAAGGCTACAAAACTAATCGGTCTTTCGAGACTATATCTTTTGTGATCATGCCAATGATACATAATAATGTACATGCTCTAGGATTCTAGGGTCAGGTAGTTATAGTTGGTATTAGAAGAAGTTTAGTACAAACCTTGGAATCTAGATTTAGGTAAACTATGATTGAAGAAAATTATCCTAAGATAGACTTTGAGTATTAGTATAGAATAACTTCCTAAAATTTTGGTATTGTAGAGATTTTGTGAGTTTTCGAAGAAATATATCCGAGTTAGGATACGAGTAGGTAGATATGTCTCTTGAAAAGATGTACCTATGGGTAAAACCCAAAAATAACGCTATGAGCTAGACTCGAGTGGGAACTTGCGCACGAAAACGGGCCTTGATGCACTCTTTGGTTATGACACTTCCAGGGGATATGCTAAGGATAATTCACATTTTCATTACAACCCATTATGAAGGGTGTATGAGTATATATTTCCTCAATGAATTCTTTTTATGATTATTGATTATATCCATAAGTTGTTTAGTTTATGTTATGTATTTTACAAGTTCTGAATTATGTATTTTGATTCATAAACTATTATAGTTTAATCCATTGTTTAGAATTGGCACCTAATGGAAGGAATCGACACAGTTTCATTGCACCCACTCCATGTAGGGAATTCCCCTTGCTCAAGAAAATTATAGTAAAGATGGTGATACAACTGGTGTTGATCATCTTATCACCATACTGGGACAACTCGCTCAAGTTATGAATAATAACCGTACCCATATAGAGCACCCTAATCCCCAACGTGGAGGATCAATGATAGATCACTTCATGAGGAGACAACCACCAACATTAAATGGGATTAAAAATCCATTAGTAGTTGAACAATCAATAAATTCATTATTGTAAACATTGCATGCCTTGGGGAGTAGTGAAAGGGAAAAAAATTTCATGGCAGTTTACCACCTCACTAGAGATGCTGATCAATGGTGGTCATTGATTCGAAACAAAAAGGAATATAATGATGTATCAAATATGGAATGGAGGGAGTGTAAAGAGATTTTCATAGAAAAATAATTTCATCATGACCATTGTGCAGATATGGAAAGGAAATTTCCGAGTCTGAGGAAAAAGGGGGATGAGAATGTCGCAAATTATGAGGCTAACATTACAAGGTTAGAGAGGCATGCTGCAGATTATATACGTAACCCAAGAAGTAAGATTTATTGTTTCTTTAATGGGTTAAAACCATTTCTTCATCAAGCATTAGTCTCAAAATCCTTCTTGATGAATAAAGATATCGTCTCATGTGCTATGAAAACAGAAAAATAATTTTCTAATTCTTACGACTTTAAAGTAGAGAAAGAGAAGAAGAGATATTCTAAACACTCCGGAAAATGAAATAAGGGGATGAAGGGAAAATTTTAATATCAATCCTGTAGAAAATGTGAGAAGAAAAACCCTGGTACTTTCCTAAATGGAATGGGAGTATATTAGAAGTGTGGCGAAAAAGGCCACCAAACTCATGATTGCAAGGGGAAGAGAGAGGCGGTCGATGTTTAATGCTACAATTGTGGATAAAGGGGGAATTATGTGAATGAATATCCTAAGGGTCAAGGGAACTTACCTCATAAGAGGCCCAGGGATCAAGGCCAAGATTACTATATCAATACTGTTGAGGATGAAGCTCTGAAAGATGTTGTCGAAGGTAATTTAATGGTTTCCTCAAGTTTAGAAAATGCATAATTTGATTATGGATCATCAGATTTTTTTATATCGTCCCAGTTTTCTATAGAAATTAGATATTTTTATTAGGATTTTACAATGGATTTGTTAGTCTAAACTATTAAGGGAAGTATCATTGAATAACTGTTTTGTGAATCAGTCCCCTTTAGGGCATATAAATGTTTTTTATATACTGATATAAACGTCATACACAATATTGAATTTGATATAATCCTTCGTATGGGTTTTCTTTCAGACAATGATGCAAAAAAATTATTTTAATTCGAAGGAGGTTACTATTTTTGATGACAATACTAAAGAAAACCTTATCTTTAGAGTATAATCATCACCACCTAATTCTTATCTAGAGCCACCCCTAGTAGCTCAACTAAATTAAATTATTTGTGAGGTAGATAACTAAATAACTATGGTTGAGGAAAATAATGTTCAAATAGAGGATTTACCTATTGTGAAATAATATTTTGATGTGTTTACATAAGATTTTCCTATACATCCTTCAGATTGAGAAATTGAGTTTTCCATTGATTAGATTTATGGATCTAGGTCCAAATTGAAGTCCCCTTATAGAATGGCCAATATGGAATTAGTGGGAGTAAAGAAAAAACTAGATGAATTGAGTAATAAGAGATTTATACTCCATAGTGTTTCTCCATGGGGAGCCCTTATCCTTTTTGTTATGAAGAAATTTGGATATATGAGGTTGTACATTAACTACAGGTAAAACAGTGTTATAACAATAAAGAACAAGTATCCCATACCTCACATTTATAATTTATTCAACAATATTCATGGAGCTCAATACTTTTTGAAATATTGACCTTCAACTCGGATATCATCAGATTTGTGTGATGAAGGAATTCATTCCGAAAACAGCATTTCGAACCAGGTACGGGCGTTACGAGTTTACAGTATCACCGTTTGGATTGACTAATTAAACCTCTGTATTCATGGATCAAATCAATATATATTTCAATGAATATATTTATGAATTTTTTGTGGTTTTTATTGATGTTATATTGGTGTACTCCAAAAGCTACGAAGAACATGAAAATCATGAGCGCATTATCCTGAAGACTCTTAGAAGAAATGAACTATATGCAATGTTTAGAAAGAGTGAATTCTAGCTTTAGGAAATTTCTTTTCTTGGACATATTGTCTCTAATGATGGAATCTCTGTTGATCCTTCAATGACCATGGAAATCCAAGAATGGTCAGCACTGAAGAGTATAACTAAGGTACATTGTTTTATTAGTTTAGATGGTAATTATTGACATTTCTTCCATAATTTTTCCCGATTAGCTAACCCATTAACCAACCTCACATGTAAATGGATTAAATTTGTAGGGAAAAACGAGTGTAAATAATGTTTTGAAGAACTGAAGATAAGATTAGTCAATTATATTATCTTGACTCTACCATTGAAGAATGATGGGGATGTTATTTATAGTGATGCTTCAAAGAAAGGAATTAGTTTTGTCCTTATGCTGACTGATAGATTTATTGCCCATATATCATGACAATTGAAAATTTATGAGAAAAAACTATCCTACTCATGTAATCATTTCTTTGAAGATTTGGAGACACTATCTCAATATTAAAATATGTGAGATTTATACTGATCACAAGAGTTTGACGTATATTTTCTCACAGAAATAACTGAACATGATACAAAGGAGATGGCTTTAACTACTCAGGTATTATTATTTCACGATACACTAACACATGGGAAGGAAAATAAGGTGGAAGATGCTTTGAGCAGAAAAGATCATTGGGTTTTGAAAAATATGAGAGTAGAAAAGGATCTTACATACATGGATCTAGTAATGATGGATATGGAAAAAACCTTGGAAGGTGGAACATAAATTCTATTTCAAATGGTTTCCAAACTATCTTTACTATAAAGGATAAAAAGTTCTCAGGCTGATGATGAGGAGTTTCAAAAGATGATTAATGCTGTGAATAACGGGAGACTGAGTGAATTCTTATATGAAGATGGAATTTTGAAATTTTGGAAGAGACATTGTGTTCCTGATATATGTAATCTAAAAATAGAATTATTGGATGATGCTCATAGCTGCAATTTCTATATACACGCTGGGAGCACCGAAATGTATAGAGATTTGAACGGACATTTTTGGTGGGACAATATAAAGAGGGATATTTATGATTTTGTGTCAACATGTATGTTTTGTCGACATGTGAAATCTGGAAGGCAACAACCTGGAGGAGTCTTGCAACCTCTTCCCAAACATGAGTGGAAATGTGATAATATTACGATTGACATTGTCATGGGACTACCGAAGACTCCTAGAAGGAACGATGTAATATGGGTCATTGTTGATCGTCTTAACTTTTCAGTACATTTTCTTTCTAAAAGAGATGATTTACCACTTGAACATATTGTAAAAATATATATTAATGAATTGGTGAGACTTCGTGGAGTACCCTTATTGGTTATTTTAGATGGTGATCCCCGTTTTACATCACGATTGGAAAAGTATTCAGAAATCCCTGGATACTGATCTTTGTATGAGCACTACCTTCCACCCCCAAACTGATGGACAATCAGAATGGACTATTCATACCCTAAATGACATGTTGAGATCATTATAACTTGACTTTCAATGTATGTGAAATCAATATTTACCTCTAATAGAATTTTCTTATAATAATAACATCAATTAAAGTATCCAGATGACACCATATGAAGCGTTATACGGAAAGAGATATTTCACACCAACATTTTGGGATGATGTTGGTGAAAGAAAACTCATTGGGGAACAACATCTGGAGGAAATGATGGAAAAGTTGAAGGTAATCCAAAACCACATAAAGGAAGCTCAATGCAAACAAAAGAGCTATGCTGATAACCGAAGGAAGGATTTGGAATTTCAGGTAGGAGATCATGTTTTCATGAAGGTATCTCCTCGGAAAGTAGTTATACGTTTCGATAAGAAGGGTAAATTAAGTCCCAGTTACATCATACCTTTGAAATTCTTCAACGAATTGGGGATGTAGCTTACCGTTTGACAATTCCACCAAGTCTCTCCAATGTTTACGATGTATTCCACGTATCACTGTTGAGAAAATACATGCCTCACCCAACGCATGTACTCACCAATGAGGAATTATAACTAGAACCTGATTTGTGTTATTTCGAAGAGCATGTAAATATTCCTAATACAAGAGAACAAGTGCTGAAAAACCAGACGACTCATCTGGTAAATGTTCTATAGAGAAACCATAAGTTGGAAGATGCAAAGTGGGACCCAAGGAACATATGATGAAGAACCACCAGAGAATTTTTGCGTAGTAATACTCTTGAAATTTTGAGGACAAAATTATTTGAAGGAGGGTAGAATGTAAAACAACAAGCTTCAACAGTATGCTTCTCTTTGAATAATACAATACTTTGTGTTGTACGCAACTTCGAGTTCTAACACACCAAAACCAATCAAACTTGCCGTTATGAATTGTAATACCCACTTTTTAAAATATTATAAATCTTATCATTCAAAACGGACTTCATTTTTGGATTCAATGTATCAAAATTAGCTTAGGGTGAATTTTTGGTATTTTTCTGAAAACATTAAATTTTGGATGAATAGTGAAAAATAGTGAGTTATAGTTAAAAACCGATTTTTTATGTGAATATTTATTTTTTATTAAAAATTTTTAGGTCAAATTAGATTCCAAATACATATATATGTTCAATGTAATTCATTTGAGTCAGTTTATAATAATTTTATATATATAAAAATTTTATTGAACATTTAACCGTCTTTTACCCACCTCCTAGGAGCATTTGTAAATTTACCTAAAACGTAATTTTACCACTTTTGTGATTTGAATTTTAAAAATCCAAGAGAAATGGTTGATTTTAGTATGTAAAATTTTGTTAAATAAGATGAAAATAATTTTTCTGAATAGTAACTTTTTTAGTTTTATTTACCATAGTTAAATGTAAATAGTGTAATTAACGGTATAATTGATATTATTATTACCCTAACACATGTCCTAAATCTATTTTTAAGTTTAATTCGACCAAAAAACCCTTGGAAATAAAATATTATCCTTTAGGACCACTTGGATTAGATTAGGACAATTATTGTTATTTAATTCAAAGAAGAGTTAAAAGTGTAAAATTCAAAGTTTAATAAATAAACAATTTTTAATATAGGGTTACACATAATATAAATTCTGATATAAAAATTAATTGTATAGATAAAACGTTTTCCTAAATAATGATATTTTATTTTTATTTGTTAGACATTAAATAATTACATTTATTTATTAAACAATGATGATGCATTAATTACCATATTAATGAAATATTAACATAATTGATATTATAAATATCCAAATAAGTGTAATTTGTGTCTTTTTAGGAATACCTCTAATTTTATAGTTTAATATGACATATTAGGGTTGTATTGATGAATTTGTTTTGATGTAATAATGTTGTTATGAATTTAGAAAACACAAAATACCAAATATTATCAAAATGATAGAATTTTTTTTAAAACAAATATTATATTATTAATTGATATTCAATTATTAAAAATATAAGGATCGGACAAAAGACATATATATTGATAGATGAATCATTAAATAACCACTTGGGGTTCTTTTGAAGGTATATATTAAGTTAATTAAACATATAATTTAAAAATATAAAGAGACACGATAAAGGTCAAACAATTTAACAAAGTGTTATATCTAACAGATAAGGTTAATATTGTGACCCAGACCTATATAAAACCTATTGTTAGAGTTTTTTTCGACCAATAACTACCATATATTCTAAATTATTTACTTTGGAGCCATTAGAAACTGATAATTATTTCATTATATAGTAATATTTTACCTTTTCCTATGGTGCCCCTCACCCCTCTTATAAAATGGCACTCCCCCTTCCTTCAAATTCACACCATAAAATTATTTTTTCTAGGCAAAGCTCAGCTCAAATAACCTCTAAAATATCCTCCCTTCATTCTAGATTCCATACATTAGTCATAAATCCGACTTATAGAGCCCTTTTGATCTAATCAAAAAGAATAACCCGAAGACGAGATAAATATTTCATCACCTCTTTCCTGTTCCTTTCTTCTTCCACTTCCTATTTCATTCTTGTTTCTAGTATAAAATAATAACTCATGTATCTTATATATAGTGTTATGTTATTATAAATATGGTACAACCATATTCATTATTCTATCCATCCATTGAATGACATGTCTCCACACGTGCGTACGTACGGCTTACCGTCTCCACGTCCTAGGGTAATTGTTATTCAATACATGATTATTTAGATATGTATAATAATGATATTCTCCCCCGTACATACGTACGTATTATTGTCACCTCAAACGCGATGAGATTTATTCCCCATCGTAATCCATTCAAGACTAATTTTCATTTGATGATTAAAAATAATGTATAAAGACATAATATAATTATTAATATGAATAAGATACATCCTATCCAAAACAAAAATTACTTACGTAATGAATCATATCAAGGAAAACAAATCTTTCAACACCCAAAATGACCATAATACAAAGATATTATTAGCAATGCAATTATAAAAGATCATATATCATATCATATAAAAGTATATAATTATAGTATAATTTCATAAAAAAAATTCACCATTATAGAAGATGATAACCTACCCTCAACCTTGTAGAATTATAAGGTAGGTTTTAATTTCAGAATCTCATTATTATCCGAGGTTTTTTTTGTAAGTATCTACTAGGACCTCTTTATATTCCACATCCATGTTTCATAAGAATATATTTCAATACATTTTTAATATTTACTAGAGAATTGTTTAAATTAATTTTTATACCTATTTGACCTTATATATTTCTAAAGGAATATTTTTGTTGTTTTCCAAACAAGTTACTTTATGACCTTTTCGACAAAATTAATGTAAGAATGTTTTTTAACTTATAAAATAGGTGCAGTTGTTTTCCATCGTTATAACATCATCGATACTTCCCTTAAAAGATTGTAAGAATATTTTCAAAATAAATGTCTTCATTATAATTATGTGACTCATAAATTATTTCAAAATAGAAAGTGATATTTCTCTAAAAAAAGGTTTTGATTTCATCTATGTCAACATCCTTTGATGGATTTGAAGCTTATTTGAAGTTTATTTATTATGATTCAAAACTATCATACTATATTGATGGTTTTGTGATATGTTTTACTATGTATGTGTTATTTTTACGATATTCATTGTTATGGATTAAGTATTGAAATTATGTATGATACTTTTAATAAAAATGTTTGTGTTATGTTTAATCCATTTCATATGTGGAATGCATTGGACTTAGTAAGTGATGGGTAGAGCCCGCTATTTCTCTGCAATGCATCAGTAGGTCTTATGAGACAAACTAGTGTCTTGGAACAAGGCCTTGAAAAAATCTTTTTTGTAGTCTTGGAACAAGGCCTTGACTATGTGGTTATGAAAGTATGGAATTATGCATTCCATCATTATGAAAGTGGATATTGATATTGCATGTGATTATTCGACTAGTAGAATAACCATGTGAAACAGTAAATGGAATTATTTGATTTTATCTTATCCACAGTATGATGATGTTCATGTTTAAAAGGCTTTTGTTTTAGTCTTATACAATGCCTTAAATGTTTATGCTTATTTATAAAATATTGCACTATATTGTTATCCTTACTGAGCATCTGATCTCACCCCTTTCTATGTATTATTTTTCCCAAGATGTGAATATGTTTATTATGACTAACCTGTAGGGATAGTCTATGGGATCTCAGTGTTTTCTATGGAAACAATTTTGTCTTAGTTTTCCATTTCATGATGTAATTTAATCCTTATTAATGTATCTATGACTTCCAAGTATACTAAACTAATCGGTCTTTAGAGGCATAATCATTTGTGATCATTCCAATGATACATAATAATGCACCGACTCTAGTATTCTGGGGTCGAGGCGTCATAGGTGGAGAGCCAAAAGTCTAAGGGGATGATCCAACCATTGCCCATACCCACATGGAAATGAGAGAACATCACCATGGACTTTTTGACTATACTTATAATGTCATCCAAAGGCAACAATGAAATTTGGGATGTTTTGGAATGTCTATTAATGTTTTCACACTTCACTGCAATTTGGGAGGATTTCCCATTGGATAAACTGGAACTGATATACATCATCGATGTGGTAAGGCTGCATAGAGAACCATTATCTATTTAATCTGATTGAGATCCAATATTCAACTTTATGTTTTGGAAGATTATCCAACATGCTCTGGATACTAAAATGAACATCAGTACGGACAATCATCCTCAAACTGATGTCCAATTTGAGTGATCTATATAGACACTATAATATATGTAAAGATCATGTTCGATGGACTTTAAAAGAATATGGGATCACCATATTCCTCTAATTGAAATCTCCTATAATAACAGTTTCCACTCGACCATCCAAATGGCACCTTATATAGACCAGTATTGGAAGAGGTGTAGAACACTAATATGTTGGATGAATTCGGTGAGCGTAAGCATCTCATACAAGAAATTGTCCATGAAATTATCGAGAAGGTAAAACCCATTTTGCAGTATATCATGGCAGCCCAGAGTTGACAGAAGAGTTCTGAAGATACCAATCGATGAGACCTTGAGTTTATAGTGGGTGACATGGAATTTCTATGCGTATATCCATGGAATAAGGTCATGAGGTTTGGAAAACGGGGAAGTTAAGTCTTAGGTACTTCAGCCCCTTCGGGATTCTTGGTCATGTTGGGGATGTGGCCTATTGACTAGAACTTCCATATACCATGGACAAAGTACATGATTTTGTTCATGTATCCCTCCTATGAAAGTACATACCAGACCCTTCGCATGTACTCTCTTGAGAGGTCGTAAAGATAGATGATGGAATTTCTTAGGAAGAGCAACCAGTGAATATCATAGATCATAGAGAAAAAGTTCTATGAAATAATACAATTCCCCTTATCTAGGTATTGTGGTGAAACCAACTGTTTGAATAAGTAGTGTGGGAATCAGAGGAAGTAATGAAATAGAGTTACCCACATATATTTTTGTGTGAGAAAATGGAATTTCTAGGGAAAAATTTCATAAGGGGTAATATTGTAACCACCCAAAAATCCATTAATGAAATTTCCTCTTGGTCTATTTAAATGTCTTCTTACGGTTATGTAAAACATATGAAATTATTTGGTATTATGTATTGGATTCTAAAATAATGTTATTAATTGTGACCGTTTCTATTTTATATGCTGAATAGTGATCACATGATTTTTATAAATAGAGGGATTTAACAAATCGAATTAACTCAGACAAATGAATCAATTGCCTCATCCAGTAGACTTGACCTGTACGAAGCCCATTTGTCAGAGCTCGGAATGGTTTTGGTGTAATTAGGCTTTGCTCATGACCTATCATAGGCCAAGCATGAATACATTATGCTTGAGTGGAACCACCTATGGGAGAAGTGGAATTTGATAGAGATTACTACTCGAGTGATGTTATCCAAGCCACCCCAAGAGTTTTTCACCATCGCGCACCTTACCCTAAGGTATTATGTGGGTGTTTTAAGGGGTTATGAAATAAGTCCATAGTACTAAGATTATGTACGTTATTCATGTATACAGAATGTACATTCTTTTTATTATTGTGACTTTATATATTGTTTTTAAAGAAAAAATATAATTTTTAGTTAATATTCAAACTAAGAAATATATTTAGATGAATTAATGGATTTTTGAATAAAATAATATTTTAATAAAATATAATAATCATTTTAAATAATTTTTTATTAAATATAAAAGATTGTATAATTTTATAAATGCAATTCTAATTTTTATTATGGTTTAAAAGATTTTTTTGTAAAAACCACTGAATTATAGATAAATGATGGTTTTTTTTAAATTAAAATTTAAAATATTTAGAAAATTATTTAGATAAAAGGAATATTATTTTTTTAATCAGGATGTCAATATTATAAAATGTTGAATTTTTCATAATTTTATGAGATAATCGAATTTTTGGGTAAAAATTAAATATTATTTAAACATATAATGTGTTTCATGACATCATAATGACCCAATCATGAGGAAATAAAATATTATAGACATTATGTTAGTCCAATATATGTTTTACCATTAATATTATGTTATTTTGGGGTTTTTTTGATTTATTATAAAATGCTTATGTGGACTCTTCAAGGAATATAAAACATTTTGACTTTTTAAATTTCTTTCCTTGAGAGTATGAGTCACCTCCACATAATAAACCTTATAATTTTATGAATTTCGGCCATTTACCATATAAAATTATTTTTTACACTCCCCTTTGGAAAACACCATGGTCAAAAACCATGGGCTATTTTGTGGTTTTGATTATTTAAATGTGCAGTGTCTCAAACCTAAATCTTAAAGAATTCCTTCTCCTTTCCTATTTAAACCCACTAAAGATACCACTTCTTCATCAATAAAAGCATTTGGAGTTTGGGAATCCCCTTCCCTCATCTCTGTATAATCCTCCCATATTTCCCCAATCACTCAATAATCTTCTCTCAAGACTCTCCTAGGATTTTCGTATCACACTTCCATGTAAGGGATTCTCACTTTCCAAATTTATGTCCATGTTTTCGTATATTGTTATTCCCTTTTATTTTCAATTATAACTATTAGGGTATCATTTATAATCTCCCCCATACATCCCAATGCATGTTTGAATAATGAGAGATCCCCTTTCTCTATCATTAATTCCTTCTATGTATACCTGTTACCATGCCCAAATTACATAAGTAATTTCACTCTTCTCCTTTACATTCAAGTAATTATTTTGTATCATGAATGTATATTCCATTAAAATAGTTGGGACATGTATCAATATGAACCCATAAATCCCATTTAATTTAAATATCATGAGATACCACTTTATCTCTCATCAATAATTTTTTTATGAGTTCTTATGCCACGACACTACTCTGACAATATTGCACTGTGATTTCCCAATCCAAAGCCATTGTGTAGTGAATAACATGCCCAGATATCAGTCATGGGTATTCACCTTTATGAACAATAAATTATTGTTTAAATGGTTTCATGTATTAATTCCCCACTCCTTTACAATGTAATAAAGGATGCTATTTAATTAATTCATGTTTAGTGATCCATTTGGCACACTTATGCATGAAATGAAAGGTTTAAGAATGTTGTGCCCTAATCATGCTCCAATGCATTAGGTAAAGTATAGAATCATGATACATCATTGGAAATGGATGTTGACTCATTCTAGTTCTAGTGAAACTAGGTTTTACTCATGATTCACATGAAACGTGGTTTTAATCATGCTCCATGTGCAATGTGCCTTGGCTCATGCTAATTCCATGTTATGTGTTGTTGCCAGATGTTCTGGTTATGATTATCATGCATTGTCAATCCTTTATGTTCATGTTTCTTGTGTGATCCTTTGATATTCATATTGACTATCATGTATTTTATTCCACATGTTTTCCTATTTTTATTCCCTTACTGGGCTCTATAGATCACCCTTTCAATATGTATTTCTTCAGATTATCCCATGCAATGCTATGTACGAGGGAATGTAGTGGTCATGTGAAGGAAGTTTTCAATAAGATGTTGTGTTATGCGCTTTAGGTTGTTATGTAATTTACATATTCCCCTAATACACAAGACATCTTCATCTTCTATGTTATATTGGGTGAAGGTTTTATGTAATTAATCATGTTCAAATGTGTAATAAAAGCACGGTTGTCATAATGAACACCATATGAGAGGTTCACTAAATGATCTAATGAAATAGATTTGTTATGAAAAATTTAAAATATGTGAATTATTTGTGAAAAATGATTCATTTTTGGGTCCCATATTATCCTGAGATTGTATAAAAGTAGATCCATCAATGATGATTTCAATTAAATGATGTCCTAGACAAACCATGGTTAATGAGATCTATAGTTTTCAGGAATTAACTGGATATTATTGATTTTTTGTGAATTATTTCACACGACTAATTAATACTATTACCATTTTAACTCATATGGGTGACATGATCTTATGGATATATTAAGGTTAGTAATACTTCAAGAAAATAAAGTTACAGTTGTCAGTACACATGTTCACAAATTACCATAGTGTAAAGAATAGTTTTTTCTCTATAATGTAACATCAAACAGGAGACTATGACTTTTTATCATGTTCAATACATGGTTATATCTTATGCATTAGAATTATTTATGAATCATGATAAAAATTACCGAAATCATGATTTGGAGTTAGTAGTGGTATTTTTTAATTAATTATCTTGATGAATTATCATTATATAGAATAGTGATATATATATATATTATAAAATTATGGAATATTTATTCATATTGAAGTAGATGAACATGTGCTCAATAAGAAGGTAAGAGGTGAAACATTATAATGATTTATCAACACATTACCACTATGGGAAAGAGAATAAGGGGGATGATGATTTGAGTCCAATGGATCATGCTGGCTTATCCATGATGAGGATCATAGAATATAAAATATTTTTAGATTATGAAAGGATGTATATCTAAATATAAATAGATGTGGAAAATTAATATCTTTCACAAGTGAATATTCAAACCCCTATCAATGTTATGATAAAAAATAGCTTAATGAAGATTTATTGTTGCAAAATTGATAAAGATGTTCTAGAGTCAAACATTGATTAGGCTGGAATGATAATGTTTATTAACCATGTACATGCTCCATCCACACAGGATTAGAAAAAGTATAAATGATAGGATGGTCATAGTTTTTCATTGACTATTCGTCTTAGAAGTTAAAAAATCATTATATATTTCAAATAATACTTCTAGTGGTATACCATGATGAGAGATATCTCTATGATTGTATCTCGGTGCTCGGTATGACAAAACATTAAGGCTAAAAGACAAAATTCTAAGGGGATGTTGCATCCATTACCCATAACAGAATGGAAATGGGTGAATATATCTGTATATTTTTAATTAAAATCCAAAAACCCTCTAAAGGATATAATCCTATATGGATTTTTGTTAATCACTTTAGTAATTTCACGCACATCCATATAATCATAGAAAATTTATCTCTAAATCATCTTGCTAGGATATACATTATGGAGTTGGAAAGGTTTCATGTTGAGAAACATTTAATATTATATGATTAGGATTTGAGATTTTTGTCAATAGTTTAACATATCCTTCAACAAGACATCGATACATAATTTAGTTTTATCACTGCTTATCATCCATAGATGGATGGTCAGTACAAAATAACAATTAAAACCTTTAATAATATGTTGATATTTTAATTGGTGGACTTTAAATAATTATGGGATCAACAACATCCTATAGTTTATTTTCCCTTCAAAAACTGATTCCACTCAATAATTCATATGAATCTCCATTAATCACTACATGGTAAGAAATTTTTAGCTCAATCATGAAAGGATGAAGTCAAAGAATGGAATCTACTACGACCCAAGAGAGATGAAGATATGTAAGAGAAGGTTAGAACCGTTCAATATCATATCAATGTAGCTAAAATTATATAGAAAATTTAAATTGATAACCTTTAGTGTGACCTATATTATGAATTCCGATTGATGATGTTTCTATGAATTTATCCATGGTAGAAAGATATAAGGATAAAAAAGAATGGAAAACTAATCCCAATATATGTTATTCCCTTGGAGATTCTCGATCATATTAGAATAATAGCCTCTCTATTGGAACATAGTCTAACTATATCTCTTATCTATAATGTGTTATATATATCTCCCATTACGAAGTACACACCAAACCCTAAACATGTACTGAACTCAGAGGTCACACCACTGAATCCTGATCTATCTTAACTAGAACAACACAATGAAATTAAGGATTGTATAGAGAAAGTTCATCCAATCATGACCAATAACATGGTATGATATTTTTGGATAAATCACTAGTTTCATAAGCCATCATGGGAACATGAGGATAAATTCAGGCTGAGATATCATCATTTTTTGTATCATAATAATTAATTTTGAGGTGAAATTAAATTTATCGAGTGTATAAAGTAACACCATGGGTTTTTGTGGCCATTATTTCTAAATAAATAATTTTTATTTGATTTCATATGTTTTACACAACACTATTTCAAAAATTCATTATACACTAACCCGTTAATATCTTACACTGAACCAAACAATGTCTTTTGTTTCATTACACATAACATCGTGTTTCTACGAAACATCAATTTTTTATAATTCATTAAATAAGAATGCTATAAAATTGAAGTTAAAAATAGTAATATGAATTGTAATAAATTTGTTTGAAATATTATTTATATATATTTTAAATAATTAAATAATATTTTTAATAAAACAAGTAATATTTTTAAGTTCATTAAATGTTTAAAAATACTATTATCTCAAATGAAGTACTTTTTATGTCCTTATATAAACCATAATAAAATTAATTATAGAATATTTAAGGATTTTAAATTAATAAATTATAAAATCATTAATTTTTAATTCATAAGTTATATTTGGGTTAATTTCAGATATTTTCAACGAAACATCATTTTTTATGAATAGTGAAAAATACTGAATGTGAATTCAAAACTTATTTTTTGCCAAATTTATTTTATTTCTAAACTGAACATTAAGGTGGTTTATAAATAACAGTAGGTCATTTATACATATATTAATCAAATTATTGTTTGCTGAAATAATTTTTATATTTAATATTGATTCAAATTCTTAATGAACTTTTGAACGTTCTCACATTATAAACTCGCTTTCTTGCTACGACTGTGGGATTTTAATTAAATATAATTATTAAGATTAAATGAATTGAATTTATAAAAAGGGGTATTAATGGATGTAATCTATATAAAATTTATTTTACAATATAAAAAACATACTTTTTTAGAAAAAATATTATTAAAAGTGATTAAAAATAATATTAGCTTTTAAGATAAAAATATGTTTAACGAGGGACTAAACCTTAATTATAATTGACTAAATGAATTAACCACATATTGAATAGAAATATTCTGGAAATATATTTTTCTGAAATAATAAATTATTGAGAATCTGTTTTTTATGACTATATTTAGGAAAAACATGGATATACAAAACTTATTTTAAAAAATGTTATTTGTGTCCCCTCATTCAATTAAAAAAACCGAACATATCTCCCCATTTTTCAAAAACAGAAAACCAATTAGTTAATTAAAATACGGAACCAATATAATTGAAATATGTCTCCAATCCTTCTTGAATACTCCCTTTGGGTAAAAGCCCAAACCTAGAAGCCATTTGGTGCAAACTAAAAGGAGTTACCCAAAGATGAGGTAATATCATTCCTCAAGCTCCACTATTTTCATTAGCCACAACATCAATTATACTTATTGGATGAATAAGTAAAATCCTATATATCATCAATATAACATTATTTTGTGAGGATAAGGTTTTTACATACACATACAAACAATTACATCTAATTGGAAATGAACATGTCGTTATTGTGTATTGTGAACTATTGCCTCACAAAAAATTGATCATTTTTCCATTACCACCTCTCAGGGATGGTAATTTTTATAAGAAAATATTTTTTTAAGATATAAATGTTTTATATTTTATTTTTATTCTTCTATAATTATTATATAATCCATACCATCATGCTTTCCAATTTGTGGGAATAAGAGAATTTAGTTTGGGGAATTCTGTTCCACACGCTCCTCAAAGTGATGGGATTCGATCAAAGTCCAAAATAAAACGTATTATGGATAAGATCAGATTATAAATATGATATATATTATAAAATAAATCTAATTGAATAATTATATATACATATATTCATTTATGTTATTTAAATTATGAAATTCAATAAAATAATTAAATAGAAACATTGTATATGTGTACGTACGTCCTGTCATCCCCATGAGTGGCATATTTCATTTCATATTTCTAAATTTCATAGAATATTATAGTGTCATATATAATGAATTAATATTAATTTATATAATTTATTACATTCATTAATTCATGATTTAAGTATGAAGAAAATAGTATAACAAATTAAGACACAAGCAAAAAAATGTTGATATTACCTGAAATGTAACAATAAGATGTAAGTGTTAAAACAAGGGTAATTTAAATCCATATGTGTTATTATATAAATTTATATTTTTATATGGTAGATTTATATTAATATTATATATATTATATAGGATGTTTTAATGGGCATGATGAAATTCATGACATTAGGTAGAGGCATTTCTAGTGTCACTTTCATTTCTATGAGATTTGCCCAATATTCATTATGATTTAATATTTTGTATATATACTGTACATGAATATATTTTATGCTTTTTATCCTTATATTTTTGGATATTTTTATAATCATTATATTATCTATATTTCATGGGGTTTTTTGTTTCAAATGTTAATAAATCGATAATGATATTCTTCCTAAATTTTCCTTAGTTGGGGCACATGTCTTGAACATCAAAAATACATATTTTCAAAAATGATTTCATTAATTATTTTTTAAACTCATTTTAATGGAAAAAAGGGTTAAGGTAAATTTATTCTTTTCAGGATTCAATTGTATTTTTCAATTTTTTGTATAAATGTTTTTCAAAAAAGTATTCTGGCATCTTTTTCAATGAAATGGTTTTGAAAAATGATTTCATGATTCCTTTTCTAATAGATATTTTTTTAAAAAAAATGATTAATTTATTTGTTTTCAAGGAAAATGGTATAATTTTGTGGATATTATTTTATATGATTTCAATTAAAACTATTTTCAAAATGATTTCAATCATCAATTTTATGTTTATAAAGAAATAGGTTTCAAAAAGGATTAATATTTTAAAATAATTTTTTTAAAGTATATAGAATAATATCATAATAAAATGTTTTAAAATGATATTTCAAAATTATCTTCCATATATGATAATTTTTTTTGTTACTCATGACTTTTGTGAAAATTATCCCTAATTTCCATTAACATTCTTTCTATAAATCACTTATATTTTTAAGGTTTGATTTTTATGATACATATTTCTCTTTTACATGTTATATTATTATAGAACACACATCTTCTAAATGGATATAATTTGATGAAATTTTTATTAAAATTGTTTCTTCTCAATAGGTAATGTTATTTTTTCATTCTTATAACACCCATTTCATTTTATGTGTTATGATATGAATTCTCATGATTTTCTGGAACATGCATGCATGATTTCATTATTATATTGGAGAGACCAATATCTATATCCAATGAAATGGGTAATATGTATATATCCTGAGATAATTATGGGAATAAAGTTTATGGGATTGATCCAATTTGGGAGGATATGGAATCATGATTCTATATAAAGAAAGGACTGGGACTTGAAATGGTGGTCTACCCCTAAATGTTGGTGTCATCCTCGTGATGATGGGAAAAAGGGGAAACCGAATCCACTTTGGGATGATGGAAAAAGTGAATCTTGTATTTAGAGAGAGATAATCTTAACCCTTTATAAGGAAATTAAATAAATATGGGATGGTTATGTGTCCTTCCTTATAGTTTTAGTCTCCATGAAGTTCCCTGATATGATCTAGTAATGTGAGTTTGTAAAATGGGAATAATATTTCTTGATTATGGGTATTCCACAATTCCACTTCATATTCCTATGTTGTGAATTCCAAGATCAATCCCATTATTCCATTATAATTATGTTCTATTGAACTTCAATTCATTTTTCCCTGATTTGCATTTATGATCATTGATATATAGGGTATGATATTCTAATGTCATTGTCACATTCTCACACCCATATGATCATGTTAATGCTTTTATATATTCTTTGTTTACCCTCACTATGCATGTGATATAACCACTATTTTCCATTCCTAGGATATGAAGATATTTACTAAATATGATGTGTCTTAGAAGGGCTCTTTTAATACATAAACTAGTTGGAGATAGTAAAGCTCACTTATATAACAATGAATATGTTTCCATGAAGATAATATAACTATATTAATATGTTGTCTGGGAGACTGTTTGTGTAGTGTATTATGTTTTATAAAAATTAATTTATTTTTAATGTATTAAAATATATAAACAGTTAAATTATTCTATCAGTTTGATGTATTTCTAATGAAAAATCAGTTTTCTCACACATTTATAACAATTATTGAACTTTATGTTAAAAAACTATTAGGAAAACGATTCTCATATATCTAATGTATCTGTAACATTTATTGGTATCTTTATATATGGATGCGAGATGATTATTATTTATATAGATGGGGTATCATTAAAATAATTTGGTTTAGTTGAAAAATTTCCATATACAAGAACATTATGGACTTTGATATTTAAGTAATTTATAGATTTTATACAACTCAAAATGTATACAGTGATGAGAATGTATGTTTTTGATTATATTTTTTTAATCATATTCACATGGAACAATTATATATGAGTGTTTTAAAAATAAATTGAATAAAATATTAAAATCTATTAGCACAAAATCCACTAATTAAAATCCCTAGGACTATGTGTATGTTAGATATGTAAACTTTTATGAAGAGAAATATAACTATAAATGCATTATATGGTCCTACATAAATGTAATAAGTTTATTCTATGTAATAATAAATATAATAATAAATTTCCTAATGAAATTTCAAAAATTATATTAGGGGACAATGAACTCTTCTCATACCTAAAATTATGTGAAACTATAATATTCAATGAATAATGACCTCCATTTAGTCATAAGAAATCATGCTTCAAAATTTTTTTTTTATTATTATATATGTGTGTATTTTTATATCATACATATGTATATAATTCAATTGAACACATAAAAAAAATTAATCCTTAATTTTCATGAAATGTAGTCCATTCAAAATTACTTTATAATGAAACCTCTTTTTTAAATCTTATTGAGGATTAATTCTAATGAATCTATTATTTAATAAGTAAATGTTCCTCTTATTATAACTATTATTATATTCTAAAAAACTATATTTCATTATATTATTAATGTTAGGGTATTCACATGGCTACAATTTTTTTAATTCAAATAAAAAACAATCATACATATCTTCTACTTTGAAAAAATCTTATCAATTTCATCATTTGATCTCTTGAAGAAATATTGTACCCATAGTCATTATTTTGGAACAATGAGGAACTTTATGAATATAATGAAATATAATTGAACACACCACATCATTAAAAATATGAATCATGTTACATCAAAACTAATTATGTTTTACTATTTATTACATAGTATTTTATTCATTTCCCTAATATTATATCACTAAAACATTTTAAAACAAAAAGTAAAAAAAATAATTTGGAATTATGTATTTTTATCTATGGTTTTCTAATTATGTATTAAACTTATATATAAATTATATTCTACATTAGAGAATGTTATATAAAATGTTATTGTAATTACAACTGTATGTAATTGCATGAAATGTTTTTAAAAATAGTCCAAAAACAAAAATCCCTGGTAATGTTAATTTCTCATTATATAAATGATTAATAATAGATAAGAATATATATATTCAAAACATGTTTTTTATACATAGTGAGATTCTGGGCCCTAATATATAGATTTATTTTATAGTAAAAATATCAAAAATATTATTTTAGGTGGTGTGTAGTTTTTTAGAATTAACAATATATATCTCGAATTGGTTCATGATTGGAAATTTTATTCCACTATAAAATCATGTTTGCATCTCTTATCATATATTTAATATTTTCATTTTCAACATCATATATTTACGAAATTATTATTCCTTGCATAATTAATAAAAAATATAAATAATGTAATTATTATATTGATTACATAATATAAAAACCCAAATATCCTTTATAAAATATGATTTATGTAAAAGAAATATGGTTAGAAACCTAACCTAATGAATTGGTACTAGATTTGTTAGAGGTTTGATTATAGATGATTATCATCAAATCATTGATTTGAAACATATGAACTAGATTAGTTTGTGGATATTATTCAATGACAAAGTCAACCATTCTTAAGCATCAGCAATTTAAACTTATGTTATGGTGTTTTTTTAATTTGTATTAAACCCATTTTTAATAACAACAAAAACATTAATCCATCGACTTAATAATACTAATTCATGAATTTATTCTCAATTAATTTTTTTATTACAATACATGAGATATTAATTTATTTTTCTCCATCAATTATTCCATCATTTTTGGGTTTTAAATTTACCCCATAATTAAATTATTTCCAACTAGAAATGTGGTTAACATTTAATAATCATAATGTCTTCCACCATATTTTTTATGAAAACATTGTGAACATCCAATTCATATTGCAGAATGAAAAAAATTAAGAAATAGATCATTCCACATTTATTTGTTTGGGTAACTAATAATTTATGGGTATGTAGGATCAATATTGAGGTTATCACACTATATTAAATATGATTAAAGGAAATTCATATTATGGATATAGTGTTCATGATTGCTATTTTTTTTGTGTTCGTTGTATATTTTCATAAATCAGTTGTTCTTATGAGGAGATTTGGTGGAAAAAATATGTCCACTGATAATTGAAAATATCATCTAATGCCAGATATATATTCTATAAATGATTCATGGATAGAAAAAATGGTTAAATGCTGTTTGAAGAACACATGGTCTCTAGAATCATCCTAACAACAAATTGACTAGTATGAGAAACATACTCTATGTTTCACCCTAACCGTGGATTCATGGGTTTTAAGAAAAAAATCTCATGGTATGTATTACCTACCACACGGTATGTGATACTTTCCTAATGACAAATTTTTTACTCTCATGGTGAAGATGCATACAAATATCATGTTATAGAGTCATGGCTAGATTAAACCTGAACAGATTGGTACTTGGTCATGGAATGTTACACAGGAATACCCAAAGAACATTGGATTGGACAAACGTATATAGGAAAAACCTATAGCACATGGAATGACCCATGTATTGATGAAAAACCATGTACTCCAATAACAGTTCTTGTACATTCAAAATTGTGGTATTGGGACCTTTTTACATTCATCATAGAATTTAATCCTTTGGGATCATTCCAATAGTCAATCACTATTATGGTAGAGTGATGCATCATATCCTAATCATAGTATATGATTCCCTCTATGGGATCAGTATTAGATAGTGTTTCAGGAAAACCAATATTTAATATAGTGTTTCAAATTATATACATTTCTTATATATATATTTTTTTATTAATCAATATTACCAACATATATGGGAATTGAATGAAAATTTATTAGATTATTCTGGATGTGGTTCTATAATCCCGACATTCCATATGATAGATCACTTATCTATATATCATGACATTCTGGATTCCAAAAAATTCCTTTTTACAATAACTCCTAATGAGTGTAATGTTATGAATTTGAACCATCATCATTATTATCCTAATGGAGTGATTTATGCTAGATATGAATTATTTTGAGGCCTCGTGTATTATATAATGCTTTTATACAATTATTACCATGCCTTGGGACTCAATGCACAATATTATCTTATTTAGGATATTATTATTTTGTCTCCTATTTTTAATATCATTCTATTTCCATAATAACATGTCTAATCTCATTATGAATTTTATTTTGTGATTTTCAGTTGGCATATAATGTAATCTTATAAACACCTCTATTTAGAATCATTATTGACATAATGTGTATTTTGGACATGGTAGTCCATTTGATGGAGTCCTAGGAGACTTGGGGAGGTCATATAATGTTTGAGATATTAATTTCATGTGTTTTACTTGGTTTTTTATTAGACTTTAGTAATCTCCATTTATTTTATGGTGGACACTTTATTAATTTTTTTGGGGATTTAATTTACTCTTTATATATTCGAATAATTTATAATACTCGGAGGTGTGTTGTTTAAGAATTAATGAAATATAGTTTCAATTGTTTGATAACATTCAATGTTGTATGGCTAATTAAGGATGTGTGTGTATTTGTGTGTGTAGGTACCAAATTCTAGGGCCTACTATGTTTGTGATATTATTGTTCAGTGATGGTTTTGATCCTCTAGGCTATTGTATTTGGGATTTGGGAGTCACACATGGCTCAACACATACATGGAGGGACCTAGATGGAAAATTTTATGATATAGAAGTATTATATAAAAGTCATTCTTGGACAATAATATTTTTTTTCCAAGAATGGAGTTTTTTTAAATTAGAATTAAATTAATAAGGTGATTAATGATTCCATCTTGAGATAGGTAATCTATTATTGGTGTAGAATCATAATAATTTATTCAAACGGAAAATAATAACCATCTTAGTGAAATAGAATGTATTTGAACATTATACATGACATATATTGGTACATGAATCATATATGAATTTAATGGTGATTATGTTTCATTATAAAATAATCACCCATGATATATAATAATACAAGGTATATCATGTATTTTAATGTATGCCTTGATGAGGATTTTTGTCTTTTTTAGAAGTGTAGGTTGAATATGATTTTGAGTATCATTGACAGAAAACCCTGGAGATCTATCATTATCCAAAATAGCAATCGACCAATAGATAGTTTGAGGAAATTATGAATATTTTAAACCATTTTTGGCCACCCAATGATATAAATGTTGTCATAGTGGTGAGTCCCAATCATTAAATTGACCACATATATCATTATTCATATTTACATCAATAGAAATGACAAAATATTTCTCTGTCATTAATATCCAGAATTCACATGATTCGTATTAAAGTAATTCAAAATACTATGATATCCTATGGAAATGAATATGTTATTTTTATATCATATTGTTATAATTATACATTATTTATTATTCATATTTCATCAGACACCTATTCCTTGGTACAATTAATTTTATTTAGGGGTACATGATCTGCTATCAGGATTTATAGACAAAAAAAGTTGATCTATGTTATTCTAAAATAGATATTACTCAAATACTGTTGTTTTATCAAATACATATAATTTATGTGAGGATTAAATGTCAATATTTAATCCTCTAATAAGAATTTAAGATAACACATATCTTATAATTTTACTCCTTATGTAATAAATATGAATATAACCAATGACTGGTCAAAAAATTAATCTACTGTTCTTAGGTTATAGAGAATTGATCACATCTATCCTTAAATATTTTTATAATATTTTCAATCGTAAAATAGAGTATAAATTTAATTATTGGGAAAGTGTTGTTGTTAATATATATAATAAAAAAATAATTTAATCTTATGTATGATTAGTTTTGTAAATATCAATTTGATAGGATGAATGTTTTAAATTAATTTTTTTTTCAGTAGACCTAGGTATTTATGTTGGACAACCTCGCAAAATTTCAATGATAAAACATAGTGAAAGTATATTTAAGAATAGATTTTCACATATATCATATTGGAATTTTCCATTTAGGATAACAGAAAATTTTATTCCCAAAAATTTACAACGATACAAAATCATAAACGAAATAGAAATATGTTTCCCATTATAGAAACTAACTTTCTATATACTATATATTAAATGGAATTTTTTCTTGGGACTTCCTTTAGTATTTTACAACAAAAATGATTTATTTTTTGTGGTTTATTTATTTTTTAATTTCAATCAACACCTAAGGAAATTTTCACAAAGGTGATACAAATAAACATAGAAGGGAATAAACACAATTATTTTTTACTTTGATCTGTATATGGGTATTTATATACATTTTTAAAGAAACATCCATATCATCATTGTGTGTTTTATTTAATAAAAAAACAAGATTTGGTCAGTATTATATTTTCAATCTATTTTAAATTTGTTATTTTGATAATTTTTCTAGAATTCATTGGAAACATAATTAACTTTGATATACATAAGATAAATTATTTGAAATATAGGAGAAACTAAAATATATTATAAATTTATATAATTTAAGCATAATTGGGAAGTCACTTATTCGAAAAGAATAACTGAATAAAACATGATTTATAATCCATATAATAGATATCATATTCATTCAATAAATAGAAAATATAACAATTTTGAAATAATCATTGAATCTAAATTCACAAAAAATATCAAAATAATTATTTTAATTCATTACTCCATTACATTTCAAATTCATCAACCTTCAATTTTGTTTATCATGTTATTGAATCAATAACCATAACCTTTGAATGATTTTATATTATTTAACAACTAAATCATTATTTCATTACTCAATATATTTTAAATAATGTACAACCCAATCTAAATTATTAAAATACTATTTATAACCATATAACTATTCTATATATACAAATAATTTATGACCATTGAAAATTATGTGAAATATCCAATATTGTATTTATGACTTTTTAGATAATGTTTGTATTATATTTTTCTAAATGATCCCAAAGAATTCCTATTTAGGAGGACAATTTCATGATGAATAATATAAGGTAATTTATGTAGCTAAAAGAAAATGAGAGTATATTTTTTCACTATCAAATTACATCAACTATTTATTCAATTTCATTTTCGATCAAATTATATCAAGTATAACACTATATATAATAGTGAAATTGTCCACATTTTCTCATAATAATATTCATTAATATTATTTATATGAATAATATATTCATAGTTATGAATTTGAACTTTCAAAGGCAAACCAATGAGGACAATTATTTCTTCCACTAATATCTTAAAGGTTCTTATTGTATTAACTATGATATGAATGGGTAAGGTAGTTATAAAAACATCAATGCAATGTAAACCTTATCTAAAATTTTTCCAAATAACATTCATTAAAATGTATTATAATACTAAAATAACAATTGAAATTCCATAAAAAATATAATGAAAAAATACCCCCTCATTTTTACAGTGTTTATACACAACTAATATAATTAATTCACTGCATAAAAATGTTTTATGATGGATAAATATCCATGAAGAAGAGACTCCTATTATGGAAATATTGGTCTATATTTCCACATCAATAAAACAAATAAATGGTAAAATTTATGATCGTATTGGGTAAAATTATTAAACCATTCAACAAGAAATTTTTTTGTTGGTTTATATTTCCCACATTTTTACAATATTAAAAAACATTTTCTCAGATTCATGCATAACCATTAAATTATTACTGATTAAATAAGTGTAAAATATTATTTTATGGTTGTCTTATCATACAAACTATGAATTTTAATCAAAATATTGGGTTATCATTTTATTGTATCAAAAAATGTAAATATTCAAAGGAATATAAATTTAATTAGAAATATTTAACAAATTGAAATAATTATATTAATAATTAAAAAAAATCCAAATTGGATTATCTATGAATCATTTAATAAATTCAATTAATTTGTTAACTATTTTACATAAATAATAGAACACATTTTAAAAAATAAAAAGCTCTATATATTATAATTTATCATTCATTAATAATAAATCATGTGAAGAAAATAAATTCCATTCAAATGATATATCTTCCATATTTGAATTAATGACATTAAATAATGATTATAGTAGTGAATAAAAAATCATCCGGGATATTAATTGATAACTATAAATGGAATGGATCAAAATGTGAATGAAAGAAAACTCATCCATTTTATATATAGATTCATTTAGATGAACCATTTAGAATGAATTTATACTGGGTATTGGAATATGATGGAAATTATCACTGTTGATCTTAAAAAACCCAATTTTTATCATACCCAAAAGTGAGATTATTATGTTAAAACAAGACAGTGAAACATCATAGCTTCTCAATAAAACATATTCTTATATATAATGAAATTAATAATAATAATATAAAATGGGATCAATTTTATATGAGACTCCCTTACTATATAAAATAATAAAAATGTGAAAAAATATTAATATTGGTATCAAATTATTCAGGTATATGTTCTATAACACCATTGTGCACCCTATCTTCCCTAGTAAAATAATATAGGTTTCCTAGAACTCTAATTGATGAAATAAATGTAGATAATGGTATTATTTTAGATTAATTATTGACAAATGAGATGATGAAATATAAATAATTAGGAGTCAGAGTTGGTATCACCCAATTAGGTACAATAATAACCTCCCAAATCGAATAATGGAATTTATTCACTTATGTATAAATACTTTCTATGTTAATGTTTATTACCTATTGATATTCTGAGGAGATTTTATACCACCACTAAGGGGTGTAGGGGTAGAATTAATGGTTTTGAAATTGATTAACTCTAATATAATGAGATTACTATGAAAATTAAAATGGGGTATATATATATATTTATTTTTGTGATGAAAAAATATTGGGTGATAATGAAATCTTATTCATGTAATTTTTTTATCTAAATTACATACAATTATTATTAGGTGGATAATATTTATTTAAAAATTATTTCCATCTAACTAATAATTTATGTATTTATTATGTATGAAAGAAGGAAATTATTGTAGTGATTTCATTGAACATTGACATAATTTTTTTTAACTTTGTATCGAAAATATGAAAATAATTTTCTTCCAATACCGCCAGTTTATATTAAAGGTGTATTTTTTATGAACCATTTATCATACAATAAATATCCTACAAAAGAAAAATTTTCATTCTATATGATTCTTTTAAAATTTCATATTTTCAATTTACATATTTTTCACATGACATGTCACTACAAATTTATATATTTTTCATACATTATAGATCTATAAATTTAGCATTAATGTTAACATCATACCAAAAAGACTAATAAATCCCAATGCTCTATGAATAAATTATATTATATAAATAAAAATTTACTACATGACATGCAAATTTTTTCAGAAATTGAAACATTAAATATATTCAAAAGACTATTAATCATTCATGGTCAAACTCCTTATAGAGTGTGAATAATATCAATCCATCGCACGAATCAAATCTCTTGAACAAACATCTCCCGAATACATTTATTTATATGTATTAGAATCATTAATTATACTACTATTTTTGGTTTCTTATAATCATAATAACTAAGGGAATAAGTAAAATATTTTTGTTGGAATGACTCTTCATTCCAAAACTAGAAGGAAAATAAATTAAAGAGGATGAAATTAATTAAAATGTGAACTCTTCATATATCATTACAATATATGTGGTGAGGTAACCATTATATATATGATTTTATGTCGTTTTGAATAATTCAATTCCAAGGTGATATAAATATTATGGAATCAAAGTTTCATATTAGATATTTGTATTATTCCAATAATGTGATCAAAGAGTTACTGAAATTATGTTGAAAAGTTTTCATATCATAAAATATATATTCAATTATTTATATGAATAAATGATGACATATACATAATATATAATGCACATTCACTTCTCAGGCGTGATTAAGTAAAAAATAATTTATAATGATCTCCCACTTCCATGTAATGGGTTTCTCTTCTATAGATGAGCACTATTTATTTCACTATTTTTCATTTCTAATAAATTTAGGTTGGCATAGAATTCATCATTTATAATTTTTGAAATAAATTAAACATAGAACATATCTAAAAATTAGGATTTATATTCCTAATGAATTAGTTATTACATGTCCTTAATTTTTTTTGAACACATCAAAATACAAATAATTACTATTATGAGAAAATTCCATACATTTTTTATTATTAAATAAATTTTAATATAGTTTACTTTGAAAAAAACATTGATCGATATTTTTTAATATCATTATTCACATATATTCCATAATCCATATATCCCATGAATCCGCCTTTCAATATTTTTTGGATCATGAAATTTAGAACATGAAATCACCTCCAAACACCATCCATAGAGTCCCTAATATTCCCTATTGTGATCAATATAAAAATAATCAAGAGTCTCCCCAATTATTAAAATTACTCCATTAGTATTTCATCCCCTTTTAAGTAATTGAATATCAATTTGGTATTGAAAATATGTAATAATACATAGATTTGTTTCAGTAAAGAATTATCTATCGAAAATACACTCAAGGAATGGAAGGAAGTCCTCAAATCTAGCTTTATCATGACACTTTCCCAATAATATTTCATTTAAATATCTTCCAGTGATTACTCAACATAATTTACCTTCTCAATGTTGATTTTATTGATTATGTCAATAATTTTTGAACATGAAGGTTTCCTAGGAAATAATGAAAATTTCACCTACAAAATATTGTTACACTGAAAAAATAATGAATATGAAATATTTATGATCATTTATTAAAAAAATGATTTCATCAATGAAATTTGAGATTTGTTTTTGTTGACTTACGAGTGATGGAAATAAAAATATTTTTATAACACATCATACCAAAAAGGTAAATATCATCCATATATTGAATTTATATCTTCATTATATCGAAATTTTCTAACATCATTAGAGTCCTTTAGTTATAATGATATATTCTTTCATACAATAATATATAATCCTGTTATCCATTGATGATTCAAAAAAATATATATATATTCTATTAAGAACAACATATTATGGTTTCATTAACATAGTATGTGTTAAATTTATTTCATTTAATTCTCTAACAAGGTTGACTCGTGGAACCAGAAACACACCTTAGTTCCTATAATGATGATACATTCCTACATTGAATAGGAATGAAGTCCCGAGGAATTATTCCAGAGATTCTTAGTGGCTCGAGATGGATTATAGGATGGGAGGTAGGGCTAATAACAACATGTCGGGGGAATTATTGAATATTCATGAACATTTTTATATATTTATACTATATTCTTGAATCAATCCAAAATCCAAACATTGATACAATTTAACAATTTACTGTGATATATTTAGAAATAGGTGGATATTTGGAAACCCCAATCATTTAGAGGGTTCAAATCACTCTTTTAATAATTACTTATGGATTTTCTAAAATATAACTAAATGGGATCTCGAGGGATTGTTTACATATAAAGAGTATGTTAGGGTTTTAGATTTTGGATTTATCCTCCAAGACCAAAAATATATTTCTTTTGAAAATAGTCATCAAAACTCAAATATAATTATTGAATATGCATGGAATATACTTCAATGGTTTTCCCATAATTTATGAACCTTAACTGTACCAATGAGATGATCATATCATTTCTCCAAGACCAATAATGTCTTGTTCAATGTGAAAAATAGGAGGCAACATTTCAATAAAATTAAACGAGTTAATTAAAAATATGATTGATAAGGTGGATTACATGTTAAAGATTGCCTTTGGATATATACATTCTAATTAGTGTGTTATATTTGGAAATAAGGTATAGCTTATGAATGAGGCACCCTGGGAAACCAAACCTAGACGGTGGGATTGTGAGAATATGTATTGGGGTTTTCTCCTTTGATAATTCAAATTTATTTGATCCCTATGGTACTATCTCAAATCCGGTAGATTAATGATAACAATTAGGTGTATCTTGAGTCATTGATAATTTAATGTCTCTTAGAGTATTACACATTTGAATATTCTATTATATAATAACTAATTGGAGTATATTGACTAAATGGAAACTGAAAATTTATATGGGTAATACACTAAGGAAGATTATCATCGAGAAGAGATGGGTATTACACCTAGTAGGTGGACAAATAATACAATTCATCCAATCATATATTGGTGATAAGAGGAGGAATTGAGATTATTAAGTTCCATGATTACACATAATAGGATGCATGGAGAGTAGTGTTTGGTAATACACCTTGTATTTGGCCCATGTGTATAATATTATGAATAGTATTGGGAATCAAATTGAATAATAAAAAAAATTATGATTATCTCAAAACAATCATAAATATTGGTATTATCATGGAACAGACCTATGAGGATTCCCATTGAATTGAGTGGGGTTTGAAAACAAGTATGTTACACAATAATTGTTTT
Source organism: Viscum album (assembly GCA_963277665.1). Classification (NCBI taxonomy): domain Eukaryota; kingdom Viridiplantae; phylum Streptophyta; class Magnoliopsida; order Santalales; family Viscaceae; genus Viscum; species Viscum album. The sequence continues at coordinate 1,245,665,802 of OY728152.1, read as the reverse complement.
TAAACCACCAAAAAATATTTTGTTAATCAGGCAAAGAATGTATAATGGTATGGTTTCAACATACACGTAGGTTCATGTTTATTGATGTGAAACCTAAAGAAGTATTTGGACTAGGGTAAATTAATTATTACATTGAGCAGTGTCTGTATTCATTTGTATTTGATGATTTAATTGGTTATTTAACCTAAGGGTACTCTAATGTATCATGGAACAAGTGCAGAATATTGATTAAATATGAATAATGACTACCATGGGGAGCATCTCAACAAAAATGTAATTTATGTCTTGGTTTGGGATTTCAGATATATGGTTACACATATAGTATATTTTGGGATTACTCAATGTTGGAGACTCGGTACTTGATTCCTTCCCCCACTAAAATCAATTTTTAATAAGACAATAATGATTGATTTTTATGGTTGGGTATTATAAATATTAATGAGTCCCCAAAATGGTGATGATTTTGAAGTATTATATTATCCCATATGAGTGTAAAAATGGAGATTCATAACATAGAATGAATATAAAAGTTAAGCATTTTGCCATCAATATGGGGTTGGGAACATAATAGAATTCAAATAGGTATATATAATTGAAATCTACATTGGGATTCGAATATATCAATTAAAATATGACTTGTCACATAAGGTTAGTGGAATAGTTCATCATGAATAATTCCACATAAGAGCTCCACACATGGGATTCCATGTGAAATATTAAACACATGGTCCGTGAAAAAAACTTCTATATAGTACTAGATTCATAAAATTTCCAGATATATCCTTATTGATGGTTTAAATTTAAATGATATTACTTATTTATAGCCTTACCAATAGTACAATTCAAAGGACCTACCTTATATGGAGCTTAGTAATTTATCATTGGTTGTTCGGAGATAGTCATTCCATATTCCTTTGTTCCCATTCCTGTTATCCCAAATCTGGTGTTTGAATTTATATGTAATGGTGAATAAATTATTTCCCAAAATAATAAGAATAATATATGTATCCATATATAAATAAGCAGTCAAATTGAAATTGGTTGAAACATGGAATTATGTTTCTCTTTGAAGAGTCACCAAATTCATCATATTATTCTAATAATTACATCAATTAGTGATATGTGTGTGTCATGAATTATGGTCATCACAAAATTCTCATACCAAATATAAATTTTATGGAATAAGTCAGAACATTTTAGCCATATGTGATAGTGGATTGTCGTATTGAATAAACTGTTATGTTGTTTGATAAATTCAGTTTTTGGTTGGAAAAATTAATACCTTTTGAGTTAGAAATTTTAGAGAAAATGAGAGATGATATAATTTTATTTAATTATATAAATGTCACAAGTTAAATTTTATAGTTTTTAAATATTTTTTCAAACTAAACTGAATTTATAATCAAAACGTTTATAATTTTTTATATATACGTCCATTTAGGCTCTATGAGTACACAATTCAGTTTTTACTAAGTAAACTATGCCCCTAATATATATTTTATATATATTGTAATTATGTTTCATAATTGTTAAATTTCTTATTAATACACCAATGAAATTTTTTATGTGTTCATATCTATTTTTCATCAATTTTATAAATCCAAGAACAACTTCTATAGAGAGGTTCTCCCAATCAAAACATCAGTTCATGCAATGTTTCAAAGAAATATTCATCATTAGATGTCTGTGTGTGTGTAGTATTTTATTTAAATGAGTTATATTCAATATATAATTCATTCATTTAAAAGAAATTCAAATCAAACTGAACAATTTTTTTATATATGAGAATACTATCATAGGTCATGTAAAGATAATAGGGCATAAGATTTTTTTATGAAAAATAACATGCCCCCCCTTAAATTAGATTCATTCAGAGAGAAAAAAATGTATTATATGTTAAATTTAAGGATCCTTGATACATTCAAAAATTATAAAAGGGGATTTTTACAATCAATATAGTTAGATGATCCTTTCAAGAATTATAATTTAAAAATAGTGAATTTTGATGTCACCCATAGGAGAACAGTAAATCATGGAAATTTAGTTACCAATATGAAGAATTTATTTATGATTACTAATTTTTAAGGTGTATAATTATTATATCAATGAATTTATATTACAATTTATGAATTAAATAAACTATATGGTTGAAAATATGTGATGAATATAATTTGGATTGGGATAGGATCCATGATATTATATGATAATGTTTCTATGTAACCTCTAATAATAAGAAAAAAACCACATTTTGTTAAAATAAAGGGACTCAAATGTAGATTGATATTATATATATTGGGATGATATATTAAAAAAAATAATTTATGAAATAAATAAGGATGAAAAATCCTACATAGATCAATATACTACGTATTTCATGGGATATTGTCTTTATACTATGGATTCTTGTGTAGGGACCCTTATTTCTAGGATGATGCTTCATGGAATGAAATCTCTTGCAACAACAATTTCCTAGATTGTTGTAGGAAACTATTATTAGTTTCAGGTAATGTAATATATAACATATATCATGTATTTTTACACCTATATTGAGAACATGATATCTATATAAATTCCTTGTTTAAAAATATATTCTCCGATTTTTTCCTTGATGAGTAGAACTGCATAACCCATATCAATTTTTTCTATGTCCTAATGGAATTACCAAGGATAATTATATATTATAAAAAATTCATTATACCTTATGGGGAGTTATAGTAGTAAGAAATCATATTTTACCCTAGACTTATTTTTTGAGATTTCAACATGAACTTCATTATTCATTTTACTTTTATTACTAATTATCATGTTCATTCATAGCATATGTGGGGTATGTGTATGCAGAGATAAGACATTATATTTTCATATGATGTAGATTGTGGGTTTTCAAAACTCTATGTATATAGATATTTTTATAGGTATTTTATTTCATTTTAATCTAGAACCATGTTGCATGATATTAACAACATATGAATCTGACCAAATGAAGTTAATGTGTTTGATTAAACAACTCAGACCGAAAATGTTGGTGAAAAATCCATAAAAAGGTAAACTATAAAATTTATATTAATTTAGCGGTATATAATATTATATAAAATTTCAGGAAATATATACAAAAAATATCATCATATTTCTTAGACAAAATTTTGTAGAAATTTGAATTATAAATATTATCAACCTATAAGTGGTGAATTCTATGTAGACCAGGGAAGGAAAACCCCGAAAAGAATGTGAAAATTTCTCTATCATCGACATCCCAATAAAATGATATGGATTAGTCAATGGTCATAATGAGAACACAATGAGGTAGATGAAGGATTCAAAAAGGTGAACCTCATCTTAAGTATTTTAGTTCTCTAATGGAAAGACATAAAACAATATGAAATGTAATAATATTAAAATTCCATAATGTTTGATTGATGTTGTAACAATTCATAAATGTGTAAAATATAGTACAATTATAAATTAATGGGTCATTGATTCATTAAATAATAATCTATGAATTCATGAGTAAATTAATAATGGATACTGGTGGGATTGGAATGACAATCAGTAATGGTGGAATACTAATATAATGAATAGAAAATAGAGACTATTTAGAGTAGATGGTCGTTAACACACTCAATTGCAGGAATACAGATGGGGGTTTTTTGAATCCTTTTTTTATGATATAATGACATTATTTTGGGGCTACATAAAAATCTTAGTGGAAGATATATTATTTACCATCAAATCTGAGATTGATCCTGTAAAATTAATAAATCAATTCCCAAAATTTTTCAATGAAATAGTGAAGAAAGATAACAGATTTAATCATGTTCAATGAATTATAATATAGTTTTATCATCTCATGGAATATGATCATGTTTAATCACTCATCAGAGATATGATCTGAGTTTATAGAGAAATGTTATATTCAATAATGGTTTGAGAAACCTAATGGTAATACCACATTTTATTTTAACATTCTCATGGATATGAGATCTAAATTCAATTACATGATTGAAAAATAAAATAAATATGTTGAATTATCCATAAAAGAGGAATAATTTTTAATAATTGTTGAAAACCATTAGAAAAAATTATTTTCACTTTGTAATGGCATAAAAACATTCTATAGAATTTGGGAATATGTGTTTTATAGTGAGAATTTATTTGATAATAATAGGGTTTCATAGTCAACCCAAAATATTGGTGATTATTTTATGGTATAAATTCAAGCTAAAATATAAAATTAAATTAAATGGAGAGAAAATAATTGAATTCTGATCAGACTACTAATTTTTTTTTTACAAAATTATATAATTTCTCAACTTTTTTATTTATTATTGATATTTTTTAAATTATAGCCATTATGGTATATAATTTTATGTCATATATCATTGACCAAATGTTAATAAGGATTATGGTCAGAAAACATACACCATGATGGATGAGGACAGTCCTTTAACATATTATTTCTCAGTTACAATGTATCATCATATAATGGAAATCATTTCCCTAGTAGTTCATCGATTGAAAAATTAAATTTCACAAATCTGTCTCATATAAAATTTAATAGTAATTTTATTCCTTATATAGTTCAAAAAATTATAGAACATTCATCATAATCTCTGATGAATATATAGATCACATAGAGGAGGTGTTTTATTAACACTCATTTATAGTAATATAATTCTATCCAAAAAAAATTGGCAAATATAGATTTTATTTTAGAATATTTTAAACCATAATAATTAGTGAATCCTGATTGGTTTAAAGTCTTTGTGGATGGTATTGTAAATCTAAAGAAAATTTCATTCATTGTGGAATAAGATTCATATAAATGAATAAAATTAATCTCATTCACAATTTCCAATTAAACTCTTATTTTCCTATGATATCCCATGAGTCATGACCAGTGTGCATAACCAATGAAAAAAAAATAAAATCATTTAAATATAAATGGAGAGAAATATATGTATAATGTGTTTGAGATTATAATAAATCATCTTATCACGGAAATGGAATAACGTTAGCATACATAGAAAGTAGCCATGACAAACGAAATGGGATGGAAAATTTAACACTTTATACTGATTTATAATCAAGGACAAATTTCTAGGCACAATTACATGGATAAGGATCCAATATAAGTAATATATCATACAGAATGGATAATTCATAACATAGTTTAATGTCGCTATATAAAGAATTATATGTTTTATAATTTGTTTTCATGTGATGGGGACTGTAACAACCAAAACTTTTATGTGATAGATTCTCCTTAATTTATATTATTGATTTTTTTGTATGATACCCCATTATTATCTTGCACTATACGCAACAATTTATTAACTTGTAGTATATGTTACACTATACTTGTCTTCTGTTGCACAAAATATCACATTATTTTGAAAGAATTCATTTAATGTGAAAATTAGTGTAGATTTTGATAAATGTATAAAAGGAATATGTTAGAATTATGATATACGTAAAACCAAAGAACACTTTCAAAACACGCAACAGTAATTTGTCTTGCATTACACGCAAGAGTGACCTTCCTCGATAGCTTGTTTTCTATGAAATATCAGTTTTCATTAAACATATATTTATTACTAATATATTATATAAACCAAAAATTATGTATAGTATTGAATTAATATTTAATTTAATATAACATTAAAAGTCCTATTATTTAATTTAATGAACACTATATAAGAACAATTTCTATTTTCGTAGAAACTAATTATATAGTAAAGAAATGCAATTTTATTGACTTTTAATGGTGCACAAATTTAAAATCCTAATTTTAACAATTTAATATATACTATTTTTAATAATAAACATATTATTTTGAAGTGGGAAATAAAAATTTTATTTGGTTGAAATTTTTCTACTATTCAAATTAAATTCATATTTTGACGAATAGTGAAAAATAGTGCATTTTAATTCCAAACTATATTCTTGTCAAATTTATTTATATTGATGGATTTTATTTTTAATTATTTTTATAGTTTAATTGGATTATTTTATTATCATTCAATCCAATTTTATTCATTTAATTTAATTTAACATTTAAATTGGACATAAATACATGAAAATATTTTAAAAAGTGTTTTCTTCTTAAAAACCTATTTTTTTATTTCGGAAAATGAGAATTAATTTTTAAATAATTTCTTCCATTTATAATTTTTGATTTATGAAAAATGGATTCCATATTTTGATGAAGTGGGTCCATATTATGTTATTAGGTTATTTATTTTGTGGATATTTTGAATAGTAACTATATAAAATATTATACCTCACTGTTAAAGGTAAATTAGGTAAATTAGGGTATCTCACTATATGATAAAGATAATAAAATTACCCTAACATCTAGGAAAATCTTATTGGATGAATTGATGTGTATAAATATCATCTATGGGTTCGAATTGATTCATTTAATAGACTTTTTTCCATAAAAATGATGAAATTATAACCTATACAAAAGATGGCGACAACATGTTACTATCTTATATCTTATAAGTATAAAAAATTTAATATATTAAAAACCATGATAAAACTTCTAACATAAATAATATCCCAAAATCTAATGAAATTATATACATCATGTGATGTGATCTCTAATTTTTAGATATTAAATAATTTTAATTCATAATGACACAATTGGGATGTGGAAATTATTTTATTGATACAAATATAAAATAACTCATTTAAAAAATAATAAAATAAATATCATAAAACTAATTAATGTGCTTCAAGAATTTTATAGGTTATTATAAAATGTTATTAGTGTATTAAATATTTTGGTTCAAATCTACCTAATGTGGAGAATTTATTTAATTTCAAATAAATGAAATGTTTCAAAATTGACACTATTGATATTTTATAAATATAACATATTATAAGAATATTTAAAAAATCATAGAAATTTTTAAAAATTAAAAATTAAATATTATATGGTCTATAATATCATCAATTATCCATTTATGGACAACTGACAACACAGATGTAAATATTTATAACTATTTAATATATATCATTTTATTACCACAAATAAAATTAAATAGATAAAATATGTATATATTAAAATTATATGGTTAAAATTAAAATAAAAAAATGTCTAAATTTTAATTTTTTCTTTTACAAAGACCCACACTCATCAAATTTTCTAAATAATTGAGTTTTCAAGCATTATAACCAATAAAAAGAATTTATAATAAATTATTATTTTAAGGCTTCCCAATGGTTCCCCTCTACTATCTTTTAAAATGGAACATATCCTTCTATTTTAATCACACATCCAAAACCCTTTGGATCAGACAAACCTAACCAATACACTTCCCCACTTCCCTCACTTCATCCTAGAGGAAACGCTTTGGGTGGAATGTCATCTTAAGGATTCCTTTTCTGCACACTAAAAGAAGACACTCAAAAAAGGTAATTTTTTTATCATCTCTTTCAAAATCTTTTTATTCCACTACATAATATTATTATATTGTTCTTATACTAAATTCATAAATACATAATCTTATAAATTTTGTGATTTTATTATAATTTTTGGACAATATTATACCTCATTTTATCCATCCTACTTATAACAATATCACCATGCTTGTGTACGTAGAGATTACCATCTCCGCACCATGATGTAATTTGTTATTCAAGAATACATAATTAGGATCTGTATAATGATGAGTGTAATTTATTTTATTAATTAATATTACATGATAATTATTATTTTAATTAATATATCGTCCAATTAAATACCATTTATCTATCAAGTGAATGATATCATGGCTCGAGCGTACGTACAACCCATCGTCTCCACAAAGCGACAAGATTCATTCTCTACATTAACCATTCAATAATTATTATAATGTATAAATAATAAAATAGAATGAAATATATGACATATTAATCCTACTGCATTTATGTATATATGTGTTTCATTTACATTATTACATTCAATTCAAAAAATAAAGGGAAACAACATTCATGTGTATGTACGACCTACCGTCTCCATGAATAGTGTATTACATTTAATTTATCTATGTATTACATTTATTTATATAATGAATATTTTGGATTTATAAATCATGTTTTACATTCTTGAAGTTTCTAAATCATGATCTATGTAATAATATTGTTATTAATAAGTGAAAACCCATATGATATATAAAACTATTAATACCCAAAATGATTACTTAACATGGAATTGATAAAAAAAAGGGTAATATAAAGTAATAAGTGAATCATATATGATATCATAAATATTATTATCGATGTCATACAAGTTAATAATATGTTTAAACCCACTATATAGGAGTTCCAGACACATATGGGTGAAATCAGACCAAAGGTAAGGGATAAATTTCCAATCTCATTATTATCTGGGACTATTTATTAGAAAGTATTTATTGTGCTGTATTTATCATAAACACCAATTATTCATTAATATAAAAGATTATTTCTATTAATAAACTATTTTTAATGTAAATTTTACCCACTGTTAAATTTTTATTAAATGGTAAGGATGGAATATTTCTTTTGTTATCCATATGAGGTACTTTTTGACCTTTCCAGAAATAGTACAAGAAGAATGTTTTTCATAACATATACAGCATGAAAGGATTTTATGTCTTTATAAAAATTTATTTCCATGAATCCTCATATATATTTTTTCATGATTATTTTCAACTAAATTCTTTTATTTTATAATTTAGTAGCATTTTTAGAAAAGAAAATGTTTTTGAAGAATAAATAATTGTTTCCATCAAGAATTAAATTCAAGTGTTTTTTAAAATTTATTCCCCATCTAAAATGATTCTCTTTAAATAAGGTTATGTTTCTATCATGATTATTACTATTTTTTAATGAGGTAATTATATTTTATGGTGGAATGATATTTCAAAAAACCATATTTTTTTGTTATGCTATGATGAATGATTTGTGTTTTTGTGGCACATATAAGAATGATTTCATTATGAGATGGGTGTGACCTATATCTCCATCCAATGCATTGGATATATATATATATATATATCATGATATAGAGATGAATGGAATGGAAAGTAAATATAGCTTCGTAATGCATGGCTAGAATGACATGTACATCTTGTACAATAATACATGGCTGGAACATCAAGTAAAACCATTTCAGTAATGTAGATTTTCCATTATGATGGTCCTGGAATAAATTCCTTGGCTCCTATAGATATAATATTATGTTTATATTTATTACCCAAAACATCATGTCTTATACCAAATATTTTTTTTATCATTTTTAATGTTCCTTTATAATATTTGGCTTACATACTGGCATGATTTATTTCATTACTCGCTATTTTGATATTCGAAATTCATGTACATGTTTTTAAATTCTTAGATTTATATATTGTTTGATATTCTTCATGTTTACCCCTAATAAGAATTTGAGCTCCACCATTTTAAGGTATCTTTTCACTTTGATATAAATAATGTTTTTTGGTATGAAATTTAAATTTGATGATCTTTATGAGAGATATTAAATATCATTTACCATGTTAGATAATTAAATTACATGTTTTTAGAGACAATAATCTAATATGGTATTTGGGTGTATATTTGTGTAATGTATTACATATTTGGAAGAATATATGTAATTTCCCATTACATCTATCTTCGGTCGCTATAATGGTTATCAGAGCGATAGTTTAGTCATCCTTTGTAAAGTAGGATAAGAAAACATTATTGATATCCCTAGTGATATTTCTAAGGAGTTTTCTAGGGATGTACTATGTATAAGTAAATAATAGGTTGCAAATATATTATTTTTTCTGTAATCATAACTGAATTAGGGTCAAACTAAAGGCATCATAGATTGAAATATTTTATTTATATTACCTTACTTTTTTATTTCTAATATATTATATGTCTTTTTTAAACATTTATTTCTGATTTTAGTCAATATATAGAACTATATAGAACATACATAACCATTGAATGTTTTATATGTGAAATGTATTTGAATTATGACGATAGATTTCCTATGTGGAAACACCCTAAATAGAATCATGATGATGGTATGAGTATTGGTTATACTTGTAAGGGTAAAGATATTGTAAATGAAATGTGAAATGTATGTGATGTTCTTCTAGTATTGTTTACATTAATACTATGAATCTTGAGGTTTGGATACCTTAATACATGATTCAAATTTTTGTAAAAGTAATTATAATGGATCATTAGTAATGGTTTACAAATAATTATTGATGATTTAGGTGTATATGTTTTGGAATTAAAATATAATGTAATATGAATCCTGAAATATATATAATTGTTTTTAATATATGTTTATCATTAATGATTGAAAATGATGTTTTAAGTAGTGTTGAGTATCCAAAAAAAATTGTTTTAGGGTAATGAAATATACTTGTAGAACAAATTATTAAGTGAATGATACTCCTTAATATATCACTTATGTAAAGATAATGATGCTTGGATAAATATATGTTGTATTTGAATAAGTAAATTGGAAGATGCAAGTTTCATGAGAACTGATTATAGAGAATTTCACAAGATGGTTATGGCATCGTGGATGAAGTATTCAACCTTTTCAGACCCTTATAACATATCCAATATGTTTTGGAATAAGGAAACATGCATGTTTTTATTAAGGAAATCTGATAATTTAGTTCATTACTGATACTCAAGCGAATATATGATTAAGGTATTCACATGTTTGGAACCAGACAATGAAGACTTTCCTTATGAGATATGGGAGATAATTTATAAACTGAGTTAGTTCACCTCTTTTTAAAATTGTATGTATTCAGTATGGAGGACTGTATTTTTATCCAATTATGGATTGAATAAGTAATTTTCCAGATGATGTTTGTTAGATTAATGTATTATCTCACGATATGAGGACATAGAAATATTTTAATATGTGTGATATCCTTCTGTTAGGACAGATGGAATGACCTATCATTCTATTGCATGATTTATTAAAACTTCCTGAATGAAAAATTAATCTGTATTTAATTAAATAGAAGATGATGTCGAAATTGTTCAAGGCACAAACAATGGTGATATTTTAACAAAATAATATAAGAATTTATTCACAGGCTATAATTATAAAAATTTGGGAATGGATCTTGAAAATAAAAAATGATAACATAGTACTTTCTTATCTGATGAGTCAGATGGTCCCTTAAATCAATACATATTTATGTATTTCTGTTTTTGTACATTCTCCAACATTTTTCTATAACACTATCCAGCAGAATCTGATCGTTAGATTTCTCATCCATGTCCCTGTATTCACATCTCACCTATTTTCTCATATGTGGAAACCTGTAGATGAGTTACTTTGGGTAAGCATTATATTTTTAACATTACTTATAAAAATTATGTTTTATAATTTATTTATACGATGTGGGATTCTATCAAATTTACTTTTATTTAAAAAAACATATATAACCCCCAACAAATTTTGAGGGAGAAATTAATTTTAAGGGGGGTATAATGTAATACCCAAATATTTTATGAGATATATTATTTTTAATTTATCTGATCTCTTGTCTTGTATGCTAAAACTAGATTAACAAGCACTATATATAACACTATATTAGCTTGTAGTATACGCAACACTATATTTGGATTGTGTTACACACTATTTCATGATATTCAGATAGAATTAATTTCATGCAACACTATGTATATGTATTCTTCAATGTATTGCTGAAATATGTTTGGATTATGTTATATGTAAAACCAATGGAATCTTACACTACATGCAACAATGGATTCTATTGCATTACATGTAAGAGAAACTTTCCTCGATAGCTTGCGTTATACAGAATACCGAGTTACACAAACCAATGATATATTATTAAAATATTATATAAACTAACAATTATGAGTATTATCAACAAATTTTTTTATTTTATTAAATATTATCATTCATCTTATGTATTTTATAGAACATGATATTTGAACAAATTCAATATTCAAATAAAAGATGTATTTTTTAAAAATGTAGTTTTTTCACTTTTTGAAGGGGAATCAATAAGAAATATAGATTTTAAGAACATTATATATTCTATATGAAAAAATAAATGTATTATTTGGAAACGAGAAACAAAAATTTAACATGGTTAAAATTTTGATATTTTTTGATTAATTTCATATTTTGATGAATAGTGAAAAATTCTGCATTTTATTTCAAAACTGCCTTTTCATCTAATTTATTTATGTAGTTAGATTATATTTTTAATTAGTTTTATAGTGTAATAGGATTATTTTTTTTATCATTTAATACATGTATTGTCATTGGAGGAAATTTCACAACTAAAATGGACTTAAATTAAGGACAATCTGTTGATAATTTTTTACTTCTTAAAACCCACTTTTTGGTTTTCAAAAAAAGAAATTAATTTTAAATTTATTTCTAAAAATTGGGTGTTTTGAAATAATTTTTTTTTCAATATTTGGAATCAGTGGGTCCAACATTTTTTAATAGATTACAATTTTTTTAAAATTATGAATAGTTACTACTTTTATTTTTATTTACCCTGGTTAAAATTAAATTAGGTAAATTAGGGTAACTAAAAATATGATAAAGATAATAAAATTACCCTAACACCTATAAATGTATTATTGGATGAATTAATGTCAACCAGTATCACCTATGGGTTGTAATTGAATCATTTAATGGACATTATTTCATGAAAGTGATGTAAATATAATTAAAACAAAAGAAGGTGACAACATGTCACTCTCAACTATCTTATAAGTATTATAATATTAATATATTGGTAAACATGATAAAAATTCTAAAATAGATAGTCTAAAAAAATATAATGAAATTTTATATATCATTTTAGGTTTTTTAGAATTTTTAGAGATTATATAATAACAATTAATGATGAAACAATAGTGATGTAGAAATTATTTATTGACAGAAATATAAAACAATTGGTTCTACAAATATTACAGTAAATGTCAAATTAAATAATTAATGTGATCGACTAATTCCATGGTGATTATAGAAATTTTGGAGTGTATTAATATTTATTTTTAAAATTTATATTTTGTGCAGATTTTATTTAATTTCAAATAAATGTATAATGTCAAATTGACAGTATTGATATTTTATTAAAATATCATATTATTAAACTATTTAAAAATAAAAAAATATATGTAAAAATTAAAATGTGAATATTAAATTGTAAAAAATTTGATAATCAATCAAATTATGTAAATTTACAACACATAAGAAAATATTTATTACCATTTAATATTTAGAATATTATCACCACATGAAAAATTAAATATATTAAATAAGCTACATCAAAATTTAAAATAAAATCAAAACATGTATAAATATTATTGGTTGAGAGGATTATGACTAATATTCATCTTATATTAGAAATAAATGAGTTTGGGGTGATTATAAACAAAAAATACATTTATAATAAATTAATATTTCAAAACATTCCAAAGGTGCCCCTCCGCTCTCTTACAAAAGGTAATATCACCTTCTCTTTTAATCACATCTCCATAGGACATTGTATCATCCAAACCCAACCCAAATATCGTCCAAATATCATTTACTTCTTCCAAGATTCCATCATTTAGGAAGAAATCCATATTATTGAGTACTTTTGTCGAGACTAAAAGGAGATACATGAAAAAGAGGTAATTGTTTTATCACATGTTCCAAAATTATTTCTTCTTCTACTATCTATTATTATTCTTTTCACATAACAAACTAATATATCCATCATCTTACACATTATAAGGATTTATTATAATTATTTCACAACTTTATACGTCCTTTTATCCATCCTACGAATAAAAATACCACCTTGTGTTCACATGTATGGCTTACTGTCTCCACGTCATGGGGAAATTCATTGTTCATTAGTGCATAATTTGGATAGGAATAATGATGATTATAATGGATGTAAATAATTAAGATAACATTATAATTATTCGTTATAATTAACAAATGATCTAATTCCGTATTATCTAACAATCATGTGAATGATATCGTCGCTTTTGCGTACGTATGGCCAACCGTTTCCATGACACAATGTGATTAATTTTCCACCTTAACCATTAAATAATGATTATAATGTATATATAATAAATAATAATTAAATATATTCCATAATAAGTATACTATATTTATTTATATATATATATTCATTTACTGGCTTATATTCATTTCAATATGGAATCAGAAACAACATCCATGCGTATGTACGACCTACCATATCCATGAATGTTGTATTCCATTTCAATTATTGATCTCCTATATATAATTATATAAAGAATATTTATGATATATAAATCATGTTTTACATTATGTAAGTAAGTAAATAATGATCTATGTAATAATATTATGAATAACATGTAAAAATGTGTATGATAAATAAAATGATTATTACCCAAAACGTTGCTTTAACATTGAATTGATAAATAAATGGGTAATATAAATTAATTAGTGAATAGTATATGATATCATAAATTTCATTATAGTTATGTTAAAAATTATTAATATCTTTAAACCCACAAAATAGGAGTTTTGGACCCATATGGAAGAAATCAGAACTAAGGTATGGGATAATTTTGCAATCTCATTATTATCGGAGATTGTTCATTTGTAATTATTTACTGAGGTATATTTATCGTCCACATCCATGATTCATATATAAATAATATTATTTATACACCTATAATATTTTTTAAAGAAAATTCTACCCATTGGTGAATTATTATTAAACGGTATGGAAGGAGTATTTATTTGGTTTTCTATACGAGGTACTTTTTGACCATTACGACAAGATTACAAGATGATTGTTATTCTTAACTTATACGGATTGAATGGATTTTTATTTAAATTGAACTCCTTATATACATTATGATTTTTATACAAGGTTCTTGATTTCTTTTCATCTAAATTAATTTATTTTTATAAAATTATGTCATTTTGAAAAAAGAAATTGATTTTGAAGAAGAAAAGCATTTTCCCTCGGGAATTAAGATCAAGCATTTTTTCAAAATTATTTTCCATGTAAGATGAATCTCTTTAAATATGGTAATGTTTCTATACTTATTATTACTATGATTGGATTTGGATATTTATAGAATGGCATTTTATGAAGGAATGATATTTAAGAAACCCATTTTATTTCTTGGGTTACACAATGATGAATGATTTATGCTTTTGTGGGACATGTAAGAATGATTTTATTATGATATGGGTGGTAAAAATATATCCCTCTATTGAATTGGGTAATGATTTATATCAAATTTGATAGACATGACTGGATTGAAAAGTAAATCGAGTTCAGTAATACAGGGCTGAAACAAATGTTATGATTTGTAAAGTGTCTTTAGAAATTCCATGAATTAGTAGTGGTTTTTTTATGGAATGAAATTTTTTCATTCATATGTATTAATATTAATAAATTAAAATATGATAATTAATATTACATCAATCTTACAAATACATATCGATATTGGGACTCAAGGAGTAAACCATACTACATATTAAGGTCCTGTAGGGTGGACCACAGAATTAAGTTCCATGTGATTATATAAACTGAAGCTTCCATTATTATAACTATAATGTAAGATTTTATAATTCATTGAATAGATTTTCCAATTATAAAACTGAGATTTTGACAATTTATATCATTTATTAAAATTTTTCAATTTGATAAATCATACTGGAGGGAGTATAATGAATATCTGAATTGGTGGAAAATTAATTCCATGATTATTTATTAGAGGTTGGTGTAAGTAGGTTGTCCATTTCAACACTCATTAAATTTATAATTTATGGGATTCATGTAGACCTTTCTTATAAGATCAATATTTTACATTGGGTTTGATTCATAGTATCATGGGGTAAACTATTATATTTATCAAAAAACCTTAGTCATGTCCATTCAGATTATACAATACCTTCCCCTATTTTTTATGAATGATAAAACTAAGAGGAATCACCCATTAAACCTTTTGTGATTCCCGGTGGATCACATCAATGTCATTAATAGTATAATTGATACATTAAAAAAATGTTTTAGTGGAATAATTGGTGCTCAATTTGTTTTTAAAAATTCAATGGTTGTTGCATCACATATTAATCATGTTATTTCTGAAGGAGGGGTGGACCCTTAAGGAATGTAATGTTCATTTAAAAATAACAAAGGAAGAAAATTTATGTCAATAAGTAGTTTTGAATACTGTTTATTTATTGAGATCAATTTTGGGTGACCTCTTTTGATATTTTTTTCCCATAAGGTATGTATCATGAACTGCATCATTTGAAGTTTATTTGGATTTCACCAAATGTTGTATAGTTTAATTTCATGAGGTAAGAAGTTTTTAATACTAAATATTAATATAAAATATTTTGGAAAAAAATTTATTTATAAATCATATGGCTATGAAATATTTTGGTTGATAATTGATTTAATATAAATTAGTTAGAACATTGGGCATGTTGTTTAACATCATTCAGTGATGGTAAATGGTAACTAGAAATTATGGGAACATTTAATAAGCCAATGGTGAGGGTGAGGGAGATTTTTCATCCAATTATAATGAAGATTACATGAATTTAATCATCAAGGTTTAAATTCTTACAAAGGTACTGACCCATTTTGGGAATAATTTTTTTGTTTCACTAGAGAAAATTGAAAAATGAGTCATCATATACCCATTAAATCAGTAATACAATAATTTATAATGAATAAAATCATCATGATTGGAAATTAGTGATAATGGGTGGTCCTCCATGTGAGGCATAATTCATCATGTTATTTTCATTATGTTATAGGGAGATGAACTAAATATATTAAAAACATATTGAAAGTATATTATTTACATTTATTATCATTATAAACAATGTATAGAGTGCCAAAAATATTAATTTTATTTTCAATGATGTTATCATATATCATTATCTCATAAGATACTGTTTATTTTTATGCAGATAAACTTCTTAAATATTGAACTATAGTTTAATTCAATTTGAATAACATGTAAAAGAACTATGTTACATTTCTATTCATTAATGGTTATATATTATTGGACTAAGAAAAATTAGCATTCATGTGGTGTGAGTGTGGGGATTCTATAACACTATTAATTTTTTTTCTACATTATAATATTATTAATCATTGAATAAAAACCATTAATCCTTCATATATTTTAAAATTATTTTGTATGGAAAATATTTGAGATGATCCTTCATGAACACCTCCTTTGGTTTTAAGATTTGTGGATTCCTAAGAAACACATACTCAAAAGTGTGTGTGAAATATTTTATAACATTTGTAGGTATTATGGAATATAAATTAATTTATCTATATCATAGAGGTGGATAACCCATATAATTTAATAATATATCTGGATTCTGCTATGGATTTCATCCTAGATGAAGTAGATTATCTGGTGTCATTAGCTTCAATATCCCTTCTTCAATCTTCTTTTGAAGCCAAAATATGATGTAATTTCATTTATTGAACTATGATCACAATAATTTGTGGTATGAGAATTATTTTATTATTATATCTAATATGAGTCTTCCATCAACTTAATCCATGGTATATTGATTAAATCATTTTCCCTGGAATGTAAAAAATACTAATGGAAAAGATCTCATTTTATTGAATGTATTTTATCTTTAATATCAATAATACATGGATGATAAAGATTAATTCCTATTATAAAAATATTCATACAGTGGTATGGTCATATTATTAAATTTAGGATCTGGTTGGTAGTTACAATATCATAGAAAATTGATTATTGTAAATTGATATATTGGGGAACCTTGATGCTGATGATGCCTTCCCTCAAATGGAGATATTTGAATCTCATATAATCAATGTGGAAAATACCATGTTTGAATAATATTCACAATTGACATGAGGAGAGGGGTTATTTTTTAAACGAATCCATCAGAATTCCATATTTGATTTTGATATACGAAAATTTCATCAACCCAATGGGTGGATGTGTGGTGATATGTGGTCAAAATATTAACAATTTTTTGGTGAATGTTTTTGTAAATTTACCAAACCCAATGGTATAGGGTCGTTAAAATCAATTAAATCCCTTGTCAGAGGATTATAGTGTTTCATGTGAAAATAATATCTTAATAATATTCATAATTACATAATAATTATCCTATTTTAATTATTCAATTGAGAAAAATATTTTTTATCAAATAATCCCTCACCATCCTCAAGCGGAAATCATGAAAAATATTTGTTGAAATAATTTTCCTTTTCATTGTATTTTTTTGTGGAATATAATCAGTGTCTCATTGTAAAACCCGAATATTAGATCGTATGTTTACATTTATAATTTTAAACATTACCCATTAATTATTATGTGTAAACATGTTTAACAATTCCATATGTAGTTAAAGATATTCTATTATAGAACCTTTAATAAAAAATTATTAGTGAGGAGGAAAAGACCTCATACATCATTTTTAGGACATGTAAGAGTATAGAATGATCATCATCAATAGTGTGCTCATAATAACTAGGTGGAATTTATTTTTACCACATAAATATGGTTTTGGAAGAGAATTACGTTAACATTATCTCCTCGTTTTTTGAATATCATGGTTGGTATGTTGATTCATAATCACTCTTTTTCTTGGATGGGGAATGTTGGATAGATTTATGGGTTGGTACCCACAATTTAATTTTGTGGGAGGGTTTATGAAATAAAAATGGGTGGGATCCTTCCCTTATCTATTCTTCATATTTATTGAGGTAAATGGATGAAATATATAGTTCTAGATTATATGAATATTACATTGAAATTTGACAATTATATATCACCAATTGTATTAGGCCATTCACAATGATGAATTACTACATTGTGTAAAATAATATTTTATTTTATTTATAGGAATTTAAATGGTCAACCATCCCTGATTAATCTATCTTCTTGATTTCTGGATTCAAGTTTGTGCATTCTTCTAGATAAAAGGTGAATTTATCACGAATTGAATAACTATGTAAGCATTAATTTTAATACACGATTTCATGGTTTTTTATCAATTAGAATTTATAGATGTGTTCAACGGTTTAATCTTTATTTTTCTCAGAATTCCATATCAATTGATGTATCTCTTGATATTCTCTTTCAATGGATTAAAAAATTACATAAACTACATGTTTCATGATATTTACAAAGTCATGGAAACCACCACTATAAATCAAAGTAATAATTCTAGTCGAAAAATAATCACATATGCTTCACACAAATTTATCAAGTAACTACTACTTATGTTGACATTTTTTCATAAAATACATCTAACGTCTACATAATTTAATTAAATTAAATTTTAATTTTTTATTCAATTTCAATCTATTACAGAGATCGTGGGTAATTTTTTCTCCAATGTGGTGATGAATTAGATGTATAATTTCTAATGAAGATGTTAGTAACATTAGACCTAACTAGTTGAATGGTTATTATACAAATAAAAGTATGGTCCTTCAATGGATTTCTTATAGAATATATGATTTGTATCCTCCTATTGTTCTACAGTTCCAATTATTCGACAATATTTTGATGATAAATGAGTGTCATGCCTTTTTAGATCACCAAATAATTCGATTTTCAATTAAATTTGGTTCCCAAAGTTATGAGTGGGAGTTGAATCCATCCAATCTTGATATTACTGCATCTACGGTTATATTTGATTATGTTATCCATTAAAATAATATATCAAGGAAATGAAAGAATCCTATAATTCCTTGGATATCCACATCTATGTAAAACATTTATGAAATAATTGATCTGATAAATTACATGTCCCTAGATGTTGGTTCTAAATATAATAAATTGTTATTATATTAGAATGATATGTTTTAAGTAGACAAGGTTATTTAGGTGGGCTTGATTATTCCATAAATAGTCAACTGACACTATATATTTGAATAGATGTAGTTAAAGGAAACAAAAACTATTCATTTTGATGGAAATTATCAATATATTTTATTCCCTTAAGAAAACCATCATTGAAATAATGTATTTAAACTATTTCAAATTTGATTATAGAAATTTTCATTATTGTTTATATAGATTTTTCATGTTTGGTTGATGGACACATAGTCAATGATCCCACCCATATAACCATTTTAGTAGTTTCATAGTTCACTTCATTAGTTGGTCCAATTTTGGTTCAATTTAGATATTTTAAACAAGGGACATGATATACGAATTTCATTATAGGAGAATTAGGAATCATAGTGAATTTACTGTCACAAGTTGATAATAGAGGTGAATGTACGTTTATAAATCATAAGAATGACCCCATATAAAACCCTAAGATTTCATATTATGATATATTTTTAAAGTAATTCAATAGCATGCACTACAAACAACACTGAGTTCGAGTGCACCACGACTTACAAAACTAGCCATTAAAAAAGAATTAATGAATAGTATTAAATGAATTTTGAATATTTTATTCTCTATATAATTTTAGAATTCATATCATGTGTGTAGAATCCTGTGTTTTTGAACCATGTTAAAATTAAAAATGTTTCTGAAATTCTATTTCAGTTTATCAATGGGTCTTTATTTTTAAACCGAGCTCCAAAATTTTATTCTGAGTGTTGGAAAACCTATAGATGTTGTTTTTTTGAACTTTTATAGAAGTTTTGAGGCAATGTGGAAGTCAAACAGGCGGCACCAGGTTTGTCTAACCATGCGGCCGAACCATGCGTAGTTGAAGTTTTGAGGTAGTGGCTAAGGCACAGTTAGCACACGGTTTTACTAACCATGCAACCTAACTGAGAGAGGGGTGTTTTCCGAGATAGTAGCTAACACATGGTTAACATACAGTTTATCTAACCCTGTGATCAATCCGTGCCTGCACATTAATGAGATCCTTAAATTGTGGATCTCACTGCTTTTTGCCTTTAGATGGCCTGTTTTTTCTACCTAAGCAACCATAACTCGAGATCATGCTACCTTAAAGGTAAAAGAACCTCTACCAAGTGTTTTGGAAGAGATCTGAAGGCTTCTCTTGGAAAATCGTTGCCCGATTCTTGAGGTAGGTAGATGCTCTTCTTCGTTCTTGTTCAGTTTCATAGATCTACTTAGATCTAAATATCATCATCTCTCATTTTCATAGATATACACCCCTTTCAGGTAAATATAAGTGTCTAGATGACATTTATGATGAGTTTCGGTCATGGTCTTGTTAGGAGAAGTGATCTATGGTGGGTTCTTGAAGAATCAACCTATTTCTCTTGAGGGTTCTTAGTTCGTTGTAGTTTCCGTCAAACCCTGAGGTAGGGTCCCAAATCTGTAACACTTTATTTAATAATTATAGTTTCTTTGAATAAATTAGGTATGTGAGTTTCATTCATTATGATATGTCAATGAATGTCACTTTTGATGTTATGAAATAATTCTGCCCACATGTGATAGGTGAGGACTTGAACTTGTGTTGAGTTTAAGAATTCTTGGCTAATTTGGTTAAAGTGATATGATTAAATAGTTAAATGATTCGAATAAGAAAAATGAGTAATATGGTAATTAAGGGTAGAATTAATTATCATGTCATGTGTTCAAATAAGATTGTGGCTTTTACTGATTATTGGGAATATTGAATATTTGACATGTTCGGAAGATAGTTTAGAAAATGGTAATAATTGATAGATGAATTAATTTTTACATGTTAAATGGTAAATTGTTACCTAATTAATGATTGGTTAAAGAGATAAGGTTTAATTAATTAATTTTTGAAATTATTAATTTTCATGCATTAAATTATGATTGTGAATTGATTGCTTGATACGATTGGTGGCCAGGAGTAACTTTTGATGCCTATTAGTTTTCCATGCCTTAAGTTGTCTTGGATGGAGTTGTTTAGAGATATGATATGTTGTGTGATATGGTCACTAAATTTCCTGGCTTTGTTGAGCATGTTTTGAGATGATTATGGTGGGATTGTAGATTATTAATTTCTTGGGAGAACCATTGTTTGAGTGGACGAGTTCAGATTTGTTAATGAATTTGGGTGACTAAATGTTAAGTTAATTATTCGATTGGCCTGCTATGAATAATTAATTGTTATTTAATTATTAATTAATGAGATTTCGAATGGATAATTAAGTGTTGACGTATCTAAAGAGTGATTTGTGTTGTTAATTTGTTTTTGAATTAATTAACCGATTGGTTTTATGGGTTTATACATGGTATTTAACACCAATGATAAATATATATGTATGATTGCTGAATGTGTTGTGAGACAAGGAATGAGGCTCCAAATACTCAAAGGGTGTTAGACATGGAGTTCTGCCCATATGATAGATGTCTTTGTATGATTGATAGATAGGTTGTGAGATAGGGATTGATTCTCCAAATACTCCCGGGGTTCTAGAAATGGTTTTCTACACCCAACTTACAGGTGAATATTCTTTTATAGGATAGGGACTGATACTCCACATTCCCATGGGTTGTGAGACAAGGACTGATGCTCCAAATACTCACGAGGGTGCTAGAGATGATTTTCTACAACCATTACTTAATATTGGATTGTGGGTTCAATTGATCTTTCATGAAATGAGTTTAATGGTTAATGAAGAATTTTGTGACATGATGATTTTTGAATTGATTATGAGAAAGGGTTCAAACTTATTTATGAATTTGGTGAACCACATTTAGTGGATGGGCTGATTCTTAGTATAGGAAATATTAAATTGAGTAACTTATGACGCGTTATCCAAGCCAAATCACAATCATGGATTCAGTCTTTACTTGATTACTTAGATGGACTTTAGTGACATCCATAGTGAGTGACTTATTCGGAAGATGTCAGGCATATGAAAAATCTCAAGACATTCATAATTTAATAAGACTTGTATAATTGATAAATGATTATGTAATAATTGTTGAGTGGGAATGAAAAATGTATATTGCACATTCAGACACCAGATGGGGGTTGAACCAGGTACTTGGGTTTATAGTTACATGTACTACTTAGTTTATTTTATGCATGCCTTCACATGTTTTAAGTTATTTATTAAATGTCTGGATTTGGGTAGAAACCGGTGGTCCTGGCCTACTGAGATTTATATCTCACACCCTACTCGGGCCACCATTGCACTGAGTACTCGTGTCGATTCTATTTGGATGTAGGATTGTGTTGATTGCATTTACATGGGAGTTAGGAGCAGAGGACTAAGTGGAGGATAGGGATGATTGAGAAGATCTCCCTTGGGGATTTGAGTAATAATTTATTTATTTATGCATTGGAATGTAAAGCATGATGTTTTGTTTATTGTTTTCTACTGTTGAATCATTAGCATGCCATTCATGAATCTGTTGTATAATATGGTGTTGACCGGTTGTTTTGTACAAGATTTATAAATTCTGTTTTCCTCTAATTTTTCATTTATAATACCATTTCCACTATTTATTACCTTTGTCTATTTTTAACACTAAAATTATGGTATATTTACACCACTAACTATCCTTAGATGATTGCTGCTAGTCGGCAACCTCTAACATATGAGGAGATGCACTTGATGCCATGTGGTGATAGGTCTGGCAACCAGTTCAGGTGTGAGCTGGGTCAGGACATTAAAAAGTGGTATCAAAGGTTTTGGTTTCTTTAATTTCATATGTCTTACTATTTTGGGGTTGGTAGACAAGAGACTAGGAATGTGTCAGCGCTTGGGTTAATAGTCGTGCTTGGGACTGATCACCTCATGTACAGGAAATGACCAAGTGGCCAGGGATGGGAATCGATATTTGTACTATTAGAGGTTACATTTGATATGATTTCATGTTGACTGACTGGTGTATTTTCCTCTGTTTATTGATATTTTGAAATTTTAAAAGAATAATTTTCTTGGCCTGATATAGAAAGGATGTTTCATAGATGCATCATCTTATTCTCTTAGAGATTCACAAGTCATGCATATAACATGCCATGTAGTTTCATTAGTAGGATGCCTGCTAATTTGGATCGTGTTGTTTGTGTGCAATGTCGTGTTTGATGTGTTTTAGCATGCCTCTCTAGATAGCATGTTATGCTGATATATTTATCATTCTTGGGTCATTATATGTTGTACTGGCTTAGTTATTAGCTTGTTTTGTTGTTGTGACATGCTTCCACGTTATAGCATGTTGTTGTGTTACTTATTAGGATAACATGTTAAATATGTTTTGATATGTGAAAGGGATACTAAAGTTAAAATGTTAAATGAATGTTGATTGTGTTAAATGGGATCCAAAACCTTGTGATAAGGTGCATAGGCACCTTATCAATTGGTAGGTGGACACCAATATAATTTGGACTTTTAGGATGATTATGTTAATTTCTGAATTGACATTGGTATCGATTAATGAGAGCAAATTTTTCAATCCATGGAGTGTATGGGAGATTCATGAATTGGGAAATGAGGACTCATATTAATTGTGATGACATGATGCCATGTGAAATGCTTATAAATGTGAACGATGTTTGATTTTGATCTGAAATCAAATGGCCAGTTTCCAAAATGTAACAGGACCCATGTAGGTCAATTTGGGAGTGTTTTTATTGAATAACCCATTTGACAGTTTAAAATTTTAATACCTATGTGTTTCTTATTGGGTTGCTTTAAAGAGAACCCATGTTTGTCAAAATGGGATCCTCATAGGTTGCCTTATCTTCATAAATGGAATTTATTTTGATATGTTTCCTAAAAATGATGGAATGTCAACTAAGGTAAATGTTTTAAAAAGTGAGTTTTATGAAACTTTCCTATTCTTCCTTGGGGTGTTTTGAAAATGGTACTTTAATGTTTTGATTAAATATTTTGATGATTAAAGATTCAATGTTATTAAATATAAGAGGATTTTAAATTGAACCGATTGTGTTGTGCACTATTTAAAACCCTCATGTAAAGGCTAGTTCGATCATATATTGATTTTCCTGGGAACATAAGCATGATTACATTCCATAGGAATTCTTCTACTTAGAAATAGCCTTATGTTCGGATTTTGAGCCTAGTGACTTATTTGAAGTGACCCGGTTTAGGTTTGACACTTTTTCTTCATAAGGGGATATCCTGTGGTCTATAGCACCCTCATAAATTAATTTCCTTGCTATAAATTTGACTTTTATCACTCTTGTGCTGTTTTTGGGTGCCATTTTCCTAGGCAGGGCTTCCAGTTTCCAATGACACCATTGTTCAAATGTGTGGTGATGTGTTTCTGGACCTTGTTGCTGGATTGAGCATCGAGTAATTCTCTTTTTCAGCTGGTTATACATGCCTCAGGCATGGTCGACTGCTTTTTTG
The DNA here is from genome assembly GCA_963277665.1 of Viscum album. Lineage (NCBI taxonomy): Eukaryota > Viridiplantae > Streptophyta > Magnoliopsida > Santalales > Viscaceae > Viscum > Viscum album. Next base: position 1,245,640,492 of record OY728152.1, on the reverse strand, counting down.
GTCGTTTAACCCCTGCTTCTTAGTAATGGAGGACATGTTATGGGATCATCCAGAAAAATGGATGTATGAGGAAATATGACTCTGTAATAAGTCTTTTTGTACTGTTGAGTACGGTGTTGGCTCAACTCCATATAGAGTGACATGAGCATTAGTTAATCAGTTTTATTTCAACACATGGAATAGTTCTTGAAAGACCCGGGTGTTTTGACATGCCGATCCTATTGTTAATCTAGCATGCTGGTGAGCAGCTAATATTTTCATGAGATTACATGGGAAATTTTAAGGAGGGTATTGTCACATTGTTTTTGATGAACGTATTGGCAGGTGATGCCGAGCTTTGAGAATAGAGTTTTCCGGTAATGGTTTGATTGATCTTCTTCCTGAAATCAGTTTTCTCTTAGTGTGCTCTTCTGGACACTACGAGCATGTGCCCTATCTTGACCTCATCATAAAGACAATATGATAGCATTGGTATTGTGCCACACTATAGTTTAAATGTTGTTGGGCTTGAGGTGTAGTTGGTATCTGGGTAGTACACGGGATGCATTGATTCTTTGTCTAAATTCATTCTCATGTTGGGGAATGGTTGTTATTAAGGTAGCGTTGTGATGTCTTGACAAGGAATTTTCCCCAGATATTGGGTAAGGACATCATTATTCTTGTAGATGGGTTTGGATTAGTTTTAAAGGAATTTCATTATATAAAGGGTGAAATGGGGTTTTGGGTCTACATCATCATTCCAGGGAAGTATGTAAGACATATTCCGTTGATTGATCGAGATTCAAACTTTTACGTTGACAAGGTCATTTTAATGACCTAAGATATAAGATCTATTTTGGTGTTTAAGCTTTATAGAAATCTTAGGATCCAGTGAAAAAGGCTTATCCATCAAGTTTGAGAAGGGTTAAATGTGGGTCTGGAATTGGGAACAAAACATGTCACTTATAAGAAGAATAAATGTCCTTGGTAGGTCAGTTGTTTTAGTAGTGGTTTCCGATGGCTTCTCAGAGACAAGACGTTTTAAAGGGGGGTATAATGTATAAACTAGTGTTTTTGAACAGGGTTGAAATTATGAATGTTTCTAAAATTATTTTTTGGATTATCAATGGGTCATTATTTTTACACCAAGCTTTGGAATACTATTACAAGTGTTGGATCAATTTTATTTGTTGTTTTTATAACATTGATATAATTTTTGTGGAATAGGGGATGTCGCACAGGTGGCGCACGGTTTGTCTAACGGTGCAGCCAAACCGTGCGTTGTTGAAGTTTTGAGGCAGTGGCTAATGAATGTTTAGTGCACAATTTGTCTAAACATGCAGCATAACTGTGCTATGGGTGTTTCCCAAGATAGTAGCAAATGCACGATCAGCCTATGGTTTGTCTAAACGTGTGAGAAAACCATGCAGGCACCTAAATGAGATCCTTAAATTGTGGATCTCAATCATTTTTCCTTTAGATTGTTTGTTTTTTCTTATATGCGGCCATAACTCGGGATCACGCTCTTTTAAAGGTTGGAGAACCTCTCCCATGAATTTTTTAGGTTATCTGTAGGCTTCTCATGGAGAATCGAAGCTGTATTCTTGAGGTAGGTACATATTCTTCTTCATTATTGTTCCGTTTCTTAGATCTACTTAGATCTACATATCATCTTCTCTCGGTTTCTTAGATCTATGCCCATTATAGGTAAATCTAAGTGTGTGGATGAAAAATATGATGGGTATTGGTCTTGGTCTTGCTAGGAGAAGTGATATAAGGCGGGTTCTTGAAGAATCAACCTGTTTCTTTTGAGGGTTCTTCATTCGTTGTGGTTTCCGTCAAACCCCGAGTTAGTGTCCCAAATCATTAAAAATTTATTTATGAATTTCAGTTTCTTTAAATACGTTAGGAATTTTAGTTTCCTTCATTATGATATGTCAATGAATGACACTTTAAATTTTATTAAATAATTCCTCCCACATGAGATAGGTGAGGAATTGAACTTGTGTTGAGTTTAAGCATGTTTGGATGATTTAGTTAAATTGATGTGATTAAACAGTTTAATGATTTGAATGAGAAGAATGAGTAATAGGGTAATTAATGGTATAATTAATTATCAAGTCATGAGTTGGAATAAGATTGTGTCTTTTACTGATTATTTGGAATATTGAATATTTGACATGTTCGAAAGATAGTTTGAAAACATGTAATAATTAATGGGCGAATTAATTATTACATGTTAAATGGTAAAGGGTTAACTAATTGATGATTGGTTAAAGAGATAAGGTTTAATTAATTAATTGTTGAATAAATTAATTTTTATGCATTAAATTAAGATTGTGAGTTGATTATTTGTTTCCATTGTTGGCCAGGAGTACCTTTTGATGCGTATTAGTTTTCCATCCCTTAAGTGGTCTTGGATGGTTTTTTAGAGATATGATATGTTGTTTCAGTTGGTCACTAAATAAATTGGCTTTGTTCAGTAAATTTTTAGTTGATTATGTTGTGCTTGTAGATTGTTAATGTCCTGGAAAAACCATTGTTTGAGTGGACAGGATTAGATTTGTTACAGAATTTGGATAACTAAATGTTGAGTTATTTATTCATTTTGCCTTCTAAGAATAATTAATTGTTAATTAATTATTAATTAATGATATTTGTAATGGATAATTAAGTGTTGAATTATCTGAAGAGCAATTGGTGATGTTAATTAATTGTTTAATTAATTAATGGATTTGTGTTGTGGTGTTTGACATGGTATTCTACACCAATGATAAATAAATATATATATGATTGATGAATGGGTTGTGAAACAAAGACTAAGGCTCTAAATACTCAGAGGGCGTTAGATATGGAATTATAAACCAATTATAGATGTATATGTATGATTGATAAATGTTTTGTGAGATAGTTAATGATGCTCCAAATACTCATGGGGTGCTAGACATGGCGTTCTACACCCAGCTTGCAAGAGAATATTATTTTATGGGACATGGAATGATTCTCCAAATACCCATGGGTTGTGACAGATGGGATGAAGCTCCAAATACTCATGAGGGTACTAGACATGATGTTCTACACCCATTAATTAACATTGGACTATGGGTCCAATTGTACGTGCATGAAATGTGTTTAATGGTTAACGGAGGGTGTTGTTACATGATGATTTGTGAATAGATTATGAGAATGTTTTCATAATTATTTATGAATTTGGTGAACCACTTTTAGTGGATGGGCTCAGACTTAGTATAAGAAATATTAAATTGAATTACTTATGACTCGTTATCCAAGCCAAAGCAGAAGCTTGGATTCGGTCATTACATGATTACTGAGAAGGTCTTTAGAGACATCTGTGGTGAGTGAATTATTCAGAACATGATGGTCATAGGCTGAATCTCAAGACATTCACAATTTAAAAAGATTTTAATAATTGATTAATGATTATGTAATGATTGTTGAGCATGAATGTCAAATGTATAATGCATGTTCAGACACCAGTTGGGTGCTGAAGCAGGTACTTGGGATTATAGTTACTTGTACTGGTTATTTTATTTTATACATGCCTTTTGGTGTTTTATTTTGTTTATTAAATGTCTAGATTTGGGGAAGACACCAGTGGTCCCAGCCTACTGAGATTTATGTCTCACACCCTACTCGGGCCGCTATTGCCCTGGGTACCCGTGTAGATTCTATTTGGTTACAGGACTATGTTGTTTGCATTTAATTGGGAGTTAGGAGTAGAGGACCGAATAGAGGCTCATGATACTCGAGGAGATCTCCCTTGGGGATTTGAGTATTTATTTATTTATTTCTATATTGGAATGTAAAGCATGCTGTTTTGTTTACTATTTTCTACATTTATATCATTAGCATGTCATGCATGCATCTGCTGTATAATTTGGTGTCGACCGTTTGTTTTCTACAAGATTTATAAAATAAGTTTTCCACTTATTTATCATTTATTATAATGTTTTTGCTATTTATTGCATTTTTCTATTTTTGAACAGTACAATGTGGTTATAGTCTCCCCACTGACTATCATTAGACCCTCTCTACGAGTTGGAAGTCTCTGGAATACTGGGATACATTCTTGAGGTCATGTGGCGACCGGTCCGGCCCCCGGTTCAGGGGTAAGCCAGGATGGGATGTTACAAGGGATTTCTTCGACATAATATATGAAAAAAATTCATTTTTCAGATAAAAGATGTGTTTTTTGAAAAATGAAATTTTAGATCCTTTTAATGGGAATCCCATTTTAAATATAATATTTAACACTTTTATATATTTCATTTTAAAAATTAAACTTATTTTTTAGATGCGGGACATAAAAATTTAGTTTTGATTTTTTTGTGTTTTTTTGATAACAGTAATATTTTGATGAATATTGAAAAATAATAAATTTTAATTGAATTTTTTTTAATCAAAATAATTTATAATGAAAAATAATATAATTCAATGGTTTTGATGTATAATTTGATTTTTTTATTATTTAATCTAATTTTGATAATTGGATGTAATTTTACATTTAAATTGGACATAACGACTTATCAATATTTTTATAGATTTTATTTATAAAAAACATGATTTTTGGAAGTGAAAATGGGTATTAATTTCAAAATAAATAATGTAAATTAAATGTTTATAATTTTGTAAAATAAACTTCATTTTTAGTTTCAGAAAATCAAAATTATCTTAGGAAAAAATGTTTTTTCTAAAAACATTCAATTTTTTATGAATAGTGAAAAATAGTGCGTTATTTTACAAAACTGACTTTTTATTTAAATAGATATATTTATTTAAAATTTATTTTAAAGTCATAATTGATACATAATACCTATATTAGTCCAATTTAATTCATTATAGTCAGTTTATAATAAGATTATACACATAAAATTTTATTGAACTTTTTAACTGCTTTTACCAACTGTCTAGGGACATTTGAAAATTTTCATATAACGTAATATTACCACTTCTATGAATTTAATTAAACAAATCATAGAGACATAGTTTACCTTAGTTTGTAAAATTTTAGTCAATAGGATAAATATTTTTTATTGAATAGTAACTTTTTAATTTTATTTACCATGGTCATAAGTAAATAAGGTATTAAAATATAAAAAGCATATTATAATTACCGTAACGCATGACCTAATTCTATTAGATAAGTGTAGTTCAACCAAAATTAGGATTAGAAATAATATATGATTATTTTTGATCAATTTAGATTAGATTAGGACATTTATTATTATTTTATTTAAAGAAGAGTAAAGGTATTAAATTCAAATTATAATAACTAAAAATTTTTTATACCGGGATATACATAAGATAATTTAGACAATAAATATTCATTATTAAGATAAGAATATTTTATACATCATGGTATTTTATTTATAATTTTTAGACATTAAATAATTTAATTTATTTATGTCACAATGATGATGTAGTCATTACTTTATTGTTAAATGATTAAAATCATTGGTATTATAAATATCAAAATAATTGTAAATAGAGAATTTATTTTCCATCCGAAAATTTTATAGGATAACATGACATGTTAGAGTTGATTTAATGTATTTGTTTTTATTTAATCTTGTTTTTTTGACTAAAATAAATACTAAATAGTTTCAAAATTAACATAAATGGGGTTTTAAGACAAATATCATATTATTAAATTATATAATAATCATAGAAATATAATATACCACCAAACATCTTATATAATGATAGGTGTGCCATTAATGATCCACTATAGGTTATATTGTAATATTATAGTATGGTTATTTACCATGTAATATAAAAATACCAGAAGAAATGGTAAAAGTTAAACAATTTATATAAGAGTTAAATATAAAAGATACGGTTAATATGATATCCTAAACTTTTCTAAAACCTATTGGTTGAGAGGATATAGAACCATCCTAAAATTATCCTCTAAATATATCCATTTTTAGTTATTATAAAAAAATGATTTTATAAAAATTAATATTTTAAACTTTTCTTAAAGTGCCCCTCACCTCCCTTATAGAAGGGTACTTCCCATTCTCTTATATACTCACCTCATAAGTCATTTTTCAAGGATGACCCCTACTAAAATATAATAAAAACTACCCTCAACTAGACCAATATGCTTTACTTTGATCAGAAATCCATTATAAGGATCCCTTCCATTCAAATCAAAAGGAAGAACTCGAATAATAGGTAATTATATTGTCATCTCTTTAAAATTTATTTCTTTTCATCCACTTCCTCTTTCATTGTTGTTTTCATACCAAAAAATTAATTACAGTACCTTCTACATACTCTGATGTTATTATAAATATGGTAAAACCATATTCATTATTCTACTCATTCTATGAATGACAATGTCACCATACATGGGTACGTACAGCTTACCGTCTCTAAGTCGTGGTTTAGTTTGTTATTCAACACATTGTTATATAGATGGGTATAATAATGGGTATAAATGTAATAAATATAACATTTTAATGATTATATATTTTTAATATTCTATCCAATTACACATGATTTCACCATCAATAGAATGATTTCGTCATTCATGAGTACATACGGATTACCGTCTCAAAAATGTGATGAGATTTATTTCCATGTTCACCATTTAATGATGAATATAAAAATTTATATTACTAACATGTATGTAATATATGAAATAATAATTCTAATAGATGTATATATATATATAGTTATTTACCTATATATTATTCACATACATTAATACAATATGATATGAAAATAGAAACAACATCTATGCGTACGTACAGACCACCATATCCATTAAAGGTGTTTCCATTTCACATATCTATTGATAATTATATTTATATTCTGAACATATATGATATATAAATCATGATTTATATTCTGGAAGTATTTAAATCAATTTCTATGTGACACAATCAAGAATAAAAAGTTAAAACACATAAGATAAAGAAAGCGATTATTACCTAAAATGTTACTTTAATATGGAAATTATTATTAAATGGGTAGTATAATTTCCTTAATGAATCATATATGATATCATAAAAATTAACATGGTTATGGTATAATTTAAGGACATACTATTATCATTATACATGAGCTTAAACATCCCACAACTAATGGTATGTAAAAGGTAAGGTGTTATTTCTCAATCTCATTAATATGTAAGATTGTTTTTATGTATGTATTTACTAAGATAAACTTATCATCTTTTTCCATGTTTCGTAAAAATGTTTTCAAAATAATCTTTTTAGTTTTTATGGAAGTGAATCTTTAACTAGATCATCATTTTAAATGTTTTAATGATTCATTTTTCTAAATCAATTTAATTAATGTCAATGTTTTTAAAATTATTTTAAGGATTAATTCATATGGACATAATTATTTAAGAATGTTAATTCCTATTAAATTATTCAATGTGGTAAGGGAAACTTTTACTAAATAAATCCCTTTTAAATGTCTACCATTATAAATTGCGAGACTTCTAAATGATTTCATGAAAAAAATGAAATTTATCTCAAAGGTTTTTACTAATTATTTTAAACTACATCAACATCTTTTTTGATATTATTCTCGATTGAGGATGATGTATAATAAATACAATCTTCAATATATTATTGAATGAGTTATAATATGTTTGACTCTGATTGTTTTATTATTATTACACTTAAAATATATGATTAACGTAATGAAATTTCATATGCATGTTTTAAAAAGAATGTTTATGTTATGTTTCAACATTTTCATATGATGAATGCATTTGAAATAGTATGTGATGGGTTTAGACATATATAAATCATCAATGCATTAGTAGGTCTCTTGAGACAAACTAGTGTCTTGGCACAAGTCATTGAAAACATATTATTTTTATTCTTTAAATGAGGTGTTGACTATGTGGGTATGATGTCCAACATTATGCATTCCATACATATGAAATTAGATGTTGATATTAAATGTGATTATTAAACTAGTAGAATATCTCTATGAATTAGAAAAGAAATTTTGTTATTTATTATTGTCATATCATACTGAATTTTTTGTTTAAAAGGATTGGTGTTTAGTATTATATATTTCCTTCAATTTCTACCCTTATTTATAAAAGTTTCCGCTAAATTTTAACCCTTACTGAGAATCTGAGCTCACCATTTTCTTATGTTTTATTTTCCCATGATTTCATGATGTGTATTATGATTGATATTCAAGTTTAATCTAAGGAAATAATGGCTCTCTAAAGGGATTATTTATGATGTGATTTATGTTATATTTTTTAACATAATGTTTGTATATTTAATCTATTTTTCAAGACTGTTAAACTAATCAGCCCTTCAGGACATGATTCCATGTAATCATGGTAATAAATTAAAATAATGCACTGGCTCCAGGAATCTGGGGTTAGGGTGATACAGTTTGTATCAGAATATGATTAGCAATAACCTTGGAATGTAAATTTAAAAAAACTCTTATTATATCAAATTACCCTAAGTTAAACATTAAGGATTAGTATAAATGAACTTCCTGGAATTTTGGAAATGTAAATAATTTTTGAATTTTTATGCAATAAATCCATGTCTACATACAAGTAGGTTGAGGTGGCTCTGGAATAAAGGTATCTAGCAGTAAAACCTGACAACCCTATTTGGAGTTATACTCAAATGGGAACTGGTTCAGGAAAATGGGCCTTGCTGCACTCATGGTTACGACACTCCTGGTGGATATTCATAGGATAATTGAAATTTTATTTACAAACTTTTATAGATGATTTATTAGTAAATACGTTAGAAAAGAAACCCTTTTATGAGAATAAACGTGTGAAAATATTCAATTAATGTTGAATTTTTTTCATTTTTTTTGGATTATACAATATGATATGATCTCAACCAGTGTGTGTCATCATTTAGAAATGGCGCCCAATAGAGGGAATGAAAACTCTAGCAATACGAATAATCCAAAGAGTAAGAAAGATCACATCTTTCACGATTTTGATCAAACATTTTTAAGGGAAGTATCCTCCCATGTAATATCATTATTTGAGAAAAGTTTTTCATCTTTTAATAAGTTAAATATACATTTCACTATGTGCAATGGATTTTAAGGGATGAAATAGAATAAGAGGATGACAGAGAGAAAGATAGATAAAGGTAATAAGGGAATAACAAATTTTCCCATATTTGATAACTATGGAAAGAATCACACTAGGAACTTCTTGAAAGGAATGTGAGTTTGTTATAAGTGTGGAGAAAAATTCCACCATGATCATGATTGAAAGGTTAATAAAAACGTTTCAAATGTACAATTCTTCATCTGCATGGAGTTGGGACACTACACGATTCAATGTCCCAATCATCAGAGTATACCACGTATGATGGTATTGGAAAATAATCATGTTATGAGACTACCAATGATGAAGAGGAATGATTCATGATCTTTTTTTTAATTAATATTATCATTTTAGTGTTATATTAATGATATACAAGTTATATAAGTTATATAGTATATAAAGATTGTACTAAAATACAATTTCATTAAGGATTCGAAATTTTGTGGTACTAAGAATAGTGACCCAATAACATGTTAAACATGCTGAAAAATATATGGTTGAGTGAATGATACACCTTAAAATAGTATATAGGTAGAGTTAATTATTTTTGAATAAGATATAATCGAATTGGATCAAGTATATTAGGTATTATTGAGTTGGAAAAATTAATGGTTAATCTATTCCATCATTTTTGGAGACTGCATCATTTTTTTTTTGAATTGAATGAGTATATCCAGTATTCTATTTATTACAAATGGAATAAGGAAGTAAATACCTATTCAAATAATGTTATATGGTATTTCAGGTTTTTACCATGTTTTAATAAAATACATTATGAAGGTATTAACAACTTTTCATGTGATAAAATAGAACTTCATTATGTTATCTTTGCTTTCCTTATAAATTTTGGATGGTGAGTTTGGAAAGAAGTATTTTGGATAAGTCTAAAGGTTTGAATGGATTATGTTGATCATTGGATACTATTTTTAAAGATTAACTCTTTTTAGAAGATTATTTTTGTTTTGTTATAAAATGGAAAACCTAGAGGTCGTGTAATAACCAGCCATATTTGGCAAGGCTGTGAGACTTGAACCCACAACCAAAGGGCGACAATGGTGAATCACCCACCACTAGCCAACGTGATTTCCTAGTTTGTATAATATAGTTTTTTTAAATGTTCTAATAGATGAAATATAAATTCAATATTTTGAAACCCTATATGATTTGGATAAAAAAATATTTTTTGATTTCAATTATCTTTTAGTGTGAAAGATGAGTTTGTGGTAGAAATTTGGTAAAGGATAGAACTCTACAAGGAAATTATTCTTTTTTTATTTTTCCAAAGACATTTTATCTGCTAAAACCATCTCAAATATCCATCCAAATAACCTCACGTAGAGATAGATGCCATAAATTGATCAGAACGCCAACCTATGGAGTCATTTTTGTCAAATAAAAAAAATCACTCGAAGAAGATGTTATTATTTCATCACTTATTTCAATTTTTCTTTCATCTCCACTTCATCTTTAATTGTTGTTTCAATACAAAAACAATAACTCTGTTAATGTATACATACTTTGATGTCATTATAAATTTATTTGAAGAATATTCATTATTCTATACATCTTATGAATGAAGATGTCACCATACGTGTGTAAGTACGACTTACCGTCTCCATGCCGTTGTGTGGTTTATTATTCAAATAATTTTTTTTGATGGTTATAATAATGAGTATAATTGATGTAAATAATAAATAAAACATGGTAATGATTCTGTATATATAATATACAATCCAATTAATCATTATTTCTCCATCAATTTAATGATATTGTTGTTCTAGAGTATGTATGACTTACTGTCTCCACAATGCATTGAGATTCATTTCCACATTCACAATTTATTGATGATAATAAAAATACATATTATTAATAATTATGTAATATATGAAATAATAAATATAATTGATATATATATCTATATATATATTTACAAATATCTTATTCACTTCCTTCTATTCAATAAGATATGAAAACAGAAACAACGTCCATGCGTACGTACAAACTACCATCTCCATTAATGGGGATTCAATTTCATATATATTTATCAATTATACATATTTATATTCTGAATATATATGAAATATAAATGAGGTTTTATATCTTGGATGTACTTAAATCATTATCTATTTGACACGATCATAAATAACCAGTTAAAAACTTACCATAAAGAAGGCGATTATTACCCAAAATGTTACATTGACATTGAAATTATTATTAAATGTGTAGTATAAAGTCATAAATGAGTCATATATGATATCATAAATTTTAATATGGTTCAGTTATAACTTAATGAAATACTATGGACATTATACAATAGGTTAATCATACCCTCGACTAATGGAAAGTACATGGTAAGGGTTAATTCCTCAATCTCACTACTATCTGAGATTTTTTGTGTGTATGTCTTTACAAGGACATATTTTTCATCTTTTTGCATGGGTTATAAAAATGTTTTCCAAAGGAAAATTTTAATTTTATATGGAAGGGACAATTTAACTAGAACTTCATTTTAAATGTTTTAATGAATATTTTGATAAATCTCTTTAATTAAAGTCCATGTATTGAAAGGGATTTTAAGGATTTATTCATATTGAAATAATTTTTTTAAAATGTTAATTCCCTTTAATAGTATAAAAGTGGTAATGGAAACAATGATTGAAAAATATATTTTCAAATACTTCCTTTATAAATTGGGATAAATCTAAATGATTTCTTGAAAAATGATATTTCTTTCAAAGTGTCTTACTAAATATTTGAAACTATATCAACATCCTTTTTGGATATTATTATTTATTGAGGTTGATTAATAATAAATACAATCTTCAATGTATTATTGAATGAGTTATGATATTTTTGACTCTGATTGTTCAATTTTTTCACCAATTATAATTTTTTGTTAATGAATTGACATTTCTTATTCTAGTTTTAATACTAATGTTTATGTTATGTTTCAGAATTTTCATATGAGGAATGCATTGGACTTAATATGTGATATGTGAAACTTGCTATACCTCATTGATGCATCAGCAGGTATAATGAGACAAACTAGTGTATTGGCACAAGACCTTGACAAAATATTATTTTTAGTCTTGGCATGAGTACTTGGATATTGGGTTATAACGTCTGACATTATACATTCCATTATAATGAAATTATGTATTGATATTACATTGTATTATTCGAATTGTAGAATATCCAACTGAATAAGTAAATTTATTTTTTATTTTTTTATATATTCACAATTATGCAAAAGATTAAGTTTAAAAGGCTTGGGATTTAGTCTTATATATTACCTTCAATGTTTATTCTTATTTATAAAAGATACGACATTATTTTTACACTTACATAGTATCTGAACTCACCCCATTATTATGTTTTATTTTACATGGATTCCAAGAAGTGTATTATGATTGATATAAAGGGTTACTATAATAGAATAATGGCGTTCTCAATGGATTATTTATCTTTTGTTGTATTTTAGAAAGTGTAACGTAACCTTCTTCCTGTAATTTACTTTCCCAGAATGTTAAATAAATTGTTTACATTAGGACATGATTCCATATAATCATTCAAATGCCTTAAAATAATGCACCGACTTAGGGAATCTAGAGTCAGGGAGTAACAACCCATCCCTCTGAGATGTGATTTTTATATGATAATATATTGTCAAAAATGATGTATTAGAAGGCATTTAATGAATCCTAGAAATTGAAATTTGAAATTTTCTTTCATTAATTTTTAGCTACACATAAGGGTCTTTGAGTTGTAGGTATGTATAGTTAAAATGACATTATATAGTTTAATGGGGGTTGGATTTACCCAACATGATCTCCTTATGGATGCCAAATTATTGATTACATGGATTATAATTATTTAAGCTGTCAATTATTTAATAATTGGGGAAAACTATTATGAATTATGACTATTATAGATATGGATGCCATATTCTGACTAGTTTTCATTATGATGTCAATTTCAACCTCCACATACAAAATTTAGAAATTAAATTGGATTCTATGATTGGGGAATTGAATTATCAAACTACTGGTCATGTAAAAGGGTTTCCCATACATACATGTATTCCATATATGGTAAGAATTACTATGGTTCATAAACTCATACCTAAATTAATGAGTTACTTCTAGTACTATGATGATTCCATTTCAATAATACTATATCAAAAATTTATTCTTCATCTATCACTAGTTGTTTTATGTTTATGACATTATTCACTCAGGCTATATGGATATGGTCTCCAAGGATGTAAGGGAATATTTCAATCACGTACACTAGTTTTTTTATTTTACATGATGTTTTCTATAGGTATTTTCATCATTGATAAATAATTTTTTTATTTTCCCCATTTTTTGTTCAACTTATATTAATGAAAATCATGTATAATATGAGTTAGAATAAAAAAAATCATATAGATCAGTGTATCAGTAAAAATAGTAAATTATTTTAATTCAATAATATTTATTAATCATAGATTCACATCAAGATAATGTGTTTCATTGGATAATAGTTTGGAACCCTATTGTGATAGGATATTAATGATGAAAGATTAATATTGGCATAATAAAAAATTCACTCAATTTTTTGGCTGGTTTCAAATGGGGATAATTTTTAGAATAATTAACACCCAAAAGATACGAAATCCATGATATAGTCCTTAACTCTAAAGGAAGCTTGTTAGTATCCATTTTTCAAATGACAAAAATGGAATCAAAAATAATAGTTATTTCCTAGTCATCCTCATGGGACCCCATTCGGGGGAATTATTTACTCTGATAGGACATAATTATTAAATCAAGATATATTCATGATTACATCAATAATATTAGTTTGTTAAAGGGTGACATAAATTAGTGATTTAAATGAAACATCATCAATAGTAGAAAACTCATGATTTTTGGCTGATCTAACTGTTTCCCCTATTAATTTGTGATTATTTAATTTAATTATTTATAGATGGGATCTATGGGGTTCATTTTTTCTCAATAGTGTTGCGATTTTTCTATAATAGGAGTTGATCCTTTTAAATTATTCCTATATATCTTGTCAAAATTTGAATTAAAAACAATATAGTTCGATTCAATGGTTGATCCATGCACCTCAATTAGAGGCCCACAATATTGGAACATTCACTATGGTAATGTTTGGATCATTCTATATCACTAAAATATCATGATTCTTTCTTGGGGTGAGAAAAAATATAAAATGGATGATCAATCACCTTTCATGAACACCATTATTTTTAAATATTTTATTATGATAATAACGTATTTATCAAATTAATTTTTGTTCATAATTATACCTCATATGGTTTCAAATATATTCATTTTCATTTAAGTATAATTAATAATTAATAATTTAAATTTATACATACTTAAAAAATAAATATTTTATAATTATTTTTGTTCTATTCATAAAAGTCATCCCAAAATCTAGGTGATAACTAATAAATAGTAATATTATTACCAAATAACCCTGTTCATTTATACATGTAATTATGGGATTCAAAATTTATGGAATAAATATTATTTTTTTAATAATAAATCCATCATCAAATATCATGATGTTATATGGGATATTTTTTGATATATTTCAGGGAAATGTTCATGATGGTTGAATGTTGTTTCCATTTATGACACCATTATAAAATATAATAATTTTTTTGACATGGGAAATTTAAAAATATCCATTTCATGACCATTAATATTATTATAACTATTATAAAAAATTTCTGAAGAATATCATATGTTGTTGAGTGGTGGGTATGCGATTTTTCATAAGGAAATCGTTCAAAAAAGGAAAAATAATAATAATAAAATAATACATTAGTGTGATTCATTCATCACACATCAATGCTTTTTGAGAATCGTTTTGGATATTATATAACGAGAGACATCACTTTTGTTAGGAGAATTTCATTGAATTTTATTTATTATAATGTAATGTATATTAGATATCAGTTTCATTTTTAGATTTATTAGTTATACATAACATACAAATTTACCATAAGACCTCATCATCATTTCAACCAAATCATGTGGCCCTTTTTATTATTTATTAATTTCTATATAAGGGTGGAGAATGTAGATTGCTTGAAATCCAAAGGAAATGATTATTTATATAGGTTAGAGGACATTCTAAGTTTTAATTTTTATCTTTATATTGAGGGAAAAATTAAATTTAATGAAAAAATCATGTGAGGTGAATATTGAAAATGAATTGTGAAATAAAAATAAAACAATGAGGTGGAATAATAAAATGAAATGATAAAATAAAAAATAAGAGGTTGAGCTGTCTCTTTTAAATGGTATGCGATTAGGAACTTCTCATATACGAGGATATAATAATTAATTTAACATTTTACAAATTTATTTTTTTGTAATTATATTTATATTATTTAAATGTTAAAATCCTTTGTAGAATTTTGAGATGTCATAAATACAGAAATGTAATGATTAATATGTGGGGAGATTTAAAACATATATATAACCACATAATACAAAATATTGATATTCATTAATAAATATAATTTAATTGAGATTTATTCAAATATATTATTGATTTAGTTACATTGTAATTTTTATAATGGTAGAAAAAATTATCATAAAGAGATTATTTATGTTGAGATACTTATCAAAATATTACCTAGTTATATATTAATATTTATTGATTTTTATGGTCTCTTAGTGATTAATTAACATAATGAAATAAAGGCTAAAGCATTAAAAAATATCCAAATATGATATGTTTGTTTCTATTGATAAGATAAGTACTAATGAAATTAATGAGGGCCATGTGAAAATACATCTGGAGTGGTTTAATTGTGATTTACATCGTGATATTTGTGTTGAACAATGCCATTCACTCATATAACCTAATAAATGCTTTCATTTAAATAAATATCATTTGAGACCACACTATTATGTCCTTCAACCACAATGAACAGTCGATATTAACATGAGATTATACAAATGATCATATTAATTGAAAAATTAATGAAAACCACATCACCATATATATATATATTATTATTCTACCCAAGATCATTAGTTCTTAGAGAAATTTATTTGGTGAGGATCTTTGTTGAATAGTCCAAAACCAGTTCTTCCCCTACATCATTTCATTGATGACTTTATGTTTATAATTTCAACCCCCTCAGACGCTCATAGATTAAATTAGTGGGTCACTCTCATTATTTAATCAGTGATATATATAAATGGACAAGGTGTTTTTGATTAACCTACATTCAATTTATTAATCATTATTTATTTGTGAATCTATGTAGCCTATATTAGTTTGGAAAATTAAATGTTTTAATATTAGTATAATTAATAATTAAATAAGTATAAACATAATTCATTAATTAAATAATGTAACAAACCATAGGAAAAATGTGATTTTTTAAAAAAAAAACATGAGATAAAAGGTACAATGATCTTCCACTTACAAACTATTAAATATATCCAAAAACCTGATAGACCTTCTATATTTTTTAGTCCCAAATCCTTAAAACTAGAAATTACCAAATTATATTCCATATAAATTATCAAAAAATGTATACCCTCCCATAAATATCATTTTTAGACAACATCAATAACATATCTAATTATCAATTCTTAATAAATATATTACATCATCTACAAGGTTTTACCTAGAACTCATTACATTCTTCTTTCAATTAGATTATTTAACTAATGAGAGTATTTATAAATTATTAAACTTCCTTATCCTCAATGGAAACAATGGAATCTATATGTGACAAAATTATTCATATTAACTATCTAGTAATATTTAAAAACTAATTATTAAGGTTTTTAAAATTATAATTGTTCTTAATTTATTTATTTTTATTTTTCATTTAATGATGGGTGTTTGGATGAATAATTTTATTATTTAAATCATTTATTAATGATTAATACATGATAAAAAAATATATCTTAATAATTAAACTTTGGTTAGAATAAATCTAATGAAAGTGACCA
Organism: Viscum album; assembly: GCA_963277665.1. Taxonomy (NCBI): domain Eukaryota; kingdom Viridiplantae; phylum Streptophyta; class Magnoliopsida; order Santalales; family Viscaceae; genus Viscum; species Viscum album. Next base: position 1,245,623,425 of record OY728152.1, on the reverse strand, counting down.
AAAAATTCAAAAATAGATAGGGAATAAATACATATTACTATTGTAGGTGTTCATACGTAATAACCATGGATACAAGCACTGCTGATAATAATAGTCCATAAAAAAAATTATATGATTACTCATTCTACCATTGGATACAAAAAAAATTAGATTAATCCATCCTATATAAATATGATTTAAAAACGATGATATTTTTTGGACTTCCTCAAAAATATAAAAACACATAACTATGGAGTATTCTGATGCATTGTGAAACTTTCTGATTTTATAATATATCCAATAGCGTAGTAAGCTATATTCGCTTTAATTTTCCATGAAGTGATAATTATTTGGAATAGATATTGTACTTTTTGGGACATTATATCACAACATGTGATGAATTGGAAAAACCTTTTTTACCAAGCTCTATTCCCTCACATTGGATGTTTAGATTTAGGTAATTATTCGACATTTAAATTAATTTAACTGTGATTCCCAATAGATAGAATAAGATATTTTTATTTTTATTTTTGATAATTATTTTTTCATGCTATTTATATTTGGATACAAATCAAAATATTCAATTAATGTAATTAACAATGTAACAATTCCATAGTGGATGATGAGGATGTGGATTAACTGATGAAAAAATTGGACGGGGGGTGCCATAGACCTCTAGGATGGATTGAATGAAATATATTTACAATGAAAACATAAGAAATAAATCACCATGGAGTGCTTGGATATATTCTTTCTTTAAAATATTGTTATCATGGATCAAATAACTTCCTAATAAAATGTTTAGGGATATATAAAAAATGATCTAAAGGATGAATCATGGTATTTCAATGTATTAATCTAAAAAAATTATTTTCATGTAGGTAAAAATGTATGAAATCATACAGAAATATTTTGGGAATAAATTTAGGCTACTCTTATGAACACACACACATATATTTTAATTAAATTTTATTCGATGTAAAAAACCCAAAAAACAGGATATTGAATTAATAATGATAAAGAAGAAAAAATTGAAGTGTTGATAATGTGTGTGGAGAATATAGATGATGAAAATGAATCATAGGAACCACCATTACAAACAAACTGTGAAAAAAAAATTGATGTACCCAAGGGTAGGGAACACTGAGAAATAAAATTTTATATTTCACGATCATTTTTAAAATTTCATATCTACATCCCATTTAATGATTAAAAATCCTAAATTATGAAATAAACATGTTTCAAGGATGATATGATGTCAAATTAGAAACTTTTGGTGAAAACATGCACAATTCGACTCACATGGCAGTGTTGCATTATTTTTTTAATGTTTATTTGAAAATATATCCTGAACCAAATAGGATATAAATTCTTTTAAATGTGGGTTCAAACAAAATTTGGAAGGAAGAATGATTTCTAGGTTCTAGTACAATAATATTTTCATAAAATATATTCAATAGAATTTAGTGGTAGGGGAAAATGAACATAGTATTTTTAGTTCAAATGGATGATTCCAAATTATATTACCTTTGAGGGGATATTGAATATTACATAATAAGACTCAATTAATTATATTTCTTAGTGGATTTACTATTGATGACAATTTATGAATATATGACTACTATAATTTTTGGAATAACATTTTTGATACTAGAAAAATATTAATTTCAATGAAAAATAGAGTACCATTTTTTATATTTGGTAGAAAATAATTATGCCATAATAATCAAAAGACAATAATGAATTATGATGTAAAAAATAATCAGGATCTTGTAGAGAATCAAAAATCCAATTGTTGTGTTCTTGTAGTGCATAATTAAATTAATGAGTTATATACTATAATTTAAGATCACTTTCAACGATGTTGTGAATAAAATTAATAATAGTGAAGGAATTAAAGGGGAAGTGATTATATTATGTTTGAAAAGGTCCAGAAGGTATTAATGTTACATGGGCTTCGATTTTACTAAATAATAATTCCATGTATATTCATAATGATGTTGGAGTTGGTTCATCCCATGGTAAAAATTTAGTGATTCCAAGGCAAGTACCGAGGATAAAATCCATTAAATTATGATATCTAATTTCACTTATATAACCTTACATGGTATAATCATTCTTGAATCATAACACCATAGTTAAAAATTTATTGTTTTTATTATAAAAATAATCAAAATATCGTCCTACAAGAAACATGAATTTTTAAATTTTTTAAATTTTATTCCTCTTGTACATATGCACCATCCCCAAAATAATTTTAAAAATCATTTAAAAGGTTATTGTATGTTAATTATCTTCATTACATTATTTTAATCCATCATGGAATCACATGGTAGAATGAAAAGAAGTTGTAGGTAAAATAGGATTAATGACGTTACCATTTAAATGATGGAATGTCATATTACATCATGATTTCGGAGAAGAGATATTTTGAACAACCCAAAGAGGATGCATCATCGAAAATGGGTGTCAGAGTTTAAAATATGTATTTTTATATTATAATATCCATAAAAAAAATTTATAATGATTATAAATTCCCTTGAAATATCCTTCCATGAATTCATACTTTAATCAACTTGTTTGGGATATTTAAAGTTTTGTGATGCCCTTAAATTTACCTTTTCAAGTTTTTTTCTGAAACAATAAATGATAACTTATTTAAGAACAAATACAAATTTGACTATTGTGGATATAGATTTGTTGAGTCATTATTTATGTGTACTGGATAATATTTCTAAATTATATATACCATAGATTTTATCATCCACAAATTTATGATATTTTGGTTAATTTATTATTTATTTGTAAACATAATATGTCCAATTACTTTTTGTGGTATTTATCATTAGTTAATATCTTGTGTTTTCTCTATCAAGAACAATTATTACATTTCTTCATAGATGTGATTTAATGATGAAATTTTTTATAATACTATCAAATATTTTTTATTATTCATTTTAAATTGTTCCAACCTTATATTAAAAATTTTATACCATTATATTCTATAAACATCCTTAATTGGAAAGATACATATCAAAATCTTATTTTTATCTACCGTACTATAAATAAGATTTCCATGATTATAAATAATGGGTGTTGGGGATATGGTTTCACGGTGAATGGGATGTGTCTATCAAAAGGGATATTTTTGGGGGAGAATTATATAGATATTTGGGGTGAGGGATAATGATATACATATTTCATATACATTTAATTAAAATTTCAAACAAATTATATTGAAAAAAACGATACTACTAGGAAAATTTAAAATATTTCAATTTTAAGTTGTATTAATATTATCTGTATTATAAATTCTTTTCAGATGATATAATTTAGGTTTTTATTGTTTCTGTGTGATTTTAAAATGATTTTTTTTTGGAAAAAATAAAGGAAATAAATACTATTTTTTATAGAATATAATGGGGTTAATAATTCCATACACATATTTTCTTCACAATATTTCATTGAGATACTGGGGAATCATTGAAATCACATTTATAGATGATATTCCGAATGATATACTTTTCATTACCTTTAAATGAACCTTATATGTAACCACTTTTTTTTATCATTACTCAATTTACATAAAATATTTATCTAACAAAAATCCATAGATTTCTTTTATCCTAATTTTCAATCCCTCAAGAATATTCTAGACTTTTTATCAATGTTGTGGACAATATTGATGTATTGAAAAAGTATTTTGAAATATATACATCAATGAAAGGTAAAAAAATTATGGGGGGTTTGATAAATAAATTATATTACGACATTTTTATTATTGAAATATATTAGTTTCTATAATTTAATTGACATTCATTCCAAAATTCGATGTTGGGGATATATTTTCCAAATTAACATAGGATAAAATAAAAAATGAAAATAAGATATACTATAATGAATTAATTATTAAGGATTTATGTAGAGATATAGGAAAAATGACTAATATATCTGGAGGATTATTATACAAGAATATTGATGACAAAGGAGGCTAATACATAAAGAAATTTCCATGTACATTCTGTATATTATTAATGATGTTACTATTAATCCTTACAAGATTACAAGACCTGAGAAAAAACACTTGGAGTGAATTCATGAATATTCACAGCATGATATGTGTCTAACATATTGTGTTTCCCCATATTACAACATGAAGGCTATAAGATACGTAAATTTCAATGGACAGTATGCCATTATTATATTGAACCACTATAAACAATCAATTTAATCATGGTAGGATACTAATGATCAAATTTATATATGAATTAACAAAAATATTTAAACTATTGAGTAATATAAATAGTAGGGAAGTATAATTCTAGAAGGGTTCATTAATTTAGAGACAAATTTCTTTGGTAATGTGATGCATTTTTTGGCTCAATAACTAGATTATCCCCTACCAAATCTCAGTCATTATTTTATTTTCTTCATTACTTAATTCTTACTCACTCATTGGTAACATTAGGGATAAATTCCATATTTTTCGTGGTAATATAGATATAAGGTGAAGTTTATTTTTATTTTCCACATCATATTTTTTCATTTTTGGTTTCCCGCAATTCAAATTATTTTATATTGATTTTTGATTTATCTAGAAGAACCACATGCATATAAATATTAAATATATTTTTTATGAAAAATAGGTACCCAACATTAGGTAGGAGCATCGAATGGTTTATGATAAATATTATTATGGAAATAATCCTGAAAAAATAAATTATTAATTATATAATGTAATAGACCATAGTAAACGGTTTATTTCTATATTAAATATGGGATACCATTTCTAAGGAACAATCTCTCATTAATATTGAAAATAATAATGAACAAAAATATTATTCATATATTTTCATCTAAAAAACCATGAAACATTAAATCACTAGAATGTTTTTAAAATTTATTTTAAATACCTATATGTTCCTTTATCAATATATCTAATTGAAAAACATAAATAAAATATCAAATATTAAAATAATAGAATATTAATTGAAACATGACTTTAGTTAGAACTCAAAGTCTCAACTGTATATATAAATATTATAGTTTCATTAATTTGAGTTATTATAAATTTTTATATTTGTACACACTTGAATGAAACTGTTGATTCTATATAGGCTATAAAATTAATGTAGTTGTTACCATTCATAATTTAAAATGATTTTCTTATTTTTTTAATTTTAATTTATTTATTTAATTTATATTAAATTCACTTTTTTGTTGTTTTTTATGGAATCTGATATTCGAAACATTTATCCATGATTTCCAAATGATACCAAAGTAAAATGGTATCCTTAATATTGATCCTAATATGGATTAATTATGATAGAAAAATATGGAATGAAAATATGGATAAACCAAAACAATATGTATCTTATAGTTTTTTTTCATACATTATTACCTGAGATACAAGTACATGATAAATATGGAATACTGTCGTGAAGTTTAAAATCATATTCTTAAGACAAATGATACCAAAAATATGAGATCCATCTTTCAAAAATTCTAATTATTTGAAAAATTGTGATATTTTATAAACGACATCATGAATAATGAAACAAACATCTTCGTATTATATTGATCCTATATAAAACTTTACAATTTTATAAAATGTATAGAAATCTTGTAACACATCTTGTATTTTAATTTTCCTGAAGAGAACATGAATGTGGATGGATATAGATCATTCTAGAACATTACATCAAAAAATGGGATGAGTTGAAAATACCCTTTATCATAAGGATTTTTCATCCCTCTATGTACATCGATATTAGTGAAATATTATAAATTTATATCAGAAAGATGATGACACTAGTGAGGGATCATTTGATTGTTTAAATGATTTAGTTAGAAAACTATTCATTCATGGTATGGATATTTCATAACTGATACAACATTCCATTATTGTACTAAATTCTTTGACAGTTAAATAAATGATGATGTGGCCGCTGGGTCATTGAATTAGAATTTGTTATGGGGTAAGTATAATCATCAAGATGGGATAGAATTAAATATAATTAAATTCAAAACTAAATTAATAAATAAATAGTTTCCCAAATTTTAAATAATAATAAATTGAATAATGTGAAAATAAATGATCTGAAAAATATATATACTATGCCTAGACAACAAATACAATGAAAATTATGATGTAAATAAGTAGTCCATTATAGTGAATATAAAATATAAAACTAATATATAGATTCTAAATAAAAAACTACAAAGTCCTTATTACCAACATAGGGGTCAATTTTTATATATTTATTATCAACCATAATTGCATATACATGTTCATACACTAGATGAGAATTTTTGTACATACATGTCATAATATAGTTCTACTATTAATGAAATAAATTTATATTGAAATTTTTATGAAGTGGAAAAAAGAGCTCAATATAGATTTCAGGTATTTTAGTTATCGCAGTTACACCTATATTTTCATGTATGAAAAAAATTAAATGAAATATATGGATATATAATTCAGAGTATTTTATGCCACTAAGAAGACCCCCACATAATGATTTTATGAAAATTATGAGTAGTAATGGAAATAAAACATATATATGATATAAATTCAAGGAAGATAATTAATAATAAAAATATAATATTTGAATTATTAAGGATAATTGAAAAAATAAATATTAAATAGAAGATCAAAATTATATAAACTGAGGTTACCATTTTCAGATTTGTTTTTCCATGGGAAAATTGGCATATAAAAAATTAAATATCATAAAAAATATTAGATGTTCTAATGAAAATTCCATTTTTTTGTGTACCTATAAAACATGATGAATTTCATCAACTTCATGAAAAATACAATTGGAAAAAATTAAAAAATGGATTAAATTAGAACCAAAATGCTCACATACGAGTGTTAGGGTATTATTTTTAATGACTTAATGAAAATACAGTAGTACCAAGGAACATTTTTTATTCCTATTAATATTGTGTAATAAATGATTGGTAAAGAACATTGCGATCATTATATAATAGTTAACATTATTAAATATTGTATATTCAAAAGTTATATATTATATAAGAAAAAGCTAATTGGTGTTTCAATCCTATAGGATGATTCCACATTATATTACCCATAATGGGTATCAAATATATCATTGTAATAGTAGAAAAGCATTATTTCCAAGTTGATATAATATTAAATTACATTAAATAATTGAGGAGAAATTTAATATTGTGAATAAAATTTTTTCTACTATAATATCATAAATTATAAGGAAAATATAGAACTATGTATTATATTTTATAGAAATACATTATTTTTCAACATTCAACATCCAATGAATAATACTAATGAAAAATATGATGATTAAGTTGTATAGTAAAACATACCCAAAATTTAGGATGTTGTAGTGGATTATGAATTGTAGTTGTAGAAACAAAAAAAACACATTCATTGAGGATGTGCTAAAAATAAGTATATACATTGTGAAGACACTATATGGAAAATAGATTCATCCATGTTTAAAAAGTCCCATCCGATATGAAATGCACTTAAAGATACTTTTTTTTGTTTTATTAAAAAATTATCTCATTATGTTTTATGATGGAGGTTGAGTAGGTGAATCCCATAGGAAAAGTTACTTTATATATGAGGAAGAACACTAGATGACATATATGGATATGTCACAAATGATAAATGTTTTAAATCCAATACAGCTTCAATCAACCAAATCCCACATCTCCATAGTTAATACATCATGGTAATGATAATGATAGTAAATAAAATTAATCTCTGTGTAAAACCTATTTATATTTATTTATAAATTTATTTTCCCTTGTACAAGCACACGCACAGCTAAATATTTTTTAATATCAATTAAAATGTACCCATATGTTTACTAGAATGTTATTATTTTTCAGACCCCTCATGGAATTAAAAAAAAGAATGAAAAGTTGTTGGGAGAAAACTGGTCATATTGAAACAACAACTAATACCATTAATGGATCATTTACATCATAAAACAAGATCTATTACAACATTCACAACCAATGGATGATGCTTTATAAAAAAATCTATTATGTGTTTCTATTCAATATTTCCAATAAAAACCCAACATTAATTTGGTTTTTAGTTATTTTAATTTCCAATTACAACCCCCTCAATGAATTATAACATTAACATGATTATAAAGGAGATATAAATTATTCAGTACAATGACAAATCCAATAATTCGTATTTCATTTTCTATTAATTAGAATGATTTTTTGGAACAAAGTTATAAAAAATGATAGGGTTATATTTGATGAGTCATTCTATATTGAAAATGATTAATTTTTGTAAATGAAATTTATCTATTTTCATCCATAAATGAATTTATTATAAATTTTTTAATTAATTATATTATTTTGTGAATAATTTGACCAATTTTATTTAGCCTATTTTTCATTAGTTGCTCTCTAGTGTCTTTTCCATCAAGAATAATATTTTCATTTATCCAATGATATGATTTTATGAAGGAATATTTTATAAGATTGAGGAAAATGTTTTATTATCCCATTATCATTGTTCTGATCAAACATTAGGATTTATTATGAAAATATAATCTATGATTGTCCTTTATTGATAATATCTATTAAATAATATGATATGTATACATTCCTATCAATATATAAATTATTTTTAATTATTATAAAATGGGGTGTTGGTGAGATAGTTCTATGGTGGAATGAATTTGTGTATTAAAATGGTTATACATGGGTATCAATCTATGGATTTTTCGAGGGAAGGATGTTGATTTTAATAGATTTTATTCATTTAATTACCTCTTGCAAAAAACATTATATTATAAAATATTTTTTCCCTATGGAATTTTAAAATATTGAGTCAATAAGGTTTTCCTTATGATTTTTCCATTCTATCTTGTTTTGAAAATCACAAACACATTATACTTAAGCAAATTTATATTTTACCTCCATAAGGAAAATTTTCTTCTATAAGGAAATCTACCCTAACCTAGATTTTCATATACATTGCAATATATTTCATAAGTACAAAAACCAGATTCTTAACCAAAATCCCAGAATCAAATAATGACATGTATTAGAGTATTCAGTTCCTAGGATCTGGATTCTGGATGTGAACTATAATGAAATTCGACTCCAAAATCTAATTAAGTTCGAATCCAAACTCTTATGTAGTTCGAATCCGAACTCTTATGAATTTCGACTCCGAACATTCATGAGTTCGACTCCGAACTCTTAAGTAGTTCGACTCCGAACTCTTAAGTAGTTCGACTGTAAACTCCTATGATGTTCGACTCTGAACATTCATGAGTTTGACTCCGAACTCTTAAGTAGTTCGACTCCGATCCCTTATGAAGTTCGACTCCGAACTTTTAAGTAGTTTGACTCCGAACTCTTAAGTAGTTCGACTCCGAACTCTTATAAAGTTCGACTCCGAACATTCATGAGTTTGACTCCGAACTATTAAGTAGTTCGACTCCGAACTCTTAAGTAGTTCGACTCCGAACTCTTTTGAAGTTCAACTCCTACCTTTCATGAGTTCGACTCTGAACTCATAAGTAGTTTGACTCTGAACCCTTATAAAGTTCGACTCCAAACATTTAGTAGTTCGACTTCGAACTCTGCAAGTTAAGATTCCGAAATCTGGAGAAACCGGACTCCAAATTTCCTTAGAAATTCAGACTCCAGACTTCTAAAGATTTCCGGTTCTGAAATCCTTTAAAACAGAATCCGAACATTTTTTTATAGACTTAGAATGTAATTTTTGGTTAGTATCCGAACATTTAATTTGCATAGACTACGAAATTAATATGGATTTTGCTTACAAATTATCCATTACAAAATGAGGTCGTGAATTAAATTATACATGGTTTGTTATTAAATGATGTTGTCTATTCTATTTCAAACTAACCGTTTGTTGAGTTACACGTGTACAGGTCCCTACGAATTTCATGGAAAATATGAACATTGGAGGAGGAATCCGACCATTGAAAATTTTCATATAAATAGGAGCTCATTTGAAAGTGATCAGTGAGATATGAAACGAGTTAATAAATCTATAGACCACATGCTATTAATGTGATTTCTAGAGAGAGATGATTTTCATGCTTTGTGCATACTGAACCGCTCATTCAGATTGCTTCGTGTGACTCTGAATGTTGGTGATTACATTCGAGGGCTTCTGGGTATAGTATGATAGAGGTGCCGACATCCTTGAAGGTTGAGGTCTTTCTTTCCAAGGAAGACAGAGGTTCCAAAAACCTTGAAGTTGAGGGCTTGTGGGGATTGCAAGACAAAGACTCCGATCTTCGTATCGAGGGATTACCCTGGTGTGGGTAAGAAAGATTTGCTTGAAAATATAAATCAAGGGACTTTTATTCAAGGTTGTTGGATACCCTTCTCTTTGGGTTAAAAGTGTTATTTTCTATTACTTGTAGTTGTACTACTTGTTTGTTTTTCTGCTACATATTGTTTTTTACAGAAAGTATACCATTCTTGTATTCCCTTACACTTGTACTCTGATTCATTTAGATTCTATTTGGTTTAGGGTATAATATCATATTGTAAACATTAGTTAAGTTTAAATTTAGAGATCCATATATCCGGAACCTGTTATTCGGAATCACTTTCCTGATTCAAGAAATTGTGTAGAATTAGAAGTTTTTAACTTATTTCCTTATTCCAATTTCCAATTGGAGTTAGAGGTGTTGTGAATCTTCTTAGTTTAACATTGTTAAACTTAGATCTTTCCTTGCTTAAGGAAATTTCTAAAGTGTACAATTCACCCCCTCTTGTATATTGAGCATCTACATCATTATTTCTATCCTACAATTGTTATCAGAAGACGTCTCTGAAATACTTATATTCACATATAAGTTTTTGTTGTTCATTTTTCAATTTTTCTCCATTCTTTCTTAGAATGTATTTATTCATTCGGTATTGTCATTCTGAACTTTGTCATACTGAATTTTCATTCTGAATTTTCATTCCAAATTATAATTCCGAATTTTCATTCTGAACTTTGTGGTTAAAAACGATTTCTACTAACAAGTTTGGATGATGATGTTTTTCTTAGAATGGTAGGAATCAATGTTGGATCGATTGAAAATATAAATCCTACAAGACCACAAATAATTGATGGGAATGATTATTAGTACTAGAGAGATCTTATGAAGACTTTTGTTGTCAATAATGGAGTGGAGAATTTCATTATGCTTACTGGTGATTATAAAATTCTAGATAAGGATGTAAGAACTTTCACTAACCAGGAAAAGCTAGAGTATCAAATCAATTATAAGGTACGCAATACTTTACTATGTTCAATTACTAGAAATATATATAGCCAAATTTCTTCTTGTGAAACAGTTAATTGTATCTGGAAGAAGTTAAAGGTTACACACTTTAGCACTTCTAAAGTGATTGAAACTAAGAGAGCTATGCTTAGAGCTGAATACCATGGCTTCAATTTTCCTTATGGTGAACCAATTTTTAATGTTCACCAGAGATTTATGACTATAGTGAACAGTCATCAGTCTATGGGAGAGAAATGGTTAGATGATGAAGATCTTGTGGATAAGATAATTGATATTATTCCTAATGAGTGAGAATCCAAGAGAACATATATTGATCAGAATAGGAAGGTTACTCAAATATCGTTAGTTGAACTATTTCGAACTCTTCTCCAACATGAAACAAGAATGAAGATAGATGCTGACAAAATCAATAAGAAGAATGGAAATGGTACTGCTTCTTTTACAACAACATCAAATCATATGAAAGCCAAGACACCTAAGAGAGTAACCATATCTAAGTCTAAGAAGGTTGTTATCCAATCCGAATCTAGTGAGAGTGAAGTCTCTGAAATTGAGTTAGCAAATCTTGCTCGAAGGATGAACAAGATAGCTAGCCAGTGAAATTTCAAATCCAAGTATAAGAAAAAGGAAAGGAATGATAGGAAAGATAGAGAAGTTACTTGTTATGAATACAAGAGAGCTGGACATTTTAGACCAGATTGCCCTTTTCTAAAAAAGAAAGAAAGGAAAGAAAGGAATTCTGAAAAGAACAGAAAGAAGTATTATAAATCCAATGCTAAGAATGTTCTGAAAGCTAATGATACCTAGAGTGCTAGTGGTGGTGACTCTTCATATGAATCTTCTGATTATGAATCTTTAGGATAGAAGAATCTTGGTCTTATAGCCATATTACCTACAAAAAATCATTGTTATATGGCTAAGGTATGAAATGATAAATCATTTACCAATGTTTCTTTAAATAATAATGAAATAGAATATTATAACTCTTCAGATGAAGAATCCTCTTCTGACGAAGAAAATACTCTACCTACCTATGAAGAAGTTTCTAAGTTTGCTGAACTTCGTGAAATTGAGAATTACAAACTCAATAAAAAACTTTATAAGGAAAACTCTAGGAATACTATTCTTAAAAAATAAATATCAGGTATTTCTAAATATATTGATAGGAAAAATGATGATTTTATAAATATTTCAAAAAATATTGAGGAAGTATGTTCTGAGAAGAACTAACTATCTAAAGAGTTAGAAAAAGTAATTTCTAAGAAAAGTGTTTTCGAGCCTAGATTTAGTTCTAAATATAATGATTTTTTAGATAAAAACTTGGTTATAAAACATAAGTATGAAATTTTTTCCTTAAACAATTTTTTATCAAACATTACCCATGGTAAAGAAAATTTTGATAAAATGTATTCTCAAATATGATCTTTAAGAAACAAATCTGTATTTGGTTATACCCATGCAAAACCAAATTTTAGTAAGAATTACTTTTTTTCACCAAGTGCCCCATTTTGTACCAAGTGTCAATGTGTTGGTCACTGGGCAATGAACTGTTCTTTAAACAAAACCCAATCTTTAGGTTTTCATAATGCTTACTTTTCTAAGAAAGTGTGGGTGCCAAAAATATTGTTATCTAGAAATCATAGATCCAAACAAGTTTGGATTCCGAATGTCTAATTATTTTCTTGTATTCAGGAAGATAAAGGAAGTACCAACAACAACACATGGTACATGGATAATGGATGTTCCCGGCACATGACTGGTAACAAAAGCTATATTGAAATGATTATCCAAATGAAAGTAGGAAAAGTAACTTTAGGAGATAATTCTCAGGGAGAAATTGTTTGTATAGGTAATATTGTTCTTCTTGGTAAAACATTGATTTCAAATGTTTTATTTTGTAAGGTTCCTAAGCACAACCTCGTTAGCATAAGTCAATTATGTGATGAAGTATACCTTGTGAATTTTAGGAATGATAAGTGCTTAGTTCACAATTCCAAAGAAGAATTTATTCTCTTAGCCAATAGGCAAGAGAATGTTTACACTTTGAACATAGAATACCTCAAGAGCAAAGACCAACCTTGTGTAAGTGCAAGGGAAGATCCTTCCTGGTTATGGCTTAGAATATTATGTCATTGTAACATTAGGCACTTATGTAAACACTCTAAGAAGAAACTAGATAAGGATCTACCAGAGATTAAATTTGATTCTTCTAAAGTTCGTGATCTTTGTCAATATGGAAAGAAACATAAATATAGTTTTAAATCAATCGGTGAAGGCTCAACAACTGATGTGTTACTGTTAGTGCACATGGATCTTTTTGGTCCAACACAAAATTGAAGCATTGGAGGAAAATACTACGTGTTTGTTCTAGTTGATGATTACACTAGATTTACATGGGTCTGCTTTCTAGCAAAGAAGTCTAATGCTTTTTCTTATTTCAAAAGTTTTAGAGCCCAAGTTAAAAATGAAAAAAAAATATTCCACTGAAAACTATTCATAGTGATCATGGAGGAGAATCTAAAAATTCTGATTTTGAAACTTTTAGTAGTAGAAAAGGTATTACTCACAATTTTTCACCACCTAGAACTCCTCAACAAAATGGTGTAGTTGAAAGAAGAAATATAATTATTCAAGAGATAACTAGAACCATGTGGAGTGAATATTCTATAGCTAGAAATTTCGGGCCAGAAGTGGTAAGTACTGCTTGTTATACTATAAATCGAGTTTTGATTAGACCTTTTCTTAATAAAACTCCTTATGAGTTATGGAACGGTAGAAAACCAATACTTTACTACTTCACGGTTTTTGGTTGCAAAGTATTCATTCTGAATACTAAAGATAATCTACATAAATACACACCAAAATATGATGAAGAAATTTTCTTTGGCTACTCCAAAACTTCTAAGGCTTATAGATTTTTCAATAAATATACTTGTACTATTGAAGAAACAATGCATGTAAAATTTGATTAATCTGAAACTTTTGTTTTTAAACCATCCCAACCTACATCCTCATATGTGTTTTCAAAAATTGATTATCAACCTTTGATAAACGATCTTTCTAATAAGGAAAATATTCAAGAAGATACTTCTGAAAGATTTACCTTTGAAGACTTTCTACCCTAGGTTGATGAACAGGTTTTACAAAACCCAAATCAGGTGTTTCTTAAGAACCATCCCAGTGATAGCATCATTGGTGATGTAAATCAAACTTTAAGGACTAGGAGTTCCTTGAGAAATGAAGTAGAACATCTATCATTTATTTCCAAATTAGAACTAAAAAGCACTGATGAATCTTTAGGTGATGATGATTAGATCAAAGACATGCAAGATGAACTAAATGAATTTGAAAGGAATAAAGTCCGGACCTTGGTTGAAAGACCTAAGGAAACTTCTGTTAATGGAGTAATGTGGGTCTTCAGAAACAAGTGTGATGAAAATGGTGTCATTGTAAAAAATAAATCAAGATTAGTTTCTAAGAGCTACAATCAGCATGAGGTAATAGACTATGATGAATCCTATGCTCCAATATCTAGACTTGAATCTATTCGTAATTTACTTGCCTTTCCAGCATTATTGAATTTTATACTTTTTCAAATGGATGTGAAATGTGCTTTTCATAATGGTTATGTTCAAGGGGAAGTTTTAGATGAACAACCTCCTGGCTTTGAATATAAAAAACATCCTGATCATGTTTTTAGACGTACCAAAGATTTTTATGGCCTTAAACAAGACCCACGAGCTTGGAATGATAGACTTACAATATTTTTTCTTCAAAATAACTATGATAAGGGAAATGCAGATCCAACTATATTTATAAAGAATGATATGAAAAATGTTTTGATTGTCCAAATTTATGTTGATGACATTATATTTGGTTCATCTCAGAAATTTTTAACTGATTCTTTTGCAAGTCTAATGAAATCTGTGTTTTAAATGAGTATGATGGGTGAGTTAACATTTTTCCATTGTTTTCAATTTTCTCAAAGACCAGAAATAGCCTATATATCTCAATATAAGTATATTTATAATCTTCTCAAAATGAATGGTTATGATAACACTAAGAGTATATGTACTCCCATTGGTACCTCAAACTCCTTAGATCTTGATGAAGTTAGGAAACCAGTAGATCAAATATCTTTTAGAGGCATGATTGGAAGTTTACTTTACAAAACATCTAGTCAGCCATACTTATTGTTCTCAGTATTCTTATATACAAGAAATGAATCTAATCCTAAGGAATATCACTTAATGGCATAAAAAAAATTCACTACTTAAAGGGAACCTTGGATCTAGGATTATTTTATACCTCTGGAAGTGATTTTGTTTTAAACAGTTTTTCGGATCCTGACTTTGGTGGATGTACAATGTATAGAAAGAGTACATCCGGAACTTGTCATTTCTTAGGATATTCATTAGTTTCTTGGTCATGCAAGAAGAAACACTCTGTAGCACTTTCCACTAGTGAAGCTGAATATGTAGCAGCTGGAAGTTGTTGTGCTCAAGTGTTGTGGATGCAACACACACTGCCAGACTATAGCCTGAGTTTAACTAAGACTCAAATTTTATGTGATAACACAAGTGCCATTTCCCTAAGTAAGAACCCTGCACATCACTCTCATGCAAAACACATAGATATTAGGCATCACTTTCTTAGGGATCACACACTTAAAGGATTTATCATTCTTCAGTTTATCAGAATGCAAGATCAACTTAATGATATTTTCACAAAATCTTTACCCTCCGATAGATTTTAATACATTAAACAAAATTTAGGAATGATAACCGTAAGGTAATCATTCTTCATTAACTTCTTGTTGAACAATTCTTCTAACAGCAGTAAACTCCTTTTCATTGGGGGAGTACATTTGATTGTTAGTTTAACTAAAATTTTTGTAATCTGTTTTTCAAACTTTTTATTAATAAAATTTTCGTAGTCAGTTTTTTTTCAAACTTTCTAGAATGATAATTTCTGGAATGGAAATTTCCGGAATGTAAATTTCTGGATTGATAATTTCTGGAATGGAATTTTCGGAATGAAAATTTCTGAAATGAAAATTCTCAGAATGATAATTTACGGAATCAAAATTTATGGAATGGAAATTTCCTGGAGCTAGAACTTCCGCACTGGAATATCTGTACTGATTTTTGTACTGGAAACATCATAACGATATTTTCGTACTGCAATTTTCGTAACGATATTTTCATACTTGAATTTTCGTAATGATATTTTCATACTGGAACTTTCATAAAGAGTTTTTTTTAAATTCATTTCTTCAAGAAGAATATTACCAATTACGAACAATATTTCTAGCCAATCCAAAATGTAAGATTTCTTTACTTAATGGTTTGTAATAATATTTTGCTTTTCCATTATTTTCCTGAGTTTTAAAAAAATCGGATTCTAGTTTTCCTTAAATCTGAATGTTTTCTTTAAAACCTCAAAATATCGGAGTCATGTTTTCCTTGTGGGAAAGTTCTCAACCGTCAGATCAGATCAAATTTTTTTCAACCGTTAGATGGCATTTGTATGACCAAAGGACACATCCATCACCTATATAAAGGGGACCCCAAGACTTGTCCCACAACAATTTTTCAAAGTTTTCGCGTCTCGAAGCCCTATTTCCCCTCTTAAGATAGGTTCTGATCTTTGTAAATCTGTTCCGAATCACTCAGATATTTTTGCTCCGAATGTCTATTGAAGAAACATCTCATGAAATGTCAACTTTAAATCCAATATCAAAGTGGTTAGTCTTCAGGGAAAGGTTGGTGCATCTAAATTTTTACAAGCGTTATTCTATTATAACCAAGAATATCAAGTTGAATGGATGGGAAGATATATTCTTATTTAAGTCAAGGAAACAAGATCCGGTTTCTACTGATTTGCTGATTGAGTTCTATGAGTCTGTTTTCTTCCATATGGAAGATGGCAGAGAGTGGTTTTCATTTAAGTCTTATGGGAAGACATACAAGCTATCATACGCCAATGTCGCGCACTTGGTTGGTTTGTTCTATGAGGGGGAAGCGGAGTTTTGCTCACATAAGTTTCTAGATGGGCAAGGAAGTTTCAACAAGGTGATGGATTTAAAATGCCTTGGACTTAAGGATGCTAAAACTGCTAAAATTGCTCATCTCACTTAGAACAATAAGATTCTTCATCTCTGGGTACAAGGTTTTCTCGTACCAGGAAGAGATGACAATGATAATTTGATGAAAAGTGATATCTATGTCTTAAATTTCTTGGTAAATCTAAGAAAGTTAAATTTGATGAGTTATGTCATGATTACTATCATGAACATAAAAGAAGGAAAATTGAGAGCTCAAATAATTATGTACCCTACCTAACTATCTTAGATGATATTTTGGTGCATATAATCCTTTAATGTAGCAAGAAAATCAAAATTCTAGAATTTTGAGCTTATACTCGTAAGTGATGATACACTGAAGAGGATGAAGATGGGTTATTCTAGTGAATCCAGATAATTTTACCCTCTTTCTGGGGAAGAGGTTGAGGCACCTCATAAAGATACACAAACTCCACAACCATCCAAAAATTCAAGGAAGAAGAGGAAGGTTAAGGATGTAGTTGTTGATAATGAAAACCCCATGCCTAAGGAAACTCATTCTACTCCCCCCAAACCGAAAAAGATGAGAACATATCCTGATGAAGTTGCTGCGAAGTGAAGGGAAGATAAGCAGAAGAGGAAATAAGGGGATCCACAATTCATATTGGACACTGCAGAGGATAAGGCCTTAAAAGAAAGTACTATGGAATAGTTAGAGAAGAAGGAAAAAAAGAAGATGAAAAAGATGTTGTCTGAAGAAGAAGTTGTGCAATATTTGCTGAAAGCTACAGAGTTAACTTCTGAAATGCTTTCCTTTCCAGAAAATTGCGGTGCTGAACCTTCTTTACCATAAAATCCAGCCAAGAACTATGCCACTCTGGAAAAATCCAAGGATAATAAGTAGTTGAGGAAGCTGAAAAAGTAGCTGTTGATGAAGTATAAGAAGAGGTTGAAGAAAAATAAGAAGAAATAGAAGAGGGAAGTGAAGATTTGGTTACCCTGATCAAACAAGAAGAGGATTATAAAGATAAGGTAGAATCCGAAAAGTTAGTAACTCCATGAAAGGGAGATGTGGAAGGTAGTAAGAATGATGATAGTCAAAAAGAAGAGGAAGAAGAATAAAATGTCTTGTATGATGAGGAAGAATCCTATGAGAGGAATTTTCTTGAGGAAGGAAAACAAATGGAGAAACCAGATGAAGACCAGATTATTCAAGTTTCTAAATCTGAGGAAGTATCTAGTAATGAGGAACCAATTCCGAAAGTTGATAAGGGGAAGAAAGTTCTCATGGAGACACCTATAAAAGATTTCATCAGGAAGAAAGAGTTTGCTGGTACCTCTAGAAGAAATCTACTGCAAGTTGAAGAAGAGAAATCTCAAAGAGATTTATCTGATTCAGAATCATCATCTCATGGGCATGATTTTATTATTGAGTCTTTGAAAAAGATGGTGGGTGTCATTCAAATATTTCTTACCATCGACACTAGATGTCAAATTCTTCAGCTAAGCAAAAACCCAAAATCAGAGACACTATCCATGCTAATGGAAAAGTGTGTGAAGATAGAAGTGGAAGAAAAATGTTTCTTTATCGATTATTATTTGCATAGAAAGTCATGTAGTATGGTAACAAAGTGGTCTAAGAGAGTTGAAGAAGACATGGCTGTGTGTGATAATTTTCAAAATGATGTGAAAGAAGATTTTGACAAAGAAGATAAAAAGATTAAGAATCTTTAAGATAAGATGATTATTGAGCAGAGTTCCTGGAGTCAACAAGTGAAGGAACTAAATGACCTGGCAAATTCTCTGACTCGAAGTCTTATAAATGATAGAAATCTATGGATTAACCTTGATAAAACACTCATACAACAAGATGAATTGTTAATGATGCAGAAAGAAGCTATCGAGGCTTAGGTAGAGGCTTTGAAAGCCCAAGATGAAAAGACAAAAGTCATGGAGAGGAAAGTCGAGGAAGACCAAAGAGACCTAAAGAAGCTCAAAACAATGTTAAAAAAGTTGATTCCAAAGGAAAACGAAGACAAATAAACCCACTCAGATCTTTTGTTGTAGTTGTCTTTATTTGTAAAATTTTCCCAACTCTAACGAAATGTTATTTGGTTGGTTGTATCTTGTCATATACTCATGTTTTAGGTTCTATATTTTCTTTTCCATTCCCTTCAATTCTTTTTGAAAATCACAAAGCTGGAGAAGGAAAATGAACTACTCCTAAGGAGGAGGAAGAAAAATTTCTAAGAGAAATATCCTTAAAGTAAGGTGGAGTTTCACACTTTGAAGTTTTTCATTCCCACGATAATGAAATTCCCACTCCAAAAATTCAGAATACAATCCTTAGAGTATAAATGCTTAAGGGAGAAGTTAGTTGTATTCAATTTAATCCATGAACAAAGGGAGATTGGATTTAATTTCAAAGCCTAATTAAAATTTTCAAAGTCCTTATATTGTTTTTCTTAAGGATGTTTGTGCTTTCCAAAAAGTGGGAGATTGTTGAGTAGATAAAGTTTTCATTATGACTTTTCCATTCCTTCTGGTTTTGAAAATCACAATCACCTTATAATTAAGAAAATGTATATTTTACCTCTATAAGGAAAGTTTTCTTCCATAAGGAAATATACCATAATCTAGATTATCTTATACGTAGAAATAGTTTTCTTAAGTACAAAAACTGGATTCTTAACTAAAATCCCTAAATCATATAATGACAAGTATTGTTCTATTATATTCCTAGGATCCAAATTCTAGATGTGAACTATAATGAAGTTCGAATCCGAACTCTTATGATGTTCGACTCTGAACTCTTAAGTAGTTAGACTCTAAACTCTTAAGTAGTTCGAATCCAAACTCTTTTGAAATTAGTCTCCGAACATTCATGAGTTCAACTCTGAACTCCTAAGTAGTTCGACTCCGAACTCTTAAGTAGTTCGACTCCGAACTGTTATGAAGTTGGACTCCGATCTTTCATGAGTTCAACTCTGAACTCTTAAGTAGTTCGACTCTGAACCCTTATGAAGTTCAACTTTGAACTCTTAAGTAGTTCGAATCCAAACTCTTAAGTAGTTCGACTCTGAACTCTTATGATGTTCGACTCAAAACATTCATGAGTTTGACTCCGATCTCTTATGTAGTTCGACTCCAAACTCTTAAGTAGTTCGACTCCGAACTCTTATGAAGATTGACTCTGAAATTTCATGAGTTCGACTCCAAACTATTATGTAGTTCGACTCTGAACCCTTATGAAGTTCGACTCCGAACTTTTACTAGTTCGACATCAAACTCGGCACGTTCAGATTCCAAAATCTAGAGAAACCAAACTCCGAATTTCCTTAGAAATTTTGACTCCGGACATCTACAGATTTCAGGTAGCGAATTCCTATGAAACAGAATCTGAATATTTCTTTTTATAGACTCCGAATATCATTTTTGGTTAGATTCCGAACTTTTAATTTTCATAGATTCCGAACATAATATGGATTTTTCTTAAAAATTCAACATTATAAAACGATGTCATGAATTCAGTTATACATGGTTTTTTATTAAACGATGTCATCTATTCTGTTTCAAACTAACTACTGGTTGAGTTACACACGTACATGTCCCACCGAATTTAATGAAAAATATGTCCATTGGAGGAGGGAGCCGACCGTGAGAAATTTTCCTATAAATATGAGATCATTTGAAATAGCTCAGTGAGATATGAAATGAGTTGATCAATCTAGTGACCACATGTTGTTAAAGTGATTTCTAGAGAGAGAAGAATTTCTTGCTTTGTGCATACAGAACCGCTCATTCAGATTGCTTCGTGTGACTCCTAATTTTGGTGATTACATTCGAGGGCTTCTTGGTATAGAAAGAAAGAGGTGTTGACTTCGTTGAAGTTCGAGGGCTTCCTTGCTGAGGAAAAATGAGGTTCCAAATACCTTGATGTTGAGGGATTGTAGGGATAGCAAGACAGAGACTCTGATCTTCGTATCGACGGCTTACCCTGGTGTGGGTAAGACTGATTTGCATGAAATTATAAATCAAGGGACCTTTATCCAAGGTTGTTGGATACCCTTCTCTTTGGGTTAAAAGAGTTATTGTTTGTTACCTGTAGTTGTACTACTTGATTTTTTTCCGCTATATATTGTATTCTAAGGAAAGAATAACATTCATGTATTCCAATACACTTGTACTCTGATTCATTTAGATTCTATACGCTTTAGGGTAGAATCTCATATTGTAAACTTTAGTTAAGTTTAATTTTCCAGATCCATATATATGGAACCTGTTATTCAGAATCACTTTCTGGATTATAGAAAGTGTGTAGAATTAGAAGACTGTAACTTCATTACTTATTCCAATTTCTAATTGGAGTTAGAGGTGTTGTGAATCTCCTTAGTTTAACATTGTTAAACATGGATCTTTCCTTGCATAAGGATATTTTTAAACATTACAATTCACCCCCCTCTTGTATATTTAGCATCAACATCATGATTTTGATCCTACATAAAAAAAAATTTCATGACTGATATTCATAATATAAGTATTGAAAATATATTCTGAAGGAATTCATATAGTGTTGGGTGGTGGATATTATATTTTTTTCAAGAAAAAAATACGAGTAATAAAATGAAAAAATAATAATATTTAAAAAATACAAGAGGGTGTTTCAATCATTAAACATTATTAATTCAGGTTCCATCTTTGAGTTGCTCGATAAGATGTTACAGTATATTTATAGAGGATATTTATATCGTTATATTTTTATTGTCATGAAATTTACATTATATATAACTTTCCTTTATAGGATAATTGATTTTCCATCACATGCCTATCTACAAAAAATCCATCGAGTAATATTAAAATTTTGATGAGTCGCTTTACGAAGTTATCTCTATATGGATGATAACATAGGCATATTTCAAAAAAATTGTAAAAAACATGTTTAGATGTTTGATAAACCCTAAATTTACATTTCATAAATTAATTATAATTGTAAAATCAAATGATTGGAAATTTCACGTGGAAAAAATATAAATATTTAATTGAAAATTAAAATTTAATTATAATTATGCATGGATTATTGAAACATCAAAATGTAAAATACATGGTAGTCTTGATTCATACAAAATTGATTTTTTAATGAAATTTTACACAGTGAGGATGAAAATTTTAATTTCACAATATATCAAATTATATAATTGCTATTAAAATTTAAATATGTTATGGTGAGATCTATTTTTATCAGGATGATTTTTTATGATTGGGTATGAATAAATATGGGGGGGGGGGTGATAATTACATTTCTGGAATAATTTTTTTTCAATGCATTGTACATTGAAATGTAATTAATCTTTTTAAATATATATTTAATTTTTGATTGGTTTTTCATATTATTGAAGGATAAAAAAAATTCTACCTAAATGGTGACTAATTCAGGATGAAAAATAATTCCCACAATATATGACATGAGAATGATTAGTCTAGAGAATAATACTAGAAAAATCATGATGAAATTGAGGATGGACAACTTTAAAATTTCCATTCAGATTGTTAATGGTTTTTAAAACTAGAAAATAACTCATGATGATATTATTGGACATGATAAAACAATCCTTCATACATGTCAAGATGACTCATGGGGTGACATATTTCTCACACCGTGTCTTTTCCTCATATGACCTAGTAATCGATGGGGTTTAGTATATTTCAATTCTGAATTCATATTTATATCCCATAAACACCATAAAAAATAAATAAATTCTATAGAGGATATTAAATCCCAAATAAATTCATGTAAAAAAATTGAATATGTCATTATTTATAGCTATAAATATGGTGGATTGATTAAGCTACCATGGATTATTTCTACAAAGAAAAAATTATTGGTAGAGGTGACACAGTATAGAATTATTCACTTGGTTATCATTTCCCTCTTTTTATTAATTCATTAAGATAATTTCTTCCAAATTCCTCATACTCTAGGGGATAGAATGGGTGGGTAAAAACCAATTATTCTGTGTTAAATTGATTAGTTATGGAGTTGTTACTAATTTTTATCATTATTTTTGTTCATGTAATCCCTGGTGACAATTAATTTCAATTTGAATTATATCTTTTTCAATGGCCCAACTATATAATGGTTTAAGGTAATTATAATTAAATTTCATATTATGTCAATCATAAATAATTAATTCCATATTATAACTAATAATGAAAGAAAATTTTATTTAAACATAAATAATGGGATTCTGATACTAGAAATTTTCCTACTGTCGACTAAGACACCAATAATGACTATCCATTTTAGTTATCACATTTATTTTAATCTAAAATAAAAATATTTTAATCCATGACATGTTTTAATTGTAAATTATGAAAATAAAAATATTCATCAATAATTTCAATTATTTAAATAATATTATTCAATAATAACATTTTAAATTCATTCTAATCATTATTCAATATCTCATGGGTTCAACCTAAAATTCAACGCAATTAATTTCTAATTTTTTAAGTCACACTCAAGTGAGTTTTTATAAAATATTAAAATTGGTTATAATTATAGTTTATTGACGAATCCTTATATCTAAAAATTATTATCATGGGTAACATTAATAAATTAATTATGATATGAACAACTAGAAAGTTAACACAATGTGGTGAATTTAGATAACTATTATTTTAATTTTTTAATATCCTCTTGTCAAATAATAATAATAATACATATTCTCATCCAGAACTTCCCCATAAAGAATAGGATGTGTGATGAATGATCTAATAGACACATCTGTTATTATCACAAAAGTTTATTATAATTATTTCTACATAATATGATGAAAAAAATATATTGAGAACAAAATTCAACTTGATGTGATAATAATTTAAAGAATTCATGGATTATAAGAATAACCAGACAAAACAATTGGTTGAAAATTACATAAGAAAAAACCAACACATTATGAAATGTAAATCATTTAGATGTATACAATTATTAAAATGTGACATTTAATTCATACATATGGAAAAATAAAATAAATAATATTGAATGATAAATAATAAAAATAAAATATACTGAAAAATCAATTTGTTAGTTCAAATCCTGGAAAATCCACATATATTAACACAAAATGGGGTTTTCATATATAATAACAGTAATATCTCTCAAATATTATCTAAAATGTAAAATATTAATTTATTTTATTTTCTATATTATAATACATAATATTTTGTTGGGATACATTTTATAATATAAGTTTTTTGTAATCAATTAAATAATACTATATTAAAATGTTTATAGAGTGAAGCATCATGACATATATATTCACCACAAATCACGATTCAAAAAATATTACAGCTGATTTTCCATTAAATTTAATTCACTGATTGATTATTAATTACCCTTCATCAACCATGATTCATCATGATATGTGCAATACCCAATTTGAGAAAAAATTATTTTATTTTATAATAATTTCCTTTTTTCAGGATGAAGTATGGTGGTATATCCATTGTAATTTTCAATATCATCCATTTATAAGTAAATATTATATAAAATTTGTTTGGTAATTAAGTATATGGATAATCCATAACATAAAAATTATTTTCACTCAAGGTAATTTTACGTATCACTTTACAACAATTTCCCTCTTACAGTTCTTTTGACATTTATATATTTAATTCACCCAATATAAGATCAACAAAAATTGAGAATGAGTACATATTCATAAGAAAAAATTTATATAATTTTAATGAAATGTTCCAGTTTTGGGTGTTTTTTCTTTTATAAGGTGGTTTATCTAATAGTACTGTCATCAATTTTTTCCCATATAGAATTGCAACTCATTATCAATAATCATTGATATCACTATACCACAATCAAAATACATTCTTTTATCAGGGCATTGATTTTCATTATAGCTCTGTGTTCTTGGATATTTTCATTGATTACTATTAATTGGATGTTTTTATACCTTATTTTTCCTATAATTCAATGACTTTTGTATTGTGGTGGATACAATGTCTCATAGAAATTGAAATTTCACATAATATTAAAAAATGATTATTATTATATTGAATTGGTTTGTAATGAAAATAATATTTTACATCATGGAATGTTCTTGTTCATTCACACATCTATTAAATGTTGATTCCTCCCTTATTGCATATTACCCACTATATCAAAACAATCATACACATACAAATCTGATGTGTCTAGAAACCACATTTATATTCTACTAGAACAAGTAATATATCTAATATTACGATAAAAATAGTAAATAGCTCCAGTAATGTCCTCATATAAAAATTTATGGTTTATAATGACTTGATATTTACTCCATCATCGTGATATATAATTTTCATTAAATGAAAAATCCATAATTTCAACAAAAAAATATAATACTTTTATTTTAATTATGATAAATTTTAACAGTACTAATAGTCTCGTTACTTGTCCTCCTTCAGTATATTTCTCTAATTCACCTCACTAACTCCATATAATTATTGATTATATACAATTAAATTATTTTATTTATAATAATAGGAAGTGTAACAAGGAA
Organism: Viscum album; assembly: GCA_963277665.1. Classification (NCBI taxonomy): domain Eukaryota; kingdom Viridiplantae; phylum Streptophyta; class Magnoliopsida; order Santalales; family Viscaceae; genus Viscum; species Viscum album. The sequence goes on along the minus strand of OY728152.1, from coordinate 1,245,597,524 downwards.
TTTCTTATTATACATGTGTTGATACTCTTATTTGAAAATGGAAAAGCATAAAATTCATTAATGTTGGCCACCTATCATTCCATTATGGGTTATCTAAGAAATAACCCATAACACATCAAGAAATTATTATATCCATCATAGTATCACGTCAATTTCATCACTATGGATTAATATTTTACATGTACAGTTTGAATATAATTTCTATATTATAAAATTTAATAAAAATTGTAATCAATTTTATTTTGATCTTTTCTATCAATATCGTAGTGATTTTTAATAATTTCGATGTATCAATATCCAAAATTCACATCAATATATTTTGGTGCTAGCTTGTAGTTTATTTTAGACTCATTACTCTAAATTTTTTTCCATTTAACTCCCTTTTTAAATATTTGATAGGAAACACTCCATTGCATCAATATCACCACCACTACATGCCTATGTCCATTACGACCTTACCTAATCTACATGTGTATTATAAAAAGCAACATTCTCACCACTAAAGTTGTTTACAACACTTAATAGATTATTAATATCAATAATTAAATGGTGTCATTTATCTTTATCCCATTTCCACCAATATACACATGTTTGGATAAATTTAGATTCATATGTGATCTGGAAACAATCCCTAGGGACCACATTGTATGGTCTCATTTGTGTTTATAATTTTGTGTATAATATTTAACACATTCCATATTAAATGGGAACTTATATAACCATTATTTATCCATCATATTTTTCAGAATTTTATGCATATCTTCGTAAATTATATTTTCATTAAAACAAAATTCTCTTATGGAATTTAAAAAAATCCTGTCAAGTATTCCAAAAAAATCCCACATTGGATTTTTCATCAATATCATCAATAAAATTAATATAACCCATATGGGGTTTTTAATTTTATCATATTATCCACCATATATCAAAAATCAAATATAATGAAAGATAATAGAGTCTTCACATATTATATTCCCACGATAATCATACTCTATCCTATGAAAATTAAGGTTGATTAACAATATAATATAGAATATTAGAAACTATTCATTGATAAATACACTATATATCTACATGGGATAGCCTACTGTATTATAGAAGATATATATAACCATTATGTCACGTGGATTCTATATTTACTTATAAGGGGGTAACATCCTAAAAGAAAATTAAATTTCTCAACATTCTGCTAATATAATGGAATTAATATGACTATCAAATACACATATAAAAAATAAAAACAATTCATGGGCCTGAAATAGAGATCCACATTCCCTCATCATTGATCCATACATTCTCCCACATGAAAAAAAGAATGAACATGATTATTAAAATAGATTTAAAGTGTTAATAACATATATTATTTCATTATATCTCCATGATTTTTCTATATTGTGATGTTGAACACTAAAATATCTCTTGGTCTAGTAACATACCACAATACTCATTATCATAGAGATGTATTCCAAAAAAATTAATTTTATATCTATAATTGTCAAATATAAAAATATCATTAATGTTCATTCTTGATTGTATAATATATTCAATGTATTGATTAAATAATGAGAAAACTCATGTGTTGAATGAGGTAACAACTAAGTGGTGATCCTTCTCTCATACTATTCCATTAATTCCTTCCAATCATAAAAACCATTATTATGTAAATAAATATTGTTTTCCTCATGATTAATGTAATTATCACATCCTTATATTTCAATTTAAAAAAAATTATTTTCATATTAATTTATTATAGTAAGGAAATTCAAGTGTGGCATACCCATTTTGATCACACATACTTAAAAATTCTACGATTTATGTACTTTTCTAGTATAATACATCAATGTAAATTTTTTAAAATCATTAGTGATATCAAACTCCATTTGAGTTATAATCTACATTTTAAAAATTAAACTCCCAATTATTCTTTCCATTTCCAAGCTAATGACATGTTGAACAAATAATAGTCACCTTTATTTCCCAACCATATATAGAGCCTATAATATTCATTGAATTTTGAACATTAGGACATATTTCATCATTTTTCATTATGTTGTTTTTTTCCACCATAGGACTTATATTCTATATGGGATTTTGGTTTACATGGAGCATTCTTAACATTATATAGTGGCGATGTTTTCAAATAATCCTTCTTTCTCTACATTATCATTTATTCACATTGCACACCCACAAAAATAAGTATAATTGATTGTTTTTTGGCTTAAAAGGTATAAACATAAAATTATTCATTTTATTGTCTCTCTTAAATAGTATATAACTATTATCGTATAACAAAATTAGTTTTCTGAATCATCTATGAATAATTTCATCAACGTGTAAACTGCTATATAAATAGATTATGTCTTTATTAACACGCCTTCTATAGAATTATACATCACATCATGATGATAGATAAAATTTTATTATTTCAAAATCATCATCTTTTGGAATTTGATTTAATCAAAATCATAGGATTCATTTTTGATAAAATATTAAATTTCACTCTCAACATCAATATTTTCACTTTTTACAAATTCATTTGTTAGGGAAATCATTTTCTTATTTCCTTTAAACATCATTCAATTATCTATTTATAGATGTGAAATCATATTAGGATAAAATTTCATGATATCATTTAGATTCATATAATGACTTCTTCTATCGATTCCATCATAGATCCGATTTTAAAAATTTATAACTGTCTTCACATGAAAATAATATGTGGAATTAATATCTAGTTTTAATTATGAGTCTTTAACCATTCTCCTAAAAATTCTCTTTTTGAGCTATAATATTTATTCAATTTATTTCATTTTTTCTTCATGTAAATTTTAAAACATCATATTATTGATATTGTTCATCCTAATAATACATATAAAATTTATATATATTTCAAAAAAAAATCACTTAAAATTACTAATAAATTGATAAATATTTATTTTTCATTATTCCTTCAACAATACCCATGACAAGGGGAAGAAGTATTATGTTCACCTTTTTCATCCCAATCACATGAATCACTAAAAAATATGGTCACTTTATAAATCCCTATAATCATGGATTAAATATAAATCTATAACTTTTTTTATTTTAATATCAAGATAATTCTACCATTCATTTGAAAATAAAATAATTTGTGTTCATCCAATTGGTGGTATTCAGGATTTCCAGAAGATTATATATTATGAATAAACCAATATCATGTGTTTCTCATAATAATATTCTAATTTGTGAAGAATTCATGTTCCTCAAACGATCCATTAATACTTCTTAATTTTTATATATTTATGGTATTTTTTTAATATAATCATTTTTATGCAACCCAATATCCCCATATCTACTCCTCAATACTTATAGTTACATTACCGTCAAATTGTTTTTTCCTTAAAATCTACTCCAAAATTTTCCCATGTATCTAATTATTTATTTAATGATTTATGACATTTTTTTAAAGATACTGATTAAAAATGTAGTTTTAATTTTGGTATTTACTATCTATCTCTAAATTTCATTTGTCATCATTTGTTATATGATTTTTATTGAATTATATGGATATTAAATAAAGTGAAATTTTCAATATAATTATAAGTAAAAGTATGATATGAATGTCATTATTCCACTAACTATGGTAGATCATTAAATTAAAAATATTAATAACAGAATCATTCCTGAATATGATATTATATATGGAGTTTCATATACTGTAGGATTAATAGGGAAAATTCTAATTGATCCCACTTTTAGGATCTGATGTGAACATTGATAGGAGCTATATATTTGATCATAATTATCTATTATGAGTTAATGTATTTTAAAATAAAAATATTGAACTATTTCTCATTTCTAATATTCTCAAAATAATCTCTCAAACATAGCTAAAAATTATAATTGATTTAGAACAATACACATCATCAAAATGATTTTTTTAAGATTCTAGTATTTTGTGAAGTTTTTTCCTTGATAAATTTTTGTCATGATTTATATTTAATTTTATGAAAATGTTTCTTGACTTATTTATGAGTTTCTATGAATTAGAGTGGTGAAGGAAATGAAAATAGGAGAAAATGGCCAAACAAAGTATAGTGCATGGTTGGTACATGGTTAATGCATATTGTGTGTCATGCCAATGAAATAGGGTGACTTGATAACCGTATTGGATAGTTGGTTGACACATAGTTACCAAATGGTTTTCCAAACTCTGTGGGTATCTCTATTTAATTGTGTGAACCATTATCTCTTAGATATTGGATTTTACATGGTCTGCACAATGGTCTGGAAAAACACGCAGGTAAGTAGTGTTCCCTGTTAAAAGTTAAAAAATATAGTTTTATGTAAGGTGATTTTTATATACCAATAATATGTTTCATTTCATTAAACCCCTCTACCCTAGGTGATGAAAAATTATCCCCTCTCCCACCATGGATGATTCTCCTTCAATTCATGTCAGATAGGAGTGTGTTTTCATGTGAATCGACGTTCCGATTGTTAGGATTGGGATTTGGGATTTAGTGGGGGGGTGATCTTGAATCAATGATGAAGAGTAAGTGACTATTCATCAATGGATGTGAGGTAGGTTCAATTTATGTTTCTTCATATACTCAAGATAATCTATATATATCTGTTGTTGGGATAGGTTTTTCTGGGTTTTTTATCCTTGAGTTTGTAATGTGTTATAGTCATTATATTGAGGATTCAAACACTTCACTGACCCCGCGAGTTCATTGGAGAGTGTGATAGAACCTACGACAACACATGGTTTAGGACAAACCTGTGTTAATAATGAATAAAATTCAAAAACATTGAGATATGTTATTTATTGGAGAAAATTGGAAGCAGAAGTTTAATTTGTATGAAATTAGGTTAAATGCTTAATTGAAATAAATATTTGGTGGCTTTTTTAAATGATTATATGGGTTTGAAATATCATGGCTGTTTTTTGTGTATATGATCATATTGAAGATTTATTTATGGAAAATGACGTTTTAATGTGAAAAATGTTTTGAATAGAGTTGTTGACCCCAATGTTATATAAAAGGGTTCGTAATTAGATTTCAAATGTTTTTATGTTTCGATGGAAATGATAATTTTTTTTTGAAAATGGAATAATTGTTTTTTATGGATAAAATGGAAATGAATGCTTAGATCAAGACATAGTTTTTCAAAAGAGATGAATCAGGTTTTAAAGGGTTTTTTATAATGGTTTAAATGAGTATTTATAATATTGTTCATTGACATGATATAGTTATAATGATACCATAAGACCATTGTAATTGAAGGGGTGTAATGGTTAGTGGGATAGAATCAATTTTATGTTGGGATTTTAACATCATTATAAAATGAAATAAATGAAAAAAGTGAATAGTTGATGATATAATGGATGGGGGTGTTTGGAATGATGTAAAAATATGTTAAATTGGATTAATTTGAATGTTCTCATGGATTGGGATTCGTATTTGAAACACATAAGAGGTTGATACATGTGAAACAATGAATAGTATAAGTGATTTAATTTTTGAAAATGGTTAAAAATGTTAAATGTGTATATTTATGGGCATTAGTAAGTATTGGTAATGTGTTTGTGAATAAGAAATTTGAATTGGGTGAAATTTCTATGTAATATAAATTTAAAAAGGTGATAATGGATTATGGAATAATATAAATTCTCATGTTGATTTTTTTGGAGAATGATTAGTGTTTGTGTTGATTTTTATTGGATTATGATATGTTATATGTGGTAAATGTATAAATATGAATGCACACTAGGCTTGGTGGTTGGATAAAGGATTGCGGCTCATCCCATATGTCAGGTTGGACTGATTCTCTCACCCCACCCCGGAATCTACAAGTTAGGGAGTAAGAATAATTTAATATGATCCAAATGTTATTAATGAATGAATATTACTAGGTTGAGGATTCAAAAAAATAGTCATGTAAGGAAAATTTTAGATTTTGGACTGAGGATCTATGTTTCCCATCTTGACATCTTTGGGTGGGATGGGATGTCAGCTTGAAGATCTATGCATCCCAATCACAAGGACCTATCCTGATTTATATAGTAAGGCTCCTCGGTATATTGATTGGTGTTATTAGTATATACATTTTTATTTGTAGGGTATGTGACCTATTACGCAAGAAAATTTTCCATCTTAGTGTGTTTTTTATATAAATAAAATTCCTAAACCATGGAACATTATATGAATGTGAATTTATTAATGACATTTTAATAAGTGATAAATAAGAAATGTGAATGAAAATAGATCAAATGAATATGAGAGATAACGAGTATATAATGATTTTAGAGTAGTTAAATACAATAGGTTTAAATTTGTGTGTTACCCTTTGGGCCTTCGCTTAGACTCCAAGTTTCACCTGAGTTAGTTTAAATGATCGGTATATTATAGGGAACATTATAGTTAAATGGATGTTAAATAGTTAATTAAATATATTCCTTATTTCTTCTTGATATATTTCAGTTATTATCTATATAAAAATTTTTATAGAATACTAATTACTTTTGAAACCATTGCTTGTGGCCCACTGATTTGTACACACACCATGTTCGGGACACCATAACACTTTGGTACCTGATCAGATATTATTTATTTTCTTGTATAGGTTCTTGGAATTTACCTGGTGTTTGGTTATGATTGAAATGACTAGTTGGAGCACAAAGGTAGATACTAGGTTGGGTCTCGAGTCCAGATTTATAACATATTGTTAATTCTTGTGTTGGTTCACATTGTATGACTCCTTATACATATTATATATGTTTTTATTTCATACCTTGTGTTTATCGTTTATTATTATTTCATGTTCAATGTTGTATAATTACTGTTCAAGTGGTTATTTATTCATTTGTGATTCTTATGTTGTGGATTCAATCACATAAGTGGATTAGGTATCCACATGTTCGTCTTAAGATCAGTGCTATTATTGTAGAACCTGTGGCTTATGGGGAGGTAGACTAGATATAACTCCCTGTAACTAAATGTAACATATTCGTGAGTTATTTCAATAATTTTAAATTATTTCACATTTTGTATCTTCTTTCATTTATATATTATGATAATTAGTCCATAAATCATACAGAGAACACAAATATTACACAGTTGGCACTTCTACTAACTATTCATATTTTTCTCAATATAAAACACTATTTTATAGAAAAACCTTTCTTTCCTTGATAATAATATTCATGAATTATTCCATTCTCTTACCCATCCTAATACTATTTGAAAAAAATTTCAAAAACATTGTATGACCACAAAAATATGAGTAAGGGATACAAAATAAGCAATAAAATCATTAGTACATGAATATTTTAACCTCAAGAATACATTTTCACAAATAATAATTTTCCCCAATAAAACATAAAATCAATAAAATATATAATTAATTCATTATATTCATTAAAACATCTTAGAAATAATAAATCCTAAAGGTAACATTAGGCATTGATATCATACTTACAGTGTAGCTTTCACATATATATATAGAGTAACCTACATGGTTACATTTGGAATACCCATCATTGTATATATACTAAATCTCTTTTGAGGAACCTATTTGTTTAAATCCATCTCATTACCCAAAACATTGGATAGATATTATGGGCTCACACACCCTTGTTTTTTCATGTAACCTCCGGTATACATAAACAATTCTCGTAAACCATAATATAATCATAACACATAAAACATCCATAAAAAAAATTTCTACATTGAAATAACATTATATTTTTTAGAAATTCACACCCTCATATTTATTTGAAAATTAAATTCTAAAAATTGAATGTAATCATCAAATAATTAATGTTTTATAAATGTTAGAAAGTCATTTCATGACGTATATGGTAAATAAAACATTCCATGTTATTAAAATAATCGATCTATTTTTTAATCACAATTAAATCCTTTAAACCGATGATTTTTTAATCATCGCATACCATAACACATTGAAACATTTGAAAAGAGTTCTAATTTTATATAATTCGATTAAATATAAAAATATTTATAAAACTGTTTTGAGGACATGGATATTAATGAGAAATGTTTAGTAAAAGAATCAATTAAATCAATGTTTTAGTTAACGAGTCTCTAACAGAGATCATTTTATTAATAAAATATATGGATTATATGTTTTTAATATGAATCCACATAAAAAGTATTGATAAAAGATATGATATTCAAAATTATTTTTAAACGTAATATTTTAACGTCATAATCAAGAAGTTCATCTGTATCCCAAAGAATGGATATATGTTTTAGAAATTCCTTTACCATGAGTCTGTCTCATCTCGTGTGATCCACATTGTTCTCAAAAAATAAACATAGGTCAATTAATACATTTCTATAAACCATTAACTTTTTTTATTAATTCCATATCACTTCTTATCATGTTATAATAGTTAAATAATTATTTATGTTCGTGTCGGATGTTATGTCGTTATTCGATACATGGGTCATAAATAATCATGGTATTAAGTCAATAGTCTATGTTTCCATGAGACCATAATCTCAAAAATATGAAACATGATATAAATATCTTATATATTCATTACATAATTATTTATATTAATATATTAGAACAAACTAAAAACACCCTTCATTAATAAGGTAGGCTGTATGTAGGCATGAGTGCTTTTTTGGTTTTTATAGTAATATTGAGTTAATGAAATTAAATGAAACGTATTTCAATATGTATACTTATATAAAATAATTAAATTAGAATTAATTTTTCATTTGTTATATAAATTTTAACTAAAACAATCCTAAATATATTCCATGAGAATTCGGAATGAATCACATCATTTTAGGAGGTGGTAGTCCACACATCCCCAAACAATGTTAGCACATAACAATAATAGGGAATTTATGATGATATAATTAATATAACCTTACCAAAATATTAAATTGGTCTAAATGTGATTATTAAAAATTTATTTGACCATAATGAATTGTATTAATACAATCCAAGAAGGAAAAAATAGAAAATGAACAAAAATAATATCCTCTTCGGTGATTAACTAGCATTACATGGACAAGAATTTAACTTCACTAAATAAGTAAAGGTGAAAAATGTAATGGATATGTGTTATTCCATTGGAAAAATAAAAAAATCTTATATAATTTATTCTGTACATATCAAGAATTTATGGATGAACAAGTTCATGAGAATGTAAAAATAAAATGAAATTACGAGCGGTAATTTGAGAAAAATTGCATCTTGAATATCCCCTCCTTGAAAGAACATTGAGGAAATTTTATTTTGTCATTTGGTGAGAACAGAAGAAAATGTATTTGGGGAGAGTTGTGAGGAGTGTTTTGGGTTGTTTTTTGAGTAGTGTCAAGGATATTTTGATCCAAATGGATCAGTGAGGGGAATGGTATTTATACATGAAGTGTGGTGGGTTCATGTGGTTAATTGATTTATTATTTTATATTAAAATCTATCCACATTTAGGTGGAACTAATTTCAAGGAATTATAAACAAAATAAATGTGTTTTAGTATGATTAGGGTCAATCCACACCTCATCCAACCATAAAATGAGGCAATTTTTTGGTATGATTATCTTTTACCTTTTAACATTAACCCTTGTCACAATTTTTCCAATACAAGGATAAACAATTTTTTTTACCATGGTACAATTTTTATACATAAAATTAAAATTTACCTTAAAAAATATAGCCCTCATGAATCAAATATTTAATCAATTTTACATAATTCAACACACATAATTGGGAATATTGTATAAAAAATGAATTCCACAGACAAAACTAAACATTAGTTTTTTGAAGTGAAACATTTAAAAGATTTAAATGTCATTATATTTAATATCAATTTGAAATTGATTACAATGACCAATATTTAATTAAAGGATTAAAACATAGTAACATTATACTTTAAAAAATAATAAATGAATAATCCAGCTAAATAAATTAATTATATTAAAAAGAAGTTAGGAATTTAATTGCAGTATTTTTCAATATTAATTAAAAAAATGAATACTATCAAAAAATAAAAAAATTTGTACAGTGTAAAATTTTATATCCCTATTCAAAAAATTTATTTTATTGTGTCAAATATAACTAATAAAATTATTAAATACTAGATTTAAAATGGGTTCTCAATCAAAAGGTGTCATAACAGCATTTTTCAAAACTACTTCTTTTATCTGAAAAAAATAAATATGTTCTTATATCCTGTCAAAAAAACATATAAGATGAATTTTAAAAATTATATTTAATATTTTACATATATAATTCTTTAAAAATTCTATAAATATTGAATATATTATTTTTTAAACATATTTGTTATCATTTAAATAGTTTTTTAGAAAACAATTTCCTTTTATTTTAAAAGGGTGTTATTTTCATTTATAATTAATTTTTCAGTAAATAATTAATTATATATATGTATGAAAAATATTATCACAATTCAGTTAATCCTAATCATTCCCACTATTCAAACATCTAGGTTATAATGGTATCATTTATATAATAATATTTGGTTGTTCGTTTAAGCTTAATGTTGTATATCATTTATGCTATCAAACATAATGTTTATTTCATAAAATTGTGGTTGTTAAAATATCCCCCAATTAATAAATTTCATCATAAAAATTTTATTTTGTTTTTTATAACTATGGTATGACTTTTAAAATTCCATTATGGAACTCCCACATTGGAAGAGGGATTTACAAAACTTGGTCATTAAAAAGTAATATATATGAGTACAGATATCATCTAACAAAAATAATTATACGGTTCCATGTATGAAAAGATTGATATGGAAGATAAAAATAACCCTCATATATTAAAATAGAGTGATATAGATCTTGATCATAGAAATTTATAAATCATTATACCACAAATATGTGATGAAATGATTTCTGTTAACAAAAGTAAGTGTGTAACATTTTTTCATCAAGATCATTTTCAAAGAGTTGAAGAAATATATTACTACATAGATAAATATCATAAAGAAATAAACTTACTTGAAAATTATATTTTCATCTTTTAATATACTTTTACATTAAACTCTTCATTTTTTCCAAACAATGAGTATTCAAAATGACTCGGTCACACTGAAAGCACTTGAATGAACCTCCAAAGGATCCCCTAATCCACAAAAAATATCTATATAATTATATTTTCATTAGTAATTAATAAAAAACAATTATTTTGTATGAAGTTTATTCTTAAAAAGATAAAACCATCGTACGATGAAAAATACTCTTAAACTTCCTAAATTAAATAGTTAATACACATGTTTGACAAACAATTATCCTTAAAATTTGTAAAAATAAGCAAAGATATCTTGAAACCCAAAATGTATAAGGATTTGATAACATAGTCCTCGAAGATAAATTATATCATTTAACTCCAAATATCATCAAACTCTCTTGATGTGTCACACAAAAATTTTATTTATTAATAATTTTCATTATACTCAAAAAATTTACATAAATAACTCATATCATCATAAGTCTATCATAGACTCTTCCAAAATATATTTCAACCATTATTTATCAAATAAAATTAAATATTATTCTATTTTACATGATCATATAAGGTCCCCAAAATACTAAACATCATCTAAAATAACATTATTCAATTATTCACTAAATTATCTTACTATCTCATGGTTATATATTCAATAAAATTAATTTCTCTCCAAATCCACTCAATCATAATAAATAAAATCATTCACCTAAAATGAATAAGTCATACTAAATTGGTACATCATGTAGGATAATGTCTCTCTCTCTGCAAAACAATGCACCTCAAGCATCGTCGGTTTTTCAAAAAATTTGTACCGTTACTCCTTCATATGTGAGGATTAATCCATCTAAAGTGCCATCAACCTTCGCTCCTGGAACGATCCTTGCTATTGGTTTCCCTTCTCAGCCATCAGAGGCTTATGGTTCAACTTAAAGTATTCTATGGAATGATCTCTCCTTCAAAGATGCACATTGTCACTCTCTTTGTGTCCCTCAGGAACCTTGTTTTTTAGATGCTCCTCCGGTGAATCTGGTGGTTTCACAGGATGGCTCTAGCATGACAATGGACTTCTATGTGGAAACTTTTAACAATGTCATGGTTGGCTTGAGATGGCCTTTTGTGGCTCACTTCAGAGTGGAAATTCCACCTCTTCAGGTATTCAAATGTTGGATAGACACATGGGGGATCCATGTCCCATCCTATATTTTTGTGGTTCATCACCTCTCTTTTTTCTTGGTCTTCTACTCGGAATCAGATTTTGTCCATGCCTAGTGGGGAGCTCCCCACAACTTTTGTCAGTGGTTTTTTATTTTAGCGAGGTGGTCGTTGGAGGCACATACTGTAACATCCCAAGTAAGTAATGAATAATAGATATTTTTTATCTATGTCTATTAATGAATTATATAGTGTTTTATAGGCTTAAAAGGAAAATAAATCCAATCTTAAGCATGGAATACACTAATATTCTTACAAGATTGTTTTACTGCCTTTTGACGGAAAACCCTTTTTAAATCTATCTTTTGACAATTTTATAAGCTAATTTTGTCAAAATAAAATTATTATTTATGATTGGGACATCAAAATTTACCTTGTGTGAATTTTTTGTATTTTTCGGACAATGTTCATTTTTTAAAGAATAGTGAAAAATACTGCATTTTACATCAAAACTGCTTCTTAATCTAATATTTTATATGATTAGATTATCTTTTGAATTTGTATTAATGTGTAATCTGAATATATTTTTACCATTTAATCCAATGGTGGTCATTGGAATCAATTTCCCTTTGAAATTGGACTTAAACTGGTGTCAATCTTTTGATACTTATTGTTTTATAAGAACACGCTATTTGCTCTGACAGCGGGAATTAATTATTAAATTAATTAATGTGAATTATATGTTTTGAATTTTGTAAAATATACTTCATTTTTGAATTCGTATTATCAAATATAGCTTAGGGTGAATTTTTGGTAATTTTCTGAAAAAATTCAATTTTTGATGAATAGTGAAACCACTAAGTGGTACTTATAAAAACTGATTTTCCATTTAAATGAAATTTTTCCATCATTGTGTTTTGAATTTCAAAAATACTACATACATGGTTTTCATTAAGAAGTAAAATGTGGTTCAATGGGATTAAAATAATTTTTTGGTAAATAGTATCTTATTAAGTTTTTAATCACGATTATTGGTAATTAGTGTAGTTTAAGGTAAAAATTGTCCTTTAATCATATGAAATGACCTATACACATGTACTAACCTTATTGGATGTGTCATGGACGACCAAGACAATCCATGGGTCAACTTTGGGACCCCATGGATCCACTTTGGTTGGGAAATGACATAAATAACTTTTTATTAAATGTTAAAGTAAAAATGACACACACATAAGGTGTTTTACTAAAACAATTTTAAATGGGGTTATACAAGTCATATTTTTGACTATAAATATTAATTAGAACTCTAAACAGATATTATACATCATAGTATTTTTTTTATAATTTTTAGACATTAAATAAATTAAATTATTTATGACATCATGATGATGCAGCGATGACCTCATTATTTAATGATTTAAATAAAATGGAAAGAAAATGTAATATCTAAAACCTAAACATGGACAAAACCAATTGTATGGGTAACTTTAGAACCCTTATCAGTTTATCCTCTAATTATATCAATGTGGGAGCATTTAAATCCTAAACTCATTTTTAAATAAAGTAATATTTCTTTACTTTCCAAGAGTGCCTCTCCTCTCCTCTTACAAAAGGCCCCCAACTCTACCTCTTTTCCCACACTCCCAAAGCCTTTGGCTCGGCCAACCCCTGACCATTTTTTCTCTCCACTTCCCTCTCTTACTCCTTGAAGCCTCACTTTGGGTAGAAGTTCTCCCATGGAAGCCTTTGAGCTCAAACCAAAGGGAGTTACCCGATTTTAAGGTAATATCTTCTTTTGAGTCCTTTTGTTTTATTTTGCTTCTCCAACCCCCTAAACTCTTTTTTATTCTTTTCTGTTGTAACAACTCCAGTATCCTAAATATACTAGGATGTTTTTATAATAATGATTTTATCTACACTTACACACACCTACATCTAATGGTTAACGAACATACTGTTTCCGTGGATGGTGAATTTATGCCTCCCGAAACGATGATTGTTCAACATTATTTTAACACCATCAAAGGTGGACATTAAGATGTCACTATATTTATATATGATATATAATATTTTTATGTTTTACTTATGCTTATGTATTTTTAATTTTGGTTATACCTTTATGGTTTCCATTATGGGTAAACGCGATATCTTCATTTAAGGAAGTGCGGACTACCGCCCCCTTAAAGTGAGTTGATTCGTTAAATACCATATGTGGGACGTATAAATGATGGAACTATGATATTATATATGATATTATACTGGAATTATAATATACCTTTATATAATTATGATTCCATTCTATAAAATACGAAATAGAAATGAAAGTAGCGTTCATGCGTACGTACGGCTTACCGTCTCCATGAACGATGCATTTCATTTCTTACCTATAAATGATTATGTAATATTATAAATGCATGAATGTAATGGATATATATGAAATATATGATATCTACATCATTAATACCATTCTGGATATAATGGATACATGAACAACATGTAATTATAAAGGGCTTATTTTTTACTCAAGTACCAATGATCGTTAAAATGACCGTTATTAACATAAATAATTACATAGTGTTCATGACATTGTAATAAGTGATATAAAATGAATAATGAACTTGAAAAAGGTTCTTAAGAAAGTAGAAATTAACTCATGTTTATTATTCAGGACATTAAAGAATGATCGAGTCAAGTCGGACCCGAGGTATGGGACTTCGTCTCAATCTCCTTTCATTGAGGCATATTTTGTTTTATACACAACCTTCTTTTATACGGTGTATAAACCCCTTTGACTTTTTACGTTTATTCAAAAAGAATCTTTTTTATACGAACCATTTACTAAACGACAAAAGGGAATGTTTTTGTCATACGTATGCGGCAACAACGAATTCTCCACCGCCGTGACCATTATTTGATTTTCGGCTTCCTCTACAAGCCATACCTTTTTTTAAAAGAAAAATAAATACCATGTTTTACTTTTCTTTTATTTTGGTGTTGAAAATTGTTTTCATAATGTTTTTATATCAATGTTTTGTATTGATATATTGTGATTGAAATGTGGAAATGTTATGTTTACTTTATGCATGTTTTATGTGATACGATTATGTTGAGGTTCTTGGGAACTATTATGATGACGGGTGGTTCCGTGATAGACTAAGGGCGGGTGAGCCCGATATAGCTCTTCAATGCATTGGTTAACGCGAAGGAGTGAAATGTTAAGGTTTCTCCGAAGAGATTTATGGAATATACTGTGATGGGTATTCCAAACGTAACCAAGAGGGTTACTCCCTACGTAAGGATGTTATGAATGCCTCATGTTACCTTTATGTCTTATGATTTCTATGATTTATTCATGATTTGATGAGGTATGTTAAAGTGATTATGTTTTGTGGGTAATGTATGATCTCATCCTTATGTATGTATGTACCCATGTTTCCTTTCCATATTTTTATATCCCTTACTGAGCTTTTTATGCTCATCCCATGTTTTTGAAATGTTTTTCACAGGTCAAGGGAAAGGTACATGATATGATGATAGTGTCAAGGAAGTTTCAAGAAATAATCCATGTTTATTTTAAATATGTTTCCATTGATGGTAATGAAGAATACTATATTTATGTAACCACTTTGTTTATATGTGTAATGTAATGAAAGTTTTATGATGTAATTCTCTAAAACTCTAAACGCAAAAAGATCCTAAATGTGTAATCTTGTAATAACTCAAGATTAAGTAAGTTGTAAGGCTGGGGCCTTATAGTTGGTATCAAAGGTCGGTTTAGATAAATTTAGGAGTTATAATTCTTTTAAATGATTATCCAAAAATATTTTTTTTATTGTCAAATTGAAATGATATAGCATTTACAGATTACCATGTTGCTTCAACAAAGATATGTCTGTGTTAAGAATTGTTTTTCATAATGGAAACAGAGTAGCTTTTCTATGAAGGCATACAGAGTTGAATGAATTTCCGAATCAGCAACCAGAGATTGTCAGAATCAGAATTGATCAGTTTACTGCAGTGGTGACTCAGTTGAATTAGGTGATAAATGGTGGTTATGTTTATTGATGATATTTTGGTGTTTTCTAAAAGTAAAGAAGAGCATGAAAGACATTTAAGGGTCATTTTGCAAACCTTAAAAGAAAAGAAATTGTATGGGAAATTCAGAAAATGTGAGTTTTGGTTGCAACAAACTTCTTTCCTTGGTCACATTTCTTCAAAAGATGGCATAACCGTTGATCCTGCAAAAAAAAAAGTTGTTGAAGAATGGCCAAGACCCACAAATGTAACTGAGATTCGTAGCTTCCTTTGTTTGGCAGGCTATTACCGAAGGTTTGTTAGAAATTTTTCACGGTTATCTAGTCCAATGACTAAGCTAACTCGGAAGGGTGTCAAGTTTATCTGGACAAAATAATGTGATGATTGTTTTCAGGAATTAAAAAGAAGATTGTTGAATGCTCCAGTTTTGGCACTACCTTCCAGGAATGGTGATTTTGTTATCTACATTGATGCTTCATTGAAAGGACTTGGTTGCGTCCTAATGCATAATGATCAGGTAATTGATTATGCTTCACGACAGTTGAAAACTCATGAGGTAAATTACCCTACACATGATTTGGAATTAGCTGCTGTTGTCTTTTCTTAAAAAATTTGGAGGCATCATTTGTATGGAGTACGGTGTGAAATATATACCGATCACAAAAGTTTAAAGTATATTTTCACTCAGAAAGAATTGAACATGAGACAAAGGAGATGGCTCGAATTAATCAAGGATTATGATGGTACAATTCATTACCATCTAGGAAAAGAAAATAAAGTGGCTGATGCTTTGAGTTGAAAAAGTAATTATTCATTAGCAATGTTGCGTTTGGAACGTGATCCTTTGGTTACGGATTTGATGAACTTTGGCATAGAAGTTGTTGGTGCAGTAAGTTCTTCTATTTTGTTTCAGGTATCAGTTAGATCATCTCAATCAGATAGAATCAAGAAAGCACAGAAGCAAGATAGTGAGTTGCAGAAAAAGGTAGAGCTGGTTCAGAAAGGTAAGTTTCCTGAATTCAACATTGATAATGATTGCATTTTGAGATTTGGGAAGAGATTGTGTGTGCCTTGTGATTCACAGTTGAAGAGAGAGTTGTTATGGGAAGCTCATAGTTCTCCGTTTTCAGTTCATCCTAGCAGTAATAAGATGTATAGAGATATGCGGGAGTATTACTGGTGGGATGGAATGAAAAGAGATATTGCTGATTTTACTATGAAGTGTTTGACATGTCAACAGGTTAAAGAAGAGCGGCAGTTACCTAAAGGGATGATTCAACATTTACCAGTGCCAGAGTGGAAATGGGAGAATATATCCATGGACTTTGTTGTGGGATTACCGAAGACATCTCGAGGTAATAATGCAATCTGGTTTATTGTTGATCGCTTGACCAAATCTGGTCATTTCCATGGTATACGAGATACTTTTTCCCTAGATCAACTTTCCCGTTTGTATCTTAAAGAGATAGCCAGGTTACATTGAGTTCCTCTCTCCATTGTATCTGATCATGATCCCAGGTTCATTTCTAACTTTTGGAAAGGCCTTCAGAAGTCATTGGGTACTGAATTAAATTTTAGTAATGCTTTTCATCCCCAATCATATGGGTAGTCAGAACGAACAATTCAGACCTTGGAGGATATTCTACGAGCTTGTTCTATGGATTATCAGGGAAGTTGGGACCAACATCTTTCTTTGGTTGAATTTTCATACAATAATAGTTTTCATTCCAGTATACAGATGGCACCATTTCAGGCATTATATGGGAAGCGGTGTCGAACTCCAGCTTTCTGGGATGAAGTGGGTGAAAGGAAGTTGATGGGACCAGAATTGGTAGAAGAGATGGAAGAAAAAGTTCAGGTGATTCAGAAGCACATGAGAATAGCTCAGAGCAGGCAGAAGAGTTATGCGGACAACAGGAGGAAGGATCTATCTTTTGAGGTAGGTGATCATGTTTTTCTCAAGGTTTCCCCTTGGAAAAGTGTGATGAGATTTGTTAAGAAATGAAAGATGAGTCCAAGGTTTATTAAACCATATGAAATTCTTGAAAGAGTTGGATTAGTTGCATACCGGTTGGCTTTACCTTCGTGTTTATCTCAGGTATAAAATGTTTTTCACGTTTCGATGTTGAGAAAGTATATGCCAGATCCATCTCATGTTTTGAGTCCAGAGGTAGTTCAGCTAGAAGAGAACCTATCTTATGAGGAAAAACCGGTCCAGATTATTGACCACAGGGAGCAAGTGTTATGAAATATGGTGATTCACCAGGTAAAGATTTTGTGGAAAAACCACATGATGGAAGAGGCAACATGGGAATCTGAAGATGCAATGAGGGATAAGTACCCCCATTTATTCGATAAGTAAATAAATTATGGGGACACAATTTTCTAAAGGGGGGAAGGATGTAACATCCTAAGTATGTAATTAATAATAGATATTTTTTATCTATGTCTATTAATGAATTATATTGTGTTTTAGAGGCTTAAAATGAAAATAAATCCAATCTTTAGCATGGAATACACTAATATTCTTAAAAGATTGTTTTACTGCCTTTTGATGGAAAACCCTTTTTAAATCTATCTTTTGACAATTTAATAAGCTAATTTTGTAAAAATAAAATTATTATTTATGATCGGGACATCAAAATTTACCTTGTGTGAATTTTTGGTATTTTTCGGACAATGTTCATTTTTTTAATGAATAGTGAAAAATACTGCATTTTACATCAAAACTACTTCTTAATCTAATTTATTTATATTATTTGATTATCTTTTTAATTGGTCTTAATGTGTAATCTGAATATATTTTTACCATTTAATACAATGGTGGTCATTGGAATCAATTTCACTTTGAAATTGGACTTAAACTGGTGTCAATCTTTTGATACTTATTGTTTTATAAAAACACGCTATTTTCTCTGACAGTGGGAATTAGTTATTAAATTAATTAATGTGACTTATATGTTTTGAATTTTGTAAAATAGGCTTCATTTTTGAATTCGGAATATCAAATATAGATTAGGGTGAATTTTTGGTAATTTTCTGAAAAAACATCAATTTTTGATGAATAGTGAAACCACTAAGTGGTACTTATAAAAACTGATTTTCCGTTTAAATGAAATTTTGCCATCATTGTGTTTTGAATTTCAAAAATCCGACATACATGGTTGTCATTAAGAAGTAAAATTTGGTTCAATGAGATTAAAATAATTTTTTGGTGAATAAAAACTTATTAAGTTTTTAATCGCGATTAGTGGTAATTAGTGTAGTTTAAGGTAAAAATAGTGCTTTAATAATGTGAAATGACCTAGACACATGTCCTAACCTTATTGGATGTGTCATGTCCAACCGATAAAAGCCATGGGTAAACTTGGGGATCCCATGGAGCCACTTTGGTTGGGAAATGACATAAATAACTTTTTATTAAATGTTAAAGTAAAAATGACACACACATAAGTTGTTTTACTAAAACAATTTTTACATGGGGTTATACAAGTAAGATTTTTGACTATAAATATTCATTATAAATCTAAACAAATTTTCTACATCATAGTATTTTTTTTATAATTTTTAGACATTAAATAAGATAAATTATTTAAGACATCATGATGATGCAGCGATGACCTCATTATTTAACGATTTAAATAAAATGGAAAGATAATGTAATATCTAAAACCTACACATGGCCAAAACCAATTGTATGGGTAAATTTAGAACCCTTATCACCTTATCCTCGAATTATATCAATGTGGGACCATTTAAATCCGAAACTCAGTTTCAAATAATGTAATATTTCTTTACTTTCCAAGAGTGCCCCTCATCTCCTCTTATAAAAGGCCCCCACCTCTACCTCTTTTCCCACACTCCCAAAGCCTTTTGGCTCGGCCAAACCCTGCCCATTTTGTCTCTCCACTTCCCTCTATTACTCCTTAAAGCCTCACATTGGTCAGAAGTCTTCCCAAGGAAGCCTTTGAGCTCAAACCAAAGGGAGTTACCCGATTTTAGGGTAATGTCTTCTTTTGAGTCCTTTTGTTTTATTTTGCTTCTCCAACCCCCTCAACTATTTTTTATTATTTTCTTTTGTAACAACTCCAGTATCCTCAATATACTAGGATTTTTTTATAATAAGGTTTTGATCTACACTTACACACACCTACATCTAATGGTTAACGAACATACTGTTTCCGTGGATGGTGAATTTATGCCTCCCGAAACGATGATTGTTCAGCATTCTTTTAACACCTTCAAAGGTGGCCATTAAGATGTCACTATATTTATATATAATATATAATATGTTTATGTTTTACTTAAGCTTCTTTATTTTTCATTTTGGGTACACCATTATGGTTTCCATTATGGGTAAACGCGATATCTTCATTTAAGGAAGTGCGGACTACCGCCCCCTTAAAGTGAGTTGATTCGTTAAATACCATATGTGGGACGTATAAAGGATGGAACTATGATATTATATATGATATTATACTGGAATTATAATATACCTTTATATCATTATGATTCCATTCTATAAAATATGAAATAGAAATGAAAGTAGCGTTTATGCGTACGTACGGCTTACCGTCTCCATGAACGGTGCATTTCATTTCTTACCTCTAAATGATTATGTAATATTATAAATGCATGCATGTACTGGATATATATGACATATATGATATCTACATCATGAATACCATTCTGGATATAATGGATACATGAACAACATGTAATTATAAAGGGCTTATTTTTGACTCAAGTACCAATGATCGTTAAAATGACCGTTATTAACTTAAATAATTACATAGTGTTCATGACCTGATAATAAGTGATATAAAGGAATAATGAACTTGAAAAAGATTCTTAAGCAAGTAGAAATTAACTCATGTTTATTATTCAGGACATTAAAGAACGATCGAGTCATGTCGGACCCGAGGTATGGGACTTCGTCTCAATCTCCTTTCATTGAGGCATATTTTGTTTTATACACAACCTTCAATTATACAGTGTATAAACCCCATTGACGTTTTACGTTTATTCAAAAGGAATCTTTTTTATACGAAGCATTTACTAAAAGAAAAAAGGTAATGTTTTTTTCGTACGTATGCGGCAACAACGACTTCTCCGCCGCCGTTACCATTATTTGAGTTTCGGCTTCCTCTACAAGCCATACCTTTTTTTAAAAGAAAAATAAATACCATGTTTTACTTTTCTTTTATTTTGGTATTGAAAATTGTTTTCATAATGTTTTTATATCAATGTTTTGTATTGATATATTGTGATTGAAAGGTGGAAATGTTATGTTTCCTTTATGCATGTTTTATGTGATACGATTATTTTGAGGTTCTTGGGAATTATTATGAAGACGGGTGGTTCCGTGATAGACTAAGGGAGGGTGAGCCCGATATAGCTCTCCAATGCATTGGGTAACGCGAAGGAGTGAAACGTTAAGGTTTCTCCGAAGAGATTTAGGGAATATACTGTGATGGGTATTCCAAACGTAACCAAGAGGGTTACTCCCTACGTAAGGATGTTATGAATGCCTCAAGTTACCTTTATGTATTATGATTTCTATGATTTATTCATGATTGTATGAGGTATGGTAAAGTGCATATGTTTTATGGGTAAAGTATGATCTCATCCTTATGTATATATGTACCCATGTTTCCTTTCCATATTTTTATATCCCTTACTGAGCTTTTTATGCTCATCCCATGTTTTTTGAAATGTTTTTCACAAGTCAAGGGAAAGGTACATGATATGATGATAGTGTCAAGGAAGTGTCAAGAAAGAATCCATGTTTATTTTAAATATGTTTCCATTGATGGGAATGAAGAATACAATCATTATGTAACCACTTTGTTTATATGTGGAATGTAATGCAAGTTTTATGATCTAATTCTCTAAAACTCTAAACCCGAAAACATCCTCAATATGTAATCTTGTAATAACTCAAGATTAAGTATGTTTAAGGATGGGGCCTTATACATTCATGCAAGGAGTTTCCTAAGACGATGGCCTGGATTAGCTTACTTGGGCTCCCACTATCCTTTTAGAATTGGGCTCTTCTCAATGTAATAGGAGTCTTAGTAGGAGGTTTCCCCTATGTGGACGAGAGCACTCGGTGTGGGGAAGATCTGCCTGTTTCTTGGATGCGCGTGGAGCTTGACCTATCCTCCTCCATCCCAGATAAGCTCTCCATGATGGTCCAATGATCTGAGATGTGTTCTCAAGACTATGTATACATATTTTTCCCGTATTTGTTTCCTCATATCACCTCTATAGGTAGTCACTAAAAATGTGGAAGAGGCGCCGTCATGTATTACCCCATCCTGAGGTCAGACCCATCCAGGGGCGTGGCGCTCCTGACCGAGGGTCGGTCCATCCCTCTTCATGTTTCAATTCAGATCCTCGGGCTGAGGCTCCTCCTTCAATTACTATGTATTCCGAGTTCATCCCATATCCCTCATCATCGGATGGTGTCTCCCCACATAGCATGGCTCTGGTCACTAGATCTGAAAGGGTTTCCCCTAAATGGTTGGTGGAGCATGATGGGTGGTTCTTTGGTCCACCCCAACTTCTCTCGACGGGTGGGATTCTATAATTTCTATTGTGACCTCCTACTGGCATGATGTAACCCCTGATGTCGTTCACTCTAGCCCAGAGGTGGTTCCTGAGGCCCCATGGCTACATGATCATGGAGATAAGTCTACGACTACCCCCCCCCCCTTGGTGGATGTGGTAGATGATAAAGATGAAGCCAGTATTTTAAGGCATGTAGGGTTAACCGTCCGGGCAATGCGGGCAAAGGGAAAGCTCCCCTAGCTTCTGGGGCCTCCCAGCGCGGTAAGAGGGAAGTCTCTAAAGTTCCACAGAAAAATTTATTATTCCTCCCATGTTCTTGTGGATCTAGATTCGGGGTTTTTCACCCGGTTAATGTCGATTCTTAAAAGGGTTTGAAATCGGGAGTGTTTCTTCTCTTTGCTTGAGAACAAGACCCCTTGGGCCAATGTCGGGCTAGAATTGTTTCAATGATACCCATACTTGTATGGAATAATCTGGGGTTTAGGGAAAGGGTTAAAACAGACTTCATGTATTCAAAGATTAAGAATCACAAATTTTTCATTGTTTGGGTTTGGGAGGAAAAAAATCCCGAGAAAAATACATCTGTTCGCACAGAGGCTCAAAATGCCTGATCCCATTCATGAGGACCCAATCAATCAGCATATATGAATCATCCAAAATAGGGAAGTACTAGTGGATCTGATTTAGGTGACATACTAGTTCATTATGAAAAAGGTGAATAACGGAAAATATTCTTTCTTCTTTTAATTTGTTTAAGGGATTTGTGACAGTAGGTGAAGTGAAAATTTGTGGCATGAGATTAGTGATTTCGACACAGGAGATGATCCATGGATTGTTGGAGGTGACTTCAACATCATTACAGAACCAACTAAGAGAATGGGATGTGGGGGGTTTGCACATCGAGCTAACTCAGATATTATTCAGTTCAGGGTAGGAAAGGTTCTTATGGATATGGGGTACCTTAGGGAAACATTCACGTGGTGAAATAACCATAGAGGTAGTAGGCAATGTTGGATCTGGTTGGACCAATGCCACACTAACTAGCATGATATCACCACATTCCAAAGTGCCAAAGTTAACCACCTGGTACAAGGGATTTTTTATCACTCACTAATGTTGTAATCACAATTTCCCAAGAATATATATCTAGAACGATTGAAGTTCTATGGTAATTGGATGTGTCATCCTGAATTTTCTCATCTGGTAAAGACATAATGGGGGGGAA
The DNA here is from genome assembly GCA_963277665.1 of Viscum album. Lineage (NCBI taxonomy): Eukaryota > Viridiplantae > Streptophyta > Magnoliopsida > Santalales > Viscaceae > Viscum > Viscum album. The sequence continues at coordinate 1,245,573,535 of OY728152.1, read as the reverse complement.
TAGGTCCATTGGTACCAAAGGGTGGCTATTCAAAAGCATATAAGGCATCTCAAACAAGAGCATCATGCATGGGTAGGAAACGTTCCCCCTACTAACCAAAAAATGGATGACCTCAGACGAGAGATCGAGTGCCTAGAAGGTGACCTGAAGGCAAACTGGGATGATTTGATATTTTAGGACCACTCATGCTAGAAGAATTTCCAAGAAGAGATAATTATTTGAAAAGAATGTATTTCTTGGGAAATATTAAGGATCATGTGGTTGAATGAGGGAGACAAGTACAAGTCCCTCTTCCATGCTTGCATCATGAAGAAGAGATGGATGATCAATACAAATATTACTCTTGAGGATGGATCTTATATGGATGAAATTTACCTTTTTAGTGGAATGGATTCCTCTTACATGGATGATCTTCTTGATGGCCACAACACGAGGATGGAAGATGGGTACCCAAGTGGTAGTGTTGATCTGTGGGATTTAATTCCAAAAAATGTTTCTTTTGAGGATCACTCTTGCATGAATGGGATCCTATTAGAGCCTGAGATCCATGCGTCCTTGCTGAGTCTTAACATGGATATTGCTCCATGGCTGAATTGTTTCCCCAGATCATTTTAGAGAGATTCATGGGATGTTGTCAAGGAGGATATCTTTTCGGCCCTTCCAGACATCTATCATGATGGATATCTCCCACGTGTTACTCAAAAAACATCTATAGTCATTATCCCAAAGGTGAAGTATCACTCCTCTCTGCTCCACTATCTCCTCGTTAGAATGTTCAATTTGTCATATATGGTTTAAGCGAGAATTATCAACATGAGGCTGGTGGTGTGTCTTCCCCGAAATATTTCCATTGAGCAACATGGTTTCATGAGGGGGAAATAAAACCAGGGGTGACAGTTTTGGCACAATACATGTTTAGGGACATGAATAACAAGGCCCATGGTTCCAACATGGCCATGAAACTAGACATGATCAAAGCGTACACCAAATTGGAAAGGGTTTTATTAACAGGTTTGTGCCTTGAATGTGTCTCTCTCACAGGGTCTTGGAAATTCTCTTTATATTCTATAGATATCTGAGGAAGGATATCTCATTCATAGTGAAGATCCAAATATTTTTCACTACCACCCATGGTCTAAGAAAACGGAATTGGGAATTTTCATTCTTATGAAGGAAAATCTTATCATGCTTCTAAATAAGGGAACATCCAATGGTAGTAATCTTACTTTTTGAAGGAAAATTATTTTCAACACATTTTTCATCTGATGTTTGTGGATGACACAATTATCTTCTCAAATATAGAGAGGAGATCTACGCAGTCCATTAATAGGATCTAGAAAGAGTATTGATACTAGAGTGGGTAGTTGATCAACCATTACAAAAGTAACATGTACATCTCCAACAAATGAGAGGCGAGCCAGGTTGCTTCCCTGTACAGTAGATTGAGAATGCATCTAGGATCTTTACATATATAGTACCTAGGTATTCCAATATCTTCAAGAAGACTTCATGTTTGGGACTATGAGAAGGTGGTGATAAGGATCATTGGCTATGTTCTCAACTAGAAAAATCATTTTCCTTCTTTTGGGGGTCATATCACTCTCATCAACAGTGTATTGGATGCTATTCCAGTGCATGCAATGGATTCTACCTCAGTTACAATGGGTGTTATAATATCCAATGATAAGATCCTAGAGGGATTTCTATGGGACAAATTAGTGGAAATGAAAAGGCACTTGATCCCATGGGGTTGAATCGCACAACCTATCCATGATGGGGGCATTACGATTTTGAGCATCGAGGGAACTATGAAGTGCATGCATGCCAAGATGGTAGGGGAGATCCGGGAGAATCTCTCTCTTTAGTGGAAGATCATGAAACAAATCTAAAATATCTTTATTGAAATTGAATGTGTCCTAGGATCCCCCTTATGGAAGAGGATATGTCCGCTTATCTCGAGGCATCATCATCACTAATGTTGGCTCATGGGCGATGGAAAAATTTTGTACTGGAAAAGCAACAAGACGGGCTTTGTGCTGGGTTTCCTATGGGGATCGACTGCTATGATTACAATCAAGGAGTATAGATCATATCCGAAAAACAAATGTGTAGTTCTGAAAAAGATCCAGAAGGACGTTTTTGACTGAATATTCATCAGCTCAGTGCCAGACATGTGTTTTCTTACCCCATCGCAATCCAAGAATTTCCCCACAAAGGACATCTGCTGGATCACTACAACTCAGGTGAATCTGGAAACCTGGTATGAATTTATGTGTTGAAAAAAAATTCCAACCAAATACAATTTCCTTGTATGGAGAATAAGGATATTGGTGATACATTTAATTAGAGCATCAAGAAAATGGGATCAAGTCTTGCGTCCTAGTGCCATTGCTGTAGCACCAACAGAGAGGAGACCACAAATCATATCTTATTTGAAGGAGAGTGGGAAAAGGCCATGTGTCATTTATTTGTATTCATTACAGTGGTTCCCACTACCGAGCATCATGGTTCACCATTCATTGATAGATGGTTTCAGGGATCACTGGATAAAGGATCCGAGAAGATGGCACGTTCGGTGGTCTAGAGTGCTAGGAGTTGGTTCCATGGGTAAGCACGTAAAAAGGATATATTCGGGGGGCTCAAATCATCATGGATTTCCATCATTGTGTGAAACAAATTTCTACTTATCGATATGGTTACTCTGCTTAATGATTGGTGGGATTCCCCTCCCTGCAAATGTTGCAGGCATGCCCGGACGTGGCTCATCCCATGTATGGTATTTGAGGGTAGTGGGTTAGATGGAGGCCCCCATTAAGTGGTATTAAGATAAACACATGTGGTTATTTAATTTATGGAATAATGAGAGGAGGAGGTGTGGAGTGAAATTAGGTAGGGAGAGTGATCCTAGAATTTACATCCCATTTCTGTACTGCAAACGATCTTCAAGTGGAGGCCAAGGCACTTCTCAATGGGCCAATCTGTGTATTCTGAAAAATTTTACCATTTCCCATGCAGAAACTGACTCAAGGATCATTCATGACTCCCAACTGGATTGAGCCTCCACCCCTTGGTCTATCACATACTCCATCAAGATATGTAAAGAATTCCATAGGAGAAGCATTCAAGTTACCCACATGTGGTGAGAAGGGAATAAATTCATGGATCATCGGGCTTCGCTTTCCACCCTTGGATCTGATGTCTCATAACTAACCAATGACACCACTTTGAAGCTTGAGAGAGTGAACTTAATCCCAGGGGATGCCCTCGGTCTATACAATTTAGACCCCCTTTGCCGGTTTTTTTTGTTCTCAGGTTCTCGGCCTCTTGTACTCTCCCCCATGAATAAATATATAAAAATGATGATGATGGTAGGATATAAATCATTGCCACTCATTAGTTATAGGTTCGACTCACATTTCCTTTTCTGACATGAGGGGGATGTCACCCTTCCTCTGGGATTCCCTTTTTTCTAAAAATATATAAATTTATACAATTTCAAAATAGACAAAATAACTAAAAAATAACTATAACATATTTTCCCCTCAATGTTTATCTCATGCCATTCATTTATCATCCTGAAATGTAATATCCCATAATTACTGAAAAATAAAGGATCATAGAAATCCCAAAAGTTATTTATACCATTATAATTATATGTACATATGAAAAGATAATTCTTCCTTGAATAAAATTTTCACATAAATAACTGCATTGTTACACATACAATTTTTTTTAAATATAATCCTGTCATTAATAGTGAATTATTAAATTTGAAAATTTCATAATAGATAGATCTTACATAAATATTGTATCACTAAAATGTAGATAGATTATTCATTCAGAATTATTCAGGGTTATTTAAACATTATTTTTCATCTTATTCATTAATAATTTTTTCCTATAACAAAAAAACATGAATCATGTCTTAAGATTCAATAATGTCACAACATGAGTGAAAAAATACACGTCCTTCATGTATCATTTATAATTTCCTCATTATGACCGAATAAATGAAACTTATTCATAGGAAATGTATTCAGAAAAATCACCATACTCCCCACATTGAAATCATTCTATTTATAACTTGGGAATAACTTCATTCCCTTTCATGGACTCAACATAACGATTCCTTTTTTCCTTGGATGATTTATTCTGTATGATCTCCATTTCTAGTCATAAATCACCTTCCCTTCAATTTAAGACAATTTACATGGTGTTTCATTCCCCATTATTGAAACATAGGTCATGAATGTACTTTCCAATATGATCATTATTACCTAATCTTCTACATGTGTTTATTTCTCTCATATATTATGAAGTAGACTAATCATCATAGTTCAAGTGGTTAGTATGGACTCTTGATATTTGGTTTAGAATGACCAAATGTGTTATCATTTCATCTCTAATTTCATTTGGTTTATTATTTATAGAACCACCACATTTTTCTTCTCATTCATTGTTACTATGGTTTCTACTGGAACTATCAATTTACTAAATCAAAAAAAAGTTATTGTGGGTATATCATCAAAATCAGCATATACTAACATATGAGTAGCATAATCATTAAGTTATAATTTTTCAAGGAATCCAAAACACTTTAATTTTATTTAAAATAACTATGCTATCCATTTTGGATATATACACCAAGTCACTTAGGGTTAAATAAAACCTTCAACTCTCAATTTAGCTAAACTGACCTTGGATAACATCTTTATAGCCCCAACCTTAAACATTACATATTATTGAGTCAAGTCAATAATTTGACCTCATTTCAAATTTAGGATATTTTGATGTTTAGTGAATTCTGTATTTATACAATAAAACTTACATAACAACTCAAGTATTTTATAGTAGACACTTTTACATAATATCCATTTTTTCAAATAATATAACCCTTTAAAATAGTACAGGTTATTTTATTGATAAAAATATTCATAAATACTTCCTTTATCAAAATCGTACTTATACATCAAGGGAAATTTTTTAAAAACATGGGATGTGAACAAAAATATCAATATAGGATAAAAAATAGGTAATGATACCATTTTTTCATGAATATTTTAAACTCCTGAAATCATTTTCACAAATCATACTTTTTACCCATAACACACAAAAACTTTTACATACCTCAAATAATAATAATATTCTTGAAAGATATATTATAAATCATAAATTAAAAAATTTAACATGAGGCATACATATCATACTTAAGTTGTAGCTTTTACATCTACATAGGGTGTTACCATCATAGTCTCATTTGGAATACCCATAAATTTATATTTCATAATTCCATTAGTAGAAAATGTATCATATATATTCAAAACATTACCAAATACATTGGAGAGATAACATGGGCTCATATCCCTGGATTTATCACGGAAACACCTGTATACAAAAAAATTATAAAGAACATTAAAATAATTATAAACCATAAAACAAGCATAATGGATATATAATATTTGCACTTTGAATTCACATTTCTTTTTTAATAAAAATCGACACAATCATAAATTTAAAAAATTATTTGAAAATAAAAGTATAAGTATGAAATGGAAATATAAACACATTAATGAGATTTAAAAAAATATAATTATGTTCATGAAATATATGATAAATAACACATTTCAAGTTATGAAAATAAAAAATCCATTTTTAAAACACAAATTATACATTGAAAAAGTTGTTTTTTATTAAGTGTCCCATAAAAAATTGAAACATTTAAAAGGTTTTAACATTTTAAAACATTCATGTCTATATAAATAAATCCTGAAAACCAATTTGAAAACATGGAGATTAATTAGAATTATGTAGTGGAATAATTCATTAAAAATAATATTTTAGTAAAATAGTGCCTTATAATGAACTTGTTGTTGATAAAATAGATCCATAATTTGTATTCACTATAAATACATATATAACTAGTATAAATATATAATAATATATTCAAAAAAAATTCACAGATAATATTTGAATGATGTAATAAAGAAGTACATGTTCAACCTAAGGAATGGATATTAGGATAAGAAATTCCCATACCTTGAGTCCAACTCTTGTGGTATCTTCCTTGTTCTTCCTGAATAATAAATGTTGAATAATTTTTAATTTCTTCAGAACCTATTCATATTTATTATTACTTTAATATTAATTTTTTCCATGTTATAACAACTACATAATTATATATGTTCAAGTCATTCATTTTTCGATTTGCGGTACTTGAGTCGAATATGATCTTCGTATGATGTCAATAGTCTATGTGGTCTTAAGTCCATCACCTCCAGAATATAAAACATGATATTAATATCCTAAATATTTATAATATAAATATCTATATTAATCAATTAATGCATACTATCAACATTATTCATGGAGATGGTAGGCCATATGTATGCATATGTGCCATTTTTGTTTATCCTGTCATATTAAAAAAAGAAATTAAATTAAATGTATTTAAATATGTATTGATATATAATATATTTATATTAGAATTAATATATCATTTATACAATAAAAATTTATTAAAAACCTTTAAAACCTTCCATGTGATATGGGAATGAATATCATCATTTTGAGGGGACGATAGTCCACCCGTTCTCCAAAGAAGTTATTGTATAACAACAATATGGAAAGAATGATGGTATATTTAATATATCCTTTCAAGAATATTATATAGGATACAATAAAAATATTAAATTAGTATTTTACCAAATAAATTATAAGACCATCCATGATTGAGATGATGGAAGGAGAAAAGAATCATTATTCACAAAGGCGATTAACCGACATAACATGGAGAAAAATTTCATTTCTATAAATAATAGGATATGAGAAATTATATGGATATGATATATTACATTAGAGAAAACTCTTAATTATATATATGATTAAGTATTTATCATTCATTTATATATGAAATAGGGGATGAGAATGTATAAAAAGAAAAGAAATTAAGAGAGGTACTTTTAGAAAATTGCTTCATGAATATCCCCTCTTGAAATACCCATGTGGTCCTTGTATTTATTTTTTTGGTGAGACCAAAAGCTCTTGGATATAAGGATAGTGAGGATGAGAGATTTGGGAAGATATTTGAAGATCTATAAGGCATTTTTGGCCAAAATGGGGAGGTTAGCGTGGTATTTAAATTTGTGTTGAGGTGGGTTCAAGTTATTAATTTATTTATTATTTCATATTAAAAGTTATCCACATTGAGGTGGAATTTTATAACACCTCAAGATTATGAAAATAAATTTAATATTGAATGCATGAAAAAATATTCCTTTTCAAAACAACTATTTGTTATTACCTAGACAGTAATAATAATAATTCAACATCCCCTATGATTTCAATATTGAAATTCTGATACAGATGGTTGCAATCAGTAATTTATTAAGAGTTTGATATAACAATCATAATTTTTGGTGAATAGTAACATACCCTTATGAATAGTAATGTTAACCATAATAATATTGAAATACCCTTATAAATAGTAACCTAAATAATGATAGTAGACACATATATATAGTATTGATGTGAATGTATGATGTACCTATGTTTTGGAATAAGTAAATACATGTTTTCAGAACTGTATTTTTCTTGTAAATTACGAGTTTAATTAAAAATTAAATTAATCATATTTATAAAATGATTTTTGAAAAAAATGACTTAATTTTTGGATTATACATGTTAAAAAACAGTTAGGGTGATTTTTTGAGTTTTTGCTGATATGCATGAATTTTTTATGAATAGTAAATTATTGTAATTTACCATAAATATACATCACATGTGAAATTCACTATTCCTAGAATCCAAGATGATGTAATAACACTTGTTTCAAAATCATATTCATATATTACTATTTTTGGTCAAATGAATCAATACTATTGGTTTCCTTTGAAATAAATAATATGATTAAGAGTAAAATAATGGGAAAACCCTTCTCTCATCCAGTATAAAAACCACCTCACCCCCTCTTCTCTTAACTCCTATCAATTCTTTTTTCTTTTTCGAAATTCAACTCAAATTTCCTCTGAAGATCATCCCCATAACTATAATCCATTTTTATAATAGAAATACCAAATCCTATTCCCTTAAGGCGCTCTCAAGGAAGTTTAATTCAAGAGGTAAAATTTCTATTTTCTTTTCTTTCATTTTCATGTTCCTTTGTTCTCTTTCCTTTTCTAAACTATCCTCATAAAAAAGGTATGAATTAACCAATACCATTAATTTATTGTAAATTTGTTATGATAATTGGATAATTCCCATTCATCTCTCCTTTTATCCTCATTTTTTTGAAAAATGAAACATTGTACGAGATGTGTGGATTTATCACATTCTTGGATGATGATGCTTTCAATTTTATTTTTTCTCTTCAACTATTGTCATAAAACCATTTCTATGGTTAAGAAAACTATGATATATGTATTTTATCTTACAAAATCTTATGTAATCTTGATATAGTCATGATGAAAAATAATAAAAAAAAGCTAGGTAATTGTGATAACAATTGTAAAATTAATCCTACCATTTACCATTACAGATTTATATAATGATTATCATTCACTCCAAATAATCCAATTAATTATATAACCATGTAATATTATGAATTTTTATTAATAATAGATAAAAAAAATTATGTAATTCAACTCCCATCTTACAAGAACTACAATAATATTTTATAAGTTAGCTAATCAGGAATATTATGAAAACAAGAACTCAGGAACAATGAAATTGAATCCATTAACCAATATAAAATTACCTGAATGAACTAAATAAAGTTATATTAAAACAACTAAATGGAAAAATGATCATATAATTATTAATTAATTATCCTAAATTAGTTATTCAGGATATTAATATAAAGTGAAGTACACCATCAGATTTAAGGTAAGGGATCCTCAATCTCAATTTTATTCATGAACCCTTATATGTTGTGTACTTTTATTATTAATTCATAATTATGTGGTTTGTTATTGAACCTCCCCTTTAATTCCCTTTTAATTTATAAATTATGGTATACCCCTTTCCCTCTCATTAATCCCTCACACGAACACCTATCACAATGCTGAAATGTTTATAAGGGTTTCTTCATCTCACATTAATTTTATTGAGATATTTAGTATTCACTAATATTACTTGTGTATAGAGTATGCATACATACCATTGATATTTCATGTCATTAATCTATTTATTATACTAATATTAAATTTTTCATTTTTTATTATTAATTTTGGGGCATACGATTCATTTGATTACAAAGTTGTATGTATTTTGTAACCAAACCCGCATTTTCATTCGGGTTCCTTTTAGTCTATACCCACCTAAATAAAATTCTAATTTGTTCTAATACTCCATAGAAATTATGTTTTAATTATATATATATATTTACCAATCAGAATAATTCATTATTTTATGGGGTGTTAAATTTATTAAACTAAACATTCATAATAACTTCTGAAATGCATGTGCGATTCTAGGAACATTTCAAATACATACCTATTTTTATGTTTACAGTATAATAAGTTTTATGCCAGATTTATTTTTATAAAATTACAAATTATAACATGAAAAGATATTTGGATTCATTTCTGGTTTAATGAAATCATGAATTCCTTGGCGATTTAAAATTTATGTAATAAATTCCTTAAACCGTAATAAAATGTTTTAATTTGAATGCTTATTTGAAAACAATTTTTACATGGCTTCACCTCATCGGGAAATCATTTATACCATAAATGTGATATCAATGTACTTAAATTTTATTTTATAGTATATAAATGTTTAAAACAGGATTTATTACAAATAAAAATGATTTTCCAAAAGAACTATTCTTTCCAATGTAAAATAGATTTTTCTCACCTCAAATTAACTTTTATAAGATATATCCCTTCCTCACCAGTTCTTTATTGAATGTAGTATATGTAATTATCCTTTTTATATCATATAAATAGTATCCTTATTCTTGTGATATTCAATGTTATTAATATATTAATGTTTCCAAGTGTTAAGGGACATTTTGGAATGTTTAAGGATTAATTCATTATGAATTTCCCAAAGGTCTCATTTAAGAGTATATTAATTTATAAAAAAATTAAATTGATGAATCATGTATTTAATGGTGGTTTATATATTATGATATTATCTAAAATATTTTTTTCAAGGGTTTCTTATTATTTAAAATGTGGATGTTCTTACTTGATACCATTAACCAATTTACATTTAATGGATAGTGGTTATGTTTATTGTACATGGAATGTTATATACATTTCATATGTTAGTTTCAATATGAATATATATTCTATTTATGTTTATCCATATTCATAACAATAATGCATTAAAATAAGTATGTGATTGGTGGGGCCCTCTATACACCCTCAGTGCATCAGTAGGACTCGTGAGACAAACTACTGTCTTGGAATGAGGCCTTGAAAAAATTATTATTTATGGTCTTGGAACAAGGACATGATGGTACAGTTATGATGTCCTGCAGTATTCATTCATTATTTATGAAACTAGTAATTTATTTTTCATGTGGTTATTTGAGTAATAGAATACCCATTTTTTTTGTTTTATTATAGAAATATTTACACATCTCAATATCCAGCAAATTTATGTTTAGGATTACTTTTAAAGGCATCTGTTTTTAAGTTATTCATCATGCTAAAATTTTATTTTTATGATATATTCCATTTTGTTGCTTACCCTTAATGAGAATTTTTCTTACCCCTTTCTTATGTTTCATTCTATTAAGACATGAATAAATTTATTTTGAATGACCAATAGAGAATTACTTAGAGTTGCGTATGTTCTAAATAATTGTTATATGTTGTATTTCATTTCAAGTTACAATATTGAACATATATATGTATATTTTTTTCTAATCTACTAGAATACTCGGTCCTTATAGATTCATCATCCTTGTTTATATTCTAATTTAAAAAAATAAGAAACAGACTTCGGGAAACTGGGTCTAGGTACTACTAGATGGTATAAGAGGATGTTTAGTGGAAAATATGGAAACTAGATATAGAAAATGTATATTCGTCCAAAAAACCATAATACAAACATTGGATATTATAATAAAAGGATATCCGTGAATTTAGGTATGGAGTACATTACTTTTATTATCATGAAAATATATCCCTTCCTATATATTGACAAGTAGATGGGGCTTTAGAACAGATGTAAGTAGGGGTAACACCCGAAAACACCGCATTGAGATAGACTCGAATGAAAACGGTTGCAGGAAAATAATACTTGTTGTAATTCTAGTTTGACCTCTAAGGGGATATGCTTTGGTAAATTTATAAGCTTATTTCATACCATTATCTAGGATTTATGGCCCCAAAGTAACCATAGTATATGTTTCTAGGATTAACAATGCATAAATTTATGTTATGTGTTCTACCGTGTTAAGAATGATAGAAAGTACATAATTTTATGAGCTAATATATTATATAGAATATATTAAAAATTGTGCTTAGCTAAAGAAATGATAACTTCACCCATTCACATGATGCAAATAGTAAAAAGGATAATATCTCTTATGGTCCTAAACAATAATTTTAGAGGAAGATCATATTCCTAGTGTCCTTGTCATCTAAGGAAATTTTATCATTTCATAACACGGTATAAAAATTATTCTCCAAGACTTATGGATTTTAAGGGAAGAAAAAGAAGAAGAATAGTGTAGTGAAATATATATATATATATAAGGAAGATGGTAAATAACAATTTCCCCACATATGATAAATGTGGAATGAATCATCCTAGTGAATTCATGAAGAGAATGGGAGTTTGTTATATTTGTGGAGAAAGAGGACACCAGTTTCATGATTGAAAGGTTATGAAAAAGTATTCTGATGTACAATTATTAAACTGCAAGGGGATGGGACACTACGAGAATCCATGATGCCAATATCAATAGAATATGCCCTAAATGATGTTAGTGGATAATTATCATGTTATGATACTATTGCTGATGATGTGGATGGATTAATATGCCTATTTAAGAATCATGTCATTTGAATATTTTATAAAAACTGTATTGGTTGTAATAATTATATAATATATGATTATCCTAATGTAGAAAATTTTCTTTATGTATTTTTTGTCATTTGATGATTTTTACAAAGGATTAGTGACTTAGTAGAATGATTATATAATTGGAAATATTATGGTTAAAGGAATGAAAATCCTAAATATATTCATGGTAATTAATATAATGATGATGAAATGATTAATTTGGATAATTACTAACTACCCCAAAATTGAATATTTTATTTTCAACAAGTGGTTATGATATCATTCATGGATTTTACAACATTTATGGATATAAAGAAAATATATCCAATAGAAAGTGTAATGATGAATTCATTTTTTAAATATGGAATTATGTTAATTTGATTTATTACAATATTTCAAGAGGACTCATGATGAAGATATTCACATGTATACAATGTTAAAATTCAGGGATTATTCATGTTGATTAATTGAAAGTAAAATAGTAGATGTATGGAGTAGTATTTATAATGGAGTCTTAAAAAATTGAGGATTTACAGACAATGGATACACGGATATAGGATGGATGTATATGGGAATGATTCCTAAGTGTTGGATCATGATATTTTTAATGTTAAACCATTTATAAAAAGTTTATCATGATCATTATATGAAGACTTGGATTTTAATGTCACCAAAAGATGAAAAATATGCTAAGAGATGATGTATAGGTTGTTCAAGGAACATTCAAAGGATATGATCATGCTTATGAAATATAAGAATATATTTACACACTTATATAGTGGAATAAACCCTCAACTCTACGAAAAGAGTCTTAAATGTTATTCATTTGACCTAATCACTGATACCCATAATTATATATTACATAAATATAGTTTATGGTTTTTTGATAAACTACTTTCATCTAAACCTATTTTCTATCAGTATAAATTCATTGATTTGTTTTTCTTCTATGCCCTCAAAGTCACTCCATGTAAAATGATAATTTATTCATTTATTATTATTAAATTATTTATTATTTTTATTTTACAATTAATTTTCCCATATCCATTTGAAGGAGGACAATCTATTAACCCTATTTGTGATATGGGTTTTTTCACAAGGAAATTTTAAACTAACAACCAATAACTTTCAATGTGAAATATAAAATTTTGCGAATGAAATTTTTGTGAGCAAGAGATAATGTAACACCCCAAGATTTTTCCAATAAATTTAATATTTAATGTATTAAAAACTACATCTCTAGAAAATACCACTTTGTTTTAACCAATCCAATAAACAAAATTTTACCACCCCTATGATTATAATATCGAAAATATGACACTCACAGATGGGATAATAAAGTTATTTAGTGTCTCAAATGACCATCTTAAATTTTCGTTGAATTGTACCATACCCATATAAATAGTAATGTTACCCTTATGAATAGTTCCATACCCTTATGAATATTATCCTCACCTATGATAGTATATATATTATTTAAGAAAACTTATTATGTATATATGTTTTGGAATAGGTATAATAATGTTTTAAAAATAGCATTTTTAAAGTAAAGTAAAAAATTTAATAAAATGTTAAATTTATAATATTTAGAAAATTATTTTTGTAAAATGGAATTCATTTTTGGTTTCTACACATCGAAAAATGTTTAGTGTAATCTTTTCATTTTTTTTTGAAATACTTGAAATTTTAATGAATAGTAAAATATAGTAATTTGCAGTACATATACATTATAAGTTAAATTCAATATTCCTGACATCATATATGATGTAATCACACTTGGATAAAACTCACATGTTAATATTACTATTCTTGGATATAAGAATCAATAATATTGGTTGTCATTGGAAAAATAAAACATCAATGAGTACAATAATGGGAAACCCATCCTCTCCTCCACTATAAAACTCCCTCTCTCCCTCTTAACTTCACCACTCTCAAGACTTTTGCATTGTATAAATTTGATCAAATATCCTCCCAAACTTATAAACCATAAAAATCAGACCTTAGTCTCATAAAAATACCAAATCATCTTCCCATAAGAAGCTCTGAAGGAATGTTAATTAAAGAGGTTAAAGTTATCTTTTCTTTTCATTCAATATCATGTTCCTTTATAATCTTTTTCTTCCGAACATATCCTCATACCATTGTTATGAAAACCCTAGTAAAATAAATGTACATTAAAGTATTTATTATAATGATATAGTTCATCTTCATCTCTCCTCCCCTCATCCATTATGCTAAAAAAGAAACATTGTCTGAGATGTGTTGATTTCTCACATTCAAGTATGACGATGCATTCAATTTGATTTTCATTCTTCAACTCTCGTAATGAATCAATTTTTATTATTGAATAGAATATTATATAGGTATTTTTTTTATTTAATTTTCTGGAATCCATATGAACTCACGATATAAAATAAAAATACAAAACAAGGAAATTGTGACCAAAATTGCCCAATTTATCCAAGAGGTTATCATTATTGTTTTATGTAATTATTCCTCGTCAAATCAAATAATAAAATTAATTTAATAACTATTTAATATTATAAATTTTAATTAATTACATATTAAATCAAATATGAAATTCACATCCCATCATACATGAAATACAATACTATTTTATAATAGAACTGATCCTGAATATTATGAAAATGAGCCCTCGTGAAAAATGAAATTGAGACCATTAACACATATAAAAGGTCCCTAATTTACATAATAAATTCATAATAAAATAAATTAATTTATAAAGTGTGGTGTAATTGTTAATTAATGAACCTAATTTGGTTATTCATGTCATTACTTTCAAGCGAATAACACCCATGGATTTAAGGTAACTGATCCTATATTTTCCTTTTATTCATGAATATTCCATATGTTGTGTCCTTTATTTTTTAATTCCTAATGATCACGTATGTTTTTTGAACCTATAAAATATTTCCCTTATTGTATATAAATTATTTTTAACCCCTTTACCTCTCATTAATCCTGCACAAGAACACCCGTTACAATGCCAATTTTTTTTTACAAGTTTCTTCATCCCATTTGCATTTTTTGAGATATTATTTATTCCCTACTATTACTTTTGTATAGAGTATGCATACTTCCCATTTATATTTAATATAACTAATAAATTTATTTTACTAATATTAAATTTATCAATTGTTTATTATTTATTTTGGGGCATACGAATAAATTTATTACATTGTGGTAAGTATTTACTATCTGAACATCCATTTTCATTTGGGTTTCTCTAATTTTCTACTCAACTCAAAGAAATTCTAATTTATTGTTATGTAATTATAAGAAATTTCATTTAAATGTTCTATATATTATTAATAATAACAATACTTCTTTATTTTTCGTGGAGTTAAATGTTTTAAAATAATCATTAAAAATCTATTCCAAAATGAAAGCATGATTAAAGGATTTTATCGAATTCCTAGCTATTTTCAATTTCACTCTATAATATATTTTATACCATATATATCTTTCTAAAAACATAAATTTTATCTTGAAGATATATATTGGTTCATTTATTGTTTTTATGAAATAAAACATGATTTTTCAGTTTTAAATCGATTTAATGAATTCCTTAAACAACACTAAATTGTTCTAATTCTAACGATTCTTTAAAAACACATTTTACATGATTTCAATTTAGTGTAACATAATTTATTACTCAAATATAATCTCAGCGGGAATCCCCATTCTTTTCTTGGATATACATGTTTAAAAATAAATTTATCTTAGGTACAAATTATTTTTCAAAAAACTCTTCTTTCAAAAGTAAAATTGATTTTTCTCACCTCAAATTATATTTTATGAGATTTATGCCTTGTTTGACACATATTCCAGGAATGTGGTGTATTTAATATCACATCTTAGATCATATTAAGAGTCTAATTATTCACATGGTATTCAATGGGATTATTATTTTAATGTATTAAAGTGGTAAGGGACACATTAGACTCTTTCCAGATTATTTCGTCAAGAATTTCTCAATCATGTCGTTTATAAGTATCTTTATTTATGTCATTAACATTTGATAAATCTTTTATTTCATAGGGGTTTATATATTATTATATCATCTAAAATTTTTTATTTAAGGGTTTTTGATTAGTGTGAATATGGATGATCTATCTTGATACCATTCACAAATTTAATTCGAATGGATATAGTTTATCTTTAATGTATGGGGAAAGTTATTTACATTTCATATGTTATTTTCTTAATGAATCTATATGTTGTTTATGTTTATCCACATTTATAAGAGTAATGCAATGAAATTAGTAAGTGTCAGGTGGGGCCCACTATAGCCCATCAGTGCATCGATATATCTAATGAGACAAATTGTGGTCTTGGCACAAGACCCTGACAAAATGGTTTTTCATGGTCTTAGAATGTGGTACTAACGATATGGTTATGATGTCCCATATTATGCATTCCCTATTTATGCATCTAGTAATTTAATGTTATTGTGGTTATTCTATAAGTTGAATACCCATGATGTTGTTTTATTATTGAAATATGTACTCATACCATATTCCTTCCAAATGATCATAAAGATTACATTTAATGGAATGTGATTTTATTTTATTCAACATACCTAATTTTTATGTTTATGATATCATTTACAATATTTTTCCCCTACTGAGCATCTGTGGTCACCCCTTTCTTATGATTCATTTTGTCAGGACAAGAGGTAGTTTATTACGAATAACATACATGGATAAACATAGATTTGCGGATCTTCCCAATAAAACATATTTGTTTTTTTAATTTCAAGTTGTATGGTTGAATTTATATATGTATATTGTTTCCAAAGATACTAAACTACCTAGTCCTTTGGGTGGAATATTACTTGTTTATATTCCAATTAAAAAAATAAAGAACTGACTCTAGGAAACTAGGGATGGGTCTTTACATATTTAATATCAAATAATTAAACCATAAATTAATGTTTTTTATTACGGTTAGGGTCAAAAAACCTCATAAAATCATTAAAGGTTGAATTTTTTTTGTTATGATTTTATATTTTAGCATTAACCATTGTCACAATTTTACCTATACAATAGTAAATAATTTTAAAAAAATGGTAACTTTTTTATTCCGAAAAATGTAATATCACATATAAAATAATTTATACTTTTTTGATTCATAATATTTAATCCATTTTAAATGATTCAAAACAAAAAATTGGTAAAATTAGATATAAAAATATCTATAGATAAAACTAAAAATTGGGGTTTTAATGTTAATGTTTCAGATTTTTTTAATATTTTTAAATATAATTTCAATTTTAAATTGATTCCAATTACCTACATTGAAGAAAAATATAAAAACATATTATAATTATAATCAAAAAACAAAAAAAATGTACAATCTACATATATAAATAAATTTGATGAAAAAAATCAATTTTGGTTTAAAATGCATTATTTTTCACTATTCATTAAAAATGAATCTCATAGAAAAATTAAAAAAAATTATTTGTGGTAAACTTTTATGTACCTATATAAAATAATATTTTTATTTTGTCAAATATAACATAAAAAATTGTTAAAAACTAAAATTAAAATGGGTTCTCCCTAAAAAGGTAACAAGAACATATTTTTAAAACCTCACATATTTTAACAGAAATAATTTATTTTTTCTAATATTTTGTCTAGAAAGAATATAATATGGAATTTAAACATTAAAATGAATATATTGCATATATATTTCAGTAAAAAAATCCTTGGAGATTAATTTTGTTATTTTATAAACTGACTTATATGAATTTAAATAGTTTTTCAGAAAAACATTTCCTTTTATTTAAAACAAGTTATATTTTTATTTATAATTTATTGTTCAAAAAATAATTAATTATATATATGTGTAATATATATTCTCATTATTCAGATAATATATTTAATTCACTCCACTGAAATGGCTAGGTTATAATAGTATCATTTGAATAAAAATATTTAGTTTTTTGTTTTACTTAGATGTATAGTATCATGTGCACTATCAAACATAGTGTTTCTTTCTTAATGTTCAGTATGTTACACATAAGGTCATGTGCTGGGCCACCTAGAGCACCAGTTATAATGGTTCCTAGGTTAGGGGTTTTCCAATTTTGTTTCAGAGCAGGTCTACTTTTCTCAAACTATTGGGCATGGTAGATAGAAGACTATGATCTTGACGAGACTAGGTAATGAGCTCATGCATTGGTTCCATTAGACAGTGTACGAGGGAAAACCCATGTAGCTTGGGGTGGGAAATGATATTTGTTTTTTTTGGTTGATATTTCTATCTTGTTTTTTACACAAGGTTGTGATGTTATTAATTTATGAGGTTCCCCCTTTTGGATCGACACAAAAATAGTGGGTGTGTGAGTTCATAAATCATGATAGGAACATAGGGAGTATAGGTAATCCATATGATGAATATGACTGAATTTAGAGTAACATGATGAATAACCAAATGGGTATAAAAAGTGAAATTTATTTATATAATGGGTGTTGAAAAGTTGGATAAGAGTGTTTTAATAAAATCAAATCCCTGAGTTAGTAAAATTTAATTTTTTGAAAATATTATTTTGATTAAATTTGAGGGTATTGAATCAACGGGGGATCAAAAAGATTTTTGAAATTGTAATTACATTGGTTTTGAAAATGAAATGTTTTGAATATTCAACTCGAGGGTATAAATGGTAAGGACTAATTAAAAAGAGATATGAGGAAATGATCGAAGTATTAGTGACATCAATGGTAGTTGTCCCTCCTATTGGTTGTTGACCCATAGTATTGGTGGTTTGGTTAGTGATAGTTCCATAGTTTTTGGCCACATATTATGGTATGTGAGATCATGTTTAGATGATTGTGTCTGTTAAATTGGATTTTTTTATGTCTTTGATTAGGATGTGATATTGAATCTCTGGAATATAATTTGTTAATGATATAATGACTCTTATGCGTTAGGACCGAGGGGTTTTGTTTAGTACAATAGAGTGGCTGTCTAGTTTATTATTCAGACAGCGTGTGTGATTATCCCTGATGTGGGACCTAGTATTATTATTATTTGTTATGTAGACATAGTTTGTTTGGAGAAGAGGATTGATGTCCTTAGAATTAGATTATATTTGAGTATATACGTGTATGGGCGAGAGAGATATAGTTACCCTTTCTTGTTGAGGATCCAGTTTAAGGAGTTGGTATCATTGGACTATTCTACGTGATCTATGAGATATATCTATTAGTTTTCAATTATTATGGATGAATGTGGCTCATTTTGACTTTTTGGAACTTGATATAGGTATAGAGGGAGTGTTTTATTGTGCCGGAAACTGGTTAGTTTGGTCTAATAGAATGAATCAATATGTTTCTATCAGGTTAAATGGGGTTGGGTAAGAAGAAATCAATTAAGGAAATGATAATGTTTCAAAAATTAATATTGGGATGTGATAGCTCAGTAGAGGGTTGTGAGGTGTTATTGAGTAATATTGAAAACCCAAACGAGTTGTGGTGTTATTGTTTGGATGAGGTATTGGTGGGAAAATATGCTCGAGACCATTGAATATTGAGGTCTCATCTTGGTGACAAGACACGATAGTGCTAGATATTCTATGGTGGTGACCATTGAGGACTTCGTATCGTAATTATTCTATTGGTGATCATGACCAATATCATGACATAATCCTAGGTTCATAGAGAATGCTCTGGCCTTATTCCTAGTAAATTGAGTTTGTTTTGATTAGATGTGGGTAATCCTAAAGGATATGCATGAGTAGTGTTATAAGCACGAGAGTATTATGATGGGGGAGTAAACCATCATCCTTTTACAGAAGAGGTCCATGAAATGGAGAAGTTGTCAATTAATTCAGATGGGTCATTCCCAGAAGTCTGGAATGTGTTGTGGAATATTTTTTTATAATAGTGGAGAATGACCAATACATCCATATCATAGGTTTCATAATGGGTTTAATGATTAATTTGGAGGCCTATATTACTTGTGGAAATAGTTTACAATGATATTGTTAAGGTGGGGACTTCCATTTCATGTTATGGATGAGTGGATATAGTTGTTAAGTTGATATTGTGGAATCCAAAAATGAATGTAAATCATGTGAGGTGCATGTTAGCGTTCCATGGTCACGTTAAAGGTGGGTGGGGGTGATATGAATCCAAAAAATTATTTGAAGAGACGAAAATTTCATTATAAAGAAGTTTCACTAGACATCACAGATGACTTTGATAATTCCATGAAGATTAGAGTGGTATGACTTCAGAGAAATGGACATCAAGGCTACATAAAATGGAAATGGACAAATAATATTGGTTGGTAACCAATGGACTTAGTTGACCAGGGATGGATCAACTCAGTTAGGAAAAAAAAGGAATAGATATGGGGGGATGTAATCCACCAATGGTTATTGTTCGAAGGATTTGATTTTTTGGTAATTTGGATGGGTCCAGAGGAAGAAACAATATAAATATTTGAATGAGTATAGATAGTGGAGATTTACAATACATGTGGTTTCAATTGAAGGATAATAGAAAAATATTGGATGGTTTCCTCGTGGATGTTCTGGTATGGTGAGTTGGAAAACATGTTAGGTTTAAGGTTATGGTGTGGAGTAGCATAGATGGAATGCATTTTGATAATGGAATAATCGGATTTATGATATCTATGGAAACTATTTAAATAAATCATTGTGAAATTGTATTGGTCGTGTCTGTTCTCTCATGTGCTTGTCTGTTGAGTTCCTAACGATTAAGAGTATGTTTGGGTTGTGCTTTTTGAATGAACAAGAATGAAAAAAGGCTTTTGGGATTAGTGTTTAGGATCATTTAGGTCATGATATGTTGGATAAAATCATAATTTTTTTCTGGTGATGTCTGAATTGTGTCATCGTTAGTGATTTTAATGAACATGGGTGAGTTGGAGCAAGGTGATTTGGACCATGAATTTTGGAGATGACCTCATCGAGTGTTTTCCATTTGGTTATTATAGGGTAATGTAGTTCATTGTCAGTGTTTATTGTGATGTGGTCAGTGGTTTAAAATAGTTCATTCTATTATTATTTGTTTGAGTAATGATTAGTTAAGGAATATGTGTCTTCAAGGGGAAATGAGTTCTGTTTGTTGATCTTGGTGGGAGAAATGTTTTCAGGGTGGGATTTCTTCACTAGTATATATTTTTTATGACATAGATGTGTTCAAGGGGAAAATATAAAGGTGAAGGTTTATTTTTTGGCTTGTGGTCTGACCTTTTTGGTTTTGAAAACATAGGAATGGTTGAAGGTGCATCTCGAGGATGAGACATTATATGGGTGAGAGGTTATAGGATCCTGGTATTTTGTGAAGGTGCATACTTGTTAAAATATTATGTTATAATTTCATTTATGGGTAGGAAATATTTTGTTATGTTCTTTAGGAGTTGGGATGTTTTCATAGGTTTTTGAACATGAAATGTAGAGAAAAGTGACCAAAGAGTTCATAGTGCACAATTGGTGCATTGTTAGCGTAAATCTTGTTCCAAGACCAAAAAATTGTGTGTTTTGGTGAACATTTTAGATAGAGGGATAATTCATGATTACCAAATGGTTTTAAAAATTTTGCAGATATTGATATGTAACTGTGTGACCCATGATCTCTTAGGCAGTGTATTACGCATGGTTTGTTCATTGCTTGGAAACCCATGTAAGAAAACTATTCATGCCAATTAATGTTGAATATTTTTTGTATTTATTTATTGATATTGTTTGAACTCTTACTGATTTGTGTTTACCCATTAAACCCCATATACCATAGGTGATGACCCTATAGCCCCCTCCCACTCCATTGATTATCCTCTATTGATTCATTTTTGTTCATAGTGCATTTGGGAGTGAATCGAAGATCTGAAAATTTGGTTTGGTATTTAGTGGGGGTTTGATCATGATTCAATGGTGGATATTGTGATACCACTCATCATCATACGTGAGGTAGGTGTTCTCTAATATTTTCCCATAGTCTTGATATTCTACAACCATATGTGGTTTTGAAAATGTGTTTCCTTGTTGCATTTCATTATCTAATATTATGGTATGTGATTTGGTCCATAGATTGAGGTGTGAATCTCTACTCATACCCCAAGGTTAGATTGTTAGTGGGGTAAAATCTTGGACTACCTAGGGAGTATCCCAAACTCATGTCAATGTTGAATAAATTTGGGTACATTGACATAAGGGATTTTAGTACATTGACCTAAGGGATCAATGAGAGAAAATTCATACTAAGATTTTAATTATCAAGTGATTAGGTTAAATGGGTTAACTGAAAGAATATTCCCTTAATTTTTTTAAATGATTTATATGGTTTGAAATTGGTGTGATACTGTGTTGTGGGGATTTCACCTGATAATGGATTTGTTTTTGGAAAATTATTTGTGAAAGTGATAAATGTTTTGAAAGGAGGGGTTGACCTCAATTTTATTTAAAAATGGATTCCCATGGATATTATAAATGATATTATGAAATGAGGGAAATTTCCCTTTTGTGAAGATCGTTTAATTATTGTTTTGGATGGTTAAAATGGAAATAAAATCTTTAGGTCATGTCTTAGTTTTTCAACAGGTACGACTCGTGCATTAAATAGAGGTTTCAAGAATTTTTCACATAGTATTTCTTATTATATTCATTTACATGATGTAGTTATAAAGGTCCAATGGGACCATTGTAATTAAAGGTATATAAGGGTAAGTAATCTATGATCTCTATTATATTGAAATGATAACATGATTATGAAATGAGCTAAATGATAAATGGGATTAGTTGATAATATAGTAGAAGGGTGTGTTTTTCATGATGCGAAAATGATTAAAATGGGATAAATATGGATGTGCAAATTGATTTTGATTCATACATGAAATTAATAATTGGTTAATACATCGGTAGTGATGAATGGGTTGAGTGAGTTGAAATTTTATTTTTTTGAATATGTTAAATGTGATAATGTTTGGGGATTAGGGGAGATGATTAATCATTTCAGGCCTTAGAAATGGGTATTGGGATAAAAATCATTATAACCTAAATGGAAAAGTTGATAATGGGTTATGGAATAATATTTATTATCCTATTGATGGATATGGAATATTATTTCTATTTGAATTTATTTTTTTTGATATTTTGATGGGGTATATGTGGTAAATGGATAATTAACCATTTTCACAAGGATTGGAGGTTTGATAAGGGACTAAGGCTCCTCCCACAGGCCGAGATGGACTGATGTTCTAACTACATCTAGGAATGCCTGGGATAGGGAGTCGAACTGATGCTCTAGGCCCCAAGTGTTAGCATTCAATATAACTACCTAGAATGAGGGTCCTTGATAAATATTATGTAATAAAAAGTCTGGATGACATGATGAGGCTCTATTCTTCTCAATCAAATGGACACAACAAGATTTTCAGAGTAAGGCTCTAGGGTATGTTGATAAATATTATTAATGAATTATTTGTGAGTAGAAGTTTATGTTCCCTCTAATGCATGAAAAATTATCATCCTCTGAAATTTTGAAAATGAATTAAATGCCTTACCAATGGAATATGATATGAGGATGAATTTAGTATTGAATATATCATAGATGATGAAATGTGAATAATTCGTAATATTTTCCAACTGAATGTGATAGCTAATATGTGTGTGATGAGTTGTATGTAGTAAAACACCTTATGGGTACATTTTCTGGTTACCCTTCATTTCCGGTATTAGTTAAATTTTTTCAATGTTTATTGTTTATTTATTGCATTTATTACCAACGTAAACAGTATTAAATAATGGATATTACATTATAATCATTTGGCGGGGTCCTACTAAGATTTCCTCAAATCTTTATTGGGTTGGTATGACATTACAATATCAAAAAAGTTAATACTTGTTATCAGGTACATTTTCATGATATGGATATGGTGATTGGTAATTCTTGACATGACGGGTTGGAAATTAGAGGTCTGGACTAGGTTGGTATAAATTATAGATTTATTTAATTTTGTAATTATAATCTAGGATTATATTATATGACTACTTGTCTTGTAGAATATTCATTGTTTTTTCTCCATAGCTTTTGTACTTATTTGTATATTGGATTTTGTTTCATGGAATTTGATTATTATTATAGGGGTTATTTATCTATTAATGATACTTTTGATGTGGATTCACTTATATAAGTAGGTATAGACTTCCCAGGACCCTCTTTAGACAAGTGATACTAGTCGGTAACCTCATGTTTTTTGGGAGGAACACCTGAGGAAATATGATGACCCGGATTAGGGAACTGATTATATTGGCCCTAGGGTTGAGGATGTTTTAATTTGACATCTGATTTGTACTATTTTCCATTTTTTTAGAACCATTTGGAAATTCCCAAAAATTTCATAATGAAAAAGAAAATATTGTTTACCTCTTCCACACACCACCAACATAGTAATCAATGAGATAAAACTGCACAACAAAAATAATCCAAAAAATGAAATTACTCTAGTGATGTGCTACTCCATTAATAGATGGATCTCTATGTAATTACGTGTTCCACCTAATTATGTTATATAGTAGTCAATTAGTGTATTTACTATTCTTTCAGGCCCTTCTAGAACTGGTGTGGCCTAGACTCTCATCAAAATAAATTAATAAAAATGTTCTTGAAATGAAAATCAATCCATAATAATTTAAATCATCACCTCAGTCATTTTTTATTGATATAAGAATCATAAAAATAATTTATTTCTTCTATTATAATAATCTCCATCATAATATATTTTCAAATAAACATGTATATAATCACATATTCCATTAAAAAACACTTTATTTGGTGAACATAGAAGTGTTTTGATGTTAATTGATGTAATCTCTAATGACAAATCAATATCTCCCACAATAATTATCATCTCAGTCAAACTGTATCTAATTTAATTAAATTTATTATTTATTATAAATCATTAAATCATATCCTATTAAATTAACATTAATAACATCCTTAAATTCCTTTGACTCATTTAATATTATTTGATTATTTTCACGTCATGTAATTCTGGAATAAATTCTGAAAATTTCAAGCACAGTTGTAGTTTATTATATATTTTTTCACATTCCACCAACTAACAGAAAAGACACTATAACATGATGTATAATTACTGAAAAAAAGTTCTTCAAAATAATAACAGTGAAATACAGTCCTCTTTGTTATTTATTTTCAATAATTACTCCTCTATCACCCAAATACCCTCACATTGTTTTCACCATGATAGTTTTCAACAACTACATTAAAAAATGAATAATTTTAGAATCATGAACGCATCAATGTCATGATTCTATCAATATTGGTATTTAAAAAATAAATAATTAACTATAGTAATATTCCTCAATCCAAAAGCTCTATTAATCCCATTTCGACAAAAATCGTGAAGAACATGAGATCTATAATTTTTCAAAATAGAAAAATAAAAGTAAATAACATTCTTATTTAAATTTTTTTAATTTTCTTGTCAACAAAAAATATTATATAGTTTTTTTGTATCCTTCCATGTAAAATGATATACTTCGCTATACTGTTGATCTCATTTCAACTCATATTGACATAAAAACGGAATTGTTTTATTGTGGAAAAAATATATTCAAAAACAATAGTATGATATTAATATGATAAATGATAAAAATGTTCCCTAAGACATTTGAAACACAAATATAATGAATTAAATGAGTCTCAATTTCATAAAATAATATATAGGCCACCCATTTAAAAACTCATTAAAAAATCATATTTTCTTCTTTAATGTCGTTGAATTTTCTATAGACTTATATTAATATTTTCAATATTTTGTATTTATATCCAAAAAATAATTCATTCATCAATAAGATACACTAATAAAATTATCCTTTATTAGAAGCTGTGCTTTTGGTTATATGTAATGATTTTCAGTCAGTTTTACTTATTCATGGGTAGGAATAGTCATTATGAAAACAATCATTTTCATTATTACAAAATGAGTGATTAAATAATGTATTTCAATTAGTATTTTGTATATTAGAATTTCAATAAGAGATAAATTATTTATGGGAATTTATTTGTTTATCGAGGCATTCATATGGTGCGTCTTAATAGTAATTATCACATTGTGAATATAATTAATTTCCTTATTTTCTATTTTCATAAAATATAGTAATATTAAATTAAAAATGTGTTACATGTTCTTATTTGATTTTATCAGAATTATTATACATAACATTATAAATAATAATATATGTGTAATTATAATAATTACAATATTCATTAATATTATTAATTAATAATAAATTTATAATTGAAAAAAATTATGAAGTGATGTATAAAAATATTAATTCTATTTATATGAATATGTTTTCATTTTATAAATATAAACAACATGTGTAATTTATTTACATTTAAAAACAAAATGTTTAATATTTAGAGTCTGATATTAACAACTGGATTCAATGTATTGTATAAGGACCTATAATTTAGTTGTGTTGATTAATATTATTTATTTTTAAACATTATGATACCTTTTTTAATCATGATATATATTATAAAACATGGTACATTAGTGATTTACTAAAAAAATACAATGGCATTATAAAAAAATATCAATAATAATTTCATAAAACATGAATATTTTACAAAATCAATTTCTTGAATTACATTTATTATATTAAATTACTCATTTAATATAAAGTATAATTATTTTGAAATTTAATCATTTACATTAAAAAAAAATTATCATGTTTAATATTGTAAGGGGTTCACCGATTATAATTTTAAATTCTTTATAACGTTTTGATATCTCAAATAAATATATTCATTATCCATCCACAAAAATAATTATAATTATTTAAATCACATGGAGTATCATTAATTAAGGATTCATTCCTCATAAAGATGATTGGAAAAATATGTTTTACATTCAAAAATAATGAAATGATTTTTTGTCAATTTCATTTATTTTTTGATCAAAATATTTATCTCACTATGTATAATAAAAATTGATAAATATATAAAAATTGTTAATATAAATCAATAAATAAATTTATAATAAAAAAATTAACTATTTATAGATCTTAAATTGTGCTAACTTGTCTCTGTAATAGACAATATGATCAACTAAAATAATATTGGAAATTTATAATGATTACATAAAAAATAATTTTTACAATCAAAAAATATATATTATAGAGACATAATAAAAAATAGATATTTTTTAATTTTATTTTCGGCATTTGTAATACAAATTCTTTTATTCATTTTCACATAACTATGTATGATTTTCAAAACTACATATAGTGAATAAATTATAAAATATTTTTGTAAAACAGTTTATATTAATACCAAAAATTGAAAAAGAAACACTATAACATATTATTTCATATACATTCAACAATCATTACTACCATAGAGATGGTGAACTCAAGAATATGAAACAAAGATAACAACAAGCATACAAGTCATAACATGTGACAAAGGAAACTATATACCATTAAAACCCTTTGAAAACATTTAATAAATTTTTTATAATTTGAAATATATTAATAATATTTAATTAATTAAATGTAATAATTCAAAATAAATTATTGATTGAATAGTACAATATAGTATTCTATTGCAAGTAAAATGTTACTTTATAGATAAACTCCCTTAACATATCATTTTTCGAATAAATTTTTTTCATTTAAATGTTTTTTTCTATATATATATATATATATATCATTCAATAAATATATATTTTACCATTCTATTTGAGCTTATGTATTCTTTATTTTTATTCTTTCACATTGAGACTTATGATAAAATTTTGGAATGGGGATCTCTTACCTAAAATTTGATTAAGTTCCTCAAATTTCATCTAATTCTAAATTTGTTATATATTATTAATATTATCTTATTCCAAATTATGTTTTCCATTTTATTAAATTATAATATATATTTTTTCTTTATTCATTTAAATTATATTCATTAATGGTTTATTAGTATAGAAATTTATTAATTTTTACAAGGGAATTGCTTTTTATATTTCATGTAGTTTCCAATCATCATCTAAAATATTTATCAAATATTTTAATGGTATTAAATATTATACCATTTGAATATTAATTATTTTGTTTTACACTCCATATCATGGAATTTACATTCCTCATAACTTTCACGTAGTCACAATTAATTTTTTTAGACCTCATCAAAATATAAGTATTACACATTTGTTTTTACTTCATAAAAATTTCTTATCTTTTTAATGTTCAATGATTAATTCATTATTCTTTTGTAATATATAAATGACATTATTTAATTATTTTATGATTGGGACTATTATTATATATCAATCTAATTCACTAGTTGATTAATATATCATAGATTATTATTATTTAATGACACAGACATTGGGAAAATTGTGTTCTTTAGTGATATCTTTTACAGGTTTCATATAATATTTCTATAATAGTCAATAATTTCACTATTATAACATCCCAATATTCTAAATCATGTTAAAAAATTTATGGTTCCTCAAATATAATGTAAAATTCATTTATTTATATAATTATATGTATTAGAAGTCAAGATAATTGGATTTTTTTACAGTAACATTCATGATATAATTCCAATTCATCTAGAGCTCATTCAACCATGTGATATTAATTGATACAAGCTTGGCTAAAAGAACATCCATCACTAGTATCCTATCCAAAAAAATCACGAGAATCCTTAAAATATAGTCTCAAAAGTTAATTAAAAATTTTCATCAAATGAAGTAAATGTTTCCACTAGTGATGTAATGTACAAATCCTTATGGGAAGAAAGATTGTAGTTGTGTAACAATACCATAATTAATTAACAATTAATTTTGATATTTCAATCCAAACAACATTAATAAATACAGTAATGTAATGTCCTACGATCCGGGTGCCACCAAACGGTTCCCTGTACAGGGTTGTTCACATGACCTCAAGCATATTTCCCCAAACATCAGAGGCTGTCGGCTACTAGTGAGGGACAATTTCTAATAATGGGGAAACTTGACCCTCATTGGCATAGTATACACAATGGAATTAATAAATGTAAAACATATGTTAATAGTGGATGATTTATTGTAATAAAATAACAGGAGCATATATATATATATCAACGATGCATGTCACATGTCTTTAAGAAAACATCCAAATCAAGTCTCAATTATGTATATATAATTTTATAAAATACAAGGGAAAATGAAGTACACTCTAACATCATTAAAAGATTGAGATTGGTCCCATGCTCTCCATCTCCAAGAGAAATCATGATCCTGGTGATAAAATTTCCTTTCCCTTATCTATTCCTACAATCATATAATCTATTCTAGTACAAAAGTATTACTGGAATAGGGTGTGATATGAATCCTAGTGGGAATCCTGCAAAAGATATACGACAAACTGTTAGTGAATATATAGAGGATGTAATATCTAACAAAGAATCAATAATCTAGAAAGTAATCATAAGAAAAATATCACATTGTTTTCAATTACATTCATTAATCATTTAATATTAATATTTTGAATCATGTTACCCTAGGAAATGGGCTAAACTATGTATCCCTCGTGTAAAGTAAAAAAATATTCCTCTCATAATTCCACCTGAACAATCTAGTAAGACTGAATCCAATCATGTTCTTTGGCTTGGATGACGTGTCATAATCATTCAACTATTCACAAATGACCGTCTAGGAAATACCTCACAGTCTAACCCCCTTTCTCACACATATCATTAATTAAATAAATAACAACCCCCTAGGAAATCTCTCATGCTCAAACTACTTTCTTCCCAATTTTCATCAACTCATTAAATGGAGACCCTCGAGGAAATATCTCATGGTACAACCCCATTGGTCCCACATGGCATCAATTCATTTAATAACAACCCTATGGGAGATCTCTCATGCTCTATTTCATTCTATTCAATCATCTACACTAAGGATCACATGGTACATTGGAAAAAATCGTGATTTCCCCTTAGTCTTCCTAGTCTAAGCCTCTCATGGTCTATTAGAAAAAGATTTTATCATCCATATCATATCAATGAAAATAATCTGGAATTACCCATAGTCTTCCTAGTCCATGTTTCTCATGGTTCATTGTATAAATAGTATTTCTATTATATAGAAGCAACTGATTTAATTCGAAACTTCTACATGGATAAAAATTCCACATTCATATCATAACAACTTCATATAATCAATCAAAGTCCATTATACTAAATGAAGTAATAGAAAATATGGTTTGGATCATAGGAAACCTAGGCCAAATGACTATAAAAATAAATCAATGGGAAAGGTACCGATGGATTTTAGCTTATACAAGAAATCAAAAAATATGTAAAATCATCAACCCTTTTCAGTCAATAAAACTATAGCATGATTAAATTCCAAATCAAGAAATACCCAAAACATGGGCATGCATTACATTTAAATTTAAAAATCTGTAGTAAAATATAAAATGTCACAAACTTCCGTATTCGTTGTCATATGATTGATATAATTGATCATCAGCCCTTGAATCGGCCTAAAAAACATTGATATAAAAAAGGTGAAAACTCAAAACCTTGAATAACTCACAAGATTGGATGAATTAGGAAGAAGGGATGAAGAGGTTTTGGGAAATCACGGATGGTATTCCAACTCACCTGACGATGTCTCTATCAGATCTCAGATGGATAATCAAGAGATCAAACTTTGTTCATCATTCAAGGGATCTCGAGTATGAGACACGATAAGAAGAAGGTGTTTTTGGATGTGAGATGTGAACCTGCTCTGATATATCAAATAAAAATAAAAGAACATAGAGTGTTCATTAATATGACAGGTCGTGTATTTGCCTCAACTGTCCTTTGACTTATTTGGTTCTTCCAGGTCACTACATGACCATGTACTCAGCCCTTACATGAAAAAATGCAGCTAACATGGGATTCTAGGTACACGACGTGTACACATATATACACGACATGAACCTTGAAAATTAAATTTTCATTATTTTTCCTCAAAACAACCAAAAAATGATCCAAACCTAAAAAAAATTCAGGTTCTTAAAAACTTTCCCCCTTAAAACAATTCATCAAAAAAAGACATTATATGGGAGGAGATCAATAATCTACGAGCTACACCAGCCATTGTGATCACAAATCAGCCTCCCTCCCCCATGTATCGTCCGAAACCAAGTCGTTTTTCAATATCACAAATACCAAAGGAACAGACCCACCATGAATAACCTTCATGATATGATCCCAAATATGTATAGGTTGATCCTTAAAGGATGCAGTCACCTCCAAATTGACATCATTGGGTTGAAAAACCTGATAGGTGTCTAAAAAGAAACTTCATAGTTATGAAACATGAAAGACGTCATGTATAACACAGTACCTCTGAGGAAACTATATCTAATAGGCTAACAGACCAACTCTCTCCAAAACCACAAACAGACCAATGTATCTCGGTGAAATCTTCCCCTCTCATTAACGAAACATGTGTCCCAACCTCGTTGTGACATGAAGGAAAACATAATCTCTGACCTCAAACTCCAGAGGTCATCTCGGTTGATCATCAAAATATTTTTGGCGATTATATGAAGTATCCATCCACTTCCGAATCAACTCAACTTTCTCAGTGTCTCCTAGAAAAGGAGAAGTCTATGCATAGCTACATCTCCTACCTCTATCAAACATAAGGGTGATCGTAATGGCATACCATCCAATGAATCGTAGTGTTCCATCTGAATAATTTCCTGAAAACTATTGTTGTAGGAAAAATCCCCCAAGGGTATGTGTCTCTCCCAAGATCCCCCAAAATCATGGACACATGCTCGAAGCATGTCCTCCAAAACGTGAATCGTTCTCTTAGACAGGACATATGTCTTTGGATTGTATGTTTTACCTAGAAGTACCTTTATACCCAATGTCGTCTATAATCCCTTCCCAATAGGATAAGTAAACCTGGTGTCCCTGTGTGAAATGATAGTGTGCCGAACCAATTGAAAATGTACTATCCCTTGTATGTAAAAAATTTCAATCTCATCAACAGAGATGGATTCTTTAATTGATAGGAAATGTGAAACCTTCATGAGCTTCTCGATCATAACCCCAACTACATCACTATCTCAAGGGGACCTCGGTAATCCTGTAAAAAAATTCATATCATGACATTGTTCCCCTTCCTCTCTGGAATGGGTTACAATATAATATCCACATTAGTCACTGATGCTCCACCTTGATGTGTTGATAGGTGGAGCATCTCATAAAAATTCAACTTACATGCCTCTTTATACCAAGATATGAATATGGACAATGTAAATCATTATATATCTTGGTGACACTAGGATGAGCTACCAACACCGAGGCATGAAAACATCACAATAGCTCATTGTGTATGTCTGACAACACCCATGTTTTCCCATGAAAAAAGTAAATTCAAATCCTCACATACGGTCCACCCAGGAGTATGGTCCTCACATGACACACTCTCTCGTTGGACTATGCCTTCATAATCTGATAGTTTCTTTATTCGCACTTGATCCCCAAGATTAGATTTAATAGCTATAGAGTAAAGAAAAGTCTACCCCAATATGTCTTCACCTCCAAAAGCATCATAGAGAATAGAACCATAAGCTTCCACTCACGGCTGGCCTCATGATCTTCCTCCATCTATGTCCTCTTTTTCAAAGAATCAGCCAATTCATTTAGTTTTTCATGAATATTTTCATGATCATACTCAAAATACTTAAGGTATTAATCATGCCTACATAGTATCATATTCAGATCTCACAGATTAAAGAAATTCTTGTTGCTTTTGTGGGCAGTTATAACCAAAAAATGCTCCCCTAAAAGATAATTTCATCAAAAGTGCATGGCATGAACAAAAGCGGCTAACTCGAGATCTTGCATAGGGTATTTTATTTCATCAAGCCTCAATTATCAAGAATCCTACACAACTAATTATTCCTCATGAGTATGAACTACTCCCAGACTGATACCTTACACATCACAGTAAATGGTGTAACTCTTACCCTGTTCTGGTGAAATCAATATTGATGCTGAAGTCAATCACCCATTATGATCCTAAAAGGATGAATCGTATGAATTTTCCAACAAGTACCCATATCCTTCTTATTTAGGCCCATCAGTTGTGCTAATAAACTTTAAATGTCTTGAATAAAGTGTCTTTAGTAACCAACCATCTCAAGATAACTTTGTAAATGAATAACATTCTTTGGCTGGTCCATAGAAACTACCACATTCACAAAATCTGGGTCTACTGATATTCCTATATTATAGAAGAAATGATTGAAGAAATTAATTTGGCCCATCCAAATGTTTCACTTTGAGAAATTATTATATAACTACTGCTATCTCAGTATACTCAATATGATCTAAAGATGGATGGTCTGGTCAAGTCGACTGTGAGAGTACACCATGATATGGTCCATGGAGACTATCACAAAAAAATCCATGTAAGGATGGAACACTCGGTTCATAAGATCCCATAAAAACTGCCAGTGTCTTTGAAAGATCTAAGGACATAACCAAATACTCTTAAAGACTATATCTTCTACTAAATGCTATAAGAGTTATATATGGAGGTATAACATGAAAAAAGTGAAAACTGGATCTCATGTGACTCTTCAACAACTCCTGGGATCCTCGAAGATGATCCAAGAGATCCTAAATCCTCGGAAAGGGATATTTATTCTTGACTGTCAACTAGTACAACATCAGATAATCCCCAAAAGGTTTGAGGGTATTTTCATCCTTCTTGGTAAAAAGGACATGCCAACCCATAAGAGAAGTACTAGGTCAGATGATACCATTTTCCTCCAACTCCTCTAACTATTTTTAGAGTTCATGTAATTTTAGTGTTCCCATCATATAAATAATAAAGGACATCGATGCCTCTCCTAGCACAAGATCGATAATGAAATCCACCGATCGATCTAGAGTTAAATTTGAAAAGTAATCTGGAATAAAATCTCAAAACAATCCACCACTAGAGGAATTTCCATATGTGATGTATCCGGGTGACCAAGATATATAATAGCAATCTGGTATGTGACTCCTCCCACCCCATGATTCTCATGTCTACATCTACTCTCATGGGAAGCCCATTCACCTTTCTGTAGAAAAAATCCACCCTCTGGTGATGTGAAACTCACCTTGTGGATATATTAGTAAAAAAAGTCCTAGAAAGAGAACGACCAATCCATTTAATAAATTATATAGAATCCTATCACCTCAATGAAATATAGGTCCTATAAGATGTGACACCCACTGACCTCAAGAGGGAACATATTTCGCTGACGTACACTAGCTGTCAAAATCCCCAACGGAGTGTATAGTGCCATAAAATCATCATAAAAAGTGATACAGATCCCAAAGATCAATACGATTGAAATAAATATAAATCTATGGGAATCCCCTATGTCAGAATGGGCATTAGGTAAAATAGAGGAAACTAGAAACATACCTCTAACTAGGGAGGGTCTGGGATCCTACTCAAGCAGGGTCTACACCCCCATAAATGTTTGACATGTATTGCGGTCCTACAACTCTGCTTGGCTACATTGAGTGGATGTACCCTACTATCACTAAAAACCTGTTATCTAGCTCCAATAGCCATGACTAACTTCCTAGCATGAATGGCTTGATGAACTATAGTTCCATGATTGATGAGAAAATGGTGGCCCTTCTCTTGTACGTGGAGTCAATGTAGATCCCCAATCACTAGGTGGTGGTGAGAAAATCCTTCAAAAATGCTAATCATGAGCCATCTTTCCTCAAGAGTGGCACTCAACTGGGTCTCTCGGGCACTCGAGTCTCATGTGACCACTCTTCCCAAATGGATATCACCTCACATGGAAACCTGAAGACACATCCCTACTTTGGGAATCCCCAAGAGAAGGCCCCCTATGATTCAACATACTATTTGTCGAAGGAGTACTAGCCGTCGATGCTAAACTATCCTAGATAAACAATAAAAACTCTTATAGAGTCCACACAGTAATTAACACCCAGTTTACTATATCTATCACCAATGTCAACCTAAAAACAATCACCTATGATTAGATTCCATACCTAAAGACATCATAAAATCTCATAGCATGTGATTACTTGTCACCCCCAAAAATAAGTGTGAAGTGCTGAAGCTCTGTAAAGTGAAAAGATTAATTCATCACTAAAAGATCTCCCTACTCCAAATGCATGAACTCACAGGCTCGATCATCCCTCAAAATAAAGGGGTTGAAGTAATCATTGAAGGTCCTATTAAACTCATCAAAACCATATCCCGATGTTGTCCTGCATTTTAAAAAACGTCCAACAATCTCTTGGAAAAATAACATTGTATGTAAGTTGTGATCATCGCCCATCTCTCACGTGGTGTCTCTAGATGCAAAAAGATAGAAAGAATTCCCTCCAACCATGAATATGCAGCATGTGGTCCTCTATCCCTTGAAAAAGGAATGGATCTTGCTGCTGGAACCCCTACGTCTTCTATTATATAGTCAGGGTAGAATTTGGTACTCCCTTAATGGTCTGCATCATCCTTATAAAGTGTTCATGAAATATGCATCCACACTAACATCTGATATAATAGATGGTGGAAAGACGTGCATGACTAGAGGATCTACTGGTAGTTCTTGATCTACCATTTCTTGTGACTGATCATTTCGATGTACTTGGCGTACAACCAGATGAAGTCATACTGTCCTAACACTATGAGGTCAAACTCACACATTAGATTAAGATTAAAGATTAAAAAATCTCAAGAGAATAATAGTAGAACAGGTAAAATAAATAATTACTGTTTTCTAAAAGAGAGTAACACGGTGTGTATAAACACTGCATGATATTTTCCCTCAATCCATAACATGGGTGTTTACCTCTTCCAACATGGTCATGTAACACCCCACACACTCATGTTGTGTTCTTTTTGAGACACCACAGTCACTAGAATATTCCATCTTACCCAGTTACTTTTACATGACTAGAACTAGATAGGTTATGTTGTTGTAATAGTACACAGGATGCACACTTTAGACATGACATGTACAAAAAATTTTCTATACACCCATGTAGTTAGTCACTTGGCCAGATACATGGTTGATTACAACACGATGGGTACACCCAGTACATAGTGTCTTCTAAAATTTTTTTACCAACACAATTTGGCTTCTCACATAGTCAGTCAAATGGTCAACCATTACACAGA
This sequence comes from Viscum album, assembly GCA_963277665.1. Classification (NCBI taxonomy): domain Eukaryota; kingdom Viridiplantae; phylum Streptophyta; class Magnoliopsida; order Santalales; family Viscaceae; genus Viscum; species Viscum album. The sequence goes on along the minus strand of OY728152.1, from coordinate 1,245,537,271 downwards.
GTGTACCTAAGTTACATAGTGTGTACGCAAGAAAAGTAATTTATTCCAGAACAAAACAACACATGGCATGTGTTCATAACATCACACGTCATGTTTTCTGGATTCTATAGACATTATGCCTCTAAAATTCCCTAAAACACCCAAAATATTTAAATTTGGGAAGGCATGCCATCTTCCAATCTGTGAGAGGCCACAATCACTACAAATGAATTTTTTTCATCCTTATCATAACATATATTAACAAAATTCCATTAGAGTTCAAACCCAATCAACCAAATTCCAATACAAGTGGGCTGATAACACCATAGGGACTATATCTCGGCATCCATCCGAGGAATCATTAAATATACCAATCCCATATCTAAATAGTAGTTATTCAATAATGAGATATATCACAACAACATGAATATCTAGAAAGGCTTCTATCAAACTAGCATGAAATCAATAATGCACTCTAAATTGAATAGGAATAATTCACGGAATGTGATTTCTAACAAGTGACTATATGAATCATGATATGGAATACCATCATCTCAATGGATTTCAAAAAAATAGAACCACAATGATATCAAAACTAACACAAAAAAAGATTTCCACCCAATCGTGAAATTGAATCAACTATAATAGGTCCAAATCCACGAAAATACAATACAATTTATGTTAATTTTTGTTTTCCCAACACATGGGTTTGCCACTCCCAAACACCGCAAATTAAAAAAATCCATTTCCATCCTATCCCTATAATTTTTTTTTTGAAAAATTAGGAAAAAGGAGAAAATAATACTCCTTTGATACCACATTGTACCTTCCTAGGATCCGGGTTCCACCCATTGGTCCCCCATACCAGGATGGTCACATGACCTCAAGCTCATTTCCCCATATGCCATAGACTTCTAACTAGTAGTGAGTGCTAAACTTAAATAACGGGGAAACTATTTATTTATTGGTAGAGTATACAAAGGGTATTTAATAATTGATCAATATAAGTAAACATAGGAAGACTGATAGTAACAAAACAACATGACCCTATATACACACACATATATATATATATATGTTTCATGTCTCATGTGTCTAGGAACGAATCCAAAATAGGTCCCAAATCTTGAAATACAATATCATAAAATACAAGGGAAAACCATGAAAACTCCTACAACATCGCAATCCTGAGTGTGGTCCCATGATCTATAGATCTAACAACAATCAAGTACCTAATGAAGAAGGGTTCTTTCCATTTTATATACATACCATCATATAATATGTTTGGGTCCATAATCATGAACCAAAAAGTGTGTGTGACGAATCCAAGTTGGGAACCCCCAAAAGTTCAAAGCATAAAAATCATTGAATATATAATCTAGGTAGTATTAATGACTGAAGAAATAAACTAGGAAGTATTCAAATGAAAATAATCCTATTGTTTTCAATTACATAAATTTAAAATTTAATCTTCATCAATTGAATCCTGTAACCCAAAGTTCTATCCTATGATCTATATTCCCCATGTAATGTAACCCAAAAAGACATCTCAAATGACCATATAAACAATCAATTAAGAATATATCCAAATATTTTCATTGGCTTGGAAAATGCATCACAATCATTAAAATATTAACAAACGACCCTCTGGAAAATCACTCACAGTCAACCCAACTTGATCCCACATAGCTTCAATTCAATAAATAATGACCCTTAGGGAAATATCTCATGACTTAACCAACATGGTCCCAGAAAGCATCAATTCCTTAAATAATGACATGCTTGGAATTATCTCATGGTCAAACCCCTTTGGCCCTACGTAACATCAATTAATTATAAAATTGGCCTCTAGGAAAGCTCTCACTTCCTATTCCATTATAGTCAATCATCTACACCAAGGCCCTTATGGACCTGCATAAATAATCATGATGTCCCCTTAGTCTTCATGGTCCAAGGATATCATGTTCCATTGGAAAAATATAGTATCACACATATCATATCCAATAAATTAATCTCCAATTTCCCTCAGTCTTCACGGTTCAAGCCTCTCATAGTCCATTGGAAAAATAGTGCACATATTATATCAAAGCTGATCATTTAATCTGAAACTACTACATGGCTAAACATTCACAATGCATATCACAATAATTTTATATAATCTATCAAACTCCATCATAATAAAATTCTGAATGGAATACAAGGTATGCCTCATAGGAGCCTTGGACCAAATGGCCATAAACAATAAATAAGGAGGAAACTCACCCATGGTGTAACCCTTAGACAATTAATCTATCCCTATGCATAATAAACCACCAATTATCAGTCAATCAATCCATAACAGGTAATAATAGGGTTAAATTACATATAAATCAATAACTAAAATGTGTTAATGTGTTACTTTTATCATATATAATCCAAATACAAACAACGAAAGGCACCAACCACCTACCTCAATGTCATATGATCATTATACTTGAATGTTGGCCCTTGAATAAGCATAAAACATTGAATATATACAAAAAGGTTAAAAATTCCTATCCTTGAATAAATGATAAGAGTGGATGAATTCAGAAGGAGGGCTCAAGAAGGTGTGATAAATCACCTGTGGGATTTTAATGCACCCGACATTGTATTGATATGATCGAGAATAGAGAATCGGGAGATCAAACATCATTAATCATTATAGTGCTCTACTGTTATTAACATGGGAAAAATAAGTTTTGTTTGGGGAAGATAAATCGCCCCACTTTGATATATCAAAAAAAATTAAAAAACATGTTTACTAAAACTAAATGTTTTGTGTTAGCCTTAACCAGTCCTTGACAAAAGCGGCTATGTCTGGTCACTACATGGCCATATACTTGACCATTACACAAAAATGTTGTTGTACATGGAAAGCTAGGTACATGGTGTGTACTCATAAGTACATGATATGTACTTATAAAATCCAATTTTCTACTTTTTTCCTAAAAACAAAAAGAAAATGGGATACATACCAATAAAAGATCCAGGTTCTAACATTAAACCTCTAATTCATGTTATTATTAAAGTCCACTTGAACCCATGAATCATCCAAGATCCCCACCATTGTGATGAAAAAATATACTACCACACACTAAGGGACCATGTTTACAATTGGAAACTACATTCATGTTGATTTTAATGGGATTGTTCAGAGGTGGAACAAAATCACATCAAAAGTCCCATCTGACATATTTTAACTCTATTAAAAACTGATAGATCTAAGAATCATGAATTCTCATACATTTTTATCACAATATAATTAATTTATGGAAGTTCAAACCTTCACATTAACAAAAATTGTAGCACCCCAACCCTAGTTACCTAGAGTCAGTGCATTATTACATAACATTATCATGATCGAAATGGATCAAATCCCAAATGATAAATCTATTTTGTAGCCTTGGAAGTAGTATGTACATACATAAGTATTATATTATATTATGAAATGAAAAGAAAAACATTTTGTATACTTAGAGAACACTCATATCCCATAGCCTATCTTATAGGTCAATAATGATATACTTCTTCACATCCTGGTAAAAATAAAACCTAAGAAAGGGGTGTTCTTAGATGCTCAGAAAGGATTAAAATATAGAGGAAACTATCCTAAATAAGAATAAACATTTAAGGAAATGTATAATGCTAAAACACAATCCTTTTAAATGTAAACATCTTCATAATATGAAAAAGGTAAATCAAATAATTCAATTTACATATTCAAATTGATATTCTACAAGTCGAATAATAACATGTAATATCAATAGAAAATTTCATAATGAAGGAATGCATAATGCGGGACTTCATAACCACATAGTCAAGCCCCCATGCCAAGACTAAAATTATATATTTTTGAAGACCTATTCCAATACACTAGTTTGTCTCATTAGACCTACCAATGCATCTAGGATCTATAACAGGATCTACCAGTCACATACTAAGTCCAATTCATTATTCACATGAGAAAGTTTAATGATAACATAAACATTCATATTAAATATAGAAAATGAAATGTTAATAATCTCACCACAAACCATGAATGGTATAAAACAAAATCATCCAAACTCAAATATATCACAAAACATTCAACACAATATTGAAGACTGTATCAAAATAAATCAAATTAAAAAAGTTTTTAATCCATCAAAGGATGTTGACATAGATTAAATCAAAACTATTCGAGTGAAATATCTCCTTCTAATTTGAAATCATTTAAAAGTCACGTTATTATAAAATAAAACATTTATTTTGGAAATATTTTTATAATATTTTAAGAGATGCTTTTAAGGTGTTATAATGGCAGAAAATATTCATATGCTCCGTATAAGATCAAAAATTATAACATTATTTTTTATAAATGGTTATAAAGTAACTTATTTGGAAAGCGATGTAAAGATTACATTCACACCATTTATAAAAAGTCAAACAAATGTATAAATGACATTAACCCATTGTTTAGTAAATAGAAAAATGATTTGTAATACAATTTTAAGAAACACAAATGTGGATGGTGAAGAGGTCCCAATAAAAACTTACGACTAAACAATCTCGGATAATAAAGAGATTGAAAAATTAACCCTTACATTGTAATTTTACTTAGTAGAGAGTAGGTTCAAATCTAGTATACTATTGAAATAATTGTTTTTATATTATACAAGAACCACATACATAAATATGAGATCATATATGATCTTCTAATATTTCTTTGTCAATGATATTTTAGTAGTTTCATTTGTTTCGGGTGTTAATTTATATGTTTTCCATTATATGTTTTGTTACATAAGTCATGTTTGTTATGGATAGAGTGTATTGGATTCATATAAAGAATTATATTATGTTATTAAACATTATTTTAACCAAAAAACGATAATTATTGTTGAATGGTTGCAATGGGAAATTATTCTCATCACGTTTTGGGAGACGATAATCTGTACGTATGCGCAAGCAATAATATCATTCTATTGATGTTGAAATCGTATGAAATTGGATGGTATATCATATATAAATAATCATTAACATATTATATTTATAATTTATGTTTATTATACTCATTATTATACACATCAATATAATTAAGAGTTGAATAAAAAACTACACCACGACATAGAGTCGGTAAGCTGTATATATGCACATATGGCGACTTAGTCATTCATAGGATCAATAGAATTGTGAATATGTTTGTAACATATTTATAATAAAATAAATGTATTTATATGGTACTAGATTTTTTATTCTTTCATGGAAACAACAATGAATGAAGAAGTGGATGATGAAAATAACTTTAAAGAGGTGATGCAATAATTAACTCTTCTTCGAGGGCTTTCTTTTGATTTGATCAAAAGGGCACTTTAGGATATCTTTCTGATCAAAGTAAGGCCTCTAGGATTATGTGAGGGTAGTTGAACGATATTTGAGTAGGGTTTTGTTGGTCCAAATGTCTATGGAGGTGTGAAATTAAGATAAGGGGAAGTACCCTTTTATAAGAGAGGTGAGGGTCACTTTAGGGAAAATTGAAATATTGATTTATTATACAATCATATTCATTTCATAATGGCTCCAAATGGATTTATTTACTGGATAAGGTGGGTATGGGTCACAAAAACTCTCAAAAAAATATGTTATAGATATGTTTAGGTAACCATAATAACATTATCTATTAGATTTAACTCTTAGTTAAATATTTTAACTTTTACCATGTATTCTTGTATTTTTATAATAAATGTTTAATAAAAATATTGTAAAAATCCAAGAAACCCCCAACTGGTTTGTTATTGACATATTTAACCTTATATTTTTAGGAATATTATATCAATCTGTAATATAGTATTTGGTTTAAAAACACATTATGTCAATTTTTACACTATTTATTATTTGGTTTTGGCGAAATTCAAAAAAACATGAGTACATCGAAAAAATAAATTAAATCAATAATAATATGTTATATTAACCTATAAAATTAGTGGAATGCATTAAAAGTCTCAATTTAAATTTTTTTGGATATTCATAATATCAATTAATTTAATCTTTCACTAATAAGGTAATTACTGCATCTACATTATGTCACAAATAAATTTAATTATTTAATTTCTAAAAATTATAATTAAAACACCATTACGTATAAAATATTTTTAGATTTATAATGAATATTTATATTTTAATTTTTCTTTTGTATAACCTTATATTAAAAATGAATTATTTATTAAACATTGAATTTAACACTTTTAACTCTTCTTTAAATAAAATAATAATAAATGTCTGATTCTAATCCATGTAGATCAAAGGAGATTATATTTTATTCCTAAGGTGATTTTCGTCGAAAAAAAAACCTATACAGTAGAACTAGGAAATGTTTTAGGGTAATCATAATATCATTTTTACCTTTAATGAAACTATTTATTTTTAACCATGGTAAATAAAATTCAAAAGTTACTATTCAAAAAAAAATTCCATCCTATTGAACCAAATATTACATACGGATGTCAACAGTGTCTCTCATATTTTTTGAATTCAATTCACAGAAGTGGGAAAATTATGTTTCATGAAAATTTGAAAATGTACATTGATTGTGGATAAAAGATGTTAAAATGTTCAATAAATTTTTATACATCAAATTTTATTATAAAACGACTCCAAAGAATTATATTGAACATATAAGTGTATTACGTATCTATTTTGACAAAAAATAAATTTAGAATAAATAAATAATTATTTAAATAAAAAATTTAGTTTTAAGCAATAACACAGTGTTTTTCACAAATAATGAAAAATTGAATGTTTTCCAAAAAATATCAAAAATTCACCCTAAGATAATTTTAATATTCCAAATCCAAAAATGATATTAATTTTGAAAAATAAAATTTCAAAAACATCAAAAAGTAGGTATTACTATTCAAAACGGCTAGTTTGATTGGTCATGGTATGCTAGAACTTGAACTTGCGTACATGGCAAGATATTGCATTATTCAAAGAGAATCATTCTATAGAATATCGGGGTGTTACATTCTCCCCTCCTTCAAAAAATTAAATTCTCGATATCTGTAGAATATAAATTCATAAAATATTTATGATAGTTCTTCATGATAAGTTACTTGGTTTCCCACATTACCTCTCCCATTTTATGGTATCTCCATTGAACTTTTTCTAGATGAGTTATCCAGTTTCTCAACAATTGTTCTCTGGTATCAAGAATCTTGTCGGGCTCTTCACAATAACAAAAATCATGTTCTAGTTATATTTCATCATAGTTGAGTGCATACGTTGTGTCAGACATGTATTTTCTCAATAGTGATACATATAAAAAATCAGTTACATTGGAGAGACATGGAGGAATTTCAAAATGATATGTTAGAACTTTTATTCATTCTATAATTTCAAAATGCCCGATGTTCCTAGGAATTAATTTACCCTTCTAACTGAATTTTATAACCCCATTCTAGGGAGATTCCATTAAGAAAACTTGATCGCCTTATAGATATTCTAAATCCTTCACTTGGTTATCGACATAGGTCTTTTTCCTACTTTGATCTTCTTTGATGTGAGTTTGGATAATCTTCACCTTTTGCCTTATTTACTCAACATTTCTAGGCCTATATATTTTCTTTCACCAACATAATCCCATTAAGAATATGTGAGACATATTTCTCCATATAATTCCAAATATGGTTCAATCTGAATACATCAATAGAAATTATTGTTATATGAAAATTCAAACTTAGGTAAATACTATTCCCATATACCATGAAGGTCAAGTCAACATAATCTCGACAGGTCTTCTAATGTTTGAATAGTCCATTTTAATAGTCCATCAGTATTAGGCTTGTAGGTAGTGCTCAAACAATGTTCAGTATCATGGGTTTTTTGATGAATTTTCTATAATATTGATGTTAAATTTGGATCAGGATCAGAAATAATTAATAGGGTTACACCATGATGTCTTATAACATCATTAATATATAGCCTTTCTAAATGTTCAAGTGGTAAATCTTCTCTTAATGAAATAAAATGTGTTGACATGGTAAGATGATCAATAATGACTCATATTTCATTATTCCCTCTTGGATTATTTGGTATCCCCATGACAATGTAAATCATAATATCATCCCATTTCCACTCAAGTATGGTAAAAGGTTACTTGACTCCTCTTGGATGTTGTCTTCTAGCCTTATCATATTGACAAATCATACATCGTGATACATAATCATCAATCTCCCTCTTCATGTTGTCCCACAAAATATTTTCCTTCAATTAACAATATATCTTATTACTACCAGGGTGTATTGAGAAATTAGTGCTGTGAGCATCATCAAAAACTTCCCTGTTTAGATCAGTAATATCCATAACACAAATCCCCCCCAAATTTCAAAATTCCATCATCATATACGATGTCAATCAACCACCAATCATTCACAGCTTTAATTTTCATTTTAAATCCACATCATCAGTTTGAGAAATTTATATCATTTCTAGTAATGGTTGTTTGGAAACCATTAGCAAAAATTATTGATATTTGTCATTCCATGTTTATTCCCATATCCATCTTTCCTAGATCCATTAACATAGGATCCCTTTTAACTACGAACTTGTTCGGAACTCAAGGATCCTTTTTGATCAAAGCGTCTTCCACCCTATATGTCTCCCCTAGGTGGAAGTGTATAGTGCAATCATAATCATTGAGTTGTTGAAGCCATCATCTTTCCCTCAAGTTGAGTTCTGTGATAGAATATACATCAAACTCTTGTGATCGATATGTATCTCAAAATTTTTCACAATAGAAATAGTGTATCCATATATCCACATCAAATAATATTGCGTTAAACTCAATACCATGAGTGGGATAGTTTTTCTCATTAATTTTTAGTTGTCATGATGCGAAGAAATAACTCTATCATTCTACATAAGGGCACAACCAAGTCCTTTCATTGAAGCATCACTATAAATAACAAAACCACAATTACACTATGGTAGTGTCATGATAAGAGAATTGACTAACACTCTCTTCAGTTCTTCAAAACATTTCTCACAGTCTTGTGTCCAAACAATTTTATCCCTTTTACACGTGATCTTGGTTAATAGGTTGGCCAATCGGGAAACATTATGGACGAGATTCTGATAATAAACTGCTAATCCAATAAAACTGTGTACCTTAGTTATACTCATCGGTGTTGGCCATTATTTTATTTCTATTTTGGTAGAAGTTTCAATAGTGAATCCTTCCTTAGAGTCAATAGGGACAATAAAAGAAATTTCCAGAAGGTAGAATTCACACTTGTGGAACTTTCAATATAAATCATTTCTTATAAGAGTCTTTATAATAGTGCGCAAGTTATATGCATGATCTTCGTAGCTTTTGGATTATACAAACCAATCATCATTAAATAGTACTAAAATTTCATCAAGATATTCTTTATAAATACTATTAATTATATCCATTAATATAAAGAGTGCATTAGTTAGTCCAAAAGGAATTACTGTAAAATCGTAATTTCCATACCTGGTTTGAAATGTTGTCTTCAAAATGTCTTCCTTCATCACACACAACTGATGATATCCTGGTTGAAGGTCAATCATGGAAAATTATTGATCTTGTAAAGACCCCGAAATCCCGTGGGTATTATTTTCATAAATACATGGGATTTTTATGAGTCGGAGAAAATTTTTAGCTATTGATTTGGAGGCCAAGGGTTCCCAGAATCAATTTCTAATGTATTTTAGGGTACGTTCAGTAAATGTACAATCAGGGTTTTATAAAATTTAAACTACTGCTCAGAACTGAAATCTGAGGGCACTGTTGAACTCGCATCACCAATATTCACTTAAGAAGACTTTCACCTCGACATCATATGGTCAAGAATAAAAGTTAGTTTTTGACTTTTTATAAATAAAAAAAAATTAAAATAAAGTGTCAACTAGTTTATTTTATTTTAAGCTCCCATGTGTGTAGTTGATGGTTAATGCCTCCACATGGGAGTTGGAGCTGGGGCTACCACACCCTAACCTCCCATGAGAGGTTATGTTGGTGGTGCCCACCTGTATTTAACCTCTAGCTACAAGTTACGATGGGGGTACCACACAAGACTAAAACCTCCCAATTAATTGGAGGCTGGAAAATCTCCCAACACCCCTCATTATTGAGAGGGGATTCCCTTGAAATCCTCTACCATTAATTGGTGCAACCTTCCCCTTTTAATAAATTGTTCCAACACTCGTGGTTTAATTAAGGGGAGCCTACGTAATTTAATTCTCGATTTTTAATTACGTCCTATAATTAAAATTATAGACCATAATTAATTATTAGTAGGGTTGGCATTTTATTTTGGTGGAATTTGGGAGAATGGGGAAAATATCCCAACGAATTAATGTTTTTCTAATGAAGAACGCAAAGAATGTCGATGCCATTTTCTTCTTCGACTTACTTCCTCGAATCCTACCCTCCAAAATGTCGTCAATGAACCAACGCAGCACAGAATTGGGGATGTGCGGCGGACACAACGAACGATGGTCTTTATTGTCTTCATTCTGTGACTCCTCCAACAAGAAATGAATAAGAGGTAGGGGGTTTATTTCTTGTTTAAGTTGTACCTTTTTATTATCTTCTTAAAAGGATAATAAGGGATTGTGGTGGACATATTATTGATAATATTTCACTCATGATGAGCCAAATGATACTTTCCTAAATGCAGAGGGTGTGAGACAACCTAACATGGCCCAACAGCCTCCGTCGATTTCACTTTTCTTGCGGCGTTCTACTGCATGGTGATTAGGTGATGGAGGCGAATGCCGCGCTATCCGCGGAATCCTCGAATCATGCCACCCCCGCGGCACACTGGAGATCTTAGTTGAACACCGCCGAAACCCTACCCGGTGTGCGACCCGCCTACCCATGACCACCTGGTGCCCTGCCTAGTTCCACCGCGGCCTGCCCCGCCACTTCCGCACCCTACCCGGTGACCTTCCCGGCCACTGTCGCGCCCTTCTCGGTTCCTTACCAGCACCCCCGTGGCCTCCCAATGCACTGTCACGCCCGGCCCAGCACTGCCGTGGCCTACCCAGTGCCCTTTTATCTCACCTGCAGCCTACCCAGTGCCCTGCCGTGGCCTACTCAGCCACCCCTAAGTCGGCCTCCACATGCGCCATCCCGAACCGTCCACCCCTGAGCTGGCCTCCGTGCAACCCGTGCACTCCCAACTGAGATGGTGTCCCAACACCCTCACGCCCTCCGGGCCGAGCCACACCAGGTCGCACCTTCGCAATGCTCTAGAACAAACTGGCCCTGAGTGCGGGCCGAACTGCCCACACAGTCCACTGGGCCGGGCCCAGTGAACTGGGCCAAGTTTAGCTGGTTGACCCGCCCAACGGGCCAGTTTAGACCCAGCTGTTCTGACCCTGTTGACCCAGACCAGGTTTGATCGGGTCGACCCAGACCAGGTCTGACCGGGTTGACCTAGACCGGGTCTGATTGGGTCAACCCAGACCGGGTCTAACCGGGATGACCTTGACCAGGTCGGCCCCATCTGGGTTGGGCCGAGATGGTCCGACGGGGTCTGAACGGGCCCATTCCCATTTCCAACCCATTACCATCTTGTGCCATATCTTGGGTAAAAAATGTCTATTTAATGAACCGTCAGTGGTGACATTATTGTTGGAGTGAAGTCGTCCTTTTGAGAATACCCCACTAGAGTTCGAGCTACAGTTGAGATATGGTTAGGTTGGATCATACATGAATCCAACCGGGCCCTCGAGGAAAAAAGGCTAATAACTAACAGACCGGGCGTCTGATTGACATTCTATCTATTGCGTTGAGACCCCTATGATGTATCGGACCATTAAGATGCCTCTTCGTGGAACATCGTGATAGTTAGAGTATCGACCAGAAGTTCGTCGAGCAGATCCTTCTAGAAGAGAGCAGATAGAGTACTAAGACCAAGTAGCTGGCTGAGACCAGACGACTGCTTGACCGATTCGACTCGGAGTGACTTGGCTTGCCCAGTGGGAAGAACCTTTGTGTGTGCACGGCAGACCCATGTTACTCGATAGGAGGAGTACCTCTACATGTTACAAGGGGAAGCACCTCTGTGTGAGCGCGACAGACCTGTGGTGGGGAGTGCCTCTGTGTGAGCACATCAGTCCCAAAATAATCGACAGGAGAAGTACCTCAGCAGTTCAATGTTAGTGGAAAGTGCATATGTGTGATGTGTAATGCCCACAATACTCGATAGATGAGGAGTATGCCACCAGCCATGGTTTCGATAATAAAAATTCGGGTTTGAGTTGAGTCAATTACTTTTGTTTTTACGTCATGATTGAGATGGGTTACTAGATAACTTAGGTATATGTATGGACATATACCTATGTAATGGTTATCCATTGATTTCATACTTTGTGGTTTTTATTTTTGGATTTTGTGGGACCTTGACGGTCTCGGGGTCCCTACTGAGTTTCATTATACTCACCCCTACACGGGAAATCCTCTCACCTCATTTTTTTTGTTTACAGTTATATAGGAAATTCCTTCCCTGTTTATGGATTTATGCCTTTGGTTCTAGTCGCCAGCCCCTGGCCTATGGATGGACGGCTTGGGGTAGTCGCGATACGAGCCCCGAGGGACGAGTCGTGACAAATTTGTATCGGAGGAGTTGGTTCTACCGCAAAACATAGAATTGTGATCTTAATTTTCTATGAAGTAATAGTGATTAGGGTACTAAGTGTGGTTTTCAGTTCATGGAGTCCAGTGTTGGTGCGGGAGGCTGATGTATCCATACACCCGATCCCTGAATTCTAATTTTTAACTCAGTCCATGAAAACCCTTATTGTGTTCGTGTTTCCAAATGTTTTCTTTAAGTCTGCTCAACCAAGTCTGCTCACCAGGTATAATCTTTTCACCATTTCACATCTGTTTCTTTCAAGATACCTTCACATGGACGACTAGTTACAGCCCCAAGAGTCATATGCCATGATAACACACTGATGGACGAGGCCTCGGTGTAGGGCCCTTTACCAGTGGAGGCACCAGCAGTACTACTTCCCGTTGGGACATTGATGCCACCATCCCCAGTAGTAGATCATTCACTCCACTTGAGCGCGTTTTACAAGTTCCAGCGCCAGAGGCCACCCAGGTTCAGGAGAGAGATAGAACCACACGTGGATGAGGATTGGATGGAGGTTGTGGTGAGAGTCTTCAGGCTAGTATGGACACCAACAGACTTCCTGGTGATCCTTGTTGTGTGTCTCTTTCAGGCAGAAGTAGACAGATGGTGGAGCCTGATGCTCTAGGTGCAAGACAAGTCAACACTACTCTGGTCAGACTACGAGTGCCTGTTTTTGGAAGATTTTATTTTAGCCACACTCCACGCAGTGTAGATATAGGATCTAGTGCATCTACATCAAGGTAGCATGACGGTGGAGTTGTACTCAGCAAGGTTCACCGACCCATCATGGTACGTCACAAATATGGTGTAGGCCCCATTCTTCAGGGACTAGACCTTTGAGAAAGGGCTCAGGCAAGAGATCAGAGAATCAATGATTTCCCTAAGCATCCCAATTCAGGAGAGGGGTGTTAGAGAGAGACCTCCTAGTATAGAGTTTTCTTATCGACCAGTGAGATCCACTACTAGCCGACACACACCACAATCTTATTTATCTAGAATTTGATAGATGTCTTAGAGGTCCAAGAGGACCTGGACTACAGGTGGTCGACCGCATGACTCTAGATTGGTTGTGTGGGGAACACAGAGCAGAAACATATATTCTAGTAGCATGAATATTTACTCATGCGGTGGGCAGGGTAACATGGCTCATGACTATCTGAACAGCCATTCAGATGATCACCAGACAGTTGTGGGACCTCCCAGGCTAAGGTAGAGCTCTGAATGAGGAGGTCATCAGGGAGGAGGTAGACATGGCAGAGTATCTGGATATGCAGCTAGCGGTGGATGACATTATAAGGTGTTACCAACACCTCTACTTGGAGGCCCACCTAGACCACATGAAGCGAGTGGACATGGGAGAGCTCAACTTCAGGCAGCTGAGGCCTACGATCATGGTGCTATAGAGATGGTTCGAGTTACTATTTGTGTTTACTCCACCTTAGCTATAGTTCTTATAGACAGAGGTGTTAGTCTCTCTTTCATTTCCACTTCCGTTATTCAGAGCTCGGAGATATCGATGGAGCCGTTGGCTCAATCCTTATGGCTAGAGACTCTTATTGGAGCTGATACGACAATTACACACTAGTTTCAGTAGTGTGAGCTCACTCTAGGAGGAATGAGCTTCAGCTGGGATCTTCTAGTAGTGGCTTCAAGGCCTTACAATTTCATCTTGGGTATGGACTGGTTATCTACATTCCATGATCAGATTGACGGTATTAGTTGAAAAGTGGTGTGTGTCTGCACGGATGGGACCAGCTTTACCTTCAACGGTGAGAAGGGAACCATTGCAGCACAAGACAGACATACTCGGAAGAAGGTATAGCCGATCACTCACCAATTTGATTTCCTTACCTTCGTAGAAGTAGATGGGGAGTGTCTTAATTATCCTGTAGTGGTGGACCAGTACACGAATGTTTTCCCTAACGATGTTCTAGGACTACCTCTTCATAGATAGGTGGAGTTCTACATTGACCTGTACCCCGGGATGACACCAATATCTAATCCAGAATATCAGATGGCTCTCACTGAGCTTCGTGAGCTTCTAGTATAGCTAGAGGACTTCGAGGGGAGGGATTCATCTAGCCTAGTGTTTCTCCCTGGGCAGCACCGATTTGGTTCACCAAGAAGGCAGATGAAAGCTTGAGGCCTTGTGTTGACTACCATTGCATGAACCAGGTGACTGTTAAGTAAATGTTACCCCTCCCTGAGGATTGACAACCTCTTTGATTAGCTGAAGTGAGAATGATGGTTTTCGAAGATAGACCTCATATCAGGCTATCCCCAACTCAGAGTTCGATACAAGGATGCGTAGAAGACAACCTTCAGGTGTCATTACAGCCACTACGAGTTCTAGGTTTTGACTTTTGGCGTATCCAATGCTCCAGTAGTGTTCATGGGGCTCATGAACTAGATCTTCCATCCATACCTCGATCACTTTCACATAGTCTTCATCAACCACATTTTGGCCTACTCAACTACTGAGCAGGAGCATGCCTACCCTTTGTGGGTAGTAATGGACACACTCCGAGAGCACCAGCTTTATGGTAAGCTCTCAAAGTGCGAGTTTTGGATTTCATAGGTTCACTTCATGGGACATGTCATCTCGAAGGCTGGAGTTGTTGTGGATGAAGTGAAGAATGAGACGGTACTTGATTGGGAGCCACCAACAAGTGTGATGGAGGTACATAAAATCCTGGGATTTGGTGGGTACTATCTGAGGTTTGTTCCAGACTTCTCCAGAGTTTCAGCACCACTATCATCCTTGAAAAAGTAGTGGCAACCCTTTGTGTGGCCAGAGAGATGCTATAAGAGAATTACGGAACTGAGGCAGATGCTGACTGGTGCCCCCATCTTGAGGTTTCCAGAGGAAGGCATAGGGTATGCAGTTTAGTGCGACACATCAGGGACTGAATGTCGGTGTGTCCTGATGTAGGAGAGAGCAGTGATCACATATGGTTCTCAGTAGGGGAGAAATAATGAGTATAAATACACTACACTTGACTTCGAGTTAGCAACAATGGTCATCAACTTGATGATGTGGAGACACTATCAGATGGGTGAGCATTTTACCATGTACTTGATCACAAGAGTCTCAGGTATATCTTATATTAGAAATACTTCAACTAGATACATCGGCGTTGGCTTGAGTACCTCTAGGACTATGAATTCAAGATAGTCTCTACTTCTAGGGAGGGGAACGTTGTTGCATATGCACTCATCAAGATATCTTTTATACAACTTTTAGGAGAGGTGACATAGTAGCTGGGTGATTTATAGATATCCTTTGTGGATTGAGATAAAGCATCATTCCTTCAACCTCTTATGGTCACACCCACTTCATTAGTGAGTCCGGGAGGCACAGCCTGGGGACACTGACTATGATACATTATGTGCTAAGATATCCCCAGGGCAGGATCCTGAAGGATTTTATGAAGGTTGGGAGCATGTCATCCTCTTTAGAGGATGTACTATAGTACCAGTGTCACATCAGGAGGATGTTTTGAGAGAGTTACCCACATCTCCTCTAGTGGTACATCTAGGAGTGGTGAATATGTACCATGACCTTCAAAAATTGCACTGGTATCCATGTATGAAGAAGGTAGAAGGAGAGTTTGTCTCACGGTGCCTCACTTGTCAGCAAGTGATAGAAGAACACCAGGTACCAGCAGGCTTGGATCATCCTTTAGAGGTCCCATAGTGGAAGTGGTATGGGAAATCAATGTACATTGTGACGGGTCATCCCTATACATCTAGGGTTCACGACTCGATTGGGGTGATAGTCGACTGACTCACCATGTCGGCCCACTTCTTACCGATCAGAGAGAAGGGTTAAGTAGAGAGCATGGGATGCCTCTATGTGAAGAAGATTATGCGACTACATGGAGTTCATTCCTCTATTGTCTTTGACCATGATGCAAGATTTACATCCCGACTATGGAAGAGGTTTTAGGAAGGTTTCGGGACACAACTTTGCTTGAGCAAAGCCTTCCATCCTCAAACGGATGGTCAGACCGAGTGGACCATTCAGACCCTCGAGGACATGATCCATGTATGTGTCCTCAACATTGGTCGTAGCTGGGAGGATCAATTAACTTTGGTAGAGATTTCCTACAACAATAGTTATCACTCCACCATAGGGATGGCACCTTTCGAGGTGTTGTACGTGTTACCTTGTAGATCACCCTTGTGCTGTACTGACCTTAGGGAGTCAGCACTGGTGGGACCAGAGATGGTACGTGTTACCACAGAGAAGGTACAGATCATATAGTAGTGGATGAAGACTACACAGAGTAGGTAGAATTTGTATGCTGACAAGAGACAGAGACCTCTGGAGTTCATGGATAGTGACCACATCATTCTACAAGTCTCACTGAAATGAGTTCTACAGAGATTCGGCCAAGGAGACAAGTTGTGGTCGAGATTTATCAGACCGTTCCAGGTCCTCAGCAGTGTAGGCAAGGTGGATTACCACTTATCTATTCCAACTCAATTGTAAAAACTTCACGACGTCTTCCATGTATCTCAGCTGAGGAGATGCGTGCACGACCCTTCCCACATCATCGACCATGTAGAGATGGACGTCAACGATGGGGAGACTTTCACGGAGGATCCAGTGGAGATTGAGGATCAACAGGAGTGGGTCCTATGCGGACAGTAGATAACTCTGGTGCACGTTCGCTGGCAACACGGGAACCTCCTGGAGAGTAAATGGGAGAGGGATGTTATGTTTCGGGTTCAGTACCCCCATTTGTTCCTATAGATTGAGTTATATCTTATAGGGATGTAAATCCCTTAGGTGAGGATAATTTTAAGACCCGGTAATTCTGTTGAAATTTTATTCTTAAATTCATGGTATTTTTACGAGTCTGTGAAAATTTACAACGCTTGATTATGAGGTCCGATGTGAACGAAATCAAATTTTGATGTTTTTTTGGGTATGTTTAGTAAACGTACGAGGAGGATTTTATAACTTTTGAACCAGTGCTCGAAACTGAAATCTAAGAGCACCATTGAACTCACTATGCCGATATTCGCTTATAAAGACTTTCACATTGATGGCATATTGTCACGAATAAAAGTTAGTATTTGTATTTTTGTTAAAAAATAATAGAATAAAGTGTATAACACATTATTTTATTATAAGCTTCCATGTGTGTGACTGTTGGTTAAAACCTCCACTTGGGAGTTGGAGGTGGGACCACCACACCCTAACCTCCCATGAGAAGTTATGGTGGTGGGGCCCACTATAATCTAACCTCCTATGAGAGGATACGACTTGGGGACCACATGACACAAAAACATCCCAATTAATGGGAGGGTGGAAAATCTCCCAACTCCCCTCATTAATGAGAGGGGAGTCCCTTAACCTCATATACCATTAATTGGTTCCACATTTCCCTTTTAATTAATTGTGCCAACACCTGTGGATTAATTAATGTGAGCCTACGTAATTTAATACTCATTTTTGAATTATTTTCCAAAAATAAAATAATAGACAATCTATTAT
This sequence comes from Viscum album, assembly GCA_963277665.1. Taxonomy (NCBI): domain Eukaryota; kingdom Viridiplantae; phylum Streptophyta; class Magnoliopsida; order Santalales; family Viscaceae; genus Viscum; species Viscum album. The sequence continues at coordinate 1,245,519,121 of OY728152.1, read as the reverse complement.
GATTAGTTGGGTCGACATTCTCATTTGGTGGAATTTGGGAGAAGGGAGAAAAGCTCCCAATGAAGAACCATTCTTCCAACGAAGAACGCGAAAAATTCAGACGACATTTTCTTCTTCAACATCCTACCTCGAATACTACCATCTAAAACATCGTCAATGAACCAACGCAGCTCGGAATTGCGGACGTGCGGTGGACACGACAAACAACGGTCTTCATCATCTTCCTTCTGCAACTCCGCCAACGAGCGACAAATATGAGGAAGGGGGTTTATTTCTTAGTGATGTTTTACCTTTTTCATATCTTCATCAAAAGATAATAAGGTATTTTTTGGACATATTATTGATCATCTTCTACTCATGATGAGCCAAATGATTCCTTCCTATATGAGGAGGGTGCAGGCCAACTAAACATGGCCCGACATCCCCCGTCGATTTCTCTTTTCTTGTGGAGTTCTACAACATGGTGATGGGGTGACGAAGAAAAAGGTGGCCATGAAGAAGGATGTGCTACCTACAGAATTTGCGAATCACACCTCCCCCTTGGAGCACCAAAGCTCGTGGCTGAACACTGCCGGTGCCCTACTCTACTTGCGGTCCGCCTACCTACATCCTTCTGGCACCATGCCCGGTTGGCGGGGTCGCCTACACGCGACCACCCAACACCCTACATGGCACCCCCACGGCCTGCCCGACCCCTACTACACCATACCCGTCGACTTTCCAGCACCTCTTCGGCCTCTCAACCCCCTTTCACGCCCGACACTGCACTCCCGCAGCTTGCCTGGCACCCTGTCGGCACCCCTGAGGCCTGCCCGGCGCCCTACAACGGCTTGCCAGTCCGCCCTCGTGCTGGCCTCCTCGCATGCCACCATGAACCAACTTCCACTGTGCCAGCCTCCATGTGACCTACTTGCTCCCGGCCGAGCTGATGTCCCACATCCCTCGTGCCCTCCGGGCCAAGCCGCGCAGGGCCGCACCCTAGCAACACTCCGGGACGAACTGGCCCTGAGCCCAGGCCGAACCGCTCTCATAATCCGGTGGTCTGGGCTGAGTGGACTGGGACAAACATAGTAGGTTGACCCGCCCAATGGTCTGGGTCAACCCAGACTGGGTCGGCCTAGTCTGGGATGGGCCGAGATGGTCTGACCGGGTCAGATCGGGTCCAGGCCCATTACCGACCCCATTTACTTCTTGGGCCATATATTGGGCACCAGGCGTCTGTTTGACTAACCGTCAGCTGCACCAGTATTCTTGGAGCGAAGCCATCGCTTTGAAAATACCCCACTAGAGTTTTTGGTATATTTGAGATACGGTGAGGTTGTATCGTACACTAATTGAACCGGGTCCTCGAGGCAAAAAGGTTAATAACTAACAGATCAAGTGTTTGATTGACACATTGTATGTTCCATTGAGACACCAATGACATGGCGTACCTTTGAGATGATTCTTTGTGCCACTTCATGACAATTGGTGTATCGACCAGTATCTCGTGGAGTGGATCCTTCCAGAGGTGAGCATGCAGAGTACGGAGACCCACTAGCTGGCTGAGACATGACGACTGCTTGACCGATTCGACTCGTAGTGACTCGACTAGCCTAGTGGGGAGTGCCTATGTGTGACGCGAGAGACCTATGGTGGGGAGAGCCTCTGTGTGAGCATGATAGATCTACGATACTCTAAAGGAGGAGTACCTCTGTACGCTACGAGGGGGAGTGCTTCTGTGTGAGCACGGTAGAACCGTGGTGGGGAGTGCCTCTATGTGACCACTGCAGACTTACGATACTAGACAGGAGGAGTACCTCCTCATTCCAAGGTATGTGGGAAGCACCAATGTGTGATGCGGAAGGGCCACTGTACTCGATAGAGGATGATTATTCCACCAGTCATGGTTTCAATAATAAAAAACCTGGTTTGAGCTGATTCAATGACTTTTGTGTTTTCCTCATGATTCATATGGGTTACTAGATTACTTAGGTATATGTATGGGAATATACCTATGTAATGGTTATCCGTAGATTTCATACTTTTTGGTTTATCCTTGTTGGATTTTGTGAGTCCTTGAGGGTCTCGGGGTCCATACTGAGTATCATTATACTCACCCTAGCACGGGCAATGTAACACCCCATGATTTCATAGTGTGTTATTTATTCAAAATAATTCAATAACTTGAACTACATGCAACACCGAGTTCAATCGCACCATGACTTACCAAACATGCCATTCAAAAGAGGTTATGAATAGTATTAACTAAATTTTAAACTAATATATCCTTATAATTTTAGAATCCATATTATGTGTTTCTTAGACATAATGCAAGAACAAATTCATTTTCAGTATTTCACTTTTATCAACATTTAATAGTGAACCCTTTTTAAATACAATATTTGAAACTTTTTGACTAAATGGGGACATAAAAAGTTTAAAATTAAACATCCCATGCTTCCACGGTATGCTTTCCTTTGAATAATACAGTAGCGTGTGTTGTACGCAACTTCGAGTTTTAACACACACCACAACCGTTCAAACTAGCCGTTATGAATAGTAATACCAACTTTTTGAAATTTTATCTCTCAAAATGGACTTCAATTTTGGATTCGGAATATCGAATTTAGCCGAAGGTGAAATTTTGGTACTTTTCAGATAAATTTAATATTTTGATGAATAGTGAAAATTACTAAATTTTAATTAAAAACAACCTTTTTAATCAAAATAATTAAAAGTGATAAATAATGAATTTGAGTGGTTTTAAAGTATATTTAGAAATATTTTTACCATTTAATACAATTTTGGTCATTGGAGATAATTTTCTAATTAAACCGGACATAAAAAAGTGTCAATCTTTTGATAGTTATTATCTCTTAAAAACACACTTTTTGATTTAACAACGGGAATTAATTTTAAATTAATTTCTACCACTTATGTGTTTTGAATTTGTAAAAATGGATTCCATATTTGGAATTAGGATGTTCAAATTTTGTAAATATGTAACTTTTATTTTTAGACATTTTGAATAATTACTTCGGTAAATATTTTATTTACCATGGTTAAGGGTAAATCCAGCAAATAAGGGTTAAAAAATAATATTATAATAATACTAAATAACCCTAAAACGTGTCCTAACCTTATTGGTTGATACATGTTCGACCATAGACATCCTTGGGTCGATTTTGGGACCCCATGGATCTACTTGTAGGTGATAGGGACACATTATTTTAATTAAGTTAAAATAAGTACAAAAATGACATAAGCATATATCTTTTAGAAAACCAATTTTTACATAGGGTTATATATGTTGGATTTTGGACTATAAATATTAATTAGAAAGCTAAAACGATTTCATACATAATGATATTTTATTTATAATTTTTAGACTTTAAATAATTTAATTTATTTATGACACAATAATGATGCAGTAATAACCATAATAGTGACAAATTTAAATAATTGATATTATAAATACCCAAATAAATATAATTTCAGACCTTTTATGAATTTAACTTATTTTATAGGATAATATTACATATTATGATTTATTTAATTTACTTTTTTATAAGTAATAATTCTGTTATGAGTTTCACAAAAATCAACTATTGAATATTGTCAAATTGACATAAAAGAGTTTTTAAAACAAATATTATATTATTAATTGATATTAAATTCATAAAAATCTAAGGATCTGCCAAGAGACTTATATCATGATAGGTGTATCATTAATGGACCACTTGGGGGTCTCTTGGATGTATATGGTATGTTTATTAACCATATAATATAAAAATACAAAGAGACAATGTAAAAGTGAAACTAATTAACTTAGAGTTAATACTTAAAGATAAGGTAAATATAAGTACCCAAACCAGTCTAAAAACTACTGTTTGAGTGGTTTTCGACCCATCCCAACCTTAAAATTTAAATAATCCACTTTTGAGCCATTAGAAACCAAATATGAATTTATTATAAATTAACATTTCTTGCTTTTCCAGAGGTGCCCTCACCCCTCTTATAAAAGGGCACTCCTCCTTCTCATTTCTTCACACCTTAAAAGCCTTTGGGTTCAGCCAAACTCTTCCCCAATACTCTCCCAAATTCCCTAAATACAACCTATAGGACTTAGTTTGATCATAAATCCAACCAATGGAGCCCTTTTGATCAAATCAAAAGGAAGAACCCGAAGAAGATGTATTGATTTCACCACCCTTTTTCAAGTTCCTTTCTTCTTCCACTTCTTCTTATTTTGATGATACCATTCTAAAATAATAACTCCAGTATCATATATATACTATGATTTTATTATCAATATTTTACAACCATATTCACTATTCTATCCATCCTTTGAATAACATGTCACCATACGTGCGTACGTATGGCTTACCGTCCCCACGTCGTGGTGTAATTGTTATTCAATAAATTATTATTTGGATGGGTATAATAATGATGCGTAACTCATGTAAATAATAAATATAACATGATAAGGATTCTTTATATATGATATACTATCCAATTATATATTATTTTAATATCAAAATAATGATATTGTCGCTCGTGCGTACATACGGACTACCGTCTCCACGAACGTGATGAGATTCATTCTCCATCGTATACATTAAAGTATAATTATCATTTTATGATTTAAAAATTATGTTTAAGGAATTGATATCATTCTGGATATGATTTATATACAACATATCCATTACAAACATGGCTTACGTAACAAAACATATAAAAGAAAATGAGTAAGTAAACACCCGAAACGACGATAAGTATAAGATATTATTAACAAAGCAATGTTAAAAGATCATATATGATATCATATTAATGTATATGATTATTGAATAATTTAATAACAATTATTTCACCATTATACAGGAGTTTAACCTACCCAAACAAAGGAAAAGTGCAATGTATGGGTTTATTTCGCAATCTCTCCATTATCTAAGGTTGTTTATACGTAATAATCTACTGGGATTTCTTTATCATCCACATCCATGTTTCTTCAAAATGTATTTCAAAACATTTTCACCATTTACAAGAATATGGGTTAATGTCATTTATACCCTTGTTTGACTTTTTATAAGAGGTTTATAAAGGAATCATTCCGTCATTTTCCAAACAAGGTGCTTTTTAACATTTTCGACAGGATTAAGGTAAGAATTGTTTTTAACTTATACGGCAGGTGTGGCTATTTACCGCCGTTATAAAATAATCTAAGCTTCCATTACAATATTATAAGAATATTTTCAATGTAAATGAATATTTTAAGAATTTTTGAAAGGTACTCTTTTTCAAGATCATAGTTTTAAATGTTTTAAAGATCTATATTTCTAAATCTTTTTAATTAATGTCCATGTTTTCAAAATGATTTTAAGGATTTATTTATATGGAAATGACTGTTTTGAAATTATATTTCTTTTCAAAAGTTTCAAAGTTGTCTGCTACACTTTTATTCAAAAATCCCTTTTTAATTACTTCCTTTATAAATGTGAGACTTTTCAATAATTTCGAGAAAAGATATATTTCCCTCAAATAGTTTTGATTTCATCTATGTCAATATCCTTTGATGTATTTTAAGGTCATTTGAAGTTGATTTATTATGATACAAAACATTTGTATTGTATTGAAGGTTTTGTGATTTGTTTTACTGTGGATGTGTTATTTTTATACCATTCATGGTTTTTGGAGAAAGTGTTGACATTTCGTATGCTAGTTTTAATACGAATGTTTATGTTATGTTTAAACCTTTTCATATGTGAATGCATTGGACTTAATAAGTGACGGGTGGAGCCCTCTATAGCTCCTCGATGCATCGGTAGATCTCATGAGACAAACTAGTGTCTTGGAACAAGGCCTTGGAAAAATCTTATTTGTAGTCTTGGCATGAGGCCTTGGCTATGTGGTTATGATAGTTTGGCATTATGCATTCCATAATTATGAAAGTGGTTATTGATATTGCATGTGATTATTTGATTAGTAGAATATCCATGTGAATATGTAAATGGCATTATTTGATTTTACATTTTCCATACTATGTTGAAGTTCAAGTTTAAAAGGATTTTGTTTTAGTTATACATTGCCTTAAATGTTTATTCTTATTTATGAATGTTTATACTATATTGTTATACTTACTAGGAATTTGAGCTCACCCCTTTTCTATGTTTTATTTTTCCCAGGATGTGAAGAAGTAATTTATTAATGATCTGCAGGGATAGTATGTGGGGATATGAGTGTGGAATATGGAGACTATGTTGTTTAATTAGTTTTTCACTTTATGATGTAATGTAAAACTTTATAAATATATATAGTGTTTCCAAGGCTACTAAACCAATTGGTCTTTTGAGATTTGATCTTTCTTGTGATCATGCCAATGTTATGTAATAATGCACTGACTCTAGGTAACTGGGGTCGAGGCGTTATAGTTGGTATCAGATGAAGTTTAGTACAAACCTTGGAAGCTAGATTTAGATAAACTCTGATTAGAGAACATAGATTTAAGATGGACTTTGAGGTTTAGTATAGAAGAACTTCCTAGAATATTAGTATTGTAGAGATTTTGTGAGTTTTCCGAGCAATACATCCCTATCTGGATATGAGCATGTAGAGGGAGCTCTGGCATAGATGTACCTAGGGGTAAAACCCAAAAACACCGCTTTAAGCTGGACTCGAACGGGAACTGGTGCAGGACAACAGGCCTTGCTGCACTCTTGGTTACGACACTCCTCGGGGATATGCTTAGGATAATTCTCATTTTCTTTACAAACCATTATGAAGGGTTTATGAGAATATAATTCCTCAAAGGAGAAATTTTTATGATTATGGATTATATCCATAAACTATTTAATTTATGTTATGTGTCTTACAAGTTTGCGATTAAGTGTTGTTATTCATAAACTAATCTAGTGTATGCCATGGTTTAAAAATGGCGCCCAGTAGAAGGAATGAGAACTCCAGCAATCCACGTGATCTAAATAGAAAGAAGGATCATATCTTTCATGGTATTAAGCCAGAATTTATAAGAGAAATAGTCTCCCATGTATTATCATCATATGAAGAAATAATATCATGTGTTGATAAGATAAGTAAAGAGTTTACTGAGTCCTATGGCTTTGAAGGGAAGCAAGAGAAGAAAAGGATGGATGAGGGAAAGATGTATAAAGGGAGGAGGGAAAAGAAGAATTTTCCCATATGTGATAACTGTGGGAAGAAACACCCTGGAACTTTCCTGAAAGGAATGGGAGTTTGTTATATGTCTGGAAGAAAAAGGCACAATGTACGTGACTGCAAGGGTAAGAAAATGGTTTCAAATGTACAATGCTTCATTTTCAAGGAGTTTGGACACTATGAAAACCTATGTCTCAGTTATCAGACTATGTAGCAAATGATGCTATTGAATAATAATCAAGTTATGATACTAGCACAGATGAAGAGGAATGATTAGAGTTCTTATGACGATTATGTCATTTGAGTGTTGTATCAACAATGTAATTTTTATAATAATTATGGAGTATATAAGGATTGTACTGCAGTACTATTTCATTATGGACTTGAGATTGTGTGGAACAAAGAAAAGTGACTCAATAACAGGTTAAATTTTTGGAAAATATATGGCTGAGAGAAAGATAAACCATAATATGGTTCTGATACCGAGGTAGTGATTTTAGAATAGTACATGATTGTTTTGGATAAATTATATTGGATATTCTAGAATACCTTAAAAATCATTAATGATTTGTATATTCCATCATTTTTGGGGGTTAAAACAGTTTTGGATTGAAGGAGTATATCTATTATTCTATGAGGAATAAGGGATCATGAATGTATTCAATAATGTTCTATGATAATTCAGGATGTTGCAGTGTTTTAAAAGAATACATGATGAAGATGATCACATGTTATTACGCGGCAAAAAAAAGGATCTTCATTGTGTTTACCATCCTTATAAATTTTGGACTAAAGTATTTTTGATAGTTCAAGTTTGGATTATTTTGGATTGCCATAAAAGGACAACCCGGAGGTCGGGTGGCAACTCGTCGCGTCTGGCAAGTCCAAGAGACTTGAACCCACAACCAAAGGGCGAAAAGGGTGTATCACCTACCACTAACCCACGTGATGTCCGAGATTAAATAATGTAGTTTTTTTAAAGATCTTGTAGATGAATTATAAATTCGTTTTTTTAACCCTATACAAATAGGATAAATAGAATATTTTTTTACGTTCTATTATCTTTTAGAGTGAAATATGAGTTCGTGGTAAAAATTAGTTTTAGGATGGAACTCTACATTTCATGAATATATTTTTCTTCTGCTCTTATTCTATGAAGAAATTAATTCTTATACTTTGTTTAAGAAATCCTAAAACCAAAAATGTGTTATCCTAATACCCTATGTTTTGTTGAACTGATGGTATTTCAAATCATCATAGATTGATGAATTTAAGGACTTCAATTTTACACTTGTTTGTGATTGATGACCTCAATCAGTAACAATAAATATTTACGTTTTCATCTAATTATATGTCTCGAATTGCCACCAATGTTCTCCTAATCGAGATCATAATTTTGTGGTGACCCTTTCATTTCTCTTTTCCTCATATTAAGACTAAATTTTAGTAACCCAATTTCCGATGTGGGTTTTCCCACAAAGATATTTTCTATTTTCAACCTTTTATTTTCGAAGAACAATTTCAAATTGCGAGGACATAATTTATTGAAGGAGGGGAGAATGTAACACCCCAAGATTTCATAGTGTGTTATTTCTTCAAAATAATTCAATAACTTGCACTACATGCGACACCGAGTTCAATCGCACCCTGACTTACCAAAAAATCCATTCCAATGAGGTTATGAATAGTATTAACTAAATTTTAAACAAATATATCCTTATAATTTTAGAATCCATATTATGAGTTTCTTAGACATAATGCAAGAACAAATTCATTTTCAGTATTGCACTTTTATCAACTTTTAATAGTGAACCCTTTTTAAATAAAATATTTTAAACTTTTTGACTAAATTGGGACATCAACAATTTAAAATGAAACAGCCCAAGCTTCCACGGTACGCTTTCCTTTGAATAATACAGTAGCGTGTGTTGTACGCAACTTTGAGTTTTAACACACACCACAACCGATCAAACTAGCCGTTATGAATAGTAATACCAACTTTTTGAAATTTTATCTCTCAAAATGGACTTCATTTTTCAATTCGGAATATAGAATTTAGCCTAAGGTGAAATTTTGGTACATTTCGGATAACTTTAATATTTTGATGAATAGTGAAAATTACTAAATTTTATTTAAAAACAACTTTTTTAATCAAAATAATTAAAATTGATAAATAATGAATTATAGTGGTTTTAAAGTATATTTAGAATATATTTTTACCATTTAATAAAATTTTGGTCATTGGAGATAATTTTACAATTAAACCGGACAAAAACAAGTGTCAATCTTTTGATAGTTATTATCTCTTAAAAACACGCTTTTTGTTTTAACAACGAGAATTAATTGTAAATTAATTTCTGCCACTTCTGTGTTTTGAATTTGGAGAAATGGATTCCATAATTGGAATCAGGATGATCAAATTGTGTAAATAGGTAACTTTTATTTTTAGACATTTTGAATAATTACTTCGGTAAATATTTCATTTACCATGGTTAAGGGTAAATCCGGTAAATAGGGGTTAAAAATAATATTATAATAATACTAAATTACACTAAAACGTGTCCTAACCTTATTGGTTGATACATGTTCGACCATAGGCATCCTTGGGTCGATTTTGGGACCCCATAGATCCACTTGTAGGTGATAGGGACACTTTATTTTAATTAAGTTAAAATAAGTACAAAAATGACATAAGCATATATCTTTTAGAAAACCAATTTTTACATAGGGTTATATATGTTGGATTTTGGACTATAAATATTCATTAGAAATATAAAAATATTTCCTACATAAAGATATTTTATTTATAATTTTTAGACATTAAATTTTTTAATTTATTTATGACACAATGATGATGCAGTAATAACCATAATAGTGACAAATTAAAATAATTGATATTATAAATACCCAAATAAATATAATTTGAGACATTTTATAAATTTAACTAATTTTCTAACATAATATTACATATGAGTACTGATTTAATTGACTCTTTTTTAAGTAATAATTCAGTTATGAGTTTCACAAAAATCAACTATTGAATTGTGTCAAAATTGACATAAAAGAGTTTTTAAAACAAATATTATATTATTAATTGATATTATATTCCTAAAAATATAAGTTTCTGCCAAGAGACTTATATCATGATAGGTGTATCATTAATGTACCACTTGGGGGTCTCTTGGATTTATATGGTAATTTTATTGACCATATAATAAAAAAGTACAAAGAGACATTGTAAAAGTGAAACTAATTAACTTAGAGTTAATATTTAAAGATAAGGTTAATATAAGTACCCATACCTATCTAAATTATATTGTTTGAGTGGTTTGAGACCCATCCCCACCTTAAAATTTAAATAATCCACTTTGGAGCCATTATAAACCGAATATAAATTTATTATAAATTAACATTTCTTGGTTTTCCAAAGGTGCCCCTCACCCCTATTATAAAAGGGAACCCCTCCTTCTCATTTCTTCACACATTCAAAGCCTTTGGGTTTGGCCAAACTCTGCCCAAATACTCTTCCAAAATCCCTCACTAAAACCTAGCTGCCTTAGTTTTATCAGAAAGCCATCCTAAGGATCCCTTTTGATCAAATCAAAAGGAAGAACCCGAAAAAGAGGTAATGATTTCACCACCCTTTTTCATGTTCCATTCTTCGTCCACTTCTTCTTCTTTTGTTGTTACCATTCTAAAAAAATGACTCCTGTATCATATATATACTGTTATTTTATTATAAATATTGTAAAACCATATTCACTATTCTATCCATCCTTTTAATAACATGTCACCATACGTGCGTACGTACGGCTTACCGTCCCCACTTTGTGGTGTAATTGTTATTCAATAAATTATTATTTGGATGGTTATAATAATGATGTGTAACTCATTAAAATAATAAATATAACATGATAAGTATTCTTTATATATGATATACCATCCAATTATTTATTATTTTAATATCAAAATAATGATATTGTCGCTCGTGCATACGTACGGACTACCGTCTCCACGAACTTGATGAGATTCATTCTCCATCGTATCCATTCAAGTATAATTATAATTTGATGATTTAAAAATAATGTTTAATAACTTGATATCATTCTGGATATGAATAATATATAACATATCCATTACAAACATGGCTTATGTAACAAAACATATAAAAGAAAACGAGTAAGTAGACACCCGAAACGACGATAATTCTAAGATATTATTAAAAAAGCAATGTTAAAAGATCATATATGATATCATATTAATGTATATGATTATTGAATAATTTAATAACAATTATTTCACCATTATACAGGAGGTTAACCTAACCCAACCAAGGAAAAGTTCAAGGTAAGGGTTTATTTCGCAATCTCTCCATTATCCAAGGTTGTTTATACGTAATAATCTACTGGGATTTCTTTATCATACACATCCATGTTTCTTCAAAATGTATTTCAAAACATTTTCACCATTTAAAAGAATATGGGTTAAAGTCATTAATATCCTTTTTTGACTTTTTATAAGAGGTTTATAAGGGAATCCTTCCGTCGTTTTCCAAACAAGGTGCTTTTTAACCTTTTCGACAGGATTAAGGTAAGAATGTTTTTTTTAACTTATACAACGGGTGCGGCTATTTACCGTCGCTATAAAATCGTCGAAGCTTCCATTACAAGATTATAAGAATATTTTCAAAGTAAATGAATATTTTAAGAATTTTTGAAAGGTACTCTTTATCAAGATCATGATTTTAAATGTTTTAAAGACCTATATTTCTAAATATTTTTTTATTAATGTCCATGTTTTCAAAATGATTTTAAGTATTTATTTATATGGACATGAATGTTTTGAAATTATATTTCTTTTCAAAAGTTTCAAAGTTTTATGGGAAACCTTTATTCAAAAATCTCTTTTAAATTACTTCCTTTATAAATGTGTGATTTCCAATAATTTCGAGAAAAGATATATTTCTCTCAAATAGTTTTGATTTCATCTATGTAAATATCCTTTGATGGATTTTAAGCTTATTTGGAGTTGATTTATTATGATACAAAACTTTTGTGTTGTATTGACGGTTTTGTGATTTGTTTTACTGTGGATGTGTTATTTTCATACCATTCATGGTTTATGGAGAAAGTGTTGACATTTCATATGCTAGTTTTAATATGAATGTTTATGTTATGTTTAAACCTTTTCATATGGGAATGCATTGGACTTAATACGTTATTGGTGGAGCCCGCTATAGCTCCTCGATGCATCGGTAGGTCTCATGAGACAAACATGTGTCTTGGCACAAGGAATTGGAAAAATCTTATTTGTAGTCTTCGCACGAGGCCTTGGATATGTGGTTATGATAGTCTGGAATTATGCATTCCATCATTATGAACGTGATTATTGATATTTCATGTGATTATTCGATTAGTAGAATATCCATGTGAATAATTAAATGACATTATTTAATTTTACTTTTTCCATACTATGTTGAAGTTCAAGTTTAAAAGGCTTTTGTTTTAGTTATACATTGCCTTAAATGTTTATTCTTATTTATGAAAGTTTCCACTATATTGTTATCGTTACTGTGCATTTGAGCTCACCCCTTTTCTATGTTTTATTTTTTCCAGGATGTGAAGAAGTAATTTATTAATGACCTGCAAGGATAGTATGTGGGGATATGAGTGTGGAATATGGAGACTATGTTGTTGTATTTGTTTTTTACTTTATGATGTAATGTAAAACTTTATGAATATATATAGTGTTTCCAAGGATACTAAACCAATCGGTCTTTCGAGATTTGATATTTCTTGTGATCATGCCAATGTTATGTAAAAATGCACCGACTCTAGGAAACTGGGTTCGGGGCGTTACAGGAAATGCCCTCACCTCGTAGTGTTTGTTTAGAGTTATAATGGCAATGCCTTCCCAATTTAGGGATTTATGCCTTTGGTGCTAGGCGACAGCCCCAGGCCTATGGAAGGCGGGCTTGGGGTTATGACAATACAGGCCCCAGGGGATGCGTCATGATAGATCTCCATGAAGTTGATTGAATAAATCATCAATGAATGGTAGGCGATTCTTGGTCATTATTGTTATACCATTGATCTCCCTATAGTCTATGCACATCCGTAATGATCCATATTTATTCTAAAAAAAAGAATTGGGGATCCCCATGGAGAAACACTAGGGAGAATAAATCCATTATTAATATATTCCTATTGTAGTTTCATTAGTTCCGCTAAGTCCACAGTGCCCATTTTTTATGAGGTCTTCGATATGGGCCTTGAACTGGGAATTAAATCAATGGAGAACTCAATTTCCCGTTCTGGAGGATGTCCATATAAATACTATTATAACACATCAATATATTCTTACATAATCAGTACATCCCCAATTTGAACATTCCTTTCCTCACCCATAGTAATTTAACTCTCTTCCTCCCCAATAATTCATTTTAGAAGGAAAACTGGGACTGGCTCTAGATAAGAATTATATGGTGACGTTTCGGCTCTAAAGATAAGGTATTCTTTATCATCATCGAAAATTGTAACCTCCTTCTTCTTAAAATAAATTTTTGCATCATGGACTAAAATTCAATCCATACTGAGAATAATATAAAATTCAATCATGGGTATGACGATGAGATCAGCAGATAAATGATGTTTATATTCCCTAATGGGAACTGATTCAAAAAACATTATTGCAATGATACATCCCTTAGGAGTTTGAATGAAAACGTCCTTGTTAAGTGAAATTATGAATATCTAATTTTCTTATCAAACTGGGAAGATATGTGACAGTGCGATTCTCTAGAATGAAATAAATCATTGGCTAAATTTGAGAAAGAAATTAAATTACCCACCACCACATCATTCAGAAATTCATCCTCAGTAGTAGTGATCTCATAAGATGGTCCTTTATCCCTTGGTATTTTCTAAGGTATGTTACCTTGGAACTAAGGACATTCATTTTCACAACACCACATTTCACTATAATTTTAGCATTCAAAACTGACAGCATGTTTCATTCCCTTGAAATCACTAGCTTGGTGGAATTTTTCACCACACTTGTAACAGACTCCCATTCCCTTTAAGAATGTACCAGGGTGTTTCATCCCAAATTTTTTGTAGGATTGAATTTAAACTTTTCACTTATTCCCCTTATTTCCCTTTCCAGAGTGATTAACAGATCAATTCTCCTCATTCTCTACTTTAAAGTCATATGACATAGGGATTAAATTTTCTGTATTGACACCACATGAAACAATATCATTGGACGATAAGAAGTATTGTGAAAATAATGCTCGATGGAGAAATGGTTTTAACCCGTCAATGAATTGATCAAAATTACTGCTTGGGTTACGTATTTATTCCGTTTTATTCCTTGATAAGCTTTAAATATTAGCCTCATACTTAGTCATATTCTCATCCTCCTTTTTTCTAATACACATAAATTGTCTTTCCATATCCGATCAATTGTCACAAGGAAAGTATTTTTCTAAGATATGCTCATTAAACTCCATCCATTACATATTTGAAACATGTGTCATCCTCCATTGTATTTTGAAAGAATGACCACCATTGATCTGAATCTCCCATGAGGCGATACACAGCTATAACAACATTTTCCCTTTCGCCACTCCCAAAATCATAAAATATTTTCTTTAAGGAACATATCCATTTTTCCGCTACAATTGTATTTGTAGTCCAATTGAATGTTAGTGGTTGTTTCCTTATGAAGTGGTCTAACATTGAACCTCCACATTATGGATGAGGGTGCTCTATATAGGTAAGGTTATTTTTCATATCCCGAGTGAGTTTTCCTAGTATGGATATAAGTTATTCAACGTTGGTTGCATCACTAGATCCACTATAATTAACTTGAGTTGAATGGAAATCCCTACATGGATTACAAGAATTAATATAGTTCTCATTCATCCATTGTGTGCCATTTCTATACAATAGAATACACTAGATTTTTTTTATGAATTTTAAAACATAATTCCAAACTAGTAAAATACCTGACATTAATTGATTAGTTAATGCATACTATCCATAATCCTAAAAACAAAATTTCATTGAGGATATATTTACTCATAAAGCCTTCATAATGATTTGTAATGGAAATTTGAATTATCCTAAGAATATCCCCCAGGAGTGTCATAACCAAAATTGCCGCAAGGCCCATTTTCATGTACCAGGATAAACCAGGTCTGTCCCGAAACTCCTTATCAGTGTTTTCAATCCAAGGTACATCTGTGCGAGAGCAACCTCTACGTGATCATTTCTTGACAGGGATGTATTGCTTGGAAAATACACAAAATCTCTATATTACCAATATTATAGGATTTTCTTTTATACTAATCCTCAAAGCATATATTAGTTTAATGTTATATAATCAATGTTTCTGGAAATAAATCTTCTACAGTTTGTAGTAAAATTCCTCTGATACAAACTGAAACACCCCAAACCCAGTTACCCAAAGTCAGTGCATTATTACATAACATTGTCTTGATCACAATGGATAAAATACCAAAATATGGACCAGTTTAGTAGCCTTGTGTGTACTAAAAACATACACAAATTTTACATTACATTTTGAAATTAAAAGAAAACCATTATGTCCCCTTATAACACACACCAATTCCATAACCTATATTGTAGGTCAATCATAATATACTTCATCACATAAAGGGAAAAGTAAAACATAAGAAAGGTGTGACCTCAGATACTTAGTAATGATAACAATATAGACGAAACTAACATAAATAAGAATAAACATTTAAGGCATTGTATAAGACTAAAACAAAATCCTTTTAAATATATACAACATAATAATATGGAAATGATAAATCTAATAAATCCATTTACTTATCCACATAGATATTCTACTAGTCGAATAATCACATGTAATATAAATAGATAATTTAATAATTATGGAATGAATAATACTGGACATCATTACCACATAGTGAAGGCCTCGTTCTAGGACTATAAATAATGTGTTTGTGAAGGCCGTATTCCAAGTCACTAGTTTGTCTCATGAGAACTACCAATGGATCGAGGATCTATAGCGGGATCCAACCCTTACTTTCTATGTCCAATGCATTCTTTATATGAAACAGTTGAAACATAAGATAAGCATTCATATTAAAACATGCATACAAAATGTTAACACATTAACCATATATCATGAATGGTATAAAAACCACACATAGGCAGTCCAACATATCACAAAACATTCAACAACAAACGGATGATTGTATCACAATAAATCAACTTTAAACAAATGTAAAATCTATCAAAAGATATTGACATAGATAAAATAAAAAATATTTAAGAGAAATATCTCATTCTGTTTTGAAATCATTTAAAAGTCACATAATTATATTAGAAAAAATTTATTTTTGAAATATTTTTATAAGCTTGAATGGGAATCGTTGATGGTGTCATAATGGCGAATAATAGACCCACCTTCTGTATATGTTAATAAAACATTCTTACCATAATATGTCAAAAAGGTCATAAAAACCTTATTTGGAATGATATGTGAAGATTAATTTAATGAAATTATATAAAACATCGAACAAGTGTATAAATGACATTGAACCATAGTCCAGTAAATAGTAAAAATGTTTTGAAATATATTTTTAAGAAACACATATATGGATGATAAATAGGTCCTGGTAGATACATACATATAAACAACCTTGGATAATAAAGGGATAGTGAAATTAACCCTCATATTGTGATTCTACTTAGTCAAGGTTAGGTAAACCTCCTTTATAATGGTGAAATAATTGTTAATATATTATACAAGAACCACATAGATTTTTTTGATATCATATATGATCTTTTAATGTTTCATTATTAATGATATTTTAGTAGTATCATTGTTTCCATTGTTAACTGATTCGTTTTCCTTTATATGTTTTGTTAAGTATGTCATGTTTATTATAGATAGGTTGTATATAACTCATATCTAAAATGATATGATGTTCAAAAACAATATTTTAACCCTAATATAAAACTTATACTTGAATATATACAATGGGGAATGAATCTCACCGCTTTCATGGAGATGGTAATTCATACGTACGCATGTGAAACAATATCATTCTATTAATGATGAAATAGTTTGTAATTGGAGGGTGTAAGATATATAACGAATAAATAAAATAATATATTTTTTATTTATATCAATTATACTCAGAATTATACATATCAAAAAACGTAAGTGTTGAATAACAAACTACACCAGTACGTGGAGACGGTAAGCCATACATATACAAATATGGTGACATTGTTATTAATAAGATGGATAGAATAACAAATATGGTTGTAACATATTTATAATAACATAATGGTTTGTATATGGTACTGGATTTATAATTCTAGTATGGAAACAACAACGAAACAGGATGTGGTAGAAGAAAATAACTTTGGAAGAGGTAATGAAAAAATTACCTCTTCATTGGGTGATTCATTTTGATTTGATCAAAAGGGATCCTTAGGTAGTCTTTTAGATCAAAAAGAAGACATCTAGGATGAAGTGAGGGTAGTCGTATGATATTTGAGTAGGGGTTGGTTGGGAAAAAGAATTTTGTAATTGTGATATTAAGAGAAGGGGAAGTACCCTTTTATTAGGGAGGTGAGGGTCACTAAAGGAAATGATTGAAATATTAATTTATTATAGAGTCATATTCGGTTTATAATGGCTTCAAATGGATTCATTTCATGGTTAAGAGAAGGGGAAGTACCCTTGTATTATTATAATAAATCGTTAATAAACATACTATAAAAATATAAGGGAACCACTAGTGTTTCATTATTGACATATCTATCTTTATCTATTTCCTTTGGATAAATTTATATTTTTAGGAATATTTTAACAATTAATAATATATTATTGGTTTTAAAAACTCATTTTTGTGAATTTTTACACTTTAGTATTTGATTTTTGGGAATGTAAAAAAATTTATTAATTTGAAAAAAATAAATTAAATCAATATTTAAATATCATATTAACCTATAAAATTAGTGGAAATAATCAAAAGTCTCAATTTAAATACTCTAAATGAAAATTTAGATGTTGAACCAAAACAAATTCTATTACTCATCCACTACCACAAGAAATAATATTTAAATATAAGCTGATAGGATAAATCAATTAGAATGAAAAATTAATTCAAGAACGGTGTCCACTAATACTCTACGTATGTCGAAGAGATAAAAATTGGATTTACAGTAAAAATGTGATATATTAAAACTAATAAATATGTGTTTCAGTTCATCCATATCTTCATTATCATGAGTAATCCTATAATACTAAGATACAAAATAGGATAAAAAGAATAAATTCGTGGCTGCTATTTAGTGTTGAATTCTCTAAATAAGGGTAAAAAAAGATTTCATGGTCAATTATTTATTAATGAGTTCGAACCATTTCATATAATATTTTTATCCCATGGTATAGTTTTGGTAGAATATATTAGAATTCATCATTTCATTCAAAGATTGTTCCAAGATCAGGATGTCAGAAAATGATGCAAATGTTTAACAACTATTGATATACCTAATATGATTATATAATTGTTATTGAGAGGTCTGAATAGTGACTATGACAGATATCTATGAATCAGTGAAGAATTTGGTGGTTAATAATCATCACATTGAGGATTTGCATTCTAATTTTTTGTCCATTATATGAAAATGGAGCTCCAATTCACCATCTATATTGAGAATGTAATAATGTTTTTGTGAGAGTCATTGAAATTTAAAAAAATACAAGATTCCATGTATGATTAAATTATATTCCTCATATTTATCATAAGTCTGGAACTAAGGATTCCAAGAGCATATGGATTACAATTGATGATATTCCTCGGAAACTAAGCTGAAAGGGCTTCATTAGATCATTGGATGGTATTGATACCCATCCCAACATTAGATAGTGGTCGATGAAATTTTTTCCAAGGGAAACTAACTATTTTATTTTATTTTTATATGAAAAAATATGTAGGCATTTGTCAGATGCATGATCACAAATGGAACAAAGAAATATAACTCAAATATTTTTCAGAAATAATATATAAAAAATCAATTTAGAAAGAAATAATGATTTGAAATAAAATAATATTTTATTATAGAGGATATCAAAGATAAAATCAACATGTTGTATTCACATTATCTATAAAATGATCATTTTCCTCTGGTGTTATAAATTATCCAGAACAATAGCCTCGGTACTAGAGGATTGAACAAACATGTACATTTAATAATGTTACATTGAAGTATAAGAGAAAAAAAAGAAACATAACTTCACAATTATTCTGATATATCTAATGTGAAGAGAAACCAATTAAATTGTAATATAATCATAGTCAATAAAATTATAAATACATTCCACCAATAGATGATCATCTATATAAAAAAACTCCATCATCGTTATCTGTGAAATCAATGATCCATTATCATCAAACCATTTAAAATAATCGACATTCATTTAGGTATCCAGAAGCATAAAATATATATAATGTGACCGAAAAAATATGGATGAATCACATCACTACCCCACAACACCAAATCCTCAATATGTGTAGTCTCCTATACAAGACGTCCCTAAAAAATTAAATGCCTCATCATCTAGTGAGTTCTACCAGATAGTTGCGATAACCAATAAACTTGACCACACATTATAATAGACTCATAAATAATATAACTATGAGAATAATCATAGTAGATGGAGGATTATAGCCCCCGTGATGTTTCATTTTTAAATAGTGTGGTAGGGTGAATGCATACATATATGACATGAAAAGATGTGACAAAAAATAATAGATTCAATTAGAAACTTGAAACAATTAAATCCAAATATTCCCAAATCATTGAGAAACATGAATTTACATCATATGATATGGATGATAATATTGAATTTTGTGGAAATAATAGAGCATAATCAATCCAAAACATCGTAAAAAACCTTGGATATAAAAATCGTATTGAAACTAGAATGAAACTTATATTATATAATAATATTGAAAATAATAACGGATTAGATTTTTGATGGGTTTCAGTTGTAGAGAAACCATCAAAGTAGTGTATCATCATGATGGAATAGAATATTAATTGAGATATGAAGCTATCTCTTGGGGGGGGGGGATATTTGATTAAATTATAGATATTTCACAGGGAATAAATTTTGTATTAATTTGATTTACATATTAAGTTTATAAAATAGTATTTAATAGATATGTACAAATAACGATATCATTATATATGAATAACAAAAATAAGGTAATTTAAGAAAAAAGTAATGCATTAAATGAATTAGGATTTTTATAAAATAAAAAGTAAATTTTTCTTTATAATGATACATATCGTTTAACTATTTTGTGTGGATTTTAACCACGTGTATTATATATAATGGTGGGAATGAATATAAATTCATTCCATTTGGGATATTGATTTATGTAATTTCTATAAGTGAAAAATTTAGTAAGTTGCATTGATTGGTTTATGGATAAAAAGTGCATATGACATAATATAACTAGAGATGAGAAAATATATTTATATGTCAAAATTTATTTGATAAAAAAATTTAATGCAATTTAGTATAAAAAAAATAATTCTTATTTTCAATTTTTACCGACATTAAAAAATTGTGTTTTTGTAAATATATAAATATTATGGAAATAAACTATGAAATTAGTTTGATTTAAAATATAATTTGTACCCAATAAATAATATTGATGGAATATAAATGGTGTACAAACATTCATTAATGTGACTACATAACACTCTATGATTGTGAATAATATCATTTTTAATGTGGATCATCCAAATGTAGTTGTGAAATTAAAACAATTATTTAAGTATATTTTTGAATAAAATAAATATTTTATAGGTATTAATAAAAATTTAATTATGATTTATTTATAAGCGTTAATTAAATAATGTTAAAATGTGGTTTGGGTAGAAAAATATATCTTGGGGTGGATAAGTGGTGTATTGTAATAAAGAACCCGAGTAAAAAAATTAAAATTGAATCAATGCAGTACGAGGATTGCAAGAAAATGTATTTTATTATGTGATTTCCCAATGCAATATAAAGTTTCAATGATATGAATATCATTGATATCATATAAAAATTTTAATAAAATATTATGGAATATTAATAAAACAAAACAAAAAATTCATTAAATCAATATGATTCAATATGATTCAATATGATTTTTGGGAACCTCATAATTATTAATCATTTTGGGAGAGACCAAATAATATACTATAGTGAATATGAAATTGGTTATATTTTTTTTAATAACATACAAATATATTATTTAATATATAAATATACAATTATATTCAATTTAATTAATGAAACTATTTCTACATAACACATACCCAAATAGTACACTAATATAATCATTAACTCTGAAATATCATTCTCCTAATACAATGAGAAATATGTAAGATAAAATCATAGTACAATTAATGACATTATAAATTTAATATATGCCTTGTAGGAACTAATAGAATTATATTAATTATAAAATTTGATTGAATAAAGTATACATATAATGGTAATATAACTATTATATGGGCAAGATAACCATTATAATCCCACCACATGGAATCCAACATTTATAAATGTAACATTAATATTACACATTCTACAATTTAATAAGTTTAATTAATAGATTCCTTAATAAAAATATTTATAATAATTAATCATTTAAATAATTATATTATGTGTAATATAATTACCAACTTATAAATTGACAAGGGTCCATATTTTTTCTGATCACATTTATTATTTTCACAAGTGTTTTCAGTGTTTCATACTTATTTTTGTTGTATAGGGAATGTTTTATTATTAAAAATTTATCTTTTAATATAAATCATTGTTTTGTAGATTTAGTTTTTCTACTCACGTGATAAATCTATACATTTATATTTAAATATGAAGCTCGATTTTTCTGTTTCAAATTTACATATATTTAAAAAAACTACATCCCAACTTCAAATATGTTTTTCATTTTATATAATTATTTATTTTATATATTTGAAAATATTTTACACATTTCAAAATAGAAAAATCAAATTAAAATTTATTCACGGGAAATTATATTACATATATTTAAAATTTCGTAATGTATTATATGGTGTTAATTTAACAAATATATGTTCATAGAATATTTCATAACATCAATAAATATATTATATAATGACATATTTTAGTGTATAATAACTAGTATTTTTCATTTAATTATAAAAATATTTTTTTCAACAAATATAATATCCTTAGAATATTAACAATGTAAAATATCATACACAATGATTTTCCTTCCATAAAATATATTATGTATGCATATTATATTATTAAATAATGATTAAGGAGTGATAAAAATGTACATATAAACTATATAAATTACATATAGATTTCCATTAAAGAAAAAAATGATAACTGTTGTATTTTAAGGTGTAAATTAGTATAGAAAAGAATATTTTATAATGGAAATTATTTTATATATGGATTTTATTCATAAAATATATTACCTAAAATATATTCCACTTCCATATTTTTCAGTGCCATAGTTTTGGTTGGAAAATGAATCTAAAAATTTAAAATGGAATTCTACAATGTAAAATAAATAAAAAAGTAATATAATAATTCTAGTTAAAATATCAGTCTTATTATAATAATAAATAAATATTTAAAAAAATGTATTGAAATATTCCTAATAAACCATTGAATAAAATAAATTGATATTTTGATAGGAGTGGACAATTTTTTTGGAAGGATATATCTATAAAATCACTATAATGGTTTGGTTACTATTATTGAAAATTTTGGTTACATTATCCCTAGAGAATATGTTTCTCTCTCTTAATTTTATGGAAATAATATAACACCCAGCTACAAAAATAACAACTTCAATTACATGATTTCATCCCTTGTGAGATATCTTTTGTAACAATGTTTTCAATTTCCTATTAATTATAGCTTTTTGGTGATGAATTTTGAATGGTTGGGGATTTAGTATATCTATCGAATATTTTATCATTTTAATAATTAGCCTATATTATTCATATTTTATTAATGTGTATGATTTATTATAAAAGGGATATAGTTAAAAACTCTAATAACTTAATTGAACGGAATTTGGTTCCCATATATTTTTTGTGTTATAATTTTTTAATTTGGATACTAGGTAATATTATTGAGGTGAACATCTATTTCCTATTATCCATTAAATATTTATTCGTTCAATGAACATTTATGATTTATAACATGTCTTTATTATTAAATTTTTAATGGATCCATATAATTGGATAATATTTTCAAAATTAAATTGAATGGATTTATTTGATAACAATTGGAATAGAATTATTTATTATATTATAATAATTAATTTCATTGGAATATGCTGTTTAAATATTATTTTAATATATTTGATTGTTATTTCATAATAAATTGATATTATTAGTTATGATATTATAATGAATGGTTTGTTTAGTGTGGGGGTTGATGTAGTTTAGTAATGCATGATGTGAGTTGGAATATTATTTTCCTAGTAGAATAGAATTTAAGGATATGTGATGTGAAAATATAATATATGATTGTTAGTGGATTTGAATTCATGTTTTTAGTTCTATACAAAACTATTTAAATGTTATATAATGTATAAAAGTTTAGGAATACTGTTGGTTATTTTTGATTAATGAGATTTCATTGAATATTATTAATAAATGAAACAAAAATATTTAATGAATATTAAATAATAAATCAATATATAGATAAATATTATGAATAAATGTCAATTATGGTTGTTTATTTTCACATAATTTGTATGAATGTGGGTTGTTTGTTATGAGAAAATGATTGTGATTTTATTTGAATATTTGGTATATTTGGTATATTTGGTGATCATTATGGGTTTTGGTCGTGTTGTTTTGAGGTGAACCTATTATGTTGTGTTTTTTGGGGATTTATTATATTTTTCATTTTATTCTAATATTTATATTAAATCCAAATGATTTTTATAATCTTATATATTCCAAAATTATATTTTAGTGGAATTATCACCAAGAACCCATTTTTATGAGGGAACTGATTAATAACAACTTCCTCATCTCCACTCTCAGTTATGGGATTGTAATAAATCATTACGATCTATTTTAATATATTTTTATTATTAAATATAGAGAGTAAAATTATTATATATGTTTAATTATGGGAATATTATTTCATATATATTAGGGTTCGTACAAGTTACAAAAATGTAAGGGTATTTTTCTTCCCCATGTTCAAGATAGGATTGAAATATATATTATAATGAGAAATTTTTATATAAGTGTGGTTATGAATATAATATTATTAATACTTGTACCAGTGATGTGTTTGGATGTTGAATTGGTTGGCGGTAGGTTAGAAATCAATCGGAAAATCATCATTTGTGATATATATGTTATGTTTTACAATATATTGAAGACAAGGGAACATATTAATATATTTTACTGTGTTCTTGAGAAAAAAAAACAATGTTCATAAAGGGTGATATATTGATTTCCATTGTTATTTCACTATTATAAATGGACTACATAATTTATATATATCCCTAGGTGATGGGGGGATTGTTGACATAATATTTTTATATGAAGGTTCTATAATTTAATGAAAATGTAATCATTAATCCTCATTCACATATTACATGATAACTCAAGAGATTGATAGTACAAAGTTTATATATAACATCACCACCTATATATAAATATTTTTACACATTTTTAATATGGTTTTAATGATTGAAAATTATATTAATAGCTTTGTGTAGGGAGCAACATATATTGTGAGTATATAGTATTCGTAGAATATATAAGGATAATATCACCGATTAAACATATAAATACTATCACTGACACCATGTCCTTTTACATGAATTCATTAAGGTTTACCCATGATTTCCATGAGTGCCTCATGGAGTTTCTTATTGCTAATGGTTCATGAGAAAATGATATGATATTGAGATTGAGAGGAATGATAGGGAATGCATAAAAATACTGTTAATAAATACAAGTTATTTTTTGTAATGATGATTATAATATTTAGTGTCTAATGTTTGATGGGATATTGGATATGAAATAATTTATTAGTTACTCCATATTATCAAATTCATGTACATTAATTTAAATGAACATCCTAGGTAAGATGTTGTTTGTTATGACTTAGAGATATATGGACATTAAAGTCATCAAACATGGATGTTCTTGTACAAGAAATTTGTTTTTTATGAAATTAATGATATCTATATATTATAACATTAAAAAATTTCATTAAAAAATACATATAAATTTCATAGTATATTTATAGAGAAACTAGATAGTAATCATGTCTGTGTGGCTCAGGTTATGTGCTGTGGTAGGATGATCTGGTTGACCATTTTATTGCTGAACAAACGAAAGAGGATGGATCATAAATATAAATAAAATATGAGATTCAATTTAATATAATAAAAAATATCATTTAGATGGAATCTATTTGTAGTTGGTTTAAATG
Organism: Viscum album; assembly: GCA_963277665.1. Classification (NCBI taxonomy): domain Eukaryota; kingdom Viridiplantae; phylum Streptophyta; class Magnoliopsida; order Santalales; family Viscaceae; genus Viscum; species Viscum album. Next base: position 1,245,493,423 of record OY728152.1, on the reverse strand, counting down.
ATAGAGGAACATGTTATCACCATAATAGTACATTTTTATTAACATTATATTTTGTTCAAATGGCTATTATCCGAATTAGTGGAGACAAACATTAGTGTTGGATTCTCTATACTGGTGAGTAAAAATAGGCTTTGGTTTTATGTGACTATTTCAACAGATTGTTTTGTCCTAAAAATATATCATTGACAATTAGGTAAAAGATGTGTTAGGAGATACCCAACCATAAATTGGATAACCTTATTATATAAGAGATGATGATTCCATGTAAGTTTAATAACCCAATTAAATTTAAAATTTTTTATATTTCAATTCTAAAATTAGCGTCTGATGGGGGGATAAGATACCATTACATGAAATTAATTCCACACACCTTTTATTACCTTTGTATTTGGAGTTTGACAAACTAGTGGAGGTTATTTAAGTGATTCGTATACATATATTATTATATATTGGTCAATATCATTATCGAATCTTTTAGGGAGGAGTATCAGTGGTGTTATATCAGATTATATATTATTCTTGGATTTAAACATTGTATAATAAATTGAATCTCATGTATTATTATATAATGGGATCCACTATAGATCGTATCTCCTAAATGTCCTCGATGACAAAATTTATTTATAATATTTCATATATATCCCTCATAATAGTGATAGATTCATTTAAAAAAACCTATATATGATTATGGGCTAAGATCCCAATCATTTCCTAAAATAGTATTATTAATGTATATATCATTAAATGTGATAAAACAAATATGATACATTAAACTATTTTTGTTAAGGTAGTGTTCATCCTCATGGTATTCCCATATATTTGTTGAAATATAGAAGACTAAACTCTCTATTGTAAATTGTTAGTGTCATGATAGGTAGGGGATCCCTATTTTGATAGTTTCACGTAGTGTTGAAGAAGGGTCTTGGTAGGGTAGATAATATATGAGACATAGTTATGAGGTCCTATATATTGGATTTGATTTTATATTAATATTGAATATCTCACTCATTTGTCAAAACATCATTTTATTACGGTAAATGACTCATTGTATGGACTCATAGGGGCTGTCAATTGTTGACAACTATTATTATTGGTAAGTATTGTTTATTTTCTATTTGTTAGAGCTATGAAAAAATCATGAGAAAATATTTGAATCATAGTATTTTCTTTATACTATCAATACTAACCTAAAAAAATTATAACATAGATTCATTTTATTATGTTGGTGAATTAAAATATTTTTATAAAATGGTGTGTGGTATAAAATTATAAGGATTGATAGTGAGAAATATTAAGTAGAATGTGTTATTATCACATAGACCATATGATCCTAGAAATATAATTATAATTAATATAAACATTTTTTAGGAATTTATTAAATGAGTAAGTTTAAAATATTCATAGAGACATTAACATGTTTATAGATTTCAACGATATAGAAATCACAAAACTACCCCCCTTGATATGATATTGAGAATAGGAAATAGATTCAAAGAATCATCTCATCATTTTTTGTATATTTATATGAGGAATAATGTTAGACAGATTATTTCATGATATAAGTTGATATTTATATATATCTTAATTCCATCAATTATACTAAATCACCATAGAGTTATATGATGTTATTCTCAATGGAGGTAGATAGTGGTACGGGGTTGTCTGCAGGCTATATCTAGATGAAATATGTGATAGTGTAGAACCCTTATTGTTATAAATTTATGTATTAAATATTCATCATTTGATGGGTAGTGTATTGTTTTTGAATATTTTATAATATTATAAAAAATATATAAATTTAGAGGAAAAAAGTCATGATGACTTCAGTGTCAAATGCTTATTTTCACAAAATCAACTTTTTGGTCATATCATTCAGTGTCAGGAATTACGTAAATATTTTATTTTTATCTAATGTATGGGCCCCAATTATACCGAGGACCCTCAATTGTATTTTAATGAAATATCAGCATTCTTATAGTTATTTTTTGTATTGATACGGTTTTATGATTTATAATTTTAGTTTTAATAAAATTCATTGATTTTTATAAGTAATTATATTATTATAGAAGTGGTAATTTCTATTTTGAGGTAAGTATTAATGTTTTAAAAAAATAAACTAAAATTAGATCATTAATTTATTTTAAAATTCTACATATTTTCATTTTTATTAATTATAAAATTATTCATATTTGAAATTAGAATTATTATTTTAAAAAATTAATATATAATGAAACAAAATTACATCGAATATAAATTTCTAATTATAAATTAATAAAAAATATTAAATTTAAATTTTTAATGAGGTAATATAACATATAAATTTCTATATGTCAGAAAATTTATTCCATATTGATTTCTGATTATATATAATATCATAAAAATTTATTATCATTCAAAAATATTTTACATTAAATAAAATATATTACAAAATTCATTTTCATAATGTATAATACATTTTAACAATGTTCATACTATATATAATATATTACATTGAATAATAAAATTACTTATTTATGAATTCAAATGTATATAAGAAAAATCTACACCATATGTATTTACACCAAAGGTGAAAATAGGAAATATTATACTTTGATAAATGGATTTTTGATATTCCATCCATATGTAGTAAAGAAATAATAATTAAAAAGTATTTTCTTATATGAAATTTGATATGTACAATATATGACTTTTCCATATTTTATATTTCATTGCACTGCAATGAAAAATTAAATTTTAGGAAATAAAATGGAATTTAAAATTAAAAAATGCATAAAAATGTAAAATATTAAATTTATTTAAAATATTAAATTTTATTTTTAGACTAAAATCATATATAAATTATTTTAAATAATATTTAGTTTATAAATATTTAAATTAATTAAATTTAAAATTATGTTACCATTGATGGTCTATTAATAAATGAAATGCACAGATGTTCACGACTAGGAATGAGACCTTATTATCTAATAAAATATATATTGTATCCCTTTGACCAACCATGTTAATGCATACTTATATGATAAGAGAATCTCCTATTTAGTTTTGTGATACCAATAACAATTGTATTTTTTTCTTCCAATAGTAGTTCAGAAATGTAAGAATCTTGTCCTTTTCTTCTTTATAGTCAGTTAGGGAAGTGTGTATTGAGGTATGAAATTTGAGAATAATATAATTTATATTTTAAGAAGAATAACTATCATTATTCTATAAAAATTTATTAAATTGATTGGACTAAAAAAGATATATTTATAAAAATTAGAAAATTATAATTTAAAGGAATGTTGTTTGGAAATATTGTATGATTTTTCTTATTTCATGATGAAACTGACACATATTTTGGATGCATGTTTTTATTTTTGAATATAATTTCCCTCATAATTGTTTAATTAAAAATAAATTATATGTGCATAAATTTTGTGATTAAATTAACTAAATCACTATTGATAATTAGATTATAATATGGAAAAGGATACATAAGTAATTTTTTAAAAATCATGACATTAGTATTTTTTAATATTATTGGAAAACAAATTTCATGAGATTAAATAATTGAAAATAAATTATTCATATATTTATATATTTTTTATTATTGGAAGTTGTAAAATAATTTGATGGTACTATTATAGATTATTTTTTCCAGATGATTTTTGGGGGAATTTGTTACATGAGGTCAAAATTTATTATTAATTAGTTGTATAGAATCCAATTAAATTTAATGGAAAAAAATATTATAATGGGGTCATATTTTATTATAGGTGGTCGTATAATGAATTTTTTAGACCCCAAATGAATAGAAAAAAATTTGATAGAATGTTAGTTTTTTGAGAATAGTTTTATTTCATTTAATTTTATTAAAAATGAATTATTGAATTTAATATGTTGAGTAAAAGGTAAAAAAACGATACTTTCCAATAATATTTAATGTTTTTATGGTTTTGAGGTATTTCAATATGTGATTGTTTCTGATAGGGATGTGTCAGTGGTTGTTAGATGAATGTTCTAAGCATGTGATGATTATTAGGTGATGTATTAAGGATTTGTGGTGATCATTCTTTAGGTATTTCATGTATTTAGTGATACCATATTAAAACCTTTTTTATTATGTTCTTATTATCCCCACTAATGTGAGTTAATTTTAAGGATTAAATAATTATTAGGGTTTTTGGTGTCTACCAGATTTTCTTTTGATGGTGAGTAATAAATTAATGGTGATGTTATCATAAAAACCCTATCATATGGATGTTATATGGTTTTCCAATCAATAAAATATTATGCATATCCCAAGATGGAAAATATAACAAAGTATTATATGTGGATAATTATGGAATGTTGATGTGGTGAATGTATTTTATTTTAGAATGGTAATATAAGTGAATTATGATGATTTCCGATATGTATATTATAACCTATGATTATTTAAAATTATGTGTATTTTTTTATGTTTATCATTATATTATTAATATGTTGGTTAAAAATGTTAATCTGAAAATAGGAATATGGGTTGTTTCGAGTTATTTTTAATGTATTATAACACATAATAAATGTAATGTTTTTATTTGTTTATGATAAGAACCTTAGAGTGACATTATATTTTTTATTATAGAGTTATAAAAAAATTGATATAATGTCATGTAAGTTACCCATTATTTATTTGTTTATAAATTTATTATAATTTTTTATTTCATATTTACAATTCTTTGGTGAGTTTGAGATAATTAATCTTATATATTTCCATGTTTAATTATAGTTTTACTCACTCATGAATTTAAATATTTCATTATATTATTTATATTAGTAAATTTGTGTAGTATCATAAAAATGAATATGTATTCATAACTGAGATACTATAATATTTTTTATTAGAATCATTCAATTATTTAATGATATATTTCATCATTAGTGTGTAAATTTTGGGAATCATGATTGTAGTTGGTGCATATGAGTCTTCTTTTTCAATTTTATTTTTTGTTATTTGTATTTGAATTACATATCTTGATTTATTTTTTTCCTTAGGATATTAGATTGTTAGTAAATTATATCTCAAAATTTTAATTTTATTAATCTTGTTATTTAAATATTTTATTGGAACCCCACTGATTGATTTCATTTATACTCTAATAGATATTATATTCCCCATGTTCTATTTGATGCGATATTTGGAGGTCATTATCTATTTCACTATAAACCCCAAAAAAGTTCCCAGTGGGGGAGAGATTGGATAAATTATTTTCAGATCCATGTTTTGTGTTTTAATGGTAATAATAGTTACATTGTTGTTTGGGAAGAATATATTAGTATGATTTTTTTTAAACATAGTGTGTTATATATTAAGGGGGGATGACTACAACATAGGAAATAAGACATGCTATAATATGAAAAAATGTTCATTAACCTAGTATACATAGTTGATGATATAATTATAATTATTAGATTGATTCCTAGTGATGGAACATTAAAAATATATGGTTTTTCTTGTGTTTGAACTATATAAATATAGTACTATTGGAATACGGGCTATTTCCAATGGGTTATTTGTGATTGGATCCCGTCACAAATAGGCTTTAGTGAAAAGGCCCCTTCGCAAATAGCCCGTTGCAGAAAATAGCGTGGAAAATATTATTTTTTATCAACAGACTCATCACAAAAAATAGTATTTATGACAGGAATGGGTCACATCACACATAATCCTCTGATTATATATATTATTGATATAAATACACATTTCATGATGGACCGTCACAAATACTATTTGTGACGGGTCAGGTCCACATCACAACTAATCCTTCGATTATATAATAGAGTATATAATAACCTTTACCAATGAGCCCGTATTCATGTCGCAAATACATTTAATAAAAATTTATTTTTATATTATTTGCGACGGGAGCCCGTCGCAAAACGTCCCTTCAGAAAAAATAAAATTAATTAAAAAATATTTAATTATTATTAATTACTATTAATTATTATTTAATTACTATTAATTATTATTAATTACTATTAATTACTATTAATTACTTTACTATTTTTTATTATTTGTATTGTTATTAATTGTTTCTAATTGTTACTAATTTTTACAAATTGTTACAAATTGTTACTAATTGTTACTAATTGTTATTAATTGTTACGAATTCTTATTATTTGTTACTATTTGTTACTAATTGTTACTAACTATTACTAATTGTTACTAATTATTACTAATTGTTACTAATTATTACAAATTGTTACAAATTGTTACAAATTGTTATTAATTTTTAATAATTGTTTCTAATTGTTACTAATTTTTACTAATTGTTACTAATTGTTTCAATTTATTCCTATTTATTCATATTTATTCCAATTTTTAATTATTTATTCCTATTAATTCCTAATTATTATTAATTATTCCTAATTATTCATAATTATTCCTAATTATTACTAATTATTACTAATTATTACTAATTATTACTAAATATTAATAATTATTTAAAATTGTTACTAATTGTTACTAATTATTCCTATTCATTTCTAATTATTCTTATTTATTCTTATTTATTCATATTTATTCCAATTTATTCTTAATTATTCTTATTTTTTTATATTATTTTCATATGTTTTCATATGTTTTCCGATTTTTTCCTATTTATTCTATTTATTATTAATTATTTCTATTCATTCCTTTTTATAACTAATTATTACTAGTTATTCCTATTTATTACTAAGTATTTCTAATTATTACCAACTATTACTAATTATTACTAATAATTACTAATTATTACTAATTATTCCAATTTATAACGATTTATTACTAAATATTACGATTTATTACTATCATATACTATTTCCTCATATTTGTTACTATGTTTTCCTATTTTCCACTATTTTTTCTTATTTTTTCCTATTTATTATAATTTGATTCTATTTATTACTATCTGTTAAAAATTATTACTATTTATTACTATTTATTTGTAATTATTACTAATTATATATATTCATTACTATTTAATCATATTTATTACTAATTATTCCTATTTATTAAAAATTATTCCTATTTATTCATATTTATTTCTATGTATTCCTATTTAATACTAATTATTACTATTTTTTGATAATTATTATTAATTAATACAAATTATTACTATGTATTCCAATTTATTCCAATTTATTCCTAATTATTCCAATTTATTCCTAATTATTTCTATTTAGTAGTATTAGTTACTAATTATTACTATTTATAACTAATTACTAGTATTTATTAATAATTACTATTGTGTATTACTAATTACTACTATTTATTATTAATTATTACTAATTATTCCAATTAATTACTAATTATTCCTGTTTATTTCTAATTATTTCTTTTTATTCATATTTATTACTAATTTTTACTAATTATTATTATTTATTACTATTTATTCCTAATTATTACTATTTTTCATAATTATTCCAAATTATTACTATTTATTCCAAATTATTACTATTTAGTACTAATTATTAGTAATTATTAATATTTATTACTATTTATTACAAAAATACAAATAACAAAACAATTTAAATCCAATTTAATTACCACTAATCAACAATAATTAAAATTAACATTAAAAATTTTAAATTTTTACTAAACTAAATAAAATATAAATACCTCTAGACATGATCTCAGATTGATGTAAGGGCCATCACAACTTCTCTGTAAAAAACATAACTGAGCAAAAATTTCACTCTAAAATTCAAGTTCAGAGAGAGAAAGGAACATAGAAATTAGAGGAAGAGAAAGAAAAACAGATATGGTATATATAAGTTAGATTAGTTTCGACGAGACTTATTGCGATAGTAAGCCCCTCACAAAAGGTACATTTTGTGACGGGACCTATCGCAAATAACTTTTCCCGCATTAATTTCTCTCTGTGGTTAAAAGGGTTTTTGCGATGGGGCCGGTCGCAAATGGTGACATGCTGAAACACCTTTTGCAATGGGACAACATCCCATCAAAAAACCTCATTTACCATCGCCGATATTTTTGACGGGGCCAATCATAAATACCATCCGACTGACACACTATTTGTGAGGGGGGATCCCCCCGTCACAAAAATCCATCTGTCACATTGGCATGCACCCTGCACCAAATCGTGCATTACCTTTTGAAGCGGGACCCCGAATCCCATCGCAACTAACCCCGGGGATGGACTATATGTGGCAGGAACTAATCCCGTCACAAATACCATGTCCCAAAATACTGTTTTCCCATAGTGTAGGTGTCTTCAAGGAAACCTACTAAATAATCCAAACATAATCAATACTATCTGAATTATGAATTTTTAATTACAATTGAAATTATTCTTTGTAGATATTGTATTATTCTATATCGAAATACCATGTGTGGTTGGATAATGAAATTGACTACATTAAATTCTACCCTACTGTGAAGGAAGCATCTTAGATAATGTTTTTGTTTGAGTTTTAGCCTTATGTCATGTGAGAAGTATTATGGTAATATTTATAATTTTTAGATGGATAAATTGTATGAGGATAATGATATCTCATTCAATCCAACATTATAATAGATACATTATTATATTTAGATGTCTATTATATAGATTTGTTGAATCATAGATCATTTTTGGATTCTTTAACCTATTGAATAAATTATATTGTGGTTATAATGGATAGTTTCAAGATTCATTTTCATTTGGACTTCCAATGGCAGATGATGAGGGTTGATAATATTCAATATTATGAGTATAGTAAGATTCGGTAGGGGGAGGTCTTATGTCCCATAATTTCATAATAATCTGACAATGTTATGATGATTTTTATTGGAGGTGTTGAAAAAGTACACTGTAATTGAAACCATGATTATGGATTTTAAATAATCTCACTATAGAGGATATTAAAACATTTGTAAGGAAAAAGTAGTTGTGCGATGATATCATAAATTGGTGGATTCTACATTCTAACAGTTTTTTATTATTTTTAAACCCTATCCATCACATTTATTTGGACCCAATAGTTAATCAACAAATATGAGACGCACTTAAACTATGATTTAAATTTTTTAATTAACAGTTTTTGTAGATATAAATACCCCACTATGACTAGGGTTCATTTTGTCATAGTTAGATAAATTATTTATAATACCACAAATTGTTTCTTATGAGGCCATATCAGCATCACAATTAATCACATTATGTTCTGTTGAAAAAATTTTGAACTAATATTTTTTCAGATCAACACATTGATTGTATTTAGAGCTATATGTCCATGTATGACTGGATATTATTTCATCATATAGTCCACGATATAGGTTATATAATTATTAAAATTTACATAATATGAATATAGAGAAATATTCCTTGGAATATACTGATTAGGGATCTATTTGGTGAAATATACTCTATATTCTACATTATTTCATTATATAAATATAATGTAAGTTATTTCTCCAACCATTTCCTATAAATTGGGACTCAAATTAAGGATAGTAATAGTTCATGTAATTTCAAGAATTATAGTTGGATTTCAACATAGTATTTTTGATGTGTTTTAGTCTTGTATGAAAATGTTGGTGCAACCTCGGTATTTGGGGGAATTCAGGATGTTTTCCACTACAATTCGAAAAGGTAATTGATGTCATTGAATTTTTGTACTATCTAAAAATTGATAAATATTAACAACATAGATTATATTATTTCTATTGTTATGTGGTATTGTTTATAATATTCTTTAACTATAGGTTTTATCAGATTGTTCATACGTGATTAGATCATTTTTTATCAAAGAAACCATATTTATTATGCGATTCAGATGATTTTCATGAAGTGTATTTTTCATAGAGTCATCACATATTAACTAAATTTTTTCGATGTGGTGTTTGTGATACCCCACCCATGATCTAACCACTAAATTTTATAGAGGATTCAAATATTGGGTCTTTTCAATTTCAATGTATCGTTATATAGAAACTCCCTCTATGTTGTTGGAGTTTAATATCTATTTTAATGATTTGAAATAGAATTTGTTGTTTATAGAAAGGTTTAATATACTATATAAAAAATTAAAATTTGTTTTTTATGATAATCTTCATATATATAATTACCCAATTAATATATTAAAATATGTAATGTTTACATATTTCACAAGAGTGTCAATTTTATGGTCAATATAAATATATTATATTGTTAAAAAGTATCAATTTTAAATTCATTATTAGGTATAAGAATAAAATAAATCATATTTTTTCTCTATAAGATGATACTTTTAGGTCACCAATATTATTTATTTTGTAAACCTAACATTATGTTTCTAAATATATTAATTTTTTAAAATAATAAAATACATTTCAGGATATTAAAACTTATTTCTCCTGAATAGAATTATTAAACATATCCAAATAAATATATACTATTGGTTTTCAATAAATAATCATTTAAATGGAAAAATGATTCCCAAATATTATATGTAATAGTTTAAAACAACACGATATCTAGTAATTATCTATTATTTAGAAACATAATTTTGTTGAAATGTGTTAAAATTATGACTATCATTTAATTGATATTTCATAAAAACATTCCCCTCTTATAAAATTTCAATGGTCTGTAAATAAATTGAAGTATTTTTACATTTTCCCACTAAATAATAATTTTATAGGGGATTTTGTAAATAATTGATTAAAACTCATTAACTAGTTTTCATTAGAATATTTTTTAAAAGATATTTTTTATGAGTCTGAATGGTTTAATGGTCACCAGGAAATTGTCTAAATTTTTATGATTTGAGAGGATATTGAATTTTTGTGTGAAAATAACCAGTTCAAGGCCAAATATCATGATTGTATAATGAAATTTTTTATTCCCTAGCATGATGCACATATATTGGATCACATTATGTTAGAGAGGACCCCATCCTTTATTGGAAGTATTAATCAATGGTTAACTGATTAAGCAATTAAATACCAAGAAATTATATTCTAATATTTTTTATGCAATTAAATGGAAACGGTAATTCAGGTCATATTGAATTTAATGGGAGATATTTATCAGTTAAATTACTTTATCTGGAATTTAAAATATAGTAATTAAATAAATATTTAGAATGATAAACTTGTATACAGATATAAAATAAAAAATAGTTTACTCATAGTAAATGATCTGAATTTGGGAGAATGTTCCATAACATAATGTAGATGGAATATTAATGTATTATTGAATTGGTGGTTATCTATAAAACAATATAATGTATAAAAAATACTATAAAAAATATAGAATGTAGGATTTTCCAATTCATTAATTGAATATGTTGAAAAACATATTGGAACGAGTCACATAATAATTTTCATAAAATGATGTTATTTGCAAACACTCTAGGATCCGGTCAATTTCGGGTCAACAAAATTATTAAAAAGAGATAGAGAAGTCAAGAGTAAAATGTACTATTACAAAAACAAGAGTACATTACACCCCACATGTCTAACTCCACCAGTGGAGCGCAGTATCCTGGGGCAGTGAAGGACCACATCATATTCTTCTCCATTATTTCTTTCTTTGGAAAAGCATTTGCAACTAGCTTAGCTTCCCTATAGGCATGTCAGATTACCAGATTGAGATGAGTGACCATGTTGAGACACTCAATCCAGTGAGGTAGAATTCTCCATGGAAAATCTTGTGTTCCTGCTTTCAAGGCATGCACCACAATTTGAGAATCTGGTTCAATCCATAAAAAGCTCCATATAAATTGAATATAATACCTGACTGCATTGACCATAGCCCATAACTCAGATTTATAAGCCACCCCTATATTAGTGTAAAGGGAAAAACAACCTTTAACAATACCGCTATATTTGCGAAAGGCTCCACCACATCCTGATGGTGATGGTGCATTAGTAGAAGCCCCATCAACATTTAACATGAGCCACAAGCCTATTGGAGATATCCATCTGATGTATTTGACATTTTTGGGTATTCGAGGGAGGCCGGTTATGTCGAACATTCTGAGAATCTGAAAATCAAATATGTTGTTATTTATCCCACCTGTTTGCGCCATAAGGGATGCATACACTTCCCTATGCATGGAAATCATTCAGTTCTATGCATAAATCTGCATACTCTCAATCTGGATGGCATTCCGCGCATTCCAAACAGCCACCAGAATTGTAGCACCAGCCACCAACCGTAGGTTCGGAATTTTGTCACTCTGTCCAGCACTGGACTGTGCTGAATATATCTCATGAACCTGCTTGTTTGTGCCCAAATCCAGCCCAAACAGAGATCCTTGTAGACCAAAGATGATTCACAAATCTTCACTCCACGAACAGGTGTGGTGCATTTTTCCCTGCGCACATACAAAGATAACGTGCTGAAGAAATCTGAATTCAATCCCGCAAGAGTTGATCCTGGGTATGGAGCTTCTTTTTCTATATTCACCAAATTAGGATGAATCTAGATGGCTAAATGAAGGATGCCTAAAAATCTTTAAGCCTGGTCGGAATGTGAGTAGAGATCCCATATACCACCCTATAAAACACTTATATGTTAAAACATCCATTCATATTCAGTTTCCTCATCTGAGTTTCATGATCTATGGATGTGTATGTTTGAATTTGAAGCCTAATTTGAGGGGGAGGGGGTAAAATGATGTTATTATATCAAGCTAAAACCAATAACCGTAATTTAGTATCTATGAATTATATATTGAGCTATAATTAATTGCACTCACTAAATATCCTCTCATCGTTATAATATTTAAACATATATTTTTTCAATGAATTAAATATAGTTTTAAATAATAAATATAATTTTTGATATCATTATATTAATATTATGTTGTGGTAATTTTTTGTAAATATATTTTTTAGTGATTTATTCAAGATTTGTTTTCTAATGTTGTATAATTAATTATATTATAATTATATATTAATATAATATAAATTTATGAAACATGTTTCTGATCAAATTAGTAATTTTAAATTGAAATTTTAAATTTTAAAATATTTATTGTAGTTTACAAACAATTAATTTAATTTTTAGATATCATCTTATATAAATCTCAAAAATTATTTTAATATCTTATAAAATTGGTATAATATTTTTAATATTTTAATATTAAAAAACATGAACCAAAAAAATAATTTTCAATATAAAAATATTTAGATACTAATGACTTAATAAGGTCTAGTTTTCGTTAAGAATTACTATTAAGCTACATTATATTAAATCCTGTGACCTTGGAAAAAGATAAAATGTTATCAGTAATAAATCATGGGCTAATGACAATAATAAAATATTCCAACATGTATTGTGTTAATTATTTCATATATACCTGACCTTGTCTCATTAAAATTACAATTACTATGTATTGTTTTGATCCACAATTCATTTCTACCATGGGATCTATTTATATTAATTTTAATTAATTAAAATTATTAAAATTATTTCCACTAAAAATGGGCATATAGGTTCATAGAGTATATATCCATCTATTTATGTATAGTTCATAAATTTACCTAGATGACTAGTTCTGGATTACTAATGGAGTTATTGTAATTTAAATATCTATATTTTGAACCATCGTAGAAATTATTTTTATTCAAGACATATAAAAACCATTGTAATAACCAGGAACTTCCATAGTTTAATGACCTTCATAGGTTTTGAAATTGTTAATGTGTATATAGGTTCATAGAGTATATATCCATCTATAGACACTATAATGTGGATATAGATATGGAATAGATTTCAATTGGGGTCAATCACATTAGAAACGGTTTGTTATGTATCTATTCAAAAAATTACCTTTATTAAATTTTTACTGGGAATAAAATAGCACACCTAAATAGAAATTACAATGGTATAATTTTTTTAATATTCAAAAAAAATTATAAACCATGATACATTATATTAATAACATTAACATGGTCTCATTAAAATACATATTATATATCCTAATTAATATATTCAATAGATAACAAAAGAAATTGAATATACAATCGACAATACATTTATTTTATAAGAGTACATAATGTAAAATTGTTGAATCCCAATGGAATCTACATTTATTAAATTATTTTCTAATGGATATACAGACAATTTTATTATATGGAGAATAATTTTATATGAATATTTATTATTATAAAGACGTCCATGTTTTATCAGTGATGAATAAACATGTAATTTAACGATTCATCTTATTTAATTATAGATTAAATCTATTGGTTTTAAATTTTTTATTTGATGGTAAAAATGTATACAACCGTATCCATAAAAAGTATCATTATTCAATAGAACATGGATTCTTTTGAATACAATTTTCAATAAACAATAGTGTCTCGACACACAACCATTATAGCATGTTTGAAAATATTGAAATTTTTATTTCAACAAAATGAAATCAATGATTACTTTTATAAATGTTTTTGTAATATTATATTTTATATAGCATGATAATTTTTTTAGATCATTATTGATTCATGTTGTTCATTTATTAATTATATATAAGATATTCCATATTTAATATGTGAAATCGTCTACCCTATGTTATCCCTCTGAGAGAGTATATCTACTTATTATTCCTTACAATCCATATGAATCATTTATGAAAGCTATGTATAATTTTAATTACAAAAATTGATGTCATTATAATGTTCTCATAATATTTTCATGTCGTATCCTATTTTTTTTATTTTTATGTATTTATCTATCAAGTGTTACATGATATATAATATATTGTATTCGCAATAAAATATTGTATTTTTTGTAATAATGTAATATATCTACTAGGTATTGTTCTCTAGAGTCCATAATATTATTTTTGGAATCAGATAATGATTATTAAAATCCATGGGGATGAGATTTAGAGGTACTTATTGATATAAGAAAACTATTGTAAAAAATAGTTATTATTTATGGGAGACACTATAGAAACCATTATATGAATTATAAATTACATTTATTAGTTAATTATCTATATGAAATTATATAAGAGAGGTGGTTAATTATAAGAATATATACCATATTAATAAGAATAGTAAATGTTTGATGGTTTCCCTAAACATGTTCATGAAACTGGTGTTGAGGATAATAAAATCGTAATAACAATAGGCAAGTTAAAGAAATTTCAAATACATTCTATGAGATTCTAATTATTAATAATATGTTACCTAATTCATATCATTGATTGAAAACTCAGAACATTGAAGGTATACAATCTAGAACATTTTATTGATATGTGTATATAGTTTTACATAGATTTTTCCCACATTTTTATGGACGATAGAGAGTTGTCATCCATGTAATCTCTATAATTTTATTCATTGGATAATTACAAAATATTTTTATTTTATATTATATGTATAGAAATAATTTATTCATTTAGAGCTACCATCGATAAAGGTGTGAAAAGTATTGTTGAATAATATGGTGGTTGAATTAGTCAAAATTAGTGACCAGTGTGTTTAGGAATAATATATTCACATGATGCATTAAAAAATTTCATTAGATAGAAATTTTTCTGTATCGGTGTAAACCATTTCACAAAATAGGCCAGTTCATTCCATAAAGTCTTTTTGTACGATTATTAAGTTGACATTATTAATTCTATTAAAATAATATCCTTGGTAATTATTGTATATAATTTCGTTTATTGATATTGATAGAGCACTAAAAAAATACCATATGATTATGGATTCATATTAATCACATATTCCTTCCATAGATCCCAGACCATTATAGTGTATGAAATAATTGACTATTTTATTCCCTTTATAGGGAATCTCATCTCAACCTTGTTTTTCCTCTATACCAAAGGAATCATTGATGAGAAAAATGTGATGTTTTTTTGGATATAATGAATGGAATAATAATACTCACGAAATATTTATGATTCAAATTTTAAATATTCAAATGTGGTCTATGTATATATATAGTACTCCAACAATATTAATATATTTAATCTTTAATAAACCACCGTAATACGTAAAACTAATTTTATATAACGAATATCTCTATAATATGTAGTATAGGTTGTTATAGTTGGATCAAATAATGTATTTTAGGAACCATAAGTACTATAATAGTGGAACCACATGGGATACAATAAATATTATGTCAAACCCTCATCAGTTCTAGTAATAACTAGAGAAGACATATTTGGAATTTAGTTTTACATTCATGGGGTGATTATATTAATGAAATTATAGAAATGTGATGACTAACTAGAAAAAATTAAAGGTTATACAAATAGTATTCTTTAATTTATGGATTTTTCTAGAAAAAAATTCAATGATGTTATATTCTAGTTTAATTATGTCATAACCATATTAGAAAAATTTTAGGATTTTTCATACTATTTCTCAAGGCTCCTAAATAATTTCAGTCTCCTAAGTCTCCAAATAAATTGTATTATTGAACGAAATTTCAATATTCCATTATTGACAAACACATTGATTGTACCCTAAACTATATATTACATTGATAATTCTACTTCATAAATCATTGATGATTGTACAAAAATTCAGGGTTATGTGATGGATTATATCATAGATATCATAATTATCCATTTATGGAGGACATATATTATTTCTATAATTATTCATTATATGTATTTCATTGTATTAATAATCAATTGTTTCTTTATAGAATGATATAAAAACTCGTTATGAATGATATTGTGAATACATTGGTCATTATCATCTGATTTTCAATTTCAAATTATATATCATCCTCAAAACATATATTGGTCTCATGAGACAATCCATATTGAGTTTGGGTGTATAGAACACCCATAGTAGTATAGTTTGTTAAGAAATTTCCTTGTTAGAATGTTTTTCTATTAGCTATTATAAATTCAATCAGTATGAGGATAATGATTATTTTGAAATATGTATTCATTTTTTGTCATATATTTTCCCTTCCTCAAATTCAATTCATTATGGAATATTTTTTTAATCCATCCATATGAAATATAATATATTTATTATTAAAAATTATTTATTTTATGAAACCCCCTCTAAAAAATTGAGATCATCCTTATATGATATACATTCCCCCAAAAAACCGTTATGAGAATTATGTGTAATTTTAAATCACAAGAAAAATGGTATTATAATGTTCTCTAAATTATTTCTATATATGTTCTAATGTCTAAAAATGAATTATATATAGACTTCCATGGAAAATAATCTTATATATCCTTAATAAAATCATCAACTTTTTACCAATAAATAATATATGACTACCATATATGGGTTTATAGAGTCTTCAATATTATAGAGAAAATGAGGGACATTTTAGTTAGGTACATGTGTTCAAGATTTAGAAGAACTTAGTGAGAATTTAAAAGTACTATGAATAAAACAATAGAATTACATGGAGTAATCATAAAATCATAATATGAGTTATGATTTTCAATCAGTTGATTCGTTTATGTGTTACATTGTATAATGCTGGTGGCTAATGGATGGAATGAGAATCATATCATCATTTGTAGTAAATTAATTTAATTTCCCACTTAAAAAATTCAAGGATTATAGATATTACGCTAATGAGGTAATAAATATATTACTGAAATTCATATAGGTTATGATAAATAATAACATTCTCATAGAGTGGCCTATTTATCCATAATATAGTGTAACTGTGATAGGTCATGATATACACTAATGACATCTATAATTATGTGGAGAAACTAATCCATTAGTAGTTGTAAATTTTACCTAGTATATATAATTATTTTCCTCTTCTTTTTGTGATGTATTGAAAATATTAATTTCTCACTTAATTCAATCATAAAAATATTGAAGGGAACCAATGGTGATCCCTAATTCAAATAGGTAATAATGATGAAGAGTTAATGTGTATTAAATAGGGATCATTCAAGAATGTAGTCAATGATATTTTAATTTTTCAAAAACAAATTTTATACAAAGAATAGAGGTTCCCAAATTATAAAATAAATGATGGGTAAAATTTTACTCAGAATGAGGAAAATATTACAATGTTTTCTAGAGACGAAACATAATATTTTTATTCCTTGCAAAAAAAATTAATTTTTTTATTTATTAGTTAATGATGATCATTCAATGTTTATTTCTCTCTCCAAAAATATCTTCATATGATTATATATTATCATGTTCCATTTATAAAAAAATTAATAATCAATGATATATATTTACATGAAATTAGGGTATGAAGAGTTTGGGTAATAATCATGGAATGAATAATGCATAAAATTGCAGTAAAGGGATAATGTTATTTTATATATGGGATTAAATTTTAAATAATCCCCCTAGATCATGTAGGATATGAAATATTTTTCTTACATTTGTATTAAAAATTAAATCAAACTAATGAATGGTAGGGATGAAAAAGGCAATTAATGACCCAATTAAACTAAATGGAGAAGGAAGATTATATTATTTAATTGTAATGATATTATGGGTGTTTCCCTTGAAAGATTTCAATGGAGAAAAGAAATTATTATTTGATTTTAAAACTTAATGATTAATTAATTAATGATGGGGTGGAGGAAATATGATCCTTTCTATCATGTTAGATATGGTTTTTTATTCTAGATATTCACATCTTCTTGACTTCCATTTCTATTAAGAACCAATGATTATTCCCATGAACCCTAGTGTGTGAGTAATCATGTAAAAAACTTAAAATAAAAATGCTATAATGATGATTCAAAATGTTCTATTTATAATGAGGACAATACCATTTTTTCAATATTAAATATTATACATATGGCTATATTTAATGTAATTCATTGCGTGGATTTAATTATAATTTATAATGAAATAATATATTTCTAGCATAATAGGATAATGATTCATGGTGTTTCAGTTTAATTTGATATTATTATCTTCAAAGAAATCATAAAATATATCATTTTAGTATCTTACTCTATTATATATACTTCATGAAATTCTATTATTAGAGTATGATCAAATATTATCCATAGAGAAAGAATATATTATTTCAATATATTATATACTTGAGTTATAAAAATAGATTGTATTTTTTGTTGAATAATTTTATTTAATCAACTATATTATTATATTGGGTTCCCCATCGAACATAATAATTTTTCAATACCAATATCTAAAACTCGATATTGAACGGATGCTATAGATTTAGATGAGTATATGAAATTGTTGAAGTTGTTTCATGATAATTTATTTATATTCCATCGGCTTTCAACATTGGGATATGAAATATTAATTTTAATGATGTGGGATCAGTCTATGAGATTTTTAATCTATTATAGTGAGATCTTCATCAATCCTATAAGGAATAAATATCTTTTACCGATCATTTTTCACTTGGTTTTTCATCATTATGATGATTTATTCATTTCAATTATTGGTATTAACTTTGATTATCATCACATAATCATGATGATTGATGATATACTTAAGAAACCAATTCATACATGATGTGTATATATATATGATGATATTATGGTATTTCATTTTTTGATTGATCGATTAAATTTTTCATTATGAAATTTATGAATAAAGTGTTCATTGAGTATCGTGATGACATTTTAGTTGTAATATTCATTGAAATATCAAGAAAAACTCTATAATGATAGATGACTATGGGATTTATCTGAAAATAATTCTGGATACTCCTAGGAAAATTCTTTTATTTCGGAAATATATTATGTTTCAATATTTCTTCAATGAAACTTATTTTAATGGTCACACTACCAATAATGAATTTTTTTCTATTATAAAAATGAAATGTGCGGGATAGAATAAACAAAAATAAATAAATGTTTAAAGATAAAGTTTTTAATTTTCATAGCATTATACTATCAACAATTTTTTCAATAGTTTCTTTTGTTTCCCAACCAATTTAAATATATAACTGAAGCAAGAACAGAATCCCCAGGATCATGGGAAATGGAGAAATGTTTAAAAGAGATAAATATGAGGCTGATTACTAAAAATGTTTTAAATATACTATTACTTTTCAATTATTTTTAATATATAATGATCCATCAATGAAATGACATTGATGAATCCATGTATATAATTATTGGCTGATTCCATGTTTATTAAGGATATTAAAAAAACATTTGTAGAACTATCAAAATCATTATATTTATATGATAACTGTAATAATATTGTTGAAAATATAGATATAATACATATATATAGAATGATAGGATACGTATATATATATATACAAAATTATTTTGAATAATATGTTCTCTCAGAATGATCTATACATGAGGAAAAGGGAAAAATTTGGTCTACTCATGATTAATTGATTAACAGTAGACTACCACATGGGGAAGAAAACAAGGGGGTTGGTGCATTGATTATGAGATTCCATGGAGTTATATCCTCAATGAGGATTATCAATTATATAATATATAGAGGTATAGTATAGATGAAAAATTTTATATTAAGAAAATTGATCCATTATTTAATTTTCATGATACATCTAGTTAATCGTTAGTAGATATGTTTGAGAAGACTGATAATGGTGATTAAAAAATACAATGTAATATTAAAGTCATGCTTCTATATATATTGACGTACATCATATATAAAGGTAGTGTGTCGATGATTGGTAACTGGTTGTGTGTTTCATATATACTTGACATAAAATGGGATCTTCTATTGAATCAAATAGAAAAAATTTAAATATACACTAATTTTTTAGGATGATGTATATATTTTTTTGGAGAAAAATTCTAAAGAGATGACATATAAAGATAAATTACAACCAATTTGTAAAGATGAATTGTATACTAATAAGTAGTGTTAAAAATAAAACAACATAAGGGAGAACATATCTACCTACTAAAACCAATATAAATATGGGATTTAATTAAAATGGACTCTGTATCTGGACTCCAAATAAAAAACTACCAGGAATAATATTATATGGATAATAATTATCTATCATACTATGCCAGCTCATTTTTTAGAGATAAATGAAGATAATTACATATGGGACATTTCTTGGAATTATATTGAATAAATTATATGGCTTTAGGAGGAAAATCATTATTTTTTGTATAATCATGACAATCAGTTCACATAGATATTATAGAGGAGTCTTTCAATGGCCATAGGACACAAATATTATTTACATCACTATATATCATCCACATATAGTTGTGAATTTTGAAATGTGTATCCATGGATTGGATGAAATAATGAGATCATATACATTTGGAATTTATGGTTTTTGGGATAAGTATCTACCTTTTGTCGGATCTTCATTAAAATAATAACATAAATTGCTAATTACAAATGGAACCATATAATGTATTTAAAAGTTATTTGGGTCCTAATAAAATTTAATTTATCTAGTATGAAAAATAATCTTAGTTTTCTATGATAACATTCAGGAGATAACATTTATAACACGTAATATCTAAGATCTGTTTATTGTATCATATTTTATAAAAATAAAATAAAATATTAATCAATCCAAATATATTCAAATTCATGTTGGGGATCTATTATTAATTATAATTTCTAAATGAAATGGAGTATTATGCTTTCCTAAAAATTGTAAATTAATCCATATGTAAATTAGGAATATTTAAATATAAGATTGAAATTTAAGTGTTGGTTTCCCATTATCATTGTATCCTAAAATATCTAATATATGTTATATATTGCACACTAAATTATTGAGGAAACACATGATAAATAAAATTCATTATGATACATGTTATGGAATATAATTAGAACATTCCATATATTTTAATGATGCATCATTCTTTATTTTTTTACACAATAGTTAATGTGTTATAAAATAAATAAACTCAATTTATAAAATTCTATCAGACATATCAAAAACCTAATGAGGAAAAATTGGAGCCAGAAAAATCCATTAGGAAGGAATATCAACATTTTGAATAGATAATTTATATGATAATATTGTGAATGAAAAATTAACTTATGGGTATGAGAATTTAAAAATTAAGAAACTAGTATAATATCTGAACACCATAACCTGTAATACCACATAATGCCCACATAGAAACTCCTTTAATTATGAATATATATAAACTATAAAAATTTAAAAATAAGAATATAATAGTATTAATATAATCATCATTGTTAAATTAATCATTATTATATTATATTAGGATGAATATTTTTATTTTTCAAAAAAATAGTTATATTTGAATAGAATAATTAACTGTTATTACTAATACTCTATAATTTATGATAATATTAATATATTATAATGAAATCAACATTTTTTGGAATTTAATGGTGAAAAAATATTTACTTTATAATTGATAGTATACTTTTAAAATAATTATTATATTTTACCATACAAGAATTTATATTTTAGAATGATTGAAATATTTTATTCAAAATCTATTTTTAGAAATTAAACATTAATTAACATAATAGAATTGTTTGACTACTATAAGAATTTAATTTTTAATATATATAAATTTTTTAATTATTAATTAAAATTTATTTAACATGTATTTATTTATTTTTTTCTTATGTATTAGGATAAAATATTTAAAAACAATTTATATAATTAAAATGTCTTAAATGGTATAAACAATCTAAGGGGTTTAGGTGTTAGAACATGTTAGAAAAATTCTTATAAGTTCATGTATTTTATATTATCAACCTTATCTCACCACCAAAGAAATTATTCTTTGTTTTTCCCCTTGACGTAGTAACCATTTCATCCTTTTATTTTAGGTCAAAATATTCCAAAAACAAAATTTAAACCCATATAAAAGGGGCCTCTTACTACAACATCTATACCTATCTTAAAATTTGACATAATCTTAAAAAATTCCCTCATTTATTCCATAATAGTAAACAATTTCACTCCTACTCATGTCATAATAGAAAATTTACCAATTCAATTCAATTCCATGTATTCCTCCAAGAAAATATCGATGTTCACAATGAGGGTTCTATAATTATTGTTATTATATCTTCTTTTAACTTATAATATGAAAATTATTTATCACATTATTACAAGATTATTTTAATTTTTATCGTATATTGATTTTTATATATTGTTTAAATAATCATTAATCTCCATTTATCTTTCCCAAAAGATAAATGAAATTAGCATTCATGTGTTGTGTGTAATACCACCATCATGACAAAAAAAATTCCTTTTCCCATCATTTCCATACATATGTCACTATGAAGATATGATTAAAGGATAAATATGATGTATATGACATTATTAATGTCTTGGAATACCATTTTTTATAACCAATTAATGATATGATCAGTACAACATCATCACGAACTAAATAATTTATAATATGATTACTAAGAGGATAATATTTTGTTCAAATTGTGTACTATTTTTTATCTAATACTATTTATAATATATTCTTATATATGTTAAAAATAAACACAATATATGATCATTATTTTTATGTTATAATAAAAATACAAGAATACAACATCATAAACTATCATTAAATCTTGTGATGTTTATGTTTAGGTTAGTTGAACCACCTAATTAAAAAACTTTATAAATTTATATTACAAAATACTATATTAATTTTATTATTTTTATAATAGAATAGAAATGTGTAAAAAATGACTTGTTTTTTATGATGTATTTTATATATCAATATTTTATTCATTAATTTATAATACTCCTTTTGATTCTAAATAACCACATACACTTGCTTTATATTGATTTCATTTGCATAGATAAAACAAAAAAAATTAGAAATAGAATTTTAATTTTCTGGTGTGATTAAAAATTATCACATTCCATACAATAAAGTAATTGATTATAATAATTTTTTTATAAAATATTTATATTGATAGGATTATTTAGAATATTTCTTATAAATCCTATGATCTAAAATTTCAAAGAATGAAATAGTTATATGTCACACATAGAGTAGATATTTATAATTATGTAAATGTAAATATCTAGGAATAATGTTAATAACATAGTGATTAATATACATATTTTTAGGGTACATGTGGTTAGTTTATGTTAATGGTTGTTAGGATAATATTAATGGGTTTTCTATCTTAAATTAATCTGTCTTAATTATGTTTTTATATTTCACTATATATCCATTATGTGTTATATATACTACTTATTAGATATTTCATATCATGAAATAAATTATGTGTGTTTATAATCCATTTAAATCCATCCAGTTCAAGAGAATTTTATTTTATTTTTCCCAAGAATAATGTGGGATTCCCCTTACAAATCATCCTTCATCTAGATTACTACACTATTCATAACATATTTAATTATTTATATTACATGAAAAATCATGTAATTGTTTCAATAGACTAAAAATTTAATTTATAAGATTTGAGGCATTATATTTTTACATGACCCTTATATTCATTTAATTCAATGGTTATAAAAAATTATTAATATATAACTTTACATGGGAGAAAATTATCTTTGTTCTTATAAAGTTAAATGTTTGATAAGTTTCTGATAAAATAAATTTCTCACTATATACTAGGATTGGATGTGGCATTAGCATTGATTCTCCTAGGTTTATTCACCAATAAAATGGTTTTCTGATCATTACCACAATTATTAAAATTTTACACGTTGAGTTGGTATAAGACTACGTCCTACCTACACAATTCAAAGGGACTTTCATTGTAACATTCACACACTATTCACAAACAATGATGATAGGTTTTTTTAATAATTGACTTGGAAACCTGTCAATATAAACCAATAAACTAAAATATTATATTCCACTATGAATCAAACAAATTTTTTTTACCCAAGAATAAATAATTCAATTATTAGGGAATATCATGTTACATTCATGATACCATATATTTTTTATGTGATTATTGTATTTTTTCTAATGACTCAAAATTATTATAATCAATTGGGTTGGTTTTTAATTTTTTATTTATAAGTATATGTATATCAAAGTTTTTATTAATAAGACTTGTCATAGGGAATGGTGAAATAAGTCTTGTTAACATTTATATTGGGAAAATTTGACATAATGAAGTGATGAGTGTGAATGAAATACATATCCAATCCATGAATAGAAATGTCTAATGAGACAAAACATGTTGTGATTTGGAATATATATAGATAATTTAAATGAATGTGTCTTGGAACAAGTCCATTGACCTTTTTTATAACTATAATTATAAATCCATAAAAACGATACCATTAATCGCTATTATCAATGATTTAATTTATTATCATAGATTTTACATTCCCTTGTATGTATTTTAGTATGGTATATTTTTGAAAAAAATTCATACTGTATAAAATATTTTAGGGTTATGTTGGAATAGAATCCACCATATGTTATCCATTCTAGATAAACCTATGACAATTTTATTTTTTCCTTTTCTATAAAAATTCTAGTGTATACCTATGTGTAATTTCCATGTATACTATGAAAGTTATAATCATGTTCTGTAATGGGATAATAATTTATGATATATTATAATTAAAAATTTATGATTGAATTTACAATTATCATAAATATTAAATATTGTATCCTACAGATTATTTGTTATTTTGGAACAATAATGTAAAATATATTCCCAATATAGGTTTCTATAGTCTAGGATGTTATAATCATGGAATTAGTAGAAATAAAGGATTTGGAGAAGAAATTTATTGATTAATGTAATAAGGATATCATTTAACACAATTTTTCATGTTTGGGACAACATATTCAATATGTTTATGAAATGCTTCTATCTTTATGGTTTTCATTTGTTATGTGGAGTCAATTAAATTATAGTAAATAACATGTATATTATTCCTTTCACACAAGTACAGATTGATCGACTAGATGGATGTCAATATTTATCTTTCATTTAGTTTCATTCTACGAATCATGAACTATTAATAAGGAACAAAAATATTTATAATATAACATTTTTAAAAATCCATTAATAAAATTATTGTATTGTCTAATGTTTTTAATAAAAAATACAATTTGATTAAGAATATAATTAATAAAATATTCTAATATTATGAATTTAAATTCTTTATTGATTTATTATATGGCTATTTACTCTAAAATATATAAATTCTTTAAAATCCATTTCATAATAAGTCATTATTATTGTTGAGGGAAGAAGTAATAGGGGGTGTTTTGTAAGTGAAAAATCATTCTTCATGATGTTTTTTTCCATGGCAATATTTATTACGTGGATGAAATATGAGTTGATCCATCACAGGAAATTTACTTTCTGAATGTCATATATATGTTAATATAATAGGATATTTAGTTTCATTAGACTGAGAGGTCACTCATAGTATTTTAATTTTTTTTAAATGATTTGTTAACTCATGAACCATTTTAAAATTTATAAGATTATATCATATATGGTCTGAATAAATTATTGGTTTATCAAATGCCTATATGATATTAAATTATAGTAATAATTTAAGAGTAATGAGATGAATTTTCATTCAATTGTGGTGTACTAAAAATTAGAATGAGGCTATGTGTTAAATCAATATATATGTTTAAGAAAATATTCTTTTATGAAACCTATATAAAAATTTTCTCTAAAACCCATGGTGAAAAAAATGTATGTGAAAATAAATAGATATGTTTTGGGATTAATATTTAGTATAAAATGGAATATCATGTATTAAGATTCATTGATTTTCAACATGATGAGGATGATATAAAAAAACTATATGAACCATGAATCTTATTAAGAATCATATAAATATATATATGGTTTGAATTTACAATGGACTATGTCACCATATTTGCAAATAATATTTAATATATTATTTCATATGAGTTATTATTTAATTCATTACTATGTCTAAACATTTACTATCTATAAATTGAGACATTACCCTTGAGTGGAATCCATGAATCTATATCATTTTAATTATATGACATCTTGGTATACCTACATTAATTATATCACACTATGAAAAAATATTTATATAAAACATATAGATATGTTTTCATGTTCTGTTGAAATAGATCTATATTAGTGCACTAGTTATAATCCTTAGTCATATGGATAGTATGGATGGAATATTAATATGTTGATGACATACTGATAGAATGTTGTTATGATTTTCATGTTTTATAGGATATGTATTTTACATTTGTTTATTTTCCATAAAATAATAACATATGTTAATGTATTGGAATTACATATTATTATTACATCCGTACAAAATTAAATCATTCCCAAAATATGTGTGATAATGATTCTGAATTTAGATTTTTATCCCATAACATGTTGAGGAGGAAAAAAATTTAGATAGATTTTCGGATCTATATAAATGAACATCAACATAGGATAAGGAGTTCTACCATAAAATATTTGGATATGAAATATCATATAATGTATCATGTTTTTATAAAGGTATCACAAAAAAAGAGTTATATATGTATTATAAAAAAAATTAAATGATGTCCCATGTGTATCAATACATGTGATATTTGGTATAAATTATTATCCGTTCTTACCATTTTCAAATTCAACAAATCATCAGTAGTGTGAAATATTTTATTCTATGTCTCGGTATTATGTACGTATATTATTGAACAAAATCATTTACATACCTATAATTAAATTTTATTATATAATGAACTATATTAATGTGAAGAGCCTATCTGGATTCTTAATAATATAGATAAAGTCATATGGAATCCATCAACTAGACTGTAAAATTTATTGGAAGGAATGATATTATAGAACAGAAAAATGTATTCATGAAGGATTAATTATGAATAACTACCCATTATTTTATCATGTGATATTTTTTAAATTTTGAGGAATTATATTTTGAATATCCAAATATTATTATATTCTAGAGATAATTATAGTATGTGTGAATTTCATTATATAAAAATTATAACCTAAATAAAATACCATTATTTATGAATATAATTAGAATTCACTAAAAAATTAAGAATTTTTTATGAAAGCATTATCATTATTTAATTCTTCAGTTAAAATTTAGATTAGTGGTTCTTTATTATGAATTATTGGAAATACATTGTCTTTGGTTGAAGAGTGAAAATTAATGATTTTATAAAAAAAATTAATATTTATGAAATTATCAAGATATAAGAACGAAATTAAAGTATAATAAATATTTTATATACACTAAATATATATCAAATATTTAATAATATGTATAAGATAATATATTGGAGAACAGTAAAATCAATGTTTATTATTTTTTGGATATCAATGTTATGTTTTGGGTGAAAGAACTTTTTTAGATCTTATAATTCAATAAATTATGATAATTAATATATTAATTATTATGTGATATATATTTCCAAAAATTATAATTTTATTTATGTAATCATAACAATTTGATTTAAATAAACATTAACCACCTTTTTTACATGAAATTATAATGATTCTTAAAATACAAAATCTTCTAAAATTTTATTTCATTCAATTTTGTGTAAAAATATTTAAATTGTTTTCAATAAATTGTTCTAAAGTAATATTATAATTTTGAATACATATTTCAAATATTCATAATAACAATTATTTCATTTAGTTATATTTTTTTAGTTCTTTATTAATAGTAACCACGGTAATAACATTTCAAAATCCTAATGGCTAAAATAGATTAACAAGGGGTTAACTTAAATTGACTAATATTTAAATGAAATAAAATAATTCTGAAATACTGTATATTTAATGATTATATACATCATCACAACTCATCATCAATATTTAAGCAATTTGGTGTCACATTATCATGGGTGTAACATTATTATATTTTATTATTCTCAATATTTATATGTTTGACACCAACCACACTTATAAATCAGAATATACTATAATATGTTACTCCAAAATAATAAACCACATCTAAAATTATTCTGTTATCAAATACCATTATTTTTTTCCTCATCATACAGTTTATGGTTATCTCAATAAACTGGTTCCACAGAGGGTAAGCTATATCCGAATGAGGATACCAAAATAGTCACAACATCATCTTTCAGAGCCCTCATAATTTCCATTCTTTATAAAGCTCCACTAATTATTACAGTTTTGAAATTTAAAAATTTATGAATGAATTTATTGTCTAATTTTTATTTTATGTTATATCCATTTATTCTATTTTTTGTGTTACAGAAACCGATAACAAAACTCCTAAATATAAAGGCATTATTGTCACCATATTGTGGTGTAATTCATTATTCATCACCACATAACATAGATAATTTTAAATTTTATTTATTAAATTTATATGATATTTCTGAAAAATTTATTATTTATAAAATAAAATATATCATCTGCTATCTTAACCACTCATCTATCGGGGAATGAGATAAGTGATCCATTCTATGTAGGGACTAAATCCTCGTCAAATTGATGAGATTTTTCTTCCTATATCCAGTATTAATTTGTGAATCTAAAATCATATACAATGAATAAAACTAAAAATTAAGAACATATTATTATTTTTAATATTATTTAACCATTACATAACTCATATAAAAATGAAACATATATCAAATTAATTTTGGATAAATTGACTAAACAACCATAACTGGTGGGTATATGAATAATATTATAAATGAATCAATGATGAATGATTAAAATTGATCCATATGTACATTAATATAGATTAAAAACTTTTTAATAAATTTATATAAAATTTTTTAATTTATTATTCTAGAGGATATAACATATCATCCCATCCAGGAATATTTTATTAAGGTTATTCATCTCAATATGACTCAATTAATTCAGATATTATATTAAAGAGATAATTTTTTCCCTGATTATATTCTAACGCTTTGAAAATTTATATTTTGGATAAATCTATATTCATAATATTTAGTTCTTTATTAATGATTTCACTATTAATATATATTACTAAATCATTAAAAAATACGTTATGATTACTCAATAATATCATGATTATATAGAATTTTTAATTATTGGATTTATGAGGAATGGTTGTATTATAACTAATTATTAAATGTAATATATTTTCAGGTTCTCTATATATTTATGTACTTTTCATTTTTTATAGAACATCTTCTCTCTCTAGTAATAAAATTCGTAAATATATTCTTCTAACAAAACATGCCATATTTCACTTTTTGTTATGTTATTTTTCTCTTACATATAAATATTATCTAATGTTATTCATATATCGTTTTATACTATTTTAAATATTTTATTAACTACCATTTATAAAACACCAAATTTTTATAATTATTAAAAATGTGTTTTTTTAATTTTCTATATACTATTACAATTAATCTTTTAAAAAAATGTGAATGAAATTTTCTTTTTAAAATATTTAGTGCATGCAACTTTTATTACCTATATTGTTGTTATTCACTAATTATTTTCTCTTATAGTTTCCCATTTTTTTATTTCATATCAATTTCCAATTATTCAATTATTTTGAGGGTTTTATATTAGCTAATAAATGTATTGTTTTTAGAAGCTGTAAAATAATATTGTAATTTATTTATTATTTTTTATCAATATTTCAATATTTTAAAATATCATTGTCTATAAATATTAAAACAAATATTCACTATTTTTTTTATAGAAATTCCATTACTTCTAAATGATCATTTATGATGAATTTATGGTCCTCTTTCACCTATTATTAATTTATTAGTTATAGTTTATTTTCAAATAATTCATTTACATTTGATAATATTATCTACCAGTCTTAATTATTAATTGGAAATAATTTTAATCCACCATATCCATATTCTTTTTATTAATTTATATATTTATAATTTAAAAAATTATTTTAGTCTTATATAATTAATATATAATTTTTATATGAACTATGTGTCATATAGTTTTTTATATTTAGTGATAAAAATATTTATATTCCATATTAATGAAATAATATTGAAATTTATTGAATGATATATTGTATTGGTTATTCATTTCATTAATTATTTAACACAATATTAATACACTAAAAAAATATTATAGGCATTCACTGGATATAGGTAACCCCTCTATAGACCTTAACCACTAGGTTTGTGCTAAATTTATATGTGATCATATGTGAGCCTCCGCATGTGCAAGAAGATGTAGACTAGAAATGAGGTTTTTAGAGTGAAAGTGTGCAAGCTATACTATATGTATCTCAATATAAGACCTATAATAATCATATACAAATGTAATATGATAATAGATTAAACTTGAAAAATAAATTATTAAATGTTATACATTTAATGTAAATAGAATAAGCTCCCATAAAGAGAAAGCCATTAAAATTTATAGATCATAAGATAAAGTGAATTATTAAATAGTGGGTCCAACTAAGTCTCTATCAGTCTTCATCTACCTCTATACTCACTATCTCTTATGTTCAACTCTTATATATTTTCCATCATTGGATTAGTTATTGAATCTATAGGTGCATAAAAGTTGTCATGTATGGTGTGAGTAAAATACTCAATAACACAACACCAATGTGTCCTTAATAATTTTTTGTCTAGTAAAAAATTATATTTCATAATACATGTCAATTAATAAAAACAATAACCATTCAATCCAAAACGTAGTAGTCTTGTGTTATCTGATCTACCAGAAACCATCAACTATCCCTGGTTCAGATCCATTCTTGAAATGCACTATATATTGATATGTTACCAAAAATTGATAGAAGGATGTTGTAAATTCAATTGAAATTGAAAGGGTATATACTATTGATTACCTACATATAATCCAAAATGGTATCATGTAATATTTAGAATCCCCAAGGCCTACAATATATATTTCTTTCAATAAATCTAGAAAACATCGGTTGACACTCTGAATTCCCAAAGCATAATATGTTGTTAATATCATCATAATTATCACTGAATAATGTTGAATAATTTTTAAAATTCAATCACATTTCAACATCATCATCTTTAAACACAGTGTGTTCACTCTATAATGAGTAATCATAACATGACCACAATCTGTTAGTTATATTTATACATGATAAGTCATAACATGATATTATGGATTGAAAACATCATCAGAATATAAAATCAACAAATATAAACATATGAATAAAACATCTTCATGGAATCATGAAATCATTTCAAATATCATGTAAACAATTAATATGGTATCACAAGATACACACACACCAACATGAGATTATTTATAGATCATTGATATAAAATAGGCTCAAAAAATAAATCATTCAATAGAAACATTAGGAATGTGAGCATAAGAAGGTTAGATAATTATTATTTTTAAGTAATCAGAGTTAATAATAAGGATAAATCACTCAGTGTAGTGCTCAAGCTAGATTGAAAACAATAATAATCATAAAACAACACTCTTGGGCCCTATTGAAACTGTCATCATCATTTTAACATTCAAGGTTGGTCCATGGTTCCAATAACCAAAATAATATATTTTATATTACTATGAAGTAAAATCAATCATCTAATGTTAATTCTCTCTCATATATATCATCTGGATTATTGTTCTAGCTAATGAAATAATTCCCAATATTCTATTTGAGAATAATTATATTTTTGTAATTTCTCTTAATTTAACATTTTATTGTTATTAATTGAAAATTTATTATAAGGAATCAACCTTATTACATTGCATAATATTTTAATCAAGTCATGAAATAACTTCCTTTCACATTGATGATATTTCCAGGTTTAGATTTTTGGAGAATTCGTATGTAAAAGATACATGCCCTTCCACATTTATATAGTGTGTATACAAAAAAAATAGTATCGAAATCCTCCAAAATATAAATATTTTCAAATAAAACATGTTCTTGTTGAAAAATCATCATAACATTTAACATAGATTCCTTTATTGTCTTATACATCCATATAACCTATGAAAATAATTTATAAAAATTGTATGAGCACAATAATATTAGTAATGGGTATAAAAATAAGGATATAAAACATTAGTAACTGAATACTTATAATGTATGAAATTATTTTCAAAAATACATACTTTTCACCCATATAAAAACACCTTGTGAAACATGATATTTCATTGTGATTTCATTATAACATATATAACATAAATAAAACCATAATAAAATATTGGGTAATTACTCAAATAATCTTGAAACCCTCTCAACTACATTGTAATATTTAACCCTCATGACTACCTTACAATGAAACCCTCTTGGCTACCTTATTCTGTAACCAACATAGATACACATGGAGTAACCATATGGCTGACTTCCAATAAACTCATTAATAATTCATTTTATGGAGATATACTTCCCAAAATTCATCATAAAAAATTCCAAATTACCATAACATAATCATAATTCCGAAATTATTTCATAAAAACATTGCTTTTGAATTTTGTAAAACATAATAATAAAAAGAATTTTAAATGAAAATCAACTAAAAATAATCTATAGTTGAAATGTGAGTCAATAGAAGAAAAATACTATGTTTATACTATTTAAATACACATAATACTGAATAATAAAAACAAAATTCATCAAATAAATAATTTTAATACCACATAAATAATGAGGTAGAGGGTTACCCAAAAGAATAGAAATCGAGTTAAGAATTCCAATACCTCAGGTTTTTGTTAATTCATACATTCTTAATCCTCTTATATAATAGTTAAAAAGTGTTATTAATATCTTATAGAAACATATTCATGTTCATAATAATATATATGATCATTTAATAACATAATTTCAGCATTAAATTCTTATTATTTCATCCCCCCCATTGATTTGGATGCGTTATTTACAGGATTTCCATGGTTGGTTTGTATTTGATATTATCATCATATGGAAATAAAATGACAAAAGTGTAATGAAATGTTATTCATATTTCTCGTTAATATATAATGATACTATAAATCATTTTTTATCATATATATTTTTGAATCATTAGATAAAACATTAAAGATATTTTTTTAGATCTATTTTTTTAGTCCCTCGATAAGGATAGACTTGATTCATTGTACAATATATTTTCATTCATAGTAGTTAATTAAAGAAAAATAATAGTTTAATGCATTCATATTATATTAACAGTTAACCATTAAAAGGGTTTTGTGATTATCTTTTATGTATGTAATGGACATTTCAAACACAACACCTATGATTTTTGGTAAATTGGAACATCACAGACTATAGATTTATTTTTAGAATAAGAGGGATGGGAGAGGAAAAATGATGATGAAATTTTTAGATAAAAAATAAAAAATACATAATATATATGATTCTGGATATTTAATAAATCATGGATAAGTAGAGGGGAATAGGGTATAATAAAATAATGGAATTTAAAAGAAATCAAATGAAAAAGGAATAGGATTATTACCTCTTTCACTCTTCTCCTTGAGATCCTCTTTAGGGCCTTTGGTTTTGAAATTTTGTTGGGACAAAAAGGTATTAAACGTGGGTATGTGAAAAGGGGAGGGGAATTTGATGACAATATAGAATTTATAATTCATTGGAGGTGTGTGAGGATGTGTGGAATGAGGGTGGTATTTATAGGGGAGGAGAGGAGGGATTTTACATTATAATAATCATTATTTTAATATTTTTTCTCAAGTCTACGAATAGTCTTATTTCATGTGATAATATATAGTATTAATTTCATGTTATTTCAAAGAATGTGGTCTTACATATTTCTTATATCACATATGATCTAGAAAAACAAATATTTAGCAGTTATGGTAATTTATCATATTTTAATATTCATAAAAATTTCACGAATTAATAAAAATCCCAAAAAAAATGGTAAACCTTTTTTGACAGGATGAATTGAAAAACGAACTGTATTTTTAAAAAATAGTTTTCCAAATATTTTTAATTTAATTATTATATAAAATAATAATTTATTAATAAACAACAAGTTTAATTCGATGACTCATTTTTTAGAACCGTGAAAAATTAATCAACATCTCATTATCCATTACCCTTATGAAAATAAAATATCAAAATTATTTACAATTAATAAGGTCCATATTACTATTCATATTAATATTCATAAGGGTATGTTTCTATTCATTGAAAAACACTTTTTTATTGTTAGACCAAAATAAAAAACTAATCATAACTATAGATGACTGTCTTTTGAAATTCGAATCATAGAAGTAGATAATTATTCTTAACGGATTTTTATAACTATATATATAAAAAATAAGCATGCAATTAGTTCTTTTTTAATACATGGGGTATTACATTTTCCCTACCTTCTATAAATTTTATCCTTTAAATTTTATCTATTTATTTATATACATACTAATCATGTCATATGACCTTTCTCTAATAGAATTTTTATACTCTCTTGTTGCTTATTCAACATTATGGTTTTTCCAAAAAACCATTAACTAGTGGAATACCTTATTCCACAATACATGTTTCCTTAATTCAAGATTTTGAATTGGTTTCCAGTCATAAGAAAGGATGTCTCCCAGCTAAGGTACTTCTGGCCTCAATTAATGAGATAAATCAAACACATATTTTCTCAACATCAAAACAAGAAATAAAATATTTACCTTAGATAAACTCATAAGAAAAGCTACTCTATAGGTGATTGGCCCAACTTTTTCTCAGATTTCATAAGGTCAAACAAACCAAGGACTCATCATTCTATTGATAACAAAATTCAGAACACTTTTCCATGGTGAGATTATAAGAAAATCATGATCACCAACCTTAAAAGAAATGCCATTCCTCCAATTATTTACAATAGATTTATGCCTACTCTTAGCTATACTCATGTGTTATTGGATTGTCTATGCTTTCTTATAAGCTTCCTCTTCTAATTAGGGCCCCATCAACTTTTATTCTGCTACATCATCCCAAAAAATGGAGTTTCAATCTGTTTCCCTGATAATTCCTCAAAAGGTTCCATCTTGAATACTATAATGGATACTATTATTATAGAATGACTAAACTAATTAAATATTTTGATACTAAAATCCCTTGTAGTACATTGAACAAGAATGATCATAACAACCAAAGTATGAATTATTCATTTTGGCAGCCTATCTGATTGAGGATGAAAAGATATACAAAAATTTAATTCACTTCCCAATGACATTTGAAGGCCCTTCAAAAAATTAGAAGTGAAAATGGGGTCTAGATCAGATGAAATAGAATTAGGCACTCAATATAACCGGAAAATATCATTATGGTATAGTAATGGATGCTGATCAATTAACATTATATCTCAAATAAGAAAGAAATATGAAAATTAATTCAGTTAGTAAACAATAACCCATAATGCATTGTTTCCTCATGATTTCTATGGTTGTACCACAATGAAGTCCATTGATATATTTTCCCCTTTCCATGATGGCACTAGTAGAGGTTGAATCAACACATTCAATAACTTCAACTCTGCATTAACATATTGACTTATCAATCATTTCACAGTAAATTTTTCAATATCTATTTTCATTCAATCCGACCAGTAATACTCCCAATGTTCTCTGTACATATTAGTACTTCCTTAATGGACTGAAACTGGAAACTATGAGCATCACAGAATAATTAATTCTTTAACTCAGAATCACAAGGAACACACAATCTTTTTCCAAATCTCGAAACATAATATTTATCTATGTTAAATTCTTGGATCCTACCTATTTTACCAATTTTACCTTTTTCTTTAGACCATGGTCTTCCTTTAATGTTTTCTTAATTCTATCCAATAATGTAGACTAAAATGAAACATGAATCAAATCATATGTATTTAATTCATGAAAAAAATACATTCCAATATACATTAAATCATTAATCAGAGGATCATGTTCCAAATGTAACATGGTTAATGATCCATGTTGTTTTGGACTCAAGGAATCCACCACATTGGTTTATTTTATTGAATGATAATTGATCATAATATATTAATATTTTATCAATTAATGAAATATTCTCTACCTCAAGGTTAATTACTTCTGAGTGAATATATTATTTAGACATTTATTCTCAGTATATATTTTACATTTGGATTTGTATAAATTATTCCTTCTAATTTTCATTAAATAAACCAATGCTTCCAATTCAATATCATGTGTGGGATAATTTAATTCATGAGGTTATAGTTTTCTAAAAGAATAAGAAATTACCTAATCATTCTTCATCAAAACACTACCATGTCCCTTAAATGAAGAATTAGTGTAGATGAAAAACAAGAGAATACAATGGTGAATTTCTCTATAATAAATGTTTAGTCTAATGGAACCATCAATCTTTTTAACTAAAAAATAAGAGCACCCCTTGGTGAAGTGCTAGGAAGACTGAAACATATATCGATAAAATCTTGTAATATATTTCTCAACTCTAAATGTTCCATTTGATCAATTTTATCTATTTGTTAAGGGGGGTTTTGAAATTGTATTATTATATGGAATAATGCCAATTGTGATTTCAACGTATCAATTTGGTATAACACTGGTTAACTCCTCAGGAAACACATCAAGATATTTATTTACAATTGGAACATCATTAATCTAAAAATATAGATTATTTTCAATAGTTTGAGCATGAAAACATTCATTTCCATATTTAAAAAATTTCATAGATTCTTGATTTGTTATCAAATGTATGAGTTTAGTCTTTTTACAAACTGAATCTCATTCTAAAAAACATCTTCTTTAGTTGTATAATAAATCATACCATGATTAATTAAAATCCAATCCATCCTCAGAATGATATCAAGGTCTATTAGGGGGAAAAATTATGTAATGTCATTCCACATATAACAATAGGGAAATTATTAAAATTTATTTTTGTGGTAACATTCCCCCACGGTGTTTTAACAATAAGTTCTTGCCTCATCTTTTTAGGTGATATTTCTAATTTACGAGACAATTGATCTGAAATAACGGAATGTATAGACCTCGTATAAAATAAAACACTAGAAACATATGAGTAAACAAAAGAGGTACCTTATACTACTTCATTGGATGGACCGATATGTATTGACATTGTCACAAAATATCTCACAACACAGTTATACTTATATTCTATGTCTTTACATCATTCAGAACATTATTTAGTCAGGAATTTGCATAATGACCTATATCACTACATTTAAAACACATAATAGTTTTCTTATAAGTATTAATATTTTGACCATTTTCATTTCAATCTCAGGACATATGTCAATTCCTACAAAATTGAAAACACCTCCCTGTTTTGCTATGTCATTACCCATGGTGCTTTTTTCCACTCATTTCAGAAATTAGAAACTTGAAATTCTTACCTTCTAATTTCATTGAATGATATTTACCCATCACATTACATTTGGACCACTTCTTCTACTTATTGATAAAGTTGACGTGATCATTAGAAAACTCCATATCTACACTCTCATAACATTGAAACCATTTCTCATATCTTTTGAAAACATGTGAGGTGAATTCCCTTCGATACATTGGCTTCAATCATCAATAAAAACAATTCATTTCGATATTATGAAATTGAATATGATTTTTAAAATACTACACTAGTAGGGATAATTTTTCATCATAAAAAGACATTGAAACTTTATCCCTTTTCATCAATTCATGTAATTTCATCTCCATCGTATGACACACCCCTTTTGGAAAATATTTTTCTGGGAAAATATTTTTATATTCATCCCACTCTTAGGGCTCAACCTCCTATATATCCATGATATTTTTTACCATTGAACACCAATGATCTGAATCTATTTCAAAAATATAAATGTTAAGACATAACTTTTGATTATCTTAAGATACTAATGGGTTATATGATCCACTGAATGCTGGGGTGTTTCCTCAAAAAATATCTCATTATTTTAATGCTCCTTTATGATATCTCAGATTTTTATCTTGAGTGGATGCCCCTAAAATTTATTTTCTAGGTTTTTTGTTCCATTACTGTCACAAACTACTCAGTTCCAATCCACAATATTACAAGATGGATATTGGAAGGGATATAATTATGTCGATGCCTTTACCCTTCAACTTTCTTATTTCTTCTATGGAAAACGATTCTGAAGAAATATTTCATAGTATAACATAAATGGTAATCTTTAAAAGCTATAAAATTTATAACTAAACATATAATAAAACACTTTTATGTTATTTTATTAAAAATATCCTAACCCCTAGTTTTATCTAAACAATCCACTTTTACCAACTACAAGTACTATACCTTATTAAATGAAAGAATATTTTAATCTAGTCAAAATTTCACTTCCATTTACGATGAGGATATTTCTATTTTTAGAGATTTTGTGAATTGTGATATAACACATACATATTATTCCTCATTTATATAGTGTGGATACACAAAAAAATTTATCAATTTATCTTAAAATTATAGTCTTTTCAAATAAAAAATGTTTTATTTCATAAATCATCATAAAATTTAACATTGAACCCTTATTTTTATTACACATCCTTATAACATGTGAAAATAATTTAAAACCATAGATGAGCACAAAAAACACAGTAAGGGATATAAAAATAATTAATGAAATTAGTATTCTGTGAATACTTGTATCATGTGAATTCATTTTCAAAAAGACATACTTCCCACCCATAAAAACAAACTTTGTGAAACATACGGTTTTCATGAGATTTCTAAAAATCATATTGATCATAAATAGAACAATAATGTTTAATTATGTAATTACTTAATTAATCTTGTAACCCTCTCAGCTACCTTATACTTTGTTACCCTCATGATTACCTTATAATGTAACCCCCAAGACTACCTTATTTTGTAACCATTCCAATTACACATGGAGTAACCATACAACCAACCTCCAAATTACACTTACCCAATATATTATATAGATATATAGTTCCCATCCATAATTATATATAATGCCCCAGTACCAGAACATAATCATAAAACATGAATAATTTCATAAAAATAATTCTTTTGAATTATGTAAAATAGAATACTAAAATATGATTTTAAACCAGCTTAAAATAACATATATTTGATATGAGAATCAATAGAATGAAAGGAATCGGTGTATAAACCAAAAATAAACACAATACATCATAGTATAAAAAATTAATCACACTAAATATTCTAATACCATATTAATAATGAAGTAGAGGGTTAACCCAAAACATTGGAAATCTGGTTAAGAATTCTTTTAACATGGGGTTGTCTTACTTCAAACCCATTTAAACATCCTATATAGTAGTTAAATATGTTTTATTAATTTCATAAAGAAACATATTCAATTTTTAATACCTTATATGATAATTTCATAACATAATTTCACACATAAATTGTTAGCCTTTTGTTCCTTCCATAATTTTGGGTGCGTTCATTACATGATTTCCAGGGCTGGTTTGTATTACATTTTCTTATCGTATGGAAATGATATTACAGATGTGGGATGAAATGGTTTTAATATGTTTCCCGATTATATAACTATAAAATAAATCATTTTTTATCATATATTTTTTTTATTAGATTAAAACTTAAAAATATTTTTTTAGATCATTTTTGAATGTTCTTCAATAATCACAAAATTGTTTCATTATATTATTTAATTTCATGTCATTAAAATTATTCCAAAACTAAAAATATTACACATTATACACATGAACTTATATTTCAACTTTTAAAATGGTTTTATGATTAGCTTCTAAGACGGTAGTGGAAATTGCAATCACATTGTGCACAATGATCGAAAATCAGCACATTGTGGATGGTGTTTTTATTTTTAGAATAAGATGGAGAGGAGAGGAAGAATGATGGTGAATTTTTTACATGAATGTGATAAAACATAAAATATATATCATTCTGGATATTTCAATCCTCATTGACAAGGGGATGGGAATAGGGTAAAAGAAATGAAAATAATTGAAAAGAAAATACGTGAAAAGGGAAGATGATTCAGACCTCTTGATCTCTTTTCCTTGAGATCCTCCTTAATGGCTTTGGTTTAAGCCTTTTGGTGAGACTCAATGTTTATGGAAATGAGGAAGATCCATGGGGAGTGCATCTGGAATAATATATAAAATTCTCATGGCTGGAGTGGTGTGTGAGGAATAGGGGATGAGGGTGGTATTTATACTGTAGAGTAGGGATTTTACATTAGTTTAAAAATTATTTTAGTATTTTTTTCTCAAGACTATGAATACTCTTGATTCGTGTGACCCAAAATTGTAATAATTTTATATTTTTTCGAACTATTTGGGCTTACATAATCCTTCCATCAACTATCATGCTAGAAAACAAATATTTATCATTTATCGTAATTTATCATATTTTATTATTCATAAAAAATTCTCGAATTTCAGAAAAATACAAAATAATTGACCCTAAATAATTATTGATGTGTAGAATTACAAAATGAAAAACATTTTTTGAAAAAAATTTTCTAAATATTATTAATTTATTTTTTTATATAAAATCATAATTTATTCTAAAAAAACAATTTTATGTCTACCACTCATTTTTTAATCCCTTGAAAAATTAATCAGCATCTCAATATATTATAAACTTATAAAAATAAAGTAATAATATTATTTATTATTCATAAGGGTCAGATTACTATTCATATAACTATTCATAATAGAATGTTACTATTCACCCTATAAACAAGTTTGTACTATCAGACCCAAATAACATACTAATCACTATTGTAGATGACCATTTGTTGAAATTCAAATTATAGAAGAGAAAAAACAATTTCAATCGATAGTTATAAATTTTTACCAAAACAATGTCTAATTCATTTGAACTTATTTTTAAATCCTTGGAGTGTTGCATTTATCATATATTTCTCATTAATAACAATCATTTCATAATTTATTATAAACAATTCATTTTTAATCATCACTTTATAATTCCATACAAATTATCTTACACAATTCTCTCTCTAAAATATAACATATACTACCATTTTATAAATTTCTATAGATAATCTATCCTAAAGTATCATTTATAATTATCTTTTTGTAATTTAAACTAATTTATTATTTTAAATTTACCGAATCACTATTTGTTATAATATTTAATTTTTATAAATATTTTCTGATATATTATCTTATATTACATAGTTATAAATATATATTTGGTAATTTTTTATTATTTATATTTTAATTGTTATATGATTATAAATTTTTTATTAAATATTCATCATAATTATTTTTGATAATTTAACATATATTACCCAATAAATGTTTCATTTTATAATGTTTTATAAATTATTAATTATAATCATATCTTAAAATTTTATTATGAACATTCCATATTATAATAATATTTAAATAATTTTATAAAATTTATATATTGATAAAATGAAACTTATTTTTACTTAATTTTAATAATTTTCCTATTATAATTCAATGAAATTGTCATCTAATTATTCTAAAAATTATTCGATGATATGTCCATGTGACTATGATTTTATAATATTTATTCTTTAAATTATACATTGATAATATATAATTTTTTATTTTTTTAATTCTAATAATTATCCTTCTATAATATCACAATGATCATTTCATAATTTTAATTATAATCTACTACAAAAAAATTATTTTCATAAATTTCAATATCATATATTTTAATGATTAATTTTTTTGTTTAATCTTTGTAAATATTCGATAATTTCAATGGGAGGTATTGGGAGCATCTGGAGATTGTTCGGAGCCTGAAGCTCCATAAAATGAATATACCATGTATAGTGACCTAGGCTTAACGTACATGAATATTACATCATTTTAGATGAATATTTTATACATTACAAAAATACATGCTCGACGACCCTTATAGTGTATTTTCTTTTCAAATGTGGAAACAAAATCATATTCCCTGGTGAAATATCTTCAAAATCGTTCATAATTTTCTCCACCATTATTATTCATAAAAAAATCCTGTATTCATAAAATGGGGAAATGAAACAGAAGAAATGGGTGATCTTAAATGCTCAGTAATGGTAAATAAGAAAGATGTGTAAGAGTATTTATGATCATAAGTGAATGACAACTTGATTGTTACAATTGAATATCATACCCTACATATCAAATATCTTATACAGGAATCATTGAATAAATAATTTTAGTTCATAAGACATGAATCATAAGGAAATAAATAACAAAAGTCATGTAATCATTACATATGAATAATACAAGTTGGTGTGGATGTCAAGTAATCATCTAATATGATTTCTATAGTAGACAAGGAATTTCTAAGAATACCAATTTCATATTATGGGTTTATCACCCATAGCACGTCAGTTTACATGGTTCACTCCCAAAGCAAACTAGGGAACATGATTCCACTCCCTATATAATATTTTTAGTCATGGTTCACTCCCATGGCCATCTTTATAGTATGAGTCCACTATTATTATAATATTGTTAGTCATGTGTCTCCCCCATGGACATCATAGTAGTAGAGATTCATTCCCAATACCATTTCAGTATATATCATAACATGACAATATTTACATAATGCATTGGAGGGGGAAATAGGTCTCTCCTTTCTCATAGTGAAATCATAGATACATCTGCCAAAAAATCAAAAACAATCATATGATTTACCACAAAATTAAATGGGAATCATAAAAATGTAAACATACCATATCCTATAAAAAAGATATAGGTTTTATGATCATTACATCCAACTCATAACTCGAGAAAGAGAAATAGATTTCATAAACATATAACTTGTGAAAGGGAAACTGATTACAAAAACATAAAACCTATGAATGTGAAATGAGTTTCACAATTACCATGATATTAAGTATATCCCATTCAATAAAAGGATA
Source organism: Viscum album (assembly GCA_963277665.1). Lineage (NCBI taxonomy): Eukaryota > Viridiplantae > Streptophyta > Magnoliopsida > Santalales > Viscaceae > Viscum > Viscum album. The sequence goes on along the minus strand of OY728152.1, from coordinate 1,245,449,779 downwards.
TGAATGGAACCTTTATATCATTCCCAATAAGGGAATGAGAAACATTAAATGATGTAATCTTTTGTGGTGAAAGTTTGGAAATATCGTTCAAAAACATTTCATGAGGAAAATATCCTTTCCTAATTGAAAATTTATTTTTAATAAATGAAACCATTTGATAACAATTTTCATATGAATAATCATTAAATCATATAATTAAGACTTTAAATGATACAAAAACTTTTTCCTTGAAAACAGATAATGTATGGTTCAATACTTTTTAAAAAACTTTTTTCGAAAACAAATTTCAAACATATTACGAAATCTCGAAAACATTTGGAACATCATTTCTCTTAAAATAATTTGATAACATATAAATAATTCCTGAAAATGTAATTATATTTTTTTCATTATAAATAATTTGATAAATAAAAATAAATCATTGAAACTTATTTAAATACATTTTCCATTAAAACATAAAAAATAATATTGATCATATTTTGAAAACCATTTTCCATGAAAACATATAAAATAATATTGAATAATATATGAAATCCATTTTTTGTGAAAACATATAATAGATTGTTGTAATATTTTTTACACCCATTTCCCTTGAAAATATATATTAAAAACATTTTTGATAAAAATAAAGATTAAACAAGAAAATAATGCATCAAACTATTGATGATGGTTAAATATCTACATGTCGTATGATGTAGAAAGAACATTCCTTATGCACTATAAAATAGATAGAAAATTTCCTCATCTATTAAAATAGAAGAAGATTTAAATTAAAAAATTTAAAATGAATAAGGTTAAAATTTATTTTAATGATAATTGGATATTTTCAGAATATTCATGGAATCCATTTTTAGAGAAAATGGTTTTAAAGAAATGTAGATTTCTGACCAAATAGATTGTAAAGTCGAGTATTTGTAAAAACATGTTCTTAAATATATATTTTTTTAAAAAAAGAGTATAAAATGGTCACAATAGAAGCATATTTCTTAAATAACCATAGTATAATAAATTTCATGAATTTATTGAGATATTGAACATATGAATTCATCAATGAAACATTAACATAAACAATCTCGAAAAGTTATGAGATAGTCTCTAAAAACACTTATAGCATGGTAACATGGTAGAATAATAATCCATGTAAGAAATTTAAATTACATTAATATTAAAATATCATGAAAAAATGATAATAATTACATAAAATGTTAAATAGACGTATATCCACCATAAAAAAGAGTTTTGGTGCATAAAACATTAATTGTCTCAAAGAAGGAAAATTGAACAAACCATTTTTACAGATTTGGTATTTTTTTCAAACATAAACACCATGATAGAATGTTCATAAAATTGATATGATCACATCCATAAATTGAGATTTAGTGTAAATCGAAAAAAATCTTTTGCAGTACATCAACAACATAGGAAGAATGTTTGGAAAATATAACATGTATCTCATGGGATTAAAAAGTGAGATGAAATACCCTTACATTAAGTCTTCTCTATAATAGTACATGTTAAAAAACCTACATTATATATTTAAATTTGTTATAAATATTTTATATAACCATATTATTATATATAGTACTATATATGTTTCGATTATGACCTTATATTACCCAGTTGTTAATAATCCTATGTTAAGGTTTCACTTTGGGTAATGTACGCTTTATTATTCGTATGTGTCTTAAATTTTTATATATCTGATATTTATAAATTATATCAGAAATTACATATTGTAAAATAGGATCTAGAAATCATTTATATACTGTATATTTTTATTATAATAATCCATAAAATATATATGTACGAAAAGGAATACACCATTCATGGAGTTGATATTTTATACATAGGGATGAACACTATTTCCGTTTAATGTGGGTGTGGACTGAATGAAAGAAAAAGAAATATGTTTATATAAATAATTATTAATTTAGATTTATCATATAATAATAATCTTCTATATTTACTAAAACTGTCCTCAATACAATCAATATGGTTGAATGAATCATATCTCTTTAAGGGGGCGGTAGTCAACAAATCCTCAAACAAAATTATCGTATTAAAACTAAAAGAAATTTCAATAATATTTGTGATATAAAAAATAATAAAGAATATTAAGTACATATTATATTTAAGTTATGATATATAAAAATAGAGTATCCATCATAATGGCCAATGTAGTTGGTGGTAACAGAAAAATAATCAATCAATAATTTGTGAGGTCGTAGTTCACCATACATAGAAACTGTATGTTTGCTACCCATTAGACGGAGGTGTGTGTAATTTGTAGGTTGAACCATTTATAATAAAACAATATATTATACCATTGGAATTTTTTTTGTTATATAATAATTTAATAATGATATTTTGAGATGGTGGAGAAGCAAGATAAAAGAAATGATTTGAGAGAAGGTATTACCTCATTATCGGGTAACTCCTTCTGAATTATGTCAAAAGGATTACTTCGGATTCCTTCCAACCAAGGGAAGATTACTAGGAGGAAGGGATGGATGTTGAGAGAATATTTTATCTATTTTTAGTCGAGAAAAGAGGATTTAGAGGTGCGAGGATGTCAGTACAGTTTGGTGTATTTTTTTGAAGGGATGATAAAAGACACACATAGAATTTTTTTAAACAAGTAATGTGTGCCCATTTTTTTACATAAAAAAAGACATATAAATACATAAAACTAATCAATAGAAGGGTAAATGAAGAATAATGTCAATAAATGGGGTTTTCATAATATTATAGGTCACCTGAGGACATATGTTAATGTTTTGGTAATTTAATAGCCAAATTTTTCTCTAAAATGAATTAATTAATTTGAATCACTTCAACTAATATTTTTGGTTAAAGAAAATGTTTAAGTTATTATAAATGACAAATTATTCTAACTCAGAATAGAGAATCCATTTTTCAATATTATAACCAGAGAAGTGGAAGAAATAAATTTAAAATTATTCTTATAGTTAGGTCAACAATATGGGGTTTATAAGGTAAAAATGATCTTTTATTTTTTTTATATAATTTCAATGTGATATTAGTTAAAATAACCAAAAATTTATTAATTGATTAAAAATTATCTTAGAAAACTATTAAACCAATAAAAAATATAATGTATCCTTATAAATATATTAAATTAAAAGGATGTTACCAAATAAAATTTTTTATTTTTAAGTATTCATCCAAAAAATTTGTCTATCAGTATAATCCCCAAAATTCATCCCAAAATAATTAAGAATTTTTTTATAAAAAAATTAATATACATTTAATAAAATTCAATTTTAAAATTTTTCTCATATTAATTTTTTTTCACAAAAGGTTACTAAAAGTCATTCATTCAAGAAAATGTTTCTTTTAATTATAAAAGGACATAAACAAAAAAAATTTCTTTTCATTATCTATATGTATTAATTATATAAAAAAATTTAACCAATATTTAAGAAATAGTTATTACTATTTATATTAATAATTTTTTATTACTAGTTTATAACTATATTTTTCAAATAATTATGACAATGAAATTATGTTTCATAGAAGATTTGTATTTCATGTTACATATTCCAAGTAGATGTTCCATGTGAATAGAATGTATGAATTAGTGCATCAAATGAAAAAAATAAAAATTGTATTTATTCGGGTAAAACAACTTTCTGACCATAATATTATTTCCTTCTACATTCAATCAAATGTCACATTAATTTACAATTAATTTGTAACATAAAAATTCATATAATATTATATAGATTATATATTTTCATAAATTATTTAATACTAATCATAAAATATAACTCACCAACTAGGTATTATATAATTATATAATATTATAATAATATATTATTTTTCAGTAAACCTTGATCTTATGTTTAATTCAATTCATCGAGGAAATTCATTGTTACATGTAATAGATGTCGACCTTGATGATCTGTGTAGAGAAGGTCAATGTTAATGTTGTTTTTAGTCTATGATTATGATGGTGATCATATAACATAATCCAGAAGTAGTTCTCTAATTTAAAAATAATTATCTTTTATTTTTCCATTATATTAAGAATATATAAATGTTTAAATTAATTTGAATAAAATTCAGAAAATCTCGGGGTGTTGAATTTTACCCCATTAAAATTAATTTTGTTTTAGACATTTTTAGGGTAATAAATGGTTTAATACATGGATGTATCATTCAATGAAATCCACGTCCTAAAAGTGAATACATACCGTACCATTAAAAAGTGAAATGTAGAACCATAAGGGTTACCCAATGTAAAATATTACATGGTTTCCACATTGGAGAACATAGTTTGGGTGTGATGATTCGACATGGAAGAAAAGTGTAATTATTTTATTGACCAAGAATACATCAACAATTTCATCCTTTGGATATGATTTTATCTATTTCCAATTATTCTATTAAATCAATTAATTAATTTATAGAAATTAACTTTGTCACTTAATGAACTAAAATACTCGTTTACCGGATATTAAAGCCCATAAAAGAATGAAAGAATAACGATTTATCTAAAACTATTATGAAAAATCAATATGGATAATAAATTAATCTCTAATCCTTAAATATAACACTAGAATTTAATTACAAATAATTATTAATCAAATATAACTATACATGATCTAGGATATTGTGTAGGACAGTGGTAGGTATGAAACCATTGGAGTCCTTCGGTCATGTGTTCAAGACCTAAGGACTTAGAAAACATGATTAGTTGTCACCCAAAATAAATTTTTTCCATTTTTAAACCACACTAATATAATTTTCATAATTAACCTGATAGAAATCATTAAAATATGGTTAATCAATAAATAATCTTATATCCATGATTTTTAATAAAAAACTAATACATATATACCACCTTTGTAGTTTCACTAAAATTTTTCATGAATTTCTTTTATTATAACCCTTCCAAAAGATAGAAATAAAAGGCCTCAGAATTTGATTCTTGAAATTAGCTGATCACCGATCCCCCATATATGAAAATGTACAACTAGTTTGTCACATTACAAACATGGGAATAATCTTATCATATATTCCCTTAAAATTTTGTAATAACGTTAATAACCATAAATACTTTTTTAAAACACTCATTATTCCTTATTCCCAAGTATAGTGAATATATAACTTAAATCCAAAAATCTGAGAAACCTTATTAATGATTTCATAACCCACCATTTATAAGTGATTACATAGTTCGACATTAATCAGTACCCTCCAAGTTATTTATTCATAAAATAATTATCATAACATAATGATAATATTGAGGTTTACCATACATTAGATAAAATATCACCTTTTTATTAAATCACCCATCCAGTCCACCAGGAACACTCAATATAAAATTATAAATAAGAAGAAAAAATATAAGTATAACAACCCTTGTATATTTCATTATTCATATTTTTTAGTTTTTTAATCCAAATACATATAAACTATTATTAGTCCCATTCATCCTTATTCCATTTAAAATTCTACCACATACTTTTACAAAATACCTCATTCATATTACATTTCAGATGTAGTGTTTTCATCATCAATAACGTAACCATTACTCACAACACCATGCTGATTCAATTCAGGAACTTTACTCCTCAGATATAGAATTTCATAATGACCATTTACTCCAAACATAAAACACATAACCATGGATAATTTCATTGGGAGGATAATATTATCTCCCATTTTATGAACCAAACACTTTATTTTTACCATAAAATCACATGCTCTCTTTCCTTCTATTCTAAAGTCAGAACTTATTAGTTTTCCTCTAAGAAAATAGACTATGAAATTATTTCTCCACTATTGAGATAAAGGAAACCAGATCATCATTCCTCTATGGTTTCCATTACCCAAACTCCCAAAAAAACATTCATTATCTTCCCTGGTTAGTATAAGCATTGGTTATGGTACACGTTGTTAATCATGTTCCCTGAAAAATGATTAGGCATGATAACTACATATTATTCTCAACTAATCATCCCACATGAAAACTCATCTCGAAATCATCCAACACATTCAGAATTAATCCAGTTCCTTTATGTTCCCACCATTAACTAAAACCATGATCTTAGTGTGAGAATTACATATCATAGTTGAAACCCACCTAGTCATGAAATTATTTACATTTCGGATTTATAAATAATGAAACATTACTTAATATAAGACACACTAGGTTCGTATTAGTATATTAATAGTAAACACATATCTAAATACTTCATAATGGTATGTGAATATTTTGTAAATTTCTAAATTATATCACTTGGTAGTGCCAAACTTGGTGTTCACCAAGCCCATTTTCGTGTACCCAATTACAATAATTTAGGAATAGAAAATAATTTCAAATTTGATACCCCTTGGTACATCTATGAAGAAGAAACATCCACATTTAGAATTCATAAAAGGATTTATTACTAGGAAATGAATCAATTTACCCTTTACCAATATTAATGGAAATTTTGCACAATGTTAACTCATCCTTATATATACTTTTAGAGAAATCCATATTCACATCATTAGTAATATACCTTGGGATATCACGACTATTTTAACATTCTATTATATATTAGATGAATAATGATTTCCTTTGATTGAAACTATATAGATATAGGCTTATCATACATGGATATTGCATCGGTTTAGAATAATATTCCAAAAATTACAAATATACATGCCTGATGACCATAATATTTTAGTGTCTCAGGAGACGTGGAATCAAAATATTCTATCATATTAAAATATTTTAATCATCTCCCATTAATATATACACCATTAAAAATACTTAATAATACCTTTCTTCATAACTTGGGGAAAGGAAATGTAAGTAAGTAGAGAGATCAGATGCACACAATCAGTAAATAAGAGAGTGTATAAGCATAATTTTGAGCATAAGGCTTTGAGAACATGATCCTGATAATTGGAGATCACACCCTATATATAAATGATCATAAAAATGAATCATGTAATAAATCATTATAGATCATTAGAAAATATTCCAAATTATATAAAGAGTATAAGAAATGAAATAATAATATAGGAATAAAACATGGGATTGTGATAGACACATAAGAATATAATATGATATCTATAGTATCTAAACAATAACTTCATATACCATATTGGAAGTATGTTTTCACTCCCCATACCAACTTGGTAGTCATGTATTACTCCCACAACCATATTAATTGCATGATTTCACTCATCATACCATCATGGTTGTCACATTACACTTCTCATACCATCTATGTAGTTATTGTTCACTCCCATAGCCATCATTGTTTTCAGGGATCATTACTAATAACATTTTACTCTATCTCAGGAGATATAAATTTTTACCTAATTCACTGAAGGTAGATATAGTTCCCACCCATATAATAATAAAATAAAACATAGATGTTCCACATAATAACCATAAATCATATATTAACCCATGAAATTAATTGGGTATCAGAATCATGTAAAAATATCAAAACCTGTGAAAAATTATGAGTATTTTTAATCATTTATTCAAAATCATAACTTGTGAATGAGAAATGGATTTCATAAACTAATAACCCATTTATGAAAAAAAAATTATAAATATAAAACCCATGAAAGGGGAAGAAGTTTCGTAAATACCATGTCATTAAGAATAACACATTAATTGACTGTATATGAATGAAACCAATATATCATTTCTGGTAATGGAATATGTAACATCAAAATATGTCATCTTAGATGGAAAATAATATTGAAATATCATTCAAAAACATTTATTGAGTAAAATACCCTTCAATCTTTGAAAAATTATTTCTAATACATAATACCATTTGATAATAACTTTCAAAGTAAATAAATTTAAAACATATAAAGAAGACAAAAAATCATTTGAAAAACATTTTACAAGAAAACTTATAAATACGATTCAAAATATTTTAAAACCCATTTGTTCATAAACACATTAAAATCCAATAATGAAACCTTAAAAATGTGTTCAAAATGATTTCTTAAAAAATACATTTAAAACATATAAAAAATGCTTGAAAACATTTTCAAAAATATTTTTGATGAAAATAAATTGAAAACATATGGATAATTATAGAAGGCATTTTTAATTTCATTTTCTTTGAAAATATATAAATTAATCATGAATACATTTTTTAAACCATTTACCATGAAATCGTATATAAGAAGATTGAAAAAAATTGAAAAAAATGTTTCCTCCAAAACATATAAAAGATGTTTGAAAACGTTTTGACACCCATTTCAAACGAAAATACTTTTTTGGAAGATTTTTATTAAAAAAGTATCCTTTAAACATTAAAATAAAAAATCAAATGATTTAATGAGAACAAATCCATACATGTCTAATAGGGGAGAATAACTTTCTTTTTTTCATGGAAAAAATTATTGAAAATTACATCATTGAGAACATGATACTATTATTCTATTGAAAACATTGGTAAAAGAAAAAAATGTTTACAAATTCCATTAATTATCATCAATGAGTAGTAGAATATTTATGGGAACCACTTTTTAGAAAACATTGTTTTAACAGAACTTATATTTCCGACTGAAGATAGGGTGATGTTAGGATTTAATAAAAACACATTCTTCACTATCTTATATACCATTGAGTAGAAAATGGTACAGATAAAATAATATAGCATGAATAAATAGAGTAAAAGAAAATTCATGAATTTCATAGAATATAGAATATACTAATTCTTCAATGGAGCCATAAACATAAACAATATCGTAAAGGAATGAAATTGTTTCAATAAATTCTTATAACATGGTAACTTTGGACCATACTCTCCAGAATTGGAAAGGTAATTATATGAAGCATAAATATCTTTAAAAGAAGTATATTTTGGATGTATCATGTAAAATGGAAGTATATATACCTCATAAAAGAGTTTAGGTTTGAAAATACATGAGTTTCAAAGAAGGAAAATTTAGAAAAACATATTTACTGATTTGGTAAATTCTGAAAATTAATCCCAATTAATGATTTTTTTAAATAAACATATAATACTCATAAATTATGTTTTAAGATAAATAATAAATAATTATTGGTTTAACTTTCTCCACACAAAAGTAAATAGTGGAAAACATAGCATGTAACTAAAGGGAATAAAAAGTTTGATGAAATCCCATTACATTGTGTCCAAACTCAATTCATATGCATTCATTCCACCCTTATAAACAATATAAATTTATAATACATATTGTGAAGATAAATATAATAATATCCAATACTATATTTTTTTAATGTGACCGTATATTACCCTATTGGAAATTATCCTTTGTTAAGGTTTCAATTTAGGTAATATTCGGTTTATTATTCGCATGTGTCTTAATTTGTTATACCTTTGGTATTTGTAATTTATATCATTATTTACATAATGTAAATCATGATATAAATAACATGCATATAAAATATATGTTTATTACAATAATCCATAGAATATATTATTATTAAATGAAATGCACCATTCATGGAGACGTTAGGTCGGACATACACATTGACACTATTTTTGTTTAATTTTTCTGTTGATAGAATGAATGAAAAATAAATATATGTATATATATATATATTATTTAATGGTATTAGTCATATAATATATATATGATGAATTAAAAAACCATATGTAATATAATCCACGTGGTTTATTAAGGAATCATATCACTTTGAGGGGGCGGTAGTCCAGATTTCCTCAAACGAGATTATCATTCTAAAATCAAAATGGAATATAAAAGGTAATGTGTTAAAAAAAGGAATAAAATAGATAATATACATAATAAATTTAATACGGGACATATAAAATTATTTTTTACCCCATAACTCCCACCATGGTATACGATAATGAAAAATGAACAATAATAATTTCATGAGGCAGTAGTTCTCTATACATAGAAAAATTATGTTTGTTACCCATTAGATGGATGTGTGTGAAAAATTAGGTAAAAATTTTAAATAAAAAAATAATAGTATATATATTGATAATATTTTTATAATATAAAAATATAATAAAATGATATGGAGTGGTGTATTATTAAAATAGAAGAAATGATTTGATAGAAGATGTTACCTCTTAATCGGGTAACTCCTTTTGGTTTGCGCTAAAATGATTACATGATATGACTTATGAACAATGGAGTTTTATAAAGGGAATGAAGGTAGTTTTCTAGATTATTTTAGAATATTATGAGTGATCCATGGGTCATTAGTAGTTTGAGGCCATGTGTAGAGTTGTTATCAATTTATAGAGAAGGGAAATGAAACACATGGCATTTTTCAAAACATGTATCTATTCCCATGATTTCTACATAAAAAAGACATAAATACTATAAACACAAAATAATTAAAGGTTAATGTAAGATTAATGTTCCTAATTTTTGGTTTATACATGTTTATTGGTCATTTAATATCTTATTTTAATTGTTTATTACATTAGTAATTAAATTTCTCTCTTAACTGAGGTAATTATTTTTAACCACTTCCACTAATATTTTTGTCAAAAAATTGATTCACTTATTAGAAATTAGAAATTATTATGAATTTAAATATTTAATCGATTTTTCCAATTTCTAAACATAAATGTGGTAGAATAAAATTTAAAATTAAACCTACAGTCCGATCAACAATATTAGTTTTTAAAGAAAAAATGATCAAAATGTTTTTACGTTTTTAAACAATTTCAAGGTGAAATTAGTTTGATTTTCCAATATTATATTAATAGATAAAAATAATTTCTAACTACACTATTATAAATAATAAATATATAATTTTTCTATATAAATAAATAATATTAAAAAGTTTTTTTCAGTTAAAATCTATATTTTTTCATTATTCATTAAAAATCATGTTTTTTAAAAAATTACCTATAATTGACCCTAGGATAATTTTGAAAATATGAATTAAAAAATTATGTTTATTTTAAGATATTAAATTTATAATATTTTCAAATATTAATTTTATTATTCTTCATAGTTGAACATTAAAATCTAGATATTCGATAAAACAATATATTTAAACATAAAAGGGATTTACTAAAAATCATATAATTCAATATCAATATTTTTTATTTATAAAAATCGTAATAAAAAATATTTTATAAGTATTTATTTCTATTCATGTTACTATGATTTAACTGATATGTTATAAGTATCTATTTTAAATAATTATAATAAGAAAACCATATTTCGCAGAAACTCGCTATTGTGTGTAATGTATGCCAAGTCGATGTTATGTTTGAAAGGAATGATAAAATTAGCGAATAAGAGACATAAATGAAAATATAATTTATTATGATAAAAATGTTTTCTGAAAATAATAATTATTCCTTTTATATTCAATTAGTTTTAATATTCATTTATAATTAATTAGTAACCTCTCAATTTATATTATATTGTATAAACCATATTTTTATTATATTAGTTCATTCTATTAATTAACTCTTATTTAACATCATGGGTTTATATTATTATATAATATGGCAGTAATATATTATTTTTCATCAATCCTTGGTCTTGCGTGTTATGCAAGTCATCAAGGAATGTCATCGTTTCCTATAATGCAAGCTAATATTTGTTTTCAGTATAGAGGAAGTTAATGTTTATGTTGCATATAGTGACTGATTGAGTTCAATTTTCACATAATGCAATCCAAACATAATGATTTAATATAAAATAAACTATAATTAGTCATTCATGAGAAAGAAAATATTAAAAAGGCTAAATTAATTCGAAAATAATAAAAAAAGCTCTAGGTGTTACACCATTTGTCCTGCCCAGTTATCACATGATTAGTATAAAAATTGTGACTCAACCTTTCCAGAAACTCAGTGCACAAATAAACTCTATAAGCATTTCCATAACTATTTTAACCAAAAATCATGCAAGATAAAAAACTTCATATGTTTTTATTGTTTAATTTGAAATATATAGTACTTGAAAAAAAATTATCACCTAGACCACAAACATGGGATCTTAGACAGTGGTTGGAGCATGGTTAGTGCATGGTTTGGACAACCGAGCATCTAAATAATGGTACATATTACTTTTAGAGGATTCATTAATTATATGAGGATTTTTTTTCAATCCTCGCCTCTCTTTTCCCCTATCCACAGTAGACAGGTCCTCCATTTTTCTCTAATCAGAGCTCTCTATCCACATTGGTTAGAGATGTTGTTTACTAAAACTTAATGTCTCTTCATTTTTCATAATATGTCATGTTATATCAATAATTATATGATCTCCAATACTATTTATTCCACTCATTATTTATTTTTCTATCTATGATACTCTTTTGGAGAGTGAACCTATTCCCAATATTAAGGGCTTTGGTCAATTATTTAGATTTCATATGTTCTTCATCAAATCAAAGGAAAATTTCTAATGAGTGGTATTACACAATATAAAGTTAGGTGTTTATCAATTTTCCCTTAATTATTAGGTTTATTATTGAATTTTTGTGTGTGTGTCACATTCTAAAAATTATTGGGTGTTTCATCAATATTTTTTTAACCACTTCTCTTTAAATGTACAATGTTTTAGAACCCCTATATACCCAAATTCATTTATTGGGGGTTTTATACCTCGTTTATGTAACGCCTTTGAGTTTTTTGAATTATTTTCCCTTGATGATATTAATGATTAATTAAATAATCCACCATCAAGTTTTTTTTTGATTTTCCTTCTAATGGACCATACTGGAATGATAAATGAAATTATTCAACATAGTTGAAATGATGTCAATAGAAAGGCCACACCTCCTGTTGACTAATTATAATTATAAATTATATGTATTATGAAATCCAAGGATACGTTTTGTTAAATTTTATATGTAAAAAATCATCACAATTTTTATTATTATGCCATAGATATTGACATATGAACAATATTTAATGGACTTGTTAAAAATGTTGTTTCACATTACCTTTTTTTGGTGATGGGTATGCCATCTAACATAGGTTACATTTAATTTGATGATGGTAATGACACTCCATGTTCACTAGCATTATCTGTTGGGAATAGATAATCAACCCCAACATTATTTTTGAATGGCAGGGTGTCATGAGTTTATCGAATTTGTAGGGATTTTACAATTTGGTAGAGCCTCTATCTCCTTAAACTAGTTATAGATTCCCGATTTATTCCATGTTTTCATCTAGTATTAATTATCCATGTATATGCCTATAAATTTTTTCATGTATATAATTCATATACTTTTATAATATATATATATATATAATTACATATTCAGTTTAAATATATAATACATAAATTATTTTACTCCAAAGATGGTAATGTCTACCTGGATTCATATACAAACCTGATACAATTTCTATTTAATTTCTAGAATTATTTATTATTCATATCCATCCACATTAATTTTTTGTTTACCTTGGTTGGAATATTCTATTCACCATTAGTGGTGGGGAATAGAGATTCTCTAACAACCTACATGGGCCGCCTTTGGTACCCAAGTATACAATATTAATATAGGTGTGGATAAGGGAAATACCAATGTCATAGCTTCCTAATACATTCTTCATATATCATAGAGGATAGGAGTTGATTTATGAGCATATACTTGTGATTCTAGTTAAATTGTTGTTTGAGTTTTTATATTTTTATATAATGTTGTATACACATGTTATTTGTTTCCAATGTTTATCATTTTTTAATATCTTCATTGCATGGAATCATTTTGAATATGAATCTCCCTATTACTGGATTAGAGTTGTTGTTTCTTGGATTTTAATGCTTCCTTTGTTTATTTTTATACGCGTTTCAATTATTATTTCTATTTTAAAATTTTAACATATAAATTACCTCTATTTTTTTGTGCTACCCAGACATGAGGGTATACTCTCCCCATCATACCACCTTTGGACAACACTACAAATTAGATGAAAATATAATTTTGGGATCAATGATTGGGGCCATGTGACCCTCTAGGTTGGGGATCCATTTTAGTGGATCCTACATAGGGATGATAAAATGTGGTATTATAGTTTCATTTACTTTTGACTTATTTTTCTGAGAAGTAGACACAAGTCATTGATGAAATGGAATTTGGAAAGGTGCCTTTTTCTCAGTGTAGATAACCCATGTATATGGGAAACCAAAATTACATTGGATGAGTCGTTATTTTATTAATAGAAATATAGTAGTAATCTCTATTTCATTGTTGTATGACACAGATATTCATTGATGTTGTTAATATTTCATATATTTGAAATATTGAGCATATTTTTATTTGACAATAACAGATGGGGGTTATCATCCCATTCATAATCATAGGAACATTAGGACTTATATTCCATGAATTAAACCTTTCAACATTTTCATTATGTAGGAATTTCCTTCTTCATATAGTTTTATCTTGGTTTATTTTATGAAATTTACAATCACTTTTTTCATTATGAAATTGATATATTATTTATGTTACTACATCATTATAAAAGGTTTTTTCTTATATATGTTGGGGATTAAACCACAATTGGACAATAATACCATATTGGGGTATTTTATCTAACGGATTGATAGAACTGTTACATCCTAATACGAGATATAAAGGCCATTTTGTGGTTATTGGATCTGAAAATTTCAATTTATATGAGAATGGGATTTTTAAATTGGAAATGTTAACACATTGAGCTGAACTATGATGTATTGTGGTATAACAATAAATAACAGTATGGACATAAATGGACTTACCACATTTAAATAAAATGGTAACCATTAAATGGGTTATTAATTGAAAATTTAGGGTTGTGTTCCACTATACCATTAAATTTGAACTCTATATACTGGGTCCTCAGCTGTCTGACATAAGTCCTCTAAACAAACACGACATCTTTAGTGAGTAGTTAATGGTTTATATTATGACTCTTATGGCGTATTATTGTTTATCTTTTAACATAGAATTGGATTAGTGATAAGATTGATATGTATGATGATTTTCAAAGAAAGTCTATCTAACTGATATAGGGTTTTATATTCGATCACTCAACCATTAATTTTTTTCTTAATGGTTTCATTTGGCCCTATAAAATCATACCACTAATATAGAATTGAGTCCTACTATAGGGAGGAGGTGATGAATATTCTCTTATAGTGGTGGTCCACGAGCCACTAGTGATTTTTTATATAGTTCCACAAATGGATGCACATATTATTCATTAAATGGTATCTAACGAATTGTTTTTAGAGGGTTTCTTCATATGGTGTAGTAATTTCAATGTGTTTCCCAACCATCCATGAAAATGGAAGAGTGGAGTCTGATATTTTTGTAGATGAATCCACCACTATCTTATCTGATTGAAGACCATATGATGTTATATTTGGGATAGAGGCCACTGTTTCTATATTTAGGAATGTAGAAATTTTTCCTAAGTGGCAGTTCTATTTCACTTACTATAATATATGAGTTTCTACCAAGTTATGGTGGGATGATTTTAAAAATGATATATAGAATCATGATATGTTATGTAGGGAATTATAGTATATCTGCTATGAATATTTTTTTCACTGGACATTTTGGGATGTCAGGATAAATAGTTCTTGAACATGGAGTGGTTATACATTTCCATAATTGAATATTCAGTCCATTTTACCATGAAGTAGTGGGATTCTCAAACCTTATCTGGTGATTATCTCTATACTGCAAGGTGATTTGAGGATGGGATTTTATACACCATTAAATATCAGGTAAATTCTTTCCAGTTTAACATCATTTATGAGGCAGTCAACAAGGACTTCATTAGAGTGTGTATTTGCGGGAAATCTAATGTAGTTATTGAGAAACATTCATCACGCCGAATATGCTGTTGGTTTTTAGTGGATGAAAATGTCTTTTTTATGTTTCTCTTAGGGATATAATAATTCATAACATTCATATTGAATGATTTTTCTTTTGTCACCAATGTTGGAAATAATGATACAAAAAATGATATTGTATATATGAACCAATGGAATGTGTAGGGTACTGTGTTATGGGACTTATTCATCATTTCTGAAGAACATTTGCACTATTAAGTAATGATATGGGATCTATACACACATCACGTTATGGAGTGGGGCTATTAGTGTCTCTCATGGGAGGTAGATAGAGTAAAACTGTCGGTAGAAGATGAGGTTATTTTTTAGGAAGTGGGAATCAAGTTCATGATTAATATATCTAGGATATATGGAAATATAATGGTAGGATGGCTATAACTCATTGGAGTGACATAGACATGTTTCATAAAGTGAAACCTAAGGCATAAGAGAGGTGTGTGGAACCATCAATTGATTTAGGTACAGTTCTAGTTTCCTGTATGTTGGTTCCTTCTTAATCATATCCTGGTTAAATTTATACTTTTAAATATATGAAAATTATAGAGTGTATGTTACCAGAGATATGAAATATGTAAGGAATCATTGATGTGGATACCTCATTGGGTATCCTATCCCATAGTGTTCACAGGTGTAATTATTTTCCACTTTAAATATGTTGATATCTATTCATGTGGAATAATTTCATCAACAACATTAAATGTCATTAAATAATTATCTAGATATATTTATTTATTCCATTTTTTTGTAAAAATAATTATTATATACAAAGGGTTACATTAAAAACACTAGAGGGTTTAATAAATTATCACAAGGTATAATTTGATGTTAATGCATTTCAAATGGGATAGAAGAATCAAGGGATATGAATAGTGACTGCACAGATCACTAGTATCCTTCTATATGAACATGGATTAATACTTTTTATTTCCCCTCATATGTTTGATTGTTTTAGGGACATCTTACCTAGTGAAATTCTATGGACACATCTATTGATGGAGAGAGAATTTAATATTTTTATAGTTCTAGTAGTTGAAACATTATCAATTCATCCTTACATATTTTAACCTATAGTGATTTTTGAATAATAAAAAAAATTGGAGGGCCTTAAAACCAAAGGTGTCATCAATAATATCTCCTCACCATGAGTAGAACCAAACCCGACTTATAAGATGTCGGATGGTATCATCATTAATTATGGGGATTACCGATGGATACAGTAACTAAATTTTAATGACATATATCAACTAAATTTATTAGAAAACCAAATTTTATTAGATATATGAGGATAGGGTGTTTTCAAAGAAATATTGGTCTCACATAATGTAAATGTTATAAAACTAATGATATATCATATAGCTTTCTGAAGAAGGTATAGTTTTTATGAATTCTTTGTATTGAAATTTGGTCTTATGAACCCACCAGATATTTGATGCATTTTTTGGATTATGTTTTCCACTATATATGGATTCATATATGGTAATATTTTTGGATGAAATCTTAGTGCATTCCCATACCCATAAGACCCATACCAACAACTTGAGATCATGATGGTTACACTAAGAGAGAAGAATATTTACATAAATCTCATCAATTTTCACTATTGGATAAACAAATCAACATTCAAGGTCACCTAATCATAAAGATAGTGGTATCAATAGAACCAAAAATGTTGAGGGATGTATTTTAATTTGATCATATGAAGAATGTTTTTATTTTCATTGCTTTTTCTATAAATCCATGTATTGTAGGTCCTTCATCTTGGATTTCTCACTCAATGTAACACCTTTTATAGGATTCACAATATATTATGTAAAACTAATTTGTTCATAAGTTACTAAAAGATCATTTTAGGTTCATAAGGGATATTTTACTTCAGTTTCCATCATAATTATACATGAATAGGGAATAAACTATATTTTTTATTGTGAAACATCATGTATTGGGTTATGATTATGTTGTATGTCGTAAAATTAATCCATACTGCATAGATAGAATATGTTAAGGCCTCATGTTAATAATTAACATATGCACATCCTTGAGCTAGTAGTTTCATTCATATTTTTTGATTTTGGAAGAATTATTTCCATTGGAGAATTTTTTTAGTATTTACTAATCACAGTAGCATGAATTAAGTATATTTATTATATGGAATGAATCCCATGAATTTCATATGGGTTGAATACCTATAATCATTGGATTTTTTTGGTCCCTATATGAATGGAAAATATAATATATTTATTTATTATATGATCTAGAAGACTCGGACTCATATGGTTTAGGAGGCCAGTGATCAGTGGAAGAATATGACCTTATATTCATAAATGTGTGTTGAGGGTTGCAAGGCCCATAATCAGACACTTATCTCATCCATATTTTTGAAATTTACTGTTTTGTAGCATATAATGTCGATTCTAATCCAAGATCTCAATGGTGTTTTCTAGAAATAATATATCACAGATGAGGATACATCCCATACATAGACCAAGAATGAGGACAATATATTACACATACATGGGAATCTATAGGTTCCTTCAAACATTCTAGAAGAAATGATATGGGAATATGATGATTTAGATTGGGAAATACATCCTAGAGTATACATGATTTATTTAGGACATAGGTTGCTATTTTTGGTGGAATGTTATGAAATAAAAGATAGATATATTTATCACTCAATGTTCCACCTATTAGTAATTAAAGGTAGATCATACAAAACAATAAGCACTCCTACCACTGTTATCCATTCTCAATTGGAAATGTTATTATGTAAACATGATCTTCATAATGATTTAAAAATACCAAATCAAGAAAAAAAATAGTTTGCATAGTAATTGAGAGGATAATAATTCAATCACACTTCTTACCTATTTGGGAGACCTTTTTGGTAGATGATTTAGGGAGGATATAAGGGATAAAGGTCATAACTGTTCATAAAGAACCTCTTTATATCATAATAGACTAGGATTAACATTTCACATCACAGTTCTTCAATCAATTTTAGATATTCGTGTGATCGTAAGTTCTTTTGAGCATGTGTTATCTCCCTCATAATGATAGAAATATAGATTATATGATACATGTTTTATATGAAGTAATTGTTCTATGTGTAATTGACTATTTGGATTTATGATGAAATCACATAACCTTGTATGATTCTTCTTAAAACATCAACATTAATCCTACCCTCATATTGGATCCTTAAAAATAATTAAATTTGAAGAAATTATGGTCAATCTATTCTTGTTAGAGGTGTGGGATTTAACTTTTCTTTAGACTGATCTCATTAAAGATACATCAGAGTGGGTATAGTTGATTAGAAACATATTGTGGTATCATAGTCATGGTAGAAATCATATAATAATTGCTACAGTTATAATCTAACTATTGAGGTTAGAGGTCATGCTTTCTATCATGTTTCACCCAGTATGGTCGATAAATGGGTTAAGAGGGATTGTATGATTTTACCTCAATTCATTTGAGCATTTTTCATTGTAGGGCTTCCTGGCCCAGTGTCTTAGATGATCACAATATCTCATAAATTCTAGTATATGTGTAATGCCCTGACCCTAGTTACCCAGAGTCTGTGCATTATTACATAAAAATGGCATGATCCCAAAAGATCACGTCTCAAAAGACGGATTAGTTTAATATCCTTGGAAGTACTAGATACATTCATTTGGTTAACATTACATCATAAAATTAAAAACTACAACAACATTGTTTCCATAGACAACACTCATATACCCTTACACTTCCTTACAGGTCAGTCATAAAATACTTTTTCGCATCTTGGGAAAAATAAAACATAGAAAGGTGGTAGCTCAGATGCATAGTAAGGATAAAAATACATCAGATACTTTCATAAATGACCATAAACATATAAGGAAATATATAAGACTAAAACAAAAGCCTTTTAAACTTTAAATTCACCATAATATGGAAAATATAAATTCAAATAATTCCATTTACTTACCCACATGGATATTCTACTAGTCGAATAATCACATGCAATATCAAAATCCACTTTCATAATGATGTAATGAATAATGCCAGACTTTCCTAACCACATAGTCAAGGCCTTCTGCAAAGACTACAAATAAGATTTTTTCAAGACCTTGTGCCAATACATTATTTTATCTCATGAGACCTACCGATGCATTGAGAATATATAGCAGTCTCCACCCATCACTTAATAAGTCCAATGTATTCCTCATACGAATAGGATTAAACAGAACATAAACATTTGTATTAAAACTATCATATAAAATTTGAATATATTATCCATAAACCATGAATGGTGTAAAAATATCACATCCACTTGAAAACAAATGACAAAACCTTCAATACAACATGGAAGTTTTGTAACATAATAAATCAACTTCAAATAAGCTTGAAATCCATCAAAGGATATTGACATAGATTAAATCAAAACCTTTTTTAGAAATATCTCATTCTAGTTTGAAATTATTTAAGAGTTGGATTATTATAAAGCATACATTTTTTTGATAATATTTTTATAAGCATGTAAGGGAAGCTTTGATGATGTTATAATGGTAGAAAATTGTTGCACCTACCGTATAAGTTAAAAAACATTCTTACCTTAATTTTGTCTAAGATGTCATAAAGTACCTTGTTTGGAAAACAACGGAAAGATTCATTTAAAAACATTTTATAAAAATTAAAATAAGGGTATAAATTAAATTAACTCATAGTCTAGTAAATATTAAAAAGGTTTTGAAAAACATTTTTTCGAAACATGGATGTGTATGATAAAGGTGTCCTAGTAGATACTTATATAAAAACATCGTCGAATAATAAAGATATTGTGAAATTAACCATTAACTTGTATGTTTCCTTGGTCGAGGGTAGGTTAACCTCCTGTATAATGATGAAATAATTGTTATTACATTATATAAAATCATACACATTAATTTCATATCATATATTGTCTTTTAATATTTCTTTGTTAATAATATCTTAATATTATCGTTGTTTCGGGTGTTAACAGATTCGTTTACCTTTCTGTTATTTATTATGTGAGTCATATTTGTTATGAATGGGATGTATCTTATTCATATCCAAAATTATATCAAGTCATTAATCATTATTTTTAATCATCTAAAAAAAAGTACTCTTGAATAGATATGATGGGGAATTAATCTCATCGTGTTCGTGGAGACTGTAATCCGTACGTACGCACGAATGACAATATCTTTCTTTTGATATTAAAATGATATATAATTGGATGGTATATCATATATACATAATCATTATCATGATATATTTATTATTTACATCTATTACACGTCATTATTATACCCATCCAAATAATAATTTATTGAATAACAATTACACCACGACATGGAGACAGTAAGCCATACCTACGCACGTATGGGGACATGTCATTCAAAGGATGGATAGAATAATGAATTTGTTTATACCATATTTATAATAACATCAAATTATATATATGATACTGAATTTATTTTTTATAAAGGAAACAACAAAGAAAAAGGACGTGGAAGAAGAAAGGAACTTGAAAGAGGTGACAAAATATTTACCTCTTCTTCGAGTTCTTCCTTTTGATTTGATCTAAAGGGCTCCGTAGGATGGATTTATGAATAATTTAAGACCTATATTATGAAGGGGGGATATTTTAGAGGGTATTTGGGAAGTGGTTGGACGAGAAAAATGTCTTTGAAGGTTTGAATTTGTGAGAAGGGTAGTGCCCTTTTATAAGAGGGGTGAGGGGGGCCTTAGGAAAAGATAGAAATATTATTTTATAATAAATTTTTTTTCGGTTTCTAATGTATAAAAAATGGATTATTAAAATGATAAGGTGGGTAATGGTAAAAGACCACTAAACCAATAGTTTTTAGATAGGTTTTGGTCACTATATTAACATTGCCTTTTAGATTTAACACTTAGTTAAATAGGTTGACATTTACCTTGTCTCTTTGTATTTTTATATTTTATGGTTAATAAACATAATATATAAATCCATGAGAACCCAAAGTGGTTCTTTAATGATACACCTATAATTATATAAGTAATTTGGTCAAAAAATATATTTTTAGGAAAAGAATATCAATTAATAATATAATATTTGTTTTAAAAATACTCTTTTATGTCAATTTTTACACTATTTGTTATTTTGTTTTTTCTAAATTCATAATAGCATTATTACATTGATAAAAATTAATCTAACCAACCCTAATATGTCATAGTAACCTATAATATTAATTGATTTCATGAAATGTCTCAAATTACATTTATTTGGATATTTATAAGATCAATTATTTTAATATTTCATTAATTAGGTAATTACTGCATCATCATTGTGTCATAAATATATAAAATTATTTAAGGTCTAAAAAATATAAATAAAATATCATTGTGTAAGAAATATTTATAGCCTTATAATTAATATTTATAGTAGAATTTGTCTTATGTTTAAACCTATATTAAATAGGTTTTAGTTATTAATCTTCGTTTTTAAATCTTTTAACAATTCTTTGAATTAAATAATAATAAACATCCTAATATAATCCATGTGGAGTGAAAGGATCATATTTTATTCCTAATTTTGTTTTTGGTCGAATTAAATTTATCCAATAGAATTAGTACATGTTATAGGGTAATAATAATATCATCTATACCTTTAATTACCCTATTTACTTTTAACCGTGGTAAATAAAAGTAAAAAGATATTATTCACCAAAAATTATTTTCATTTTATTGAACCAAATTTTACATACTGATATCAAACACGTCTCTAGGATGTTTTAAATTCAACTCAAATATGTGGTAAAATTATGTTTTATATGAATTTTCAAATTCTCAGAGGAGGTGGGTAAAAGACGGTGAAAAGATCTAGAAAATTTTTATATATATAAAATTATTAAAAACTAAAACCAATGAATTACATTGAACATATATAAGTATTATGTATCTATTTTGACCTAAAATAAAATTTTATAAAATAATTATTTATTTAAATAAAAATTTATTTTTAAACTATAACTCTGGGTTTTTCAATATTCATAAAAAATTAAAAGTCTTCAGAAAAATACCAAAAAATCACCCTAAGCTAATTTAGATATTACAAATCTAAAAATGAAGTCCATTATTATTGATAAAATTTAGAACATATCAAAAAGTGGGTATTACTACTCATGACGGCTAGTTTGATTAGTTGTGGTGAGTTAGAACTCGATGTTTCATACAACACACACTACTGTATTATTCAAAGAGAAGTGTACTGTTGTAGATTGGGTTGTTACATTCTCCCCTCCTTCAAATAATTTTTTCCTCAATATTTCAAGAATATTACTGCATAAAAAGACTCGGGTGGTTGTTCATCATATGTTCTTTAGGTTCCCATGTTGCTTCTTACATCTTATGGGTTCTACATAGAACTCTTAACTGACGAGTCGTCTAGTTTCTCAGCACTTGTTCTCTTGTATCAAGAACATTGAAATGATCTTCGTAATAATAAATATCGGGTTCTAGTTATAATTCCTCATAGGTGAATACATGTTTTGGGTAAGGAATGTATTTTCTCAACAGTGATATGTGGAACAAATCATGTACTTTGAAGAGAGATGGATGCATTTCCAAACAATAAGTTATAGCCCCTATTCGTTCTAGAATTTCGAAAGGTCTGATGTAGCTGGGACTCAATTTTCCCATATTACCGGAATGTATAACACCCTTTAATGAAAATAACTGAAAGAAAACATTATCTCTTACCTGAAATTCAAAATTCTTCTTTCGTTCATCAGCATAGCTCTTCTGCCTACTTTGAACTGATTTTATGTGTTTTTTTGGATTACCTTCACCTTTTCCATCGTTTCCTCCACCAGTTCTGGTCCTATGAGTTTTCTTTCACCAATTCATCCCAACATGTGGGTGTGCAACATCTTTTTCCATATAATGCTTCATATGGAGAAATTTGAATACTTGAATGGAAGGTATTGTTATAGGAAAATTCTACCAGAGGTTAATATTGATCCCAGATGCCTTGAATGTCTTGTTATAATTACCTCATCATTTCTTCTATAGTTGGAATAGTCTGTTTTGATTGTCCATCAGTTTGGGTGTGGTAGGCTATGCACAAACAAAGATTAGTATCCAGGGAATTCTGAATACTTTTCCTGAATATTGATGCAAAACATGGATCACGATCACAAACAATCGATAGTGGTACCTCATGATGTCTTACAACTTCATTAATATATATTCTTTCCTATCGTTCAAGTGGAAAATCTTCTCTTATAGCAATAAAATGTGCTGACATTGTAATATGATCAACAATGACCCATATTACATCATTCTTTCTAAAATTATTTGGTAGTCCCATGACAATGTCAATCGTGATGTCATCCCATTTCTACTCCGGTATGGGAAGAGGTTTCATGACTCCTCCTAGCTTTTTCCTTCATGCTTTAACTTGTTGAAAAACTATACATCTTCACACAAAATCAGCAATCTCCCTCTTCATGTTGTCCCACCAAAAATTTTCCTTCAAATCTATATACATTTTAGTGCTACCAGGGTGTATAGAGAAATTGGAACTATGAGAATAATCCAACAATTCTCTTTTTAGAAGTGATATATTGGGAACACAATGTCACTTAAAATTTTTTAAAATTCCATCTTCATACACAATGTCACTCAATCTCCCATCATTCACAACATTAATATTTATTTTAAACTCATCATCACCGGTCTGAGTACTCTTTATCCTTTCTAGTAATGATGGTTTGGAAACCATTTGAAAAAGTATTGTTGTTTCACCTTCCATGGGGATTCCCATATCCATCTTACTAGATCCATGTATATAGGATCCTTTCCGACTCTCATTTGTTATAAACTCCATGATCCATTATACTCAAAGCATCTGCCACCTTATTTTCCTTCCCAGAGTGGTAGTGTATTTTAAAATCATAATACTTGAGTAGTTAAGTCATTTCCTTTGCCTCATGTTGAGTTCTTTTTGTGAGAAAATATACTTAAATCTCTTGTGATCAGTATATAACTCACATTATTCACCATATAGAAAATGTCTCCAAATCTTCAAAGAAAATATTATAGGTGCTAACTCAAGATCTTGAGTAGGATAGTTTTTCTCATGAATTTTTAGGTATCGTGATGCATAGGAAATAAACCTATCATTCTGCACAAGGAAACAACCAAGTCATTTCTTTGAAGCATCACTATAAATAACAAACCCATCATTCCTTGATGGTAGATTCAATATATAAGCATTGAATAATCAGATCATCAAATCATCAAAACATTCTTCACATTCTTTTGTCAATACGAATTTCACCACTTTACTTGTGAGCTTGGTTAATGGGTTATCCAATCAGGAAAAATTCATAACGAAATGCGGATTATAACCTGCTAAACCAATAAAACTGCGTACCTCAGTTATACTTGTCGGTGCTAGATATTCTTGGATTGCATTGGTCATAAAAGGATCAACGTGGATTCCATCCTTAGAGATGATGTAGACAAGAAAAGAAATCTCTTGAAGACTAAATTTACACTTGCTAAACATCCCATATAATTCATGCCTTCTTAGAGTCTTTAGAAAAATGTGCAAGTTATTTTCATGATCTTCGTAGATTTTTGAGTATACCAAGATATCATCAATAAATATCACTAAAAAGTCATCAAATTATTCTTATAAAATTATATTCATTAGATAAATGAATAAAGACGATGCATTAGTCAATCCAAAAGGCATTACTATAAAGTTGTAATGCCTGTATAAGTTTCAAAATGATGTCTTCAGAATATCTTCCTTCTTCACGCACAACTGATGGTATCCAGATCAATGGTCAATCATTGAAAAGTATTGATCTCCTTGTATTTGGTCAAATAAATCATCAATGTGAGGTAGGGGATACTTGTTCTTTATTATTATAGCATTGATCCCATTTTAGTCAATGCATAACCCCATAGATGCATCTTTCCTCTTAACAAAAATGACAGGGGCTCCCCATAGAGAAAAACTATGGTGAATAAATCCCTTATTACTCAATTCCCCAAGTGTTTTTAGTTCTACTAATTACAAATTAGCTATTCTATTAGGTGTCTTCAATATTGGCCTTGAACATTGAATTAAATCAATGGAAAACTCAATTTATCATTCAAGAGGATGTCCAGGTAAAACTTCTGGAAACACAAAAACATATTCATTCACAATAGGTACATCATCTATTTGAACATTCCATTCCTCACACACAATTATTTCAATCTCTTCCTCCCCAATAATTGAATTTAGTTGAGCAACTTGGGTGGATCTAGATAAGAATCAGGTGGTGATGATTCCACTCTAATGATAAGTTTTTCTTTATCATCATCATCAAAAAGCGTAAAATCCTTCTTCTCACAATAAATTTTCACCCCATTGTCTGAAAGACAATCCATATAGAGGATTATATCAAATTCAATCATTGGTATGATGATGAGATCAACAAATAATGAGAATTTATGTGGCTTAATGGGAACGGATTCAAAAAATGTTGTTGCAATGATACTTCCCTTAGGAGTTTTGACTGAAAACTACCATGTTGAATTTATTGGAAATATATAATTTTCACTGAAAACTTGGATGATATGAAACAATTCGATGATCCAAAATCAAATAATGCATTTTCAAAACTTGAGGAAACCGTTAAATTACCTGCTAGCACATCTTTCTGAGCTTCAAACTCTGCAGCAGTGATAGAATAATCTTGGCCTTTACCCCTTTGACTTTTCTAAGGTATGTTCCCCTGATGCTTTGGACATTCATTAGTATAATTCCTGCTTTATCGACAATTATTGCATTCAACATCGACAACCTCTTTCTTCCCATTGCAATCACGAGCCTGGTGGCCTTTTTCACCACACTAGTAACATAATCCCATTCCTTTCAAAAATTTACCAGGGTGTTACTTCCCACATTTAATACAGGATGAATATTCAAATTTTCCCTTCTTCCCATTATTTCCATTTCTAGAGTGTTCGGATGATCTCTTCTTCTCTTTCTTTTTTTTAAAGTCGTAACACATAAGGAATTATTTTTCTATCTTGATAGTACAAGAGAAAATATCATCGTACGATGAGAAGGATTGTGAGACTAATGCTCAATGGAGAAATGTTTTAAACCCATCAATGAAATGATCAATCATACTTCTTGGGTTACATATATAATGTGCTACATACCTTTCTATCATTTTAATGTTTTCTTCATACATTGTGACATTCTCATCCTCCTTTTGCCTAAGACTCAGAAATTGCCTTTCCATATCTACTCGATGGTCACGAGAAAAGTATTTTT
The DNA here is from genome assembly GCA_963277665.1 of Viscum album. Lineage (NCBI taxonomy): Eukaryota > Viridiplantae > Streptophyta > Magnoliopsida > Santalales > Viscaceae > Viscum > Viscum album. The sequence continues at coordinate 1,245,422,607 of OY728152.1, read as the reverse complement.
CATGGAAAATCTCTTTAAACACCCTCCATTACATATTTGATACTTCATCATCTTCCTTTGTGTTTTTAATAAATTAAAACCATTGATCAACATCTCCAGTGAGGCGGTAAATTTCCATGACAACTTTATCCCATTCACTACTCCCCAAGGCATGGAATATTTTATGTATGGAATTTATCAATTGCTCAGACACTAATGGATTTATACTCCCATTAAATTTTTGTGTTTGTGTCCTCCTAAAGAGGTATAACATTGATTCTCCATGTTGTGGATTAGGATGCTCCAAACGGGTAAGGTTATTATTCATAACTTGAGTGACTTGTCCCAGTATGGTGAGTAGCTGATAAAAAGTAGTTGTATCACCAACTCAAAAATAATTATCTTGAGTATGAGGGAAATCCCAATATAGAGTGCGTGCATTGATATAGTTTCCATTCCTTCCACTAGGTGGCATTTCGAAACAATGTCCTAAACTAGATTAGTTTATGGATCGAAATACGTAATTCCAAACATGTAAAACAATTAACATAAATTTACCATTTTATGGATATAATCCATAATCATAAAAAATATTTTCATTGAGGATGTATATACTCATAAACCCTTCATAAAGGTTTTTAACAAAAATAAGTGTTATCCTAAGCATATCCCCCAAGAGTGTCTAACCAAGAGTGCAGCATGGCCCGTTGTCATGCACCCGTTTTTGTTCTAGTATATCTCAAAGTAGTGTTTTCAGGTTTTACACCTAGGTACATATGTTCTTTAGCCGCCTCTACCTTCTTGTATCCAGAAAAAGATATATTTCTTGGAAAAGTCAAAAAATATCTACAATACCAAAATTCTAGGATGTTCTTATTTACTAATCATCAAATTATATCTTAGGGTGATGTGATATAATCAGAGTTTACCTAAATCTAGATTACATGGTTTATACTAACCATTCTCTAATTCCAACTATAATGACATGAAAATAGTCACCCAGAGTCGGTGCATTATTACATAACATTGGCATGATCACAAAAGATCAGGTCTCGAAAGACCTATTAGTTTAATATCCTTGGACGTACTAGATACATTCATAAGGTTTTCATTACATTCTAAAATGAAAAACTAAAAAAACATTATTTACATATACCACACCCATATCCCCTCAGAAAATCCCTACAGGTCAGTCATACAATAATTTTTTGAATCCTCGAAAAAATAAAACACAAAAAGGGGTGAGCTCAGATGCTCAATACGGATAAAAATATTGCAGAAATTATCATAAATAAGCTTAATCATTTAAGGAAATGTATAAGACTAAAACAAGAAAATTTTAAACTTGAACATTATCATAATATGGAAAATATAAAATCAAATATTTCCATTTACATACACACATAGTTATTCTACATGTCGAATAATCACATGCAATATCAATAACCACTTTCATAATGATAGAATTAATAATGGAGGACTTTAATAACCACATAGTCAAGGCCTTGTGCCAAGAATAAAAATAAGATTGTTTTCAAGGCCTTGTGTAAGGAAACTAGTTTGCCTCATTAGACCTACCGATACATCGTGTAGCTATAGGGGTTCCACCTGTCACATAGAATAACCAATGTAATCCCTATATGAAATGGTTTAAACATAACCTAAACATTCAAATTAAAACAAGCATATGAGATGCCAATAAATTATCCATAAAAAAGGAATGGTGTAAAAATAACACATCCACAGTCAAAAATATCACAAAACCTTCAATTCAAAATTGATGTTTTGTACCACAATAAATCAACTTCAAATAATATTAAAATCCATCAAAGGATGTTGACATAGATGAAATCAAATCCTTTTTTTAAGAAATAAATCTTTCTATTTTGACATCATTTAAGAGTCACATAATTATAATGAAGAAAATTATTTTGAAAATATTCATATATGATTTTAACGGAAACTTCAACGATGTTATAAAGGTGGAAAATAGCTGCACCTGTTGTTTATGTTAAAATGCATTCTTACATTAATTTTGTTAAAAAGGTCATAAAGTACATTGTTTGGAAAACGACGCAAAGATTTCTTTCCAACCATTTTATAAAAAGTAAAATAAGGGTATAAATGACTTTAACCCATAGTCTAGTAAATTGTAAAAATGTTTTGAAATACATTTTTAAGAAACATGGATCTGTATGATAAAAATGTCCCAGTAGATACTTACATAAATACTACCTCAGATAATAAAGATATTCTGAAATTAACCCTTACCTTGTACTATTAATTGGCCGATGGTATGTTCACCTCCTATTTAATGGTGAAATAATTGTTATTAAATTATACATGAATCATATACCTTAATGTGATATCATATATGATCTTTTAACATTGCTTTGTTAATGATATCTTAGTATTATCGTTGTTTCGTGTGTTAGTGGATTCGTTTTCCATTATATTCTTTGTTATGTGAGTCATATTTGTTATGGATGGGATGTATCTTATTCATATACAGAATGATATCAAGTCTTTAAAAATTATTTTTAATCATCTAATTAAAATTAGTCTTGAATGGATACGATGGGGAATGAATCCCATTATGTTCGTGGAGACGGTAATCTGTACGTACTCACGAGCGACAATATCATTATTTTGATATTAAAATATTATATAATGGGATAGTATATCATATATATAAATAGAATCATTATCATGTTATATTTATTATTTTCATCAATTACACATCATTATTATAGGCATCTAAATAATAATGTATTGAATAACAATTACACCATGATGTGGAGATGGTAAGCCGTACGTACGCACATATGGTTACATGTCATTCAAACGATGGATAAAATAATGAATTTGGTTGTACCATATTTATAATAACATCATATTATATAGAAGATATGGGATTTATTATTTTATAATAGAAACAACAATGAAAAAGGAATTTGAATAATAATGGAACTTGAAAGAGGTGATGAAATATTTACCTCTTCACCGAGTTCTTTCTTTTGATTTGATCAAAAGGGATACATAGGATGGATTTATGAAAAATTTAAGGCCTATAGGATGAAAGGAGGATATTTAAGAGGGTATTTGGGCTGAGGATAGCCGATAAAAATGTTTTCGAAGGTTTGAATTAGAGAGAAGGGGGAGTTCACTTTTATAAGAGGGGTGAGGGCCACCTTAAGAAACAAAAGAAATATTAATTTATAATAAAATTACGTTCGGTTTCTAATGGCTCAAAAAAATATTATTAAAATTATAAGGTGTATATTGGTCGAAACCCACTCATAAAATAGACTTTAGATAGGTTTGGATCACTATATTAACTTTTTGTTTTGGATTTAACTCTTAGTTAAATAGTTTGACATTTACCATGTCTCTTTGAATTTTTATATTATATGTTTAATAAAAATACTATATACTTCCAAGTGAACCCCAAGTGGTTCATTAATGATACACCTATCATTATATATGTTCTTTGGCTGAAACCATTATTTTTAGGAATAGAATGTCAATTAATAATATAATATTTGTTTTAAAAAAACTATTTTATGTGAATTTTGACACTATTTTGTATTTTGTTTTTACTAAATTCATAACAGAATTATTAACTCAAAAAAATTCATATAACCAACTACAATATGTCATATTAACCTATAAAATTTTTGGAATTCATAAAAAGTCTAAAATTACATTTATTTGGATATTTAAAATATCAATTATTTTAATATTTCATTAATTATGGAATTACGACATCATCATTGTGTCATAAATAAATTAAATTATTTAATTCCTAAAAAGTATAAATAAAATACCATTATGTAAGAAATATTTTTATTTTTCTAATGAATATTTATAGTCGAATTTATCGGATGTGTAACCATATATTAAAAATGTTTTAATTATTATACATTGATTTTTACTCTTTTAACTCTTCTTTGAATTAAATAATTATAAATGTCCTAATATAATCCAAGTTGACCTAAAGAATGATATTTTATTCCTAATATTTTTTGGGTTTAATTACACTTATACAATAGAATTAGGATATGTGTTAGGGTAATAATAATCTCATTTTTACCTTTAATTTCTTTATTTACTTTTAATTGTGGTAAATAAAAGTAAAAAGTTACTATCCACCAAAGATTATTTTCATCTTATTAAACCACATATTACTTATTGATATCAACTGTGTCTCCCAGATTATTTAAATTCCACTCAAAGAAGTATTAAAATTATGTTTTATGTGAATTTGAAAATACCCCTAGGAAGTGGGTAAAAGGTAGTGAAAAGTTCAACAAAATTGTTATATATCTAAAATTATTATAAACTGACTGTAATGAAATACAATGATATTATTTAGGTATTATGTATCTATTGTGACCTAAATTAAATTTAAATAAAATAAATATTTAGTTAAATAAAATTTCATTTTAAACTATAACTCAGTGTTCTTCACTATTCATAAAAAATTGAATGTTTTTAGAAAAATACCAAAAATTCTCCCTAAGATAATTTTTATATTTCAAATCCAAAAATGAAGTTTGTATTTTACGATAAAATTTAAAGAAACTTAAAAGGTGGGTATTACTACTCATAAAAGGCTAGTTTGATTAGTTGTGGTGTGTTAGAACTCGAAGTTTCGTACAACACATGCTACAATATTTATCAAAGAGAAGTGTACCGTGAATTCTTTGGGTGTTACAGTATGAATTAAAATTTTCATGCGCCTTAGGTTATTCCATATAATCTAGAACCTTAACATTTTTTAAGCGATTTGTGAGGATCAGTTAGATGTAGTGTCTTCCTTTGAGGAGTATCCAATGTGTATCATAGGTCACATTAGAAATAAAATACATGTTGGGTAAGATCCACTAGTACGTGTTATATTTAAGGAAATATGAGTACGTTATGTGTACATGGAGTAAGAATGGGATGCACGGTGTAAATCATTTATTTTCATGTTTAATTTCCTTGTTTCAACTTGGTTCAAGTTTCCTAATTCCTAATGGACATATTAGGATCTTTAATGTATTTTTATGAGAATGACTGACCAAAAATTGGACACGTAGAGTTGACCAAATTATTATTACATGATTAATACGAATAGTGTGACTCAAATGTATGGAGTACATAGTGCGTAGTGGGAGGAAACATGGATATATATAACTCTGAGAACCAAGATAAAATCTAGTGAACAAACTGCATACCATTTAATAGACGAATTTCATATATCTTGTTTTTGGTTTGAAAAACTGTGTTCCTAGACCCAATAAGTGGTGTTATTTGGTTGTGGCATGTGAACTATAGGAATATTCTTTGGAAAACTATGTGGCCAAACAGTGGGACACCATAATTTGGGGGGGGGATTTTACCATTTTTCCCTGGAGTGTTATTAATCCTCACCCCAAATTGTTTACTCCCATTAGAATATATATCAATTATGTATCTCCTACAAAATATATTTATCATCCTCAGTTAGGTATTGTGATAACTCTAACCCTTCAGTCTCAATTTTCATGAATATCAGTCGTGTCAGTTTTGTAATGAAGTTCTCTCGAATATTATTTCATCCTCTCCTTGTTTATCTTCCTATATCCTTCTACATTATTTTAGATATCATATGTCCTATTTATGTTGAATAGGATAACTATACAAATTTATTTAGTTCTTCATGACATGGAAGGAAGATACATGAAGTGTTGTCATACACGGTCTTATTTTATGTGGTTTAGTAATTTTCAATAAAATTTATGGGGTTTTAATGAATTTATTATATCATTCATCATGCCAGACATTTCCATCATCTTACATAAAATAATTTATACCTTAATATTTTAATAAACCATGTAATGGAACTATTGTATAGTAATATTTTATTTTTTTGGAGGTTTCCAACCCCTTTAATAGAACCCATTTGGGTGTGTTTAACGTATTTACATTAATGAGGTCAATACTCAACTGATCCAACCATCATATAAGTGGTATGGATTGACATTGAAATGAATTTTCAATGATTTATAAATGATATGTTTTATCATAATTGTATATGTGTGGGTGAAAAGGCCACAAAATATGTTTAATAATTATAAATATTAATGTTACGTATTGTGACATCACAATATAGGTTGTGCTAAATGAATTTAAATTTTTCATAGGCATACCCTCTTTGGGTCGGACATTAAAATATTGTAACATCCCTCTCCATCATTGGCTTCAGAAGGTTGGATGTCACTACTAAGCCTTAAGTGACCTACCCAAGATACCAAAGGATTGAATTAAAGGCCAAAGGTTATAAAATACAAGTGGGGGATGATTTACCCTTTAAGAAATAAAACCAATAATCTTGAAAACCATAATTAAACAAACCGCTATATGATGCATTAATAAATGAATTAAAAATCAACCAATTTATTTATGTCAATACAACACCAATGTGTAATAAAAAAGTAGATAATGAAACTTTCCATCTAAACAGTGTAAAAACAACTAATGACTCTAGGATGACAAATACTCCATGATCTTCTATTTCAATGCTTCAACACCACCAATCATCCCATGTATCACTAGGTGGTGCTAAAAACGCGTGATTATTTACGTGTTCCCATTTCCCTGAAGTTAATATCTGCAAAAACACCAATGTTCCAAATAAATGATGATTATATAACTCCGTAGGACTTCCAAAATTAATTCCCTACTAACTCTAATAGTATAGAATGGTTAACAACATTTATATAAAATAATTTATGTAATATAGTTCCCAAAAAATATTTTAAAACTTGATTTATGAAATTTCCAAAACCATTTATAACCAAAATTACACAACTTCTAGTCCAACCAATTGTCTAAAAAGTCACATTTTTAAAAAAACAACCAAACATCCCCTTAAAACCATTTCTCAATATTTTGTGGCAATAACCACTCATTGTTTCCCCACACACTAACACATGCATGCTTGTTTGATAGTTTCATACTCCAGAGTGGTCTCTCAACCAAATCCAATTGTGTACCACTGACACACGCCCAAAATATATGGTCATATACCTTGTACCCCAATGGTACATGTATCTCATTTGGGTCCCTTCAACATGAAATCCCACAAAACCCAATGTATTCCAAAACAGTTCCAATTAACCTATTCAAACCATTTCAATAAAACTTTTATTTTATCAAAAATCATTAAAAACCCAATTCCAATTAACCATTTAACTTTAATTAAACATTACTTTTATTGATATAATCACATTAATATTCTAGTTTAATGAATCCCAAAAAAATACCCATTTTTAAAATACATATTTTAAAATTAACACTAAAATAACTTTTTCAAAAAACCTATTTTCCATATTTCAACCAGGAAACAAACAGTCACAAAATAAGGATTGCTAATACTGATAAATGGAAAATTAAACATAAATTCAATAGAATATATTCAATTTAAAATCATTACAATAAGTTCTACTATGAGGTGTTGAGTGTGAAGATACATACCTCAACTATTTGGGAGAAAATAGAAAACTGACATAGATCACTCAAGAAATCGGGTCAATTCTGCATGATACCACCTAAGATCTCTTCTCTCAACATGATCAAGAGAAAATATAAACATATTTTTCGTAAATAATATAAAATCTAACCATAATTGGGGTATATCTAAGAATAAAAAAATAGGGGAAATTTAGATATAAGGAAACATGAAAAGATAGTTGCAGAATGATGATATACCGCAAAAATAAGGCTTCTAAACGATAATGTAAGGCTCCAAGTCGATTCTAATTCACATGGGAGAGGTTATCCATCCTTCAATAAAGAATAATATCATTTTAGGGCATCCATGAAAAAAAACGATGGTGTTGGATCTAAAAACATGTTAGATTGTCTTTTTTAGGATCTCACATTGACCCCATAGATAGTTAGATCATACGATTAGACAAATCGTATACTAACTGTGCATTAGAAACTATATTGGATGTCTATCGCACAAACCACCTGCATGGCTTCCCTAACCATTCACACACAATTATAATGTTAGTACACTGTATCTACAAATTTCTAGGTTTCTCCTAGGATTTCTGCATTGTTCAGACAAATCTTGCATAAGCCATGCACTACCCATTTATTCCCAAAATATCCTTGAAATTTCCCTAGATACTCCAAACATTCTCATTAATACATTATATATATAAAATAAATAAATAAAGTGTTACATTCAAGAATAAATTATATCTACATTATCCCCACCTTTGGTCTTCTCTTCCTCACTGATTAGAAAATCATCATTGTCTTGAAAGAGTTTCGAACATTTCTCTTTCATTTCCTTCTCACGTTCTAATGTCTCTTTTATAATTGACAATGTTTCCATAAAAATGTTAAAAATAGATTCTTCTTCCATGTAGTAATTTATCTTATCTATCCACTATCTGCTCTGGGATATAACCGATGAAGAATATGGATATAGGATAAAATGTTCATATCTGAGCAAATAGTTATGATCGGGATTTAATTTTCAACTCAAAAACATGGAACACATTATTCTCTGAATTAATCCATGGTGGAAATTCCAACTAATATTCCACCTCTGCAACCAATTCCTTTATCATAGTAGGGGAAATTTATTGAGGATAAAATTTTCAATTCTCCACAAAACTATGATTTCCATGCTCTGGAGACAAACATTAGACCCCCAACGCAAACAACATTGTACTTCGACGATGATCATCATATGATTTTTTATGACTATGAGTCATATCTATCATATTTCTGATCAAATGAATCTTCTTCATCATTTTAGGGATAAGGATCATCCCAACTAATTATGTCTCAATTATTTCCACCCAACAATGTAGAGAACAATAAGGACGAACATAAAATGTTTCAAATGGATCCATATATATTAAGGCATGATAATATTTATAATTTAGAACTCCGCTAAGGTTATATGATCATACCATGATCCACCACAATTCATTATATAATCCCACAACATTCCTTCTAACATTTGTATCATCCAGTTAGATTTCCCATCCATACAAGATGATTCGTTGTACTCAAAGTTAATAGAGTCCCAAGGGATTTCAGTATGGAATTCAATAAATGTGACATGATCCTCAAATCACTATATGAAAATATCAAAACTAGTTTTCCATGACTCTTTTCCTCTTATTGGTTATAGATTTTGGAAAGATCCCCCACTGTATGAGATTCCAAAAATAGGGATTTAACGAGGTGTCTTTGGGAGCAAATCCACTATAACCCATATGATATCCTGTTTCTCAACCATTCTTGGGAGACCTCTAACAAAATACTTGTCTATTTTCTCCCATTTCACCACTAGGATATGTAATGACTAAAACATTCCCACTGGTCATTTATGTTCTACTTTAATATACTGACAAGTTATGAACTTTTCAAAATACTCATCCACATTCCATTACATACCAATCCACCAAAATTTATCCTTAAAAGCCTTATATATCTTTAGTATTCATGGATGTATAGAAAATATTGAATGATGGAAAGCTTGAAGAAGTTGTTAAAAAACAAACAGGTAAAATCATATGATTTATGGAGAAAATAACTATACTACAATTAAGATTCCTTACCTCAATGGTCTCCACACCATCGAGTTTTGAAATCATAAATAGGATTTATACCTCATATGTTTGTACCTCTTTACACATTTTTACCAAATCAGAAATCATTTAATTGAAAATGAAAACTGCAACATCACCTCAGTCTTCATAGTTAACAAGAACATTAGTTAGGATCATCCTCAACTATCACTCATCTGATGCTTCTTTTTCCAAGGGAGTACTTTACTTTATATATAATGCATCATCAACCAGAAAAACATTCCTCGTGGTATACATCATGTCAATGTCAAAAAATTGGAGATATTAAATCCATATACAATGCCTCCGATATAGATCCCAATGTGATAATTTGTGTTTAATGAACTTTTGATTAGTGAACATAATAAATATCTCACTGAAGAGATAATGACGTCATGACTTCATGGAATAGACAACCACATCTATCTCCAAACCATGTGTTGGGTAATTCTTCACATGATCTCTCAACTACCTTGTACCATAAAAACCACATGGTCACCTTAAATGAGAACTTATCCCAAAAAAGATCTCAAGGAATTATAATACACCAAACCCCCCTGTCTTGATTTTGGAAACATCAAGATAAGTGTAGATGTATAGAGATTCTATAGCTCTTGAAATGATATCTCACATTCCACAGTCCAATAGAATGGAGCATTATTCTTTCCCAATGTTTTCATAGGTGTTTCTAGTAACGAAAATTCATGAAAATAATTCCAATAATAACCTGATAGTCCAAGAAGATTCATGTCTCAAAGTCATTTTTCAGTGTTTTCCAATAGATAATATATTCAATCTTTTCAGTATAAACTAATCACATTTTTTCAGAATTACCTGTCCATGAAGGCATACCTCTTTTACCCAAAAATCACATATTGATGGTTTTTCATACAACCGATGATCGCTTAATATTCCCATTACATTATCTATGTGTTTCTCATGTTTATCCATGGTCATTGAATACACCAATATGTCATTCAAAAACATCAACCCAAATGAATCTATATATGTTTGAAATATCCAATTCCACAATTCCATTAATACGGATGGTATATTTCTATTACTTAAAGGCATGAAAATATATTCATAATGTCCATATCATCTTCTGAAATTATATCCTCCTTCCAAACTCACAATCAGTGATATATGGATCGTAATTCAGTTTTATAGAACCATTTATATTCCCTCAATTGACATAACTTTTCACCGATACATGGATTTGGATATCTATTCTTTATCATAACTTGGTTATGATTATGATAATCCACACATACACTTATTTCCATATATTTTCTACACGAACAAGACTGTTGCTTCCCATAGTGATGTGCTAGGCTAATTGAAACCTTTGTATTGTATCTATTCTAATTACACATTTAATTCTATTAACTTTATTGGTTCCATACTACATGATGGAAGGGAAATATAACTGGTCACCGGTTGGAGATCAATCAAAAACTCCACTTCCTTAAAAGTGGTAACCTTGATATATTCGTGGAAAATAGCTGTATAAACTGATCTAGAACTCCTAGAAAACATATATCCTTGATCTATTATATATATTACAAGGTCAAATCCACCAACTGTTAATAAATTGTTCCTAATACTTGTTTCAACAAGCATATAGATCCTATTTTTTGAAACTTGTGTCTTCTAATGCGATTCTCAACACTATCCATAGTTATAAAAATAATAGTTATAATAAATAGATGATGTGATCCTTAAATGTTTTAAACCAATCCATTCCCACTATAACATCCATGAAACCCATCTCAAATATTAATAATTCCCACTACAGCTCAGCTCCATCAGTGGTTATAGAAAATTCACTACTCAAAATGGCTCAATATTCCATTTTACCCAAAAGAGTTTGATGAATTACCATAGAGGAAATCATCTGATGATTCAAAAATACAAAATTAATAGTACAAGAACCTCTAATTTACTATGATTCACCAGTTTTAAGAATTACTTGCTTATGCGTAAAATTCAACAGAATTGTACATATCACCATAGATAGTCATGTCTGATCATCCATAGTACCCTGCTCACAGATATACAATTGATTCATTGATTTACACCGATCCTTCCTTAATTTTTGAGATTTACCTTACAGAGGAGTCAGGGAATTTCTAGAATCACAATATATATTCTTGGTATGCTGACAAGTTTGATTCTTCTTCATCGTCTCGTCGAAGCATATGATGCTTTTGACACCTGATATGTGTCTTGAGCACCTAAAATCGTGTCACTTCGACAATTACAATGAAGATGCCCCATATTCTTTTTTTGTTAGTAAATTCTATAGGATGTTTCATACACACTCACATTATATAGTCAAGTAAACAACATTAGAAACATCCCACTTTTCTCTTGGGTCATGGAAGAAGGATCCTTGATCTAGCCGTCTGAATGTAAGTCATACTCCAATAATGGAAATATATTTTCCTATTCCACTTGCTCCCAGATTTTGAGTTCCCACCATTTCCCTTTGGTATAATCATTCACCCACCTCCAAATGTTCCTAAGATATCACATTTAGCCACAGTTTCTTTTTTACCAACTCTATATAATCCTTAATATAATGAATCAAATCATTGTATCGAATCTCTAGTATTAGAAATGATTCAACGAAACATGCCTTCATGGCCACTATCACTGAAAATTTTGGAGAAAAGAAAACTACATTAATTATTTAGCAATATATTCTATGACATACATATTTCCTTCCCTCAGGCTGAATAATTATGTCATTCACCAAATTCTGAACTAGTGAGGATAGATTTGTTTAGTGGATAATTCCCCAAAATCATCCAAACTAAGGCATTGATCCATTTCTTCCTGCACTACTAGGTCCCACAACTGGAATGCATGATCCTCATGCATATATGCTAACAATACGAATATCAACTTCAATGATGTGCTAAGGATTTTGAAGATATTATTCATCCTCTTTAGAAACACCTTTGAAAATTGAGGTACAAAATCACCACAGAAAAATAGTGGATTATACATCATGAACTGGATGGAATGATCCACATGTCATGGATCATCCCTTAGAATTCATGTGTTTATATCATTGAACACCAAGAAGATACATTGAACAAGATCTTGCTTCACATTTGGTTCAGGTGTAACCACATACTTCATAGATTCTTCAAGTTGGTTTCTATGATTCCTTATGGTTTTCATTTTCCAAATCAAAAAAAAACTCTTTAACGATCAATACTTGGAAACATAAGCCATAGAATTTTAAATTCTACCACATCATTTATCACAACATTTCATTACAATGTCACCCTATTAAATGTTTAACTATTTTTAATAATACAATTTCTCATATTAAAATAAACCCATTTATAAAATTTACCTACCAAGACAATTAAAAAATAATTCATTTGAAAGAAAATAAAAAATATTCAAAAATAAACATAATGTATCACATCATATATCCTTTTACAAAAATTAAATATTAAATCCTATTGAGAACTCATTTATATAATGAATTTCATGGTTGTCTTACTGGATAAACCATTGACAATGAGATTTCCATAATTCTATAACTGTCTCCAAAACAATTATGTACCCAACTCCCTCATAACATGATCTTTAGCATAAAAATACTAGCTAAGTCTTTTTTTATGCTATATATTTCATATCGTGACTATCCTCATACTTTATAAAATTCCCTATTAAGGAATATAAAATAAAAACTTCAACTCCAAGGTCATTGAAATTAATACCACTTTCTAGGAAACCGAACAAGTTGATACAATTCAATCAATTTAAATAAAAACATTAATTTATAAAAAAAACATTAAACCAACCAATTATAATAAACCAATTAATTTCCATAAATAAATAATTTTTTATAATGCATATTAATTTAATCCAAGTTCCACTTTTCAAATAAATAAACAATTTAAAATCCATATTTTAAAATCAATATCAAAAGCATATTTTCATCCCCACCATTTTTCTTGATTTCAACCTTTCACCAACCTGTCTGTAAATAGGGTTTCCAAAGATTTTTAAATGTCCAATTAATCATAAATTTAAAAAATGCCCATTTGAAAGTATTCCAATTATTTATACTAAGATGAGTCAAGAGTGAAGCCCCAAATATCAAATGTTTTGGTAAAAACAGTAAATAGATGATGAAGGCTCAAGAAACCTGGACAATTCTCAGTAAAACCACCTTATATCAATTCCCCTAATATAATCAAGACCAAATGATAATTTAATTTGAATACATAATATAATAACATTTGTAACATCCCTCATTCATCTCATTTCCATGACATGGTGTGAGTATGATATTATTCAATAAGAAACACCCACAAGATGCCATTGGATGGATATAAATTCTTAAGCGTTTCAAATACATGTGGGGAACGATTTGACCATTAATAATAAAAACCAGTAACCCAAAAAACATACAAAAAATTCAATATATGTTTCACGAATAAATGCAGGAAAACACAGAAACATCATTAAATTCCAAACCACACCAATGATTACAACAACATAAAAAAATTTAACTATTAAAGTAAACAACATAGAAATAACTAAAGTCTAAAATACTACTATGACCCCTTGCTATACAATAACCATGATCCAACATCCCAAAACAATACATGTATCATAATGTTGTGCTAAAAATGTGTGATAAATTACCATTTCCCATGTCCTGGAATATAACACTTGCAAGAGAACCAATGTTATAAAGAAGGGGTCTGTATAAAACTCATTATAATTTCTCAAATGAAATATCTACCCACGGAACTAGAATATTAATTTTATAATAATTAATATAAATTTTTTTATAAAATAATTTAAAAATATATTTTATAACTAGAAAAAAAAATATTACAAAAAAAATTTATAACCAAATGTATAGAACTTATTTTTTAACCAACAATACACCAAGTCACATTCCTAAAAAAATATCCAAAAAAAGACTTAAAACCATTAATAATAATTATTTTTTCATATCCATTCCATTGTTCACCACACCCCAACATATAAATGCTTGTTTGATAGTAATATACCATTGAGTGGTCTCTCATCCAAATCATGTTGTGTAACACTATCACAAGCCCCTAATCCAGAGTCACGTACCTTGAAACACACTAGTACGCATCCCACAGTTAGGTCCCTTCAACATTAAATCCCAAAAACCCCAATATCTTCCAAACCCTTTTCAAATTAAAAATTCAACGCATTTTAATAAAATCATTGGCTTATTAAAAATAATTAATTTAAACAATTTCAATAGACCATTTCATTTCAATAAATCATTAAATTAATTGAAAAAATATTAAGGAAATCCATGTGCCACTAATTCATCAAATCACCATATTAAATCCTTCTTTTATAATCATGAACAAAAGCACATTTTCATTGATATTAATTTCCCAGATTTCCACCATTCACTAAATCGTCAATAAAGAGTGTTTTAAATTATAGATAAATGGTCAATTCACTATAAATTCAATAAAAAATATTTATTTTTAAATAATTCCAATCATCTATACAAAGAGGAGTATAGATTGAAGCCACCTATCTCAACTGTTTTGAAAAAAATAAAGAAAATGTATGAAGAACACTCTAGAAACTACGTCGATTATCAACGAAACAGCCTATGATTTCATACCCTAACATGTTAATGAAACAAATATAAAATTATTTCATAAAAATAATCATTGTCCTATCCCCATATAGTGATTATATAATAATCCATGAATATGAGTGATGTAAATATAAGGAAACCCTACAAGAATGATGTAGAACCATGACATACCGCATGAATCGAGCTACTAAATGAAAAAAGAAGCCTTCAGATCAATACTAATTCTCTTGGGAGTGGTCTTCCAACTTTCAATGGAGAAGAATCCTGAGTTAGGGCCGAAAAGGGTAAAAAACGAGGGAGTTAGAGTATAAAATATGCGAGAACACTTTTTTAGGATCTGACTTTGACCCTGTGCATAATTAGTTCACACTATTAGACATACCATGTGCTAACCAAGCCTTAGATACTATTACTAAAGACCCTATCATGAACTCCAAACATGGTTTGCCTAACTATCCACACATCTTTATTATGATATTTTATAACATCTTATAGTACTTAGGGTTTCTCCTAAGATTTTACACTCAGTTTAGACAATCCTTGTGTTGCCCATGCGCTTCCCCTTTATCCCCAAAACACTTTGAAATTTTCCCAGACTCTGTCAACCATCACCCTTATAATTTATATACATAAAAACATAAAGAAATAGTTACATAGATGATACCATGGGTCGAAAAAATATCCAATTATAAATATATGACATTATCCATTGATAATTTTTATTCTATAAATTATCCATTAAAAATATTCCAAATATTTTTTGATAATTTTAAAAAATTCCCATTAATAATTTCATTGTTAATATTTTTTTATTTTACTAAATATCCATTTAAAACCAAATGTAATTTTTATATAGAGATTACAATTATTTATCCCTTTTTAAATACATCATATTATATATTTATTCTTTTATTATATAAATTATACTTTTATAATATTGTGAAAATATATGTTTATAATTATATTATATTTATCATTAATTATATTAACCAATTAATATATTATAATTTTTAATAGAATTTCATTTAATAATATGAATTATAGTATTTTAATAATTTTTATCATTCTTTCCTAAATAATTATAGTAATATAATGGTATAAAATAATACAAATAATTAAAATGAAATCTGATTTACATTATATGTGTGATGCACATGGATAATGATAGGAATGATGAAATTATCAAAATGTTTGGAACTAAACCTAAATCTATTTCTAAACCCTTCAATAGTTTCATGTATGATGTCTCAGCTTTACTCGAACTAAACATAATAGACATGTAATGAAGTAGAAATTATTTATTATTTATACAAAATAAATCAGAGCATTTAAACCCAAATTTTGAAACCCCAATATAAAATGTGACTTAACTCTCAATTGATGGAAGAATCGTTAATTATATCCAATTAAAAATTTTAACATTATGAACATTAAAAATGAAAAAAAAAATTCAATTATATTTTAATAAATTAATAAAAAATATTTTAAACAACTTATCCCCATGTGTGATCTCACCAAATAACTGATGTAGATAAATGATATGCCACGTCTAGGGTAAACTCCACATCCCACATCAAACTGTGTTATCATATTTATCATATGAGACACATCCTGGGATATATTAAATTATATTCAAAAAAGTATCACACACTCCAAATATATTATATTGATTGTTTTCCATTTTTATATGCATAGGCTATCTGGGAATTATAGTCTCATGTTATCTTAATTCCTAACACAAAAAATACTACATTGAATATTCCAAATTGTTATCTAGGATTTTACCAATACAAAAATTAAATTATATCATCAATTAAATTAATTATATTCATAAAATCTCATCAATTTAATAATAAATTGTCATCATTATTATTTATTATCATATATAATAAAATTATGATATTGTCGTTCTCTCATTATATTGAATAATTATCCACTAGTAGAATCTCTTATGGTCCATCCTGAACAACTCACTCCACTAAGCTAGAATATCAAACTCATCCCCCAGATATCATATTAATTATAAACATTCTTCAATACAATGTAGCCTTGTGGCATCATCTTTCCTTAAAAAATGATATTGATTGATTGTATGATTCCAACTAAACACACCTCATAGTTGTAATCAGTCTCTGTCTCAAAATAATTATATTAAAAAATATGTGATGGTAAAGGTATGTAGATCTGGAACTGTGTAACAAGAAAAATTTCATTCATACATTGATATAGATAAGGCATGTCAATATTAGATATCATAAAATTATCCCATAAATGATTTTAAATCGTCTAAAAACATTTTACTATCTTCACTCACTTCCCCATATGTTTATTCCCTGATAGAGGAGTCACTCTTAGGAAAATTTCACCTCATATAGTGACTTCAAAGGGTCTCCTCTTATGATTACATTAAAATATATATATTATATGATAAGGAATATACTAATTCTGTATTATATTAACCCTATTAGAGGCCTCTTGAACCATGTTGACACTAACATACACTACCTCACCTGACTCATACTAATAGAGAGGTGAGAAACACAGTCACCTATAAAAAGACTCATAAGGTTTTATCTGAATCTTGGATTGGTAAACATTATAGTATGGAATATAAACAATACTAATCGATCATCAAAAAATCCACTATATATTTGTGAATATGGTCATTTCATATCCACCAATATGTGTGGACTCTACTTAGACTATCTTCAAATCATAGTATTGTATGATGTGATCATTCTCAGGTGAATCCCATCGTATTTCACTATGAACTATGAAAGGTTTGATGTAAAATGTGAGTCACAATCTAAAACAATATTCAAAGGATTAGTAGTTTGGAATACCATCACTCTAATGTAGATCATTCCATGATCCCCCATAGAGTGTGTCCCTCTAATTTGTAAGAAATGAGTACACATTTTTTTGTCAATTTTCAATCACACAAACTATGTCATGAATCAAAAGATTCATCGACAAACCGATCCAAATGTAAATCCTGATTCCATATCACATTCACATAGTTACATGGAATGGATAAAAAAATTCACTGGGTTTATGGGGCGTACCCTTCACCCTATAATAGTTATGATAATAAAAGATAAGACTATCGATGTATGTCTTCATCCATTGACACCATAGTTGCTACCTAATGTCTCGATACATCATGGTATCAATAGGATGTACTATCCAAATAGAGGTATGTGAATCCATCACCATCTCCCCTATGGTGAATATAAGGACTACAATAATAGCATTTACCATTATCATATCATTTTCATATATCAACCTCCAAGAATTGAGTCACTATAGGACAGCTGTTTCTTCATTATAGTACCCTTTAAATCTAACTATTTTTCATCATTTTACACATCCACACGTGTTGATGTGACTAAAATGGTAAAATAATTCATAGGATCGTTTTCCACTATGATATCCATGATACATTCATCCAATAATCTCGTCAATATCCACTACTCAAATGAGGGCCTCTCATGATGCTCTTTCAACGTTTTTGACATATAACAATGATAATCTATAATGACATGAAACATCCAAAATATATTGCCCTTATCAAATTAAAATTTCTATAGATTATCCATATTAGACCTATGACTCATGTTTACTTCCATATATGTGAAGTTATAGAAATATCTATTATAGACCATTTGAAAAATTAATCAATCACTAAGGATATTTTGTATCAAATATAACAAGGAATAGATAATGAATTATTTGTCAAAGTAAATTGTTGTGTAGTAATTTTCAAGGGTTCTTATCTAATAATACCCACAAGTTACTACCAATAATCATTAATTCATTTACAGTACCAGTATAATATACAATGAATCATAATACAGTTCATAAAAAAGTCCATTCTCAGGTATTTTCTATACGATAGCTGTTAACATTATAATTATCTTAAGGAACACCTATCCATATTATTATAACCAATGCAACATTACTCCCAAATGTTTTAGTTCCTTCATGGGTATTTATAGACATAAGAAGACTTGGATAAATCAAATGCAATACCCTCCTAACCCATTAAGCGCCAAATAAAAACCATATATTGGGGGTGTGTCCATGAAATAATTTCCTATAATCAATTCATTGTTGAATATTACCTTCCTTCTTCTTAGGGAATGACATAGATGAACCCCACAGGGAAGAATACTTCCTTATTAATCCCTTACCCTCCATGTTATCTTTGTGAACCAGGATCTCAATAAAAAATATTTAATCCAAAAAATATAATGGTATATAAAAGGTATAAACACTTTAATGTTATCCATATTAGCTCAACATGTCATTACATTAGTGTATCTAATAGGTCTATGTTTTCAAAAAATTATTCCACCCATTCCTTAGAATCCCAAGACACATCGAATCATGGGGTTGATGAAGAATAATGGTGTTGAAAACCATGGAATTCTCATCAATAGTTTTAAATTTAAAAAAATATGTTATACACTATATGAAGGATTTATAGTTGGAGATACAATATAATCTAATCCACATATCAGGTTCGGATGAAATATCAAATGCATTCTCCTACACATCCAACAGTAAAGCTGAGAACTTCTCCCTTAAAGAATAATTCTAACCAGCTTCACAATTAATAAAATAAGTATATATTGAGGTAACATCATATTTATTGACATGTATAAACTATATAAAATAAAAATGATTGATAGGATAGACAATAATCATTCTATGGGATCATGTGAGGTTCCCCTAGAAGTATACATATAGCCAAAGGAATACACATCCTAGCACAAACCCTAGTCCATATCCATTTATTTTAATAAATGTATTATTATATATAATAACATAATATAATGATCATTTCAACTAATAAATTTCAATAAAACATTATCAAATAAAAATAATATATATATCACACAAATGGAAAATAAACTAAACATATAGTAATAGTCAAGGAATATAATTAATAACTTCAATGTAGAAAAAATCATGTATGTAATTGGAATGTAAAACCATGATACTAATAGTGATGACATAATACACCTAAAATACCATAAATCCCCAACATAATGTATTTTAATGAACTATAACAATAAATCAAATATTCTAAATTATATGTAAATTCTTAGGACTATTATACTACGTCTTCCATAATAAATTACATTACCCATGATGGAATATCAATCATCCAATATCTTGTCTAACAATACCCAAACTATGGAAAAGATAAAACAATTCATTGATTCCTTATGAAATAATAAAAATTTTTATCATCAAAAACAAAACCGTTGGGTATGAGCCTAAAATTAATGTGACCTCATGTGAACCTCTCCATACAGTAGAGGTGGTGAACTAATAGTGAGGGTATGATTATGACAGTGGGGGGACATTACCCTCAGTATATTGTTATAGAATCTTTAATGACTATACAAAACCTTATAATTCAATATAGTAACCATGTATATTTTTTGAATAAATAGAATACATTATAAGTAAATAAAAGAGGCTCTAAATAGTGGCATACTTTTCAAATTTAAAAATAACTATATAAATTAAATAAATAAATAGTAAATCAAATCGATTCAATCCTAGATTTATACTAAATCCATAATCTTATTCTATGTTATCCACTAAAAGGCCATTTCCCTACTCCATAATTCTCGGTAAATATTCTAGAGTATAGATATTCACAAGTTAGTGGCGATTATAAGACCCAATATGACTCTACCAACGCATATTTATCTTTATTTGATTGATTATAATATTTTGTATTGTAATAGTAACCAAATAATAACAAGAATAAAAATGTAATCTAAAATAGAGTGTATATGACATACTAAGCCTTCCCAAAACCTATGATTATATCATCATCACCTCTATGAGGGAAATATATTATATGTCTACATGTATCCAAAACAAGCCTTAAGGATGAAGAAGTGTCCCTAAAAATCCACAATACATCATGTGTATAAACCCTACTCATAATCCAAAAGTCATCTAGTATTAGTAAGAATTGGATACGAATAGTGTATCTATAACCTACCTAGAATCCACAGGTTATTGGATAAAAAACAAACCATAAGAAATCAAAATTAGACCGCCTAATCAGAATCCACAATGAATCAAGTTGAGGATAAGTTACAAGGTTTTCATGATGTGTTATTTTTATCAGAAAACCTCATAAGATCACTCAAAAAATATTAATATTAGCACAATTACTATCTATTAAATATGTAGACATGAGTACTATAGTGTAAAATTAAAAAGTAAAAACATTGTAATATCCATAAAAAAACATGATAAGATGTCATAATCATGTATCAACAACTGAATCTGATATCATCATATAATCTATATGTCAAATCAAATCTCAAGGATTCATAACATATGGTATCACAAGCCACACACACACCCACATGGGATTACATATCAACAATTAATATAAAATATGAAACGAAAAACATTCATATCATGGGTACGTGTTCATTGTGATCACAAGATGGTAAATAACATCTCAAATCCATGTCATAGATTTAAATTAAAATGTTAAACCACCTATGGGATTTTTATTTTGGATTTAAATACTCAACACCCATGATTATGAATTACAATGCCTTATTCTGAGAAAATCAACCCGATCCACATTTTAGGATTGTCCAAGGATCCAATAACATAAACATTTAGTTTATTTTTGAAAGAAATAAATTTTACCCCATTAGGAAACATTATATCTCATATATAACATCCAATTTTCATTATAGTTCAGTGCATGCACTCACAAAATACTATTTAATATATATTATCTTTTTAAAATATCACATAAATTTTCCTAATATAATTATGACTCATTAATTTATCACAATATAAACATTTATAAAATATATTTTTAAAATTTAAACTAAATTATATTTTTATAAATATCTCTTGTAAATTTATTAATAATTTTCTTTTATAATTATTTCTTAATATATTATCAAAAACAATCCATTTATAATTATTTTTTTCTAAATTAATCATAGATTATCCTATAATAATTTTCTTTTAATATTACAGTACAAATTACACATATATATTTATCTCATAATAATTTATTTTAATTGTAAATTATAATTCTATTATGATAATTTATAAGAAATTATCATTTTATAATTCTCAATTGGTAATGTATTAAAATTAGTCTTGTTTATAATTATATATTAATTGTTTTTTATAAATAGTATTTTATAATTATCTTTTGAAAATGTATAATATATTATATATTATAACTATTTTTTGATAACTTATTATATATTAACATTTCTAAGTATATGTTGATGAATTATTATAAGTAATCATTTTAATAATTGTTTTTGGATAATTATTATTATTTTAGCCTTTGAAAAAAAATTACTTATTATTTCATTATTTTAGTAATTATCAATTGAAAATTTAATGTATTTATCATCTGACAATTAAATAAATTATCCCTTGATAAATAAATTTTGAAATCATTTTATAATTTTTTTTATATAGATTATTATTTGATAATCAATGAATTTTAATTTTAATAATTTAATAATAATACATTGAGAAACCTGAAATTATCATTTAATAATTTTAATAAATAGCCTTGGAGAATTTTTATTATTATTTTTTGATAACTTTTATTTGGTAAATTATCCTTTGATGATATTGAAATTATCATTTAACTATTATAATAATTATACTTTTATAATATTTCAATTTTATTTTATATATTTTAGTAATAATTAATTTGTAATTCAATGATTTTATTATCTAGAAATTAGTGTAATTTATCCCATGAAAAATCCATGTGATTATCCTTGGATAGTTTCTATTCTATAATTTATCATTTGATAATCAAATGAAATTAAAATTTTATTTTTATTTTATAGTAATATTTTATAATTGTGCACAATTATTTGTGGATTATATTTAATAGAATTTCATTTGATTAATTGTGTTCTATTATTTTAATGTATTTCTAATTTTCACTCAAATTTAATATTTTTATATAATAGAAAATATTCCTTATACAAGCCACATGCATGGAGAATGATATAGAGGATGAAATGGTCCTCATAGATTGAACTAGCCAAAATTTAGATTGATAATGTCTTCAGAAATGTCATAAAGTATATATCGATATATCTCACACTCATTTGGACCAAAATAATAAATGGTAAATGGTTCAACTATATAGAACCCCAAATAAATGATCTAAAATCTAATTAAAATCAATCAATTTAATCCATGATTTAATATAATATATATTGAAGAGTAATTAATTCTACCAAATTAATGATTTAGTTCTTATATCTGAGTAAGAAGCTTCATTTATTAAGGGTTTTAAAAGAAAATCCCCATCAAAATATGACTTACAAAAGTGTCATAGTTTAGGACACATATAATAATGGTTAAAATAACAATAAAAATTAGAAAAAATTATTAAGAGATAAAAAATTTACCATGCTATATAAATAAGTACCCAATGCCCAAAAAGTTTATATGATTATTAAAATAATCCTTTCATACTAAATATAATGATGGAATTTAATTTTTCATAACACCCCCTCGTATGAGGGATATTAAATTATTTTTAAAAATATTTATACAAAATATAAAAAAAAGCTATCCAAATGTGAAATCTAGCCAAACAACAAATGTGGAATTTGTATTCATATCTAGGGTAACCCCTAATTCTAGACACTGTGATGGTATAATATTTATAATATCATATTAAGATTTAATTAGATCAAATCATGTTGAAAAAAACATCGATGTGTAATATAATATAATATATTTAATAATATTATTTGTTCTAGGAGTACGTGTGGTTTTGAGCATATCATACCACCCTCCAAATGATCACCAGTCAGATCATACAATATAGTTTCTATAATACATAAAGTGAGCTTGTGTCTTAGATTTTGGATGCTCTTGGGGGAGGAACATTCCCCTGGTTATGGTTGCCTATAATAACAGTTATCAAGAGAAAAAACAGATGGCACCTTGAGACGGTTTATATGGTTGTCCATGTCGTTCCCCCTGTGCTGGTTAGAGGTATGTGAGGAAGTATTACTGGGATTGAGTCTTCTACATGATACATCTGATATGGTCAAGTTGATTAAGAAGTGTATGGTTATGGCATAGTCTCTTTAAAAATCATATGTTGATCTCTGTAGATGATCTTTAGAGTTCATGGTTGGGGATCAAGTTTTCCGGTGTGTTTCACCAAGGTTGGGAAAATAGAGGAACATGAGATAATGTAAACTTTCAGCGAGATATGTCAGGCCTATTGAGGTTCTGGAGAGAGTCGTTTTGGTTTCCTATTGGTTGCAGTTACCTCATAGTTACCAAGACATGCATGATTTCATCCATGTATCACAGCTACAACGTTGTAAATTAGACCCATCTCAAATTTTTTGCCCTAAGGAGGTTGAAATTTACGTTGATACATCATTTTAGTAGCATTAAATTCATTCCTTCGACAGAAGAATAGGGGTTCTCTATGGTTGGTCATTTCCACTAGTACATGTGATATGGAATCATAGTCATTTACAGGATGAGACCTAGGATAGGGAGGCTGACGTACGTTTTTAGTGGCCGGAGTTGTATTCTGATGAATCATGACCACCCTTAAGAGATAAATTCTGAGGCGAATTTCAGTAAGGGGGAAAGATTTTATGATCCTGGGTTTTCTTGAGGTACGTATATCGTATTTTTAGGTTAAAGGGTTTCTTTATTTTTTTTCATCGACCCTAGTATTGGCCATTAGCTGATTTTTTTGTTTTAGGAATATAAGTGTAGAAAATGATGCAATTAGGCCACAAGCCAAGTACGCATCCTGTACTTGGTCAACACATCATGTACTTGGCTATCACGACATGTATCCAGTCTACCCTAGAATAATAATAAGTTGGAGTACACGTCGTGTACTTGAGGAACCTGTAGTTTACTTTCGTAGCGGCGAGTTCTTTAATAAAAGATGTTGTAGCTCATATTTTTTATGGACATTATGTTTTCTCTCATTTCGTTATCAAAAAACAATTTATTCTAGTTTTTCATGTATTGAAGCAATCCAGACTCTGATATGAGCACCTTCTATCATTTTGGAAATATATCAGTATGTACTCAATTTGTATTTAGTTATTCTTGATTTTTTGGAACAATGACTGGGTTATTTGGATTTAGGATCATATTCACTAATAATTCGTTCTTCATCCGTAAATCAGATATCATTCAAATTGGGAAAAATCAGGATAAGATACTGGATGAGCTATATACTATAGAGGCGAGGTAGGTGGTCTATATTTCATTCATCTTTTCATGGGGTTTTTTGATAATTCTTCTGAAATTATATTTTTTTGAACATTCTTGTGAGGTCTTGTTTTGAGTGTGTAGCTTTTAATAGTTTTATATGGACCTACAGATATTGAACAATGGTTCTGTTTAGGTGTGATGGAACCTATTTCTCAATTTGAGGTCCCCAAATTGGTTTCCCTTGAAGGTTCCAGGTGCCGTAGAGGTGCATGGGTGGATGTTCCCACTTGGCTTTTTGTCATTAACAATGATCAATCCGAGATAAATACGATGATAAACGTCAGTCTCCACATATCGAATCACAGAAATGGACAATGAAAAGGAATATCCCGGAACCACAAAGTAGGATCGTTAGATTTTGATTATAATTAATTTAATCAATTGAAAAGAATTAAATTTTGGTTGTTCTTTCTTCACTGATGTTCTTGATGACGTTCCAATGGGATTCATCATTTCTTCATAGAAGCCAAGTGTAGACTTCCTCTAGTGGTGATCCACATGTGGAACTTGTATCTCTGGACATCGCCAAAGGAGTATCCAAGTTCTAGAATGGAGAAAACTTTTCTTGCGTTGTGCGCCTTAGATCATCCTGATCTGATGGAAGAGGATCTCTCTCAGTCTTGAGAGAATTCTAGGAGGAAAAGGTTCTTTTGGCCTTGAATGAATTCTCCAGAATTGTTGTGCACAACGATTCTCTTGTGTAAGGAAAAGAGTTGGGGTTGTGATGATATTTATAATTAGGTTTGAGGTTGTATTGTTATGACAATAAATAAACACATTACAGATTTTATTTATTTCATTAAATTCCTTTTGAAAATCCCATGTCATGTTATTAATTCCTTGACATGCGGCCACACTGATTATAATAAATATTGTTTAATAAAATGACGTTTCTTCAAAAATCTGACTGGAAAAACTACACGGCGTGTATTAATAAATACACGCCATGTTCTTTTATTCAATGAAAACTACATGGTGTATACCTTCATTTTACAAGTCATGTATATCTTGTTTTCATTTATTCATTTCATTTCCATAATGAAAACTACATGTCATGTACATTTAATAATACACGGTGTGTAATTTCTTTCAAAATAAAACTACACCTCCTGTTATCAATCATACACGGAGTGTACTTGTTTTAATTTATTCTTCCTCTCTCATTAACAAGATTTAGGCTTCCTTGAATAATTATTAAACCATGTACAAGAATAATCTTTATTGTACTTGAGATACTTGAATACACTTAGTGTGTGACCCTCTAGGCCTCTTTCCCGTTGACATTACATAGGCTTGCCAAAAGTCCAATATTACTATCTAGAAACGAGTCAAGGCACCCAAGAGAAAGAATATGATGCTGCATTTATGTCTCACCTCATACGAACTCTTACTGTGTAATTTAATCCCTTTGTCTCAATATCTCATCAAGAAGGCTTCATGGCAGTTTCATAAAAATATATGCTTGATCTGTCGTTCTTTGACTACCTGAAATAAACTCGTCATTTACACCATGGCCATGAAATTTAATGCGTCAATTCTATTTCAAAAAAATTGATGAGATATCAACTAACATAAATGGAAGGGGGAAATACTTCATCGACTTATCCATTAACAACGTGTCACTCATGATGCACCCATCATACCCTACTTCCTACCAACTGTCTGTGTGATCGTTTTTTCAGTAAAACTAAGTGAGCGAGTCATGACATGAGTTAATGATAATATTCCAGTCTAAGGTCCATTACACATGCTCGTAGATAGAAATGTCTGATGAAACCAAGACATGTGGAATTTCTATTTGTGGGTCTGTTCTCATAATATCCTTTCTTAGAGATTAGAAAGTGTGAACTCCATGAGAGTGAGTCTTGTATTCTTACGAGTACTCGCACATGATGGTATGTATATTATGTGTCCTATCATAGTATGGAATCCAATCGTAGAACATTATTTAAGTATATTGTTATAGCATTTCAAGGTTCTCATCATAGCGGGGATCTGCCATTAACTTGTCAATGCAACAAATATTCCAGTACATTATCATATTATAGTCATGCAGAACAATGAACAATATATAATAAGTCAACATTCATGTAATAAAAGTACAAAATAGTTGGTTCTCAAGACACCAACCCTTACAAACTCCCAATTGGTCTAGAGCCAACTTCCTATGACTTTTAGTCTGCTAGACCTCACATAATGATCATGTTTCTGCTATGTCATGACTTTAGTCATGGGGTCCTCTATGTTGTCTTCCTTGGAAATATTGCTCACTGCAACTTCTCCTCTCTATGAAAAATCCCTCAAGAGACGATACTTCCGATGTATGTGCATTTTCCTCTGATGCGACCATTACTATTTTGAAAGATCCATCGCTATAGTATTATCACAATAAAGTGTGATGGGATCATTACTGCACGATACTTCATCTAGCTCTTGGATGAAGCTTCGCATCTATACTACTTCTTTAGCTTCCTCATAAGTTGTTATATATTAGGACTCCTTTGTAGAATCTTCCACAACACTTTGTATTGAGCTCTACCAGCTCATTGCACCTCCATTCAAACTGAAGATGTATGTAGTTTCCGACTTCACGTCATCTTGATCAGTATGGAAACTAGCATCTACATGTCATCTGAAGACCAGTTCATTATCTCCTCCATAAACTAGGAAAATATCCTTAGTACGCCTCAGATACTTAAGGATAGTCTTGACTTACATCCAATGGTCGTCTCTTGGATCAACTTGATATCTACCTACCATACATAATTCATAAGCATTATCTAGCCTCGTACATAGCATATCATATATGACTGACCCAATCACTGATGTGTAAGTTATACTTTCCATTCTCTTTCTTTCCTCATATGTCTGAGGAAACATTTTCATTGAAATATGAATGCCTTGTGAATCTGGAAACAATCCCCCCTTGGACTGTTCTATACTGAATCTCTTCGGTATCTTGTCATTGTATGTACTTTGACTCCGTCCTAGCATTCTCTTGGATCTATCACGATGGATCTTGATCCCATGAATATATGCCTCCTCCCCCATGCCTTTCATGGAGAAGAATTTATGAAACCATGCCTTAACTAACTGTAATTCAGTTACTTCATTTCCAATTAGTAATATGGCATCAACATTTACTATTAGGAAAACGACTGCACTTCCACTAATCCTATTGTAAACAGAAGTCTCACATTCATACATAACAAAGCCAAATTCTGTTAAAGCTTCATCAAAACAAATGTTCCATGGAATTGATGCTTTCATTAATCCATAAATGGATTTGTGCAACTTTAATACCATGTTGGAATCCATTGGAGTCAGAAACCCTTAAGGTTGTGTCATGTAGTCATATTCCTAGAGGTTCCTGTTATGGAATATTGTGTTAACATCCATTTTCCATATTTCAAAGTCATGGTATGTGGCAATGGAAAATAGGATTCTAATGCATTTCAGCATTGCAACCGGTGAAAAGGTTTCAACATAGTCAATTCCTTGACGTTGTCTAAAACAATTGGAAACCAGTCGTGCCTTATAGGTACTGACTTGCCCCTCCATGTTCAGTTTCTTCTTGAGTACCCATTTATTACCAATATGCATTACATCAATAGGAGGATCTACCAAAATACAGATTTGGTTTTGGTATAAGGAATACATTTTAGAATTCTTGGCTTCTTGCGATTTAGAAGCTTATGTGCCTTCCACTACATCCTTGTAGGTAAGGGGATCATCTTTGTCAACCAATAATGGGTCACCATCACCGATGACAGGAAAACAATATCATTCTGGTTCTCTCACCTTTCTCATGCTCCTATGCTATTCTTGTGTCTCTGGAGAAGATTTATCTCCCACAGGTTTATGTGGAATCTGTTCTTATACCTACTCTTGTGTATCTTGATCCTCAACTTCATCGAAGTCTATCTCACTCCCACTATCTATTCTGGAGATGTGATCCCTCTCAAGGAATATGGTATGTCTTGCCACTGTAACCATTTTTCTGAGGGGTTGTATAGGTAATGTCCTCTTGTTTCCTTTGGATATCCTATAAAGATACACTTTGTTCCTCGGGGTGTAAGTTTGTTACCTGAAGAGGCCTTAAAAAATGCTTCGCAACCCCACATATGTAAATTCGATAACATGGATTTGCATCCACTCTATAACTCGTATGGAATACCATTTATCGATTTAATTGGTACTTATTTTAGAATATATGTCTCTATTTGTAATTCATATCCCCAAAATAATAATGGAAGATTCTCATGACTCATCATTGATCTCACCATGTCCAATAGGGTGTGGTTCCTCCTTTAACTTACACCATTCCTCTGAGGTGTGTAAGGAGGAGTGTGTTGAGATAGATTACCAAACTCCAGTAAGAAATCAATGAAGTCCTGATTAAGATATTCTCCTCATCTATCTATGTGTAGTTTCTTAATCTTCTTACCATGCTGGTTCTCAACTTCATTAATATATTCTTTGAATCGATCGAAATAATTTGACTTATACCCCATTAAGTAGATATGTCCATATGTACTAAAATCTTCAATAGAAGTCATGAAGTACGAGAACCCTCCCCTGGCTTCAACTAGAAATGGTCCACACAGATTTTTGTGAACTAATTCTAGAATATATTTATCTTTTTCACCTTTCCCACTAAATGGGGCTTTGGTCATTTTGCCTTGTAGACATGCATGAAATACACCAAGTGGTTTTATTTCAAAAGAATCTAAATACACATCTTGATGTATTTTTGAAAAATGTTTCTCATTGACATGACCTAGCTGGAGATTCAATTTTTGGGTGTGGTATGAGTCATGTGAATTTACATTGTCATCAATTGACATTACTTGGTTTCTGTAGTCTAAAACATAAGGGTCATTATATAAATGTGCCCCACCAAAACAAATGCTATATTTATTAAAGTATCAACATCCACTTTCAAACATGAAGATGTATCCATCAGTATTTAATCTAGATACTGAAATATATTTTTTTGTTACAGAAGGCACATAATAACAACCATTTAACACCTAGATCATTCCAATTGGCAACGTGAGGTGGTAGTCCCTGATAGCTACAACAACAAGTCTGGATCCATTGGTTGCTCATACATTTACCTCCACACGATCAATCTTCTTGAATCTACATCGTTATTGTATTTATATACATATGTGAGAACCACAAGCATTATCTAATACTTAATTTTTAGAAATAGATAGATTGTATTTGATGAAAAACACACATGACGCTTCCCCTTGCTTCCTTGGCTGGGTGTATTTTTTCTTCCAGTGGCCCCTCTTACCAGTTGCGAAACAAACTGACTCTTGTTCTTTTGCCTATCCATTTATCTTCCTTTTCTATGAAGGCATTGATGAAGCTTTGGGATTAAAGATCTTCTCCTTCCCTTTCATTTTATTCACCATGATGACAGAAGGCTTTTCACGCATCATATCATTATCCACTTGGCGAATGAGGATAAGAAGATCAGATAGAGACTTTTCAATGTTGTTCATGTTGAAATTTACCACAATGTTGGAGAATCTCTGGGGATGTGATGCAAGAATGAGATTGGTACCTAGTTATTTAGGGAGTTTAAATCCTAGAACCTCCAAGAACTCAATGTATCTAATGATATTGACTACATGTGGCCCGGCTGGGGCACCCTCTCCAGGCTTTCTCTGAAATAGAGACTTGGATATCTCAAACCTTTCATGTCTTGCTCTCTCCTGGTATAGACCACGGCGGTTCTCGAGCATGCTATTGGCATCCATTTCCTCATGATACGTCATGGGCTTAGTTGATATTGATTATAGCATCAAATATTTCACGTCGAGTGAATTGCTCAAATGTTGATCATAGACCAGGAAATCTTCATCACTCGCCCCTAGGGAAGGAGTGTCCGGAAGTAAGGAATCCAGCACGTAAAACATTCTTTCATGGTGTAGGATAACCTGAAGGTGCCTAAACCACTCCTGAATGTTACCGCCAGTGAAGATATTATCTTTATCCATAATTGATCACAGAAAAACTTTTGTTGACAAGTTTTTCATATTGATTCTACAAATTAAAAGAGAAGATTTATCAGTACATTCTTGATTTCATTTTTATGAATTTATTAATTCTCCCACTATTTTATCAAGTCCCAAGGGCCCACACCATTGAATTAGGAATGTCTAGTTTCTTTGAAATTATAGTGGAAAGGATCCATATTCCCCTTTGCATAACCCCAATAAGGGCTGGTCATGCTATTTGAAGGTATTTAGGAAGGCAGGTCTTTACCAACTGTGAGCTTACAGTTCCATGATCTCTTGAGTGGACTCACCAATCCTGAAATCCTGACATTGATTTCCTCAAATCTTGCCTCCAATATTACATATTTTCTAGAAAGGGATACTCCTCTTGATGTAATATGGTTTAGTCTACCTGAAACCTTTCATAAGGGCTTCCTTTATAAAAGTCTGTGTCCCAGAAAGGGTTGGTCAAACACATAGTTTTATTGAGTCTTTCCCATAATAATGTAACGGAATGCTTGTTCTGAATTAATATGGTATTGATGGATTTTAATCTTTTATGAGTAGTTTTTCATTATCACATGCTTGTTAATATTAATTGATGACAGATTAAGTGATTAACCATGTTCTGATAATGTTTATGCATAGTCTGGTTTTATTTTATTCCATCTTTGCATACTTGTTTATTAATTATGTGATCACGAAAAATTATACATAATAAATAAAACATTCAATCATACAGAATTAAAATAAGATGGCATGATAATGAGCTGGTATTGGTCAGCTTATCTAGCGATTTTGATAAGATAACTGTGATGTAGGGAAAACACCTTGAACCTGATGGTTCATGTTTTGTAGTTCCCACCTGTCCACCATTTTATCTTCTTGGGTTGGTTTCATCTCTTCTTCAGATTTAGAACCATCTCCTATGTCTTGGGAGATCCTCTATTACATGGGGTTTACATTAATGAAACCATGGGCATGTAGGCCCTACATATTATGGGAAGAAGGCTCACATGCCAATGAATTTAAAAGAAACAAATCTAAATAAAACCATACACACAAACAAAGGGTCTTTGGTTTATCTCATGATCATCCATAACATGCAACTACATTTAAGCATATTTTGAATTCAAATTATTTTAATCGTTCATTTATTCAAGATAATTTTTACTTGAATTCAATTAATTATGATCTTATAATTAATCAATTCTTTATCATAAATTCCTTCCAAATTTCCTTGAGATTCTTATCAACCATATCCCTTGTAAAGATCTTTGTAATTTTTTAGGAAACCTGGTGAAATTTATGGAAAGTGCACGACGTGTAGTTTATATTTCCATAGCGTGTATTTCTTTTCACCTTTTATCCAAAGTACAGGCCGAGTGCTTTGGTGTGTTTTTTGTAATTTTGAAATTTTGTATTACATGGCATGTATATAAATCATACATGACATGTACTTCCTTGTTATGCAGTAACCAGCCTGGCGATCCCGTGTACGTGGTACATGGCTTCTCCATTTACATGGTTTCACTTAGGCCGAATTGGACTACACGACGTGTTGATCCAAAATACACGCCATGTATTCGTGTTCCCATGTGCCGTTCATTACTGGTAAATGTGGGGTCATAAATTCTTAGGTGTAATCAATTCTCATGGAATATTTTTCCGGACCAGTACTGGTTTATTGATCAAAAGTACAGAGCGTGTAGTTTTCATTACATGCCGTGTATTTCCTTGTGGTACATACAGAAAGAGTGGATCTTCTAGATGAGTTCCTTGTTTTTATTTTTATAAAAAATTAAAATTAAAAGGTTGTTTTTGACATATGAATCAAAAAACTACGAAGGAAGAACATATCTCATTTATTCAGATTGGAGAATGATTTATTTTGAATTGAATCAAATATAAATGCATAAATTATCAAAGAAAATTAAATATCTATAATCAACGTTGTAACCTATCTTTGATACCAATTAAAGGTCCCAGGCACAGCGGAAGGACAGTGGTGGATGTGCCCACATAGTCTTTTGTAACTAACAATGATCAATCTGGGATCAATATGACGATAAATGTCAGTCTCCACAGATCGAATCACAGAAATGGACAATGAAAAGGAATGTCCTGGAAACACAAAGTAGGATCATTAAAGGTTGATTATTATTTATTAAATCAATTGAAAATAAGTACCTTTTGGGTGTTCTTTCTTCACCGATGTTCATGATCACGTTCTTATGTGATTCTTCGTTGCGTCGTAGAATCCATGTGTAGACATCCTCTAGCGGTGATCCACACGTGCACCTCGTATCTCTGGACATCTCCAAAGGAGTCTCCGGGTGCTAGCATGGAGAACCCTGTTCTTGAGTTTTCTGTCATAGATCATATTGATCTGTTGGAAGAGTATCTCTCTCGGTCATGACAACATTCTTGGAGGAAGAGGTTCTTTTGGCCTTGAATGAATTCTCCAAATTTTTTGTTCACAATGATTCTCTTGTGTATGGAAAATTGTTGGGGTTGTGTGGATATTTATAATTGGGTTTGAGGTTGTAGAGTTATGACCATAAATAAAAGCGTTACGTGTTTTATTTATTTCATTAACTCCCTTTTGAAGACCCCATGTCAAGTCATTAATTCCCTGACATGCTCCCACACTGATTATAATAAATATCGTTTAATAAAATGATACTTCGTCAGAATCCCGAATGGAAAAATTACACGGTGTGTATTAATAAATACACAAAATGTACTTTTTTTCATTGAAAACTACATGGTGTTTACATTTAATGTACACGGCGTGTATATCTTTTTTTCATTTATTTATTTCCTTTCAAAAATGAAAACTACACTGTGTGTACATTTAATAATACACAGCATGTACTTGTTTTCAAAATAAAACTACACGTCGTGTTATCATTGATACATGCCATGTACTTGTTTTATTTTATTCTTCCTCTATCATTAAAATGATTTAGGCTTCCTTGAATAATTATTAAACCACGTATGAGAATAATCATTCTTCTACTTGTGATACTTGAATTCACATAGTGTGTGACCCTCTAGGCTTATTTCCCTTTGGCATTAGGTGGGCTTGCCTAAAGTCCAAGATTACTGTCTAAGAACTGGTCAAGGAACCCAAGAGAAAGAAGATGACGCCACATTGACGTATCACCTCATATGAATGCTTATGGTGTAATTTAATCCCTTT
Source organism: Viscum album (assembly GCA_963277665.1). NCBI lineage: Eukaryota > Viridiplantae > Streptophyta > Magnoliopsida > Santalales > Viscaceae > Viscum > Viscum album. The sequence goes on along the minus strand of OY728152.1, from coordinate 1,245,387,846 downwards.
GTCTTAATATCTCATCAAGCAGGTTTCATGGCAGTGTCATAAACCTATATGCTTGATTAGTCATTCTTTGACTACCTGAAACAAACTCATCGTTTACACAATGGCCATGTAATTTAATGCGACAGTTCTATTTCAATCAAAGGGAAGAGATATATACTTCTATAAATGGAAGGGAAAATCCTTCCTCGACTTATCCATTAACAACATGTCACTCGTGACGCACCCAAAGTACCCTACTTCCTGCCAACTGTTTGCAAGATAGTTTTTGTCAGTAAATCTAAGTGCGCGAGTCATGAAATGAGTTAATGATAATCTTCTAGTCTAAAGACCATTACACATGCTTGTAGATAGAAATTTCTAATGACACAAAGACATGCAGAATTGCTACTGGCGGGCCTATTCTCATAATCTCCCATCATGGAGATTACTAAATGATAACTCCATGAGAGAGAGTCTCGTCTTCTTTTGAGTACTCACACATGACAGTCTGTATACTATGTGTCCTATCATAGTATGTCATCCAACCATAGAACATTATTTAAAAACATTGTTATAGTATTTCAAGGTTCCCTTCATAGCGGGGATCTGCCATGACCTTATCAATGCAACAAATATTCCAGGACAATATTATATTTTAGTCATGAAAAACAATGAACAATATATAATAAGTGAACATTCATGTAATCAATGTACAAAATAGTTGGTTCTCAGGACACCAACCCTTACATGCCTAAATTAAATAGCTTGTTTATGCTTGTTTAAACCTCCCAGGGGTTGTGTTTTAATGATTTCTTATTTAGAAAAACATGTTAGTGACATGATAGCTTTATTAGTTAGTTTTGTAGATATACTTCCTCATTAGACTTTGAATATCTTGTTATACCTATATTATTTTGATAACATGGAATGTTAAATGGATGATATGGGTGGGTATACCTATATATAAATGATTAATGACATGGTAAATTGATTGAATGGGAGGGTAGGCCCATATAATTATGATAAATTGTTTTCATGAGTTGGTATACTCAAGGATTGGGCTTTATAAAATGAGTTGGTATAATCAACTAGTTATATATTTTTAACATGAATGATCGAATGCTTGAATGGTTAATTGAATAGTTTTATAGATACCTGGGATTGATCTCCTTGGATCAGAAATGTGATAGTGGAATCCTTAGGTTGATTCTGCCCCTTGGGTCTTGGTTACATGGTATTCATTGGGCCTTGCTACCTCATAGGATCTGATATACTTGGTCTCACGTAGGACTTTATATTTCCTTTCTCTTAGGACACCAAATGGTTATTAAACCTGTTTCCACGGAGGATTCCCATGGGACTCGATGGTATGCCACATACATACTTCTTGGAATCATCTCGCCATGGCCTAGATATTTATTACATGGATTCCTCGGTCTAAGGAAACCTTGGATCAGGACCTTGGGGTCCATAGTTCAGTATTTGTAGTTGTTGGGGGATGCTACTTCAATAAAAAACATGTCTATGGGATACTTGTTCACTTTATACAATGTGTCCGAGGATTGCAGGATATAAATAAATGTAAGGCGTGACCCTATGACATATATAATTCTAATATATTCCCTATTATGAGTAAAATATATTTGGCAGGTATCCTGGAGGAATGTCCAATATTTTCTTTACAGTAGATTTTTATGGGAATATGAACTTACATATTGTTTATTTAAACTTGCTAGGAATATTTTAGAATTGTTGTTAGAACTATATAGAATGGGGTGGTTGACTACTGGGATGTTTATCTCACACACTATTTGGGGCTCCTTGGGGACCCAAACAGATTATATTATTGTAGGTGATGATTGGGGAAAGAACCCAATTATAGGTTGTGGATTTTGGATTGGAGAAGGGGAGCATAGGACCATGTTGAGGCTTGGGATGGTGGGATACATTTTTGGTCTTTTTTACTTTTTGGGGACTTTTACTATATTATATTTATTTATACCTAATTCAGATATTTTCTAGACACATGTACCATCTATATATTTTTGGTATATGATATAATTTTGGATATGAATATATATATTCCACTCTTCTTGTATTACTTTCAGTTGTCTGCTAATTTATCAGCTTCTATTGTTGCATGTTTTTGGCTTCCACTGTGATACTCTGTAAATTAGGGAATAGTAACCCCAATGGCTCACCGAGGCACCAGATGGTAGTCAGAATACTATGACATATGGGAGATGCACATGAGGCCTTGTGACCTAATCAGTCACAGGGTACCGTTTTGATTAGCATCTGGGTTCAGGACGTTACAGTGGGATTATTTTCTTCTTGATTCATTTTGTATATATTGTGTGAACGTGTTTCGAGGGCCGATTCATTGTTTTTTGTATTGCATAATGTATGACCCCTAGATGTATGTTGTGATATTTATTTTGAATCATTTTTTTCATTTAATCAATTCTGATACAAGTAAATTGATTCTTCGTCCTCCATTATTATCTTTTTTACTCCCTGTTTTGATGAATCCTTCTTAGGTTAAGTGAGACCCATATTTTGAGGTTTGTGTTTCCATCACTAGCCTATGTTGGATGAACATCATTTAATATTTTTTAAAAAAAATATACAATTAAATTCCATGATTGATTGATGTATTTGTGTGTGCGAAAAGTGGTTGTAGATAAATTTTAGTTTTCTATATGTTTTTTTAATTTAATGGTGTATTATATGCCTTGAGAAATGGTTTTATAAACTAGTATTCAATGTATGAGTTTAATTTAATGGTTTTATGAAATGGTTCGTTAAATTAGAGAAAACTAGAATCCTTGGTTTTTTAACGGGGAGCTTCAGTAATAGGCATCATGCCTGGATTCTGTTGGGGTCTTAGCCCTGGGATTTCCTCAAAACTCTCAAACTATTGATCAATGGAATTGATAATATATATTTAAAGGGTTAACATTTTGCGGTGTTCCACAAAATCAGTGGGTTGATACATATGTCATAGTAATTATGTGTGCTCTATTATCTATGATGGATGTATAAGTGTCCTAGATATCCTCACCACGTGTAGTCCATAGTCTAATCATATATTTTGTTTAGTAGATTTGGGCTATTATGGATTATTATATTTCTATTGTACATTCAAGGATTTGATTTGATATGAGCCAATTGGTTTCAATATTTTCTTATATATGCTCTGATATAAAATCATAGACTAATTTGAAATTGATCTAATGCATTTATATTGAAAATGATGAAAACGAGAGATTAAATTATTTTTTCCTTTAATTTGGTATAATGTTTTTAAACTACAAATGATTTCGTGATTTCATTATAGTTATGAATTATTGGATTATTTATGGATGGGAATATTAGAGAACACTTTGGTGGGATCCAACATAGCTTTTTATCTAACACCCTTCAAACCCTTCTGGGGGTGCATAACCATTTTTCTTTTGTTCTATGTGTGAAATGGAATAGTGTCATAGTGATGAAAAAATGATGTCAATCTGATATTTTTTGTTCACTGATAGTGATATTTTGGGATATTTCCCATTTTTTGAGATGTAAAATTTCAGATTTGTAGTTTTGGTTTTTTCATCCTTTTTGTTGGAATTTTATCCGGGAGATGGATTTTAAAACATTATAGTTTTATTTCCTCTGTTATTTATTTTATGTTATGAAATATATAAATTCATGTTTTATTTTTTATACCTCTCTTTATTTTGTATATATTTTATAATTTCTAGTTCATATTTGGGGAAATCATTCCCTATATTTCTAATAGATTCTTGGATACATGATTCTAGACAATGGGGACTGGGAACACCCATTGGGTATGCGGAAATTTGGGTTAGGAACATGTTTCATAGGGAATCCGGGTATGGTTAATCACAATTTAGTATCATAGGGATATTTTTCAACATGATTCCACTTCATGAGAGTTTTAGAATAATTGGGATATTATACTTAGGTTCTGAGAGGTATATTTTGATTATATCCTAGAAAATAGTTGATATAGAGAGACTCATGTTACCATTGGATGTCATGATGTTTGTATCGAATTTTGAGTACAATAATTTAATATTACATTATACTGATGGGTTTAATATAAGAAATATGTTTTTTTGGTTTCCTAATCATTCATTAACATTTTATGTGTAGAAAATTTCATCTATTGTTAGATTTATGTGTACCTAATGAATGTTTATATGAATATTTTCTAGGGAATCCACCCTTATATGAATATTTTATAGAGGATACTATAAGAGAAATTGGTTTCATCATCTATCATTTAAAACATCTTTATAATTCAGTCTATATGAAATATCCCTATTTGGAGGAGATATAGATCTATCCTGGGATTTATTTCCCGATATGACATCATCTATTAATGTTATGGATAAACATAATTATGTAGGGGATTGTATTTTAAAGATAAAATTGATGTATGACTTCACAGAAACAACATATTGTACAATGTTGAAGAGCACGATGACCGATATGAGGGTCCCAACATGAAATAGTGGGACTCCATGGTATAAAAGGATATGTATGGGGGCTTGGATGTGAATGGTTTCATGTCCCTCTTCATCCATCAGTTTTTTAAGAGTCACTTATGAACGAGATGTATCTAGGGTACATATATATTATGTAGAGATTCCATTCTATGCTGAAATATTCCAATATGTTTGTAGATTTGAATCAATTTTTAGTAGTGATTTTATATAAATACAATATGAATGTTTGAAAGTGCCTATAGAGTTTTTGACAAGATATCAGTTAACAATTTTTCATAATGAAGCATTTGAAAAATATTGAGATATAAGGCATGTTTGTGATGGAAGATATGAATATAGAAGGACTGATTTGTTACTATACCCTTTCTCATTGACCTAGGTTGTGCTTCAGTGGAATGCTATAGAAATGGATAATGTGGGAATACCATCGGAAGAGTGGTGGAGGTGGTTCTTATTATAAGTCCTCATCAGAACATCCAGTTACTAATAAACATGTTCTAATGACTTAGTATCAATGTGGTAAATAAGGCCACACAAATAGTTCATGTTATATTCCCTTTATTATGAGTAGTTCCTATAAAAATTATTTTTGTTTTTATTATTTACATTAATCTATTTCTACTCATCAATATGTAAAATGATCATCGGCTCTAAAGGATACTATTATAGTGCCATATGATTCAATTATATTTGGTCAGTTCCTATAGTCCTTGGTAGTGGAACACCTTCACACATTAGAGGAGTTTATGGTGGTGGTAGATACAGACCCATTGTTAGTGACATGTACTATCAATATTTCATATTTTGTAGAAATTATTATTTTTTATAATGGTGTATCCCACTCATTTATATATGGAATATTTTTTAGTATGAATAATCATCATATTCTCCTCATTCCATGTTTTATATAGTCAACACCCCATCTTTGGAATATGAATTAGTGAAGGATCTCTTTTCTTTCATTTCCGCTATTGATAGCTAATGCATTGTTAGTTTGGGTTTTTATCATTCTCGAAGTGGATCTATTTGACTTCATCATTATGGTGGATTGTCATGTTTCTCATCATGATGATGTTTATTTTATTCATCAATGTGTATTGTTTTATTCCACCAATTAGAGATTATTCCTATTTCATGGAGAGCGGGATTTGAGGACTGGTCATGTTGGATCTTCTATATCAGAACTCAATATTTATTTTCTGCTGCGGTAGTCAAGACTAAAGAAATTTCTCTTATTGGTGTTACTCCTTCTATTTTTTGGGAGATTCTAAATATTTTTAGATATGATTTCTATGAAATTAATCTAGATATATAGGTATATTTCATCAATGACATTGTTCCATGTAGTAGTCAATATTTCATGCCATTATATTATATTGAAATATAAAATCTAGAATAACTATAGATTCAGCTGTATAACCAAATGAAAAAAATGTTCATCACACACTAGTAATTCCATAAATGAATCCACACTTCATATATCAATAAAAGAAGATATTTCATGATAATAGAGTGTGGACTCTTAGAATATAATCCAGCTCATAGTAAAGAATAACAATCCCTAGATTCATGTGGCTGAATTTCTTTTATCAGTTAATGGGGAATTTTTGTTTTCAAAGATCATTTTTTGGTCTGGTAATCATCATCATGGAGTATGAGTGTATGAAATAACATTGTTTAAATCAATATTAGTTATGTAAATTATGAATATCATGTGATTTTAGTGGGTATGACATATTATAAAATTGTTTTTATGGATTTAAAGAAAAAAATATTCAATAAATATCACTAAACATTTTTTTAGTCTTCGTGAATGATATTTTGGATTATTTGAGATCATTGAAAGGGAAAAAGAACCATCTCATTTTAGTTCACGAAATCTTGAGAATTCACAATTTGTAGATAAGTATTGGAATATGTAGTTTTTGGATTCAGAAAGATAATATGATATGTCTCATGATATTTTAGAAGTGTTTCTAATTTAATCCTAATAAGGGGATTTCATTTTTTATTTGGAATCATGTATAATGTATTTGTCATTTATAAAATTTTTAGACTTTCCAGATAGTATATATTATTCAAAATGAGTTCTAAAAGTCAGTGTCACCTTTTATGTTTCATACCATTTTGGGGGAGAAATTTATATGTGATGTAATGTGGACATATTATTTGAAGTGAAAAAACATTTATTGTATGGTCTAATTCAAGTCTTACCTCATCCTGATATGGGGTTTGTAGTATTCTATGATTCTTTGAACACTATATTATTTTTTCGTTTCATGAAAGATGATTATTTTGTAGTTTAAGGATCCATTTATCAAAAAAAAACACAAGATGAATTACCCATTAATGATTTATAGCTTGTTGTTGTTATGCGTTCAATATTGTTCTATGAGAACTATCATATTGGTGAAGGTTCATAGTATTGTTATACCATAAGACACTGTGAAATATATTCTCTCATAATTAATTCATTTCATTGTTTTGATAATGGGTGGAAAACCATCCTATGTTTGACATAGACACCATATACACAACAGGGAGGGGAAATGTGATTTCCGAAAAACTATCCATGAATGTGATATCAAGGTCTGTTTTGGAATCAATGTAATAGTGGAACCTTATGTGGGTTTTTTCATAGTTATATATAGATTGTAGGGATTTTTTAATCTATGTTTATGTCCATTTTTATGGACCGTCACATCTCATTGAGTTAATTATTTTGGGTCACCTAAATTTATTTGAGACAAAATGAAATTAGGAAACCTTATATAGTGGGGATTTCATTTTTTATTACTCTCGCTAATCAGATGGTATTCAATGTTATAGTGATAAAATTTTTGTCCCAAAAAAATGAAATGACTAGTTTTTTAAAATATTTCATCACTATACACTCATCAAGGATCGTCAATGATATATTATGATATGAGATGCTGATTGAAGTTGATGGTTTGGATGAATGAAAATGTATACTATGAGTCCCATTGTTACACCTTCAAATAGATAAAGACAGAAAGTCTAAGGACTCCTATTTTTCTACATCCATTTCAATTGATCTGTTACAAAATGGAAAATTTATTTATGGTTTTTTTGACGTGTAACAATGTAAATAACAAGGGAGGGAGATTATTTTAGTATTCATAGATCAAATAAAAATTCTTTCACAAATAATTTTGGTTGAAGACACCATAAATGTTAAGGATTTTATCAATATGTGCATGAAGTTATAAGGATACATGGTGTTCCATTTACATTTTGATCATACATGGATATTAGAATCACATTTAGGATTTGGATGTGTCTCTTTGAAGTGATTTGAATTCATGTTATATTTGGTACAACTAATCATCCATAGAGAAAACTGTCAGGAAGAGTGTGCCATTCATATCATGGTGTATATTCTCCTCTCACATGTCCTAAATTTTGCTGGATCATGTAATTCACATAGGGGAATAGTAGTGATTATTATAATAAATGTTATTAATCATAAATCATAATGGATCCTTTATAGTCCCTATATATTATCTCATATAGGTCACCTCTATATGAGGAATAGGTGGAAACAACCTCTTGGGTGAGATAGTGTTTGGTTTAGTAGATGATTATGAGGATTCAATATTTACATCAGATTTGGGTTATAGTGTATGGTCGATTGAAATATTATGTTGATATACAGTTTCAACCTTTTTATTATTCCAAAGGTGACCAGGTTTTTGAGAATTTGTATCCCTGGTTGGGTTACCTTCATCTTCTATATCATTTAATGTTTTCTTAGAAATATAATGGACTATTTGAGGTCATTGATCGATTTAAGAAACGTTATTATTAGTTTTAATTATAGGTTCAGTTGATAAGAATCAATGTTGTATTCTAAATACCACAACATATTAAATATCATACTTATCCCTATCAATAATTTAATTGGGATGATATCATGTTATATCCATATATTTTATTTTGTGAAGATGAATGTATATATTATTTATTCCCACTTCAAATTCAAGTGAAGAATTTTGATCCCATTTGTCAGACTATTATAGGGACATATGTTTGATTCTCACATGTCATGGTAGAAAAAACCTTTGATGGTTGAGATATGGTCTCAACTCCTTATGATACTTCATTATTCAACAAGAATTCCTAGGGAAAAAATTCCTTACAGTGTTGAATTTGTAACACCAGGTTATCTGATTATTGGAAATTCACATATATTTTTATTTTTTCACATTAATTTGGTGAATCATGGGACACCTAATAATGGTATTAATATTATTTGTAAAATGAAGTAATGTTCTTGGATGTATTTTTTTAAATTAATAGAGTCAACATATTAATGTATAATGGATTTTTATGGATTTCTTTGAGTATAAATAATGTCAATGGTTTTTTTGTATTCAATTGAAAAATTGAATTTTTGACGTTCACAGGAGAAATAAACATTGTGTAACGGGATTATGTTCCATGTAATTACTGAAAATATGATACCATGAACAATGTAATGAGTGTTAAAGGTAACATTATTTGTATGTATAACAAACAATTTATCATTAATGTTCAATTTTTAATGGAAATGGGTTATTCGGTGAATGTGTACATCATGGATTGCACGATGTGTAATGGGATAACACTCCATGAAATCTCACACATATTTTATTTTTTTTATACAAGACTGATTCATATTTCATTATTACTTTTCCCCTACCCCTTTTGACCATGATATCAACCATATAATTTTTGGGAACACCCATTAATTTTGGATCGATTTATTCTTCATTGGGAATGCCTAGTAAGTTATATTTTAATCACACTATTTAACTAATTATTCATTCATAAATGATTCACTTAATCACTGTAGATTCATTTAATTTAAAAATAGGATCATTTTGATCAATGGTTTTGTTTTTTCCTGATTCATTCTAGATTTATTTTTTGTTCTTGTTTTGAGGATGAATCCTTTAGTGTTTACGGTGTAGAGATTGTAAAATTTTTATCTATACTATTATATTTCTTATTAAGTAACTCTTTTGTTCAATTGAATCAATTATGAGTTTTTTATATTGATATAGGGCCTCCATTATCATCTCATTGTTATATTTTTTTATCGAATCCCATTATAGGCATGTGATGGAAAATTATTGAGGTTTGTAGTCCCATATCAGGCCTATGTTTTGTTGAGCACAATTTAATTTCATTAAAAAAATTATAATAAATTTTCATCAAGGGTTGGTGGGTTTTTTTTGAGTGGAAATGGGTTTTTGATTAATTATGGGGTTCCTTAGTCATGGTGAATTTAAAGTGTTTTTTAGTTATGAAATGTTTTTCTAAAATTATTTTCATAGAATATTTTAAATAAAAAAGTCTGAAGAATTTTTTTTGGTAAAACAAATAACACATTAAGACTAGGTTACATAGATGTCTATTTTAGTATGTTTCCTCACTCATTGTCACTTTATGGGGGTTCTCTCATGAGGCATTCCCTTACTCCCATGTTATATTTTTCAAGAGACATGATATACATTATTTGGACGGTTCATATTATAGGTTATTCCTATGATACATAATCATTATAAACATATACAAAGGCTTGATCAAATATTGAGAATAAATTTTAGTGGTTTGAGTATCATAGTTATCCTGGATTAGTATGATCATTTTTGTGATGTTAGCTACGATTTGGATGATTTAGGGTATTTGTTGTTGTATCATGTCGGTTGTAATACAATGGATTTGATATGATATGTGACACATTATTTTGTTATTCAGATAAATATTATTTGATATATGGATATGAAATTATTTAAAACGTATTTATAATCATAATACAAAAAATATAAAACATGTAAAAAATTGGTAAAATATATTTTTTCGCAATAATTTGATATAAAAATATTAAACTACATATCAAAATTTTTTATTAATTGACGTTGAGAATGATTTAATTTTTTATGTAGACATATTATGGAACACATGGGTGGGGTTATACTGAGTTTGTTAGTTCACATCCTATGAACACCATTAGTAGGGCATACACCTTTTTATTTATTTTGATGCTGGGAATGGTAAGGGGTAGTAGTGACACTACATGGATTTCTAATTGGTGGGTTTTAGTAGTTATTGGTGAGATGGTGGGATTTCTTCCACACTATCACAAGGAAACCGTTGGAATAACTATTTATGTTTTTTCAATTATTGTAGTGGGACTTGCCTTTTGGAGATTATTTTCGACATTTATAGTTGTATCAATTTTTGAATCTATTCAATTATTAAATGTATATTTTCATATTTCCATTGATTATCACCCTCTATATATTATTTATATATTCCATGTTGTCTAATTTAGGATTTGTTAAATCATTTCACATCATTGTTGTTCTTCCCCATGTATTTGACGAAAACGTATTGGGATCGGTAATTTCCATTAGCTATGTGGAATTTATAGAAGGGTATAGGTTTGAGAGGGAATCTATGACATGTTCATCACATGAAAACATTAATGATATGAGGGATCAATCATTGAAGTGTCTAATCATTGTGATTTTCATATATATACAGTCAAATGAGATAATCATAAATGTTTTATACAAATATATATATATATATATATTGAATATGATTATTACTAATGAAAAATGAAACAATAAGTATTGATACATGTCATACATATGAGATAATATTAAAAAATGTAATAATTACCAAAATCATGTTTTAGGGTTGTATGATCATATCGATCCAGTAATCTGTAACCAATGTTAATTGTGGATATTATTTTACAGGTATGAGGTCTACATTTTGTGTCGATATACATCACAATGATGTAAACATATATTTTAAAATGTTTTAAATGTTATTTTAAATAATATATTGTCAGAATAATTCATTTTACTTTGATTTAGTTTATATTTGGATGGTATGATAAAATATTGATATATTCAATTGTTGTAACTTTATTTTGATATCAATATGTTGTAATTTTAATGAATTTTAACCGATTCAATTGAATTCTAGATCATTGAATTGTGATTTCATGTTGTCTAATCCCCTACAAAAATCTATAGTTGATACCCGATACCCTATGGGATTAAATTGAATTCCAATTTTTTTTCTAATGGTAATGTTTGACCTAGATGTCCCCTAGGTACTCTATGGTAATCCACAGTGAGTTTTTTTCCATTTTTATGATATTTTTCCATCTTTTTTATATTAGTTTTAAATACATGTTATTTTATAACGTCCACTATTACCATATTTACTCTAAATAATAGAAAACTATAATCTATCCCACATTTTTTTCCAACACCTCAACATATTTGATGGATCCTATGGATATTTCATTCAATAAAAATCACTTCAATGAAATTATGTCAACCATATCATGAGTTCTATAAGCCAATGACTACTCTATGAAATCTATGTTTTTTAGAGTATAACTACAATTAATTGAATACATATATGGATTATTATTCCATCATAGGTATTATTATAATCCATTTTCAATAACTACATGATATACATAATGATTCATCTAAATTTTTAACATCGCAAAACAATAAGTAGAAAAATTTATATTAACATTGGACTACAAAAAAATACATATTAGTATGAAATATTACACATATGGATTTAATATATATATATATATATATATTTCTTATTTTTACAACCACATTAAAACCATTTATGGAGATTAAACAAGATAACATCTGCTTGGGTGGGAATCAAAAAATATGGAACATTCTTGGAGCAGAGTAAGACCACCGACCTCCTCTAGTAGAATGATCCCTTTTTTGTGGATATAATATTTATTACATAAATCACATGATCCATATCCAAATTAAATACAATAATTATGAGTAATTATAATTACATAAAATGTATTATAACATTGGAAACATGTCCATAAATTTTCCATAAACGGTAGTAACCAAAAATACATTATTGAGAACAACCATTGATATCTCGACTGAATAGTAATATAAATAAAGTATTCATGGTGAAGAACACCATTTTGAATATATATATATATATATATATATATATATATTATTATTATTAAATGGTTTATCATTATAATTTTTTTAAATGTATGTCAATAATAAGGATATTCCATTAATTTTTCTAATTATTGGTTATACCCAAAGAAAAAGTCTAGCGTATATCTCTACTCTATCCATTTATCATTACATTGGAATCTATGATGATAAATTGTGACTATATTTTATCGAAAGAAAATTTAGTATCTATATAAAGCATAAATATGTACATATATGTTCCTAGACATATAAATAGATTTGTAAAAAATTAGATACTAGTTACCAATCATGTTTATATGAATTAATCTAAACAATTTAAGGAAACATACATCTCACTATAGGAAAAAAATGGAATTGTTATATTTTTTCATGGAATTTCTAACACATTAAAAATTAAGGTAATTAAATCAAATCCATTTTAAAATATATTCGATTACTATAATATGAATTCCATCATGCAGATTAAATAATGACAATATATGAAAAATACACACACAGATAGTCTGGAATACGTTTATTAAAATTTTAATTAAACGGAATTCTTAAAACAACCTCATTGTTATATTAATAATTTTTATTGATAAATATATTATATAATATTTAAAAAAAGCCAACTAGTGTCCATTTTCAAATAATAAAAAAATAATATTCACTTATGATGAGTTATATAACTTGGATAATGAATAGTATAAATAATATACATCTATATACATGATTAGGATACAAAAAGTAATAATAGTCTAAAAGAATAGAATTTTCAATGTATAAAAATAATAAATATATATGATAACACAAAAAAATGTAATAATTCTCATAAAACACATAAATAATCCTTTCAAATTTGAATGGTAAAATATTGGATGACCTAACTGAACAACCTATATATTGTAATGAAATATGAAATTTTAGAGCATTGAGTTTAATATTTTTTTTCTAGAGTGAACATGACCAAACTATTGTCTCAAAAAGAATCATAATTTTTTAGATCTCATAATGAAATGAATAATGTATAGAGTACATTGAATCTAAAATAGGGTTTTAAACCATTTGATGCATATGGTAAATATTAAATAGTGTAAATTAATTTTAAATTTACCAATGGAAAGATGAATTTATATAAAAAATTAATGATAAATATAATAAATTTTATACCATGAAAATTTTCTGGATGACATCAACATTTATATTTCGGTATATTAAAACACCATTATAATCTTCGTGATGAATTAATTAGTCTAACCCCATTAGAATATAAATAAAATAATATCTGAATCAAAATAAAAAATAAATAGCTAAGTGTCATATATTAATTTTTTATCATTTATGATTATGTGGAAACAAACAATGGCTTTTGTCGATTATATTAAATACTCATGAAAGATAAAAAATATTGAATTTATATAATCCAACCAATACGTATTATGGTTATCTAGAAATTTTATACTAAAAAATTTATGTAACATCAACTATCACTATTAACCTATTAAATATAACCATTATAGACCATGAACAGTTTCAAATTATGGGACCACCCCTTTTCAATTATAGTAAATTTAATCAATCCATGAAGACTAGATTAAAAACATCATATCATTGTTATGAAAATATTTTTAAAATTACATAATTTCATAAAATTATAAATACTGATAACCATTTACAAATTATGGGATAAATATATCCATTCATGAGAAGGAACATCCCAATAAACTCATACTGAGTATAAAAAACATACCAACTCAAATAAATGTATTTAAAAATTTATAATTATAACTAGTAGACAAAAAATATATTTTACTTTATTTATAACCCATTGATACAAAAAATTAAACCCAAACATATAATTTCTATAGAATATCATTATAAAATAAATTAAATTAACCATAAATAACCAATTTAATATAACACATATATTCCCATAAAACATCAAGAAATACAATGTTGTATCTATACTAAAAACTATTATAGCTAGTTCAATTCATCCCAATATCAATTTCAATTAAAATATTGTTAAATGGATGGAAATAATTTTTTAGAAGATTCCTTGATGTTAGGGGGAAGAACAAACTATTTTGTGTGTAAATTGAAAAAAAATATTAATTAATTTATTATAAAATACACATCCATTGTTGAGGAATTTAATTGAATAAAATTCATATAAAAGATAATGAGAGGAATAAATAATTCAATCAATTTATTTGTAAACAATTATTTGTAACATAATGAATAAAAGGAATGAAGGGTGGGATGAAAGGAAGTCAAGTTATTTTTGTTTTATTCTACCATCAATGGGAATATGTTTAATTTAAATGTAAAATATTATTTGATATTATGTGGTGATGAATAAAAAAAGTTAATATATCATCCTGAATAAAATGAAAAGTATCCTACCAAGCACATTGTTATGTCACACTAGATTACCAATCACCCTACATGGGAAACAAAGGATCTTCTTCGTAAATCAATTAATGAATTTCAATTATAGGTGGTACACCATATTACACACAACAAATCTGTAAAAAATATCCCCATAACAATATATAATCAAAAAAATTAAATTTTTTACTAAAAAAATATAATTATAATATAATAATTAATAAAAATGTATTCTTAAATTTAATCTCTAAATTAAATCAATATCATGCTCTATCAATTGAAATTTCACATGGAATAAACTAAATCATTATATTTTGTATAGGGGTCATTAATCAATTTTCTCGAAAATGGTATGTTATCTGATGGTATATATTCTAAATATAATTTATTAGGTAAAATATATAATATGTGTTATTTTTTATGTCATTTTATTTTTCATTGAAACTCATTATATTTTAACATATTATAAGACCATAATTTTTGTTAATAACAAATTTTTTTGTTATGAAATTTTACTGGGCTAATCAAATCTATATAATGTGTTATTTATATATTTAATTCCATAATTCTTTTTATTAAAGTTATATAATATATACATTCATTTAGGGGTTTAGATGCAATGAATAATAATTATTGGGAACTAAAATAGATTTATATTAACAATGATAAATTTGGTGATAAATATATATTCTGACATATGTTTGGTGGTGGGTTAAAAATATAATGACTTTGTTACTAAGTGGTATAAAAAAATAGTACCATCTATTGACAATAAATAGGAAATTATGCAAAAGAAAAATTATATGGGGTTTGGATATGATATCAATATTTAATGAGATAAATATTTTCTATGAACCACAAAAAATTAGTTTATGATACTATTCATATTTGTTATAAATTTATTATTTATGAGATGTTGGTTTTATTAATTTATTTGATAATATTTATTGGTTTTATGAATCAAGGGTTCTGATCAAATGATGGTCACCATTGTATAAATAATTATAATAGAATGATTATGGTTCAAAATTATGTTTTTTAGGATGAAATGGTAAGAAGGTAATTATATAAGTCCTATGGTTGTAGAATTGATGAAAAACATGAATGCGTGGATAAAACTCTATATCAAGACTCAATAGTTTTTCTTATTGACGGGTTTCCCATTATTACAAATAAAATTATTCCTTCAAACAGATCACCAGGTTTTACTCGGACCATTATAGATTGGATAAGATAACATTAAAATATTACTATTCTATAATAAATGTATCACATAGACATTGGAATCAAGGGTATGAATAATATTTAATAAATTATGAAAATATATCATTTACACATATATATAATATTAAATCCTTTTTCAATAATTAATTATAAAATTATTTAAAATCTAATTGAAAATATGGGAAATCTTTTTCTGGAAAATTATTTTTTTGAAAAAACAAGTTTTCAAATAATATATTCATCAAACCACCATTGGTGAAATAATATAATGAAAATTATATTTTATATATTCATTAACACATTTAAAATTCTTATTATTTATTTTCTATACATCATATATGAATAAATAAATATTTCACATAATAATTTATTTACTCTATAAATAATTTTAGTCACTTTTTATTCCCTAATTAAAATTTATATATTTTACAAATTTATAATATTTATTTTTAAAAGTAAATTATATTTTTTTAATATTTATTTCAATATTAACTTAAAGTTAATTATTTCTAATTTTCTAGAAATATAATGATTTCCATGAATAGTGACATGTATTAGTTTATATTTTGAAATGAATTTTATTTTAATACATTTGAACAACAATATTCTTGTAGATAAATTTAAATGTAATTAATGTTAATTCATATAACTATTACCTAATTTTTTTCAATTTAAAATATTATAAATTTTGTTTTGATAATAAAAATTTAATGATTTTGAGTAATTTCACATTGGAAAACCACATTCTCATCATGTTAGAGGATTTAAATTTCGATCAAAATTTCTCAAATTTCTGAAAGAAATTTGAAAAAATTATTTATATAAAAAAAATAATAATTAATATTTTATAACATTTTCAAAATAATTTTTTTAACATACATAATGATAAAAAAAATATTTAATGGCATTATTGATAAAATGTCTTCATTAGGGGTTAACTATATAAATAGTTGATAAAAACGACACATAACTATTCCAAAAAAGCATTAAATTTAAATATTCCAAACTATTCTCATATATTTTCTACAATTTCCTTTGTTTTTTCTTTGTGTCATGTAAAAAATATGAATATGTAGTTTTCATCTCAAATATTTCAATTGTGCAACTCAACACACTTATAAATGGATGAACCCTATCCTCTCATCATCATAAATTAAAACCCATACGATCAGTGAATAATAACATAAATAGATTACTCAATTCTATTATCACAAATAGGAATAATTATTTTGGTCTAAAATCCATCATTGTATGAATTTTGGTGAAAACCAAAGGATGTTTATTTTTAAAAAGTTAAAATTTCACTAAATGAGTGATCTATATTATTTATTTTAGCACCTAATTAATTTTTTAAAAAAATTAAGAAAAAAATTATCATTAAAACAATGAGTTTATTTTTTGTAATTTTCATGACCAAAAATTCCTTCTTCCTATATCAAAGGGTTTATGAATTCATCATTCATGTGTATAGTGGTTAAAACACTTGAAAATGTATTTTATTCGTTATCTATTAGAACATCTCATAGATGGATTAAAAAATGGATTAAAAATTTATCTATTAAATATATGATATTATTATTCTTATTAAATTATTATATCACATATTCCATATTACATTTCCATATAAGGGATTATTATAATGAAATGTGTGATTGTGGAACACTACCACCTCACAAATGTTTGTGATTTTTTTGACACATTTCATGGACGTTTATAAAGAATTTATTTACAAAAGTATGTGATAAAAATTTCTAAACATTATTATATAATGATAATATATTATTTAGATTTATTTTATTTTACTCATTAAGGAAATTGAATCAACATTCATGCTTTTGTACATCATACTATCTCCATGAACTATGAATTTAAATTCCAATAACTATCTTTTATGGATTAATATAAATATAAATACATATTATATATGATATTTATATAATATTTAAAATTATATATATTATATAACCATGTTTATCTATTATTAAAATTATAATTAAATCAAAATATGCATGAATATTTCATTATCGTTACCCAAAGAATTAATTTAAAATGCAATTTGTTAATAAATGGGTTTTAATAAGGAACACATAAATCATATATGGTGTGATATATATAATTATGACAATGTAATAGATATATAATAAACAAATACTTATATATAGGTGTTTAAAATTTCTATAATGAAATTTTAGACTTATGGTAAGGGATTTATATCTACCTTTTTTTCTTCTATGAGATACATTTCATATTCCACGCCTAATTTTTATGTTGTGTATATAAAGGACATGAATGTATTTTGTAATTATTATAATGAAAAAAATTATTTTAATTGCAAATTTTTTATATTTATTTTTTATATTTTAATGTTTTAATGTTTTTAAAGTGGTATGGGTTGTTTTCTCAATTTATTCTACTTTGTGACATATGTTATAGTAACGACCCTAACATTTATTAATGAAAATCCTCTACATCTAATTAAATGTCTTATTATGTAATATCGTAATATAACAAATGACCTTCTTTGGATTTATGTTTACTGATTTTAATATGCCATCTGGAATTGTAACCATTGCTAATATTTCCATTGAATAGTGATCACACGATTTGTATAAATATAGGGCTATAACAAATCCAATTTAGTCATATTAAAGAAGTGATGGCCTCTTCTAGTAGAATTTCCCCATACGAAGCCCATTTTTATGATATCATAAAGGAGGTGCTTGATTGGGATTTCCTCTTGACCAAGCCCAAGCTGCAATTCCAAATGTTATGTTCGAACGGAACCGCCTACGGGAGATGTGGTAGTTGATAGAAATTAACACCAGAGCGATGTTATCTGAGCCACCCCATGAGTTTTTCACCATCGCAATCCTTACCATTCGGCCTTATGAATGTTTTATAAGGGGTCATGTAACAAGAACATAGTACTATGATTATGAGAAATATTTTTTTATATAACAAAGAAAATATATTCTTTTGATTATTGCTACATTGTTAATAGGTTTTAAAGAAAAAATTGTATTTTTATTTAATATAAAAATGGGGAATATATTGTGGTAAATTAATGGATTTTTGAATTACATAATATTATAATAATATATTATTACTAAATTATTTCATATTAAGTATAAATTATCATATAATTTTTATTAATACAATTGTAATTTTCAATCTTGTTTTAAATTTGTTTTGGTCAAAATCCATGAATTTTCAATAAAAATCGGTTTTTATTTTAAATGTGAAAAATAAAGAATTTATAAAATTATTTGGATAAAATTAATATTATTTTTGGAATCCGTAGGTAAAATTTATCAAATGGTGATTTTTATAATTTTCTAAGACAGTCGAATTTTTGGTTAAAAATTGAATATCATTTAAATATATACTGTGTTTTATGACATCATAATGATCCAATAGTGATGTAATAAAATACTATAAACATTATTTTCGGACAATATATATTTAACCATTAAAATAATGTGATTTAGTATTGTTTTATTTAATTTACAATGTTTTAGTTGACCCTTGAACACTTTTAAAACATTTTATCTTTTTAAATTGTTTTCCTTGAATCACCTCCACATAAAGAACCCTATTATTTTATGAAGCCATGCCATTTGAAAAATAAAATAATTTCTTACACACCCCTTTGGTAAAAAACACTGGCAAAAACCTTGGGTTGGTTTGTGGTTTGGATTAGTTTAATGTGTTGTGACCCAAACCAAAATAATAATGAATTCTCTCTCCTTTCCTATATAATCCAACCCCAGATCCCACTTCCTCTTCTATGAAAATATTTTTAGTTCGTCCAAGACCAGAACTCCTCTTTCTAGAATCCCCCAATGTGACTCAAGCTCTGAGGAATCATCTCTCAAGCCTCTTTCAAGCATTTGGGATCACACTTTATATTAAGGGACTCCTTCACTTCTCATTTTATCCATGTTTCAAAATATTGGAATTCCCTTTTATTTCCAATTATAAAAGTTTGGTTATAAATTTTCACCTCCACCATAGTTCCATATTTATGATTGATTTTGAGATATTCATTTCTCTATCATTAATGCATCCCTTGTACACCTATTACCGTGCCAAAATTCCGTATTGAATTTCTCTCCCCCACTTTAATTCAAGAAAATCATATATATTATGAATCCAAATTCCTTTACATATATAGGGAAATGTATCTATATGACCCCCTTACATTCAATTTCATGTACATATGACGATACAACCATTTATCTCTCATAAACTATTTGTATGAATTCTTCTGTCACACTGTTATGCTGCCGAAATTCTACAACATTATTCTATGCCAAGTCATTGTGTAGTGAATACCATTCCCATTTATTTATCAAGGGTATTCACCTTTGTGCACATTTACTAATTTATTATAGAGTATTATGTATTAATTCCACATTCTTTTATCATGGAATAAATTATTATGTAATATAAATCCATTTTATATGATCCATGTGGTGCATTTCTTCTTGAATTTAAATGTTTATAAAGGTTGCGCCCTAATAGCACTCCAATGCATTGGGTAAAGATTAGTATCATGATATGTCAAGTGAAATGTGGACTTACTCATACTAAATCAAGTGCAATAAGGATTTAATCATGCTATTTCAAGTGAAATGAGAGTTTACTCATTCTCTATGTGCAATGAGACTTGGGACATTCAAATTACATGATAAGTGTTGTTACCAAATTTCCATGTTATGACAATGATGGTATATCAAACCATTATGTTAATATTTCTCTTGCGCATTATTTATATTCATGATTCCTAACATGTTTTTTAATATTCATGTTATACAATTTTTACTCCCTTACTGTGCTTTATAGCTCACCCTTTTCCTAGGCATGTCCTCAGGTAATCCCATGCAATGCTAAGTATGAGGGAATGTAGTGGTCATGTAAATAAATTCTTTAATAATATTATTCATTCTATGTTTCAAGTTGTTATATAATGTTCCTAATCCCCAAAGACACTATATCTATTGGTCATCCATGTTGTATAACGTGAAGATTTTATGTAATAATTCATGTTTATGATTGTAATAAAAAGTAGGGTTGTTATAGTTGTTATCAAAGGACATGATTAGTTATTTTTTGGTTTAGGATTCGAAAAAACTAGTAAATGAATTAGGTATTATTATAAGTATAATAAATACATCCCTATGTTTTAGTGAGTAATGAGTATGTGGTTTAATATGAAAATACATCCCTTTCTGGATACGAGCAAGTAGAGGTGGCTCTGGCACAAATATATGTAGGAGTGAAAACTCAGACAAGGAGTTTCAGGCTTAACCAAGGGTATCCTAGTACACGACAATGGGCCTTGAAACAATCTTGGTTAAGAAACTCAAGAATGATATGAATTGGTAAATTCACAGGCATATATTGATCCATTATTAAGGGAATTAAAAAAGTGCCACTAAAAATATATGTCAGAATTAGATAATGGATAACATAGATTAAAGCCTATAGATTCATGAATTAATGAAATAAATTTTATTTATAAGTCATTCATTTTTACATGGATTGCCCATTATTTTTTACCCCTAACATTTTATTCATTATAAAATATTATTTTATAAGACTTCGTGTAGTTTAATATCCCATTTTTATCATGTCTTTAGGGTAACTCAAAATTTGATATGTTTTGTCAGCAGGATAAATGATAGGTTTGATATGGAAGAGGATGAACCACATACAACACTCTTTTCCCTTCCCAGGGACTTACTAGATATAATTATTACAATGTCAAACTCTCATACAATCTAAACCTTTTCAAATGTAATAGTTTATTACAAGATTCTCTATAATATATCAAACTCTTCATCCATACCAATGAATCATCAGGGATCGTAGATCACCTATGATCAAATATTATGCTCCCAACTCTCCCACATATCATGATGATGTAGGTACCATCATGATATTTTCAAATATTTCACCCTATCTAGAGAGTATGATGCAATATTTTATTTTAGAATATCTACTAAAGAGGGAGACTCGCAGGAATCCTATATATATATATATATATATTATTGTCTTACAGTCTTTTTTGAAATGTAGACAACAAATTAGAAGAACGTCGTTTCAAAAATTTCAATTCCAACTCTATCAGACTATTATCCAAAAACTTGGTACATGGTGATGTTTCAAAACTATATGTCATAAATAGTTTTTTTTCAAAAAAACACATCATATTTTCCATCGGTAAGAACCATGTTGCATGGAATACGTCTCTAATAAGGAAGTATAAGACATTGAATGTGAATTAAGGTATTGTTGCACTAAGTGGACCCTAGCTCTCCGTAATCATCATGATTATGAGGGTCGGGGAAAGTTTAATGGTGGAGGGTAATAAACCCTGATGTCTTGTTTAAATTTTAGAGTTCTTTTGTTACATTATCAAATTGTGAGGATGAAATTTTATTAAGGGTGGAAGATTGAAATGACCCAATATTTTAATAATGAATATTCCTCTTGATCCAATTAAATGAATTAAAATGTAAGATGTTATAACGTGTGTACTTCCTTGGTTTTATGTTTCCAAATTTTAAAATATAGTTAACAATTGAAATCATTGATAATATAGTCGTTTAACAGTAATCACATGATTAGTATAAATATAGTTTAGTAAAAAATGCAATTTACTCAGACAAAGGAAGTGATGGCCTCATCTAGAATACTTTCCCCATTCAAAGCCCATTTTTTGGAGCCCATAAAGGAGTTGGAATTATTGGGCTTCTCTCTTGACCAAGCTCAAGCCGAGCATCAACAAGATAAGCTCGAATGAAACCACCAACAGGAGAAGTTGATATTGATTGAGATTACCACTCGAGCGATGTTATACAAGCCCCCCCCCATGAGTATGTCACCATCACATAATGTACCCTTAGGTATTATGCAGGTGTTATATGAGTTTATGTAACAAGACCTCATCACTATGATTATGATCATTTTTTGTATATAATAAATAATATACATTGAATTTTTTATTGTTAACTTATTAATAGTTTTTTTTAAAAAAAATTAGTTAATATTCAACTATGGAATGTTTTTTGGAATATTAATGGATTATTGAATTAAATAATATTTTAATAAAATATTATTACTAAATTAATTTTAATTAAGTATAAGGTATTGTATAATTTTTATGAATACAATTGTAAATTTTATTAATGTTTGAATGTTTTTTTGTCAAAACCCATGAATATTCGATAAATATTAGTTTTTATTTTCAAATTGATAAGTCACATATTTAGAAAATTATTTGGATAAAATTAAGTATATTTTTTTAATCAGGACATCGAAAATATCCAACGGTGAAATTTTCATAATTTTCTAAGATAGTCAAAAAATATTTTGTAAAAATGAAATACCGTTTCAATATATAATGCATTTTATGTCAACATAATGATCCAATAATGAGGTAATAAAATAATATTAACATAATATTTGGAATATATTTGTTACACAATTAAAATAAAGTGATTTTAGGTGTTTTTAATTATTTTTCAAATCATTAGTGGACCCTTCAAGACTTATAAAACAATTTAGGTTTTAAAATTGATTTCCCTGATATTATGACTCCCCTCTACATTGTTAACCCTACTATTTTAATAATTTCAGCAATTATACTTATAAAATATTTTTTTCCACTACCCTTTGGAAAAAATCATTGGCTGGTTTGTGGTTTGGATTATTTTAATGTGTGGTGACCCAAACATAAATAATAATGAATTCATTCTACTTTCCTATATAAACCCACCCATGCTCTCACTTTCTCTTCAATCAATGCCTTTAGAGTTCATCCAAAACCTTCCCACCTATCTCTAGAATCCAATCAAGTGTATTAATCTCTCACAAAGCCTCTCTCAAACGTCTCCCATTCCTTTTGGATCACACTTCCAATTAAGGTATTCCTTCCATTCTCTACTTATACAAGATTCATAATATTATTATGCCATTTTATTTTCAATTATCAATGTTGGGGTATGGGTTATAACCTCTCCCATTCATATCTATTTATGATTCAAATATGAGAGTCCAATTTAACTCCCATTAATGCATCCCATTTACAAAAGTTATAATGCTGAAATTCTGTAATTAATTTCTTTCTCCTCATTTACATTCAAGCACTTATTGGGTTTTCTGAATCCCAATTATATAACATGTTTTGGGACATGTATATATATTAACCCCTTAATATCCTATTTGAGTTCATCTTATGTGAGAAAATTTTTATCTCATCATTCATTTTTATGAATTATTATGTCATGTCGTTCAGTTGCCTAAATTGCACTGTGTTTTTCAAAGCCTTGTCATTGTGAAGTAAATACCATGCCCATTTATCTATCAAGGGTATTCACTATTGTGCACATTTACTTATTGATTATAGAGTTTCATTTTTAAATTACACAATCTTTTATCATGTAATAAATTATTATTTTTTATGAATAAATGTTATATGATCCTTGTGGATCACTTATGCATGAAATGAAATGTTTTAGAAGGGTGCACCCAAATAGATCTACAATACATTGTGTAAAGATTATTATCATGATAAATCAAGTGAAATGAGGATTTAATAATGATAATCCAACTTTAATGAGGATTTACTCATTCTAATTCAAGTGCAATTAGGGTTTACTCTTTCTCCATGTGCAATTATCCTTGGCTCAAGCGAATTCTATGTTAAGTGTTGTTGCCACATTAGAATGTTATTATAATAATGATATATCATGAATTTATTTTAATATTTCTTTTGAGCTCCATTTATATACCTATTTCCAAAAAATTATTTTAATCTTCATGATATACCTTTTTACTCCTTTACTAGGCTTTAGAGATCTCCCTTTTATAATGCATGTCCTCATGTTATCCCATGTAATGCTAAGTACAAGGGAGTTAAGTGGTCATGTAAAAGGAAGATTTAAATAAAATGTAGTGTTCTTTGTTTTATGTTGTTATGTAATGTTCCTAAGCCCCAAAGACACTATACCTATCGATCTTCCATGTTGTATCAAGTGATGAGTTTATATAATAAATCGTGTTTATGTTTGTAATAAAAAGGAGAGTTGTTTTTGTAATGTTATGCCCCAATATTATTTTCTATTGGTTGTAAAAAATAATATTTAAATTTTATATCTATAATATATTTAGTCAATGGATATTATATTTTTTAATTTATTTTATTCTTTCATGATAGTAATGATTTAATTTACCTATAGTTGTATGTGGTTATGACACAAACATATTGTTAATCTAGTTTATTTATGATTATGTCTGTGATGATGAAATATTAGTATCCATATATAATGAAACTAATGAATTATCATTTAATATGGTTATTTAGAGATAGTAAATGATTCCCATACATTTTACTCTCTTTATATAGTCATATTTTCAGTAGAATGTTTTTAATGTTAATTAGCTTTATATAGATCTTCGATTGAACTCTCATTTTCATCCAAGAAAATGTCTTATAATAATATTTCAAAAAATATTTTAAACAATATACAAATTATTTATTAATGAAAATTTTAAAGTTTTTTATCTTATAATTTTTTAATAGAATATTTATTCCAATTCCCAATAAATGTTTTCATTGAATTTTCCCAAAATACTTATGTAATATTTGTTTTTGTGTTGACATAATGAAAGGTATTTTCTCCTTCATAAACACTATATGTTTCATAGAATACAATATGTGTATCCAAAATAATTTTCAAATATATGTATTTAAAAATATTATTTGAAATTATAGTTATTTTTAATATAGAATGAATATTTTTTCATGAAACTATTTAATGAATTTTAGAACTTCCTTAATATGATTCAATTTTTTTTTCAAAGGAAATGATTTCAAAATCATGTTATGAATATTTAATTATTTTATATATGGATAAGATATTATCAGTGATAAATTTTTTGCTTTGTTTTTATAGATATCACAATATGTTTCCAAGGAAATTTTCAAGGAAAATGTTTTTTAAAATGTATTATTTCAAAAAAAAATTCTATTGATGAATTGATATTTTCCTCAAGAAATGTTTTATGTGATATTTGATATAAAATGGTTCAACTAAGATGATGTACATTGATTTTATTTATGTTTTTTTGGTATAAAATCAAAGTATAGCATTATTATTTTTTTAGTGAATAGTTTATGTTGATGATGAACATATATTCGTTAAACCAATTTCTCTTAAATGGGTTATTTGATGATAATAATTTATGAAATAAGGTTATTTTTTCAACATCTTTTATTGCTAAAATGAGGAAATTATTATGAAACATGTTCATTTTCACTAGTATATAATATAATGATATTTTTATGAATCCCATTTATATACATGATATCTTACATTATTATTATTTTATCGTTTGGAACTAATATGATGGATTTTCATTATGTTATGTGTTAGACCTATATTTACCCAAAATTCATTATGTAATGAAATAAATCTCTTGATGTAGATTTGATTGGAATTGAGAGTAAACTCAGTTCTGTAGTGGAAATATTCATTTATGACGTTCTTGGGAGTGAACTATAACATCTATCATGGTTTGGGTAGTGAAACCATTCCACTATGATAACCATGGTTGTGATCCTTTAGTACTATGTAAATAATTTTAATTTATTATAATTTATCCATAACTAAATTTATTATTTCAATGTTATGTTATCATGTCTCATGTTATTTTTACTTCCTTATTATTATTGTCTTACAAAATACCATTAAATAACCCATGGATTAATATAATTATCATTGATATGTAGGTTATGGTATTGAAATGTTTTCATAATTTTTTCATACTACCATGCTCATGAGATTCTTAAATATTTACCAAGTTTACACTTTCAGACCATATTATATAACCCTTTTTTAGGTTTTATTCCACTAGATTTTGAAAAAAAATGTATTAGTTATGATATATCAAATATGGGAGAAACTAATGATATGTTGAATTTTTGGATAAAAATATATATAATATAAATATATGGTGTGCATTATTACATCATAATAACTGAAATATGATGAAATAAATTATATATATTGTATTCATCACTATAAATATGTTTCAAATATAATATAATTTTTTTGACATTATTTGATTTATTTTTTAATGCCTTCATTAAACCTCATATGAAAATATTATACTTTAATATTTTAAAATATAATATTTATAAACATGACACACATCCAAATAATTGTAGTTAATATGGTATAGGGTTTATTCCTTACACATATTAAATTTATAAATCCATTCATATTTGGTGAAAACCATGGGAAAAACAATTTGTGGATTTTTGTTTTGATAACTATATTATATTGATTCCAAATCATTTTTTGGCTATTAATAATGCAGTCCCCTCACTTTTCCTATATAAACACACACAATCTCCAATTCCTCTTCTCTTGACATAAAAGGAATATATAATTAATATAAAATCTAATCAATATTTTCCCCATTAGGTGACCAATTTATCTCAAAAATATCATTCAAATCATTTCAAATAACCCTCTCAAAGTTAAGGATTCTCTCTCCCTTCTTTTCAATTCAATCACATTATTATAAATTACCCATTTGAATCAAATTTTTTTATTTTTTTATGACATTATAAATACAGCTATAGAGGGATATTGATGTTATAATAATGTTAGATCAGTTATCCACAATCATTATATAATTTACCTAATCCCTTACTTTACTGATAAATAGTACATGCACCGTTCATTATAAATTTTATTCATAAATAATATATATATAAATTACATTTATATAAAATTTTTATTTATGTTTTTTGATCTTACACATTAATATTACTTATATTATTATGTCCAATTATCTATTTAACCTAGTCAATCTGAATAATATCTCCCGTGATTTTTATGTACCCCTCTTAGACTACAAAAATTATCCTACAATTGTTCCCTAGAAATTTTTTATTTATAAACCCCCATTCTCTTTAACAAATATTTCAAAAATTAACATGTCATAATGTATTATTACATATCCATCATAATGTTTTTTTTCTTCGATGTTATTACATACTGATTTTTTCTCTTTTTTAAACATTTATGAATCTTCCTATAATATAGTTACATTGTCTAAATATCACTATGATTTCCCATTCTGAATATATTTGAGAATTATACACATACCCATTTTGACATATGTGTATAGAATTATATGAATAAATAATTAGTTGATTTGGGAAGTCCAAATATGTACCCAATAATCCCTAAATTTTGTGTAAAATAAAATTATTATTTTCTTATGTTATATGTTCTATGTTATTTTATAATGTTTTTAGGGGAAATTTTAATGATGGGTGCTCCCTGAAAGTGCTACATTTCCTTGGGTATTGTTTCAATCTCATGATACAGATGATATTTATATTATTATTTGATTCAACTAATTATGAAAAGAAACTAGTCTCATAATTATTATAGATTCTAATATGTGTATAATTTTGTTAGAAAAAATCAATTGATGTTTTATAATGAAATGTTTCGTTATATTCTACCACACAAAATCGATTCCAAACCTCCAAATACATAAAATACCAGGGAGAAATTATACACCTTCTTCTAAATCTTCACATCAATATATTATTGGAGACATTCAAGAATATGTGGTCTCTAATCAAAAAATATTTTGACATCCTCTTACATTAAAAAAAGGATGTTTGAAGAACTTGTGTGACCTTAAACCATTTTTATTCGATTTTAATCCTCTTTTTCATGTAATTTACATCATGAGGTCCATGAAAAAATTAATCCCCACCATATATATAAGAAAAGTGAGAATGAAATGAATGGATATAAAAAAAATAATGGTTACGTTCTAGTTACGATTAATATAAATTATCATAGTAAGGCTAATATTTATGTGGATTAAATCCCCATTATAACCCAAAATAAATAATAAACGATCCCAATATTTCCACCATTTTCTTAGTTTCCTCCCGAATATACCCATATTTATAATGATATAAATCATTTATAATGATAATATTCATAAAAGAAATATTGAAATCCCCAATAGAATATCAATGTATAATTAACATATATATCAAACAAAATGTATTGTGACATGTTCCCTAATACCACTAACCACATCATCCATTTGTTGACATTCCAAAATATCTATATAGAACCATATTTAGAAATTACATAGTAGAGGTACTTTTACCTATATTGGTTTTGGATAGTTGGATACAAGTTTACAATTTATCTGATTTGAAATAAAAATTAAACAAACAAAACCCAAACATCCCTCCCACGTGCTTTGAAATGATGGCATCCAAATTTGGACATCGAAGTGACCTGTTAAAAATAATTTTAAACATGGTTTGATAATTTAAAATGCCCAAAAAGTGGATTTAAATCAAACCCATTAAAACTAATTTTCATTCTTTATAAAATTTATTTAAAATAGATTCTTTAAATCCTAAAATTATCAATTTTCATAACACATCATCAAAATATTCATGAGAGATTATTAAACAACATTTAGGATAAACTCATCCTCAGAATAGATATATTATTTAAGAGTTACGAAAGTAATACATCATAAAATATACACACAATTGAATAGAATTACATTTAAATGAACTTATATTTTAGATAATGATCATACATAATTATTTAATGATATGTCAGGTGGGAGTAAACAAATTTTCAGTTAATATATTACTTGTTTAGAATTACAAAAACAATTATTAATTATCATTTATCACACGAATGAAAAATTTGAAATAATAGATAATTTCTTAACCTTTTTTATAGACTATAAATAAATAATAACTCTTCTCAGTAAAAGATATACATTAGTATAAAACATTATTCCATGGGAACATTGAAATGTATAACATATTAATACATGTTCATAAGAGAATGATTCTTAACAATTTTTATTATAGTAGTTAAATAATAAAAATGAATTTCACTTATTAGGTTCATAATTAGTGAATTCATAATGTAGGAAACCGTAAACATTCTATCAAGGCCTCTTACCAAAACCATAAAAAACCATTTTTTCATGGCCTCGTTCCATGAACTAGTTTTTCTAATTGGACCTATCGAAGCATAAAAAAGATATAATGTGCCTCACCCTTCATATAAAATGTCTTATCCATTCACCATATTTCTAATAATATTATTTCATTAAAATAATGTGTCCGATAAAACATTAATTTATTCAAATCTTATTCATTGGAAAAATCATTTATAGAATATTGAGTTTCATAATTTGTAAACAATCCAATGTGTCATATTCTAAATTGAAATTTTTAATTATTAATCCATGTAATATAAGAATTTTTTTTGTTTATATTAGTAATAAATCAATGAAATAAATTCACATTTAATCAAAAAATGCACATATAGTATTTTTGTGTCATAATAATCTTTTATAATTAATAAATAAGTTTGGAAAATAAATTATTAATGAATCCTACAAATTCATGAAGTAATATTTTTTCATGATAATATAGGAAATATTTATTTGAAACCATGAGTTTATTATATAAAAAATATTTTATGATGTTACACATGATACATGACAACTACTATTTGCAGATGCGACATCCTTATGTTCAAAATAACCCAATGACATGTTGTGTACATTTTTTTAAAATAATGACATTAATTATGCCAATAAAATTTTTATTATTTATATATATATATTCAATATAAGTTTAATTTTTAATATAAATGAATATATTGTTTCCCATATATATATATATATATATATTTATATGACATGATATTTATAATAATCAATTCTATGGGAATATTTATAGTTAATGATATCATTGACAAATAAAAATATCTATATTTATTGAGAGTTGGAACATATGTTGATACCATTAAATTTTTTTTCCTAAATACATAAATGACTTATAGTATACATATATATATAAACAAAAATTAATCACCCATTAATTTATATTTATTTATAAACAAGTTAGTTCAAACATTCATCGAAAATCAATTATTAGACTTGAACAAACAAATCTAGGATACATATACTTTGTAAAAATCAATTGTAAAAAATGAATATAAACACTTCTTCCATAATCATCCATTTTCATGTTTTTTTATTAATGTAAAATTAATATGACTCTTATGCATATAAAATCAGCCTCTTAATTATATCATTTCAATTCTAGACATATTCATCTTGGAAGTAAACCATATGATACAATTTTAAATCTAGATTATGATTACAATGTATGTAGTTGGGCATAATATCATGCCCATGATTATATGAAGATGTGATGTCCCCTATTTTAATATAACACGATGACATTTCATGTGAATTTTTTTAGAATCAGGGCTATTCAATATTAAACAGAACAATAATATTTTCATCTGTATAGATATATATATATAGATATATATTTATATATTTATGTATATCAATGTATAAGAACCCTTATATATAAATTTTATGAATTTTATGGGATACCCATTATGATGTAATTTTTTTAAAAAAAGAATATAAATGCATAAATGATTCCTTCTTTTATAATCTGAACAAAAAATAGAATTGTATCTCACAAAAAAGTATATCAACATATTACTAAACATAATGGAATTAAATTAAATTATTACAATATTATATAATGACGTCCCTCTGTATAATATTGAGTTAATGAAGATATATTATATTATTTTTATATGATAAAAATACAATCCTACCATGAAAATATTGTTTTATTAAAATTAAACAAACCACTTCCCATCAATGTAAATAATGAATTAAGAGATGATAATATAATATTACTCTTTTGGAAAAATAAATATACAATTAAATTCAAACACAATTTTAATTAGATATTCCCACTATCTAAAAAATATAAAATATAAATACTACACCCTTAATACTAAAAAATTAGGATTATCCATTGATAATAAATAATTATATAAAGAATATAGGAAAATTGAAAAGTGGGGAAAATAATTCAAAATTAAATTTAATCTAAACCTTACAAAAGACTCTCAACGCCCAACTAATAAATCATATAAATAAATTTATCCTCTATAAAAACATAATTAATTAATTGAAAAAAATAAATAAGAAGTAGATATAAATTTATCACAGTGAAACATAAATTAATATATGAAAATAATTCATTATAATATATGATTTTTAATGTACATTTAGCGTAAAAAAATATGTTTATTCATATAAACAATTAATTCCTTACCAATAATTCTGAAAACATTACAGGAAGTGAGCAATGTGGTTTTGCAAACTAACAATTACTTTGTAATATTGATAAAAATTCCATTAGACATAAAAACAAGGATTTATACACCCCCCCCCCAATTTTATTTGCGCACTGATGTATGGATTTTATTGACACATAACCTAGTGGAAAATACAATCTTGAAAAGAAATAAGATAATTTCATATATATAACAATGAAAAACATGCAAAAAAACTGATATGTATTATTTTAAATGTTTATAGAAATGGCACAGACAGGCTTGTGGTTTAGGTTGTGTATGTTGGAAAATTAATTGACATATTTTTGTAGGCAATCTTTTTTTATTGCATAGACATATGAAGGAATTGTTTTCACATAGCTTGGGCATAAACATTGAATGAAGAAATAAATTATTTGAGGTAGACATAATTTTGCAGACTAAAATGAGATGATCATCTATTCACAGACCAAAAGAAAACTACATATTCAGACAAGGATGAATATATGAAAAAAATAATGTCAAATAAGAAAAGGAGTTACACAATGATCCATGCAGAAAACAAACAAACAAAAAAAACATGAATAATTCAAAATTATGGTCGGACACCAAAAATAAATCAAAGATCCTACCTCAAAAGGATGAATAAGTTGAAATTTTCACCCAATTGGATATTGAACCCTAATCGTGAACATACCATAATGAATAATCTAAATTCACCCCAACTTTAGTAGAATCCCCCATGTTAGGTCGACCCCAATGACTCAGCTTCAGTGCTCCAGGTTGAAGCTCTCGTAGTGCCTCCCAAAGATGAAGACCCCCCTTCAATCAATAAAAAACACTTCCCTCACAGACCATTAAAATGGTGCCTCCTATAGAAACCCCTATGAAGACCTTGGTCGATTCCCCTATGCTCTGGGATATACCATTCTATGTGACTCATAGACCCCCCCCACACAAATCCCAGTTTTCATATTCATTCCTTTCATTAATCAAAAATTACTATTACATTTATTTTTATTATATATGTAATTTAATAAATAAAAATTACATAAATAATTTCTTTAATATAATTTAAATAGGTGTTAATATAATATTAGTATAATATTTTTAATGTTTAAAATTAAAATAGTTATACAAAATAATTATAATCCGGTTAAACCAAAATCATAATATTAATAATATTAGAATAATTAATCTAATAAAAAATAATAATTTAAAAATAATAATTATTACATTATATATATATATATATAATATTATCAAAAATAAAAATATATAAACCCAAAATAATTTTCATATTATTATTTTCATGTTTATATTAAATATTTATTTTCATAAAATAATGTGTCAATTTTAATGGGGAACATATTCGTGATAGAATTTTGTATTTATTAAAACAAAATATTTAAATATTTATTTTTTTTTGTTTTTAATAAATATCTTTTTATAAAAACAATTTCATTCAAATTCTAATTGCAATAATTAATTAAAATACTTAATTGTAATTAATATATTCAAGGAAAAATATAATGTAAATATTAATAGTTTGTTTTAACTTTAACCTGAATCCATCTAAAATAATATTTATGCTATAGAATTAGGTATGGTATTTATGGGTTCTTACATTATTCCCCATTCAAAAATAATTGTGTCCTCACTATTCGTTTTTTAGACTAAAAACAATTATTCATTTTTCTATAGACGTAATAAAACTATAACTACTAGACTTCTAAACTCTACCAATTAGACGACAACATCTAATACCCAAAGTTAACTAAACCATTTCTCTGATACCAATAGTATGGACCTAGACAAAAACATTACATAGAAGAGGACATTTAACCTTTCTAGGTTCAAGAGATTTAGATACAAGATTAAAAAAAATTATATATATAAAAAAATTATACAAATAAAATCCAAACATCCATTTTGAGCATCTAAAAATGATGGCATCCAAATTTTGACATCGAAGTGACCTATGAAAAATAATTCTAATCAAGATATAATCATTGGAAATGGCCAGTAAAGGGTTTTAATACAATGCCATTTAGAAAAATAATCCTTTCAAACATTTCATTAAAACATATGCATTAAACCATGAAATTAACAAATATCAAAACACATCATCATCATTTTCATGAGATATTCTGAAATGGATTTTAGGATAAAATCATTCACAAAATAGATAATCTTATATAGGTGTTACGAATAAAATAAAATATAAAATACGTACGAATATTAATAGAAATTCATGAAATTACACTAAGAAGTTATATAATAACCAAAATTAATCATTCAATGACGTGTCTAGTGTGAAGATACCAATTATAATTTGAAATATTACTTGTATTGATTTACACCAAAAATGATATCAATTATAATTTATAACATAAATTTAAACAATGAAATTATAGATAAGTTCTTACCCAGTTTTTATGTATTAGAAAAGAACAATTAAGCCTTTGTAGTAAATGATATACATAAGTATAAAAAATTTGTTCCATGTTTACATGGAAATGTATAACTGATTAATACATGATCATAAGAGAATGATTATTAACCACAGTTATTCTACTAGTCGATTAACCACAATGACAATCACATACTATTTCGTAATGAGGGAATGCATAATAAATTACATCGTAAACATTTTCTCAATGCCTCATTCCAAGACCATACTTATCCATTTTCTCAATGCCCTGTGCCAATACCTAGTTTGTCTCATATGACCTATCGATGCATCGAGAGGATTTAGTAGGACCCACCCATCACTTAAAAACCCTTATGACTTCCTCATATGTCTAATAAAAGTTGGAAATTATATCAATGTTTCCCAAACCACATTTATTTATTTCAATCTTATTTATATACTAGTTCATTGTTAAATTTCAGAGGGGCATATTCTTTAAAAAATACAAAATATATCATACCACTTTCAAATGTTTAATTCTTAATCCATTTAATATCTGAATTTTTTTCCATTATTTGTAAGCCATATATGAAATAATGGTATAAATAATAAAAAATTCATATATTGTTTCTTTTTCTCAAAATAATCTTTTACATTGAATAAATTTGTTTGGTACCTAAATTAAAAATGAAAACATTCAATTCTTCATGAAATCCATGTTCATGATAATCTAATAAAAATTTATTAGAAACCATGAGTTCATTATGGAAAAAATATCTTTTGATGTTACGCTTGATCCATAATCATGACTGTATGCAGATGCGACATCTTTATGATTAAATAACCCAATTACATGTTATTCAATTTTTTTTTAAAAATATGATGTTATGTATGAAAATAAACAATATATCCTTTGTACATATATATACAACAAGAATTTAATTTATAAAATAAAATAACATAATGTTTCCCATATATATATACATTTATATGAATTGATATTAATAATAATCTAATTCACATGATAAATATAAATTTAATGAAAACATTGATAAAAAATATCTATATTTAAAAATATTTATAACATACATTTATTCCGTGAAAATTAAATTTTTTATAAGTACATAAATGTATTCGAGTATATATATATACATATTTAAAAACATTAATCAACCATAAACTTATATTTATTTATAAATAAATAAGTATAAAAAGTTATTAAACTCAGTTATTATACTTGAAAAACCAAATCAATGGATATATGCACATTGTATAATATCAGGAATGATCAATTTTCAACCATGAACATAATCAATTATTCCATAAACATCCATTTTGAGGGTTGTTCCAATAAATGTCAAATTAATACGATGCTAATTCATATAAAATAATCATCTGAGTTAAATTATTTCAATTATGTGATTGTTAAAAATGGATGTATTCCATAAAATTTAATTTGAAATCATGATTATGAATGCAAGGTATTTTCTTATGTGTAATCGTATGGCGAAGATAATTGGATGAGGAAACATCGCTAATTTTAACATATCACAATGACATGTCTTGTGCATTTTTATAGAATCATGGTGATAAAATTATAAAAATAAAAATACACACTTAGTTTATATAAATATAAGTATATCAATCTGTGGTAACCCTAATATATAGAATATATTGTGTTTAAGTGATACCCATCCTAAAGGATAATTTTATAAAAATAAAATATACATGCCTAAATAATTCTTTCTTAAATAATTTGAACAAAAAAATTGTATCTGACCTAAAATTATAAAAAAATCAATATAAATATAAAAGAATTAAATAACAATAATAATAATAATATAAAATAAACTCCCTTTGAATAAACATGGTTTAATAAGACAAATTCAATAATTTTTTGATGAATACAAAAAAAAATCCATTCTTCAAAAGGTTATTTTATTTAAATTAAAAAAAACTTCATAGAAATTTAAAAAATGAATTAAGACATGAAAATATTCTCATACCCTTACTATAGAATTATGATGCAATGGAATTAAAAAAGAATATTATTTATAAATTCCCCTTTGTGAAAAAATTATAAAACATAAATTCAATACCCATAATAATAAAAAATATGATTATCCATTGCTAATCGGGAATTATAAAAAGAAGATAGATAATTTTAAAACCAAGAACCACAATTCGAATATAAATTTATTATATCCATTTCATAACATTTTAAAAATATTCATCATAACTCATACAAATAAAATTATCATTTTCAGAAACATAATTATTTAATTTCCATCAAAAATGAATAACGAGCAGCTATAAATATACCAGACACAAGAATAAATCAAAATCTGAAAAAAATTTTATATAAAATATGAACACTAATATATGATATCCTAATAAATATGGTTTAATATTATAAAAAATGCATCCCTTACCAATAATTCTAAAAACATGTTATGATCTGAGCAATGTGTTTTTACAGAGTAACATATACTTTATTCCATAGCTCAAACTCCCTTTAGACATAAAACATTTTTTCTCCCCTCACTAAATTTCATTTACGCAGTGGAGTATTGATTTTATATCCATGTATCCTAGTGAAAAATAATATATTTAAAAGAAAGATGATAATTTGGTATAGATAGTAAGGAAAAACACACACAAATGTTAAGAGGTTTTATTTTAACTTTTCTATAGCTTGGACATGAACATGGTTCTACTGAATGCTATGTGAGTAGGAAAATTAATTTAAATATTTGTATATGAATTTTTTTCTATAATCTAGTAATCTGAAGAAAATATTATAACAGATCCAGTGCAAAAACAATGATTTAAGAAATAAATAATTTTTGTAGTATACTCGGTTTGAGTTATGTAGCCTTTGTTTATGCATCTATGTCTTTTTAAATTGCATGGGATGAGTTGAGAAGAGGATTGGAGAGTTTTTAATGGTTTTGGATATGTGGGGAGGCTTTTATTAGGAAGCACAGTTTGAGAACTGTTAGGGGAAACCATGTGGGTTCTCTAAGAAACTGTGTAGGGGGAGAGAGAAGGCTTCGCACAGCCTGCGCATGGTTTGTCAAACCCTATGAGGAAACCACACAGATCCCTCATATTAAGGCAGTATCATGCGCACGATTAGCACAAGTTTTTCAAATTATGTGGGCTAACTGTGTGACCAATTAGTGTAATGGTTTTTTAAACCGGGCTCTCTCGGGATTGACCTAAAACACTCCAAAACTCCTCTCACTCGATCCTCACTCATGTTATCAGTTTCATAGAGGATGAGGGTGCTCTCCCACTCATT
The DNA here is from genome assembly GCA_963277665.1 of Viscum album. Classification (NCBI taxonomy): domain Eukaryota; kingdom Viridiplantae; phylum Streptophyta; class Magnoliopsida; order Santalales; family Viscaceae; genus Viscum; species Viscum album. Next base: position 1,245,349,759 of record OY728152.1, on the reverse strand, counting down.
TTGGAAGCTTTTTGAAGAGGTTTTATTGTGTTTTGAAGGTGGTTTCTCCTAGTTAAGTCTATCCTCTTGGTTCCTTGTGTTTTTCTCTAGATCTACATCTCTCTCTCTCTCATGATTTTATAGATCTACACCATTTTTGTGTAGATTTAGGGCTGTGGTTGCCTTGGATGGTCTTTTTATGGCTTTTAAATCTTAGGGAATAATATCTAGAGTGGCATCGATGGTGCGTTCTCCAGTTTTAAGGAGTAGTTCCTTGTGGGTCGAATTTTCTAGAACCCTAATGGTAGGTGTCTTCAATATCGACTCCACTTGGTTAGAGATAATGGTTTTGGTTACAATTAATTTGGTTGGCTTGAAAATAATTGTTTTTTATGTGTGAAATTGGTTAGAAATCCCTTGGGTGATGTTTTGGGGATATTTTTGAATTAGTGGGTTTTGTGGTGAAGTGTTTCTTATTGTGAATTTTAGAATGAATATTTTAAAATGGGTTGTTGTGAATGATTTGTGAAAATGGTTGATGAAAATGGTTTTAAATAAAGATTTTGTTTTATTGAAATTTTAATTTCATGTAAAATGATTTATGGTTGGTTTCAATAAATGGGAGATTTATTGAAGTGGTTGACATGTAATGGAAGTGGTTGATTGCATGTTTTTGTGGCCTTGTTGGGTTATGTGCTTGGCTATGGATCATTTGGAATGTTGTGCGGAAGTGGGAAGGAAGTAACACTATAAAAAGGGGATAGATAGTGGATGGAAGGGACACTATCAAAGGATTAGTGGTTGGAAAGTACCGATAGTTGTGAATGAGTGAACGGTATGGACGGAAGCTCCACCGTTATGGTTGCCTTGTTGTGCATTTCTTTGCAAGATGGAAATTGTTGTGAAACTGTGTAAATGATAAAATTTCATGTGGCATGTTTGTTTGGATTTCCCTTAGTAGCATGTTTTGGGTGAGATGGCTTGGTAAGGGTGTGTTTGGATTATGGAAATGGCTACACTTGTGATTATTTTATATAAACTATTTTATATACTTGTGCTAACGGTTTTATCCTAGTGGCGTGTGTATGGAAGTTATTTGGGGAAAACCAACTGAGTAGTTGTACTCACCCCCTACTTTGGAACTTTGGTTTCATTACAGATGTCATGTGCCAGGATACTGTTAAGGGTAAGGTATCTCATTACTAGTGGTTCATGGGGATGCATGTAATGTGATGGTAGAGCATGGAGCTAGGATCTAGGTGTAGAGCTGTGGTGGGGGTCATGGATTATGATGATTCGTTGTTTAGTCTTCCACATAGTAATCTGATATCGTGTGGGATTGTATTGGTTTTGGGGTTGTATTGTTGAAACAATGGGTTGACTTTTGGAAATACATGATTAAATGGTTTATTGAAATGCATCATATAGTGGTTGTTTGTGATGGTTTGGTTGGTTTTTTCTTAAGGGAAAATTGTTACCCAATTTATTCTTGAATCCGTATACATTTCTTTCTAGCCTTTGGTGCCTTTGGAATGCCGCTTAAGGCCATGTAACCCTCACTGCCTCTTCAAGACAATGAGGTAAGGGTGGGGTGTTACAATTTGAGTGGTAAATATGCTTGCAGACTAAAATGAGATGGTCTTCTATTCACAATTCAAAATCAAACTACATGTTTAGACTAGTTTGAATAGAAGATAAAGAGATATGTAAATGGAGAATAGGATATACACAAAAATCCATGGTGAAAATATTAAAACTCGACAAGCAATATGAATAATTCAATATTAGGTTCAGAGATGAAAAATAAATCAAATATCCAACCTCGTTACGATAAAGAATATCTAAAATTGTCACCCACCTAGACAGAATCATAACATTGAATAGGCCATCAATGCAATGTTATATTCACCACAACATCAGTTTAATCCCCCCTGGAAGGTAGACCCTAATGACTCATCTTTTGTGCTCCAGGTCGAATCTCTCATTGTGCCTCCAATAGATGAGGCTCCATATTCGATCGATCCATAAAGCATCCCTCATAGACCCCTGGAAAAACACCTCCTCACAAAACCCCTATTATGACCAAGGTTGAAGCGCTATGTTTAGGAAATACCCTACTGCAGGAATCATAGTCCATAACCAACTAAACAAACATTTCTTTTTCATTTCGTTCTTTAATCCAATATTAATATTTCTTTTATTAATTTTTTATATATGTAATTTCATAAATAGACATTGTATAAATAATTTCATTAATATAAATTATATATGGGTTAATATAATATGTTTATAATATATTAAATGTTTCCCTTTAAAATAGTTATAATCTCTAATTATACTTTTATTAAACAAAAATCACGATATTAATAATTTAATAATATTGAATCTAATAAAAAATTAATAGTTTAAAACTAATAATTATGAGTTTATGTATATATATATATATATCATATTTTAAAAAATAAAAAATATAAAATGAATGTAATTTTAATATAATTATTCATATGTTAGATTAAATATTTAATTTCCTAAATTAATGTTTGATTGTTAATAGTGATCATATTTAGGACAAAATTTTGTATTTTTCAATATAATTCAAATTAGTAAATTTATATATTATCATTCATCAATTTTTAATAAATATCCTTTTATGAAAAATATTTTCATTCATATTCTAAATGAAATAATTAATTAAAATACATAACTCCAATTAATATTATCAATGAAAATTATAATTAATATATTATTACTTTGTTTTAACTATAAATCGAATCCATCAAAAATAATAATTATATAATAAAACATGTTATAAAATTTCAGGTCTGTTGCAACATCGCTACAATGAATTTATGGATTAGTATAGATTCCGATGAAATTTATAATCAGTCCACAATGTGAACAATAAAACTACATATTACAAAATTCCGAGGAAACCTGGTCATAGAATCTATTGAAATAGCCCCATACTTTTACCCTGATATGTTCAAATGATATAAAAACCCTCAAGGTGCTCAATACTCATCCACAAATAGGATAAAGGGAAACAACATGTAAAAAACTCATCCATTAAGGTATATATCCCATGAAACTAAATCTACTGCTTCAAAATTTATTCATATTAGGTACAGATAGATATATTGAAAATGGTGTGTTTTGGAACTCATGATATATGCACATGTAAATTTTATATTATAATAATATCCACCACTAAAAAACATTTGGTTTTTACCATCCTCATACCATCCCACAAGAACATCCCCATGGCCAACACTCAAGGACATTACTTATTCCTATACATATACCCACTGAGAGTCATCCACCAAATGAATCAAGAATAATTATATTATCATTTGATAAATACATTATCTACTACATACTTGATAACCATCAAGGAATACCCTGTTAGGACTCTCAATGACAATTTATATAACTGTTATATCGTAAACAACACATCGTATGGAAATTCCACTAAACACATTTTCAATAAAATTCATATTTATCAGGGGTGATGGAGATTCTATATCATTATACTATAGAAACTCTATCAACCTCTATTAGTGTAAATTAATATATCATGGAGATAATTCTTATTTAAGGATAGTCATTCCTTAAAACCAATAGATAACTCAAAGATGAAGTAATATGAAAAAACCCTATTGAAAAAATATATAATTAACTATATATCATGGATTTAATAATAATTATATTAAGGACATAACTTTAAAGACCCATAAGAGAAAACCACCATTGTGTCTGTTAAGATTCAGAGTACCACCACTACTTGATGATTTCATTCAATGATTTTCCATAGAAATGAGATTTGATGAAATAAAACATTATTATGAGATGTAAAAAATATATTTAAGAAACCATTATCATTATGGAATTAAAATGATATACATTTCATAAGTATTTATAATAATAAATAGTTATGCTAAATTTGAATGAGAAAATGAATATATCAGTAAAACTTTTGTAACATGGTTCCATTCATGGAAAACATTTTTACCCTATATAATAAAGTGATAGTGAATAATGAAATACATAATGATAAAAAAAATAAAGGGGATTTTGGCACTATTCTATAACATTATTACTATAACCATCACATTTTGATTGTTTTTGAGAAATTGACAATGAAAATTCAAGTAAATTACATAAATGGAATCACAATATCAAATTTTTGTAACATGATATTAAATAATAATAAAAAAACTAACACATATCAATATGGATATTTTTAATGATTCAAATTTTTATGGTTTGAATATTAATTATTCATAGTTATTTTGTAAGACACTATAAAAAACAAGTTAAGTTTGCTTCAGTAAAAATACTATTCATTGACATGTGAATTGATATTAAGAACCAAAATTAATTATAATGAATAAAATAAATAAATATTTTCATATATAATACCATTATTTATTTTTTAGTTAAAAATTCAGTTCAACTCACTATCTTATTAGTTTTGTTCTATGATTTATATTTTCGAAAGAATACTGGTGTTATTCAAAACACAATTAACTTTTTAATTTTAATCATTAAATTTGTTATTTATCATTAATTTCATATGTTATATAGTGTTTATATCACTAAAGATCACATATAATTGAAATAAGTTGTGTTTAATATTTTTACTCCTACTTGAAATTGAAATTATTTTATGAATTCTACTCATCCTCTTAAATGTGTGTTTCATTCTTGTCAATAATTTCCAATAACATGACTATTAAATTTTCATATAAGAAACATAATTGATATTTATACCCTTAAAATAATATTGTAGACCTTATAATTTGGACAATATAATTTTTTTATGGTTTGGTAACATTATTAGTTTTTGATAATGGTGTTTTAAAGTATAAAATGTTACACTCCATTACAACATAACTATAACTAACCTGTATATTCTCTATAATTTTCTATCTTTTATGAAAATAAATAAATTTTTTATTATATTTTTATATATTACTATAACATAAATAATTTTTAAATATGTTTATTTCATATTTCTTTTAATCATTTTTAATTTTCCGATGAAATTACCACTTTTAATTAAACCTATTTTATGGTGACATTAATATTTCCAATAAAATTTTAGTTATCAACCAGAAAAAATATATTTTTAAACAATGAATTGAATATAAATAATAAAATTAAACTATATAAAAAAACCTCTCTTCAATTATGAATACATTTGAAAGAATAAAATATTCCATTCGTTAATAATATAATTTAATAATCTTGTATTCCTTCACACAAGTGAGAGTTTTTATTATCCTATATCATACCCATTAGTACTCTATATTTGAAAATAATGGTAGTGAATGGTGTTTCCTTTTAGAATAATAATATCTAAATGTGTTAATTCCTATATCTCATGAGAATCCTTATGAATGAGCCTCTAGTTATGCCTTTAATATAAAATTTTAAACTGAGTTCATTTTAATGGGTTTGTTTAACTACATAAGAAATGATATAAAAATACATTTATTTATTTTTTATTATTCATAAAATGATTATTTTTATTAATTTTTATTATTGTATATATTTCCTAAAATCAAAATGGGAATAATTTTATTAAACTCTATTTTAATTTTTTTTTAATTAATAGTTTAATTCTGAAATCACAAAATTTTAATTTAAAAAAAAGTTTTAATATTTCTAGTCCTCATTGTAACATTTTATTACTATGAAATTTTTGATAATTTTCTTGAAATACTAAATTTTTAATAAATAGTTAAAAATAATATTGTTAATGTCATGCTATATAATATTTTAAAAAATATACATTGTAAAAATATGGGGAGTGGATTTAAATTTTAAATTATTTATTTTTAATTTAAATAATCCAATTATTATTTTGACTTTTTTTTTATTTGAAATCAGAATAAAATAAATTTTATATTTAAAAGGGATATTTTCCAAAATCATATTTGTCATTTAATTTTTATGGTATAATATTATATTAAACATGGAAAATTTTATAATTAAAAATTTTATGAATGTATTCAATAATTGGATACATTGTAAATACGTTATTAAATATTTCACTTTTATTAAAATATGAACGGTGACATTTAAATATTTTTATTATCACTAAAAAAGTTATAAGCAACTAATTTATGAATAAAAAATAATGATATGAACAATTAAGTGACAAAAAATGCCTAATTATTATTTGATTAGTGTATATTGATAATTATTATTCGTGTTCATAATTTATTTCCTTTTACAACCACTTTAATGTGAGCATGATGATTATTGTATGTTATTTAAAAAGATTTAATCATGAAATATTCCTATTTTGAAGGACTTTATTATTTATAATTTGGTTTTATACATAATAAATGATCAAATATAAATACTATTTTGATAAATAGATGATTTTTTGGAAAAATGATTTAATTTACTTATAATTTAAATGTAATAAATAAATAAGTTAAATTCTTTAAAAACACTAATGAAGTAATTAATTAATTAAAAGAAAAAATCAAATATGTGATATTAAAAATATGGAAATATATATAACTTGAGATAATTAATTTAGTCCACGAATGTTATTGGTGAATTTTACATGATTAAGATACAATGAAATATTGTTTTGAATTATATGTTTTATATAGTTTTTATTAATGACAATGTAATGAATAGTTGTAAAAAATGACAATATGTATATTTTAGAAAAAATAAAATTTTATTAAATTATATAATATTTAATAAAATAATATTTTTATCCATTTAATTTAAATAAGTTTTACAAATCCATACATGTTCTATTAATATGAATTTTTCATTTTATATTAATTATGTTGATCCTCAATGCATAAATAATCCATGTTATCTTGGAAGGAGTAACTGCCATTAAAACCAGTAGATAATGGAAAAATTACATCCATAACATGTATAATTTAATTTACGAGTGGATTTGGGCTCATAATAATATTATATTATAATAAATAAATTGGAATAAATTTGGAGTTGGAAATTAAAATATATTAATTTTTTAAAATTCCAATTCTTCTCATCCCCTTTCTTATAAATCAGAATCTATAATTCTCTAACAATTAAACATCAAAAAATATTCTTTCATCCAAGATAATTCCAAAATAAAATCATATAATCCTTTTTGTTATTCTAGATTCAATAATTTATGTGACAATCTATCATTAAGAGTCATTAAATGTTAATCAACAGATCAATCCCAAAGATAGGTTATAGTTTCTATCAACTTATTCTACTTTTTTTCTTCGTTGAGCTCTATAAAATATTAAAAAGCTATGATAAAATTTAAATCAATATTGGTACATTTAATTGTATATTTTTATGATAATTTAAAGTTATATATATATCGTTTCATTAATAAAATGGGAAAGCAAAAACATTTTTGTGTGTGTGGTGAATTACTGCCTCGCATATCGAAGTAATTTTTTTCCACAATTATCTCCATAGACAAGATATAATTGTGGAATTAATTATTATATATGATAGTAATGAAATATTTTCCATTATTAAAATATAATATATTATTTATGATATTAATTTGAATACATAAAAAAAATATTGCATTTTTCATGTGTACATGTGGACTACCACCTCGTTGATTCAGTGTGATTTTTTTTCATCATAATGCCACATGTATGATACATATATATGTGTATTTAAAAAAAGTATGATTTAATTTTATTATTAAAATATTGGAGAGATTTAATGTAACAAACCCAGTAAATAAAGAAATAATAAATTTTCTTTTTAATTAATATTTTATAAATTATATATTAATTTTACCTTAAATGGGATGCTTTTTTTAATGGCGTACCTGATACACAACAACGAGTTTCATTGAAATTGTACTTCCCACAATAATAATATATTATTATTATTTTAAATGATAGTTAACACCTAATTGTCTTATTGGCAGGAATGAACTGAACTAACTAAAATACGATTATACATGTTTTTTAAATGTATTTTATTTATCCAATAAAAGATAAAGGCTTAAATTTGAATAAATCTAATTTTACGCATAATTTATTTAAAAATGTTGATTTACCACCATTGGATCAGGAACCCTCTATAAATATAGTTTTGCTAACTTTTATGTGTTCTATTTGACCAAATAAAATTATTATTTAGAATTAGTACAACAAAATTTACATTGGGTAAATTTTTGGTATTTTTCTGATAAAATCAAATTTTTAATTAAAAGTGAAAAATGATGTATTTTAAGTAAAAAAAACCTTTTAATATTATTTATTTTATGGTTATTTTACCATTTTATTTATTTTCAAAGGGTGATTATATTATAATTTTTCCATTTAATCATATGCTGGTTATTGTAATTAATTTCTCTTTGAAATTGGATATAAACCAGTGTCAATCTTTTGATAGTAATTATTTTTCAAAAATAGGTCTTCTGTTTTGAAAGTGGGAATTAATATTAAATTAATTTCTTCTACTTTTTTGTTTTGAATTTGGAAAATTTTATTCCATATTTTGAATCATGAGGTTCAAATTTTGTAAATATGTAATTTTTATTTTTAGACATTATGAATATTTACGTTAGTAAATATTTTATTTATCGTGGTTAAATGATAAATCTTGTAAATAATTGTATAGAATATTACTATATTAATATGGAATTACCCAAAAATTTGTACTAAATTTATTGGTTGCGAAACTTCTGACCATGGGTATCCTTTGGTCAATTTTGGGACCCCATGCGGCCACTTGGGAGTGATAGTGACACTTTATTTTAATTAACATAAAATAAAGACAAAAATTACATAAAAAAATATTTTTTTGTAAATTAATTTTTATATTGGGTTATATTAGATTTATTTTAGACTATAAGAATTATTTGAAATGAAAAATCGATTTCCTATATCATGGTATTTTTTTAATTTTTAGATATTAAATATATTAAATTATTTATGACACCATGATAATGTAGTGTTTACCAAATTAATAAATGATTTAAATAAATAAGACTATAAAGAAAAAAATAATATCCAAAACCCTTCCATTTATTATTGGAGGATTTTATTTATACCATTAGTTATCTTATGTTCGACTATAATATGTTTTGGACATTTATAATCAAAAAATCAATATGTAATAAAATAATATTTCACACATTCATAAAGAGCCCCTCCTCTACCTTATAAAAAGCACTCAACTCTAACCCATTACTCACACCACTCAAGCACCTTGTCACATCCTAACTATACCCAATTCATCTACCTAAATCCCTCTCATACTCTTAGAAGCCTTAACATATGTATAAGGCACTTAAACAAACCCTTTGGGTTCAATCCAAGAGGAGTTTCCCAATTTAAAGGTAATGTATTCTTTTAAGTTATTTTATTTTATTTTACTTCTCCAACCGCCTAAACAATTTTTATTCATTTCTTTTATAACAAAAATAGTATCCTAATTATAAAATGATGTTTTTATTATAAGGATTCGAACTAAATTTACACATACCTCTATCTAATGGGTAAAAAACATACTGTTTTTGTGGATGGAAAACTAACGCCTCACAAAATGATGATTGTCCAATTATCTCCTATCGTCTATCATGGTGTAATTTTTTATGGGAATTTATTTATATATGATATATATTATTTTTATGTTTTCTTTATTTTTTTTATTTTCCATTTATGGCATACCTTTATGGTTTCAATATGGGTAAACATGATAATTTGATTTCAGGAAGTGAGGACTACCGCCCCCACGAAGTGATATGAATTTTTCATGAATTATGTGGGATGTATAATGTATAGAGTAAATATATATGATATTATACAAGAGTTATAATATACCTATGTATCATTATGCTTTCATTCCATTAAATATTAAATTTAAATGAAAGTAGCGTTCATGAGTACGTACGGCTTACTATCTCCATGAATGGTTCATTTCATTTCTTATCTCCAAATTTTATGTACTATTATAAATACATAAATATACTAGATATAAATGATATATATGATATCTAAATCATGAATATCATTTTTTAGATAATGTATATTTGACCACATGAACAACTTGTAATTATTATATGTTCATTTTTGACTCGAGTACCTATTTTTGAAAAAATGAATGTTATTAACTTAAATGATTATAAAATGCTTATAACATTATAATAAGTGATATAAAAGGAATAATAAACTTTAATGTGTATCTTATGAGATTTTGGGAATATATTGAGATGTGTATTCCAAATCTATCTCCCCACATTTCTATGATCACTACAATTTAAGTATGATATGGATTCCACAAGTTACCTTTATGATTTATGATTTCTATGTGTTATTCATAAGTCTTATGACTTCAAGAGGTATGGTAAAGATCTTCTGTTATGAATGTAATGATGAACTAATGTTTTCTTTCATTGTTTTATAACCCTTGGTGATATTTTTATTCTCATCCCATGTTTTGAAATGTTTTTCACCTTAACTAAAGATGAATTGGGACAAGGATAGGATCTATGAAAAGTCATGTTGTCTAAAACATGGTACTTGACAAGACTATTTTTTTCGACAGTTTTTTATTTATGAAATAAATGGTAACAGAGTAGAGGTGTCTACCATGTAATTTTTGAGATGTAATGTAATAGTTGTTCCTTAATTCCCAAAATATATAAACCTGAAAAGATCCTCAATGTGAACTATTCATTTAATTCATGATTAAGTAATGTTTTAAGGTTGCATCCTTATAGTGGGTATCAAAGGGATGTTTAGATAAATTTTAAGAGTGAGGATTTTGTTAAATTAATGTCTATAAATCAATTTATGGTAATATGGAAGTCATATAGAATTTAAATATTTCGTTTTTGCTTCACCTATGTTATTTTTGTGTTCATAATGGTTTTCTGCAGAGGAAACATGGAATCTATGTTGTGACGACATCAAAAGGAATATAACCTTCCAAATCAGCAACATGAGTTGGTCAGAATCGAAACTGAATAGTTTTTTTTACAGATATGGCCTAGTTGACTTTGGAAATAAATGGTTGTGTTATTCAGGAACAAGATCAGCTAGATCAACTACAAAGTAACATGTTTGTAGTGGGGGCATTTCATGAAGCAACATCCCAAATCATTTAGAGGATCATCTAACCATGTGCTAGCAGAAGGGTGTATTAAAACACTAGAGAAGATTTTCAAGGTTATGGGGTGTTCAGAACAACAAATGTTTAGTATTTTTGTTTACCATTTTCAAGGTGAATATGATCTGTGGTGGTCGAATGTGAAAAATATCAGGGATAATGAAGTGATTTATGCTGTTTATTGGGATTAATTCAATGTAATTTTTCTCAATAAATATTTTCCTAAGGTGGTTCGTCCTAGGAATGAAAAAAAATTCTTCGAATTGAGGCAGGATGATGACTTAGTGGCTGCTTATGAAGAAAAATTCACTCAACTAGAATGGTATGATCCAAATTTCATTCGTGATCATGACAGTAATAAAACCCATTTTTACTCAGGATTAAATCCGATGTATTGAATGGATTTAGCTACTAATGTGTTTAAAATTTAGGAAAAACTTATTCGATGTGTCGAGAAGGTGGAAATAGAGTTTTCAGATGATCATGATTTCTTTGAAAAACAACAGAATAAGAGGTCAAAGCGGCAGGAGAAAGTGAAAACCACTCCAAAAAAGACCGTTTGAAAAAAAAAATTTACAGTTTGTGAAAATTTTAGTAAAAATCATGATGGGGAATGTCTTTTTAATTTTCTTATGTGCAACCGATGTGGTAAAATGGGACATTAGTCTCGTAATTGCACTTAAAAAGATCATGCTAATGGTATTACAAAATTCAATTTACAATTAGTAAAATGTTTTAAGTGAAATGAAATGGGTCAATATGAAAATGAGTGTCCAATGAAGAACTCAAATGAAGGTAAGCATACAGACTACAAGAAAAAAAGGGGTGGTGAAATCCATTGCAACTACTTCAGCAGATGTTGGGCCATCAAATGAATTAGTATCAAGTACACTTTTGTTTTTTCAGATTATGCCAATCTGTTTTTTGATTCGGGGTCGACACATTCATTGATTTCAGAGAATATCTCTTGTATATTGGGAATTCCATCTCAATATATTCATCCTGAACTTATGTTAAAAACACTGAGGGGATGTTTAAAAAAATTATATGAATCTTCTTGTCCTTTTGTGCTTAAAGAATCTACCAGAAAACTTTATTTTATTTTCCTCTAGTATATTTTGATATTATTCTTGGAATGGATTGGCTTTTAGTTTATCAAGCTATGATTGAATGTAGAGCTAAAGAGGTTTCTTTTCAGAATGATTTTCATTTTCATTACAACAATGAACCCTTAATTTTTATAAAATAGTAGAAAGATAAGAAACTAGTAAATGAATGAATTGATTTTTACCTTGAACATATTGTTGAAAACAATAGAACTACTAAAATTAATGATGTACCAGTTGTGAAAGAGTAACATGATGTTTTTCATGATGAGTTTCTTAGTATTATACCTGATCCTAAAGTTTAATTTATTGTTGACTTAGTTCATGATGCTTTGAAAATTTCAAAACACCCTTATCGAATAGATCAAATTGAACTTTTATATTTAATGAAGCAATTGCAGGAGTTATTGGACAAAGGTTTCATTTGACCTAGAACATCAGTATTGGGTTCTATGGAATTACTTGCTAAAAAAAGATGGATCAATGATACTTTGAGTTGATTATAAATCATTTAATAACATCACTATTAAGAACATGTATCCTTTTCATCATATCGATGATTTGTTTGATCAGCTCCTGAGAGATCATTATTATTCAAAGATTAACTTGAGATCAGGGTACCATAACTAGGAAGTAAAGGAAGCAGACCTTCTGAAGAATGCATTTTGTAATAGATATGGCCATTATGAATTTGTAGTTATGCCTTTTTGTTTAACCAATGCACCTATTGTATTCGTGGATCATATGAATAGAATTTTCCATGAGTTCATGGATAATTTTGTGTTTGTGTTCATTGAAGAACAACTGGATTATTCCAAAAGTAAATAGGAAAATGAAATTAATATAAGGGTTGTCTTGAAAACCTTAAAAGAAGAATCTATTTGGGAAATTAAGAAAGTGTGTGTTTGGGTGATAGTTAATTTCTTTCCTTGGCCACATTGTTTCAGAAAATGGCATAATTGTTGATCCTACTAAAATAAAAGTTCATGAAGAATGTCCAACACCAACAAATATAACTGAGATCCATTTTTTTCTTGGTTTGGTTGGTTATTACCAGAGGTTTGTTGATAATTTTTCATGGTTATCTATCCCAATGACTATGTTAACACGAAAAGTCATTAATTTATTATGGAAAAAATAATGTGATGATTGTTTTTAGGAATTGAAAATAAGATCGAAAAAATCTCAAGTTTTAGCACTAACTTTTCGAATTGGTGAGTTTTTTATTTGTAGTGATGCTTCATTGAAAGGAATTGGTTGTGTCCTAATGAAAAATGATTAGGTAATTTCTTATGACTAACGTTATTTGAAACATTAGGTGTAAAATTACCCTACTCATGATTTCTAAATAGATGCTATTGTTTTTTATTTAAAAATTTGGAGGCATCGTTTTAATGGAGTAAAATTTGAAATATATAATGGCCATTAATGTTTGAAGAATATATTCACTCAACAATAATTGGACAAGAGACAGAGGAGATGGTTTGAATTAATCAAGGACTATGATTGCACGATCATTTACCATCATGGAAAATCAAATAATGTGGCTAATGCTTTGATTCGAAAAAAAGTAATGCTTTATTAACCATGTAACATTTGGAATGAGATCCTTTAGTTTTTAATTAGATGAAAATTGGAAAATAAGTTTTTGGTGCAGGAAATTATTCTTTTTTGTTTCATGTGTCAGTAAAATCATCTCTATCAGAAAGAATAATGCAAGCGCAGAAGGAACACAGTGAGTTGAAGAAAAAGGTAGAGTTGGTCCAGAAGGGTAGGTTTCTTGAATTTAACGTTGATAAGGATTTTTTATGAGGTTTGGGGAATTATTATGTGTGACTTGTGATTTACAGTGGAAGAATGAGTTGTTATAAGAAGCTCATAGTTCCCCATATTCAATTCATCTTGGTAGTACTATGTTTTACAGAGATCTTCAAGAGTATTACTGGTGGGATGGAATGAAAAGAGATATTTCTAATTTTATTTTGAAGTGTTTGACTTGTCATCAAGTTAAATTAGATCAGTAGATACCAAATGTGATGCTTCAACCTTTACTGGTGCCTGAGTGGAAATGGGAAAATATATCCATGGAATTCATTGTGGGATTACCAGTTACATCTCGAGGTAATAATGCAGTCAATTTTATTGTTTATTGATTTACGAAATCATCTCATTTCATTCCTATTCACAAAACATTGTATCTAGATCATCTTTCTCAATTGTATATTAAAGAGAAAGTCAGTTTTCATGGGGTTCCCATCTCTATTGTATCTAATTCTGATCTCATGTTTACATTTATGTTTTGGAAGGGCCTTCAAAAGTCATTAGGTACTGAATTAAATTTTAGTTCAGCTTTTCATGCTCAATCAGATGGGTAGTCAGAATGAACTATTATGACCATGGAGTATATGTTATGTTCTTGTTCACTGAATTACGAGGGATGTTGGGACCAAAATCTTTCTTTGGTTGATTTTTTATGTAATAACAGTTTTCATTCCAGTATACATATGGCTCCATTTGAGGCATTATATGGGAATCGGTGTAGAACTACAGCTTTTTGGGATGATGTAGGTGAATATATGTTGATGGGACTAGAAATGGTAGATGAGATGGAAGAAAAAGTTCAGTTGATTCAGAAGAACATGAGAACAACCTATAGTGCAGAAATGTTATGCGGATAACCGGTGGAAGGATCATTCTTTTGAGGTAGGTGGTCATGTCTTTATCAAAGTTTCTACATGGAAAAGTGTAATGCATTTTGGTGAAAATGGAATGTTGAGTCCGACGTTCATTAGAGCTTATGAAATCCTAGAGAATGATTTATCAGTTGTGTACAGAGTGGTTTCACCTCCAGGTTTATCCTAGGCACACAATGCTTTTCATGTTTCAATGTTGAGAAAGTATATTCCAGATCCATGACATGCTTTTGGTCTAGGGATAGTTCAGTTGGAAGAGAATCTCTCTTATGAGGAACAGCCAGTTCGGATTCATGAACAAAGAGAGCATGTATTGTGGAATATGGTAATTAACTTGGTAATGGTTTTGTGAAAAAATTGTATGGTTGAAGAGGAAACATGTGAATCTGAAAATGCTATGTGAGATAAATACCCCCATTTCGTTGATAAGTGAATAAAATTGCGAGGAAAAAATTTCAAAAATGGGGGATGGATGTAACATCCTAGGTAAGTAAAGAATTAAAAAAATTTCTTCTTTATAAATATTTTGTGAAATAAATATTAATTTTTCATTAAAGAGGTTTCTATGTTCAATGGCGTACCCTATACGCAACAATAGGTTTTGAGAAATAATACATTTCACAACATTAATATATTATTATTATTTTAAATGGTAGTTTACACGTAGGAATTATATTGGTGGGAATGAACAGAACTAACTAAAAAATTATTATACATGTTTTTTATAGGTTTTAGCATTTATCTAATAAAATATAGAGGCTTAAAAAGTGAATGAATCTCATTTTAAGCACAATTTACTTTAAAAGGTTGATTTACGGCCTTTTGATGGCGTTCCATCATTAAATACAGTTTTGTTCACTTTTATATGATTTATTTGACCAAATAAAATTTTTATTTATAATCGAGACTTCAAAATTAACATTGGGTAAATTGTTGGAATTTTTCTAATAAAATTAAATTTTTATTGAAAAGTGAAAAATCTTGTGTTTTAATTCAAAAATACCTTTTAATATAATTTATTTATATGGTTATATTATCTTTTAAATTGGTTTTAATTTGTAATTAGATTATATTTTTACCATTTATTCCAATTAGGTTATTGTAATTAATTTCACATTGAAATTGGATATAAACAATTATCAATCTTTTGAAAGCTGTTTTTTTATAAAAACATGCCTTTTGTTTTGACATCAGGAAATAATTTTAAATTTTTTTCTGCCACTTCTGTGTTTTTAATTTTTAAAAATGGATTCCATATTTGGAATCATGAAGTTAAAATTTTATAAATAGATATCTTTTTTAGACAATATGTATATTTATTTCACTAAATATTTTATTTATCATGGTTAAATGGTAAATCTGGTAAATAAAGGTAAACCAATATTACTATAATAATATAAAATTTTGCTAACATGGGTCCTAATCCAATTGGATGATAAAGATACGACCAAAATCATCCTTGGGTTGATTTTGGGACACCATGTGTCTAAATGGGAGACATAATGACACTTTCTTTAAATTAACATAAAGTAATGACAAAAACGACATAAACAAATATCATTTAGTAAATTAATTTTTACATAGGGTTATATAAGTTATCCTTTAAACAATAAATATTATTTGGAAATAAAAAATAAATTCCTACACATGGTAAATTTTTTAAATTTTTATATGTTAAATAAATTAAATTATTTATGACACAATAATGATGTACTGTTTACCTCATTAATAAATGATTCAAATAAATAAGATTATAATGATTAAAATAATATCCAAAACCTATCCAATTATTATTGGATGATTTTATTTCGACCATGAGTCATATTATATTTTACTTCAATATGTTTTGGACATTTAGAATCCAAAAGTTCATTATGTGTTAAAATAGTATTTTCACACATTCCTAAAGATCCCCTCCACCCCCTTATAAAATGCCCTCACATATATCCCATTACTCACACCTCTCAAGCCACATGGGCCATCCAATATATGCACAATTCAGCACCCTACATAGGTATTCTACTCCTAGAAGCCTTATCATTTTAATAAGTCACTTCAACAAACCCTTTTGGTTCAAACCAATGGGAGTTAATCGATTTAAAGGTAACGTCAACCCTTAAGTTCTTTTTTTATTTTACTTCTCCAACCCCAAAAAACACTTTTTATTACATTCATTTATAAAATCACATGTATCTTAAATATACTTGGATGTTGTTATTAGATGTATTCTAACTACACATACACACACCTTCATCTTATGTGTAATGAATATGTTTTTTCTATGGATGGAAAACTAACATCTCACAAATTGATGATTGTTCAATTATCTCCAACCGAATATCATGGTGGCCATTATGATTGAACTATATTTATATATTATATATATTAGGTTTATGTTTTATTTATGTTTCTATATTTTCAATTTATATAATACCTTTATGGTTTCCATTATAGGTAAACACGATAATTTCCTTTGAGCAGATATGGACAACTGCCCCCTCAAAGTGATATGAATCATTCATGCCTTATGTGGGACGTATAAAGTATGGAGGAAATATGTATATTTATTTTATATTATACTAGAATTATAATATACCAATATATCATTATGTTTTCATTCCGTTATATATGAAATTGAAATGAAAGTAGTGTTCACGCGTACATACAGCTTACCATCTCCATAAACTATGAATTTCAGTTCTTATCTCCAACTGTTATGTACTATTATAAATAAATAAATATAATGGATATATAAGATATATATGATATCAATATCATGAATATCATTCTAGAGATATGGTATATTTTACCACATGAATACTTATAATTATAATAATTTCATTTTTCACTCAATTACAAAATTTTGACAGAATGACCATTATTAACATAAATGATTTAATAATGTCTATAACATTGTATTATGTTATATAAAAGGAATAATAAACATGAAAAAATATCTTAAGAAATTAGAAATTAACTTTAGTTTATTATTCAACAGATTAATGAATGAACGGGTCAAATCAGAATGTGGTATGTGAATTCCTCTCAATCTCTTTTCATCGAGGCTTATATTATTTTATAAAAGACATTATTTTATATGTTTTATAAAAACCTTTGACTATTTATTTCATTCAAAGTGAATAATTTTCTACTATGCGTTTCACTGAAAGACAAAAAAGAATTTTTTTTACGTAAGTAGTTACAATGACCTTTCTACCACCTCAAGTATTATTTGACCTTTGGCTTCCTTAACAATATGTAATGTATTTAAAAGGAAAATAAATACCATATAAACTTTTACATATTCTGGTTTTGAAAATCTTTTGGATAATGGATTTGTTATGTAAATATATTTAAATGATATATTGTGATTTAAATATTGATATGTTATCTTCCCTTTATATTTGTTTTATGTGTTATGAATATGTTATGGTTCTTGGTCACTGTTCACGTATATAGGTGGTTCCATGATAATCCTAGGGCGAGTGAGAAAGTTATAGATCTCCAATGTATTTGGTAATGTGACGGTGGTAAACACGAATGTTTATCCTAAGCGATTTATGGAATATACTATGATGTGTATTCCGAATGTATTTTCCTACATAGCTATGATAGCTATAATTTAAGTATGATATGGATGCACCAAGTTAGATTTATGATTTATGATTTCTATGTGGTATTCATAAATATTTTTATTTCATGAGGTATGTTAAAGATCATAGGTTATGTATGTAATGATGAACTAATATTTTCTTTATTTTCTTTATAACTCTTGTTGATATTTTAATGCTCATCCCATGTTATGAAATGCTTTTCACAAGACCTAAAGATGAACATGGTCAAGGATGGGATCGAGGAAACTTCTTGCTATCTAATGCATGGGACTAGACATGAGTCTTTTTTTAAAGATTTTTTATTTTATCAATAAATTGAAACATAGTATAAGTGTCTACCTAGTATTATTTGAAATGTAATGTAATAGTTGTGGCATAATTCTCTATAACCCTAAACTAGAAAAGAAACTCAATGTGAATTATTCATTTAATTCACATTATGTAATGTTTTAAGGTCGGTGACTTATATTTACTAATACTTGCATTCATTCTATAATGATCATTTATAAATGGAATCGTTATTCATGTGTACATAAGATCAAACATCTTTGTGTCTGAAAATTATATAATTATCCATAACCGTGATTCATAGTTAGATTAAATTGTATAAGTTTTCAATAAAAGTTATAATTATTTAATTAAAATTATTCTAGAGATATAAGAGTAATTAACGCATTGACCATTGTAAGCATACTTATGTCACTTAGGACATTTTAACTAGATATTCTAAAAATATCCCATGTGATTTTCAATAATTATAAACTGAATATAATATGGTATTATATAAAATAAATAAATAATTTAATTTAAAATAATATTTTTTCTAATATAAATTTACATTTTTTGGTTCACAAAGATAAAAAATTTATGTGTCAACTTTGACTAATGGTCATGAAATATTTTTTAATCACTCATTTAATGTCTAACTTTCAAGTCATTTTAAATATGAGACATAAAATGTATTTGTTATCTTATTAGGAATGATCATTTATTAACGTCGTTATGAAACATCAATGATCAATAGTTTTCTTTAGAGTTTTTCATATCAATATTCAAATAATATAGTTTCCTTATTATGTGTTTTTTAGATTTTGAATGTGATTTTCAATATAAAATTTAATTATGATGTAAAAAATAGTTGTGCGTAAGGGTTTAAAAAAGTTTCTAATGGTTTTATTCAATATATTGTTATTTTAATTTATCTATGAAGGGATAATTCACATTATATCACATAGGTGATCCATTTACTCCGTATATGTTACATGTGACCATATAGTTGTGGGTGAGGATGTTATAGCTTATACAATAGGTGTACCAAGACAGCAATCCAATGCATTAGATTCTATGTATGAGGTAGTATAAAATATGTTGATTCCAATTCTCAAGGAGATTTTTGAAGTTCTATTATGAATTAAAATGAAATGTTCTCTAAAACACATTCATTAAATTTTTATTCTTGAAAATTAGTTTTCATGAAAATATTTTTATTTCATAATGTAAGATACTTATATTATTAAAGAAAAAATTATTTCTATTTTAATGAATAAAATATTTTTATGAGAATGATTTTAATGGGGTTTATTTTATATATAATTAGAATAACAGATTTCATCCTACTTATGTCCCTTACTATGATTTTTGTGTCCATCACATGTTTTAAACTTATTATCATAGGCATTATAGATGGTTATTTGAAAATAATAAGATATTCTTATCTTCCTGAATTTTTTTCATGAAAATAAATACTGTTTTGTTTTTAAATTATAAATTTTTTTCAAAAATTTAAATTTAATAGAAGTGTATAAGTTGTATAATATGAGTTTTCATGTCTGATTTTTGAACATATTAACTAAATCAATAAACTTAAAAGATCATAAGGACTGGAAAAAAATTAATTTGGGTTCAAAACCACTAAAAATGTAATGATTATGGTTGGTACATTACAGTTGATATATGTTGAGTGTTTAGACAACACTAGATATTTTGAAGTATTCTTATGATTTATGTATACCAGTATGGGTTTAAAAATTTCTTTTTATCAACTTTTAAATATATTATAAACCCCTTTTCTAGATATAAGTTATAAAATTCTTAGAAGACTAATACATTTTTTGAATACATTCATTTTTAAGGTAATTATGGTTTATTAAATTATGTGATTGAAATCGAAAGGTATTATATAGAAATGGATGTTATAAAATTAAAATAATGTTAAATATATCAAGGATGTTTTGGGGATAGAATATAATTTAAGGGAGCCTTATAAGGAATATTTTAACATTTTATTAGATAATGTATATCCTAGTGGTTGGGTGAAAACAATTCAAATTAGAAAATGACAAAAGGTCTGAACCAACAACTACATGATGATAAGGTTCCATAGCCTACCACCAACATATGTGATGTTTGTGTTAGTATGAATTTTTTCAATTATTTACATTGTATAATTTTTAAGGGATTTGTTATTTTTGGGGACATATGGTGTATCAAAAATATAACCATGTTATTAAATGTTGATTTTCAGACTAATTGAATTTGTTAAGAAGAGTGTAACTATTTTAGAGAGGGATATGTGATTAAGTTAACAATACTATTATCGAACTTTAAAATGATCAACTATTGAAATATATATTGGATGAATATATGATCATAATATGGATTCATGCTGATTTATTATTGAAATATATAAATATATTGGTTATTATTTTTTAGGTAAATTACATTTTAGTAAAAACAATTATGAGTGATTAATGATATTTGGTGATAAATGTCAAAATTTATCTTGGAATAAAATTTCATGAAATTGATGTTATTTTTATGTCAATATTATTATAGAATATTAATGATAACTTTTAAGAGTATAATTATTTATTGAATGATCAATTGGGAATTTTTCGTAATGAAATTGAATTTTGGATGTAAAAACTAGCTTTTCATCACATGAAGGTTGATAAATTTTCGGATTATATTTCCTTCTGCTAATAATTTCTATATTAGATAATTCCTAAATGCATGTGGAATTTTTTTTATTCTTTTCATGATATTTTTTATATGCATAAGATGATTATATTAGTTTTGAAAACAATTCTTCATGAATACTCGTCACTTAGAGAAAATGATGATAATACGGGGGTAATTGATTAAAAGATTAAAATATAATATTTATTTAATAATGAATCCTTATATTCTTAGTCAATATATTAAAAAAATTCCTCACTTTTGGGAACATTACAATGAAAAAAAAATTAAATATTTAATTTTATTATTTGGAAAACAATAGAATCTTAACCTATCATAGAATTATTAGTTATTAGTCGCTATAATTCCCTTGACCATGGTCTCAATCACTATTTAGTAGTTTTTGGGAGTTCTTATTCCATTAAATATCAATAATTTCAACTCTAAAATATTCTCTCCTACTTTTAATCCTATATTTTTTACTTTATATGGCCTCTATACATCCCTTTTCTCCCAAATTCAAGGGGACTTTTTATGAAAAATTTACGATGTGGGCATTCAATGAAGGTATTCTAATTCATCAATCAGTTATTTATTGATACCGAGTTCAAAATTTCATGGATGAGACAACAAAGAGGGTGGTGGACAATCAAATAACACAAATAAAAATATAAATATACTAACTAATTTTAAAATTAATTATTATTCCTAAATTATGTGTGTATATTTATTAAAAATATTAAAATGATTTCTCACAATAAAAAAGAAAATGGTTTCACTAAACTCATTTGTGATAATATTTTTCTAAAAGTTATATATTAATCATAGGAAAATATAATTTAACAAAATTGTTTTTATAATTAAATTATTCATGCAAAAATTGTCACGACCCAACCCCCAGGGCTGATTCCATGACTATTCCAAGCACAACTTCCATAGGCCAAGGGCTGGAAACTGGAACCGAAAAGGTGTATCCCTAAAATGGTAAGGCATTTCCATTAGACCTACACAATCACACAATCGAAGAACACAAAAAAAAGGAAACAACGAAGTAAAATTCTATAGTAAAATGTTTATTGAACATATAAAGGGCTGGAATACGGGCAAACCAGAAATGTAAAAGTACAATGGAAATGGGAAAACAACTCCTGGATCATCCACTAAGGATCCCACCTAAAGGCAATGTACAACTCACGATCAATAGTAACAATTGCTCATCACATCAAACAGTCCATCTCTGAGTACCATACAGTCTTCGATCCCACAACCTCGATCAACGTTGACCTTCGTCTGCACAAGACACATCAATGTGCGGGAAAATCCTGTTTAGGGGTGAGTATATCAATACTCAATTGGGACCCCAAGACCCCCGAAGGTCTCCCAGAGATCCAAAAAGGTTAAAACACAATGAAATTCCAAAAACACAAAGAATGAAGGAGTCAACAACTCTAATTAGGTATATGCTCATACATATACCTATGTTATCCACACATACTCATATAATAAATGAGTAAAAATAAGGCTCCATCTATTAATCCATTAGCACAACTGATCAACGAGGGAAGAATACCATAAAGGTAACACCACGAATGTAACTCAATGAAGGAAAAAGAACAATATGTTTACACCCTGAAGGTAACACCACAAAGGTAAAACTATAAAAAAGGTAATACCACAAAGGTAACACCACAAAGGTAAAGTACCTAAAAGGTAAATACATAGCTAACCTCAGGTATATAAATCAAATACAGAAGTACATACGATTAGTCATAAATCTATATCATCTTATTCTGTTGATAGACTCTACTGTTGACCCACACAGGATCGATAGATGCTAAACCACACAGGATATCTTAGCACTGGCCCACATAGTATTGATAGATACTAACACCCATAGGATCTCTAATCACTGACCCACACAGAGTCAATAGTTACTGACCCACATTGGATCTATGTTCATTTATTATGTTACAACCAGCCATGAAATTCCCACACAAAGCACAGATAATTCTGGGAGGATACAATCCTCAATCCATCAGTCTTATGTCAAAATCAATGATGTTCCACTAAGTAGAATCTCAAATGACCTCCATGTCGTAATGGTTCCAATGCGCCAGACGGCGTGTCAATCGGACGGTCGGTCTGTGACTTATAAGAGTTTTAGTATCAACGACCCAGTTAGATTCAGGTATAATCCAACCCGAATGTACCCAATCATTCTTCATAACTCATGTGGGGTATACCAAAAGTACTGGATCGCTCCAAGAACCCAGTACCGCAGATGGTTTGTCAAACGGATTTTTGGTTAACATGTTATGGCTCTTTTAACGAAATTGGGCCTGGAAGGGTCTGAGATAGGTCGGAACCAGCTGGATGGACCTGGCTAGAACAGACCTAGGCTATCCCAGTTGGTAAATTCTTTGGCGGGCACAGTCCACCGGGCTGTAGACTGGCCCAATCTTCCTTGGTGGTGCAGCACGATAGGCTTGCACGGCCCGGCCCACGGAGGGGCGTGGCCCGCCTGAGGCATGTCCCCCAAGAGTTGGGTCTGCCCTAGCTGGCCCGAGTGGGGGAATTTTCCTCCATTTGGAGTTAGATCAGTGGCATCATGGGGCACCGTGATGTCTCCCACTGGACCCATAGTGAGAGGGTTCAATCCCTCTACTACGACTTTCTTTAGTAGCGTGCATCGGCGTGCCGTTCACCCCACCTTCGGCCGCCCTATACCGGCCACCGCTATCTATCACACTAATATGCCACAACCCTCTCTCTGACTATGTTCCATTGCATTACACTATGTCGTTCGCGGTCGGCCCAAGCTAACCACCATCCTCACCCGTCGCGGCCATGACCACAACATTTTTTATCAGCGGCATGCGCTGGCACTCCGCCATCTCTTCTTCGACCGGCTGTTACCGGCCACCGGTTATGGTCGCTAGTTCTACCATGTTGTTCCCATGCCGGTGGTCTTCCATGGGTCACCAGGATAGCTCAGGTGGCCCATTTATCCATCATATGTTGGCAATGGACTCCCCGAGATGCTATCTTTGTCAATGAACACACTGTTCCGAGTTTTTCTAACCCAAATAAATCACATGGAAGAACATTTAAAATTTCAACAATATGCGCGGGGTCCTGGCCTTGTTTCATTAGACCTCGCCCTCTACATTAGTTTGATATCCAAAGGGTAGTATACATATTCAACAAATTTTTAATTTAGAAAATAATTAATCCCTACCTCAAGATCGTTGGAGAATGTCTGCATTTGAGGAAGAGTTGGTGTTAATCTGTTTGTGATTCGGTGGGGCTCACTACAGCTCATTGGAACTGGTTTGTTCCTCCATGTTGTTTGCGTCACAATACTTTTCTGGTGCTTTTTTACTTGGTGAATTTGTTCCAATACTCTACCCCGAGGTCTATATAAATAATATAGGGGAGGGTGAGTAATGCCGTTGCAAATTTATGAGGTTCATTTAATGAATTAACCCCCAAATTTCAACTATTCTATTATAATGATTGAGGATTCAATCCATTTAATGGATTGAAATGTCATTGTTCCTTCCACCACCACTTTTCCATTGGAGGAAATGAAAAGGACAAATAAAATAAATTTGTTATATTATTATTCATTTAAATGTTAAAAAGATATCTTTTTCTCCCAAACTACAATGGTCAAAGGGAATCCTTCCTTAAAAAAATTCTGATGTTGCAGATTCAACGATGCTCTCAGATATTTAATCTGAGCACCAATTCAAAACATATAAAATGTTGCTCGTATGATAACTGAATGAACATTAAAATAATGTTGATAAATTCATTTCGGGCTAATCAGGGCTCAGAATCACATGTCGTCAACTTTTGCAGACTCGTAATAATTCCTTATAAATAAAAAAATTTACATTGAAAATCTGGTTCCTTACAATCTCCTTGCCTTAAGGAATCTCATCCCCCAATGCCACAACACAGAATAAGGGAACAAATGGGGGTACAGAACATGAATCTGAGCCTCCCACTCCTATGTGCTATCTTGGAAGTTATCATGCTGCCAGCAAACACGCGCTAGAACTATCGATTGTATACGAAGGAACTACTCTTATCGATCATCAATCAACACTGGAACCTCTGCAAACATCCCACCCCAACATATTTGATGTCTAGCTATCCCTAGTCAGTGGCATGTGATAGGTAATTCGTGTACCTCCGTAGCCGCGACATGTAGAAAATTTCATTCACCCAGTGCATCTATGGGGGAAGTGCCAAGCGATATGCCACCACACCAACACAGCTGAAAAACCTAAAAAGGTTTGATGAACCTCATAGATAATATTCCACCATGTCCAAATCTCTTCCAACCTCATCATGTTCAGACCCATTGGAAGTCATGATCTCCCTCCTCAAACTCCAGAGGTCTCTGTGTCCAATTATTATAAGTCTTATTCCAGCACTATGCAGTCTTCTTCTGCTCCTGAATGATATGCACCTTCTTAGTGGTTGCAAATACCATCTATGCACCCATGAGTGATGAGTCTCATGGGTCTGCCCTGCATAGAGGTGATTTGCATGGTCGATCATACGAGGCCTCAAATGGTTTCATACCAATGGTGGAGTGATAGATGTTTTTTATGTGAACTCCACCAAGGGAAATTGATCCTCCCAACTGCGGCCAAAATATATGACATAAGCATGAAACATTTCCTCTAATGTCACAATGGCTTGCTCCATCTAACCATCCATTTGCGGATGAATGGAGGTTCTCAAACGAAGCTAATTCCCGAATGCCTCCAAATATCCCTTCCACAAGAGGGATGTAAAACGTGGTCCATAGTCAGAGACGATCGTCGATGGAACCTCATGAAGTCGTAAAATAACCTATATGTTGAGGAATCGAAATACCTCTACTGACCTGACTATTGCATTGGTAGGGTGTGGGCATACATGGGTATTCGTTCAATGATCACCCAAATGTAATCATGTCCACAGGATGTACGTGGAAGGCCTGTCAAAAATTCCATATAGACACCATCCCAATTCAACACCAACACCACTATTGGTTGTGCTGGCCTGCCAGAATCTGATGGTTGGCCTTCATTTTCTGACAAGTGTGGCATCGTGATGAAAACCCTACCATTTCCTTCTACATCCCTGGCCACCAATGCATATGCTGGAGGTCCTGGTACAACATTTCCACACAAGGATTTAATACGAGAGGGGGAGTATGGAACACCATCACCACCTCCCCCCATTGCACCACTGGGGCCATGGTGAGTCCTATAAAGGGGATTACATGCTCCCCACCTTCAGAAAATCATTCATGTTCCTGTCCAGAGAATAACTAAGCACGTCGAGCCACACAGTCAATGTCCCTATGTTGTGCCTCCCAGACTAGCTGATGAAGTTAGAGAATGACATTCATAGACAGGAGGTAATATGCTCTATCTCTATCCACAAAGGATATCTGAAACATGGAGAGCTGATCCATCACCTCACATAGTAGCTGTAAAGAAGACCTCGTGCTCAGTGTGTCTGTCATTATGTTCCCATTCCCAGGATTTTATACAATCTCTAAGTCGTAGTCCAGGAGGAACTCTCTCTAACATCATTGTCTCAGGTTCAAGTCCTTCTGTGTGAAGATATACCTGAGACTCTTGTGGTCAGTGTTATTTTTAATCATTCTCCCATAAAGTAGTGTCCCTACATTTTATATGGGAGGACTAGTGTTGCTATCTCTAGGACATGGGTAGTGTAATTCTTCTCATTTTGTCTCAGTTGTCGTGAACCATAAGCGATCACTGTTCGATCCTACATCAGTACACATCCATGTCTAGTCCCTAATGTGTCATAGTATACTACATACCCAACACCCTCTTCTGGTAGCCTCAAGATGGGGTTACTCATCAGTATCTCCCTCAAATCCTGAAAACTATGCTTTCATCTCTCCACACATATGAAGTGTTTTCCATTCTTAATTAATGTTGACAAGGGTTAAAAATCTATGGAAATGGTGGGAATGAATCATCAATAGTACCCAACCCATCCATTGAAACTTCTCACCTCAGTCAAACATCTAGGTGGCTCCCAATCAAGCACTTCCTCTATCTTAACCGGATCTACCACTTCTCCTGATTCCAATATAATTTGTCCTAGAAAGTGAACCTTCCATATCCAGAACTTGAACATTGAGATATTACCATAAATTAGGTTCTCTGGGAGTGTATCCCGAACTATTTATAGATGATATCTATACTACTCCTCCAACACTGTGTATATCAAGATGTCATTGATGATGACCACCACAATGTGATCATGGTATGGATGAGATATCCTGTTTATGAGTCCCATGAACACTACATGAGAATTGGTCATGCCGAATGGAATAACCAAGAACTCATAGTAGCCATACCGACTTCTAATGGTCGTCTTCCACACATCCTCATCTCGTACCCTAAGATGATGAAGGCCTGATCTGAGTTCTATCTAGGAAAATCATCTAGATCCCTTCAACTTATGAAAGAGGTCATCAATCATGGGGAGTGGATAATTTTTCATCATGGTCACCTAGTTCATGAACCAATAGGCCACACATAGTCTCAAACTCCATTATTCCTTCTTGGAGATCAAAATCTGGGTTGACTATAGAGAAACACTGAGCCTAATGAACCCCTTCCTCTGCAAGAACTCCATCTGTACCTATAACTCATGAAGTTACAAGGGAGCCATCTGATATAATGGTTTAGATATCATTTTTTCCCTGGGGTACAATTCGATGTAAATTTCTACCTCTATAAGTGGAGGTAGTCTCATAACATCATCAGGAAAGACATAGGAACATTGGACCCATACTAAAGCATAGCTCAGACTCTAATGAATATCTTCTCCGAGGGTATGGATAGCCAACTTATGTGTGATTAGCTAAACCATCCTCTGGTAAACACCATCATGTGCTTCAAATGGTTCCATTTTCACTAGTGAAGGAAAAACTGGTCACATCTTCATGAACACATTGTACATTTCTCATAATAATGTCAATCTGACCATAGACTATGGATAACCAGTCTATACCCATGATGACAACGTAAGGACTCAACGTCTCTACTAGAAGATCCCAACCAATGCTCTCACCTCCTAGTGTAATCTTGCGTGTTCATCACCTGTGTGTAATCATCGAATCCCCTGATGTTAGAGTCTCTATCTTTATGGATCGATCTAGTGGATCCATCGAAAACTCTATGCTACGAAAGATTTTTAGGGTAATTAATGAGTGACTGGAACCTATGTCTATAAGTACTATAGCTTTGGGGGATTCGAGATAGATCATACCTAGAATCATCTTTAGAGCACTGTGGTCTAAGGCCTCAGCAGTCTAGAGCTTAGCTCTTCTCTATCCACCTGCTCCCTGTGGTCAAGGTGGACCACCTGGAGGTGGTGGTGGTTGAATATAAAATTTTCATCCACCACGTGCTGCATGTCCAGATCCTTTTCCATATCTGGTGCCCCACAAACCTCCTCACCCGCACCTTTGCCTATGCCTCAACAGTCCCATGACATTCTTCTGGTCATCCGTACGGTGGTTCATGCAGGCAAGAGCAATGCAACCCTACCTACTGCACAAGTATCAATGCATGCTTCCCATCTTTACTCCTATATCCCATGATCCTTTCACCATTAAACATGTTTCTTGAGGTCGTCCACCAGATGGTCTGGCCCACTAGGGCTCCTACATCATCCATCCACTACCTGCAATATATTACTCTTCTACCTAACGTTCGGTGGTAGTGCTTGCTATCGATGTCTTCTCCACTAGGAATATCTCCCCCAAAAGTGCTCGCTCTTGCACCCCAGCATACGTCGTAATGTGGAGAGATATCATTGATTCTCGGATCTCCTATTGCAGACCCTAAAAAAAGCTCTAGGCCCGGAAGAAAGGGTATTATACTATGGAAGGGGAGTAGTGGGAGAGACCAGTGAACCTCACTGAGTACTAGGCAACTATCATGCTGCCCTGTTGTAAGTGAAGTAGCTTGTATATACACACTGAGAATAGGGTCTCTAGGATGATCTATGCCCTAAAACTGCCCTTGGAGTCTTCCTAGGTGAGGGTCGTCCCTTCATGTATGTAATGTGTCTTACTCCACCATATCAATGCTGATCTCTGGAGGAGACTGAATGAAAGGATCACCATTAAATCATATGTTGTACTAACTAATAGAAAAACTCTAGACACAGCCTCTAGCCAGTCCTCAGCCGCCTGTGGATCCATCTCACCATGGATCCTCGGAGGCCCTTGATGCTGAAATTCGTGAAATGTGCTCAGTCGGTGTGCACCCTTAACTAGTGGTGATAGTTCCCTCTTCTTCCCAACGGGTGGTTGTGCTTCGAGTAAACCACCCAATGGTACTGCCGTCTTAAGAGTGTCCGGCATAGAAGCCTCATCTCTCGGTTGGCTTCCATCATGTACTCTCTTAGGAATCTTTTTTGGATATCTATGTTGTGGAATCCTGAAAGAATATAGGTGTGCCACAATAAATATGTTATACCTGGTGAGGTATCTCTAGGATATCATATGAAAAACTTTTTAAAAACCCACACAATCAGTGTTTTCATGCACAGAGTCAAAAATCAGAATTCAGGGTCCCAGTGTATGGATAGATCAGCCACTGCACCAACACTGGATTCCAAAAATTGGAAACCACACTCATAAAAATTAACATTATTTCCACATAGATATTAATAGAGTCCTAGTTTAATTGTAGAACCGACTCCAATAATACCGCTTTGTCATGACCCGTCCCTTGGGGCCCGTGCCATGACTACACTAAGACATCCTTTCATAGCCAGGGGTAGGAAACTAGCACTAAAAGGGAATATCCCTATAATGGGATGTCAATGCCTTTATACCTGTACAAACACAAAATCCATGAACACAACAAGAAGACACCATAATGCAAACTACAATAGTAAAAAGTGTACTAAAATTAAACGGGCAAGAATACAAGCCCATCTAAAAAGTACAAGTTCAACTAAAAAGAGAAAAAATATCCTAGATCGTCCACCGAGGATCCTATTTGAAGGGTAGGTACAGATCACGATCAATAGTCATTTCACCGCATCACGCCAAATGGTCCACCTCTAAGCAATGTCCAGTCCTGGATCCCTCAGCATCAATCAATGTTGTCTATCATCCACACTAGACACAGAAAGGTGTGGGCATAACACATGTAGGGATGTGTATACAAATACTTAGTAGGGACCTCGATACCCCTAAAGGTCTCCCAGAGTTCCATAAAAAGATAAACCACAATTCAAGACACCAAACATAAAGCAAGAAGCAGTCATCAATTCTACTTAGGAATATTCCCATACATATACATAAGTTATCAAGATATACACTTCATATAAATGAGGAAACATAAGCATCCATCTTTTAAGCCTTTAAATAAACCGATCCACGACGGGAGAATACCAAAATGGTTGCATCAGGAGGTAACTCCAAAAAGGTAAAAGTACCACAATAGTGATACCACGAAAGTAAAAGTACCACAAATGTAACACCAAGAAGGTAAGACCATGATGGTAAATGTACAACAATGGTAAAACCATGAAGGTAACACCCTATAGGTAAAAGTATCACAAAGTTAAATACTCATCACAGACCAGGTATATACCACATTTACAGATTTACATATCATCATTCATAAATTTAGATCTTCTTATTACATCAAGGGTCTCTACTGCAGACCCACAAAAGATTGATAGATGCTGACCCCCATAGGATTACAAAGCACTGACCCACACTAGATCGATAGATCCTAACCCACACAGGATCTGTAAGTTCTAACTCACAAAGGATCGATAGATTCTGACCCACATTGGATTGATCCTCTTTCATCACGTAAACACAAGCCATGAGATTCTCACACTAAGAACTATATATTTGTGGAGTATTCGATCATCAATCCATATATCATTCATCAAATACCATGAATATCCATGAAGAGGTATCCCAAAGGACCTCCATGTCGTATGGGTTCCAACACGACAGACAAGATGTCAATTAGATGCATGGTCTGTGACTTATAATCGTTTTAGTATCGATGGCCTGGTTAGATTCGGGTTTGACCGAACCCGGCCATACTATAATATTCCCATAAACACAAGTGGATTATACCAAATATATTGTATCGCTTCAAAAATCACAGCACCATAATTGGTTCATAAAACGGATTCCAAGTTCCCATGTTCTGGCTCTTTTAGCAAAACTGGGCCTGGAAGGGTCTCGGTCTGGTCTGACCTGGTCTGAGCGACCCGACCTGGTCAGGCCCGAACTAGCCTAGGCTGGCACGGTTGGGCTGGGCTGTAGCGGGCTTGACCCACTAGGCCATGGACAAGCCTGGACCTCCTGGGGAGTGCAGCCCACTAGGGTTGCATGACCCAACCAATGGAGGGTGCGCGACCTGCTAGGCCAGTGCGGCCCAGCCCCAGGAGGGTGTGCTAGGCCCACGGAGGGGAATTGGTCACATGAGGTGCATCCCAATGGAGCGGTTCCCATCCTCGTGGCTATATGGGGGGTGGGGGGTTCCCCCTTTTGTAGCCAGAGCGGTGGCCCCTCGGGGTGTTTTTTGGTCACCCGCATGACCCGCAGGGAGCGGGTCCCAGCCTTCTGCCATAGTCTCGGAGCCACTAACATCTTCAGTGGAACCCAATGACGTGCCACTCTCCTATACCCACATCATTCTGCTACCGGTTGTCGTTTTCTGGTAGATCTATATGCCATGACCATCTCCCAGGTGGTGTGCCAGGGGGCACCGCTCCGCCTTCCTCGGTCGGCCCAAGCCAACCGCCTTCTTCACCCTCCCAGGCTATAGATGTGACCTTCATCATCGTTAGCTTGACATCACACCGCCATCACCTCTATGGCCTGCCATTGATGACCACTACCATCACCTGCTGGTGCTGCAATGATGGCGTCGTGCTGGCAGTCTTCCACGGGTAACCAGGTGAGCTTCGATGGCACATTTTTCTTCTGAAGGGGAAAAAAACTCACCAGCCCCCCCTCTTCATCGATAAACCCACATTTCCGGGTTTCATCGAACCTAAAAAATATCACTCTTGATAAAAATGTCAAATTTACACAAAAGGTGAAGGGTTCAGGCCTTGTTTGTTTGGACCACACCCTTTGTGTTAGCTTAATACCAATATGGTAGTATACAGATTCTCCAATTCTTAAATTCAATCAAGAATTAAACCCTACCTCAAGATCATTGGAGAACGTCCACATTTGAGGAAGAATTGATATTCGTCAATTAGTCGTTCGGTGGTACTCGTCACTACTTGCTAGAACCGGTTTCGTCCTTCCAGTGGTTGGTGTCAGAGTAC
Organism: Viscum album; assembly: GCA_963277665.1. Lineage (NCBI taxonomy): Eukaryota > Viridiplantae > Streptophyta > Magnoliopsida > Santalales > Viscaceae > Viscum > Viscum album. Next base: position 1,245,316,921 of record OY728152.1, on the reverse strand, counting down.
TTTTCCAAAGCATCATCGCTTGGTGATGTCATGCCAATAATCTTTCTCGAGCTCCATATAAATAGGAGAGGTGGAGGGTGAGTAACACCTTTGGGAATTTATGAGGATCATACAATTAATGAACCCCCAAACTCCACCAATGTTGTTACAAAGATTGAGGATTCAAGCCAATTAACAGTTTGACTGGTCATTGGTCTTGCCACCACCTGTTGTCCATTGGAGGAAAATAAATAGGGAAATTAATTAACTTTGATATTTTAATATTCTATTAAATGTCCGAAAACAATTTTTTCTCCTGACCTACTACAGTCAAAGTGAAACCATACATAAGCGAATCCGGGAGCTACTGATTCAACTGTGCTCTCATATATTTAATCTGAGCACATGTACAAAAGGTAGAAAATGCCACTCGTTCATCTATTGATCATACAATAAATAATGTTTAGAAATTCATTTTGGGCACAACAGGCCTCAGAATCACCCGTTGTCAATTTTCGTAGAATCGTAATAATTCAATATAATTAAAAAATGCATTGAAAATAAGTGTCTTTACAAAAATTATAATAGGGTTTTATTGATATTTTTTTAAGATTAATATTTTTTAGGAATAGTTCCAAAATACTTATTTTCATGGAAATTTATATTTTATTTAAAAATATTTAATGGGAAGAATTATTTTTTGGATTAATATTAAATTTAAAATAGTTTTTTTTATTTTAAATAAAAAAATTATTTATTTTAAATTTATTTTATACATGAAATTGATAAAATATAATACTTTATATTAAAAGTTTGTTTTTCTAAAAATAATTTTTCATTTCATTTTTCTAGAATAATATAATATTAATTTCAAAAGCATTTATTTTTTGAATTTTGAAAAATGCATTCCATTTTTGAAATAGCGTGTCCAAATTTATTTAATATGTATGTTTTTATTTTTTCACTCTATGAAAAGTAACATTAGTAATTTATTATTACGTTGTTAAATGGTCATTTTGATAATTGATGTTAAAAATATATTTATAATAACTCCTAAATGAACCAAAAACATACCTTAATCGTATTTTTCAATTATATGTACTACAAAATCACCCAAAATATAAATTTATGTCAATTTGGGGAAATTTCTAAAAAATTATTATCTTTATATTTATTTATTTAAAGAAATTTCAAAAAAGTCAAATATTTAATTTTAATAAGTGTAATATTTTTAATATGGTATTTTCCTAAGGATATGATCAAATATAAATTTTTTTGAAATATCAATGATTTAACATCATCATGTTAATTTATTTTTAATTTTATGGAAGATATAATTACATTAAATTAGTGCACAACATTAATGTAGTAAATATTTAATTAATATACAAAAATAATAAATGATATTTAAATTATTAAATTAAATATAATAATATATAATAGATTTAATAAATTTCTTTTATATTCTGTCATAACATATTATAGATATATTATTTTTTTTCAATTATACATTTCATTATGAAATAATTAAGGTCAATGTTTTGAATGATTCTAAAAATTGAAAATATGGATTTTTTATAGTAAATTATATTTTAACAAATTATATAATGTCCACAAAAATAATATATTATTAAAATCCAAAATAAATTTTTTTAAAATTTCATTCAAGGTTTATTTATGTGTCTTATGTTATATAATAATAAATATAGTCATCATCAAAAAATTAAAAAAGTATATTTTCTCACAGTAACATGTAATTAGGTTAAGTTGCAATTAAAACAAAAACAGAAGTGTTTAAATATAGAAAAAAAATGTTTAACTTTTTTACACTCTTTTTTTTAAATTATTCATATTATCTTCTAAAATACTGAATTCCCTTCTATTTTGATATAATAATTATTTTATATTAATTTAACATTTTAAAATTTTCCAAAAGATCTCGTCCAATCGCTTAAATAATGTTACCTCCACTTCGCAATAAATCACATATAAAAACCATTTTTTTCTTCCAATACAATAATGAATAACTTCTTATTCCCTATTAAATCATTATATAATCCTTATTTTAACCATAACAGAAACATTAGAAGCATTGATGGGTTAATCAAGGGTGGTTTTCCAAACTAGGGGGATAGTTATTATCCACTTTATTTAATTTTTTTCTTCCTAATCATACTTAATATCATATTAATACATGGTACAATAAAATAATATTATATTTTATATAAATAGTTTTCCATTTTTAATGAGACATACCATATCTATATCATCTTCAATTAAAATGGAAATGATACCATTATTTCAGTGAATGGTAGAATCCTACCTCGTGACCAACTATAATTCCTTTTCATTCACGTTATCCAAAGACATATAATATTGATGTAATAAATTATTTTTATCTTATTAAAAAAATAATTGTAATTATAATGATATAATATATCATTTATTTTCATAAATTCCCATTCAAAAAGATGATAACATTGTTATTTCATACATTTGGACTCCCACCTCCACCATGCTATGTTTTTGGGTATTCAATCATGACCAATAATGGGTTATGTGTATGTATTTTTGAATATTTAATATGATATATATGTTATTATTAACATTATATAATTATGAATAATACATACCATAACATTATGATCTTTGAGAATGTAAATGTTTCTCATTAGTATGTACGAACTATAATCTACATGATTTTTAATTAATTCATTTTTCAATACCATCATTTGTGGATTCGATGAAAATTACAATTAATATATAAAACTGAAAATTTTTCCATTTGTATTATTTTATACATGTTGTAAAAATGAAAATTTTTACCATGTCACCATTTGTAGGTCATTTTGGACTTAGGAACATGAAATCATCAAAATAACATAAGTGGACATAATTAATTATATAATTTTATATAAAATTGTTTTAAATAAAAAGGGAATAAATAACATGATAAAATTTCTTAAACTTGTAGACATGAACCTAATATTATTTATTCGGATGATATGAATTATTCTAGATGAGTCACACTCAGGAAAAGAGACTTTGTTTTAAAATCCATATTATAATGTTCCACTTTCAACGTGGTTCACAAAAGTGAAAAATTATGTATTTTGTAAAACATAATACATGATAGGATTTTCACAAAATCATGAACATCAATTTTTTTAATTATTCCTTGATATTTATTCATATTTCTTTTAAATTAAAATCATTTCATTAGTATATCTGTGTTATTTATATTTTAAAAGTATTTTTAAAAATAAAACGGTATTCCAAAATCCAGCAGTGTTTTTAAAATGGTTTTAAAATAGTTTCAAATGGTGTTGTTAGTGATTATTCCCATAGAAATTAGCTAAAATTGGTTGATCCCTAATATAGATCATGGTTGATCCTATTATATATTATATGTTTGCTACACCCATATATAACTCCCGTGGATTATGTTATCTGAAGTAGGAAGTTACCCACATGGTTATTCAAATTTTATGAGTGATTATAAGTTTTATTTTATTATTAATATGGAAATTTTTCCCTAATCCCACAACATGACGTGCCAATGATTAAAAATGTGTTTTTAGGGATATGTTTCGAAATTAATAGGTAAGATCTATTTATTGTTAATGTAAAAAATCTCTTTGTGGATGAAACGTTATGGCCTTAAGAAAAAATTTTAACGGGTTTTTATGATTTTCAATGGAATAATAGATTTATTATTTTAATGTCCATAAATTGTATTTTTTTCTCATCTCACATTTTTTAGATGTTTTTCTGAGTGGTTAAAGATGGGTAACATAATAAAACTAGTAATGTTTAATGTCATGAATAATTTTCATGAAGAAATAATCATTACAGATAAAAGATTAATATTGTAAAAAATGGATATTGATTTTAAGTGGCTAATTTTTAATACATATATAAAATGCATGGTTTGATACTAAATTCTATTTAAATATAAATCTGGATTTTCATAGGGACTATAAAAACTGTATTTCATTTATATAACATGATAATATAAAATGTTAATGGTTGTGTTTTTAGATTTGATCTTCCTTTGGATTTATGCATGATCTATCTTCCTCATGTTGAATTAGAATGCATAATTTTTATTTTTGTGATATAAAGGAAAAATTTATTTATCCCCAAATTCATTATTTAATGATTTATATTTCATGAGATATTTTTAAGGGATTTGGTAGAATATAGAATACACCATGAAACTTTGTACACATTATGATGATGGCCTAGGGACTGAACATGAAATTATGTTTATTATATAATTTTTTAGGTTTTTACATATTATTATAATATTATAACAATATTTTATTATGATATTCCAAAATGCATATGTCGATCATTTTCATGATATAATTGTGTACCACATTAATGTCATGTTATCTTGTACTACCATATTTATTTTCTAACATGGATTTCTAGCTCATAGTTTTAATTATGTGTTTTCTCCAGGATATCCAATGACATTTCTGAATATCTATATGATTTATCATAACCATATAATGAAATAAATAAACATTATTTATTTATTTTAGTGATGATTTGTTTTTTATCTAATATTATTAAATAACCATATCCCCTTGATCATCATATTTTACTTAATATATATGTGTGTAAATAAAAATGAAATTATATTTGTTTATGTATTTTTTTTATAAAAGAGAGTTTCATAGCCTCTTTATTACGGTTTATGATCTAGTTGACCAATATGAGCTCAAGATATAGTTATTAGGTCATTATTAAATTGTGAAACAACATGTTTGTTATAGGTGGTCAACAATAAATGGACACTAGTTTTTTAAGTAATATTTTTGTTTTGAATGTGATGTGTTTTGTACCCACTATGGGTTGATGTACGTTATTTTTCAGTTCTTTGTTTGAAAATGAAATTTATAGGCTAAAAATTTCTACAATGGAAATTATGGATTCTTATGAACATGTATGATATCCATTTCTACCAATTTTACATGACTTGTTTATAATTGTATTCCTTTATAAGATTTGAAAAAATTGATCATTAATTTAATTAAATTTGAATAGTATAGTTGTCCTGTTATAAAATAACTCATTGGATTCATGTTATATAAGTGTATGGGTTTTAGATTTATTGGAATGATTAAAATATATGTGATCCTTAGGATTATGTAGTTATTAAAAACTAGAAAATTTGAGTGTATTGTTGATTCTTCTATTCAATGTATAATTTTATTAATAAGTTATGTAAAAAATGTTGACTATTATGATAGTTTCGGAATATAGATACACTGATAAATTTTACATATGTTATATTAGTGATTCTTGAAAAAAATCATGATGATGAACATATCATATCAAAATTGATTATCTTCATGGGATATCACATATAGTGGGTATCCACTTGAAAAAAGTTATCTTGATATATGTAATATTCTTGTTTTATGTGGTCGAGTGTGGGATTTTACCAGAATTCTCATGGATAAGATGATATTATTTTAGGATTATATATGGGAGATAAAACCATTGTTTAAAATGATTTATCATGGTCTATTTATACAGTACATGTGTATGGGGATGAAGAATGAGATTTTAAGAATTACGAAGATATTTTTCACTGATCAGTAGGTGAAGGATGAGCATAATAAGTCTACATAGATATTGCAGGATCTTCCAATCCAAATGTGGATACAGGATGATGTTACCAATGATCTAGTTCTATTATTACCCTTGGAACCTTGGAAAATGATTTTTTATGGGATATTTTTTTATCGACTAGTGATGTTATCCCACTTATTCTCTATTAATATGACTAAACCCAATAATGATATGGATGTATATAAATACATGATATTTTTCCGTTTAGTGGGATTACATAGAGTAATGTTTCTAATCAAGATCCTCATTTTAATAATCAGTTTTGGAATGTTCTTTTGAAAGATTCAAAAAAAAAACAATTTCATCTTTGTACATACCACAATCCACAAAATGACTGAAAATAGAACATGAATATTCATATTATAAATGATATTTAATGTTTATTTTTTTATTTAGATTATTCTCAGTTGAATATTTTGTAAACCATGTGTTTATATTATAATATTACCCTTTCTAAAGAAACCAAAATGGTCAATTTTTAGAATATTTTTGTAACACAATATTGTTCCCCTCTTTTATTGTTTGAGTTTGTAGTGTCAATTATTGTTGGGAATTTCCCCTAATTGATAAAACTAAGGGGGTAAATTTGATTATAACTAATTTTTGAAAATTTATAGCTGATAGAAATAATAGGATTTCCATCATAGATAGCATATAGTGTTTTATGTTGTTCAAACATTTTCTTCGACTAACACCTAGGCTATGGAAATGTTGTATTAGGAAACAAGGAAAGAATGCTCATAGGTTTTTAGTCCATTTGAGATAGTGGATAATATTTTCAAATTATTATACCAATTATTCCTTCCACAGTGATATTGTGTCATGCATTAAATTTTTTCACATGACAAAAAATCATAAATATTATATCAACGCTTCTAATTAGATAGAGGGCTTGAAAGTCATGCTTTTTTTGGATGATTCCATAATGAATAATCCAATATATATATTAGACCACACTAAGAAGTATCTCCAGGGTAGGAATATAAATCAAGTTCCATTAAAATGGAAGCATGACATGTTCAGGACGAAACAAGGGAAATAGAGTTACATATGAATGAGCCATATCAGGAATTCTTAACAAAGGCCCCACAGTGATGCTTAGAGATGCTTAGGGATGGCATGCTTTATACTGGGGAGTTTTCTGGATCAAATATCTTATATTTGATATCATAATATGAGTTTATTAAACATTTATATACGGGGTTTACATGTATTTAAATACTTTAGGAAGAAAATCATTTGCTGAAAATGATATTTTTTAGGGAAAATAACATATATTTTTGGGATGCTTTTTATGAATTAATGGAGTCTGATAATATATTTGTTAAATTGGATTATGAGTGTATTCTATGATACTAGGAGGCTTTAAGTATAGTTTGTTATTTTTTGAAGAAATTATTATTGAAGATACCTATATGACATTCACATACTATGAAAATGAGTTACATGAAGTGTAAATATTACCATATAGATACCATAAAATGAATACATGACATAGACCATGTCATGGTGTGGCCTGATTACACACTATTAATATATGTTACATTATTTTCATTTTTCACACAATGTTAAATTCACCTAATGAAACACAAATTTTTGAATAAAACATAATTAAATATCAAATGTTTTGTTGTATAGTTACATGTTTTGAAATTCATGGTTTGGGAAATTTTAATGATTTTAATTCCATAGATTTGTTATATTACATTCTCTAATGATTCACTATCTCAAGAACTATGTATTTTTTATTTGATTTTTTACTGACTACCATTATTCCATACATGCAGTTCTAGAAATCATTCTTTAGTGAGATTCTTTTCATAGTATTCACCTTCCCATAGACAATTATCTCGATGTGAAAGAGGAATATATTTGAATCAATTATATTGGGTTCTTATCTTGATATCGTTTGAATATTAATACATGGTGGTTTCATATTTGACTTTTTTATAGGAATTACTGATTAAAACCCTTTCATTGATCACGAGTTTAATGTGGGTGGCCAATAAAATATCACTTAGTTCTGATTCAATGATATATTACATGTGAAATCTGTGATAATGAGTGAGATCATTTCTTCGATGTTCAAATAAATTTGATGATCCTTTATCAATTATCAATATTAATTTTAGATCATGTTGGATGCATAGGCATGTAGACTCTAACATACAGCCAACCATGTAGTTTTATAGTCTTAGAACATTTTTATACTTTTTAAATATTTAATTATATTCCTTTAGTAAATTTATTAAATTTATAAATTATAGGATTAATCTTTTTAATAGGATGAATATATAAATTTTGTGATTGATTTCAATAGAATAACCAAACAAAATAAGGGTGTATTATATGTTAATTAAAATATGGTAAAATGATAAATGAAATAGATTAAATAAATTTTTTCTTGAAACATGGTAACCTAAATTCATGAAGTATTTAATATCAAAATATTTTAAAAATAAGTAATATTTTATTGATCTTAACAATATTCCAAATCGAGCATAAATAAAAAACTAAATGTAATTATTTAATATGAACGATATTGATGAGTGATTATTCTAAATGTTTTGAATATTACAACATATATTATGTTTAAATATGTTTTGAAATATTTTTCACTAATTCAATTTATTTTACAACTATAAGATAAGAAAAAAATCTAACATTATACATAGAAGTTATATTTTTAAAAAAAAGAAGTTTTCCATTATTTAATGGAAGTCTATTTTAAAATAATCCATTTGAGAGTTTTTTTAATTTTAATTGAGAGAATAAATTTCATTTTTAAATTCGGAATTTTAAATTTCAATTTTTATTTATTTTTATTTTTTTTGGTATGCTTCATTTTTTGAAGAATATTGAAAAAATACTGCATTTTAATAAGAAACCAACATTCTATATATAAAATCATTATCGTGAAATTATATAGTAATTATTTAAATGTAAAATTATTTCAATAATATATATTTTAATCAAATATATATCATTTCAATTTTTTTGTGTTGCATTTGGATATCAAAACATTTCAAATTTTTGAACATTTTCAGATAAAAAACAAGCTTTCTCAAACAATCTAGGTGATTATATTTATATTAATTTTAGCATAATATATTTTTATAATTTCAAAAAATTATTAAATTATAAAAATATTATATTTAAAATTTATTAAATAGTTACCTTCTATTTTTGGAAGATATAAATAGTAAAATTAGTAATTACTGTAACAATAGTTAATGGTAAATCCAGATATTAAGGGGAAAAATCATATTATACATTTTTTTAATATGTTTTTAATAAATGGTCCATTTTTATCAGATTAGTATTTATCACATATTAGAATTAAAGGACATTTTATGCGACAATTTATTTAAATTTATACGAGACAATAACATTTATAATATTTTTAAAAAATAATAGTCAAACGTGTCATCATCCTATTTTTAATAAGTGAATGTTATTAATATGGTATTTTCTAGATGATACATTTGTTAAACAAAAAATATCATGAGCATTATCCCAGTTGGTGAGGACTTGGTATGTGCATCCAAGAGTCCCGAGATCAAATCAAAGTGTAGTCATATTTTCGGGGCACTGTAGCAGTACTGTAGAAGGTACTATTCGGTTCTATAGCTATCAGAACTATTCATCCATTTGGGCCTCCAGGCCACCAGTTTGGGCCTCGAGACCAGTATATCCTTCAAGACACCCATGGCCTTCAAGGCAGTTGTCTCTCAAGGCCTTCGGGCCACCTTAAGGCCTTTGGGCTACCCCATGGAATTCAAGCCACCTGATTATGCAGACATACCAGTCAGACCACAAAGGGATAAGGATCCATATGAGGATTCAGGATAGGCTCATTCACTAGAGTAGAGATAACCGGAATTGAAATAATGAGAGGGTATGGATTTTCATCCGTACCAATCTTTTGAAACTTTCCATAAGAGAGCTATCCGACCAGGCCTATGATGGTGGACTGCTGATCATCATGACATATGATAGGGAGGAGCAGTTCCAAGTGGTCTTATTTGTGTGATTCCCTCTATGACCTACGGGTCATGTAATTTCCACTGAGCCTTCAGTCCTTGTATGGGTTTCACCTCATCCCTTGAATGGTTGATTATCACAAATAAAAAAAAATTAAGTCATTTGGTCCCTTCAGAATAGAGGATAAATTTGACTATAGGTATTCTTTTGAAATTTATATTATTTATGTTCATCATGATCATTTAATTTTAATTTTGAGGAATGATATAATTAGTATAAAGGCATTAATAATGATGATGTCCAAATTATTAAATTAATATAAATATCAAATAAATTAAATAGAAAATATTCAAATAAATATAATTTTAAATAATTAAAGTTATCAATGAATTTTATTGATTACCTTGACATATTAGGGATTTTTAGAAAGTGGTTTTTCTAAGGTATCATAATTTGTTTTGTGTTTTGTAAACATCAATGTAATGAATAGTATGAATGTGATCATTTATGGTATATAAATAAATATGTTTCTGTTAAATGATATATAATATCTATTTATATTAGACTTGTCCAACATCTTGGGATAAGGATTTAAATGACCAAAATTATTCATTTATGTACCTTTTTCAATTTTAGTATCATCATATTCACCCTCATTGTGTAAAAATCACTTTTTTAAAGGTTAGAGACAATGAGATTAAAATAAGAGTTATAAAAAAAATTTAAGGATTAAAAAATATTAAAAAATATCAAAATAATATTAGATGAGGTTATTTATAAACATCATAATAATCTGATAAAAATAAATAATTTTTCTTCCATTTAGAAGATGAATGAAATTTATATTAATTTAATATTTTGATAAATTCACAGGGTGGCCCTCACATCTGTTAAATAAATATAATTTTTGATAATTAACTTAACTCTATGATTCTGATTGAAATTACATATTCTTATCTTATATTTTATTTTCATGAGTAATATGTGAATTTAATGCTAACAAACTAAATCTATTATTTTCGATAAATGATATGATTTTTTCAAATAAATTCATCTCAATCATATTTAGTTGATAAATATTTCAATATTTTGAACCAAACATCATTTAATATATGTATAAATAAACCCATTAGTATAACATATCCTTAATTTTTTATTATTAGGATATTAAATTTTTTGATAAATTCTATTCAGTCAAGGGTATTATGATTCAAGGGTTTGAAAGTGGCATATGACTCATTAATCTAATAATATTATCTTAAATGTTTAAATATATTTATTCAAATTATTTCCTTTTATTTCTATTTGTGTAATGATATTTGGTTTTGAAAAAGGATTGATTATCAAATTAACATTGGATATTTTATTTTGATTGAAAATGAAATTTTATTTGTGATATGTTTAACATGGTTTCTTTTTATGTGTTACGATAATATAGTAGTAATTTGACATTGGATGTGTGGTTTCACAATAAACCAGTGACGAGTGGTTCCATGATTAACTAATGAAGGTATGTTTTGTGATAGATCAACATTGAATTCGATGTGGAAGTCTACTATATCATTATTCCATTTCTAATGATGAAATGTTTGAATGTAGACAACATGATCATTCTATTTTAGTATAGTTTAATGACATGATACATTATTATGTTTTCTATGATTGATATGTGATTTATTTTAATTTTATGATAATAATGTAGGTAAGAAATAATATTATTTTTAATGGAAAGTATTTAATACATATTTTTGGTGAAAATTATATAATAGGGAAAATGTTTTGATGTGTTTTCATGTTTTAATAAGAAAAACAATTTTCCTTCTTTTTGAATTCCTTGATTAGTTTTTTGTTCCCAAAAAATTTTTTCAAAATGTTTTTCATAGGATTTAACCATGTGTAAGAGAGTAAAATGTTTTATGTTTAAATAATAGATTCCTTCCAATGATTGAAATAATAATTTTTCTAAAAAAAATTGAAAATAAATTTGATACTGTGTCATAGTTCCAACTAGTAGTGTACTTTTTTACATTGAAATTGTTTGAAAAGATTATCTAAAAAAATAAACTAATAATATCCTTGAATATTAATTCTAGTTAAATAATACACAATATGTAATGATTATGGTCAGGTACATATAGTTGTTATCAAATAATGGTTTAAATAAGTTTATAGGATAAAATATTATTTAATAAAATGTTACACATAATATATAACAAAATGATTATCATATTAGGGAGATTAATTGATATATTTGTTAAATTTTATGCATTTGACATAAAACTAATAAGGATATATTTGTGTTTAGATTTTCCAAAAGATGATATTTGATGAATTTATTGATATACTCACACCAACATTTTTTGGGTTTTAAATGGATGGATATTCCAAGATAACAAAGTTAAAAATAGATATTATGGAAAATGGATTGATTGGTTGAATAAACAGTTAAATAAAATTGGAGGTGCAATTATAAATCATTAATAGTGATATATACACTACAATGAGTAATAGTTAAACACATAAACCTTTTTTAGTTTTGTAATTCATTATATATGTTAGAAATAAATATTTATGAATATTTGAGAGATAATAATCGTAACGGTTAATATATTAAACAACTTCTGTGCCATAAATTTGGAATGAAGAATATAGGAAAATTACTTAAATAAATAGAATGTGTTTTAAAAATGGTAAAATAGGGTATAAATCAATAATCTGTTAAGGTAAAAGGATCATCTTGATGACTCCATGAAATAGATGGATGTTTTCTCGAGATATCAATTGAATGTTTTAAATATGGGGATTATGTTTGTTATTAAAATCATATTCATATGAATATGGTTCAAAAAATGGGTTCCCTAGGACCACACACACACATATATAAATCAATACATAATTGCATTATAATATAATACGATGAAAATTTAAATGAAATGTGAATGTTATGTATTTTTTCTTAACATGGGTTTTGACATTATTGACTCTTATGACATGATTCGTGTTTTTGTTTTTATGATTGATGTATTAAGGAATATGATAGAAACCCGCAGTTTAAGGATTGTGAATGAAAATAATTGAAGAATATTTCTACACATTTTGAATTCATGTGTTATGGTATATTTAAGGATGGTGAAATATTTAAATTAATTAATACCTTTTTGATTATAGTGTACTTTTTATGAGTATTATTGTTATTTTCCTAAATATAACATATAATATTATCATACTAAAATGTTATTTATGGAATAATTCAATTTTCTTTTTCTATAAATAATTTTAATGTTGTGGGTAAAATTTAAATATCATATGATAATTATTTATGATGTAATCCTAGGTTATTACAAATTGGGGACCTTTTTTTGAGATTGATATTGTGAAAATAGTTTGGAACCCTATATGACTAAGGTAAATAAAATATATTGAGACATTATATGACTTATACTATTTTAATTATATTTTAGATGATCATATAATTTATGTATGGATTTATGTGGATTTATGTTATTGATATTATTTTTATATATAATTATCATACAGAAAGAATAAATTAATAATGAACATAATATTTTGGTATAATAATTTAAGAGTCATTGATGTTTTCTGGTTGTAAATTAAAATAATTTCTTGGATGTTTAATTGATCGAATAGTTCAATTTTTTTAATATCAGTATTATGATATAATATATTTGACGAATTATAAGGATATTTGTTAATTAAATTATATTTATAAACATTAGTTATTATAGTTTAATTTAAGATATTAAAAGTCTTTTTCGTTTCTAATGAATTATTATTAATTTGGGGGATAATATTAACTTATCAAACTAATTTTGGTTTTGGTTATTTCCTAATTATTGGAATAATAGATTGTTTTACTTTTGGATGTAGTGATCTGTAGGTTTCTATTCAAGTTCATCATGAATAAAAAACTTATACTCCTCATTTAGAGAAAAAAATGAGTTTTCTATGGAATGTTTTTAAAGGAAAAAACCATACACATCACGTATGTATTTTACTCTATTTTCATATTTGATGATGTAAATTATTTACATAACTATAGGATTTTTTTTTAATTTAAAACCTTATTTTTTTAATTTTATTAATAAGGATAAAATTATAATTATTATAATTGATTATAATTTTTCTACAATCATTAAATTTATTTTATATGTGTAATCAAATAAAAAATAAAATTTAATGCATAAAATATATCTGATTATAAATGAACATTATTTCAGCTTTTTATGGAATATTTTTAAAAAATTATAACCATTTGTATATTTTAAATGAAAAAAATATTTCATTTCCTGAATGTGTGTAATCAAAATATACTTTTGTTTATTTTATTTATTTATCTAATATGATTAATTTTTTATGAAAATTAAAAAAATAATTCTTTTTTTTATAAAATTACATTTCATCTAAAAATTTTATAATTATTAAATGTATTATAATTTTTTGAAAACAAATTTTGTCAAATAATACATCTAGTAATCAAAATATGGTCCTTTTATAATTTTTTTATTGAATTTTGATATTAAACTATTTTAAATGTTTGATCTTTTTCACTGTAAAACCTTTATTTCTCACCCTATATATGGGCATCATGTTAAATTAATTTTATTCAATTTTTTGTTTTAAATATTTGGAAAAGAGATTCACAAATTTTTAATAAAATATTTAAATCTATTAAAAATGTTGTTTTTATTTTTGGCCAACATGAATAAAAACTATATTATTTCTTACCATGAATAAAGTTCAATCTAGTAATTAAGTGTAATAAAATATTATAAATATTAGAAAATGACCCGAAAACATTCAACATTTTTTGGAAGAGTATTATTCTTCCAAAATTATTAATTTATCAATTAGGTGACCTTTTGGGGTATTTTGGGTTAAATTATATCTTTTATAATATTTTATTCAAAGTACCAACTAACAAGTCATACTCTTCTTTTTAATAAGAGAAATATTTCTAATATTTTGTTATGTAAGACATATTTTGAACTATAAATATTATTTCGAAATAAAAAAAAATATTTATCATCATCACGGAAATTCATTTTCATATATAAGGGAATAAATAATTGCATTAATGACTTGCATAATGATGATACAATATTTTTTTAATTAACAGAAATATCAAATTGATTATATTAACAATATTAAACTAAATATAACATGAGATTATTAATTTAATCTAATAATTTTTTTACATTGAAATACTATATATTTATTAAAGGTTTCGGTTCCATGATATCTTTGTTATTTAATTTTTCTAAAAGTCATACTATTGAATAGTGTGAAAATTGACTATAATGATATGTTAAAATAAAAAATAATTTATTAAGTGATGTAAAATAACAAAAAATATTATTTTTTAAAAAATTATTTGGTTAAATATTACACTTTAAACAATTATTAATTTTTGAATTTTTTGGAATATTATATTAATTATATTAACCACGAATGTTTAAAAATTGATGTTTTTAAGGTAAGAGACAATGTGATTAAAAATGGATAGAAAGGGTAAGAATTGAAAAATAGTCCAACAAAGTTAAAATATTATTGTATTCATGAATTTAGACCCATATACATCCTTTAATTGAAATAAATCAGTTTGTGGCAATTTGTAATAGGTTATTAATTTATATTAATTTAATATTTTGAGAAAATCAATGAGTGTCGATCTTCTCTTTTATAACAAGACTCCTCTTATTCCATTTCCTTAACAAATAAATGTCTTTTTTGTTCTTCAAATTCATACCAAAAAACTTTTCATGAATCATTTTACAGATTATATTTCTCTTATTTTAGGCATAACAAAACCCATAATGGCTTTTTGGTGTTAATAAAGAAAGATTGTTCGAAAAAGTTGTCATGTATTTAATAAAATAGTTGTTTTTTATTTATTATTAAACATAATTAAAATATTCATTAAATGTGATAAAATAACAAATAATGTATTATTTATAAAATTTTATTTTATTATGTTTGTTTCATGGCCTATATCCTTTCCCTTTTACATCAAATGGAAATTGAATTCACATTCGTGTGTAAAATGGTTTACCTGCTCGTGAACTAATTTAATTAATTTTCCATCCACACCCCTTAGGTGTAGTTATAAATATAGAATTAATGTTAATATATGACTCCTATTTCATATTTATTATCTTCAACAAAATAATATATCATTTATATTATTACATTTATGTGCTCAAAAAATTATAACTTTGTTCATGCGTATATTTGAATTTTCACCTCCACGAAGAAGTCTGATTTGTTTTCAATAAAAACATCACATAGATGGTATATATAATTATATATAATTTATTATGATGATAATAAGGATATTATGATAAACGTTTAAATATAAAATTATTTTAATCTCCTTTCAATAATGAAAATTTTAAACTAAAAATGTCACTGATTTCTATGTATGGTATATCATCTTCAGGATTGTATCATCAGTTAGTTTTTCTTAATAATATTCCGTTAATGGATTTAAAAGAAAATTATTTCATAATTATGATTATTATATAATTATTGTTAATATAGAGATCATGGGATTATTACCACATTGATTATTTACTACAGACAAATGTTTTTTTGGAATCAATTAGCAAATATCACCAAAACTTATGACATCAAAAAATATAATTATGTAATTTTTATTACATGGTAATAAATTATATAAAGGTAATAATAAACATGAATAATATTTATAATAAGGTTAATAGATATCTTTTTATTATTATTTATGAATATAAATTTTGTATGTCATGTGTCCGACTCAAGGTAAGATAATTCTTAACTAAATTTCCAATCATTGAGTTAAACATCTAAAAAATTGATTATGTGATAAGAAGATTATGTGTAAAATATATATTTATTATCATATATTATATTTCCAATAGTTTTATGTGGATTTATTTCTTATATAAATAATATATTCTATTTGATAAAAATATTATACTTGAATGAGACTTCAAAATAGTATTATTTTATTTAGTAATTCATTGATGTTATAAACAAACATTATTTTATGAATAGTATACTGAAAACCATTTACATAAAATAGAATGGAATTATTTATTATTATGATATTTAATTTTTTACAAATTATATAATTTCACTGGTATTATGAATCATATTTTCCAACTATTATGTGGCGCATTGATTTAAAAATCTATTTTAAATTCATTATTGACAAAAATTCAAAATACTTTCATTTTTAGGTGTTTTGTTATTTATAATGGGTTGTGATTATGTATTTATTATTTAAATGACTTTTAATTTGTACTTTTGAGTGAAAATGAATGTTTATTAATTACAAGATCAAAATTTTAAATCTTTTATCTGTTTTTATTATATAATGGTACTTATAAATTTGATGTGTGGAGACATGAAAAACCAATGAAGGAAAATTACATTATAAACTAATGATATGTGGGTTAATTATATCCCTCTAATCTAATGGATATGTATCTAAACCATATGGATATTTCATTTTTAAGAGCGACATTTTGGAATTCAACGATGTGGTTATTCTGTTTGATTCTTGTTATATCTTGTGATACCTTTATGAACAATCTGTTATTGCATTGGGTTATACAATAATTTTGGGATTAAAAAATGGGTTTAAACAAGAATATTATCAAGGAATTTTTTTTACTATTTTTATGGGTGAAAAGTATTATATTAAGATTAATTTTTCATGGGTTTCCATGTTTTAAATGGACAGACAATTTTCATCATTTTTGTTTCCCTTAATATGGATTTTTAATTATTCTCATGTTTTTAAAATTATGGTCACTATATTGAAGGATGTGTAAGAGAAATAAATACATCAAGCTGAATGTCAGGTATATTTCCATTGAACGAAATAATGATTTACATAAATAGTTTTATATTATGAAGAAAATTGATACTATATATAATTTGAAATTTATAATATATTACTTTACTTTGAAGGAGTATTATAAAATTATATGAAACTATAAACTAAAAACATCCTTGAATGTGAATTCTACATCAAAGACAACATTATATATAATTTTTAAGGTTAGGTCCACAAAAAATTATATATATAGGGAATTAATATTTTTACTAATTGATCATTTCGTCTACTGATTATATATTTGGAATTTATGTATTGGACATTTGATTTCATGTATATTTTAATTGTGTTTTCCAACCCTTATCGGATTTATGCCTAAGGATGGGATTAATTTTGTATTTTTAACATACATGGGGCACAATTCATGATTAATATTTAAACTTGAGGATGTGGTGATTGTTTTCATACCACCTGAGTCCTATTATCGCAGGTTTTTTATACTCAATGGTTGGGTAAAGGATTATATAGGGTGTTTGAGGAAAATATGTACACTTTTGGGATTCCCGATATAGAAATTATGAGTACTTGCAGGTATGTATATGGATATCCTGTGGTTAGATTCCATTATTGATTTGTATATTTCTTGATTCATCCTCTAAAAAAATATTCCACTGATTGGGTAATTCTTTATGATGTATGAGGATCATACACTAAATATAGATATCAGGTAGGGTGGTGAAGCTATTTTGGGTTAGTCCCATGTGTCACCCCATAACCTGAGGATCAACATGTTTTATTCATGTGAAGTATTATTATATTTTATTAATAACATTATTTTTGAATTATTTTATGCAACATATTTCCCGGATTATTTATATTTTGGGATGGTTATGTCATACTAATATGTTGTTAAATCCATGGACGGGAAGTTGTTCTATAAAAAGTAAAATTCCATGGATGTTTATTTGGATAATAAAATGTGGTGATGTTGATGAATTATTTATTTTTGGGTAGTTTAATTTTGGATGTGAGAATGGTATGGGTTTTGAGTAAAAAACAAGGTACTAAGATAATGATATTATGTCATATTAATTTTTTTTAATGGGGTAGAAATTTAATTTAATAATGTCATGTAATTCATGAAATGAATAATTTTATTAAAATATTATATTATATGGATTTATTTAAATTATTAATTATCAAGTTATTGAATTTTAATTTGACAAAACTAATTTGATATTTTATCTCATCATTTTGAAATTTTTTTATTATTATTTTTTTGGATTTTTCTGAAAATGATTCATTTTTACAAAAGTTATAAAATAATGTTTTTAATACGATACGTTTATGACAACTTCAAGTAAAAATTAGTTTATATAATTTATTAAACTTATGTAATGAATAAATAATGATATTATAGTAGAGATATTTTTTAAAAATAATTCACAACATGTAAATTATAATGTGTTTCTGGTTAAGTATACATATAATTTCTAGGGTCAATGTAGTTACTGCATAGTGTTGAAAAATTCAAATTTGTTTCCTTGTAGATAATAATTTAGTGATAAAAAATTAGAAATGCTTCTAGTTATTATGTTTAATATATTCATTTCAAATATATTGTCTTATATTAGAGTTATATTATTGGAATCTTATCCAAATACATGTGGAGTGACCATATAAGGTAGGTATAATCAAATTAACAATTTAAAGTGATTAACTCCATACAGATATGAGTAAATAAATATTATGAATGATTATAATAGATTATAATTAAAACAATTAATTTATTTTTATGATATTAATTTATGTTTAGTTTTTATATATGAAATTATAAACATTATTTTTTATGCAACATTGATGTAATTCTTCTTCAATGGGATTAAAAATCAATATGAAGATTTTAATTAAAATCACAAAAACATTTACATAAACCCAAAATTATAATAAATATATTTGGATGAGTATGGTTCATTAGGAATATTACATTCCTTATTTTTGACTCATTTTGGATCCACAAGGATCATTTTATACCCTTTATTATATTTTATTTAAATGAATGATATGCTCTTCACACTATTGTTTTTAATAAGTATAAATTTAAAATATCTGGTATCAAAGAAAAATATTCTTTACCATAAATATAATTTAAATTTAAAAAATATTAACCAAGTTATTTTTAATTTATTTTCAAAATTTTGGCATTATATAAATACCTTAATTGAACATAGAACAATGTGATAATAATTATTAATTTAATAGAAAAATTATATAAATGATTTTAAAAATAAAAAAATAAATACAATTTTAAAAAATTAAGAAGATACAAGAACTATATAGATTCATATTCAATAAATATATATAATAAAATATTTCGTTCAAATTTTAAAATTTATAATGTTTTTTATTTCATATAAATGAATTTTTAAAAATTTGAAAAAAATTAACGATTTTAATATTATATAAATTATTTTAGAGTAAAATTAAAATTCATGATTAATGGAAAATGGGAATTTATTTTTTAGAAAATGTAATGAAATGTTTTTTATGATTTTTTGATTTATATATCTATATTATTTTCTTATTATATTTTAAAATTTTATATAATTCATAAATTCCCTTCACCTAAATTATAAAAAACCTCCTCCTTACTTCACCTAATTTCATTACTATGAGCCTTAGTTTTAAATCATAATCAACCTAATTATATTATACTCATCTCAAGAAACTTTCTTGTTTTAGTGGTCTTATGAAAAGTCAAACTACATGTTCTTTAAGGAGGTACTAAACCACAAAATATTCAAGAGGTATATTCTTCATTCTTCTCTTTTAAAATCATTCTCCAATCTACCTTATCTTTACCCACTATCCAATGTTTCATAATAACTCCATCATCATATATATAATTTATTTTTTTATTGATATTTCAAACATAATATATCTTCCATTCTCCTTTAATACAAAAAAAACAAAATTATTGTCCCTGGTTGGTCGTTTCACCAACTTCATGGATGATGATTTTTCATTTCCAAATAACTAATTCATGGGAAGTTTTAATTCAATTATAATTTTCTAAATTGAACTATTTTTATATATTATATATGGAATCACAATATATAATAAATATATGTCGATAATTAAAATCAAAATGAATATAGTTAAGGAAATTCATAAAACAATCACCAAAATAAAAAAATCCTTTTTCATTAACATTTTAACAATTAATTCACAGTCATTTCAGAAAGAAAAGGAGATTTATTGGTTGATTTAAACTAATTGAAGTTCTTAAATACCATCTGACTCCCCTTATGGATTATGATATCAATTTTTTAAGATAATATATAATGAACAGACCAGGAAACCGTGAAACAATCACAGTTGAAATAATGAAAAAAAATAGAAGTAACTGGCTAAAAGGATGTTATAAAAATATCATTATAAATTTGAATAAAATTATTTGATAATATAATAATATCTTTTAAACCATTATACATTATTTCTGAACCTATTTTTAAGATGTTTAATTTGAGGAAGTGTAATTTCCTTTTAAAATATTCTATAATGACTCTATTTATAAAATTCAAAAGGAGGTTTTTTAATCATACATTTCTTGAGTGGATTTTCCCACATTCATGAATCATTAATCTTTTAGAAATTCCATTAAAAATTAAATGGTTTCTTTTTATAAATATTAATTTTATTATACGTGTATAGTATTTGAATAAAATATGTTCATTTCATTGTGGAAATTTTTTTATGATGCAAGTGTTCATGTTTTTTTAATATGTTATGGTAATTGGATATTTTATAATGTGGGATGATTATTCTATAATCCAAATATGACTGAGTCTATGATGTATTTCCAAAACATTGGGTATGATATAATTTGACTATAATTCTTATTATAATGGTAACTATGATAGTGACACCATAAGGTAGAGACAATGGTTACAAGGTATGATAACTGTGATGGTTACAAAACATAATGTAGCATAAAGAGTTTCAATAATATGTTATTATGGTATAAAAATTATTCCCCAAGTTAACTAAGTAGATTTTTATTCATTTTCTGTTTTTTGGAAACCACATGCTTTCAAAAAGTATATATATGCTAATTTTATAGGTGGGAATGATATTAATCATGTGTTTATAAGTATTCATGTACTAATGGTTTTTAAATTTTATTTAATATCCCATATTGATATTTTGTGATAAAAATATGTTTTAAAATTATTTTTATAGCCATTATGTTTGGTCAAGAGAAATTAAGAATCCACAGTGAATGTTGTGATGATTTTTCATGAAAAGAAACCGTGCCTTATTTTTAATGACATTTATTTTTTGGAAAAATTGATATTCCTTAAATAGTATATAGTTTAATTAATTTTGGGTAGTTATGTATTGATTATTACATTATTATGAAAACCCGTAAACCAAAATGATCATTGGTAATGAATGAAATTTAATTGTATTCTATGGTCACTATAATATGTAATGGTTAAGGATTGGACTTTAGAGTTGGTATCATGTACTAGAATAGATAATAATAGTGGATATGATTGTGATTATGAAATACCATAAATGTTTTTAAAAAATATTTATCCCTAAATGATATATAATTGTAATATTGACATTTTTTTATCATATTAATTATATCTTTTTATAATGGTTTTCCTCAAATAAAATATGGAAGCTAAAATAGGAAGGCTCCAAGAGGATGATATCATTCTGAACCCACTACCTGGAATTGTGGAAATTGGAACTGAGTACTTTTTTATTGTAATGGATCAATATATGCATACATAAATGGTGGTTTCATTCATGTTATATAACATATAGAGCATGAAAAAAGTAACATGATGATATTAGAACATTTTATGTGGAAACACCCTCTTACAATCAGATGAGATTGAGATCTTGAAGTGGATGTAGGGTGGATTAAAAAAATGATACAATATTTGTTGTTGAAGGTTTTTTAGATAATCAACATGGTATTCTTTCTAGATATCTCATAAAAGGTGAATCTAACCAGTGGTGGTCCATGGTCAAGAATATCATGTAAATAGAAGATATTGATTCCTTGTAATTGGATGATTTTTTAAATCATTTCCTTGAAAAAAATCTTATTTTATAGTTATTATATAGGATGGAAAATAAATCTGAGAATTTAAACAAAAGGTGCAATATTAAGGGACCATTTATAACAAAAAATCACTAAATATTCAAAGTACACAATAAATCTTATACCAGATCAAGCTAATATAATCAATTTTGTCTACTCAAGATTGAATCCATGATATCAATGGAAATTATATACCATTGAATTACATGTTTATGAGAATATTTTATGATGTGATGAGAGATTGGAATGTGGTTTTATTATTATAATGCGTACTTTGAAAAAAAAGGCGAAAATTTCAAAATGGCAGTAAATGGGGATGAACCAAGAAATTAAATATGAAGGGAAAAAAATCATGTTTCCGTATTATGGAATGTGTTGATAAAGTCACCCTAGAAAATGACTTAAGAAAAATGGAAGTTCATAACAATGTGGCAAGATTGGTTAAATCGCTCTAATTCTTAATGAGAAATTACTTAATGTTGTTATGTTTAATTATGATAAGAAATTAGTAATGTGTTTTAAATGTTTTGAGATTTGTCATGATAAACATAACTTCCCAACTAATGATTTTAATGTCAAGAAGCATCTATAAAATAAGAATAATATTATAGTGAACTCCTTTTAAATTACATTATAAGATGTTGGGATAACAAATTAAATTATATATGGTACATTTTTGTACTCAAATTTAGGTGATGTCTTGTTTGACATGGGTTATACACATTCATTTACTTCTTATAAGTGAACTGAAAAATTGAAGAGGTATCCCAAAGGACCTCCATGTCGTATGGGTTCCAACACGTCAGACAACATGTCAATTAGACGCCTGGTCTGTGACTTATAATCGTTTTAGTATCGAGGGCCCGGTTAGATTCGGGTTTGACCGAACCCAGCCATACTCTAATATTCCCATAAACACATGTGGAGTATACCAAATATATTGTCTCACTTCAAAAATCATATCACCATAATTGGTTCATAAAACGGATTCCAAGTTCCCATGTTCTGGCTCTTTTAGAAAAATTGGGCCTGGAGGGTCTCGGTCTGGTCTGACCTGGTCTGAGCGACCCGACCCGGTCAGGCCCGAACTGGCCTAGGCTGGCACGGTTGGGCTGGGCTTTAGCGGACTTGACCCACTAGGCCGTGGACTAGCCTGACCCTCCTGGGGAGTGCAGCCCACTAGGGTTGCAGGACCCAACCAACGGTGGGGCGCGACCTGCTAGGCCAGTGCGACCCAGCCCCTGGAGGGTGTGCCCGGACCACGGAGGGGCATTGCTCAAATGAGGTGCAGCCCAATGGAGCGGTTCCCATCCTCGTGGCTATATTGTGGGGGGGTGTGGGGGGTTCCCCCTTTTGTAGTCAGAGTGGTGGCCCCTCGGGGTGTTGTTTGGTCACCCGCATGACCTGCAGGGAGCGGGTCCCAGCCTTTTTCCATAGCTTCAGAGCCACTAACATCTTTAGTGGCACCCAATGACGTGCCACTCTCCTATACCCACAGCCTTCTGCTACCGGTTTTCATTGTCCGGTAGAGCTATATTCCATAACCATCTCCCAGGTGGTGTGCCATGGGGCACCGCTCCACCTTCCTCGGCCGACCCAAGCTAGCCGCCTTCTTCACCCTCCCAGGCAATAGATGGGACCTTCATCATCGTTAGCATGGCATCGCACCGCCATCACCTCTATGGCCAGCCGTTGATGACCACTACCATCACATGCCGGTGCTGCAATGATGGTGTCGTGCTGGCAGTCTTCCACGGGTAACCAGGTGAGTTTCGGTGGCACATTTTTCTTCTTAAGGGGCAAAAAATCTCACCACCCCCCCCCTTCATCGATAAACGCACATTTCCGGGTTTCATCGAACTTCAAAAATATCACTCTTCATAAACATGTCAAATTTACACAAAAGGTGAAGGGTTCATGCCTTATTTGTTTGGACCACACCCTTTGTGTTAGCTTAATAGAAATATGGTAGTATACAGATTCTCCAATTCTTAAATTCAATAAAGAATTAAACCCTACCTCATGATCATTGGAGAACGTCCACATTTGAGGAAGAATTGGTATTCGTCAATTAGTCATTCGGTGGTACTCGTCACTGCTTGCTAGAACCGGTTTTATCCTCCCAGTGGTTGGTGTCAGAGTACTTTTCCAAAGCATCATCGCTTGGTGATGTCATGCCAATAATCTTTCTCGAGCTTCATCTAAATAGGAGAGGTTGAGGGTGAGTAACACCTTTCGGAATTTATGAGGTTCATTCAATTAATGAACCCCCAAACTCCACCAATGTTGTTACAAAGATTGAAGAGTCAATCCAATTGACAGCTTGACATATCATTGGTCCCGCCACCACCTGTTGTTCGTTTGAGGAAAATAATTAGGGAAATTAATTAACTTTGATATTTTAATATTCTATTAAATTTCCAAAAACAATGTTTTTCTTCTGACCTTCTGCGATCAAAGTGAAACCATACATAAGTGAATCCCAGAGCTACTGATTCATCTGTGCTCTCATATATTTAATCTGAGCACATGTACAAAATGTAGAAAACGCCACCCGTTCGTCTATTGATCATACAATAAATAATGTTTAGAAATTCATTTCGGGCAAAACAGGCCTCAGAATCACCCATTGTCAATTTTTTTAGACTCGTAATAATTCCATATAATTAAAAAAATTGCATTGAAAATAAGGGTGTTTACCAAAATTATAATAAGGTTTTATTTATATTTATTTAAGATTATTATTTTTTAGGAATAGTTCCAAAATACTTATTTTCATGGAAATTTATATTTTATTTAAATATATTTAATGGGAAGAATTATTTTTTGGATTAATATTAAATTTAAAATAGTTTTTTTAATTTTAAATAAATAAATTATTTATTTTAAATTTATTTTATACATGAAATTAATAAAATATAATAATTTATATTAAAAGTTTGTTTTTCTAAAAATAATTTTTCATTTCATATTTCTAGAATAATATAATATTAAATTCAAAAACATCTATTTTTTGAATTCTGAAAAATGCATTCCATATTTTGAAATAGCGTGTCGAAATATATTTAATATGTCTGTTTTTATTTTTTCACTCTATGAAAAGTAACATTAGTAATTTATTATTACATAGTTAAATGGTAATTTGGTTAATTTATTTTAAAAATATATTATAATAACTCCTAAATGAACCAAAAACATACCTTAATCGTATTTTTCAATTATTTGTACTACAAAATCACCCAAAATATAAATTTATGTCAATTTGGGGAAATTTCTAAGAAATTATTATCTTTATATTTATTTATTTAATGAAATTTCAAAAAAGTCAAACATTAAATTTTAATAAGTGTAATATTTTTAATATGGTATTTTCCAAAGGATATGATCAAATAATTTTTTTTTGAAATATCAATGATTTAACTTCATCATGTTGATTTATTTTTAATTTTATGGAAGATATAATTACATTAAATTAGTGCACAACATTAATGTAGTAAATATTTAATTAATATACAAATAGAATAAATGATATTTAAAATATTAAATTAAATATAATAATATATAATAGATTTAATAAATTTCTTTTATATTCTGTCATAACATATTATAGATATAATATTTTTTTTTAATTATACATTTCATCATGAAATTATTATGTTTGTGTCATGACCTATATCCTTTCCCTCTTACATCAAATGGAAATTGAATTCACCTTCGTGTGTAAAATGGTTCACCTGGTCGTGAACTAATTTAATTAATTTTCCATCCACACCTCTTAGGAGTCGATATAAATAAAGAATTAATGTTAATATATGATTCCTATTTCATATTTATTATCTCCAACAAAATAATATATCATTTATATTATTACATTTATGTGCAAAAAAAATTATAACTTTTCTCATGCGTATGTTTGGATTTTCACCTCCACGAAGCAGTGTGATTTGTTTTCAATAAAAACATCACATAGATGGTATATATAAGTATATATAATTTATTATGATGATAATAATGATATTATGATAAAATTTTAAATATAAAATTATTTTAATCTCCTTTCAATAATGAAAATTTTAAAATAAAAATGTCACTCATTTCTACGTATGGTATATCATCTTCAAGATTGTATCATCAGTTAGTTTTTCTTAATAATATTATGTTATTGGATTTAAAAGAAAATTATTTCATAATTATCATTATTATATAATGATTATTAATATAGAGATCATGGGATTATGACCACATTGATTATTTACATCAGACAAATGTCTTTTTGGAATCAATTACCAAATATCACCAAAACTTCTGACATCAAAAAAAATAATTATGTAATTTTTATTACATGGTAATAAATTATATAAAAGTAATAATAAACATGAATAATATTTATAATAAGGTTAATAGATATCTTTTTATTATTATTTATGAATATAAATATTGTATGTCATGTGTCCGACTCAAGGTAAGATAATTCTTAACTATATTTCCAATCATTGAGTTAAACATCTAAACCATTGATTATGTGATAAGAAGATTATGTGTAAAATATATATTTATTATCATATATTATATTTCCAATAGTTTTATATGGATTTATTTCTTATAAAAATAATATATTCTATTTGATAAAAATATTATACATGAATGTGACTTCAAAATAGTATACTTTTATTCAGTAATTCATTGATGTTATACAGACACATTATTTTATGAATAGTATAATGAAAACGATTTACATAAAATAGAATGGAATTATTTGTTATTATGATATTTAATTTTTTAAAAATTATATAATTTCATTGGTATTATGAATCATATTTTCCAACTATTATGTGGCGAATTGATTTAAAAATCTATTTTAAATTCATTATTGACATAAATTTGAAATACTTTCATTTTTAGGTATTTTGTTATTTATAATGGGTTGTGATTATGTATTTATAATTTAAATAACTTTTAAAGTGTACTTTTGAGTGAAAATGAATGTTTATTAATTACATGATCAAAATTTTGAAATCTTTTATGTGTTTTTATTATATAATGGTACTTAGAAATTTGATGTGTGGATACATGAAAAACCAATGAAGGAAAATTACATTATAAACTAATGATATGTGGGTTAATTATATCCCTCTAATATAATGGATATGTATCTAAACCATATGGATATTTCATTTTTCAGAGCGACATTTTGGAATTCAACGATGTGGTTATTCTGTTTGAATCTTGTTATATCTTGTGATACCTTTATGAACTATCTGGGATTGTATTGGGTTATACAATAATTTTGGGATTAAAAAATGGATTTAAACAAGAATATTATCAAGGAAATTTTTTTACTATTTTTATGGGTGAAAATTATTATATTAAGATTAATTTTTCATGGGTTTTCATGATTTAAATGGACTGAAAATTTTCATCATTTTTGTTTCCCTAAATATGTATATTTAACTATTCTCAGGTTTTTAAAATTATGGTCACTATATTGAAGGATGTGTAAGAGAAATAAATACATCAAGCTGAATGTTGAGTATATTTCCATTGAACGAAATAATGATTTATATTAATAGTTTTATATTATGAAGAAAATTGATACTATATATAATTTGAAACATATAATATATTACATTACTTTGAAGGAGTATTATAAAATAATATGAAACTATAAACTAAAAAGATCCTTGAATGTGAATTCTACATCAAAGACAACATTATATATAATATTTAAGGTTAGGTCCATAAATATATATATATATATAGGGAATTAATATTTTTATTAATTGATCATTTCGTCTACTGATTATATACTTGGAATTTATGTATTGGACATTTGATTTCATGTATATTTTATTTGTGTTTTCCAACCCTTATCGGATTGATGCCTAAGGATGGGATTAATTTTTTATTTTTAACAAACATGGTGCACAATTCATGATTCATGTTTAAACTTGAGGATGTGGTGATTGTTTTCGTACCACTTGAGTCCTATTATCGCAGGTTTTTTATACTCAATGGTTGGGTAAAGGATTATATAGGGTGTTTGAGGAAAATATGTACACTTTTGGGATTCCCGATATAGAAATTATGAATTCTTGCAGGTATGTATATGGATACCCTATGGTTAGATTCCATTATTGAATTTTAGGTTTTGTGATTCATCCTCTACAAAAAAATATTCCACTGATTGGGTAATTCTTTATGATGTATGAGGATCATACCCTAAATAGAGATATCAGGTTGGGTGGTGAAGCTATTTTGGGTTAGCCCCATGTGTCACCCCATAACCTGAGGATCAACATGTTTTATTCATGTGAAGTATTATTATATTTTATTAATAACATTATTTTTGAATTATTTTATGCAACATATTCCCCGGATTATTTATATTTTGGGATGGTTATGTCATACTAATATGTTGTTCTAAATCCATGGACGGGATGTTGTTCTGTAAAAAGTGAAATTTAATGGATGTTGATTTGGATAATAAAATGTGGTGATGTTGTTCAATTATTTATTTTTGGATGGTTTAATTTTGGATTTGAGACTGGTATGGGTTTTGAGTAAAAAACAAGGTACTAAGAGAATGATATTATGTAATATTAATTATTTTTAATGGGGTAGAAATTTAATTTAATAATGTCATGTAATTCATGAAATGAATAATTTTATTAACTTATTTTATTATTTGTATTTATTTAAAATATTAATTATCAAGTTAATGAATTTTAATTTGACAGAACTAATTTGATATTTTATCTCATCATTTTGAAATTTTTTTATTATGATTTTTTTGGATTTTTCTGAAAATGATTCATTTTTTACAAAAGATATAAAATAATGTTTTTAATACGATACGTTTATGACAACTTCAAGTAATAATTAGGTTATATAATTTATTAAACTTATGTAATGAATAAATAATGATATTATAGTAGATATTTTTTTTAAAAATAATTCACAACATGTAAATTATAATTTGTTTCTGGTTAAGTATACATATAATTTCTAGGGTCAATGTAGTTACATCATAGTGTTGGAAAAGTCAAATTTGTTTCCTTGTAGATAATAATTTAGTGATAAAAAATTAGAAATGATTCTAGTTATTGGTTTAATATATTCATTTCAAATATATTGTCTTATATTGGAGTTATATTTTTGGAATCTTATCCAAATACATGTGAAGTGACCATATAAGGTAGGGATAATCAAATTAACAATTTAAAGTGATTAACTTCATACAGATATGAGTAAAGATATATTATGAATGATTATAATAGACTATAATTAAAACAATTAATTTATTTTTATGATATTAATTTATTTTTAGTTTTTATATAGGAAATAATAAAAATTATTTTTTATGCAACACTAATGTAATTCTTCTTCAATGGGATGAAAAATCAATATGAAGATTTTAATTAAAATCATAAAAACATTTAAATAAACCCAAAATTATAAAAAATATATTTGGATGAGTATGGTTCATTAGGAATATTACATTCCTCATTTTTGACTCATTTTGGATCCATAAGGATCATTTTATACCCTTTATTATATTTTATTTAAATGAATGATATACTATTCACACTATGGTTTTTAATAAGTATAAATATAAAATATCAGGAATCAAAGAAACATATTCTTTATCATAAATATAATTTAAATTTAAAAAATATTAACCACGTTATTTTTAATTTATTTTCAAAAGTTTGGCATTATATAAATACCTTAATTGAACACAGAACAATGTGATAATAATTATTAATTTAATAGAAAATTTATATAAATGATTTTAAAAATAAAAAAATAAATATAATTTTAGAAAATTAAGAAGATACAAGAACTATATAGATTCATATTCAATAAATATATATAATAAAATATTTCGTTCAAATTTTAATATTTATAATGTTTTTTATTTCATATAAATGAATTTTTAAAAATTTGAAAAAAATTAATGATTTTAATATTATATAAATTATTATAGAGTAAAATTAAAATTCATGAATAAGGGAAAAGGGGAATTTATTTTTTATAAAATGTAATGAAATGATTTTTTTATGATTTTTTGATTTACATATCTGTATTATTTTCTTATTATATTTTAAATATTTTTATAATTCATAAATTCCCTTCACCTAAATTATAAAAAACTCCTCCATACTTTACCTAATTTCATTACCTTGAGCCTTAGTTTTAAATCATAATCAACCTAATTATATTCTCCTCATCTCAAGAAACATTCTAGTTTTAGTGGCCTTATGAATGTGTTTTAAATGTTTTGAGATTGGTCATGATGAACATAACTTCCCAAATAATGATTTTAATGTCAAGAAGAATCTATAAAATAAGAATAATATTATATTGAACTCCTTTTAAATTACATTATAAGATGTTGGGATAACAAATTAAATTATATATGGTACATTTTTGTACTCAAATTTAGGTGATGTCTTGTTTGACATGGGTTATACACATTCATTTACTTCTTATAAGTTAACTGGTAAATTGAAAAAGGCATAACATTAAATGAAACTAGAACATATGGTAAAAAAACAAGGTATATAATAATGAAAAATGAATTGTAATAACCATCATTTTTATGTTGTTGGAATAAAATTACATGAAAATATTATTATTTTTCTCTTAGTGGTGTTTGATTTTATTCATGGTATGTATTGTGTTTTTATTTTCCCTTGTAAGATTGATTATAGGGATAATGATTTTTTTGATCTGAAATAGCATCTGTTTAATTGAAATAATGATCCCATAGCATTTATAACATATCAGGAAGCATAAATAATGATAAAAGATATAAATTAATGTTATATTGTAAATATTGATGTAGATAAGGTAACGATTTAGATTATTGATAATTTAGTAGTAAATGAATACCTAGATATTTTTATTGATGAGTTTCAAAATTCAATACCTAATTAAAATGTTTAACTTAACATTAACATACTTCTGGATACTATGATAATTTCAAAATCCCATTTTTAATGGCTCAATTGGAGTGTTAAGATGTTGAAAATAAGTTAGAAGATATGTTGGATAATGGTCTCATTTATCCAATAACTTCACCATGGGGATCTTGTGTATTGTTTGTAAAAACTATATATTCTTCCACGTGTCTTTGTGTTGATTATAGGGATATGAATACAATAATTGATAACAATAAGAATCTACTGCCTCAAATTGATGAATTATTTGACCATCTATGTGGATCTCAGTATATTTCCATGATAGAGTTCATATCTAGGAATCACCATCTAATGGTGAAGGTGGATGCTGTTTGTAAAATATATTTCCATACTATATATGTGAATGATGTGTTTTATAATGCCCTTTTGTTCGAAATATACCATTAGTATATTTATGGATTTTATGAATAATATATTCCTTGAATACATGGATAAGTTTTTTTTGTTTTTATTAATTGTATTTTTGTTCAAAAAGACATTAGGATCATGAAATACATCAATGGATTTTCTAAAAACCTCTCAATGGCACAATGTTATATGGAATTTTGAGAAAATTTGATATTTGGTTACAATTTATTTCATTCATTTTGACCATTATAAATAAAGATGGTAAAGCTGTAGATCCCACTAAAAAAATTTGTTGTTGAATTGGAAAGACCTATAAATATTAATGATGTTACATGTTATCATGTATTAGTTTGTTACTATAGAGTATGTTTTTTAAAATATTTCATGTTTATCCATAATAATAACTATATTAATTCGAAAAGGCAATACATTTATATGAAAAAAATTATTATAATATTTTTCTAAAATTAATAAGATGATTGGTGACTGTATTTTTTTTGTAATTTCTATCAATAAATAGTGATTTTTTCATCTACGAATATTCTGCATTGAAGATAACATGTTTGAGTTCTTGATATTGAATGATCATGTAATTTATTTTTAGTCCTGAAAAATAAAACAAATAGATTTAAACTATCATACACATGAATTAGAAATTTCTACAATTATTTTTTCATTAATAATTTTGATACATCATTAATATGTAGTCATGTTTTAAATATATACTAATCAAAGCCTTTTAAAAACAATATTACACATAAATAACTGAACTTGGGGAGGATAAAATGGTTGAAACTAATAAAAGATTATGATTTGTAGATCAATTTCCATCCTGTAAAGGAAGAAAATGTGGTGGATACCCTGAGATGAAAACACCATGTATAATTAACAATAATATTTTTTTAACATGAGACATTGATTAATGATATGGTGAATTTTGTATTGGATGTTTTTGGAGAAGAAATGTCCACTATTTTGTTTTAGGTGTCACTATAGGAGTCACTAATAGATGGATTTAATAGTACTCATAAGTAAAAGAGTGAGTTACATAAAATGGTATAATTTTGTTGGAAATGTGTGGTTCCATGATTTAATATTTATAAATAATGTTTCGGGAAATTCTGAATGATATTATGTATTAATTTTGATTCCCCGTTCAAGAATGAATTGTTATGTAATGCTCATAGTTCTCCATTTTTAGTTCATTATTGTAACACTATGGTATACATAGAACTTCGAGATTATTTCTTGTTGGATGGAATGAGAATGGTTATTATTGAATTTAACATTAAATGTTTAACTTGTAAATAGTTTAAATGATATTAAAGACTACCAATGGGGATGCCACATCATTATCTAGTTCCATAGTAAAAATAGGAAAATATATCAATGGAATTATAGCTTTGGTAACCACTGATATCTCATGGTAACAATGTTATTTGGGTTATTAGTGATTAACTACCTAAATTTCCACATCTCCATCTTATTTGAGATACTCATTCAATAGGTTACCATTATCAATTATACCTCAAATATATATTTTTGGTTATTTTTAATTCCATTATTAATTTTATACAACTATGATCTCATGATTGTTTATAACTTTTTTAAATTACATTAAAAGTCGTTAGGCACTATATCAAATTCCAGAACAACCATCCCCAATCTAGTTGATAGTTGAAATTAATAATTTTTACCATAGAAAAAATTCTCTATGATTCTTTATTGGATTAACCGGGATGTTGAGACAATAATCATTCTTTTTTAGTTTTTTCTTATAATAATAAATTTCATTCCATTACATAGATGGAACCTTATGAGGAATTATATGGAAATTAGTGTCAAAATCCATCATTTTAGTATAAATTCATTGAAAGGAAGCTGATGAGACTATAATTAGAAGAGGGAGTGGCAAATAATTTAGTGCTTATACTTCAATATAAGAGGAAAAATCATAGAATATATTAATTTTATCCATATAACAGGATGAGAGTAATTTCATTCAAGGAAGAAGATCATATTTTTCATAAAATATCGAGGTGGAAAAGTGATATTAGTTTTATTAATAAAGGAAATTAAATCTTTGGTAATAGGTTCAAAATTATATATTTGATAATGTTGGACCAGAAACTTACTGAGTACCTTCTCCTTTGTGTTTATCCTAGGGACATAATCGTTTCCATGTTTTGATGTTTAGAATGTATCTGCCCGATTCATATCATGTTTTCGTCCTAATGAATTTTATTAATATGAAATTATTAAAAATATTGAAAATCATTTTCGTATTCCTGATCATAGGGAGATATTATTATAGGTTAAAGTAATTAACTAGCTTATAGTTCTTTTGGAGAAACCAAATGGTTGAAAAATCAAATGCGAATAGGAAAATTCAATGATGGAATGTTATCCACATTTATTTAACATGTCATCAAATTAATATGATGCAATTTAAAAAAGTTGTGGAGAATTTTAAAAAAAAATAATAAATTGAATATTAATTTTTCATAAGATGTAATATTTATTAAATAAATAGATAAATTCATTTTTTGAGAAATTATTAAAATAAATAATTTTTTATACAAATTTTATATATGGTTATATTTAAATGAATAATTTTAAAATAATATAATTATAATTTCAAAAAATATAATTTTTTTTGAATTATTATTTAAAAAGTATCTTAGTATGAAATTTTGAAAATTTTGTAAAGATGTTATATTTTCAATGATTAGTAAAAACTATAGTTTTTTTATAAAATATAATATTTTTTTATAACCTCCTAGCATAATTTTACTATAAATTTTATCAATGATATTTAATGACTAAATTAATAAATTATTTTATTAACATTCAAAAATAATTTATAAATTTTAAATAATAATTAATCTTTCTATTGGAATAAAAATCATTGTCAGTACTGAAGAAGTTTGTGTATAATGGTGGAAATGTCAACTTCGGTTCCTTATAGATAATAATTTAGTGATAAATATAATTTTCATCACAAATTTTTTAATTATAATTTTAATTTATATATTTTTTTAAACGTTCTAATTTTGGAGTTATATAACAAAAATCATATCCAAATTTATTTCAAATTCTTGTGGATAGAAAAGAAGATAAATTATCAATTAAAATATGTTTATTTGTAATTAAAATGGAAAAAATATAAATAATTATTGAATATAAATTTTTAATAGAAACTATTTAATTTATATTTATCATTTTATAATAAATTTAATTTTTATATATAACAAATTCTGCTTAAATGTGTATGAAACATTGATACAGTAAACATGCAAGGAGATGAAAAATAAATTGAATTATTTTAATTAAAATTATAAGAACCGTTATATAACCAATAGAATTGAATAAATTTTTATGGATGACTATATGTCTTCTATAAAATTATTTTTATAATTTGGGTCCATTTGGATCCATATGTATCATTTTAAACCCCATATTACATTTTATTAAAAAATGTTATTTTATTCCCAATATAGTATTTAATTACTATAACTAATACATATATATTTTTACAAAAGACAATTTAGACCATAAATAGTAGTTGTATGGATAAAATATTTATCTTAATTGTGATAAATGTTTTTTATGTTTTACGAAAAAAATTAAGATATTAATGGTTTTTATAATAGTGATATAGTAATTAATCTCTTAATGGGAAAATCAAATAGTAGATATAAAAAGTATTAAAATAATTATAATTTTTGAGAAATAGGATTATGAATTAATTGTATATATAAATATGACATTTGTATGATATTATAATATATTTAGTTCAAGTCTTAATTTTGTATTGAAATTATAAAATCATATTAATGAAAAGTGTTCAATTTGACTAAAATTATACATCATGAATATAATATTCTATTAAATTATTAAAAGATAAAATAATGAATCTGGGAAAATAGAAATATTTTTAAAAAAAATTCAATAACCTGATTATTTCAAGAATTTTTAATGTTTTTACTCCTATAATAAAAATATTAATTTTTGTTATTATATGTAATTTTTAAATTTTACCTTATGAAAACTATAAATTGGGATGAATTCCATCAACTAATTTCAACAGCATGAGAATTATTAAATGGAAATAATATACCAAAATACATTCTCCTCACCACTATATAGATTCTATAGTTTCATTTCTCACAAAAATTACAATTTCAAATTACATTAGGAGGTTATTAAGGAGAAACTAATCACTAGGTCAAGACATTCTAATTATCTTTTTTAATTTGTTGAAATTTATTCCTTGTCATAACATATTATTAAAATTTTATAGAAACAAAAATTATCATTAATCTATTGTAATTTCATTGCTTTTATTTTATATTAATTAAAAAACTTATAATATTCCTCTTTTATTCTTATAAAAGAAATTATTTTACACGGTGTATCGATTCACTACCTACATTGATGATGAGTCTTCATTTCCCACTATCAAATTTATGGAATGTTTTATTTAATATAAAAGTGGTTAAAATATCTTAAATATATTAATATTATATAGTTATTACAATCATAAATTAATATATGGCCATAATATTAAAAAAATAAATACTAGTTCTCCATGGTCGAAAAACAGAAAAAATAAACAAAACAAATTTCATTAACATTTTCTAAAATGTATCATCCTAAAATATGAAATCTGAAATGTTATGTGGTTATAATTAATAATTTATTAGTCTATAAATCCCATTTACTTCCACATCATCAACATTATTTCAATTTGTCATGATAATCTATAACAAACAGATTAGGAAACTATAAAATGTACACACCCCAAACAATTTAAATAAATAAATATTATTAAATGTTTGAAATGGTCTTATAAAAAGATAATATATGGTATTATAAATATGGATATAGTTATTAATTTAAATTATACCACTCTATAAACCATTATAAAATAGGTTTGAGAACATTTTAATGAATTCAAACCTAAGGTAATGGACTTTCTGTTTAAAATCCTCTCTAATGCCCATTTTTTACTAAATAAAAAATGAATTTATTATAAAATAATATGGCATGAGAATATATTTCCGATTTCATGGTTCCAAAATGATTCAGAGCATCATTTACTAAATTTCATGATTATTTTCAATAAAAATGGCTTAATTTATATGTGTGTAGTTTTCCTTCAAAATAATTACATTTTCTTAAGGAATAGTTTTTATGATGCTGGTATTCATGTTTTATTATTATTTTGTGGTTTGTGGAAAAATTTTATGATCATGGTTTGTTATGTTATAATGAAATTATGAGTGGGTATGTGATATCCCAATAATAGATTTGTTATGTCAGATACTTACTATATTGGTTATTCCATGTGTAACTACAATAGTTACATTAAAATGTTCCCATTAGGGTTTTATTGTAAGTTTGTCCTTAGTGTTACATAAAATATAGTATCCAAGAGGGTTAAAATAATATGAAATCATTTAACTAAAATAATTTCCCATGTCTCCTAAAAGGTTTTTTATTCTTGATATGTTTTATGGAAACCTTATGTTTTATCAAATTAACTATATGTTACACTTATGGGTAAGAATTATATCATTTATGTGTTAATAAGTATTCATAAAATAATATTTTTGTTCAATTGTTTCTCCCTTAAATAATTTTTTGAGTTCATACCTTATTATAAAATGATTTTCATAGGGTTTATGGATGGGTAAGAGAAAATACAAAGTCAATATGAATCTTTTGATGATTTTAAATTGAATGAAATCATGCAATAATTTTAATGTATTTTGAATTATAGAAAGATGTATATTATTTTAGAAGTATCCGACTTCTATAATTATGATTTATTATAAAATAATTAAGACCTACTTATCAAAAAATAAAAAACCTAAATTATATCTTTGAAAGAAATAAATTTAATTAGACTCTAAATTAACTAAAATATGATACGGTTTAGGGAGGGTCATTACATTTCAGAAAAATTGACATTATGGTCTCTATATAGGTTTTCATAGACTATTATCTATATGAATTTCAAAAATTCATTTATATTCATTGATAATGTAATTACATTACACCTTAATTGTTTTTATTTATTTAGTTTGTAATATCTCTTCATTTGTGGTTTAATTATTCATTGATATTTTTTCCCAATTTTTACATCTATGTTATTATTTTATGCATTAATATAAACAGATTTTAAGAGGGTATATTTTCAAATCTGTTTTCTTTATAACCTTATTTCTAGTTGTTAGAATCCGAAAAATCATTGGTGAGCAAAAGGCTACCTAAAATACCAGATTTTTTTTAGGGGGAACCGAGTCAGGGATGTTACGTTTTTCATCCATCTAGATACATCAATTAGGTTTGAACGAACTTGATTGATAATTTTTCAATTTTATGTAATTAATAGTCCATAAATTTATAAACATTTATACAATAAACACATCATATATAATTTTTATCGAATTTCATACATTTATATACCCAATAATTTGTTGAATATAGGTTAATTTTTATAAAAATCATTCATAATAAATATTAAAATCATTTTTTCCAATTAGAATGTGTAATATGTACTATCATAGACAGTGTTAATATAAATGAAGTCATATAATGAATCTTAATATACACAATGGAACTATATATATGATTATATATGTATGTTCATTTTGTCCTCTTGAATCAATAATACTATTACCTCCCATAAAAATTCATAAAATAGTATTAATACATTCTCAATTGATAGCCACTATTATTCAAACCAATTTTCTAGTGGTTGCTAAATTTTATTTGGGTTTAATATATTTCCATTGATAAATAATACCCATATATGAATGTGATGAAAAAAATGATATATAATATACAATGAGTCATTAGAACAAAATAATGAATGAATAACGAAATAATAAAGCCTCCAATACTAAAAAAATGTTTATATAATAATGAATATGAAATTTAAAATGGAATATGATTTAATTATATATCAATAGTTCATATTTTATGTATATTATATATATCACAAAAAACGAAAATGTTAATAAAAATATATCTATATATGTCTTTAGACTCTACCTAGTCCCATATACATACTATTTAAAATCTATCAAACTCACACATACAACATGTGGCCACTTCCCATCATAATAATTTTATTATGATCTAATCATTAGTTCAGAAGAGGCTTGACCACCCAAACATGGTGTTTACATAAAACATTAGGTCACCCCAAATGGATTCTCAAACATTACATGTATATATTATTCATTATCTATTATATTTTCAATTTTTTTTAAAAATATATATGTATCTAAACATGTCATAACAAATCACATTATATCCTCATGTTTAATGGTTATAGTTGGAAACAAAAAAATAATACATCAACTAGTTATGGATATCTCTAATATAGACTCTATGTCATACCATCAGTTGGATAATTTCTTTCTAGTTGTCTACACTACCACATTACAATATATATATATATATATATATAATTGTTGGGGTAGGGGATTGATCTCAACTTTTTATCTCAATATATCACAATAATACAAGGGATAATCACATTACATATATCCCCAAACATGAAATAAAAAACCTGTATGATATACTCCCCACCCAATAATTTTAAATATATATAATTAAGCTTCTGGGGGATGTGTACACCAATTGGGGTATAAGAAAATTTCACAATTCATTTGATGATAGGGGACACATTCCCCACCTGTGATATTAATAAATAGTACATTCCAATAGGTATATTTCACACTCACACTGTATTTTACAATATATAATCATCAATAAGGTGGGAAGACCTAAAGTAATATACGACAACATAAATCACAACGGGATTATAATTATATCAAAAAATCATCCATGTATTATTTACTAAGGGTATAACTCAAGACCATATGATCACCTGAAACAACCACATGTGGGGTCACATATCCTTCAAAATTATCATATATTACATTGGTTGACCCCTCAAAAAAATAGTATATACCTCTTAGAGTAACTATACGTGGATACATTTTTTACTCTCTATCTTGAATTAGTTTAATCAGTTGTTAAAAAAATCATACAACAACATCTCTATACCATATGTCATGAAATAGTTTAGATAGAAAACATGGATTCCACGTACACATTCTAATTTTTTTCCAAAATATAATCTCTCAAAGATAAAACATTCCTAAAAACAATCATGTTTTTAAATGATCTATCCAATCCCACTATGATGAAATAGATTAACCTCACTATGATAAATAATTCACATGTCACACAATTAGTTAATCATGTTCAATAAAATCCTTAAAACACCTCCTATGTCTGTTCTAAATCATATCCAAAAGATAACAATTCAAAACAATCCATCTTCCATAACTACATGTAGGCAATAGAACATATCTTATGGCCCACTAAATTCACTCATTATAAGTATTACATAATATAATCCATGATTTTTATAGGATATATTTATTTTAATGCACCCAAATGTTGATCTTTGAGCCATAACAACTTGTGTAACGATGCATCATAGTCAAAGACATGGTATTCATTATAGGAATGTTATATTCAATATTTGTTTTTAAATATTTTTTGATCATATTATTGTAATATGATAAACAAGGGTATATGTTCATGTATAATAATCCACATTTTTTAGTCTATTTATAGGAAAATATCTAAAACCTGTTGGGACCACTTTGTATATGAAGATTGTATTTGTTGTCAATTGTTGTCAATGCTGGTCAAAATGAAGAAGGATATGAAGAAGGACTCCAAAGTTAATGGAGATTGACTGAAGTGAGGATGCCTGTAGCATTGTTATGTAATCATAGCATTGAATGTCAGGCTTGGGAAACACTTCATGAAGCTAAATCAGACGATGCTTTTCTGGTTTCTATTTCACACAAATCATGAGTTAGGAGAACTTGTGATGCAAGCCTTATGAAGGAAAGGGGGAGAAATGATGATGCCCGTCATATTATGTTTTTATTGGAAGGAATGATGCTGCTGGAAGAAAGGAAAGATTCAGTTCCCATTGCAACTCTGACGATGCTTAAGCTGATCTATCAAAGGATAAATATCACGATAGTGGGATTCGTGATAAGAGCAGAAGAATGGTTATGGGAAGCAATAAAGAGATAAAATGGCAAAGCAATAGACAATCTGGGGAAGGTAGAAAAGCACAGTTTAAGGTGGCGCCGTTTTCCAGTGTTTGCCAAATTTTAGGGCCTGAAAATCGGGAGATAAAGAAATGTTCTTGGCAATGGATGTTGCGCATAAGATTGAAGATGATTTATACGTGAAAAAGAGTTATTCAAGGTCAGAATGTTGAAAAATGACAAAGGAATGGAGTGCGTGGAAATTTAGGCATGTTTCGCGCAAAAATAAAGTGGTGCGCGCAATATCTGCAGGATGCGCGAAATTGTAGCGGGTTGCGCGAAAAATCTGCGGGATGCACGAAATATTGGCATGGTGCGCGAAATTGAGGAATGAATTTTTCGCGCAAATGATGGTTCGAGATCAGAAGATCGAAAATTGGCAAAGGCATAAAATGCGCAAAATATTGGAGCAGTGCGCGAAATCTGATGTTGCAGGAAAGATTGGGTTTGCGCGGAATATAGAACGTGGTGCGGAATTTTGCGCGCAATTGGTGCTTCATGCTTAGAAGGATGAAAAATGGAAAAGGCATGAGGTGCGTGAAATATTGAAGCATGGCGCGAAATATGAAGTTTCATAAAAGAGTTTTTACGCGCATGGAGGAGGTTTTACGTGCAGGAAGAGGTTTTTATACGCAAGGTCAAAACTGCCTATAAATATGGGGTGAACCCCTCTCATTATATGAGACTCAACACTTAGAAAAATCCCGAGCTCTGCCGCGCGGAAAAATTCTAGTATAGAACATTGCGTGAAAAGAAGAAGTGTTGCGCGGAAAAAGAATTGTTGCGCGAAATAGGATGTTCTGCGCGAAAAAGAAGAGTTGTGCGCGAAAAGGGTTTTTCACGCCAAAAGGTGTTTTTACGCGCAAGGCTTGAATTTTATGCGCAAGCCACCTAGAAGGTTGCGCGAAAAATTTGAGGGTACCGCATTCCTTTGATAGGTACAGAGCACTCTCGAAGAAGCCTTGTGGAGGAAAATGAACTGTGAACCATTCGGTTTCACAAAGAGAAGTTGAACCGCACTCACACGACTGGTGTTTAACACTCTCGTTGTGCTTTGCGAAGTGAAGAATAACTAGACGTGCAATTGAACTCATATCTGCACAAAGGAAGAATTCAGTATACCAATACACTCAGGTGTTGGTATTGAGAAGAGAAGGAAGAGAAGAAGAAGAACAGAGTATGACCAACTGAAGGCTGACAATTATTCAGGGTAGTTAAATTCATATGATGCTTTGTGAGCAGATCATCAGTGATTGAATAATCACATTGGTGTATGTGATTATAGCTAAATAAAGAAGGTGATTAGTGCAGTCAGTTGTTGCACTAAGATGAAGAAGGAAGAAGAACTAGTTCAGTTTGTTTTTGCACTAGAGAAGAAGAGAAAGAAAGAAGAGAATTTCTTGCCTACTGCTTTGCAAGTAATCAAGTAAAGAGCACTACAATAGATCAAGAGCAGAACCAACCTTTTGAAGAAGGAAGAAGACTGTCTCGATAGGCAGTATAAAGAACCAGCTAGAGGCTGCAAGTTGGACTTGGCTTTCACCAGTCCTGGGAAGAGGATTGTTTCCCACCCCCCTCCAAAGTGTAGGGACTCACACTGGCTAGAGGATTGTTTTCCTTGCCACTCCATTGTAACAACATTTTACATTATAGTGGAGAATCCATGCAGTGGTCATACCCATGCATGGCAAGGACGTAGCTACTCTTATTGAGTGGTGAACCTTGTAAAAATATCGTGTGCACATTTTTACTCCTTTCTATTATTGCATGCGACAGGGAAAAGAGAATAAGAGAATCAAGATCCTAACAGGTCTAGAGGTATAGGGATAAAAGTTGGAACTGGTTTAAAAAGTCCCCACCACCGATTCACCCCCCTCTCAGTGTCAGGTATATCCCAAACTGGTCCTTTCAAAACCCCCATCATATCCTGTCTATTCCCAGCTAGATATCCACTATCTACATGATGCCATAAATCCAACAAAATAATATCTATTGTAGATATAAAATATTTATAAAATATTTTTATATGATATCAATATTATATACAAATTTTATTTATATGGAATAGTTTTATAATTACTAAACATTCTTTCTACTATGACAATTCCTTACTCCAATTATGTTTTCAATTCTCTCAAAATCCACCAAATCCATTGGTGAACATAATCTACAAGCACCTATAATAATTGTCCCACTATAATAACCAAAATTAATGTAGGAATAAAATTAAAATAAGGAACTAATATTTTTTTTGTTCCAACAAACAATATAGCAAGATCATCAAATCAAGAAAGAAATTATAAATTATGAAAAACATCCACATATCATCTTGATTATTTTACCACATTCAGGATTAATATATAACATTTTTTATGATGGG
This sequence comes from Viscum album, assembly GCA_963277665.1. NCBI lineage: Eukaryota > Viridiplantae > Streptophyta > Magnoliopsida > Santalales > Viscaceae > Viscum > Viscum album. The sequence continues at coordinate 1,245,273,483 of OY728152.1, read as the reverse complement.
TAATTAAGAAATAGTATAAAGGAACACAAGGATCAGAAATAAACTATTCAATTGGAACAATATATTTACCTCTACCTATATCATAGATAAAACAAATCTTGAGTCCATTTAGGAATGAAAAAAATATCATGTCAATTCTACAAAAGGTTTTATGGCACTATCATTGAGGAATTTTTATGCATTCATGGAATAAAATCACAAATTGACACATTATCATTCATTTCTACAATTAATTAATTATTATAATTATCTTATAGGAAAATTTCCAATATTCATAAATTTAAAATATTTTTAAATAACTAAAACACTATGAATGTATGTTATATATCTCCCAAAAATATCATACGTAAAATATATATATAATCCTGTATATCATGGTGATTCTCCTATGTTTACGATGTTTTCATTCCTTAATACCTTGTATGTTACATATTCTTTTATATGTAACATATAAGAATTATTTATGGTATTCTCATATAAAAAACAATATTTAATATGTATTTTTAATAACTGATGTTCATACCTTTGGAAATAATTATACATAATATTTTATTTCATATTTATTGTATTTATTGAACCAAATCGATATGTTTTATATTCTGTATTGAATCATAGTGTTTTTTTCTCATTGGAATTCATACATTGTATATTTTTCTACTAATATATGGTTTCTATAATGGAATGATTTATTTCAAAAATAATTCTACCATTCTACAAATTTCATATGCTCTATTGAAATATTTTTATTCTGTTCCATTTCTGAATACCATAAAAAATAAATATTATATATACAAGTGTGTTCTAACAATTATTAAATTCTTTGTCTAGGAAATATGTATTATATATAATCCTATGGTTTTTATATATTTCATAAATCCAAAATTACATTTTATCATTCCATATATAATATAAAATTTTGAGTATATAAAATTTTAAAATCATACATTAGTTTTTTCTTGTTGATAATGAACCTTAATTAATATATTTTACTAATCCTTATCATTTTTTATCTTCTAAAAATACATCATTACATATGTTTAGTATTTATATCCTTCATATGAGATACATAAGGTTTATGACTAATGAAAAATCCTTGAGTAATGTTATATATTTAAGTTATTTCAATAAAAATATACAATTATTAAATATATATAATACGTACAATTTTTTTAAGTCCATAATGAACACATAACACCCCCACTAAACACACTACATACTAATAATAAATAATATAAATATATTCAACCATATCATGCGTCTAATAATTTCAGATAAAAAATGGATCTCTATTAGGTTACAACTGAAATTTTATAACAAATGTCCTTTCCAAAAAACCATTTCCACATAATTGATCAATTACACTAACATTACTACATTATTCACAAAATAATCCTATGATCCAATTATTCCTTAAAACATACGTAAATATTCCATATGTTTGTTTTTACTCTTAGAATACCCATATAAACACCACTTCTCGAATCATACCATGAAATATAAAAACAAATGAATATATCCTTAAAATTTCTCTAATCCATAAATGAGTTGGTTAAATAAAGTACACCACTTAAATAGTTTTAATCCTCAATATATATCCTAAAAAATCCCTTTATAATTATCTCATTCAACAAAACATGACATAAGTATAAAATTATATGACTCACTATTTTTATTTTCATTCAAACACTTCACCCAAACACGTTTCAAAAAATTGACAGCCAATGAATCGTGATGACATATACATTAATCAACTCCAAGGCGATACCCCACATCTACTGGAGTTTATAGATTCCCAAATTAATTTAAAAACCCATTTTTAATTGATTTTACCAATCTACACATGACTATAACTCACCAGTTATTCTATAGAACTGTAAGTTGTGTATTATTACAAGAATCTCGAGTCTTTATCCCAACACAATATTCATACGACAATAGGAATTTTTAAAAAACATGTTACCATATATGCCATATTCATTATAATTTCATAATAATTGTCCCCCAAAAAAATCCAAGGATGTTAAATTCTGGTTTCATTGTAATATTTCATTCACAAACAAAAAAACATAAATCAATAAAAAAACATATTTATATTAATATTACATAAAGATCTCCTAACATTAGTTAATAAAAGACATAATTATATGATGAAATGTTAAACATAGGAATAAATGGATAATGAAAAATCCCAATAAGGGAATAAGAACTGAAATAAATAATAACAGATGAGTTTGAAGGCTTAACATGATGACATAAGAAGGCATATAATGTGACTAAACTTATAGAATAATGACATGTAAATCATGTAATCAAATAATTATGAAATCATAGGAATATGGTTTAATCAAATAAAATTATATATATAAGTGTCAAGGTTATCTTCATAGATTATATCATGTGGTGGAAAATTCCAATAAATAGAATTGGTTAACTCCTTATCCCTTCATGGTGTCTCATGAGATTAAACATTACCCAATTAATTGGGGTGTTCTCTCGGGACACTCTCCATAACATGTTAATGAATATGTGTTCCAAATAATGAATCTAACATAATGAATTAACTTAAGGGTTACCCCTAGAAGAAAAAGGGTATCATTATCATATCATCTGTCATATCAAATGGACATATCATAAAGGTGTTCATGAAATAATAGATATAAATAAACTATGAAAATTCATATGGGAAATTAGTCATATATCATTAAAAAATATGTCTAACTAAAGTGAGAATATATAAAAAGTATTTAAAAAATTTAGAAATGAACCAATTTAGTGTTATTGGTTTAATAAACCTAAAAAATATCTAAGATAGTATTTATAGATTAAATGTGTTTTTTAAACAATTATTGAAAAAAATATATTATGGAGCACACATGAAAGTGAGTATGAAAATATCAAGTTTTCATTAATTCAAGTTTCTTTTCTGTAGTAATTGGGAAGAGAACCATATAAAACATGAATTTACCAAAAAATGAAAATATAATTGAGCTACAGAAATATATTTTGAACAAAAATATTTAATTTAAGAAGAGTAAATAATAAGAATTAATAATTAAATTAGTCTAAATATAGATAAATATTAACCTAAAGGAATAATGCAGGTTTAGAGAGAATTTATTACCTTATTTCTGAAATTATTATGCACTTTCACTTTATATCAAGGAAAATCAAATAAGATTTATTAATTAAAAAATTAAGAAGTAAATATATATATATATATATATTTGATTTATTTTCACATTATTATATTCATTTATGATCATTCTTCGGTTTTATAGTGTTTAATTTTGTTTTTTTGGGAGCATTCGTTTCATGGTATTATGGTTGGTTCGCTTGCATAAAATTATTGAAGTTGTTCTAAAATTTGAACAATACACAAGTACTAAAATTATACTATATTATTTAAATTTAAAAAAATTGAATTGTCCCAAAAAAATTTCCTTTTCTACATTTGAATTATTTATTTGATAAAACATTAAAGAAAATTGATTTGTTTATTTTGATTCGTATTTACGACCATCAAGAAGTACTATAATTTTATTTAATGTTATTTTTATATAGCGGTTCCAGTACATTAAATATGTTTTGATACATTTATTATAACTGTCATGACCCCATCCCCACAAACAGTACCCCTCCAGGGCCGGAAATGTGAGAAGAGATATAATAACCCACCAGTCCCGCTTCTAGTAAGCCCAGGGTTGGAAACTAGCACCGAGGGTATAAAAAACACACAAATGGGATGAACATCCCTCTAAGAGAACACATGCGGAGGAGAGATATAAGATAGAAAACAACCAAATAAAACTCAGAAGTGAAATATAAATGAAACACCTAGTGCGCATACATTATGTGATGACAAATAACTACAACTGGAAGGGTAAAACTACATGTACCCAAAATAAAGTAAAAACAATAGAAACCATAAGCCCGAACAACTCTTGCATCCCCAAGCTAGTAGAAACCAGATTCACCACCAACATGCTCCAAGTGACCTGAAGAACATGTTATATATACAAAGGGTTATTATAACATTATTCTCAGTAGGATCATCCGTGAATCCTCTCGTGAAAATGTAATGAATACATTCTAAAGAACATTGAACTAAAAGTAAACCAAACTCATCATCTAAATAGGTATACATCGTTCCCAACCTCACCATGGCAACTCTCACCATGTAACACACACATGTATATATCATATAATAAATAATATCAAGGGTACCATGATACTACTTCCCCACTGGTTTGCCTCTTGGCCACAACTTCGTATGTCCTAAGCATCTCTCTCCAAAAAGGATTGCCCGCAAACACCTGGGCGAAGCACCAAAACATGCATCTCGTGCCAAAAAAATCACTACATCAACATATGAAATGTATCAATGTAGTTTCTGGGAGCCACCATAGCTCACAAAGCATGTATCATATGTCGGGTATTATACCTCAAGCCATTACATCCCATACACCGAGTATGGATCCTCAAGCCATCCCATCCTATACACATTACACCTATTGTAGTCCATAGGATACAATATCCATAATATATGTGTGTGAATAACCAAAATCCACTAGATCCCTCCACACACATATATGGGGAAAACTTACCGATGTGTATACCAACACAACTAACTACCAAGAAAAGAGAGCATGGCCAAAGGGGGTAGTTATCCATCCATCCTCCCACCAGAATGTTAGGGAAAACACCCCCAGGGCTCAGAATACCTAGGGTGTCAGTTACCCTTACAGACAGGTTGGAGTAGCCTATAAAAACACAAAAAGAACAGAATATTATATACCTTAGAACCACAATATGGGAATAACCTAGTCTTAAACTCAACTAATGCTAACGTGTCTCGGACCTAGGGATGCTACTTCTAAGACTAGGTATCCTATAAGAACACAAAAATTTAAAGAGCTTTAATACATTATTTTATTCCCTTTTAATCAGTTTTAATTTAAGTTAATTAATTCATTAATAATTAATAAACCAATAAAAATTTCACATTAAATTTCATTCACATCACACCCATAGTACACCTTCCCTTTAAAATTACAACCTGTTCATTATGTACCAGCAAACTACAACATGCTTAAACCGATGCACCCTAAAACACTATGTTTCATCTACTACCACACCCAATGGTATCCATTTCCCCGTATATCACAACAGCCCTCCATGCTCACTTCACCAGACAATTAGAATGGAAACAATCAACTTAACAATTGGGCTCTTTTCCCTTTAACAATCAAGAGGGTAACTCCAAACATGTAAAAGAATTATCAAAACATCATTATATTAATTGATCATAAATTAATTGATCTATTATTCATAGGTTCCAAATTCTAGAAACCTAATCATTAAGTTTTCAAAAATAATTAAACATGATTACAGTTCCAATTTGATTAACATCAAATTACAACATGGAGAACTAGATTAATTTACATGCCTCTTTATCTTCTAATCAAACAATTATAAATTAATTTATATTTCTGTTCATTACTTATTTCCATCAATACTGAATAGCTAAAAAATTCAAGCATAGATATCACACTATCTAGAAAAATAAGGAGAAAAAACATACAATTGATAACAATAAATTTATCCAGTTCAAACGTTTATTATGTCAATTCCAGTTTCATCTTCTGGGATAAAAAATGCTAATGATACAGTTTCTGGTAAAATAAGAGAGAAGCAATCAAACCCCAACCTGCAAGAGTTCTTGATGTTCATTATCCATTGAATAGGTCATGATCCTCCTCTCGCAACAACTGCATCCACCAGAGGATGCCACGGTATGACGGCACCCACCGAACCCCAGGAAAACTCTATTAGAAGAAAGGATATTACAGGTTATAAAATTCAACGGAGAAACAGGAGAAGATGAACCCCAAAAGAATGATGATAAAACATACCTTATATTGTTGATTGATCGATACTGCTTGGTTACATAGAAATATGGGGTGCACAAGCAGTAGGAAGGAAATCGAGGAAACCAATCCACAAGGAATTGGTTGATCTCAGGATTCCTATGCGATGGAGGGAAAGGTTTGAGCAGATCACACTCGAGAACAAGGAGGAATAATTAGGGAGGAAGATATCTGATCCCTTTATAATATTTAACGGAGTGACAGTTTAAGATACGATTGATTTCCCATTAAAAGTGTATCACATTAAACCACATGGTGTGACCATGTAAAAACCTCTTTATCCGTAGGAAGAATTAATAGAGGAGTTATGGCCTCTGAATCGGCCTATGAGTCCTTAAAATGTGGATTTAAATGCCTTTTACGCCAAAAAAAATGCTAAAGGAGCAAAACCGTAAGAAGATGGATACACTGTTTGTGAATTTAAAATTTAGAAAAGGTAAAACATTGTTCATGAACCTCACCATTAGAACCTCGTGAATAAAATAATGATTATAAACCTCACCATTAGAACACTATTCATGAACCTCACCTTTAGAACCTCAACGATAGAACAGTATTTATGAACCTCACCAATAGAATACTATTCATGAACCTCACCGTTAGAACCTCACCAATAGAACAATGTTCATGAACCTCCTCGGTAAAACCTCACTGGTAGGACATTGTACAACTACAATTCTAGAAACACAGTTCACAGAACTGAAAATTTGGAAAAGGAAAGAAATGTTACCATTAGAGTATACCGATAGAACTGTTCACTGATGGAACTATTCATAGAATTAGAAATTTGGAAAAGGATAGAGATGTTACAGTTAGACATTGCAGATTGACTGTTCACTGATGGAACTATTCATATAATTGGTAATTTGGAAAAGGAAATTGAGATTATCATTAAAGGTTTCCAATAAAACTATTCACATATGGAACTGTTCACAGAAATCAAAATTTGTAAAAGGAAGGAGTGGTTACTGTTAGAGGATACCGACAGAACTGTTCACTATTAGAATTGATCAATGAATAAGAAATTTTGAAAATGAAAGAGAGGTTACCATTAGACCTCACCATTTTCACAGTTCACAACTGTCTACCATTAGAACTGTTGACCAAGGGTCACTGATTCTTCTATTCACAGAAATGGAAATTTGGCAATGTGTTAGGGATGACTCACCATGACCACCCGAAACGCCTCTAAACCCATATTTTCACAACCGAATGGACCAGAGTGGTCTGTGAAATTACATCAGATACCTCTAAAAACATTCCCATCCTCTAGAATTCAAAATCAACCTATAGTGAAAACGAAACAGGGTCTGAAAAACCACCCATCGAGATACCTCTCAAAAGAGAGAAAGCATCAAAAGCAATAAAGGGAGACATCTCATTAACATTAAATGTTCATAACCAAAAAGGGTACATCGATACATGAAAAGTGTTAAACATGAAACAACTCGGGGTACTGAGCACGTATCTATGAATCATGTTCCCAGGAACTCTCCTCCATGCCACCGTGTTACCACAAGACATGAACTGAGGGGATAGAACACCCACACAACACCTTATCCATGCGGTATGGGATCCCCACATGTCTCTCCTCAAAGGTTGAATTATCATTAACGTCATTCTCCCCCCAATCGATGATTTGATAGTCATCGTGAAGATAACGACAGATTTGTGATACATGGAAAACATCATGTATCTGACCCATCTGGGGGGAAGTGCTACTCAATATTACACAGCTCCAACACGAGCTAACACCTCGAAAGGCCCAAACAACAGGGGAGAGAGCATACTCCCACGACCAAAACATCACTAGCCACGATAGGGAGTAACCTTTAGAAACACATGATCCCCGACATTAAACTCTAAGGGTATCCTTCTTTGATCAACATAGGATTTCTGACAATCTTGTGTTGTCTTTATCCTCTCATGAATCACCTGAACCATCTCTGTTATATTTTGCACCAGTTCTAGTCTGAGAACTGCTCACTCTCCGACCCCAGTCCAGCACAATGGAGAATGGCAAGGCCAACCGTTAAAGGATTTAAACAGTTTCATACTAATGGTTGAGTGAAAACTATTATTGTAAGCGAACTACATCAATGGAAAGTGCCTCATCCATGATCCTCTGAAATAAAGAACACAAGAGCATAACATGTCTTCCAGAGTCTAGATGGTTTGCTCTGTCTAACCATCCATTTGAGGATGAAAAGCAGTGCAAAGGTATAGTTGAGAACTGAAAGCATGCTGTAGACCTCCCCACACCCTCGAGGTAATATGCGGATTTCGAACAGAAATGATCATCATTGGGACTCCATTATGTCTCACCACATCCTCTAGATACTGCCTCGACAAAACTTCCACTGAGCTCGACACCTTGATTGCTAAGAAGTGGGCTGATTTTTTCAAAGAATCCACTACCACCCAAATAGAATCATGTCCTCCCGGAGCTTGAGGTAAACCCATAATAATGTCAATTGTGTTGTCCTCCCATTTCCATTGAGGAATCTCTAATGGTTGGAGAAGACAACTAGGAACACGGTGTTCGGCCTTCGCCTTCTAGAAGACCAAACATCGAGACAAAAACTCCACAACGGAATGCTTCAGCCCAAGGCACCAAAAATGGCTCCTCAAGGATCAGTACGTCTTTTTCATTCCAGGATGCACCGATAAAGGTGAACTATGAAACACTCTAGGAAAAATCTCATGCATCGTAAAAGGAACAAAAATCCATCCATGATACAACACTCAGTTTTGTCCATCCTCGGTCCAACGATCAGGGGCCTCGCCACAGACAAATCAGTCTTTCCAGACCTCCACATCAAGATCCCACAACTAGGACTCTTACACCATCTGATACAGAGACGACTGCACCATCATCTGGAAAAGACAACATCTTCCCCCAACTTCTCCCATATCAATATATAATGTTGATAGTACCTCCATTCCTCTCAATGAGTCACCAGATTCACGAATAGCATCACTACGTGACTTTTGAATCAGCGTATCAGCTATAACATTCCTCATTCTAGATGTATACGATATTTTGAAGTCGTATTCTTGAAAAAACTCCATCTGCCGATGTTATCATAAGTTCATGTCATGATGGGAGAAAACATACCTCAAACTCTTATGATCGGTGAAAACCACAAAGCACTTTCCAATGAGGTATTGTCTCCACAACTTTATAGAAACCACCATAGATGCCAAATCCAGATCGTGAGTGGAATAGTTACATTCAGGAGGACGCAACTGCCGAGACCCATAATAAACAACTAAACATTGCTGCATTAGAACACAACCTAACCCCAGATACGAAGCATCACATAAAAATTCAATATGAACTCTCTCTTCTAGAAGACAATGAACTGGAGCACATCATAACTTCTCTTTAAGATACTCAAAAGCTTCCTAACACTGATCATTCAATATGAATTCCTGATCCATCATGGTCAATTCTGTTAGAGGTATCGCAACTCATGAAAAATCAGCTATGAACCCCCTGTAGTAGCTTGCGAGAGAAATAAAACATCGCACATATGACACTGTCTTGGGGGCTTCCCAAGACACAAATGCATATATATTCAATGGATACACAGCTACTCCCTGTTGGGACCAAACATTCCCCATGAAATTAACTTCTGGAGCCCAAAACACAAACATCATCAACATCCCAAATAGCTTATGTTGATGAAGAACTATCAAAACGGTTTGTAGATTCTCTTCATGCTCCTCCTCAGATGTAGAGTACACAAGGATGTCATCAATGAAAACCACCATTAAATTATCCAGGAACCCATGGAACACAACATTCATCAATTCCATGAACACAACTGGAGAATTCATCATGCCAAATGGCATTACAACAATCTTATAATGCCCATGACAACAACTAAAAGATGACTTCGGGATATCCTCATCTTTTACATGCATCTAATGATATCATGACCGCAATTCGATCTTTGAGAACCAAAATTCACCCTTCATTTGATCAAATAAATCATCAATCCGCATAATAGGATAGTGATTATTTATTTTCACTTTGTTTTATGCGATGATAATCAACACACAACCACAAAATGTCATCATCCTTCTTCACGAACAAAACTGGGGAACCCACGGTGACACACATGGAAGAACAAAACTGCACTATAACAGACCATCAAGCTGTATACATAGCTCTCATAACTCATAAGGGTCCATCCTCTATGGAGACATAGATATAGGAGACCCCCTAGTTGTAGCATGATCCCAAACTCTCTCTCTTATTCAGGGGGTAATTCTACAACCACTTTGGGAAAAACATCGGGGTACTCTTCTACGACCCTAGGAAAATCCAACTACTGATCCTATGAATAAATCAAAATCATCTCATCCATCATGGATGATATGAATTGAAAGTGCCTATGACCCATTTGGGGATCTCTCTCACCAACAGACACCACAGACACTCCATCCTCACCTATCAAAATGGCCTTCTTCCTGATGAAATCAACAATATCCTACACTGAAAAAAACCAATCCATGTTGAGGATGACATCATATGGTTTTATTTGTAAACATTGGAAATCTCCCCAAGAGCGTTGCTTCCCCAACACTAGCTCATAGTATCTACATACTTAAAAAAGTCGTCTCAACCTCCAACTGGTGTAGTCAATGCCAAGGGCACTGGAAGCCTCTCCACCTCAAATCCCAATGCATGGACAAGAGTAAGTGATATGGAGGAGTGTGTCACTCTTGAATCAAATAGGGAATAAAGAGAGGGAGAAAACCAGAAATGGGTACCTTGAATGGCATATGGCTCATATAGATATGGAAATACTAGAGGATGATGCTGACCATGACCTCTTCCATGGCCTCTTTGACCCTGATGATGACCCCCACCACAGCCGAGATCTACTCTATGTGGATGGGGATCATCAAGGGGATATCATCTGGCTACCCCATCTACCCTCTATTGATATAAAGATGGTGTAACCTGCTGCTATAGCATTGGCTAGAGATGCCTCAACGATGGAACCTGGAGCATAACACCTGGTGAAAGATGGATACTCTGAAAGGTTAGGCACTCCCACTGCTGATGACCACAACCACCACAATAAAAACATGTTCATGATCACTTGGCATAGCCCTAAGAGTTACTTCAATTGGAGAAACGAGATATAATGGGTTGAGACCTTCCCACTGTTGAACGGTATCTATTCTTCCATGAAAACCGAGATCCCCGGACCATAGACCTGCTTCGTGAAAATTCATGATGATTCTCCTCTCATGATGAACGTGTCCGAGAAAAAGTCTTCTCAAAAACCTCTTCCATCACCAGCACATCATGATATGTCTTCAGCATATATGGGGTGACCTTGCGCTAGATCTTGTGATGCAAAGCCTCCTCGAAATTCCTCTCCATGGCCTCCTAATCTGGCAACAGGTCAGAATCATATCGTAAAAGGTTCCTGAAATGGATTCCAAACTATCACACACTGGTGCTCCCCTATTGAAATGTAAGAAGCTCTTAGAGATTTTATGCCTTCATAGTTGAAGAAAGAAACTTGACTCTAAACATCTCTTAGAACTCCTCCCATGAGATCACTGACTCCTCGCGATCCCTGAGGAACAAGAACCACCTCATCCTTGTTTCTATATGCAGCATCATCACAACCATGGGCACCCAATGCTTCTTCCGAGAACGGATCGAACTGATTCCTATCTGGACCTCCTCCAAACTATCTTTCATGACTGCATCTGAAATGGAGCCCTCATACTTCTACTGATTATGGTGCTAAATCTCTCTGAGTTTATTCCTGTATGTGTCATTGTTTTCAACCTCTACCCTACGGTGATCTACTGGAATGGACCGCTGGACATTTTCTGTGCAAACCTGATGTGGAAATCGACCTGGACTCGTACCTGTAAAATAAAAATCCATTAGATCTCCTAAACGTAGAATATGGAAGACTCAATATTAATTAATTAATAGTTATCCTTCATTGAATTTATGTTAACCTATCCCAAGGTCTACCGATTCAAACATAGGCACAAAGAGTAATTATGCATGACCCTTTCCTTGGTCTCTACCCTACAACCAGAATTACATTGTTTAGTAGAAATTGTAAACATAAAGGTCTATACATCAGATCATAGGGGGCCATAAATGCTAATTTCTCAGCCAGTCTCCAGTGTTTACATCATTTTCAAATCATGAATGACACTATTTCCCTACCAACCCATGCATCCTCAGCTTTTCCTAACTCCATACTCCATCATATCCCCCAAAATCCCTTTGATACCACTCTGTCACGACCCCGTCCCCACAAAGAGTACCCCTCTTATGCCGAAAATGTGAGAAGGGAGATAAGTTCCCCCATGTCCTGCCTCCAATAGGCCCCAAGTTGGCGACTTACTCCATGGATATAGAAAACCCTCCAATGGGAGTCATTACCCTCTAAGAGAACACATGCGGAAGATAGAGATAACATAAACACACACAAAATTAAACTCAGAACTGAAATAGAAAATAATACCCAAGTGCACATGTGTAATGTCATTCAAAATTAATAAAACATGAAGGGGAAAACTGCAAGTAACCAAAAGAAATAAAAAAACAGCAACCACAAGCCCGAACAGCTCGTGCAACCCCAATCCAGTAGAAACCAACATGATCTCCAACCTAATGCAAGTGACCATAAAAATAGTTTATATATACACAGGTTGAGTATAATACTATACTCAGTAGGATCCTCCCTAGAGCCTCTCGTGAAAAAATTATTGAAAGCATGATAAAGCACATTGAACAAAAAGTAAAACTAACTCATCATCTAAATTGGTATACTAAGTTCCCAGTCTCACCATGGCTACTCTCACCAAGAAACGCATACTAGAATATATCATATAAAAAAGAATATCAAGGGTACCCTGCTACTACTTCCCCACTAGTTTTCCTATTTTCCACAACGCCCTACGTCCTAAGCATGTATTTCCAAAAGGCATGCCCACAGACACCTGAGAGATGTACCACAACATGTAACTCGTTCAACAAACCCACCACATACACGTAAGAAAATTAACCAGGTAGTTTCAGAGATCCACCCCAACTCGCATAATGTGTATCATATGTCAGGTATTATTCCTCTAGCCATTACCGCCCATAAACCTAGTAAGGATCCTTAATCCATCATAACCAATACATGTTACACCTATAGTAGTTCATAGGATATTATATCCAGAATATATGTGTGTGAATATCCACAAGCCATTACAACCCTCTATATGCATATAAGGGGAAAACTAACTGATGTTCTTACCTACACAAGTAACTACCAAGTGAAGAGAGTGGGGCCCAAGGGGGTAGTCGACCATCCATCCTCCCACTTGAAGGATGGGGAAAATACACCCCCAGGGGGAATAATACCCAGGGTGTCAGTTTCTCATACTAACAAGGTGGAGTTGCATATAGAAAAACAAAAATAACAGAATATACTATACCTCACAACAACACTACGAGCATCACATAGTATTAGACTCAACTGTAGATAATGTCTCTCGGACTCTGGGCTACTAATTATAAGATTTGGTATCCTATAAGCACACAACCATTTAAAGAGATTTAATAAATTAATTTATTCCCTTATTATCAATTTCACTATAAGATAATTAATTCATTAAACATTAATTAACCAATAACAAATCAACATTAAATTTCAATCGCATCACAACCAAAGTCCATTGTCCCTTTGAATTTACATCCTCATTATTTTGATCCATAAAACTCCATCCCCATGAGGTATCATAATTTTTTCAACTATTCCTTATAGAATTACTTTCCCATATTCCCAGTCATTCTAGATAAACAATCTATGCTACTATACAAAAGGGGGATCAACAGGGTTAGTAGATGAAATACCTGTCAAGTCATTGCTGCCTATAACAAGAGCATAGACCCATTATACCTTGAGAATCCAATCACATATGGCATATGGAATACCCCGAATTTTGGCACCCATTTCAGAAGAAGGGTTAGTAATACCTGCTTCATTGAGTAGCAGTGAGGAGTAAAGCACGTAAACAACCAATAAGAAGCAATAAGCATCCCACAATCACATCCATCCAATTATGTCATCCCCGGTGTCCTTCCCTATACACACATGAATAAACCAAGCACCTCACCACTCTAGGAATCATCTTCTACCACAACCAATGGTTTCCATTCCCCCACATATCACAATATCCGTCCATTTTCACATCCCAACAAATGTAGCAAGAAACTTTGTTTGAAAATTGGGCTTTTTTCCCTTTAACAATCAAGAGGGTAAATCAGAACCCTTCAAGAATTATCAATCAATAATTATTTTAATACATCTTGAATTAAATTATGTATTATTCATAGGCTCCAAATTCAGGAAACCAAATCAATAAGCTATCAAAAATAATTAAACATCCTTTCTGTGCCAATTTGATAACCATCAAATTTCATCAAGGAGAACCATATTCAGTTACAAGTTTCTTTGTATTCTATTCAAACAAATATCAACTAATTTTTGTTTAAATTCATTACCTATTAACATCAAGAATGAACCGCTAAACAATGAAATCATAGATATCAAACTATCTATCAAAACAAGAGGCAATAACATAGGATCGATAAAAATTTATTTAGCTAGTTCAAATGTTTATTATGTCAATTCCATTTTCATCCTGTGGGACAAAACATGATAATAATATAGTTTCACATAAAATAAGAGGGACGCAATGAATACCCTACCTCAAACAGCTTGTGAAGTTTTTTATCCATGCAATGGTTCACGATCTTCCCCTCGAGACAACTGTATCCTCCTGAGGATGCCACGGTATGACCACACCAACCGAACCTGTAACACCCGAGACTTTTATGAGAAATATTTTTGATTTTATAAATTATAAAAGGAATCTTTCACTACACCTAATGCTATCTTGGCTTTCTTTACACGCAATCACGACCTTCCTTGATAGCTTGCGTCGTACGCAATACCGAGTTTCACTAAACAATGATATTCTATTAAAATAATAATAAAACTAGCAGTTATGTATAGTAATAACCACTTTTTGAAATTTTATAATTTTTATTTTTCAAAATGGACTTCATTTTTGGATTCAGAATATCAAAATTAGACTTGGGTGAAATTTTGGTATTTTTCTGAAAACTTTCACTTTTTGATGAATAGTGAAACCACTAAGTTGTAGTTAAAAAAACTGAATTTTTCATAAAACATAATTTTACCGCATCTGTGAGTGGAATTTCAAAAATCCTAGAGACACGGTTGATGTCAGTAAGTAAAATGTGGTTCAATGAGATGAAAATAATTTTTGGTGAATAGTATCTTTCTACTTTTATTTACCACAGTTAAAAGTAAATACGGTAATTAAGGGTAAATATGATATTATTATTACCCTAACACATGTACTAATTCTATTGGATAAGTTTAATTCGACCAAAAACAAACTTAGGAATAAAATATGACCATTTAGGCCCACTTGGATAAGATTAGGACATTTATTATTAATTTATTTAAAGAAGGGTTAAAATAGTTAAAATCCATATTTAATAAGTAAATAATTTTTAATATAAGGTTATACATAAGATAAATTCGACTATAAATATTCATTAGAAAGCTAAAAATATTTCCTACATAATCGTATTTTATTTGTAATTTTTAGACATTAGATAATTTAATTTATTTATGACACAATGATGATGGAGTAATTATCTTATTAATGAAATATTGACATAATTGATGTTATAAATACCAAAATAAATGTAATTTGAGACTTTTTATGAATTAAAATAATTTTCTAAGGTAATATGATATTTTATTATTGATTTAATTAACATTGTTCGAACTAATAATTCTGTTATGATTATCACAAAAATCAATTACTAAATTGTGTCAAAATTGACATAAAATAGTTTTTAAAACAAATATTATATTATTAATTGTTATTTTATTCCTAAAAATCTAAGGTTCATCCAAATGACCTAGATAAGGTTATATATATTAATAATAAACAACTTGGGGTTCGTTTGGCTGATTATAGAATGTTTATTAACCTTATAGTATACGATCACAAGATGACACGGTAAAAGTAAAATTATTTAACTTAATGTTAAATCTAAATGATAAGGTTAAAATATGAACCTAAACTTGTCTAAATTCTATTGGATGACAGGATTTAGACCCATACCCACTTTAGCTTCTAAATAAATCAATTTGGAGCTATTTAAAACCAAACATGACTTTATAATAAAATAATATTTTTAGTTTTTCCAAAGAAGCCCCTGTCCTCCCTTATAAAAGGGCACCTCCTCCCCCTCTTCCTCACACAACATTGAGCATTAAAGCTCGGCCAACCCCTACCGATTTCTCCTCTCCACTTCCCTAGAGACATCCTAGAGGTCCTTTCCTTCTTCATAGACAAATTTTAGTGCCCTAAATGGATGTCTCAAATAAGCACTTCAAAGAAGAGGTAATGTCCATTACCGATTATGTCATCTTTATTTCTTCTTCCACTTATTCTTATATAGTTGTTTCATTATGAAGTAATAACCTCAGTATCAATCATATACTAACATGTTATTATATGTATGAAACAACCCTATTTCACCATCTATACATCCTACAGAAAATGAAATCAACGCACATGCGTACGTACGGAATACCGTCTCCACGCCGTAGTGTAATCTATTTTCCACCACCACCTTAATTGGATTGGTATAATGGTGTAAATAATGACTATATATGATTATTGTAAATTGATATTGATTCTGAAATAGTATACACACATTCCAATACAATTCCACGATCATAGGAACGCTAACATCACTCGTGAGTACGTACGGAATACCGTCTCCACGATGTGATGTGACTCGTTCTACATGATCTTCATTGCATAATGATTATATAAATGAATTTAATGAATTAATATTATATATATTACACTAATACAATTCTGGAAATGAGGTATCTATAACCTATAAAGAAGAATATGAATTTATTCGACAAAACACGCATAAGAAAAAAAGTAATAAACACCTGAATATCAAGTTGTAATGAATTATTACTAATAAGAAGCTAATAATATGACCATATGTGATATCATAACAATGAGTATGATTCTGGAATTAGTCAATGACGTTATTTAAATTATTATACAGGAGGTTCGGACACATACAAAGCATATCAGACCTAAGGTAAGGGAAATATCACAATCTCATTTTTATCCGAGATTGTTTATACTTTGAAATTTACTGGGGTGTATTTTATCATACACATCCATGTTTCCTAAATATTTAATATTATTATTTCCATCCACCTACAATTTTTTTTAAAATACAATTTTACCCTTCAATGAGTTTTTATTAAATGATATGGAAGTAATCTTTTGTCGTTTTTCGTACGAGGTACTTTTTGACTTTTCCGACAAAAGTACGAGAAGAATGTTATTTTAACTTATACGGAATGAATGGATTTTTAAAACATTTTTTCCAAGAAGATTCCTTTACAAAATTTCATGTTTATTTTTAATCAACTTCTTTTAGTTTAGAATTTTATGTCATGTTAAGAAAGGAAAAGTGTTTTTGAAGTAGAAAGGATATTTTCCTCAATAATGGAGTTCAAGTGTTTTATCAAAATTATTTTCCATATAAGATAATATAGGGTTCTGTTTCTATCCCTGTTATTACATTGATTTGATTATGTTGTGATGGAATTATTTTTATTAATTCCTTTATCTTATATGAATTGTTTTATGATGTCATTTTGTTTAAGAATCCCATTTTTATTACATGGGTTATGCAATGATGTATGATTTATGATTTTGTGGAAAACATAATAATGCTATCATTATGAGATGGGTGGTACCTATATCTCCCTCCAATGAATTGGTTAATTAATTTATATATCATTAGATAGACATGGATGGAACGGCAGGTTAAACCGGTTCAGTGAAACAGGACTGAAACGAGGAGTGAACTTGGTTCAGAAATGGACTTTGTCCACTAAGATAGTCTTGTAAATGAGTCTTGACTAATAAGAAATGACTCTCTATGATTATGTCTGTATTCCACAGAGTTTCATGTTTTATGTTATGATTATTGGCATTACATTTCACTATTATGATTTATCCCATGTTATGAAATTATGATTTTTTTTTGCAGGCTAAGATTTCCAAAAGTTATGTTCTTATGTATATGATGTGATTGATATTTCTTTTGTTTACACTTACTGAGCATTTGAGATCACCCTTTTGTATGTTTTCTTTCCCAAGGTCAGGAAGAAGGTTATCAATTAAGATATGTCCAAAGGGACTATAGATATGATGAAATAAACGGGAGACAGTGTAGACGCTTTATGAACCAGTTGTTTATGTTTCCCAGTTTCTAAAGACACTATACCTATACGGTCCTTTCCTAGTTTTGTTATATGATTTAATAAGTGTGCTTCAATTCTGAATTAATAACAATGTATGTAATGTATGGGTCTCCATAGGTGGTATCAGAGGAAAGGTATAGTCAACCTTTGGAAACTAGGATGTGAAAGCGTTAGTAAGAACCCTAAGGATAAGTATAAGAATAGAACACAATCTTAGTTTTTTAGAAATGGCCATGAATAACCTAGGATAAAACCTTAAGTGTGAAATTTTATTCTTGATTGTGTGGTTTTCCTTTTATAATCAGTTTTTCTCACACTATTCTTCTTTGTTTTAGTCAATGGCTGGAACCCAAAGGAACCGTGTTAATGCGGAATGCGACGGACAATGCAATGATTGTCCCCCTGAGCAACCAAAATTTATGGGAGCTGGAATGAAAAATCTTGTAGCCATGCTCACACAACATTCTCAAGCTATGAATCATGTAGGACTTCCAAACAAGCAAAGGAAGGAGAAAAATTCTGTTGAATCCTTCATGAGGTAGCATCCACCTTCATTCAGCGAGTCTACAGATCCATTAGTTGTTGAACAATGAATTTGTACTACTGAAAAGTTATTTTCAGTTCTTCAATGTTCTGAACATGATAAATTCATCTTAGTAGTGTATTGTTTGGAAGGTGATGCTGATCAATGGTGTAGTCTTATTAAGAATATGAGGCAAATAGATGAAATTGAGTCCATGGAATGGGACGAGTTCAAGAACATATTTTTCAATAAGTACATCCCTCATATTCTCCGAACAAAGATGTAGAAGGAGTTTCTTGAACAAAATCAAAAGGATGATGATTCTGTTGGTACCTATGAAGAAAATTTTACAAGACATGCAAGGTACGCTTCTAGTATTATTATCTAACCTGAGAGCAAGATCTATCAGTTCTTTAGTGGCTTAAAACCAAGTCTTCTATGGGCATTAGCCATAAGGGACTTCAATAGCTACGAGGAAATCGTTCGATGTGCTCTCAAAGTTGATATAGAGATTGGAGTAACCCATCAGTCATATGGGTTTGATGAGAAGAGGAAAATGGAATTAAAAGGTAATTATAAAGAGCACACTGAAAAGAATACCAGCTTTCCCTTATGCTCAAAGTGTGAAAAGAAACATGGAGGCAGTTGTCTTAAAGGGACAAGTAAATGTTTCAAATGTGGAAAGGAATTTCATTGGGCATATTAATGCCGTAGTGATGGGAAGAAGATGTCTAATGATGCAAACAAAGAAAGGGATACACAGAATGAACCTACTACACATCAATGTTTCAAGTGCAAGGAGATGGGTCATTATCCCAATCAATGCCCAAATCCAAGGGTTGATGATGATGGTCGACGTCAACAAACTCTTAAGGCTAATGACAAAGGAAAGTCACATGCAATTTCTATCAGTAATGTGGAGTATGATAACGATGTGGTGAAAGGTACAATTACCATCCACTCTAAAGTAGAAAATGTTTTATTTGATTCTGAATCCACCCACTCTTCTATTTCAGAAGAATTTTCTAAGGATATCACTGTATTACCTCAACAATTAGATGTTGAGTTAGCTGTGGAAACCCCTAATGGCACAACAGCCGCATCAAAAGTTTATAAATCTTCTCCGATCGAAGTTTGTGGGAAAGTGCCTCCTGCAAATCTTGTGATCCTTCCTATAGTGGAATTTGATGAATTGGATTTCTTTATATGTATCTCATATCAATTTCCAAAGAAGGAAAGTCACATTTCATATTCCAGATCAATCTATGATCGTCTATCAATGCAAGGATGAACATAACCATCCAGTGGAAATTTCTTCCATCTTATGGGTCTTGATTCCACTAAATGAAGGTTATTTATCTCAAATGGTTGGTGAGAAACTCATGATTAAGAAAATGCCCATTGTATGGGAGTTTGATAATGTCTTTCCAGAGGAATTACTGAGTCTTCCAACAAATCGTGAAGTTGAGTTTTCAATAGAAATCGTACCGGGTGCTTTGCCTATTTCAAAGACACCTTATAGAATGGCCCCAATTGAGTTGCAGGAATTGAAGAAGCAACTCCAAGAGAATCATGATAAAGGTTTCATACGCCCTTGTGCGTCACCTTGGGGAGCACCTGTTCTGTTTGTTAAGAAGAAAGATGGATCTATGAGACTCTGAATTGATTATCGAGAACTTAACAAGATCACTATCAAGAAAAAATATCCTCTCCCACACATTGAAGACTTATGTGACCAACTACGCGGAGCTCAATAATTTTCCAATATTGATATTCGTTCAGGGTATCATCAATTATGTGTCAAAAGGGAGGATATACCAAAGATGGATTTCCGTACAAGGTATGGACACTATGAATTTATTGTGATGCCATATGGTCTTACTAATGCCCCTGCTATCTTCATGGATCTGATGAATAGAGTCTTTAGAGACTATCTTGATCAGTTTGTCGTAGTCTTTATAGACGATATTCTTGTCTATTCAATGAGCAAGGAAGAACATAAAGATCACTTGAGAATTATATTAAAGACCCTGGTAAAGGAGAAGCTTTATGCCAAATTTACCAAGTGTGAATTTTGGCTTCAAAAAGTTTCATTTTTGGGTCACATAATATCAAAATAGGAGATATCTGTGGATCCAGCAAAAACAGAGGTTATCAAAAGATTTTCGAGACCAACAACAGTAACTGAGATCCGAAGTTTTCTTGGTTTGGATGGATATTATCGACGTTTTGTGAACGAATTTTCACGATTTTCTAATCCACTCAGCATGTTGACTCGGAAAGGAGTTAAGTTTGTTTGGACAGAGGAATGTGAAGAGAATTTCAAGGAGTTGAAAAGAAGGTTATCCAATGAACCTGTGCTCACACTACCTTGTAGTGGAGAGAGGTTTTTGATCTATAGTGATGTATCTAAGATGGGATTGGGGTGTGTTCTTATGCAAAATGATATTTTGATAGCTTATGCCTCACGACAGTTGAAAATCCATGAGCAAAATTTCCCAACTCATGATTTGGAGTTAGCATTAATGATTTTGAGGCATTATATTTATGGAGAAAGGTGTGACATTTATACTGATCATAAAAGTTTAAATTACATTTTCACACAAAAGGAGCTAAATATGTGCCAAAGATGATGGTTAGAGCTGGTTAAGGATTACGACTACTCAATCCATTACCACCCTGGGAATGAAAACAAGGTGGCGGATGCATTAAGTTGACAAGACCATGCCATTTTATCCATGATGAGGATCACAAAAGATCCCATATTTATGGATTTAGAAAGGATGTATCTTGGAATTATAATGAAAGGGGAAAAATCATATCTTTCTCAAATGACTGTTCAACCATCTATGTATTTGAAGATTAAAGAGGCGCATAAAGAATATGTCGAGTTAAAAAAGAAGGTGAGAAATTTTCATGAATTCAACCTTGATTGTGATGGGATAATAATGTTTAGGAATCGGGTTTGGGTTCCTCCCATCCCCGAATTAAAGAAGGAGCTGCTGAATGAGGCTCATAGTTCGTCATTCTCCATTAATCCTGGAAGCATGAAGATGTATAGGGACCTGAAAGAGTACTTCTTGTGGGATGGAATGAAAAGAGATGTTGCTGAATATGTCTCTCGATGCTTGGTTTGTCAGCAAGTTAAAGCCGAGAGACAGAAGTCCAAGTGGATGTTACAACCATTACCCATACCCGAATGGAAAAGGGAAGACAACACTATGGACTTTTTCACCGGACTTCCTAAAACATCCAAAGGCAATAATGCTATCTAGGTCATAGTTTATCGTCTTACAAGGTCTGCACACTTCATCGCTATTAGAGAGGATTTCTCTTTGGATCAGCTTGCCAGGATATACGTGAAGGAAGTGGTAAGATTGCATGGCGTACCACTTTCTATTATACCTGATCGGGATTCGAGGTTTACCTCAATGTTCTGGCGAAGTCTTTAGCATACTCTGGATACAGAGTTGAATTTCAGCACTGCTTATCATCCTCAGACAGACAGTCAGTCTGAGAGGACGATTCAAACTCTAGAAGATATGTTGAGAGCTTGCTCTATAAATTTCAAAGGTGGTTGGGATCAACACCTAACATTGGTGGAATTTTAATATAATAATAGCTTTCACTCCAGTATTCAGATGGATTCTTATGAAACTCTCTATGGAAAGAAATAAAGGACTCCAACTTGCTGGGATGAATTTGGGGAAAGAAAGCTATTTGGACCTGATCTTGTTGATGAGATGGCAGAAAAGGTCAGATCTATTCAACAACACATAATATCAGCTCATAGTCAATAGAAAAGTTATGCCGACAATCTAAGAAAAGACCTAGAGTTTGAAATGGGTGATAAAGTGTTCTTACGAATATCTCCCTGGAAGAGGGTCATGAGATTTGGAAACAAGGGGATGTTGATCCCTAGATAAATCAGTCCTTTCGAAATACATGATCTTGTTGGGAAGGTAGCTTACCGATTGGAGCTTCCACCGAATATCTCTCAAGTTCAAGATGTGTTCCATGTATATGTCCTGAGAAAGTACTTACCTGATCCTTCACATGTACTCAGCTCAGAAGTTGTACCGCTGGAGCAAGATCTTTCTTATGAAGAACAGCCGATAGAGATTTTGGATCGTAGTGAAAAATTCCTCCGAAACAAGACCACTCGATTGGTGAATGTTTTATGGAAGAATCACCAATTAGAAGAAGCTATATGGGAGCTTTATGATATGGTGAGGGAGAGGTATCCTCATCTGTTTGTTACAAAGTGACAAATTTTGAGGGAAAATTCATTTTAAGGGGGGTAGAATGTAACACCCGAGACTTTTATGAGAAATATTTTTGTTTTTATAAATCATAAAAGGAATCTTTCACTACACACAACACAATCTTGGCTTGCTTTACATGCAATCGCGACCTTCCATGATAGCTTGCGTCGTACCCAAAACCGAGTTTCCCTAAACAATGATATGCTATTAAAATATTATTAAAACTACCCGTTATGAATAGTAATAACCACTTTTTGAAATTTAATAAATTTTATTTTTCAAAATGGACTTCATTTTTGGATTCGGAATATCGAAATTAGCCTAGGGTGAAATTTTGGTATTTTTCTGAAAACTTTCAATTTTTGATGAATAGTGAAACCACTAAGTGGTAGTTAAAAAAACTGGATTTTTCATAAAGCTTAATTTTACCGCTTCTGTGAGTGGAATTTCAAAAATCCGAGAGACACAGTTGATATCAGTAAGTAAAATGTGGTTCAATGACATGAAAATAATTTTTGGTGAATAGTAACTTTTTACTTTTATTTACCACGATTAAAAGTAAATAGTGTAATTAAGGGTAAAAATGATATTATTATTACCCTAACACATTTCCTAATTCTACTGGATAAGTGTAATTCGACCAAAAACAATCTGAGGAATAAAATATGACCATTTAGGCCCACTTGGATTAGATTACGACATTTATTAATAATTTATTTAATGAAGGGTTAAAATAGTTAAAATTAAAGTTTAATAAGTAAATAATTTTTAATATAAGGATATACATAAAGTTATTTCGACTATAAATATTCATTAGAAATATAAAAAGATTTCCTACATATTGGTATTTTATTTGTAATTTTTAGACATTAAATAATTTAATTTATATATGACAAAATGATGATACAGTAATTATCTTATTAATGAAATATTGACATAATTGATGTTATAAATACCTAAATAAATGTAATTTGAGACTTTTTATGAATTACACTAATTTTATAGGTTAATATGACATGTTTTTATTGAGTTAATTAACTTTTTTTCACTAATAATTCTGTTATGAGTTTCACAAAAATCCATTACTAAATAGTGTCAAAATTGACATAAAATAGTTTTTAAAAGAAATATTATATTATTAATTGTTATTTTATTCCTAAAAATATAAGGTTCATCCAAATGACTTAGATAAGGTTATATATATTAATACTAAACAACTTGGGGTTCTTTTGGCTGCTTATATCATGTTTATTAACCTTATAGTATAAGAACAAAAGAAGGCACGGTAAAAGTAAAATTATTTAACTTAATGTTAAATCTAAATGATAAGGTTAAAATAGGATCCTAAAACTGTCTAATTTCTATTGGATTAGAGTATTTCTACCCATACCCACCTTATCTTAGAAATAAATTAATTTGGAGCTATTTAAAACCGAACATGACTTTATAATAAAATAATATTTTTAGTTTGTCCATAGGAGCCCCTCTCCTCCCTTATAAAAGGGCACCTCCTCCCCCTATTCCTCACACCACATTGGGCCTTCAATCTCGGCCAAACCCTGCCACATTCTCCTCTCCACTTCCCTAGAGACATCCTAGAGGTCATGGTTTTCTTCAAAGTCCAATTTTAGTGCCCTAAAAGGAGGTATCAAAGAAGCACTTCAAAGAAGAGATAATGTCTGTTACCGATTCTTTCATCTTTATTTCTTCTTCCACTTCTTCTTCTATAGTTATTTAATTATGATTTAATAACATCAGTATCACTCATATACTGATATGTTATTATAAGTATGAAACAACCCTATTTCACCATCTATCCATCCTATAGAATATGAAATCACCGCGCGTGCGCACGTATGGAATACCGTCTCCACGCCGTGGTGTAATCTATTATCCACCACCTCCTTACTTGGATGGGTATAATGTTGTAAATAATGACTATATATGATTATTTTAAATTGATATTGATTCTTAAATAGTATACATACACTCCAATACAATTCCACGATCATAGGAATGATATCATCACTCGTCCGTACGTACGGAATACCGTCTCCACGATGTGATGTGACTCGTTCTACATGATCTTCATTGCATAATGATTATACAAATGAATTGAATCAATTAATATTATATATATTACCCTAATAAAATTCTGGAAATGAGGTATCTATATCCTAAAAAGAAGAATAAGAATTTATTTTACAAAACACGCATAAGAACAAAAAGTAATAAACACCCGAATAACAAGTTGTAATGAAATATTACTAATAAGAAGCTAAGAATATGACCATATCTGATATCATAACAATGATTATGATTCTGGAATAAGTCAATAACATTATTTAAATCATTATACAGGAGGTTTGGACACATACAAAGCATATTAGACCTAAGGTAAGGGAAATATCACAATCTCATTTTTATCCGAGATTGTTTATACTTTGAAAGTTACTGGGGTGTATTTTATCATCCACGTCCATGTTTCCTAATTAGGTAATATTATTTCCATCCACCTAATTTTTTTTGTAAATACAATTTTACCCTTCGGTGAGTTTTTAGTAAATGATATGAAAGGAATCTTTTGTTATTTTTCGTACGAGGTACTTTTTGACTTTTTCGAAAAAAGTACGAGAAGAATGCTTTTTTTTCTTATACAACATGAATGGATTTTTAAAACATTATTTCCAAGAAGCTTCATTTACAAATTTTCAAGTTTATTTTTAATCAACTTCTTATAGCATAGAATTTTATGACATGTTAATAAAGGAAAAGTGTTTTTGAAGTAGAAAGGATATTTTCCTCAAGAATGGATTTCAAGTGTTTTATCAAAATTATTTTCCATCTAAGATAATATAGGGTTATTTTTATATCCCTATTATTACATTGATTTGATTATTTTGTGATGGAATTATTTGCATGAATTCATTTATCTTGTATGAATTATTTTATGATGTCATGTTTTTTAAGAATTCCATTTTTATTACATGGGTTATGCAATGATGCATGATTTATGATTTTGTGGCACACATAAGAATGGTATCATTATGAGATGGGTGGGACCTATATCTCCCTCCAATGCATTGGGTAAAGATTTTATATCTCATTAGATAGACATGGCTGGAATGGCAGGTTATATAGGTTCAGTGAAATAGGACTGAAACGAGGAGTGACCTCGGTTCAGAAATGGACTTTGTCCACTAAGATTGTCTAGGAAATGAGTCTTGACTAATAAGAAATGATTATATATGATTATGTGTGTATTCCAAAAAGTTTCATGTTTTAAGTTATGATTATTGGGATTACATTTCACTACTATGACTTATCCCATGTTATGAAATTATGATTTCTTTTGCAGGTTAAGATTTCCAAAAGTTATGTTCTTATGTATATGATGTGATTGATATTTCTTTTGTTTACCCTTACTGAGCATTTGAGCTCACCCTTTGTATGTTTTCTTTCCCCATATCAGGAAGAAGGTTATTATGTATGATATGTCAAAAGGGACTATAGATATGATGAAATAAACGGGAGACAGTGTAGACGCTTTATGAACCAGTTGTTTATGTTTCCCGGTTTCTAAAGACACTATACCAATACGGTCATTTCCGGGTTTTGTTATATGTCGTAATAAGTGTGCTTCAATTCTGAAGTAAAAACAATGTATGTAAAGTATGGGTCGCTATAGAACCAAAAAAAAACTCCATTAGAATCATGGAGATTACATGATATAAAATGTAAAGGAGAAATTGGAGACGAAAAACCCCAAAATAATGATGATAAAACATACCTTATATGGAAGATTGATTGATACTTCTTGGTTGAAAAGAAACAAGGGTATGCACTTTCTCTATGAAAGATTTCGAGGAAAACATTACATGGGGAAAATATTCATCTCATGATTCCTATGGGATGTATGGAATGGTTCTAGCATATCACACTAGAGAACACGGTGGAAAAATTCAGGAGGAAGATAACTCATCCCTTTAGAAGTTTTAACAGAGTGGCAGTTTAAGATACACATAATTTCCGATTAAAAGAGGATCCCATTAAACCAAATGGTTGGACCATGTAATAACATTCCGAGCCTTAGAAATAATTAATATATCATTTATGGCCATTTAATTGGCCTTATAGTCCATTAAAATAGGATTTATATGCTTTTTACATTAATAGAAAATGCTAAAGGGGAGAAACTGTAGGAAGATGAAAACACTGTTCATGAACTCAATATTTGGGAAAGGAAAAACACTATTCATGAGCCTCACCATTAGAAGTTCACCGATAAAACATTGTTCATGAGTCTTACCGTTAGAACACTGTTCATGAACCTCACCGTTAGAACCTTCCCGATAGAACATTGTTCATGAACCTCACCGATAAAACAATGTTCCGGAACCTCACCGATAGAACACTGTTCTTGAACCTCACCTTTAGAACCACACAGATAGGACCCTGTACAACTACCATTCTGAAAATACTATTCACATGCCTCAAAATTTTGCAAATGAAAGAGAGGATACCATTAGAGGTTTCTAATAGAACTTCTCACTGATGTAACTATTCATAGAATTGAAATTTGGCCCAGGAAAGAGAGGTTACCATTATAGGTTACTAATATAAATGTTCAATGATGGAATTGTTCATAGAATTGAAAATTTGGCAATGGAAAGAGAGGTAACCATTAGAGGTTGCCGATAGAACTGTTCACTGATATAACTGTTCACAGAACATTAAATTTGGAAAAGGAAAGAGAGGTTATTGATAGAGGTTACCAATAGAACTGTTAACTAATGGAACTATTCATAGAATTGGAAATTTGGATAACGAAAGAGAGGTTACCATTAGACCTTGTTGTTAGCACTGTTTACAACTGTCTACTGTTGGAACTATTCACTAAGGGTCACTGATACTACTATTCACATAAAGTAAAATTGGAAAAGTGTTGGGGATGAGTCACATTGACATTCAGGAACACATTAAACACCACATTTTCACAATGGAATGGTCCTGAGAGGTCAAAGACATTACAATAATCTTTTTAAACAGTGAAAATTATTATTTTTAATATCCTTGAAGTTTGTAATGGAAAACAGTGGTCCTCTATGAACTCAGTGAATCGACACCCCACAGGTGATGTTATAATTTAAAAAAAATTGTATAAGAGAAGAGATTTCATGATGAATGTTTAGTTAAAACAATATAATTCATGAATATTTATGATAATGGCGTTTTCATATAAATTCTTATAGATTATATTTATGGAGGATAAGAAAGGAATATAAAATAAAAATAAAGAAGGATGATTTTACATATTGAATATAATCTCCATGAGAACCTCCTTAAGCCATATCAAAATGGTGTTTTTTTATACAAAAAAGAATTGGATGTCGTAAGGATTCTTGGGATTGGAATTGGTCAGAATGTTTCCGTGATACAAGGAATAAATGGTGTGAGGAGAATGTGGGTTTATGGGTTGTATTTGTATGTGTAAAAGAGGGCTATTTTTGTTATTGTATTCATTTTTTTATCATTTAGGATCTTGAATATCAATTGTGTTGTCTCTTGTGACTAAATATAGTAAAAATTACATGTGATTTATATCTAATGGGTTCTTACCTATTCCATGCACTGTCCATGACTCAAAAAATCATGTATTTTCCTTAAAAGTGTTAAAAATAATAAATTATTTGTCGTTCACTACTCACTAAAAATATAATAGATTTCAGAAAAATTAAAAAAACCTCCTTATAAATGTTTAATGTGTATATTTCAGAAAATTAATCCATTATTTGAAAATATTTTATAAAATCTGATATATTATTTATTTAATTAAAGTTATCATTTAGTCATAAAATATTTATTTTAATATTACAATATTTTTAATGAAAATATGATAATTCAATTAAGGTCTCATATAATATTTTTGAATTGATAAGAAAAAAATAAATTTATGAATATATTATAGGTTTTTTTTATTTTAAATCATTACATGATTTGTAATATTAAAAATAAAAATGTTCATCTTACAAAAATACTGATATATAATTTAACATTTTTCAAATACTTATTTACATTCCCAATGATATAAATATATCATATTTTAATGAAAATGATTCACAAATATTATTTACACATTCATATGGGAGGTTACCATTCTATTGGCCAGATTACTATTTGTATTGTTAATTAAACTATTTAGATAGTTATATTCCTATTTTATAGGTATATGATCCTTTATTTCATTGAATATATCTTATATCATTAATAATTTATATTAATAATGTTTTTACAAGGAAATATACGTGATTTTTTTACAATGCATAACGTAATTATAAAAGTGGTAATTTCATTTATTGAATTCTAGGTCATTACATTCTTAACCCCTTATGAAATTCCACCCTTGACATTTCATCATATACTGTATGTTGAAAACATACATCGGTACTTATCCCTCATTGTTTTCTCTAGTTACCATGTGTCCCCTTCATTTTTATGAATCATCTACAACACCATGATAAGATTAAGTTTCTTTTTTTTTAGGGAAGTATAACTATGGTTAAATATATTCATGGGGAAATCTTTATACAAAAGTTAATTCTCTCTTTATACCACATCCTAATTCAGTACATTAGATGGGTATGTATAAAAATTGTCACAATAGAAACATGGTACTCGTCATGAAATTGAGCCATTTTTATGGATGTTTAAGTCAATAAGACACTACTCATATGTGATTAAGGGTCTCAAAGGGGACATTGTACCTTGGGAAATCTTCCATTTCATTTCTAACCACATGACTCTCATACATGAGGATATTCAAAAGAAAACATTTTACCTAACATCTAACTCCAAATCCCTTCAACTGTTGTCAACAAATATATTTTTTTAAATCTTAGTATCATTGAATTTTAATTATCAAGAATTCAACTTATCTATTATCTCACACACAACATCAAATCCCATTAACATTCATCTATCAATTTATTCACCAAAGTTTGTAGTTTTAAATAGCTTCCCATATAGAGCTTCAAATGGTACCTTATGAATACTCAAGAAGAAACTATTTTGGTATTATAACTCTACCATTTGAATGTTTTTATCCCATCCACCATTTAATTTTATTCATAAGGTTCAATACATTTCCTTTATGGTTAGAATATTCTATTTAGAATGACCATTAGTTTGGAGTTGATAGTCCCTGATAAAATTTGATTCATTACACAAATAATTTTTATTTATTCTACTAAATTTAGATGTTTACCTTTGATCCCAAATTGTTAGGATCGAATTTGGTACCCCAAGACACCTATCCAAATCATTCATATATAAAAAAAGATTTTATCTATGTGAGAAGTCTTCAAAAATATGAATGAAGTGGGCATTCATGATTATTTGATCCACCACACCAATTATCACATTATTTTTTAGTGGTTGTTTTTATGAGACCTATGAGAACCCTCATTGTGACATTCTCCCATTTCTGTGTTGGAAGAGGAAATGGTTGCAACATCCATGTGGACTTCTGTTACTCTGCCTTACCTAGATAAAATACAAAACACCATGAGATATAATCATCCATGTACCATTTCATATTGTCCCACCAAAAGGCTTCCATATGACTATGATACATCATTTTACTTCTATGATGGATATAAAAATATGATCAATGTGCCTTATATAGTACCTATGATATCTCATGTGACGATGGCATTTAAATCCTACCTCAAAATTGAATGACACCATCATCATTACTGTGGATGTCAAAATACTTCCCGTTCATTACTTATTTTACAATCTTTTGTAGATCCATATTATCCCATTATGTCCCCTTCACAATATATTTGACAGATGGTTAGGAAATCATTTGGGTATAGTAGGATGTGTTTCTTACTTTTATGATTTACAAATTCTTCCTTTTCATTTACATGTATATAGGGTTTTTCTCAATTCACATCATTATAAGAGTAGTATATTCTTTTAATTTATATGCATTCACAGCCCTGATTTCCTTCACAATAAGATAGTGAATAGTGATATAATAGACCATTGTTTTTAACCATCCCCTTTGACTCATATGGATATCATTTTGAGTGAATATATAAATTATATTCTTGTGATAATTATATATATCACACTTCTCACAGTAAATGTTGTGAAACCCTATTTCAATTGAAAATTTCTCCATTGCTACCTCGAATTATGCATCATGAAGTTATTCTCAAGGATCTTAAAATTCTATGATGTGTATGATATCACATTATCATTATTCAAGAGTTAAAAACACAATACTTTTTTGGAAGAATTATGGTATTTAATAAATCCTTCCCCACTTGATGGTTGTGTGAGGAAATTAAGAGCGATTATCCACTTATTAATATTCAAAATGATTTCCTCAAATTCATACTTCGATGAAAAAATAACCGATTTCCATCTTAGAATTGTTCGTTAGTTACACAGTCAAGATAAATTTATCACTCATCATTTGAAGTACCCATATATTACATGAAATATATGGATCTATATTACATATATTAGTTTTGGGCCACTCCAAAATAGCATATCTTTTAGAAGTGTCCATATATATCCCATTCCATGTGATATCATGCAACAATAATGAAAATTCACCTATCCATAACAGATATTTTTTTACATTGATTATACATTCTCTATTAAAAACATAATGATCATAGTCCTCAAATCCCAACAGTGTTCTTCCTTTATAATGGATTATATTAAAATGTCATCAATAAAGGCAATTTATTTGATGTTATATATAATAAAATCTATTCATTAAATTTTGAATTTTTTTCGGGGTAATAGTGAGTACCAAGGGAATCACTATGAACATGTGGTGTATATAAAAGTTTCCAAATTATGTCTTGGTATTATATTCATTCTTCGACATTAATTATTGATATCACTACCGAAGTTCCTCCTTTGTGAAATACATGTCTCCATTTAGCAGATCGAATATGTCATCTTACCAAGGAAAATGACAGTATTTATTTATCATATCTCTATTATCTCTTTATAATCAACGTAGATGAACATAGATCTCTCATATTTCTTAACGAAGTAGATTGGGTCACTCCACAGTGAAGCACTAGGGAATATGAAACACTTTTTCTAGATTATATTGTAACTTGTTCTTAAGTTCTTCCAACTCAATGGTCAACATTATATATATATATATATATATATATTAATATATAAAGTGAACCAATGATAAGATCAATTGAGAATTCAACCTCCCAGTATGGAGGATATCCAACCAATTAATTAGAGAACAAATTATTATAGTCCCTCATAATATGAAAATAGTTGATCATGATTTTCTCCATTTTCATAATCATTAATTCTATATTTCAATTCTCATAATTAAATAATAAAAACAATTGAGAGGATGACATTAAATGAGATTCATACACCTCATTATAGTTTTATTTAATTGGATTATGCCTCAAGATGTAAATATTGATCTCTCTTTCTCATCAATTGTTGTTTGATTTGTATAAAGACAACCAATCTATGCCCAATAGAGCATCAAACTCCTGAAAAAAATTTATAAAATTATTTTTTTGGAGGATTATTGAAAAAACTTGAACTGGGGAGGATTAATATACATTAGATTCATTAATTTACACATTTGATGTTATCATATATAACGCATCCATCATATTTTGAGATCATGTTTGAATTGTTATACAAAACATGAAAGATATGAATCAATGTGTAGAAATTAAATCAAATATTATGTTCCTTATTATTGAATGAATAACTATTGTATCTATAACCACATCATTTTTTTGATCCACATCAATAATTGTAATATAATATTCCCTTCATGTTCTATTAAGGGGGTTTTGTTGATTTCAACAAACAATCCTTGGAGTAGGGAATTGACTCCAATAATTTCCATGATCAATTGTACGGAAACACTCTAATTGAATCTTTTTATTTGTGTGATCCATCATTTCCATCTATATATTAGTTGGATTATTTAAATCCTTCAAAAAATTTATCATGATTAACCTCTCATCCCCATTTGATGCATCTCTAGGAAACTTTAGGAAGTTTCCAATAAGATTCATCGAACAATTTTGACATATGGGATGATGGGTTTTCTTTAAATCATGGTATTTATCTTTTCATCCTCAAATATTATTCTCCATTCCAAAATTTTATATCTTGTACCATGAGAACACTGAAGCCTATAATCTCTCTTACATCATTAAGGTATACAAAACAAATCTCATCATAGCTATAATTGTCTCAAAATAGAAACTATTCTCATAGAAATGAACTAATTCAATTAATGAAAATATATTCCATAGTTTTATTGTGGATGAAAATATAATAGGAATGATTTGAATGCCTTGTAATGTTTTTCTTATATGTCATGATAGACATGAATTATTTTTCTTCTGTCTAAGGATCTACATTTTCATCTTATTCCAATGTGTTTTGGTAAAATATTTGTTGGACAATATTTTCATGAATACTTCCCCTTACATATATTCAAATTTTTATATAGACATTATGTTCATGATCAGTTCAAACCATTTATTATCTTCCTTATCATATTGATAGACTGCAAGTACAATATTTTCTTATTATGATCAGTGGATGATAGAAAATATATTATCTATATATTTAATCCATTGTCATGTGATAAGTGGATAAAATGAGACAATAAATATATGAGGCCATTGTTGTATAAAATATTAAAATGAATATTAATCATTATTATGAGAAGGAGGGTGATCCAATAGATTAAGGTTCTTATTCATTAATTTATCTAGTTGAGGATGTACTTTCATAATGTTTTATCCTCTTATTTCCATCAGATTTGGGATTTCATTACATAAATCATCACATTTCTAGTAAAATTTATTATTGATATGAGTTCTCCTACATGAAACCATTAACTTTCAAGAATTCAAAATTCAATTACTTTGGTCTTTAATTCTTTGTTAATAAACATAATAAATAGTCACATTGAACATAGAATGATAAACCTGTACATTAAATGTATATCCTATTTTTTCCCTATGTTTCCATCCTGGTTATCAATGGTGATAAAATTTCCCATGGTGTTCATAAACACGATTTTTATTCCTAATATAAAAAAACAATAGAGTATCCTATGATTCCAATAATCAAAACCTTATCTTATTATACACATTATTACATTATTTATTTAATAATGAACCATAAAATATAGTCAATGGATCATTAATTCTAATGTATTTTGAATATTAGGTACCTCAAAATAAAAAATTGAACTATAATAGAACATCGTTATATTAATCTTCAATAATTACATCATAGATTCATTTGTTCTTAGATATATAAATAGGATAACCTATAGGTTAAATGAGTACGGATGAGTTAAAGGGTATACTAAAAAAATAATCCTAAAAAAATGTATACCATAGGATTTAGAAAAAAAATGATGACATAAAAAGTACTGAAGATGAATAAAAATATGGTGGCATAACACATAATACATGGGTTCTTATAATAATTGGAACAAAGGAATGTGAAATAAACATAAAACATGAAATAAAAATGATTCATGGATAGCATCCTAGACTATATCATATGGTGGACAAGATCTGATAATGGAATTAGGTTTACTCCCTTTCAAAAAATGACATATCATGAGACTAAACCATACCCAATGAATTTATGTACTATCTTGGAACACCCCTCATGACATTTTCATGCATATTTCATCCCCAAGATGAATTAAACATAAAGAATAAACACATCGGATGACCAAGGAAATAAATGGGTATTGTAATCATGTCATTAGTATTAAAAAATAGGAATATCAAAAGGTTTAAATGAAAAATGTATTTAAATAATAAATTAATATATATAATGTAAAATAAAAATATATCATGATAAATAAAGTACAATTGAACAGAAAAAATATAAGAATATTGTTTAGTAAACATTAAAAATTTGACATTTTAGGGCAGTTTAAGAAAAAATATTATTGAGACATAAAGGGTAAAATGAATAATTGTTTGAATAAAAATTGTAATGATCTAGTGGATTTATTCATGATGAAATTATTAAATTTCTTAAACAAATTGTGGCTTAAAAATTACTATGCAGTTGTCATGAAAATTGATAATTTATTAAGATATATCCTTTAATCTGGCCTTCTTTTTATGAGGAATTAAAAAAGGGAACCTTAAAATACACATATTTCCCTATAAAATATAGAATAATTTATCTGAGTATATATGTTTGTAAAATAAAAATATGATTTATTAAGAGTAAATATTTATAATTAATAATTAAATTGGGGTAAAGAGATAGACTATGTAACCCAATGGACAAAATGGTGGTTTATAAAGAATCATTGGCTTTATCTGAGAGAGTGGTTTTCACTTGAACATAATTTCATGAATAATAAAATTTGGTAGATTAATTATTTTATTAAGATCCCATTCATAGTATTCATGATTTATTAAATTTTTTAATGTTCATTTACTTCTATTTTTATGAGTTATATATTTTCATTTGGTCATTTTATGGGAATATGTTTCATAGTTTCTCGGTTGGTTCCTTTGAATATAATAATGAATGTTCTTTTCTAAATTGAATAATTCTATAAAAGTGAAATTATATTGTATTAATTCTATTAATAAAAATAAAATTTCACTATATAAAATTTTATTTTCTTTTAATCTTTTGATGATTCATCTGGTAAAAAATTAATTAAAACCGATTAGTTTATTTTGGTGTTTTATTCCACCAACACAGTCTAGAATAATTTAATTTATTATTATATTTATATACAGGTTCCAGAAAATTAAATAAGTTTTAATAGACATAGTATAATCTTTATTAATAATAAATATGGTTTTATTAATATAATTTAAAATTCAAATGAAAAACAACAACTCATCTTCCATTTTAGAGTTGAATCATCATCCTGGAGATGTTGTTTTTGTTTTTAGAAAAAAAAGTAGATGGTAGTTGATTTCATAATGGATATTTCATTATAATAAACAAATTTTAGTATATTTAAAACACTACAAATATCATTTCACATTAGATAGGGGAGGTGATGGGATGATAATAAATTATAAGAAAATAAATTGTAAATAATGTGGATTTTTCCTCTAGAATATCGTCTCCTTTATATCCTCTTTAATATAGTTGAAATGGCATTATAGTGAGACCATAAATAATAGGAAATGGGTATTTGGTATGGGAAATGAATAGGAATATTACTATGATGGTCAAGGTATTGGATGTTTTGATGAGAAGATGTGGAGAGGGGTGGAATATATCGTTAAATTAGAGTGGTGTTTGCTATTATTTTATTCATTTATTTATTATTATTCCTCAAGACTATAAATAGTTTTAATTCATGAGAATATATAATATGACGAGGGAATGTATACTTTTTCTGAAGGATTATTTCTGCACCCATACATTATAAATTAATAAAAAATTCATATATTTGGAATAAAAAGATAAATATTGTAAATTACTATATTTCCATATTCACAAAAATTTTAACTACTTTAGAAAAATAATAAAAAATAAACCTAATAATTTTAAGACAATTTTTTTCAAAAATGGACATCCTTTTATCAATTTTTTTATATATGAATTTCTTTTCTAATTAAATTTCATAGTTTTTAAAAAAACATAGATTTTAATATTATAATAGATTTTATTACACATTTTAAAATTAATTAAGGACTCAAAAAATTATCATACAACTATATGTAAATTATTTATTAATTTATTAATCAGTTTTTTGAAAATAAATTTTCTATTAAATCATTATATTAATTATAAAATTATATATAGTCATTTATATTTAAAAAACTACAAAAAAATTATTTTTAATTTTAGAAAAAATTATTTATCTATTCCATTATATAATCATATCAAAATTTTTATTATAAGATTTCTAAATTTATTATATAAGGTCATATTAATGGTTTCAAATAAAATGTCCCAATTACTTTTCCTAATGGTTATATTATCATTCCAAATGTATGGTATCTATTCCAACAGTTTGGGTACCATAATTTTTATGAATACCAGTTAATTTTCTCTCGATATATGATAATATTGATTTTATTAATATACTTATTTTATGTATATGTTTTATACAAAATACCACACTTATAAGAATTTAAATTTCATTGATAAAATTTTGGTTCATAAAAATCTACACAAAACATAAGAATATGTAACAGTTTAGATCCCCTCAAGAGTTGCATAAAATTATTATCATATCTAGAAGATTACAAGAAATTATGATGATTCATCCTCAACCAACGTTTTATTCATATAAAATACACAATAATGAAACATTGAATAATCTTTAATAACTTGAATGGAACTTCATCTTAACCATAAATATACTCTCAAATGAAACTGCTATTTAATTCATTTTTGAGTTTATATTAACCCCTATATATATGAAAATTTATTGAATAAACTATCCTATTAGTATTTATAGAAATATAAACATAATTCAAATAGTATTTCCTATATCAATGAATATATTAACTAATTATTTATTTTAATTATTATAGTAAAATTATTGAAACATTATCCAATAGTATAAAATTTAATAACACTATACCGCATTGAAACAAATCATATTTATCACCCTAAGATCCCATTCAAAAGTGGTTTAATATATATATATATATATAGTTATATCCTTGGAGTGTTGATTTTTTTAATTGGAAATTCACCATTCATAAAATAATCAATTCTTATGTAATCGATATTAGTCATGAATTTTGATTATATATTATAATAAATTTAAATGTAATATATATTTTTAATATGTATTGTTTTTATATTATAAATATCATATACATAAACTCATACATATGGATTTAAAATTTCCAAATATCTATATATATTATTTTTATTAAATATGAAATTTTTTCCATTCCCTGAATCTAACAAATCGAATATTTTTCTTCATATTTATAGTTTTCTCAGTTGGAACAATATAATACCTATGATATTTTATAACATTGAAATTTGATACACATAACTATAAGATATTTACCTTATGATATTTTTTTAACATGATTGAATAATTATATTATCACTACAGGGTTGTTCTATTAAATATTTATTTCCCTTACACCAAGAAATACCTCACAAATATGAATATGTGATTTGATATGGAGAAACCAAAAAAATCTATGGACATAAATAATAAAAATTATTTCATATTTAATTTTCTATAATTATAAACGTGGGGTTTTATATTTTAATAAATTTCATATATAACATATTAAGGTCACACATGAAATTTATCTTCTCACACATTTGTTACAGTATTTCATTCATTAATTTTATAGATCCCACTCATATAGAATATATGGTTTTTAAATATTAAAAATATATATTAATTGGTTCATACATGGCTAATTATTCAAATATAAAAGACAAAAAAATCCCAAAAAACATCCTAAACAAATTTATTTTCGTTTTAATGGATATTGAATCCCTATAGAACTACAACAGCAACTATGAATTACTGTTTAAAAAACCATATGATTTCCCACATAACAAGATATAATTTTCTAACAATTCAGATAATATCAATACCACTAGACGTCTCTAGTATATATATTAATCTCATATCCCATCTAAATATATAATTTTTCACACACACAATACTTAAAATGGGCAATTATGCAATATTATCTGAAGTAACAAAGGAACCTCAAGCACCTAAAATTTCATAAAAATATCTCTAAATGTAGTTATATTTCATAAAACAATTTTTTTTTAATAATACCCATATTTAATGTAATTATTATAATTTTTAATGATTGTAACAAACCCCTTAATATCATGAATTCTTATGAAAATTCCTTATTTACCATCATGATAATTATTATATTTAATATCATATGTTCTATTATCTAGTAGATGAAAATCATCACAATGAAGTTATTCAAAAATAAATTCCTTCGAAGTGTAAAATTTAATGACCCTGAAATTCCATATATCGTTTCTAATTATATTTAGTTCTTACAGGACTGTGAAATCTGACAACAGGAGATTCAGAGGCCCATATTGGCCAGTATGATCTATCAAAAAAGTAAAATGTTTTAAATAGCGCGGGTGAGTGGTTTTCCAAAAAAAAAGTTGAATAACTCTTAAATGGATTACAGGATCTGAAATCTGAGGGCACAATTGAATTAAGGTTGGTGGGTTTACCCTAGAAATGGCTTAATATTAGTTATTGCATGCTTCCAATAAGAAAACATGAAAATTGAAAAACCATAAACAGGATAATTAATTAAAATTATTTTATTTTTTCGACTTCTTGTAACTCCTGAATGGAGACTCAGAATAAAAATCTGAGACCACCGCTAAACTCGTGATTGGTATTATTTCCTTAGGAAGACAATAATATTGGATGACGTAGGCCAATAGTGGAAGATAGTTTTTGGCCGTAAATAAAATAGTTATCTAACAATTATTTAATTGTTAAATTCTCCACATTCTAAAATGTAAATTAGATCGGAAATCTGAGAGTATAAATGAGCTCGTGATGGCGTGTTTCCCTTAGGCGGAGCCTAACCTCGAACGACACTGGTCAAGGGTGACTGTTAATATTTTTTTATTTTTTTAAGGTAGGTTTAGTAAACGTATGTGCGATGTTTTTTATCAATGTAACCTTACTCGGAATTGAATTATGAGGACACCAATGAATCCTCATTGATATGATTCTCTTAAGGGAACCTTTACTTATACAAAAGTAGGTTGGCTGAGAATGTTAGTTTCTTTGGAATTTTAATGAAATAATCAAATAACACAATTTTTATTTTATTTTATCCATCCACTTCATGTGCGGCAGTGGCAGGGTCTACTGAGGTGGTTAGAATTTTACTCTGGGATGTTAAGTGACCAGTTACACATTGGTTGTGTAACCACCCCCGTGTAATTAATGTGGATCATTAATTTAGTCAATTAATAAACCATATTAATTCCTTGGTGCGTTACTCACCCTTTATACCTTCAATTTAAATGGGGATTGGGGTAGAGTTTTTGAAACAACACCATCAAGCGAGGAACCTATGGAAAAATGACGCGACATCATCCACCGATGGAGACAAAATCTCAGGAGGCCAGACACCGGGATCAAGAAACATCAATAGATTCATCGAACATGGAATCTTCTTCTACCACTACGACATCTCAAAAGAATATCGAGGCATGGGTTGTTAATTAATTTATGAAATTCCTTCTTTTGTATTCTACATTATTGAATTTGAGATTGTTTGTTGAAGGGGATTTGATAGGGGTTTAAACAATATAAATTTGGTGTTTTATTTATTAACACTTTGGTTATGATGCTAAAATGGAGGGCGTGGGCCAAACGTTCCAGTCCCCGACCCTTCGTTGCTTCAGTTTCATCTCATTATTTTGTGAAAAACCTCCAACACGATGGAAATTCGAATCCGGGAGGCACGTAGCGATAACGTCATCTCGGGAGGCCCATAGGTGCGAACAGAAGGGGAAATGGACCACTAGTGCTCACCCAGTGGCCCACGGAAGCTCTGCTAGCCCGTAAATGGCCTCCTACACCGGCGGATGGAGCTCACCTGTCACGGAAAAGAGGTGGTGCCCCAAGGTTCTGCAGTGGGCCAACGGGGTAGCTGGCATTAGGCCGACCTCTTGACGGTGAGGCATCGCACCATCGGGCATCGTAGGAGGAAGCTGTGACATTATAGGCATGGGCCTAGGATGGTTTGGGTCAGACCTACAGTGGGTTGGGTCGACCCAAACACCATCGGGTCGGTCTGATTGGGTCAGATAGGACCCGGACCACCTCGGGCCCATATACGATTAAGTGATCGTGTCTCACGAACCATGTAACACCCCATGGTTTTGAAGATAAATATAGAATTTCATTTTATAATCTAACCATTAAACACAACTTTTCCACTTCTAGGTTTTGAATTTTGGAAAATGGCCATCTAGAGTTGTGTTCAGTAAGTCATTTGGAGTGTGATAGAAAAAACTAGATTTTTGGTGAATAGTAACATACCGTTATGAATAGTAATATGTATTGTAATATGACCCCTATCAATAGTAAATAATTATTTTATTTTATTTTATTAAGGCAATATGATAATGGGATCTTAATTAATATTTCAATGTCATATAAAACTAATTGAACTTCAAGATTGTAATTTTTCATATTTACTATTACCTTATTTAAAATTTAAATTAATAATATCTAGAAAATTGTTTTTGAAAAATGGTGTTCACTTTTTAATTCTACATGTTGAAAATGGTAGGGGTGAATTTTTTGGATTTTTATAAAATTTAATAATTTTTTATGAATAGTGAAATATGATAAAATACCGTATATAAAACTTATCAGTTAAATAAACTATTCATGACATCACAAGTGATGCATGGCCCCTTGGTTTGAACTCACATCCACTTATTACTAATAGGGGTCACGTAAAACCACACTATTGGTTTTCATGAGAGAAATAATAAAATAAAGATTTAAATATTCAAAATTTGGTCCCCTCCTCCACTATAAAAAACCCCTCACCACTCCCTCTTCTCTTCACTCGTCTAAGCCTTGAATCTCCTCAAATTTCTGCCCAATTACCCTTCCCTAGTCTCTCCCCACTTCCAAGAAGATTATAGTCTTTCCAAAAGACAAAAACCCCTTCCCTTAAGGAGATTCTCAAAAAGGTTATTTCAAGACGTAAATCACCTTTTTTCATATGGTTTCATTTCAATTTAACTTCCTTTCCAATACTCACAAAAACACCTCTTTCCAAATGACAATGATAACTCCAGTAACATTTATATTCTATAATTATATCATGTGAATGGATGAACCATTAGAAATATTTAAATCCCTCCATTTTATTTTTATAAACGAAATCGACGTCCATGAGGTTCCGATTTATAACCATCGTGGACAACAAAGTTTCGTTCTTCAATTTCATCTTCGTTACTAGTCTTGAAATCATATTCATGGTTGAAACAGACTATAAACTATGTGTTATAACCTTATTAATATTCAGGAACCATATTATTTACATATAATTAAATTATATAACAAAACTAGTTCATAATATTCCAAATACCACCGAATAAATGATGGGGTTATCACCTAATGATTCATCCTCATTCCATGTAACCAAATGATAGAAATTACCATTAAAAATTCATTGTGCTCATTAATAATATATAATTCCAATCCTGGAGATTTATAACTATTCCACATGAACATCATTACTTATAAACAAGTGAAACGAATATGAAAATAATGGAAACGAACACTCTAGAATTATGAAATTCAATAACATAACATATCAATAAAGACATAAATGATCTAATGTGAATTATTGTAAAATAATTAAATGTCTAATAGGTTCTGAAATATGTTATTAACAAGTATAATTTCATATTCCTGGAGCTTAATTACAAGAGAGGAACTTGTTTGGAGTTAAAGTAAGGGTTTTTCACCCGAACATCCACTTTCATTCGGGATACTTTCATTGTCTTATTACCTCGATGTAATTATTATTTATTGTTATGTACTGAACATATGTTCTATTTGAGTATTATATATATGTTTACAAACCATAATCCTTCTTTATTTAATGGATAGTTACATGTTTTAGAAGGAACTTTCAAAATTGTTTAAAAAATAGATGTCCAATTTAAATGAATTTCTCAAATTATAACCTATTTACACGGGAACTCTATAATCCATTTTTTGATACCATCATCATTATAAAATAACTCATTTTATTATTAAAATAATATTTTAATTCACTTCTTGTTTTATACAACGAATTTTCTAAAATAACTCTTCTTTTCAAAATAAAATAGTATTTATCTCTAGAATTGTTGTATGATATTATAAGAGTGTTTTCATCTAATTCCACACTCTTGTTGATTACATGTTATTATTGGGTTTAATCATTTATGAAGTCATCTACCATATTTGATTTAGTTGTTTATTACTAACTATATTATGGATGATCTATCCTAAAACCATTCACAATATTATTCTGAATGGATTGTGTTTAATGTTAAATGATTGGGGAAAGATAGTTACATTTCATATGATAGTTTCAATATTAATGTATTTGTTGTTTATGTTTGTCCCCGCTCATATAAGGAATGAATTGGAATAATTATGTGATGTTTGGGGCCCCCTATATCCTATCGATGCATCCATAGGTCTCATGAGACAACTAGACGTGGAATTGGACGAGGCCTTTCCCAATGTGATATGGATTTTGGGCAAGGCCTTAATCGCTAGACGTCTTGGTCAAGGACATGAAAAAATGTTTCAGAATGTCTGGAATATCCACTTCCCTAATTATGAAGCTATTAGTTGAAATTTCATGAGGTTATTCGACTAGTATAATACCCATGATTTTGTTTTCCAATGGAATTATTTACTCAGCTCATATTTCAGGTCCTTCTGTGTGAAGATATACCTGAGACTCTTGTGATCAGCGTTATTTTTAATCATTCTCCCATAAAGTAGTGTCCCTACATTTTA
Organism: Viscum album; assembly: GCA_963277665.1. Lineage (NCBI taxonomy): Eukaryota > Viridiplantae > Streptophyta > Magnoliopsida > Santalales > Viscaceae > Viscum > Viscum album. The sequence goes on along the minus strand of OY728152.1, from coordinate 1,245,229,795 downwards.
TAGGGTAGGACCGGTGTTTCTATCTCTAGGACATGGGTAGCATAGTTCTTCTCATTTAGTCTCAGTTGTCGTGAACCATAAGCGATCACTGTTCGATCCTACATCAGTACACATCCAAGTCTAGTCCCTAATGTGTCACAGTATACTACATACCCAACACCCGCTTCTGGTAGCCTCAAGATGGGGTTACTCATCAGTCTCTCCCTAAACTCCTGAAAACTATTCTTTCATCTCTCCACCCATATGAAGTGTTTTACATTCTTCAATAATGTTGACAAGGGTTACACATCTATGGAAATGGTGGGAATGAATCATCAATAGTACCCAACCAATCCATTGAAACTTCTCACCTCAGTCAAACATCTAGGTGGCTCCCAATCAAGCACTTCCTCTATCTTAACCGGATCTACCGCTTCTCCTGCTTAAAATATAATTTTTCCTAAAAAGTGAACCTTCCATATCTAGAACATAAACATTGAGAGATTACCATAAAGTAGGTGATCTAGGAGTGTATCCCGAACTATTTATAGATGATATCCATACTACTCCTCCAAACTGAGTATATCAAGATGTCATTGATGATGACCACCACAATGTGATCATGGTATGGATGAGATATCATGTTTATGAGTGCCATGAACACTACTTGGGCATTGGTCATGCCGAATGGAATAACCAAGAACTCATAGTAGCCATACCGACTTCTAAAGGTCATCTTCCACACATCCTCATCTCGTACCCTGATATGATGAAGGCCTGATCTGAGTTCAATCTAAGAAAATCATCTAGATACCTTCAACTTTTGAAATATCTCATCAATCATGGGGAGTGGATAATTTTTCTTCATGTTCACCTAGTTCATGAACCAATAGTCCACACATAGTCTCAAACTCCATTATTCCTTCTTGGAGATCAAAATCTGGGTTGACTATGGAGAAACACCGAGCCTAATAAACCCCTTCCTCTGCAAGAACACCATCTGTACCTGTAACTCATGAAGTTACAAGGGATCCATCTGATATGTTGGTGTATATATCATTTTTTCCCTGGGGTACAATTCGATGTAAATTTATACCTCTCTATGTGGAGGTAGTCTCAGAACATCATCAGGAAAGGCATAGGAATACTGGTACCATACTAAAGCATAGCTCAGAATCTCAAGATCATCTTCTCCAAGGGTAAGAATAGCCAACTGATGTGTGATCAGCTAAACCATCCTCTGGTAAACACCATCATGTGCAGCAAATGGTTCCATTCTAACTAGTGAAGGAAAAACTGGTCACATCTTCATGAACACATTGTACATTTCTCATAATAATGTCAATCTGACCATGGACTATGGATAACCAGTCTATACCCAAGATGACAACGTAAGGCCTCAACGTCTATACTAGAAGATCCCAACCAATGCTCTCACCTCCGAGTGTAATATTGCATTGTCATCACCTGTGTGTAATCATCGAATCCCCTGCTGTTGGAGTCTCTAGCTTTATGGATCGAGCTAGTGGATCCATCGAAAACTCTATGCTACGAAAGATTGTCAGGGTAATTAATGAGTGGCTGGAACCTATGTCTATATGTACTGTAGCTTTGGGGGATTAGAGACATATCATACCTCGAATCATCTTTAGAGCACTGTGGTCTTAGGCCTCAGCAGTCTAGAGCTTAGCTCTTCTCTATCCACTTGCTCCCTATGGTCAAGGTGGACCACTTGGAGGTGGTGGTGGTTGAATCTTAAATTTTCATCCACCATGTGCTGCATGTCCAGATCCTTTTCCATATCTAGTTCCCTACAGACCTCCTCACTCGCACCTTTGCATATGCCTAAACAGTCCCATTACATTCTTCTGGTCATCCGTACGGTGGGTCGGGCAGGCAAGAGCAATGCAACCCTACCTACCGCACAAGTAGCAATGCATGCTTCCCATATTTCCTCCTTTATCCCATGAGCCTTTCACCATTGACCATGTATCTTGAGGTCATCCACCATAAGGTCTAGCCAACTTGGGCACCTACATCATCCATCCACTTCCTGCAATATATTACTCTTCTACCTGACGTCTGGTGGTGGTGTTTTCTATCGATGTCTTCTCTACTAGGAATATCTCCCCCAAAAGTGCTCGCTCTTGCACCCCAGCATACGTCGGAATGTGGAGAGATATCATTGATTCTCAGATCTCCTATCGGAGACCCTGCACAAAGGTCCGGGCATGTATGAAAGGCTATTATACTATGGAAGGGGAGTAGTGGGAGAGACCATTGAACCTCACTGAGTACTAGGAAACTATCATGTTGCCCTGTTGTAAGTGAGGTATCTCGTATATACACACTGAGAATAGGGTCTCTTGGATGAACTATGCCCTGAAACGGCCCTAGAAGTCTTCCTAGGTGAGGGTCATCACTTCATGTATGTAATGTGTCTTACTCCACCATATCGATGCTAATCTCTGGAGGAGACTGAATGAAAGGATCACCATCAAATCATATGTTGTACTAACTAAGAGAAAAACTCTATCCACAGCCTCCAGCTAGTCCTCAGCTGCCTGCGGATCCATCTCACCTTGGATCCTCGGAGGCCCTTGATGCTGAAACTCGTGAAATGTGCTCAGTCGGTGTGCACCCTCTACTAGTGGTGATAGTTCCCTCTTCTTCCCAATGGGTGGTTATGCTTCGAGTACACCACCCAATGGTACTGTCGTCTTAAGAGTGTCTAGCATAGAAGCCTCATCTCTCGGTTGGCTTCCATCATGTACTCTCTTGGGAATCTTATTTTGATATCTATGTTGTGGAATCCCGAAAGAAGATAGGTGTGCCACAATAAATATGTTATACCTGGTGAGCTATCTCTAGGATATCATATGAAAAAAAATTTAAAAACCCACACAATCAGTGTTTTCATGCACAGAGTCAAAAATCAAAATTCAGGGTCCCAGTGTATGGATAGATCAGCCACTACACCAACACTGGATTCCAAAAATAGGAAACCACACTCATAAAAATTAACATTATTTCCACATAGACATTAATAGATTCCTAGTTCAATTGTAGAACCGACTCCAATAATACCGCTTTGTCACGACCCGTCCCTTAGGGCCTGTGCCATGACTACACTAAGCCATCCTTTCATAGCCAGGGGCAGGAAACTAGCACTAAAAGGGAATATCCCTATAATGGGATGTCAATGCCTTTAAACCTGTACAAACACACAATCCATGAACATAACAAGAAGACACCACAATGCAAACCACAATAGTAAAAAGTGTACTAAAATTAAAGGGGGAAGAATACAAGCCCAACTAAAAAGTAAAAGTTCAACTAAAAAGAGAAAAAATCTCCTAGATCGTCCACTGAGTATCCTATTTGAAGGGTAGCTACAGATCACGATCAATAGTCACTGCACCGCGTCGCGTCAAATGGTCCACCTCTAAGCAATGTCCAGTCCTGGCTCCCTCAGCATCAATCAATGTTGTCTATCATCCGCACTAGACACAAAAAGGTGTGGGAATAACACATGTATGGATGTGTATAAAAATACTCAGTAGGGACCTTGAGACCCCTAAAGGTCTCCCAGAGTTCCATAAAAGATAAACCACAAAGCAAGACACCAAACCTAAAGCATGAAGCAGTCATCAAATCTACTTAGGTATATTCCCATACATATACATAAGTTATCAAGCTATACACTTCTTATAAATGAGGAAACATAAGCATCCATCTTTTAAGCCTTTAAAAAACTGATCCACAATGGGAGAATACCAAAATGGTTGCACCATGAAGGTAACTCCAAAAAGGTAAAAGTACCACAAAGGTGAGACCACGAAAGTAATAGTACCACAAATGTAACACCATGAAGGTAAGACCATGATGGTAAAATTACAACAATGGTAACACCACAAAGGTAACACCATGAAGGTAAAAGTATCACAAAGGTAAATACTCAGCACACACCAGGTATATAACACATTTACAGATGTACATATCATCATTCATAAATTTAGATTTTCTAATTATGTCAAGGGTCTCTAATGCAGACCCACAAAAGATCGATAGATGCTAAACTCTATAGGATTACAAAGTACTGACCCACACAAGATCGATAGATCCTAACCCACACAGGATCTGTAAGATCTAACTCACAAAGGATTGATATATTCTGACCCACATTGGATCGATCCTCTTTCATCACGTAAACACGTGCCATGAGATTCTCACACTAAGAACTATTTATTTGTGGAGTATATGATCATAAATCCATATATCATTCCTCAACTACCATGAAGATCCATGAAGAGGTATCCCAAAGGACCTCCATGTCGTATGGGTTCCAACACGACAGACAACATGTCAATTAGACGCCTGGTCTGTGACTTATAATCGTTTTAGTATCGAGGGCCCGGTTAGATTCGGGTTTGACCGAACCCGGCCATACTCTAATATTCCCATAAACACATGTGGAGTATACCAAATATATTGTCTCGCTTCAAAAATCATATCACCATAATTGGTTCATAAAACGGATTCCAAGTTCCCATGTTCTGGCTCTTTTAGAAAAATTGGGCCTGGAGGGTCTCGGTCTGGTCTGACCTGGTCTGAGCGACCAGACCCGGTCAGGCCCGAACTGTCCTAGGCTGGCACGGTTGGGCTGGGCTGTAGCGGGCTTGACCCACTAGGCCGTGGACTAGCCTGACCCTCCTGGGGAGTGCAGCCCACTTGGGTTGCACGACCCAACCAACGGTGGGGCGCGACCTACTATGCCAGTGCGACCCAGCCCCTGGAGGGTGTGCCCGGCCCACATAGGGGAATTGCTCACATGAGGTGCATCCCAATGGAGCGGTTCCCATCCTCATGGCTATATTGTGGGGGGGGGTGTGGGGGGTTCCCCCTTTTGTAGTTAGAGTGGTGGCCCCTCGGGGTGTTGTTTGGTCACCCGCATGACCCGCAGGGTGCGGGTCCCAGCCTTTTTCCATAGCTTCAGAGCCACTAACATATTTAGTGGAAACCAATGACGTGCCACTCTCCTATACCCACAGCCTTCTGCTACCGGTTTTCGTTGTCCGGTAGAGCTATATGCCATGACCATCTCCCAGGTGGTGTGCCATGGGGCACCGCTCCGCCTTCCTTGGCCGACCCAAGCTAGCTGCCTTCTTCACCCTCCCAGGCTATAGATGTGACCTTCATCATCGTTAGCGTGACATCGCACTGCCATCACCTCTATGGCCAGCCGTTGATGACCACTACCATCACCTGCCGGTGCTGCAATGATGGTGTCGTGCTGGCAGTCTTCCACGGGTAACCAGGTGAGTTTCGGTGGCACGTTTTTCTTCTTAAGGGGCAAAAAAACTCACCAGCCCCCCCCCCTTCATCGATAAACGCACATTTCCGGGTTTCATCGAACTTCAAAAATATCACTCTTCATAAACATGTCAAATTTACACAAAAGGCGAAGGGTTCAGGCCTTATTTGATTGGACCCCACCCTTTGTGTTAGCTTAATAGAGATATGGTAGTATACAGATTCTCCAATTCTTAAATTCAATCAAGAATTAAACCCTACCTCATGATCATTGGAGAACGTCCACATTTGAGGAAGAATTGGTATTCGTCAATTAGTCATTCAGTGGTACTCGTCACTGCTTGCTAGAACCGGTTTCGTCCTCCTAGTGGTTGGTGTCAGAGTACTTTTCCAAAGCATCATCGCTTGGTGATGTCATTCCAATAATCTTTCTCGAGCTTCATCTAAATAGGAGAGGTGGAGGGTGAGTAACACCTTTCGGAATTTATGAGGTTCATTCAATTAATGAACCCCCAAACTCCACCAATGTTGTTACAAAGATTGAGGAGTCAAGCCAATTAACAGCTTGACATATCATTGGTCCCGCCACCACCTATTGTCCGTTTGAGGAAAATAAATAGGGAAATTAATTAACTTTGATATTTCAATATTCTATTAAATGTCCAAAAACAATGTTTTTCTTCTGACCTTCTGCGATCAAAGTGAAACCATACATATTTGAATCCCAGAGCTACTGATTCATTTGTGCTCTCATATATTTAATCTGAGCACATGTACAAAATGTAGAAAACGCCACCCGTTCGTCTATTGATCATACAATAAATAATGTTTAGAAATTCATTTCGGGCACAACACGCCTCAGAATCACCCATTGTCAATTTTTTTAGACTCGTAATAATTCCATATAATTAAAAAAAATTGCATTGAAAATAAGGGTTTTTACCAAAATTATAATAAGGTTTTATTTATATTTATTTAAGATTATTATTTTTTAGGAATAGTTCCAAAATATTTACTTTCATGGAAATTTATATTTTATTAAAATATATTTAATGGGAAGAATTATTTTTTGGATTAATATTAAATTTAAAATAGTTTTTTTAATTTTAAATAAAAAAAATATTTATTTTAAATTTATTTTATACATGAAATTAATAAAATATAATAATTTATATTAAAAGATTGTTTTTCTAAAAATAATTTTTCATTTCATTTTTCTAGAATAATATAATATTAAATTCAAAAACATCTATTTTTTGAATTCTGAAAAATGCATTCCATATTTTGAAATAGCGTGTCCAAATATATTTAATATGTCTGTTTTTATTTTTTCACTCTATGAAATGTAACGTTAGTAATTTATTATTACATTGTTAAATGGTCATTTTGTTAATTTATTTTAAAAATATATTTATAATAACTCCTAAATGAACAAAAAACATAACTTAATCGTATTTTTCAATTATTTGAACTACAAAATCACCCAAAATATAAATTTATGTCAATTTGGGGAAATTTATAAGAAATTATTATCTTTATATTTATTTATATAATGAAATTTCAAAAAAGTCAAACATTAAATTTTAATAAGTGTAATATTTTTAATATGGTATTTTCTAAAGGATATGATCAAATAATTTTTTTTTAAATATCAATGATTTAACTTCATCATGTTAATTTATTTTTAATTTTATCGAAGATATAATTACATTAGATTAGTGCAAAACATTAATGTAGTAAATATTTAATTAATATACAAATAGAATAAATGATATTTAAAATATTAAATTAAATATAATAATATATAATAGATTTAATAAATTTCTTTTATATTCTGTCATAACATATTATAGATATAATATTTTTTTTGAATTATACATTTCATCATGAAATTATTATGTCTGTGTCATGACCTATATCATTTCCCTTTTACATCAAATAGAAATTGAATTCACAATCTTGTGTAAAATGGTTCACCTGCTCGTGAACTAATTTAATTAATTTTCCAACCACACCTCTTAGGAGTAGTTATAAATAAAGAATTAATGTTAATATCTGATTCCTATTTCATATTTATTATCTCCAACAAAATAATATATCATTTATATTATTACATTTATGTGCACAAAAAATTATAACTTTTCTCATGCGTATGTTTGGATTTTCACCTCCACGAAGTAGTGTGATTTGTTTTCAATAAAAAAATCACATAGATGGTATATATAATTATATATAATTTATTATGATGATAATAATGATATTATGATAAAATTTTAAATATAAAATTATTTTAATCTCCTTTCAATAATGAAAACTTTAAACTAAAAATGTCACTCACTTCTACGTATGGTATATCATCTTCAAGATTGTATCATCAGTTAGTTTTTCTTAATAATATTCTGTTATTGGATTTAAAAGAAAATTATTTCATAATTATGATTATTATATAATGATTGTTAATATAGAGATCATGGGATTATTACCACATTGATTATTTACATCAGACAAATGTCTTTTTGGAATCAATTACCAAATATCACCAAAACTTCTGACATAAAAAAAATAATTATTTAATTTTTATTACATGGTAATAAATTATATAAAAGTAATAATAAACAAGAATAATATTTATAATAAGGTTAATAGATATCTTTTTATTATTATTTATGAATATAAATATTGTATGTCATGTGTCCGACTCAAGGTAAGATAATTCTTAACTAAATTTCCAATCATTGAGTTAAACATCTAAACCATTGATTATGTGATAAGAAGATTATGTGTAAAATAAATATTTATTATCATATATTATATTTCCAATAGTTTTATATGGATTTATTTCTTATAAAAATAATATATTCTATTTGATAAAAATATTATACTTTAATGGGACTTCAAAATAGTATTCTTTTATTCAGTAATTCATTGATGTTATACACACACATTATTTTATGAATAGTATAATGAAAACGATTTACATAAAATAGAATGGAATTATTTATTATTATGATATTTAATTTTTTACAAATTATATAATTTCATTGGTATTATGAATCATATATTCCAACTATTATGTGGCCCATTGATTTAAAAATCTATTTTAAATTCATTATTGACATAAATTTAAAATACTTTCATTTTTAGGTATTTTGTTATTTATAATGGGTTGTGATTATGTATTTATTATTTAAATAACTTTTAATGTGTACTTTTGAGTGAAAATGAATGTTTATTAATTACATGATCAAAATTTTGAAATCTTTTATGTGTTTTTATTATATAATGGTACTTAGAAATTTGATGTGTGGATACATGAAAAACCAATGAAGGAAAATTACATTATAAACTAATGATATGTGGGTTAATTATATCCCTCTAATCTAATGGATATGTATCTAAACCATATGGATATTTCATTTTTTAGAGCGACATTTTGGAATTCAACGATGTGGTTATTCTGTTTGAATCTTGATATATCTTGTGATACCTTTATGAACTATCTGGGATTGCATTGGGTTATACAATAATTTTGCGATTAAAAAATGGATTTAAACAAGAATATTATCAAGGAAATTTTTTTACTATTTTTATGGGTGAAAAGTATTATATTAAGATTCATTTTTCATGGGTTTCCATGATTTAAATGGACTGAAAATTTTCATCATTTTTGTTTCCCTAAATATGTATATTTAACTATTCTCAGGTTTTTAAAATTATGGTCACTATATTGAAGGATGTGTATGAGAAATAAATACATCAAGTTGAATGTTGAGTATATTTCCATTGAACGAAATAATGATTTATATTAATAGTTTTATATTATGAAGAAAATTGATACTATATATAATATGAAACTTATAATATATTACTTTACTTTGAAGGAGTATTATAAAATAATATGAAACTATAAACTAAAAAGATCCTTGAATGTGAATTCTACATCAAAGACAACATTATATATAATGTTTAAGGTTAGGTCCATAAAATATATATATATATATATATATACGGAATTAATATTTTTACTAATTGATCATTTCGTCTACTGATTATATATTTGGAATTTATGTATTGGAAATTTGATTTCATGTATATTTTATTTGTGTTTTCCAACCCTTATCGGATTGATGCCTAAGGATGGGATTAATTTTGTATTTTTAACATACATGGTGAACAATTCATGATTCATGTTTAAACTTGAGGATGTGGTGATTGTTTTCGTACCACTTGAGTCCTATTATCGCAGGTTTTTTATACTCAATGGTTGGGTAAAGGATTATATAGGGTGTTTGAGGAAAATATGTACACTTTTGGGATTCCCGATATAGAAATTATGAATTCATGCAGGTATGTATATGGATAGCCTATGGTTAGATTCCATTATTGAATTTAAGGTTTTTTGATTCATCCTCTACAAAAAAATATTCCACCGATTGGGTAATTCTTTATGATGTATGAGGATCATACCCTAAATAGAGATATCAGGTTGGGTGGTGAAGCTATTTTGGGTTAGCCCCATGTGCCACCCCATAACCTGAGGATCAGCATGTTTTATTCATGTGAAGTATTATTATATTTTATTAATAACATTATTTTTGAATTATTTTATGCAACATATTCCCTGGATTATTTATATTTTGGGATAGTTATGTCATACTAATATGTTGTTCTAAATCCATGGACGGGATGTTGTTCTGTAAAAAGTGAAATTTAATGGATGTTGATTTGGATAATCAAATGTGGTGATGTTGTTGAATTATTTATTTTTGGATGGTTTAATTTTGGATATGAGACTGGTATGGGTTTTGAGTAAAAAACAAGGTACTAAGAGAATGATATTATGTCATATTAATTATTTTTAATAGGGTAGAAATTTAATTTAATAATGTCATGTAATTCATGAAATGAATAATTTTATTAAATTATTTTATTATTTGTATTTATTTAAAATATTAATTATCAAGTTAATGAATTTTAATTTGACAGAACTAATTTGATATTTTATCTCATCATTTCGAAAATTTTTTATTATGATTTTTTTGGATTTTTCTGAAAATGATTCATTTTTTACAAAAGATATAAAATAATGTTTTTAATACGATACGTTTATGACAACATCAAGTAATAATTAGGTTATATAATTTATTAAACTTATGTAATTAATAAATAATGATATTATAGTAGATATATTTTTTAAAAATAATTCACAACATGTAAATTATAATTTGTTTCTGGTTAAGTATACATATAATTTCTAGCGTCAATGTAGTTACATCATAGTGTTGGAAATGTCAAATTTGTTTCCTTGTAGATAATAATTTAGTGATAAAAAATTAGAAATTCTTCTAGTTATTATGTTTAATATATTCATTTCAAATATATTGTCTTATATTAGAGTTATATTTTTGGAATCTTATCCAAATACATGTGAAGTGACCATATAAGGTAGGGATAATAAAATTAACAATTTAAAGTGATTAACTTCATACAGATATGAGTAAAGAAATATTATGAATGATTATAATAGACTATAATTAAAACAATTAATTTATTTTTATGATATTAATTTATTTTTAGTTTTTATATACGAAATAATAAAAATCATTTTTTATGCAACACTAATGTAATTATTCTTCAATGGGATGAAAAATAAATATGAAGATTTTAATTAAAATCATAAAAACATTTAAATATACTCAAAATTATAAGAAATATATTTGGATGAGTATGGTTCATTATGAATATTACATTCCTCATTTTTGACTCATTTTGGATCCACAAGGATCATTTTATACCCTTTATTATATTTTATTTAAATGAATGATATGCTCTTCACACTATGGTTTTTAATAAGTATAAATTTAAAATATCTGAAATCAGAGAAACATATTCTTTATCATAAATAAAATTTAAATTTAAAAAATATTAACCATGTTATTTTTAATTTATTTTCAAAATTTTGGCATTATATAAATACCATAATTAAACACAGAACAATGTGATAATAATTATTAATTTAATAGAAAATTTATATAAATGATTTTAAAAATAAAAAAATAAATATAATTTTAGAAAATTAAGAAGATACAAGAACTATATTGATTCATATTCAATAAATATATATAATAAAATATTTCGTTCAAATTTTAATATTTATAATGGTTTTTATTTCATATAAATGAATTTTTAAAAATTTGAAAAAAATTAATGATTTTAATATTATATAAATTATTATAGAATAAAATTAAAATTCATGAATAAGGGAAAAAGGGAATTTATTTTTTATAAAATGTAATGAAATGATTTTTTAATGACTTTTTGATTTATATATCTATATTATTTTCTTATTATATTCTAAAATTTTATATAATTCATAAATTCCCTTCACCTAAATTATAAAAAAGCTCCTCTATACTTCACCTAATTTCATTACCATTAGCCTTAGTTTTAAATCATAATCAACCTAATTATATTCTCCTCATCTCAAGAAACATTCTAGTTTTTGTGGTCTTATGAAAATTCAAACTACATGTTCTTTATGGAGGTTCTAAACCACAAAATATTCAAGAGGTATATTCTTCCTTCTTCTCTTTTAAACTCATTCTCCAATCTACCTTATCTTTACCCACTATCCAATGTTTCATAATAACTCCATCATTGTATATATAATTTATTTTTTTATTGATATTTCAAACATAAAATATCTTCCATTCTCCTTTAATACAAAAAAACAAAATTATTGTCCATGGTTGGTCGTTTCACCAACTTCATGGATGATGATTCTTCATTCCCAAATAACTAATTCATGGGAAGTTTTAATTCAATTATAATTTTCTAAATTTAAGTATTTTTATATATTATATATGGAATCACAATATATAATAAATATATGTCCATAATTAAAATCTAAATGAATATAGTTCAGGAAATTCATAAAACAATCACCAAAATAAAATAATCCTTTTTCATTAACATTTTAACAATTAATTCACAGTCATTTCAGAAAGAAGAGGAGATTTATTATTTGATTTAAACTAATTGAAGTTCTTAAATACCATATGTCTCCCCTTATGGATTATGATATCAATTTTTTAAGATAATATATAATGAACAGACTAGGAAACTGTGAAACAAAGATAGTTGAAATAATGAAAATAAAAAAAAAATTAGATGTAACTGGCTAAAAGGATGTTATAAAAATATCATTATAAATTTGAATAAAATTATATGATAATATAATAATATCTTTTAAACCTTTATAAATTATGTTTGAACCTATTTTTAAGATGTTTAATTTTAGGAAATGTAATTTCCTTTTAAAATATTCTATAATGACTCTATTTATAAAATTCAAAAGTGGTTTTTTAATCATACATTTCTTGAGTGGATTTTCCCACATTCATGAATCCTTAATTTTTTAGAAATTCAATTAAAAATTACATGTGTTCTTTTGATAAATATTAATTTCATTATACGTGTATAGTATTTGAATAAAATATGTTCATTTCATTGTTGACATTTTTTTATGATGCATGTGTTCATGTTTTTTGAATATGTTTTGGTAATTGGATATTTTATAATGTGGGCTGGTTATTCTATAATCCAAATATGACTGAGTCTATGATGTATTTCCAAATCATTGGGTATGATATAATTTGACTATAATTCTTATTATAAAGGTAACTATGATAGTGGCACCATAAGGTAGAGACAATGGTTACAAGGTATGATAACTGTGAGGGTTACAAAACAAAATGTATCATAAAGAGTTTCAATAATAAGTTATTATGGTACAAAAATTATTCCCCAAGTTAACTAAGTAGTTTTTTATTCTTTTTATGTTTTTTGGAAACCACATTCTTTCCAAAAGTCTATATATGTTAATTTTATAGGTGGGAATGATATTAATCATGTGTTTATAAGTATTCATGTACTAATGGTTTTTAAATTTTATTTAATATCCCATATTGATATTTTGTGATCAAAATATGTTTTAAATTTATTTCTATAGCCATTATGTTTGGTCAAGAGAAATGAAGAATCCACAGTGAATGTTGTGATGATTTTTCATGAAAAGAAACCGTGCCTTATTTTTAAAGACATTTATTTTTTGGAAAATTTGATATTCCTTAACTAGTATGTGGTTTAATTAATTTTTGGTAGTTACGTATTGATTATTACATTATTCTGAAAACCCTTAAACCAAAATGATCGTTGGTAATGAATGAAATATAATTGTATTCTATGGTCACTATAATATGTAATGGTTAAGGATTGGTCTGTAGAGTTGGTATCATATACTAGAATAGATAATAATAGTGGATATGATTATGATTATGAAATACTATAAATGTTTTTAAAATATATTTATGTCTAAATGATATATAATTATAATATTGACTTTTTTTATCATATTAATTATATCTTTTTATAATGGTTTTCCTCAAATAAAATATGGAAGCTAAAATAGGAAGGCTCCAAGAGGATGATATCATTCTGAACGCACTACCTGGAGTTGTGGAAATTGGAACTGAGTAGTTTTTTATTGTAATGGATCAATATATGCATATATAAATGGTGATTTCATTCATGTTATATAACATATAGAGCATGAAAAATGTAACATGATTATATTAGACCATTTTATGTGGAAACACCCTCTTACATTCAGATGAGATTGAGATCTTGTAGTGGATGTAGGGTGGATTAAAAAAATGATACGATATTTGTTGTTGAAGGTTTTTTAGATAATCAACATGGTATTCTTTCTAGATATCACTTAAAAGTTGAATCTAACTAGTGGTGGTCCATGGTCAAGAATATCATGTAAATAGAAGATATTTATTCCTTGTAAATGGATGATTTTATAAATCATTTCCTTGAAAAAAATACTTCTTATATAGTTATTATATAGGATGGAAAATAAATCTGTGAATTTAAACAAAAGGTGTAATATTAAGGGACCATTTATAACGAAAAAATCACTAAATATTCAAAGTACACTCTAAATATTATACCGGATCAAGATAACATAATCAATTTTTTCTACTCAAGGTTGAATCCATGATATCAATGGAAATTATATACCATTGAATTACATGTTTATGAGAATATTTTATGATGTAATGAGAGAGTGGAATGGGGTTTTATTACTATAATGTGTACTTTGACAAAAAAGGAGAAAATTTCAAAATGGCAGTAAATGGGGATGAACCAAGAAATTAAATATGAAGGGAAAAAAATCATGTTTCCGTATTATCGAATGTGTTGATAAAGTCACCCTAGAAAATGCCTTAAGAAAAATGTAATTTCATAACAATGTGGAATGATTGGTTAAATCGCTCTAATTCTTAATGAAAAATTACTTAATGTTGTTATGTTTAATTTTGATAAGAAATTAGTAATGTGTTTTAAATGTTTTGAGATTGGTCATGATGAACATAACTTCCCAACTAATGATTTTAATGTCCAGAAGCATCTATAAAATAAGAATAATATTATAGTGAACTCCTTTTAAATTACATTATAAGATGTTGGGATAATAAATTAAATTATATATGGTACATTTTTGTACTCAAATTTAGGTGATGTCTTGTTTGACATGGGTTATACACATTCATTTACTTCTTATAAGTTAAATGGTAAATTGAAAAAGGCATAACATTAAATGAAACTAGAACATATGGTAAAAAAACAAGGTATATAATAATGAAAAATGAATTGTAATAACCATCATTTTTATGTTGTTGGAATTAAATTACATGAAAATATTATTATTTTTCCCTTAGTGGTGTTTGATTTTATTCATGGTATGTATTGTGTTTTTATTTCCCCTTGTAAGATTGATTATAGGGATAATGATTTTGTTCATCTGAAAGAGCATCTATTTAATTGAAGGAATGAACCCATAGCATTTATAACATATCAGGAAGCATAAATAATGATAAATGATATAAATGAATGTTATATTGTAAATATTTGATGTAGATAAGGGAACTATTTATATTATTGATGTTTTAGTAGTAAATGAATACCAATATATTTTTATTTATGAGTTTCAAAATTCAATACCTAATTAGAATGTTTAACTTAACATTAACATACTTCTGGATAATATGATAATTTCAAAATTCTATTTTTAATTGCTCAATTGGAGTGTTAAGATGTTGAAAATAAGTTAGAAGATATGTTGGATAATGGTCTCATTTATCCAATAACATCACCATGGGGATCTTGTGTATTGTTTATAAAAACTAAATATTCTTCCATGAGTCTTTGTGTTGATTATAGGGATATGAATACAATAATTGTTAATAATAAGAATCTATTGCCTCAAATTGATGAATTATTTGACCATCTCTGTGGATCTCAGTATATTTCCATGATAGAGTTCATATCTAGGAATCACCATATAATGGTGAAGGTGGATGATTTTTTTAAAATATATTTCCATACTATATATGTGAATGATGTGTTTTATAATTAACTTTTGTTCGAAATATACCATTAGTATATTTATGGATTTTATGAATAATTTATTCCTTGAACACATGGATAAGTTTTTTTTTGTTTTTATTAATTGTATTTGTTTTTTCAAAAAGTCATTAGGATCATGAAATACATCTATGAATTTTCTAAAATCCTCTCAATGGAACAATGTTATATGGAATTTCGAGAAAATTTGATATTTGGATACAATTTATTTCATTCATTTTGACCATTATAAATAAAGATTGTAAAGAAGTAGATCCCACTAAGAAAATTTGTAGTTGAATTGGAAAGACCTATAAATATTAATGATGTTACATGTTATCATGGAATAGTATGTTATTATAGAGTATTTTTTTAAAATATTTCATGTTAATCCATAATAATAACTATATTAATTCGAAAAGGCCATACATTTATATGCAAAACATTATTATAATATTTTTCTAAAATTAATAAGATGATAGGTGACTGTAATTTTTTTGTAATTTCTATCACTAAATTGTGTTTTTTTCATCTACGAATATTCTGCATTGAAGATAACATGTTTGAGTTCATGATATTGAATGATCATGTAATTTTTTTTTATTCATGAAAAATAAAACAAATAGATTTAAATTATCATACACATGATTTAGAAATATCTACAATTATTTTTTCATTAATAATTTTGAGACATAATTAATATGTAGTCATGTTTTAAATATATACTAATCAAATCCTTTTAAAAAACAATATTACCCATAATGAACTGATCATGGGGAGGATAAGATGGTTGAAACTAATAAAATATTATAATTTGCAGATCAATTTCCATCCAGTAAAGGAAAACAATTTGGTGGATACCCCGAGTTGAAAACACCATGAATAATTAACAATAATATTTTTTGAACATGAGACATTGATTAATGATATGGTGAATTTTGTATTGGATGTTTTTGGAGAATAAATGTCCACTATTTTGTTTCAGGTGTCACTATATGAGTCTCTAATAGATGGATTTAATAGTAATCAGAAGTAAAAGAATGAGTTACATAAAATGGTATAATTTTTTTTGAAATGTGTGTTTCCATGATTTAATATTTATAAATAATGTTTCAGGAAATTCTGAATGATATTATGTATTGATTTTGATTCCCCATTTAAGAATGAATTGTTATGTAATTCTCATAGTTCTCTATTTTCAGTTCATTATTGCAACACTATGATATACATAGACCTTCGAGATTATTTCCAGTTAGATGGAATGAGAATGGTTATTATTGAATTTACCATGAAATGTTTAACTTTTAAATCGTTTAAATGATATTAAAGACTACCAATGGGGATGCCGCATCATTATCTACTTCCATAGTAAAAATAGGAAAATATATCAGTGGAATTCTAGCTTTGGTAACCACTAATATCTCGAGGTAACAATGTTATTTGGGTTATTAGTGATCAACTGACTAAATTTCCACATCTCCATCTTATGTGAGATACTCTTTAAATAGGTTAACATTATCAATTATACCTCAAATATATATTTTTGGTTATTTTTAATACCAATATTAATTATATACAACTATGTTCTCATGAGCACTTATAACTTTTTTAAATTACATTAAAAGTCATTAGGCACTATATCAAATTCTAGAACAACCATCCCCAATCTAGTTGATAGTTGAAATTAACAATTATTACCATAGAAAAAATTCTCTATGATTCTTAATTGGATTAACCAGGATGTTGAGACAATAATATTTATTTTTTAGTTTTTTCTTATAATAATAGATTTCATTACATTACATAGATGGAACCTTATGGGGAATTATATGGAAATTAGTGTCAAAATCCATCATTTTAGTATAAATTCATTGAAAGGAAGCTGATGAGACTATAATTAGAAGAGGGAGTGGAAAATAATGTAGTGCTTATACTGCAATATAAGAGGAAAAATCATAGAATATATTAATTTTATCCATATAATAGGATGAGAGGAATTTCATTCAAGGTAGAAGATCATATTTTTCATAAAATATCAATGTGGAAAAGTGATATTAGTTTTTTTAACAAAGGAAATTAAATCATTGGTAATAGGTTCCAAATTAAATATTTGATAATGTTGGACCAGAAACTTACCGAGTACCTTCTCCTTTGTGTTTATCCCAGGGACATAATCGTTTCCATGTTTTGATGTTTAGAATGTATCTGCCCGATTCATATCATGTTTTCATCCTAATGAATTTTATTAATATGAAATTATTAAAAATATTTTAAATCATTTTCATATTCCTGATCATAGGGAGATATTATTATATGTTAAAGTAAATAACTAGCTTATAGTTTTTTTGGGAAAAACCAAATTGTTGAAAAAATCATATGCGAATAGGAAAATTCAATGATGGAAAGTTATCCCCATTAATTTAACATGTCATCAAATTAATAGGATGAAATTTAAAAAAGTTGTGGAGAATTTTAAAAAATAATAATAAATAGAATATTAATTTTTCATAAGATGTAATATTTATTGAATAAATAGATAAATTCATTTTTTTAAGAAATTAATCAAATAAATATTTTTTTTATACAAATTTTATATATGGTTATATTTAAATGAATATTTTTAAAATAATATAATTATAATTCCAAAAAATATAATATTTTTTGAATTGTTATTTAAAATGTATCTTAGTACGAAATTTTGAAAATTTTGTAAAGATGTTATATTTTCAATGATTAGTAAAAACTATAGTTTTTTTATAAAATATATTATTTTTTTATAACCTCATAGTATAATTTTGTTATAAATTTTATCAATGATATTTAATGACTAAATTAATAATTTATTTTATTAACATACAAACATAATTTAAAATTTTTAAATAATATTTAATCTTTCTATTAGAATAAAAATCATTGTCAGTACTGAAGAAGTTTGTGTATAATTGTGGAAATGTCAACTTGGGAACCTTATAGATAATAATTTAGTGATAAATATAATTTTCATCACAAATTTTTTTATTATAATTTTAATTTATATATTTTCTTAAACATTCTAATTTTGGAGTTATATAACATAAATCTTATCCAAATTTATTTCCAATTCTTGTGAATGGAAAAGAAGATAAATTATCAATTAAAATATGTTTTTTTGTAATTAAAATGCATAAAAAAATAAATAATTATTGATTATAAATTTTTAATAGAAACTATTTAATTTATATTTATCATTTTGTGATAAATTTAATTTTTATATATAAAAAATTCTGCTTAAATGTGTATGAAACATTGATACAGTAAACATGCAAGGAGATGAAAAATAAATTGAATTATTTTAATTAAAATTATAAGAACCATTATATAACCAATAGAATTGAATAAATTTTTATGGATGACTATATGTCATATGTAAAATTATTTTTATAATTTGGGTCCATTTGGATCCACATGTATCACTTTAATCCCCCTATCATATTTTATTTAAAAAATGTTATTTTATTCCCAATATAGTTTTTAATTACTATAACTAATACATATATATTTTTACAAAAGATACATTAGACCATAAATAGTATTTGTATGGATAAAATATTTATCTTAATTATGATAAATGTTTTTTTATGTTTTACGAAAAAAATTAAGACATTAATGGGTTTTATAACAATGATATAGTAATTAATCTCTTAATGGGAAAATAAAATAGTTGATATAAAAAGTATTAAAATAATTATAATTTTTTAGAATTCGCATTATAAATTAATTGTATATATAAATATGCCATTTTTATGATATTATAATATATTTAGTTCAAGTCATAATTTTGTATTTAAATTATAAAATCATATTAATGAAAAGTGTTCAATTTGACTAAAATTATATATCATGAATATAATATTATATTAAATTATTAAAAGATATAATAATGAATCAGGGAAAATAGAATAATTTTTTTTAAAATTCAATAACCTGATTATTTCATGAATTTTTAATGTTTTTACACCTATAATAAAAATATTAATTTTTGTTATTATATGTAATTTTTAAATTTTATCTTACGACAAATATAAATGGGGATGACTTCCATCAATTAATTTCAATAGCATGAGAATTATTATATGGAAATAATATACCAAAATACATTCTCTTCACCACTATATATATTCTATAGTTTCATTTCTCACAAAAATTACAATTTCAAATTACATTAGGAGGTTCTTAAGGAGAAAATAATCAATAGGTCAAGCCATTCTTATTATCTTTTTAATTTGTTGAAATTTTTTCTTTGTCATAACATATTATTAACATTTTATAGAAACAAAAATTATCATTAATCTATTGTAATTTCATTGCGTTTATTTTATATCAATTAAAAAACATATAATATTCCTATTTTATTCTCATAAATGAAATTATTTACCACGGTGTATCGATTCACTACCTTCATTGATGATGAGTCTTTATTTCCCACTATCAAATTTATGGAATGTTTTATTTAATATAAAAGTGGTTAAAATATCTTAAATATATTAATATTATATAGTAATTAAAATCATAAATTAATATATTTCCATAATATTAAATAAATAAAAACTAGTTCTCTATGGTCGAAAAATAGAAAAAATAAACAAAACAAATAACATTATCATTTTATAAAATGTATCATCCTAAAATATGAAATCCGAAATGATATATGGTTAAAATTAATAATTTATTAGTCTATAAATCCTATTTACTTCCACATCATCAATATTATTTCAATTTGTCATGATAATCTATAACAAACAGACTAGGAAACTATAAAATGTACACACACCAAACAATGTAAATAACTAAATATTATTAAATGTATGAAATGGTCTTATAAAAAGATAATATATGGTATTATAAATATGGATATAGTTCTTAATTTAAATTATATCACTCTATAAACCATTATACAATAGGTTTGTGAACATTTTAATGAATTCAACCCTAAGGTAATGGTCTTTCTATTTAAAATCCTCTCTAATGCCCATTTTTTACTAAATAGAAAATCAATTTATTATAAAATAATATTGCATGAGAATATATTTCCGTTTTCTTGGTTCCAAAATGATTCAGATCATCATTTACTAAATTTCATGATTATTTTCAATAAAAATGGTCTAATTTATATGTGTGTAGTATTCCTTCAAGATAATTTCATTTTCTTAAGGAATAATTTTTATGATGCTGGTATTCATGTTTTATTATTATTTTGTGGTTTGTGGAAAATTTTTATGATCATGGGTTGTTATGTTATAAAACAACTATGAGTGGGTATGTGATATCCCAATAAAAGATTAGATATGTCAGATTCTTACTATATTGGTTATTCCATGTGTAACTACAATAATTACATTATAATGTTCCCATGAGGGTTTTATTGTAAGTTTGTCTTGAGGGTTACATAAAATATAGTATCCAAGAGGTTTAAAATAATATGAAATCATTTTACTAAAATAATTCCACATGCCTCTTAAAAGGTTTTTTATTCTTGATATGTTTTATGGAAACCTTATGTTTTATCAAATTAACTATATGTTACACTTATGGGTAAGAATTGTATCATTGATGTGTTAATAAGTATTCTTAAAATAATGGTTTTGTTCTATTGTTTCTCCCCAAAATAATTTTTAGAGTTCATACCTTATTATAAAATGATTTTCATAGGGGTTATCGATGGTTAAGAGAAAATACGACGTCAATATGAATCTTTTGATGATTTTAAATTGAAAGAAATCATGCAATAATTTTAATGTCTGCTGAATTATAGAAAGATGTATATTATTTTATAAGTATCTTATTTCTATAATTATGATTTATTATAAAATAATTAAGACCTACTTATCAAAAAATAAAAAACCTAAATTATATCTTTGAAAGAAATAAATTTAATTAGACTCTAAATTAACTAAAATATGATATGGTTTTGGGAGGGTCATTACATTTCAGAAAAATTGACATTATGGTCTCTATATAGGTTTTCATAGACTATTATCTATATGAATTTAAAAAATTCATTTATTTTCATTGACAATGTAATTACATTATAGCTTAATTGTTTTTATTTACTTAATTTGTAATATCTCTTCATTTGTGGTCTAATTATTCATTGATATTTTTTCCCAATTTTTACATCTTTGTTATTATTTTATGCATTAATATAAACAGATTTCAAGAGGGTATATTTTCAATTCTATTTTCTTTATAACCTTATTTCTAGTCGTTAGCATCAGGAAAATCATTGGTGAGAAAAAGGCTACCTAAAAAACCAAATTTGTTTTTTAGGGGGAACCGAGTCGGGGAAGTTACATTTTTCATCCATCTAGATACATCAATTAGGTTTGAACGACCATGATTGATAATTTTTCAATTTTATGTAATTAATATTCCATAAATTTATAAACTTTTATACAATAAACATATCATATATAATTTTTTATCGAATTTCATAAATTTATATACCCAATAAATTGTTGAATATAGGTTAATTTTTATAAAAATCATTCTTAATTAATATTAAAATCATTTTTTCCAATTAGAATGTGTAACATATACTATCATATATAGTGTTAATATAAATGAAGTCATATAATGAATCTTAATATACACAATGGAACTATATATATGATTATATATGTATGTTCATTGTGTCCTCTTGAATCAATAATACTATTACCTCCCATAAAAATTCATAAAATTGTATTTATACACTCTCAATTAATAGCCACTATTATTCAAACCAATTTTATAGTGGTTTCTAAATTTTATTTGGGATTAATATATTTCCATTGATAAATAATATCCATATATTAATGTGATGAAAAAATGATAAATAATATACAATGAATCATTATAACAAAATAATGAATGAATAAGGAAATAATAAAGCCTCCAATACTAAGAAAATGTTTATATAATAATGAATATGAAATTTAAAATGGAATATGATTTAATTATATATCAATAGTTCATATTTTATGTATATTATATATATCCCAAAAAAACCAAAATGTTAAAAAAAATATCTATCTAGGTATTTAGACTCTACCTTGTCCCATATACATACTATTTGAAGTCTATCAAACTCACACATACAACATGTGTCCACATACCATCATTATAATGTTATTATGAGCTAATCATTATTTCAGAAGAGGCTTGACCACCCAAACATGGTGTTTACATGAAACATTAGGTCACCCCAAATGTATTATCAAACATTACATGTATATATTATTCATTATCAATTATATTTTCAATTTTTTTTAAAAAAATATATATGTATCTAAACATGTCATAACAAATCACATTATATCCTCATGTTTAATGGTTATAGTTGGAAACAATAAAATAATACATCAACTAGTTATGGATATCTCGAAAATAGACTCTATGTCATACCATCAGTTGGATAATTTCATTCTAGTTGTCTACACTACCACATTACAATATATATATATATATATATAATTGTTGGGGTAGGGGATAGATCTAAACATTTTATCTCAATATATCACAATAAAACAAGGGATAATCACATTACATATATCCCCAAACATGAAATAAAAAAACATGTATGATATACTCCCCACCCAATAATTTTAAATATATATAATTAAGCTTCTGGGGGTTGTGTATACCAATTGGGGTATCAGAAAATATCACAATTCATTGGATGATAGGGGATACATTCCCCACCTGTGATATTAATAAATAGTACATTCCAATAGGTATATTTCACACTCACACTGTATTTGACAATATATAATCAGTAATAAGGTGGGAAGACCTAAAGTAATATACAACAACATAAATCACAAAGGGATTAGAATTATATCAAAAAATCATCCATGTATTATTTACTAAGGGTATAACTCAAGACCATATGATCACCTGATGCAACCACATGTGGGGTCACATATCCTTAAAAATTATCATAGATTACATTGGTTGACCCCTCAAAAACATAGTATATACCTCTTAGAGTAACTATACGTGGATACATTTTTTACTCTCTATATTGAATTAGTTTAATCTGTTGATAAAAAATTCATACAACTACATCTTTATACCATATGTCATGAAATAGTTCAGATAGAAAACATGGATTCCACATACACATTCTAGTTTTTTTCCAAAATATAATCTCTCAGAGAGAAAACATTCCTCAAAACAATCATGTTTTTTAAATGATCTATCCAATCCCACTATGATGAAATAGATTAACCTCACTATGATAAATAATTCACATGTCACACAATTAGTTAATCATCTTCAATAAAATCCATAAAACACCACTTATGTCTGTTCTAAATCATATCCAAAAGATAACAATTCAAAAAAATCCATATTCCATAACTAGATGTAGACAATAGAACATATCTTATTGCCCACTAAAGTCACTCATTATATTCATTACATAATATAATCCATGTTTCTTATAGGATATATTTATTTTGAAGCACACAACTGTTGATCTTTGAGCTATAACAACTTGTGTAACGATACATCGTAGTCAAAGACATGGTATTCATTATAGGAATGTTATAGTCAATATTTTTTTTAAATATTTTTTGATCATATTATTGTAATATGATTAACAAGGTTTTATGTTCATGTATAATAATCCACATTTTTTTAGTCTGTTTATATGAAAATATCTAAAACCACCATCATATCCTGTCTATTCCCAACTAGATATCCACTATCTACATGATGCCTTAAATCCTACAAAATAACATCTATTTTAGTTATAAAATATTTATAAAATATTTGTATATTATATCAATATTATTTACAAATTTTATTCATATGGAATAGTTTTATAATTACTAATCATTCTTTCTACTATGACTATTCCTTACTCCAATTGTGTTTTCAATTCTCTCAAAATCCACCAAATCAATTAGAGAACATAATTTACAAGCACCTGTAACAATTGTCCCACTATAATAACCATAATTAATGTATGAATAAAATTAAAATAAGGAACAAATATTTTTTTTGTTCCAACAAACAATATAGCGAGATCATCAAATCAAGAAAAAAATTATAAATGATGAAAAACATCCACATATAATCTTCATTATTTTACCACATTCAGGATTAATATATAACATTTTTTATGATGGGTAATTAAGAAATAGTATAAAGGACCACTGGGATTAAAAATAAACAATTCAATTGGAACAATATAATTACCTCTACCTATATCATAGATAAAACATATCTTGGGTCCATTTAGGAATGAAAAAAAAATCATGTCAATTCTACAAAAGGTTTGATGGCACTATCATTGGGGAATTTTTATGCATTCATGGAATAAAATCACAAATTGACACATTATCATTAACTTCTACAAATAATTAATTATTATAATTATCTTATAGGAAATTTTCAAATATTCATAAATTTAAAATATTTTTAAATCACTAAAACACCATGAATGTATGTTATATATCTCCCAAAAAGATCATACGTAAAATATATATATAATCATGTATATTATGGTGATTCTCCTATGTGTACGATGTTTTCATTCCTTAATACCTTGTATGTTACATATTATTTTATATGTAACATATAAGCCTTATTTATGGTATTCTCATATAAAAAACAATATGTAATATGTATTTTTAATAACTGATGTTCATACCTTTGGAAATAATTATACATAATACTTTATTTCATATTTATTGTATTTATTGAACCAAATCGATATTTTTTATATTCTGTATTGAATCATAGGGTTTTATTCTCATAGGAATTCATACATTGTATATTTTTCTACTAACATATGGTTTCTATAATGGAATGATTTATTTCAAAAACTATTCTACCATTCTACCAATTTCATATGCTCTAATGAAATATTTTTATTCTGTTCCATTTCTGAATACCATAAAAATTAAATATTATATATACAAGTGTGTTATCACAATTATTAAATTATTTGTCTAAGAAATATGTATTATATATAATCCTATGGTTTTTATATATTTCATAAATCCAAGATTTGTTTTTATCATTCCATATATAATATAAAATTTTGCCTATATATAATTTTAAAATCATACATTAGTTTTTTCTTGTTGATAATGAACCTTAATTAATAGATTTTACTCATCCTTATCATTTTTTATCTTCTAAAAATACATCATTACATATGTGGAGTATTTATATCCTTCATATGAGATACATAAGGTTTATGACTAATGAAAAATCCTTGAGTAATGTTATATAGTAAAGTTATTTCAATAAAAATATACAATTATTAAATATATATAATACATACATTTTTTTTTAAATCCATAATGAACACATAACACCCCCACTAAACACACTACATACTAATAATAAATAATATAGATATATTCAACCATATCATGCGTCTAATAATTTCAGATAAAAAATGGATCTCTATTAGGTTACAACTGAAATTTTATAACAAATATCCTTTCCAAAAAACCATTTCCACATAATTGATCAATTACACTAACATTACTACATTATTCACAAAATAATCCTATGATCCAATTATTCCTTAAAACATAGGTAAATATTCCATATGTTTGTTTTAACTCTTAGAATACCCATATAAACACCACTTCTCAAATCATCCCATGAAATATAAAAACAAATGAATATCTCCATAAAATTTCTCCAATCAATAAATGAGATGGTTAAATAAAGTACACCACTTAAATAGTTTTAATCCTAAATATATATCCTAAAAATCCCTTTATAATTATCTCATTCAGCAAAACATGACAAAAGTATAAAATTATATGACTCACTATTTTTATTTTCATTCAAACACTTCACCCTAACATGTTTCAAAAAAGTGACATCCAATGAATTGTGATGACATATACATCCATCAACTCCAAGGTGATACCCCACATCTACTAGAGTTTATATATTCCCAAATTAATTTAAAAACACATTTTTAATTGATTTTACCAATCTACACATGACTATAACTCACCAGTTATTCTATAGAACTGTAAGTTGTGTATTATTACAAGAATCCCGAGTCTTTATCACAACACAATATTCATACAGCAATAGGAATTTTTATAAAACATGTTACCATATTTCCCATATTCATTATCATTTCATAATAATTGTCCCTCAAAAAAATCCAAGGATGTTAAATTCTGGTTTCATTGTAATATTTTATTTAGAAAAAAAATAACATAAAACAATAAAAAAACATATTTATATTAATATTACATAATGATCTCCTAACATTAGTTAATAAACGACATCATTATAGGTTAAAATGTTAAACATAGGAATAAATGGATAATGAAAAATCCCAATAAGGGAATAAGAACTGAAATAAATAATAACAGATGAGTTTGAAGGCTTAACATGATGACATAAGAAGGCATAGAATGTGACTAAACTTATAGAAGAATTACATGTAAATCATGTGATAAAATAATTATCAAATCATAGGAATATGGTTTAAACAAATAAAATTATATATATATATAAGTGTCAATGGTTAACTTCATAGACTATATCATGTGGTGGAAAATTCCAATAAATAGAATAGGTTAACTCCTTATCCCTTCATTGTGTCTCATGAGATTAAACATTACCCAATGAATTGGAGTGTTCTCTGGGGACACTCACCATAACATGTTAATGAATATGTGTTCCAAATAATGAATCTAACATTATGAATTAACTTAAGGGTTACCCCTAGAAGAAAATGGGTATCATTATCATATCATCTGTCATAACAAATGGACATATCATAATGGTGTTCATGAAAGAATAGATATAAATAAAATATGAAAATTCATAAGGGAAAGTAGTCATATATCATTAAAAATTATGTCTAACTAAAGTGAGAATATTTAAAATGTATTTAAAAAATTTAGAAATGAACCAATTTAGTGTTATTGGTTTAATAAACCTATAAAATATCTAAGATAGTATTTATAGATTGAATGTGTTTTTTAAAAAATTATTGAAGAAAATATATTATGGAGCACACATGAAAGTGAGTATGAAAATATCAAGTTTTCTTTAATTCAAGTTTCTTTTCTGGAGTAATTGGGAAGAGAACCATATAAAACATGAATTTACCAAAAAATGAAAATATAATTGAGCTATAGAAATATATTTTGAACAAAATATTGAATTTAAGAAGAGTAAATAATAATAATTAATAATTAAATTAGTCTAAATAGAGATAAATATTAACCTGAAGGAATAATGTAGGTTTAGAGAGAATTGATTACCTTATTTCTGAAATTATTATGCACTTTCACTTTATGTCAAGGATAATCAATTCAGATTTATTAATTTAAAAATTAAGAAGTAAATATATATATATTTGATTTATTTTCCCATTATTATATTCATTTATGGTTATTCATCGGTTTTATAGTGTTTTATTTTGTTTTTTTTGGGTGCATTCATTTCATGGTATTATGTTTGGTTCTCTTGCATAAAATTATTGAAGTTTTTCTAAAATTCGAAAAATACACAAGTACTAAAATTATACTATATTATTTAAATTTAAAAAATTTGAATTGTCCCAAAAAAACATTATCTTTTTCTACATTTGAATTATTTATTAGATAAAACATTAAAGAAAATTGATTTGTTTATTTTGATTCATATTTACGACCATCAAGAAGTACTATAATTTTATATAATGTTATTTTTAAATAGCGGTTCCAGAACATTAAATATGTTTTGATACATTTATTATAACTGTCATGACCCCCTCCCCACAAACAGTACCCCTCTAGGGTCGGAAATGTGAGAATAGAGATAATGACCCCCCGAGTTCCGCTTCTAGTAGGCCCAGGGTATAAAAAAACACACAAATGGGATGAATTTCCCTCTAAGAGAACACATGCGGAAGAGATATATAAGATAGAAAACAACCAAATCAAACTCAGAAGTGAAATATAAATGAAAACCCTAGTGAGCATACATAATTTCATGAAAAATAACTACAACTGGAAGGGTAAAACTACAAGTACCCAAAATAAAGTAAAAAACAGCAACCACAAGCCCGAACAGCTCTTGCATCCCCAAGCTAGTAGAAACCAGATTCATCACCAACATGCTCCAAGTGACCGAAAGAACATATTATATATTCATAGGGTTATTATAACAGTATACTTAGTAGGATCATCCATGAATCCTCTCGTGAAAATGAAAAGAATGCATGCTAATGAAAATTGAACTAAAAGTAATCCAAACTCATCACCTAAACATGTATACATCGTTCCGAGCCTCACCATGGAAACTGTCACCATGTAACACACACATGTATATATCATATAATAAATAATATAAAGGGTACCATGCTACTACTTCCCCACTGGTTTGCCTCTTGGCCACAACTTCGTATGTCCGAAGCATCTCTCTCAAAAATGGATTGCCCGCAAACACCTGGGCGAAGCACCAAAACATGCATCTCATGAAAAAAATCACTACATCAACATATGAAATGTATCAATTTAGTTTCTGGGACCCACCATAGCTCACAAACCATGTATCATATGTCGGGTATTATACCTCAAGCCATTACATCCCATACACCGAGTATGGATCCTCAAGCCGTCCTCGCCTATACACATTACACCTATTGT
This sequence comes from Viscum album, assembly GCA_963277665.1. Lineage (NCBI taxonomy): Eukaryota > Viridiplantae > Streptophyta > Magnoliopsida > Santalales > Viscaceae > Viscum > Viscum album. Next base: position 1,245,200,384 of record OY728152.1, on the reverse strand, counting down.
AGTCCATATGATACAATATCCATAATATATGTGTGTGAATAACAAAAATCCATTAGATCCCTCCACACACATATATGGGGAAATCAAACTGATGTGTCTACCAACACAACTAACTACCAAGAGAAGAGAGCATGGCCAAAGGGGGTAGTCATCCATCCATCCTCCCACCAGAATGTTCGGGAAAACACACCCAGGGCTCAGAATACCTAGGGTGTCAGTTACCCTTACAGACTTGTTGGAGTAGCCTATACAAACACAAAAAGTACAGAATATCCTATACCTTAAAACCACAATATGGGAATAACCTAGTCTTAAACTCAACTAATGCTAACGTGTCTCGAACTCATGGATGCTACTTCTAAGACTAGGTATCCTATAAGAACACAAACATTTAAAGAGATTTAATACATTATTTTATTCCCTTTTTATTAGTTTCAATTTAAGTTAATTAATTCATTAATAATTAATAAACCAATAAAAATTTCACATTAAATTTCATTCACATCACACCCATAGTACACTTTCCCTTTAAAATTACAACCTGTTCATTATGTACCAGCAAACTCCAACATGCATAAACCGATGCACCCTAAAACACTACGTGTCATCTACTGCCACACCCAATGGCATCCATTTCCCTGCATATCAGAACAGCCCTCCATGCTCACTTCACCAGACAATTAGAATGAAAACAATCATCTTAACAATTGGGCTCTTTTCCCTTTAACAATCAAGAGGGTAACTCCAAACACGTAAAAGAATTATCAAAACATCATTCTATTAATCGATCATAAATTAAATGATCTATTATTCATAGGTTCCAAATTCTAGTAACCTAATCAGTAAGTTTTCAAAAATAATTAAACATGATTAATGTTCCAATTTGATTAACATCAAATTACAACATGGAGAACAAGATTAATTTGCATGCCTTATTATCTTCTAATCAAAAAATTATAAATTAATTTTTATTTATTTTCATTACCTATTTCCATAAATAATGAACAGCTAAAAAATTCAAGCATAGATATCACACTATCTAGAAAAATAAGGAGAAAAAACATACAATTGATAATAATAAATTTATCCAATTAAAACGTTTATTATGTCAATTCCATTTTCATCTTGTGGGATAAAAAATGCTAATGATATCGTTTCAGGTAAAATAAGAGAGAAGCAATGAAACCCCACCCTCCAAGAGTTCTTGATGTTCATTATCTATTGAATAGGTCATGATCCTCCTCTCGCGACAACTGCATCCACCAGAGGATGCCACGGTATGACCGCACCCACCGAACCCCAAGAAAACTCTATTAGAAGAAAGGATATTACATGTTATAAAATGCAATGGAGAAACAGGATAAGATGAACCCCAAAATAATGATGATAAAACATACCTTATATTGTTGATTGATCGATACTTATTGGTTGCATAGAAATATGGGGTGCACAAGTAGTAGGAAGGAAATCGAGGAAACCAATCCACAAGGAATTGGTTGATCTCATGATTCCTATGCGACGGAGGGAAAGGTTTGAGCATATCACACTCAAGAACAAGGAGGAATAATTAGGGAGGAAGATATTTGATCCCTTTAGAATATTTAACGGAGTGGCAGTTTAAGATACGATTCATTTCCCATTAAAAGAGTATCACTTTAAACCACATGGTGTGACCACGTAAAAACCTCTTTATCCGTAGGAAGAATTAATATAGGGGTTATGGCCTTTGAATCAGCCTTAGAGTCCTTAAAATGTGGATTTAAATGCATTTTACGCCAAAGGAAAATGCTAAAGGGGAGAAACCGTAAGTAGATGGATACACTGTTCGTGAATTCAAAATTTAGAAAAGGAAAAACATTGTTCCTGAACCTCACCGTTAGAACCTCGAGAATAAATAATGTTTATAAACCTCACTTTTAGAACACTATTCATGAACCTCACCTTTAGAACCTCACCGATAGAACAGTATTTATGAACCTCACTGATAGAATACTATTCATGAACCTCACCATTAGAACCTCACGATTAGAACAATGTTCATGAACCTCCTCAGTAAAACCTCACTGATAGGACATTGTACAACTACCATTCTAGAAACACTGTTCACAGAACTGAAAATATGGAAAAGGAAAGAAATGGTACCATTAGAGTATACCGATAGAACTGTTCACTGACGGAACTCTTCATAGAATTAGAAATTTGGAAAATGATAGAGATGTTACAGATTGACGTTGCAAATTGACTGTTCACTTATGGAACTATTCATATAATTGGAAATTTGGAAAAGGAAATAGATATTATTGTTAAAGGTTTCTAATAAAACTATTCACATATGGAACTGTTCACAGAACTCAAAATTTGGCAAAGGAAGGAGTGGTTACTGTTAGAGGATACTGATAGAACTGTTCACTATTAGAATTGATCATTGAATTAGAAATTTTGAAAAGGAAAGAGAGGTTACCGTTAGACCTCAACATTTGCACTGTTCCCAACTGTCTACCATTAGAACTATTGACCAAGGGTCACTGATTCTTCTATTCACAGAAATGGAAATTTGGCAATGTGTTAGGGATGACTCACCATGACAACCCGGAACACCTCTAACACCATATTTTCACAACAGAATGGACCAGAGTGGTCTGTGACATTATATCAGATACCTCTAAAAACATTCTCATCCTCTAGAATTCAAAATCAACCTATAGTGAAAACGAAACGGGGTCTGAACAACCACCCATTGAGATATCTCTCAAAAGAGAGAAAGCCTCAAAGGCAACAAAGGGAGACATCTCATTAACATTAAAGTTTCATAACCACAAAGGGTACATCGATACATGAAAAGTGTTAAACATAAAATAACTCGGGGTACTGAGCACGTATCTATGAATCATGTTCCTAGGAACTCTCCTCCATGCCACCGTGTCACCACAAGACACGAACCGAGGGGATAGAACACATGTACAACACCTTATCCATGCGGTATTGGATCTCCACATGTCTCTCCTCAAAGGTTGAATTATCATTAACGTCGATCTCTCCCCAATCGATGATTTTAGAGTCATCATGAAGATAACGACAGAGTTGTGATACATGGAAAACATCATGTATCTGACCCATCTGTGGGGGAAGTGCTACTCGATATTACACAACTCCAACACAAGCTAACACCTCGAAAGGCCCAACAAACAGGGGAGAAAGCATACTCCCATGACCAAAACATCACTAGCCACGATGGGGAGTCACCTTTAGAAACAGATGATCCCCAACATTAAACTCTAAGGGTATACTTCTTTGATCAACAAAGGATTTCTGACAATCTTGCGTTGTCTTCATCCTCTCATGAATCACCTGAACCATCTCTATTATATTCTGCACCAGTTCTAGTCCGAGAACTGCTCACTCTCCGACCCCAGTCTAGTACAATGGATAATGGAAAGGCCAACCATTAAAGTATTTAAACGGTTTCATACCAATGGTTGTGTGAAAACTATTATTGTAAGCGAACTAAATCAATAGAAAGTGCCTCATCCATGATCCTCTGAAATAAAGAACACAAGAGCATAACATGTCTTCCAGAGTCTAGATGGTTTGCTCTATCTAACCATTCATTTGAGGATAAAAAGCAGTACAAAGGCATAGTTGAGAACTGAAAGCATGATGTAGACCTCCCCACACCCTGGAGGTAATATGAGGATCTCGAACAGAAATGATCGTCATTGGGACTCCATTATGTCTCACCACCTCCTCTAGATACTGCCTCGACAAAACGTCCACTGAGCTCGACACCTTGATTGCTATGAAGTGGGCTGATTTTGTTAAACAATCCACTACCACCCAAATAGAATCATGTCCTCCCAGAGCTCGAGGTAAACCCATAATAATGTCAATTGAGTTGTCCTCCCATTTCCAATGAGGAATCTATAATGGTTGGAGAAGACAACTAGGAACACGGTGTTCGGCCTTCACCTTCTAGAAGACCAAACATCGAGACAAAAACTCCACAACTGAATGCTTCAGCGCAAGCCAACAAAACTGGCTCCCCAAGGATTAGTACATCTTTTTCATGCCAGGATGCACCGATAACGGTGAACTATGAAACACTCTGGGAACAATCTCATGCATCGTAAAAGGAACAAAAAGCCATCCATGATACAACACTCAGTGTTGTTCATCCTCGGTCCAACCATCAGGGGCCTCGCCACAGACAAATCTTTCTTTCCAGACCTCCAGATCAAGATCCCCCAACTAGGACTCTTACACCATCTGATACAGAGATGACTGCACCATCATCTGGAAAAGGCAACCTCTTCCCCAAACTTCTCCCATATCAATATATAATGTTGATAGTTCCTCCATTACTCTCAATGAGTCACCAGATTCACGAATAGCATCACTACGTGACTTTTGAATCAGCGTATCAGCTATAACATTCCTCATTCTTGGTGTATACGATATTTTGAAGTCGTATTCTTTAAATAACTCCATCTGCCAATGTTATCATAAGTTCATATCATGATGGGAGAAAACATACCTCAAACTCTTATGATCGGTGAAAACCACAAAGCACTCGCCAATGAGGTATTGTCTCCACAACTTCATAGAAACCACCATAGATACCAACTCCAGATCGTGAGTGGAATAGTTGCATTCATGAGGACGCAACTTCCGAGACCCATAATAAACAACCGATCTTTGCTGCATTAGAACACAACCTAACCCCAGATACGAAGCATCACATAAAACTTCAATCTGAACTCTCTCTGCTAGAAGACAATGAACTGGAGCACTTCTTAAATTCTATTTAAGATACTCAAAAGCTGCCTAACACTGATCATTCTATATGAATTACTGATCCATCAAGGTCAATTCTATTAGAGGTATCGCAACTCGTGAAAAATAAGCTATGAACCTCCTGTAGTAGCTTACGAGAGAAATAAAACATCACACATAAGACACTGTCTTTGGGGCTTCCCAAGACACAAATTCATCTATATTCTATGTATACACAGCTACTCCCTGTTGGGACCAAACATTCCCCCATGAAATTAACTTCTAGAGCCCAAAAATCAAACATCATCAACATCCCAAATAGCTTATGTAGACGAAGAACTATCAAAACGGTTTGTAGATTCTCTTCATGCCCCTCCTCAGATGTAGAGTACATAAGGATGTCATCAATGAAAACCACCATTAAATTATCCAGGAACCCATGGAACACAACATTCATCAATTCCATGAAAACAACTGGAGAATTCATCATGCCAAATGGCATTACAACAATCTCATAATTCCCATGACAACAAATAAAAGATGACTTCGGGATATCCTCATCTTTTACATGCATCTAATGATATCATGACCGCAATTCGATCATTGAGAACCAACATTCACCCTTCAGTTGATCAAATAAATCATCAATCCGCATAAGAGGATAGTGATTATTTATTTTCACTTTGTTTTAAGCGATGATAATCAACACACAACCACAAAATGTCATCATCCTTCTTCACGAACAAAACTGGGGAACCCACGGTGACACACTTGGATGACCAAAACTGCACTATAAAAGACCATCAAGCTGTATACATAGCTCTCATAACTCAAAAGGGTCCATCCTCTATGGATACATAGATATATGAGATTCCCCTGGTTGTAGCATGATCCCAAACTCGATCTCTTTTTGAGGGGGTAATGCGACAACCACTTTGGGAAAGACATCGGGGTACACTTCTACGACCCTAGGAAAATCCAACTACTGATCCTATGAATAACTCAAAATCATCTCATCCATCATGGATGATAAGGATGGAAAGTGCCTATGACCCATCTGAAGATCTCTCTCACCAACAGACACCACAGACACTCCATCCTCACCTATCAAAATGGCATTCTTCCTGATGAAATCAACAATATCCTACACTGAAAAAAACCAATCCATGTTGAGGTTGAAATCATATGGTTTTATTTGTAAACATTGGAAGTCTCCCCAAGTGCGTTGCTACCCCAACACTAGCTCAAAGTATCTACATACTTAAAAAAGTCGTCTCAACCTCCAACTGGTGTAGTAAATGCCAAGGGCACTGGAAGCCTCTCCACCTCAAGTCCCAATGCATGGACAAGAGTAGGTGATATGGAGGAGTGTGTCACTCTTGAATCAAATAGGGAATACAGAGAGGGATAAAACAAGCTAAGGGTACCTTGAACGGCATACGGCTCATATAGATATGGAAATGCTAGAGGATGATGCTAACCATGACCTATTCCATGGCCTCTTTGACCCTGATGATGACCCCCACCACAGCCTATATCTACTCTATGTGGATGGGGAGCATCAAGGGGATATCATCTGGTTACCCCATCTACCCTCTGTTGATATAAATATGGTGCAACCTGCTGCTATAGCATTAACTAGAGATGCCTCAACGATGGAACCTGAAGCATAACACCTGGTGCAAGATGGATACTCTGAAAGGTCAGGCACTCCCACTGCTGATGACCACAACCACCACAATAAAAACATGTTCATGATCACTTGGCATAGCCCTGAGAGTTACTTCAATGGGAGAAACGAGATATAATGGGCTGAGACCTTCCCACTGTTGAACTCTATCTATTCTGCCATGAAAACCGAGATCCCCGGACCATAGATCTACTTCGTGAAAAGTCATGATGATTCTCCTCTCATGATGAACGTGTCCGGGACAAAGTCTTCTCGACAACCTCTGCCCTAACCATCACATCATGATATGTCTTTAGCATATATGTGGTGACCTTGCACTGGATCTCGTGATGCAAAGCCTCCTCAAAATTCCTCGCCATGGCCTCTTAATCTGGCAACAGGTCAGAATCATATCGTAAAAGGTTCCTGAAATGGATTCCAAACTATCACACACTGGTTCTCCCCTATCGAAATGTAAGAAGCTCCTGGCGATTTGATTCCTTCATAGTCGAAGAAAGAAACATGACTCTAAACATCTCTCATAACTCCTCCCATGATATCACTGACTCCTCGTGATCCCTGAGGAACAAGAACCACCTCTTCTTTATTTCTATATGCAGCATCCTCACAACCATGGGCACCCAGTGCTCCTTCCGAGAACGGATCGAACTGAAGCCTATCCGGACCTCCTCCAAACTATCATTCATGACTGCATCTGAAACGGAGCCCTCATACTTCTACTGACTGTGGTGCTAAATATCTCGGATTTTATTCCTCTATGTGTCATTGTTTTCAACCTCTACCCTACAGCGATCTACTGGAATGGACCGCTGGACATTTTCCATGGAAACCTGATGCAGAAATCGACCTCGAGTCGTACCTGTAAAATAAAATTCCATTAGATCTCCTAAACGTAGAATATGGAAGACTCAATATTAATTAATTAATAGTTATCTTTCATTGAATTTAAGTTAACCTATCCCAAGGTCTACCGATTCAAACATTGCCACAAAGAGTAATTATGCATGACCCTTTCCTTGGTCTCTACCCTGCAACTAGAATCACATTGCTTAGTAGAAATGGTAAACATAAATGTCTATACATCAGATCATTGGGGGCCATAAATGCCGATTTCTCATCCAGTCTCTAGTGTTTACATCATTTTCAAATCATGAATGACACTATTTCCCTACCAACCCATGCATCCTCAGCTTTTCCTAACTCCATACTCCATCATATCCCCCAAAATCCCTTTGATACCACTCTGTCATGACCCCCTTCCCACAAAGAGTACCCCTCCTATGCCGGAAATGTGAGCAGGGAGATAATTTCCCCCATGTCCTGCCTCCAATAGGCCCCGGGTTGGCGACTTACTCCATGGATATAGAAACCCCTCCAATGGGAGTCATTACCCTCTAAGAGAACACATGCGGAAGATTGAGATAAGATAACACACACACCAAATTAAACTCATAACTGAAATATAAAATAATACCCAAGTGCACATGTGTAATGTCATTCAAAATTAATAAAACATGAAGGGGAAAACTGCATGTTCCCAAATGAAATAAAAAAACAGCAACCACAATCCCGAACAGCTCCTTCAACCCCAATCCAGTAGAAACCAACTTGATCTCCAACCTAATTCAAGTGACCACAAAAATAGTTTATATATACATAGGTTGAGTATAATAGTATACTCAGTAGGATCCTCCCTGAAGCCTCTCATGAAAAAATTATTGAAAGCATGATAAAGCACATTGAACAACAAGTGAAACTAACTCATCATCTAAATTCGTATACTAAGTTCCCAGCCTCACCATGGCAACTCTCACCAAGAAACGCATACTAGAATATATCATATAAAAAAGAATATCAAGTGTACCATTCTACTACTTCCCCACTGGTTTTCCTCTTTTCCCCAATGTCGTACGTCCTAAGCATGTATTTCCAAAAGGCATGCCCACAGACACCTGAGCAAAGTACCACAACATGTACCTCATTCAACAAACCCACAAAATCCACATAAGAAAAGTAACCAGGTAGTTTCAGAGATCCACCCCAACTTGCATAATGTGTATCATATGTCGGGTATTCTTCCTCAAGCCATTACATCCCATAAACCTAGTAAGGATCCTTAATCCATCATAACCAATACATGTTACACCTATAGTAGTCCATAGGATACTATATCCAGAATATATGTGTGTGAATATCCACAAGCCATTACAACCCTCTATATGCATATAAGGGGAAAACTAACTGATGTGCTTACCTACACAAGTAACTACCAAGTGAAGAGTGAGGGGCCCAAGGGGGTAGTCGGCCATCCATCCTCCCACTCGAAGGATGGGGAAAATACACCCCCAGGGCGCATAATCCCCAGGGTATCATTTTCTCATACTAATAAGGTGGAGTTGCATATATAAAAACAAAAATAACAGAATATACTATACCTCACATTAACACTACGAGCATCACTTAGTATTAGACTCAACTGCAGATAATGTCTCTTGGACTCTGGGCTGCTAATTCTAAGATTTGGTATCCTATAAGCACACAACCATTTAAAGAGATTTAATATATTAGTTTATTCACTTATTATCAATTTCACTATAAGATAATTAATTCATTAAACATTAATTGACCAATAACAAATCAACATTAAATTTCAATCGCATCACAACCAAAGTCCATTGTCCCTTTGAATTTACATCCTCATTATTTTGTTCCATAAAACTCCATCCCCATGAGGTATCATAATTTTTTCAACTATTCCTTATAGAATTACTTTCCCATATTCCCAGACATTCAAGATAAATAATCTATGCTACTATACACAAGGGGGATCAACAGGGTTAGTAGATGAAATACCCATCGAGTCATTGCAGCCTATAACAAGAGCATAGACCCATTATACCTTGTGAATCCAATCACGGATGGCATATGGAATACCACGAATTTCGACTCCCATTTCAGAAGAAGGGTTAGTAATACCTACTTCATTGAGTAGTAGTGAGGAGTAAAGCACATAAACAACCAATAAGAAGAAGCAAACATCCAGCAATCACATCCATCCAATTATGTCATCCTTGGTGTCCTTCCCGATACACACATGCATAAACCGAGCACCTCACCACTCTAGTAATCATCTTCTACCACAACCAAAGGTTTCCATTCTCCCACATATCACAATATCCCTCCATTTTCACATCCCAACAAATGCAGCAAGAAAAAAAAATTTAAAAATTGGGCTCTTTTCCCTTTAACAATCCAGAGGGTAAATCAGAACCCTTCCTGGAATTATCAATCAATACTTATTTTAATACATCTTGAATTAAATTATGTATTATTCATAGGCTCCAAATTTGGGAAACCAAATCAATAAGCTTTCAAAAATAATTAATCATGCTTACTGTGCCAATTTGATAACCATCAAATTTCAACAAGGAGAACCATATTCATTTACATGTCTATTTATCTTATATTCAAACAAATATCAATTAATTTTTGTTTAAATTCATTACCTATTTACATCAAGAATTACCCGCTAAACAGTGAAATCATAGATATCAAACTATCTAGCAAAACAGGAGGCAATAAAATAGGATCGATAAAAATTTATTTATCTAGTTCAAATGTTTATTATGTCAATTCCATTTTCATCCTGTGGGATAAAACATGCTAATAATATAGTTTCACATAAAATAAGAGGGAAGAAATGAATCCCCTACCTCAAACAGCTCTTGAAGTTTTTTATCCATGCAATGGTTCATGATCTTCCCCTTGAGACAACTGCATCCTCCTGAGGATGCCACGGTATGACCACACCAACTGAACCTGTAACACCCGAGGATTTTATGAGAAATATTTTTGTTTTTATAAATCATAAAAGGAATCTTTCACTTCACACAACACTATCTTGGCTTGCTTTACACGCAATCGCGACCTTCCTTGATTGCTTGCGTCGTACACAATACCGAGTTTCACTAAACAATGATATGCTATTAAAATACTAATAAAACTAGCGGTTATGAATAGTAATAACCACTTTTTTAAATTTTATAAATTTTATTATTCAAAATGGACTTCTTTTTTGGATTCAGAATATCGAATTTAGCCTAGGGTGAAATTTTGGTATTTTTCTGAAAACTTTCAAGTTTTGATGAATAGTGAAACCACTAAGTGGTAGTTAAAAAAACCGAATTTTTCACGAAACAGAATTTTACCACTTCTGTGAGAGGAATTTCAAAAATATGAGAGACATGGTTGATGTTAGTAAGTAAAATGTGGTTCAATGAGATGAAAACAGTTTTTGGTAAATAGTAACTTTTTACTTTTATTTACCACAGTTAAAAGTAAATACGGTAATTAAGGGTAAATATGATATTATTATTACCCTAACACATGTCCTAATTCTATTGGACAAGTGTAATTCGACCAAAAACAAACTTAGGAATAAAATATGACCATTTAGGCCCACATGGATTACATTAGGACATTTATTATTAATTTATTTAAAGAAGGGGTAAAATAGTTAAAATCGATGTTTAATAAGTAAATAATTTTTAATATAAGGTAATACATTAGATAAATTCGACTATAAATATGAATTAGAAAGCTAAAAAGATTTCCTACATAATCTTATTTTATTTGTAATTTTTAGAAATTAAATAATTTAATTTATTTATGACACAAAGATGATGCAGTAATTATCTTATTAATGAAATATTGACATAATTGATGTTATAAATACCAAAATAAATGTAATTTTAGACTTTTTATGAATGCCACTAATTTTATAGGTTAATATGATATGTTAGTATTGATTTAATTAACTTTGTTCGAACTAATAATGCTGTTATGAGTTTCACAAAAATCAATTACTAAATAGTGTCAAAATTGACATAAAATAGTTTTGAAAATAAATATTATATTATTAATTGTCATTTTATTCCTAAAAATATATGGTTCGTCCAAATGACTTAGATAAGTTTATATATATTAATAATAAACAAATTGGGGTTCGTTTGGCTGCTTATAGTATGTTTATAAACCTTATAGTATAAGAACACAAGAAGACACGGTAAAAGTAAAATTATTTAACTTAATGTTAAATCTAAATGATAACGCTAAAATAGGAACCTAAACATGTCTAAATTCTATTGGATGAAGGGATTTAGACCCATAACCACTTTATCCTCGAATTAAATCAATTTGGATCTATTTAAAACTGAACATGACTTTATAATAAAATAATATTTTTAGTTTTTCCAAAGAAGCCCCTCTCCTCCCTTACAAAAGGGAACCTCCTCCCCCTCTTCCTCACACCACATTGAGAATTAAATCTTGGCCAACCCCTACCACTTTCTCCTCTCCACTTCCCTAGAGACATCCTAGAGGTCCTGGTCTTCTTCAAAAACGAATTTTATTGCCCTAAAATGAGGTCTCAAAGAAGCACTTCAAAGAAGAGGTAATGTCCATTACCGATTCTATCATATTTATTTCTTCTTCCACTTATTCTTATTTAGTTGTTTCACTATGAAGTAATAACCTCAGTATCACTCATATACTGATATTTTATTATAAGTATGAAACAACCCTATTTCACCATCTATCCATCCTACAGAAAATGAAATCACCGCGCGTGCGTACGTACGGAATACCGTCTCCACGACGTGGTGTAATCTATTTTCCACCACCACATAACTTGGATGGGTATAATGGTGTAAATAATGACTATATATGATTATTGTAATGTGATACTGATTCTGAAATAGTATACATACACTCCAATACAATTCCACGTTCATAGGAATGATAACATCACTCGTGAGTACGTACGGAATACCGTCTCCACGATGTGATGTGACTCGTTCTACATGATCTTCATTGCATAATGATTATATAAATGAATTTAATGAATTAATATGATATATATTACACTAATACCATTCTGGAAGTGAGGTATCTATAACCTAAAAAGAATACTAAGAATTTATTCGACAAAACACGCATAAGAACAAAAAGTAATAAACACCCGAATATCAAGTTGTAATGAAATATTACTAATAAGAAGCTAATAATATGACCATATGTGATATCATAACAATGAGTATGATTAAGGAATAATTCAATAACATTATTTAAATCATTATACATGAGGTTCGGACACATACAAAGCATATCAGACCTAAGGTAAGGGAAATATCACAATCTCATTTTTATCCGAGATTGTTTTTACTTTGAAATTTACTGGGGTGTATTTTATCATCCACATCCAGGTTTCCTCAATATGTAATATTATTATTTCCATCCACCTAAATTTTTTTTAAATACAATTTTACCCTTCAGTGAGTTTTTATTAAATTATATGAAATGAATCTTTTTTCATTTTTCGTACGAGGTACTTTTTGACTTTTCCGAAAAAAGTACGGGAAGAATGTTTTTTAACTTATACAGCATGAATGGATTTTTAAAAAATTATTTCCAAGAAGCTTCCTTTAAAAAATTTCAAGTTTATTTTTAATCAACTACTTTTAGTTAATAATTTTATGTCATGTTAAGAAAGGAAAAGTGTTTTCGAAGTAGAGAGGATATTTTGCTTAATAATGGAGTTCAAGTGTTTTATCAAAATTATTTTCCATCTAAGATAATATAGGGTTCTGTTTCTATCCCTATTATTACATTAATTTGATTATTTTGTGATGGAATTATTTTTATGAATTCCTTTATCTTATATGAATTGTTTTATAATGTCATGATGTTTAAGAATCCCATTTTTATTACATGGGTTATGCAATGATGTATGATTTATGATTTTGTGGCACACATAATAATGGTATCATTATGAGATTGGTGGGACCTATATCTCCCTCCAATTCATTGGGTAAAGATTTTATATCTCATTAGATAGACATGGATGGAATGACAGGTTAAACCGGTTCAGTGAAACATGACTGAAATGAGGAGTGAACTCGGTTCAGAAATGGACTTTGTCCACTAAGATAGTCTTGGAAATGAGTCTTGACTAATAAGAAATGATTCTCTGTGATTATGTGTGTATTCCACAAAGTTTCATGTTTTATGTTATGATTATTGGTATTACATTTCACTATTATGATTTATCCCATGTTATGAAATTATTATTTCTTTTTCAGGTTGTGATTTCCAAAAGGTATGTTCTTTTGTATATGATGTGATTGATATTTATTTTGTTTGCCCTTACTGAGCATTTGAGCTCACCCTTTTGTATGTTTTCTTTCCCTGGGTCAGGAAGAAGGTTAGTAAGTAAGATATGTCAAAAGGGACTATAGATATGATGAAATAAATGGGAGACAGTGTAGATGCTTAATGAACCAGTTGTTTATGTTTCCCAGTTTCTAAAGACACTATACCTATACGGTCCTTTCCCAGTTTTGTTATATGTTGTAATAAGTGTGCTTCAATTCTGAAGTAATAACAATGTACGTAAAGTATGGGTCGCTACAGGTGGTATCAGAGGAAAGGTATAGTCAACCTTTGGAAACTAGGATGTGAAAGAGTTAGTAAGATCCCTAAGGATAAGTATAAGCATAGAACACAATCTTAGTGTTTTAGAAATGGCCATGAATAACCTAGGATAAGACCATAAGTGTGAAATTTTATTCTTGATTGTGTGGTTTTCCTATTATAATTAGTGTTTCTCACACTATTATTCTTGGTTTTAGTCAATGGCTGGAACCTGAAGGAACCGTGTTAATGCGAAATGCGACAGACAATGCAATGATTGTCCCCCTGAGCAACCAAACGTTATGGGAGATGGAATGCAAAATCTTGTAGCCATGATCACACAACATTCTCAAGCTATGAATCATGTAGGACTTCCAAACGAGCAAAGGAAGGAGAAACATTCTGTTGAATCCTTCATGAGGCAGCGTACACCTTCATTCAGCGGGTATACTGATCCATTAGTTGCTGAACAATGGATTAGTACTACTGAAAAGATATTTTCAGTTATTCAATGTTCTGAACATGATAAATTCATCTTATCAGTGTATCATTTGGAAGGTGATTCTGATCAATGGTGTAATCTTATCAAGAATACGAGGCAAAGAGATGAAATTGGGTCCATGGAATGGGATGAGTTCAAGAACTTATTTTTCAATAAGTACATCCCTCGTATTCTCCGAAAAAATATGTAGAAGGAGTTTCTTGAACTAATGAAAATGGATGATGATTCTATTGGTACCTCTGAAGAAATGTTTACAAGACTTTCAAGGTATGCTTTTGGTATTATTATCCAACTTGAGAGCAAGATCTATTGATTCTTTAGTGGCTTAAAACCAAGTCTTCGAAGGGAATTAGCCATAAGGGAATTCAATAGCTATGAGGAAATCGTTCGATGTGCTCTCAAAGTTGAGATGGAGATTGGAGTAACCCATCAGTCATATGGGTTTGATAAGAAGAGGAAAATGGAATTCAAAGTAAAATCTTAAGAGCACACTGAAAAGAAGATGATATTCCCCTTATGCTCAAAGTGTGAAAAGAAACATGGAGGGAGTTGTATTAAAGGGACAAGTAAATGTTTCAAATGTGGAAATGAAGGTCATAGGGCATTTGAATGCCGCAGTGATGGGAAGAAGATGTCTAATGATGCAAACAAAGGAAGGGATACACATAATGAACCTACTACACTTCAATGTTTCAAGTGCAAGGAGATGGGGAATTATGCCAATCAATGCCCAAATCCAAGGGTTGATGATGATGGCCGACGTCAACAAACTCTTAAGGCTAAAGAAAAAGGAAAGTCACATGCAATTTCTATCAGCAATGTGGAGTACGACAACGATGTGGTGAAAGGTACACTTACCATCCACTCTAAAGTAGCAAATGTTTTATTTGATTCTGAATCCACCAAATCTTTTATTTCAGAAGAATTTTCTAAGGATATCACCCTATTAACTCAACAATTAGATTTTGAGTTACATGTGACAACCCCTAATGGCACAACAGTTGCATCAAAAGTTTATAATTCTTCTCCGATCGAAGTTTGTGGGAACGTTCTTCTTGCAAATCTTGTGATCCTTCCTGCAGTGGAATTTGATGTGATTCTTGGCATGGATTGGCTTTTTTTATATAGAGCTCATATCAATTTCCAAATAAGGAAAGTCACATTTCATATTCCAGATCAATCTATGATCGTCTATCAATGCAAGGATGAACATAACCTTCCAGTGGAAATTTATTCCATCTTATGGGTCTTAATTCCACTAAATGAAGGTTATTTATCTCAAATGGTTGGTGAGAAACTCATGATTAAGAATATGCCCATTGTATGGGAGTTTGATGATGTCATTCCAGAGGAATTACCATGGCTTCCACCAAATCATGAAGTTGAGTTTTCAATAGAACTCGTACAAGGTGCTTTTCCTATTTCATAGAAACCTTATAGAATGGCCCCAATTGAGTTGCAGGAATTGAAGAAGCAACTCCAAGAGAATCTTGATAAGGGGTTCATACGCCATAGTGCGCCACTCTTGGGGAGAACCTGTTCTATTTGCTAAGAATAAAGATGGATCTATGAGACTCTGAATTGATTATCGATAACTTAACAAGATCACTATCAAGAACAAATATCCTCTCCCACACATTTATGACTTATTTGACCAACTACACGGAGCTCAATACTTTTCCAAGATTGATCTTTGTTCAGGGTATCATCAATTATGGGTCAAAAGGGAAGATATACCAAAGAGGGCTTTACGTACAAGGTATGGACACTATGAATTTATAGTGATGCCATTTTTTCTTACTAATTCCCCTACTATCTTCATGGATCTGATTAATAGAGTCTTTAGAGAGTATCTTGATCAGTTTATTGTAGTCTTTATAGACGATATTCTTTTCTATTCAAAGAGCAAGGAAGAACATGAAGATCACTTGAGAATTATATTGAAGACCCTGAGAAAGGATAAGCATTATGCCAAATTTACCAAGTGTGAATTTTGGCGTCAAAAAGCTTCATTTTTGGGTCACATAATATCAAAAGAGGGGATATCTATGGATCCAGCAAAAACAGAGGTTATCGAATGATGGTCGAGACCAACAACAGTAACTGAGATCCGAAGTTTTCTTAGTTTGGATGGATATTATCGACGTTTTGTGAAAGATTTTTCATGATTATCTAATCCACTCACCATGTTGACTTGGAAAGGATTTAAGTTTGTTTGGACGGAGGAATGGGAAGAGAATTTCAAGGCTTTGAAAATAAGGTTATCTAGTGAACATGTGCTCACACTGCCTTGTAGTGGAGAGAGGTTTGTGATCTACAATGATGCATCCAAGAAGGGATTGGGGTGTGTTCTTATGAAAAATGATATGGTGATAGCTTATACCTCACGACAGTTGAAAATCCATGAGAAAAATTACCCAACTCATGATTTGGAGTTAGCATTAAAGATTTGGAGGAATTATCTTTATGGAGAAAGGTGTAACATTTATACTGATCATAAAAGTTTAAATTATATTTTCACACAAAAGGAGCTGAATATGTTCCAAAGAAGATGGTTGGAGCTGATTATGGATTACGACTGCGCAATCCATTACCACCCTGGGAAAGCAAACAAGGTGGCAGATGCATTAAGTTGACAATACCATGCCAGTTTATCCATGGTGAGGATCACAAAAGATCTAATATTTATGGATTTACAAAGGATGGATCTTGGAATTATAATGAAAGGGGAAAATATTATCTTTATCAAATGAATGTTCAACCATCTATATATTTGTAGATTAAAGAGGCACATAAAGAAGATGTCGAGTTACAAAAGAAGGTGATAAATGTTCATGAATTCAACCTTGATTGTGATGGGATAATAATGTTCAGGAATCGGGTTTGTGTTCCTCCCATCCCCGAATTAAAGAAGGAGCTGCTGGATGAGGCTCATAGTTCTTCATTCTCCATTAATCCTGGAAGCATGATGATATATAGGGACCTGAAAGAGTACTTCTGGTGGGATGGCATGGAAAGAGATGTTGCTGAATATGTCTCTCGATGCTTGGTTTGTTAGCAAGTTAAAGCTGAGAGACAGAAGTATAAGGGGATGTTACAACCATTACCCATACCCGAATGGAAATAGGAAAACATCACTATGGACTTTTTCACCGGACATCCTAAAACATCCAAAGGCAATAATGCTATTTGGGTCATAGTTGATCGTCTTACAAAGTCTGCACACTTCATCGCTATTAGAGAGGATTTCTCTCTGGATCCGATTTCCAGGATATATGTGAAGGAAGTGGTAATATTGCATGGATTACTACTTTCTATTATACCTGATCGGGATTCGAGGTTTACCTGAAAGTTCTGGAAAAGTCTTTAGCATACTCTGGATACAGAGTTGAATTTCAGCACTGCTTATCATCCTCATTCAGACGGTCAGTCTGAGAGGACGATTCAAACTCTAGAAGATATGTTGAGAGCTTGCTCTATGAATTTCAAAGGTGGTTGGGATCAACACCTAACTTTGGTGGAAGTTTCTTATAATAATAGCTTTCACTCCAGTATTCAGATGGCTCCTTATGAAACTATCTATGGAAAGAAATGCAGGACTCCAACTTGATGGGATGAAGTTGGGGAAAGAAAGCTATTAGGACCTGATCTTGTTGATAGATGGAAGAAAAGGTCAGATATATTCGACAACACATAAGAACAGCTCAGAGTCGACAGAAAAGTTATGCCAACAACCGAAGAAAAGACCTAGAGTTTGAAGTGGGTGATAAAGTGTTCTTACGAATATCTCCCTGGAAGAGGGTCATGAGATTTGGAAAGAAGGGGATGTTGAGCCCTAGATAAATCAGTCCTTTCGAAATACAGGATCGTGTTGGGAAGGTAGCTTAACGATTGGAGCTTCCACCGAATCTCTCTCAAGTTCAAGATGTGTTCCATGTATCTGTCCTGAGAAAGTACATACCTGATCTTTCACATGTACTCAGCTCAGAAGTTGTACCGCTGGAGCAAGATCTTTCTTATGAAGAACAGCTGATAGAGATTCTGGATCATAGCGAAAAAGTCCTATGAAACAAGACCACTCGATTGGTGAAAGTTTTATGGAAGAACCACCAATTAGAAGAAGTTACATGGGAGATTGATGATATGACGAGGGAGAGGTATCCTCATTTGTTTGTTACAAAGTGACAAATTCCGAGGGAAAAATTCATTTTAAGGGGGGTAGAATGTAACACCCGAGACTTTTGTGAGAAATATTTTTGTTTTTATAAATCATAAAAGGAATCTTTAACTACACACAACACTAGCTTGTTTTGCTTTACATGTAATCACGAACTTCCTTGATAGCTTGCGTCATACGCAAAACCGACTTTCACTTAACAATGATATGCTATTAAAATATTATTAAAACTACCCGTTATGAATAGTAATAACCACTTTTTGAAATTTTATAAATTTTATTTTTCAAAATGGACTTCATTTTTGGATTCAGAATATCGAAATTAGCCTAGGGTGAAATTTTGGTATTTTTCTGAAAACTTTAAATTTTTGATGAATAGTGAAACCACTAAGTGGTAGTTAAAAAAACTGAATTTTTCATAAAACTTAATTTTACCGCTTCTGTGTGTGGAATTTCAAAAATCTGAGAGACACAGTTGATGATAGTAAGTAAAATGTGGTTCGATGAGATGAAAATAATTTTTGGTGAATAGTAACTTTTTACTTTTATTTGACGCGATTAAAAGTAAATAGTGTAATTAAGGGTAAAAATGATATTATTATTACCCTATCACATTTCCTAATTCTATTGGATAAGTGTAATTCGTTCAAAAACAAACTTAGGAATAAAATATGACCATTTATGCCCACTTGGATTAGATTAGGACATTTATTATTAATTTATTTAAATAAGGGTTAAAATAGTTAAAATTAAAGTTTAAGAAGTAAATAATTTTTAATATAAGGTCATACATAAGATAAATTCGACTATAAATATTCATTATAGATCTAAAAATATTTCCTACATAATGTTATTTTATTTGTAATTTTTAGACTTTAAATAATTTAATTTATATATGACAAAAAGATGATGCAGTAATTATCTTATTAATGAAATATTGACATAATTGATGTTATAAATACCAAAATAAATGTAATTTGAGGCTTTTTATGAATTCCACTAATTTTATAGGTTACTTTGACATGTTTTTATTGAGTTAATTAAATTTATTCGAACTAATCATTCTGTTATGATTTTCACAAAAATCAATTACTAAATAGTGTCAAAATTGACATAAAATAGTTTTTAAAACAAATATTGTATTATTAATTGTTATTTTATTCCTAAAAATCTAAGGTTCGGCCAAATGACTTAGATAAAGATATATATATTAATACTAAACAAATTGGGGTTCTTTTGGATGCTTATACTAAGTTTATTAACCTTATAGTATAAGAACACAAGAAGACACAGTAAAAGTAAAATTATTTAACTTAATGATAAATCTAAATGATAAGGTTAAAATAGGAACTTAAACTTGTCTAATTTATACTGGATTAGATTATTTCGACCCATACCCACCTTATCTTCTAAATAAATCAATTTCGAGCTATTAAAATAGATCATGACTTTATAATAAAATAATATTTTTAGTTTTTCCAAAGGGGCCCCTCTCCTCCATTATAAAAGGGCACCTCCTCCCCCTCTTCCTCACACCACATTGAGACTTCATGCTTGGCCAAACCCTGCCACATTCTCCTCTCCACTTCCCTAGAGACATTCTAGAGGTCCTGGTCTTCTTCAAAGACCAATTTTAGTGCCCTAAAAGGAGGTCTCAAAGAAGCACTTCAAAGAAAAGATAATGTCTGTTACCGATTCTTTCATCTTTATTTATTCTTCCACTTCTTCTTCTATAGTTGTTTCATTATGAATTAATAACATAAGTATCACTTATATACTGATATTTTATTATATGTATGAAACAACCCTATTTCAGCATGTATCCATCGTACAGAAAATGAAATCACCGTGTGTGCGTACGTACGAAATACCGTCTCCACACCGTGGTGTAAACTATTTTCCACCACCACCTTACATGGATGGGTATAATGGTGTAAATAATTACTATATATGATTATTGTAAATTGATATTGATTCTTAAATCGTATAAATACACTCCAATACAATTCCACGATCATAGGAACGATATCATCACTCGTCCGTACGTACGGAATACCGTCTCCACGATGTGATGCGACTCGTTCTACATGATCTTCATTGCAGAATGATTATATAAATTAATTGAATGAATTGAATGAATTAATATTATATATATTACACTAATACCATCCTGGAAATGAGGTATCTATTACCTTAAAAGAAGAATAAGAATTTATTCGACAAAACACGCATAAGAACAAAAAGTAATAATCACCCGAATAACAAGTTGTAATGAAATATTACTAATAAGAAGCTAATAATATGACCATATGTGATATGATAACAATGAGTATGATTAACGAATAAGTCAATAACATTATTTAAATCATTATACAGGAGGTTCGGAAACCTACAAAGCATATTAGACCTAAGGTATAGGAAATATCACAATCTCATTTTTATCCGAGATTGTTTATACTTTGAAATTTACTGGGGTGTATTTTAACATCCACATCCATGTTTCCTCAAATTGTAATATTATTTCCAGCCACCTACAATTTTTTTTTAAAAATACAATTTTACCCTTCGGTGAGTTTTTAGTAAATGATATGAAAGGAATCTTTTGTAGTTTTTCATACGAGGTACTTTTTGACTTTTCCGAAAAAAGTACGAGAAAATGTTTTTTTACATATACGACATGAATGGATTTTTAAAACATTATTTAAAAGAAGAGTCATTTACAAATTTTCAAGTTTATTTTTAATCAACTTCTTTTAGTTTAGAATTGTATGACATGTTAACAAAGGAAAAGTGTTTTTGATGTAGAAAGGATATTTTCCTCAAGAATGGAGTTCAAGTGTTTTATCAAAATTATTTTACATCTAAGATAATATAGGGTTATTTTTCTATCCCTATTATTACATTGATTTGATAATGTTGTGATGGAATTATTTTTATGAATTCCTTTATCTTATATGAATTGTTTGATGATGTCATGTTGTTTAAGAATCCCATTTTTATTACATGGGTTATGCAATGATGTATGATTTATGATTTTGTGGCACACATAAGAATGGTATCATTATGAGATGGGTGGGACCTATATCTCCCTCCAATTCATTGGGTAAAGATTTTATATCTCATGAGATAGACATGGCAAGAACGGTAGGTTAAATAGGTTCAGAGAAATAGCACTGAAACGAGGAGTGAACTCGGTTCAGAAATGGACTTTGTCCACTAAGATAGTCTTAGAAATGAGTCTTGACTAATAAAAAATTATTCTCTATGATTATGTGTGTATTCCACAAAGTTTCATGTTTTATGTTATGATTATTGGGATTACATTTCACTACTATGATTTATCTCATGTTATGAAATTATGATTTGTTTTACAGGTTAATATTTCCAAAAGTTATGTTCTGATGTATATAATGTGATTGATATTTCTTTTGTTTACCCTTACTGAGCATTTGAGCTCACCCTTTTGTATGGTTTCTTTCCCCAACATAGGAAGAAGGTAATTAAGTAAGATATGCCAAAAGGGACTATAGATATGATGAAATAAACAAGAGACAATGTAGACACTTTATGAACCAGTTGTTTATGTTTCCCAGTTTCTAAAGACACTATACCTATACGGTCCTTTCCTTGTTCTGTTATATGTCGTAATAAGTGTGGTTCAATTCTGAAGTAAAAACAATGTATGTAAAGTATGGGTCGCTACAAAACAACACAAAAACTCCATTAGAATCATGGAGATTACATGATATAAAATGTAAAGGAGAAATATGAGATGAAAAACCCCAAAATAACAATGATAAAACATACCTTATATGGAAGATTGATCGATACTTCTTGGTTGCAAAGAAACAAGGGGTGCACTTTCTGTATGACATATGTCAAGGAAAACATTAAATGGGGAAAATATTCATCTCACGATTCCTATGGGAAGTATGTAAAGGTTCTAGCATCTCACACTAGATAACACGGTGGAAAAATTCAAGAGGAAGATAACTCATCCCTTTAGAAGTTTTAATAGAGTGGCAGTTTAAGATACACATAATTTCCCATTAAAAGAGGATCTCATTAAACAACACGGTTTGACCATGTAATAACATCCCGAGCCTTAGAAATAATTAATATATCATTTATGGCCATTTAATCGGCTTTATAGTCCTTTAACTGAGGATTTATATGCTTTTTACATTAATAGAAAATGCTAAAGGGGCGAAACTGTAGGAAGCCGAAAACACTGTTCATGAACTCAATATTTGGGAAAGAAAAAACACTATTCATGAGCCTCACCATTAGAACCTCACCGATAAAACATTGTTCATGAGTATTACCATTAGAACATTGTTCATGATCCTCACCGTTAGAACCTTCCCGATAGAACAGTGTTCATGAACCTCATCGATAGAACAATGTTCTGAAACCTCACCGATAGAACACTGTTCTTGAACCTCACCTTTAGAACCTCACAGATATAACCCTGTACACCTACCATTCTAAAAATACTATTCACATGCCTCAAAATTTTGAAAATGAATTATAGGTTACCATTAGAGGTTACTGATAGAACTGTTCACTGATGTAACTATTCATAGAATTGAAATTTGGCCCAGGAAAGAGAGGTTACCATTATAGGTTACAAATATAAATGTTCAATGATGGAATTGTTCATAGAATTGAAAATTTGGAAAAGGAAAGAGAGGTAACCATTAGAGGTTGCTGATAGAATTGTTCACTGATATAACTGTTCATAGAACATTAAATTTGGAAAAGGAAAGAGAGGTTACTGATAGAGGTCACCAATAGAACTGTTAACTAATGGATCTGTTCATAGAATTGGAAATTTTGAAAATGAAAGAGAGGTTACCATTAGACCTTGCTATTAGCACTGTTTACAACTGTCTACAGTTGGAACTATTCATTGAGGGTCACTGATACTACTATTCACATAAAGTAAAATTGGAAAAGAGTTGGGGATGAGTCACATTGACATTCCGGAACACATCAAACACCACATTTTCACAAAGGAACGTTCCAGAGAGGTCAAAGACATTAAAATAATCTTTTTAAACAGTGTAAATTATTATTTTTAATATCCTTGAAGTTTGTAATGGAAAACAGTGGTCCTCTATGAACTTAGTGAATCGACACCCCATAGATGATGTTATAATTTAAAAAAATTGTATAAGAGAAGAGATTTTAGGATGAATATTTAGTTAAAATAATATAATTCATGAATATTATTTATAATGGAGTTTTCATATAAATTCTTATAGATTATTTTTATGGAGGATAAGAAAGGAATAGAAAATAAAAAGAAAGAAGGATGATTTTACCTCATGAATATAATCTCCATGAGAACCTCCTAAAGGCAAATCAAATTGGTGTTTTTTTGATACAAAAAAATAATTGGACGTTGTAATGAATCTTGGGATTGTAATTAGTCATCATTTTTCCATGATACAGGGAAAAAATGGTGTGAGGAGAATGTGGGTTTATGGGTTGTATTTGTATGTGGAAAAGAGGGCTATTTTTGTTAATTTATTCAATTGTTTATCATTTAGGATCTTGAATATCAATTGTGTTGTCTCTTGTGACTAAATATAGTAAAAATTACATGTGATTTATATCTAATGGGTTCTTACCTATTCCATGCACTATCCATGACTCAAAAAATCATGTATCTTCCGTAAAAGTGTTAAATATAATAAATTATTTGTCGTTCACTACTCACTAAAAATTTAATATATTTTAGAAAAATTAAAAAAACCTCCTTATAATTGTTTAATGTGTATATTTAGGAAAATTAATCCATTATTTGAAAATATTTTATAAAATCTGATATATTAATTGTTTAATTAAAATTTTCATTTAGTCATAAAATATTTATTTTAATATTATAATCTTTTTAATGAAACTATGATAATTTAATTAAGCTCTCATATAATTTTTTTGAATTGATAAGAAAAAAAAATTTATGAATATATTATAGGTTTTTTTTATTTTAAATCATTACATGATTTGTAAAATTAAAAATAAAAATGTTCATCTTACAAAAATACTGATACATAATTTAACATTTTTCAAATACTTATTTACGTTCCAAATGATATAAATTTTTCATATTTTATTGAAAACAATTCACAAGTATTATTTACACATTCATATGGGAGGTTACCATTCTATTGGTCAGATTACTATTTGTATTGTTAATTAAACTATTTAGATAGTTATATTCCTATTTTATAGGTATATGATCCTTGATTTCGTTGAATATATCTTATATCATTCATAATTTATATGAATAATGGTTTTACAAGGAAATATACGTGATTTTTTTTACAATGCATAACATAATTATAAAAGTGGTAATTTCATTTATTGAATTCATGGTCATTACATTCTTAAGCCCTTATGGAATTCCACCCCTAACATTTCAGCATATACTGTATGTTGAAAACATACATGGGTACTTCTCCCTCGTTGTTTTCTCTAGTTACCATGTGTCCCCTTCATTTTTATGAATCATCTACAACACCATGATAAGATTAAGTTTCTTTTTTTTATGGAATTATAACTACGGTTAAATATCTTCATGGGTAAATCTTTATACAAAAGTTAATTCTCTCTTTATACCACATCCAAATTCAGTACATTAGAGGGGTATGTATAAAAATCATCACAACAGATACATGGTACTCGTCATGAAATTGAGCCATTTTTATGGATTTTTTAGTCAATAAGCCACTACTCATATGTGATTAAGGGTCTCAAAGGGGACATTGTACCTTGGGAAATCTTCCATTTCATTTCTAACCACATGACTCTCAAACATGAGGATATTCAAAAGAAAACATTTTCCCTAACATCTAACTCCAAATCCCTTCAACTGTTGTCAACAAATAACATTTTTTAAATCCGAGTATCATTGAATTTTAATTATCAAGCATTAACCTTCTCTATTATCTCAAACACAACATCAAATCCCATTAACATTCATCCATCAATTTCTTCACCAGAGTTTACAGTTTTAAATAGATTCCCATATAGAGCTTCATATGGTACCATATGAATACTCAAGAAGAAACTATTTTGGTATTATAACTCTACCATTTGAATGTGTTTATCCAATCCACCATTTAATTTCATTCAGAAGGATCAATACATTTCCTTGATGGTTAGAATATTCTATTTAGACTGACCATTAGTTTGGAGTTGATAGTCCCTGATAAATGTTGATTCATTACACAAATAATTTTTATTTATTCTACTAAATTTAGATGTTTACCTTTGATCCCAAATTATTAGGATCGAATTTGGTACCCCAAGACACCAATCCAAATAATTCATATATAAAAAATATTTTATCTATGTGATAAGTCTTCAAAAAATATGAATGAAGTGGGCATTCATGATTATTTGATCCACCACATCAATTATCACATAATGTTTTATTGGATGTTTTTAGGAGACCTATGAGAACCCTCATTGTGACAATATCCCATTTCTGTGTTGGAAGAGGAAATGGTTGCAACATCCATGTGGACTTCTGTCACTCTTCCTTACCTAGATAAAATACTAAACACCTTGAGATATAATCATCCATGTACCATTTCAAATTTTCCCACCAAAATTCTTCCATATGACTACGATACGTCATTTTACTTCTATGATGGATATAAAAATATGATCAATGTGCCTTATATAGTACCTCTGATATCTCATGTGACGATTGCATTGAAATCCTACCTCAAAATTGAATGACACCATCATCATTAATGTGGATGTCAAAATACTTCTCGTTCATTACTTATTTTACAATCTTTTGTAGATCCATATTATCCCATTATGTCCCCTTCACAATATATTTGACAGATGGTTAGGAAAGCATTTGGGTATAGTAGGATGTGTTTCTTACTTTTATTATTTACTAATTCTTACTTTTCATTTCCATGTATATAGGGTTTTTCTCAATGCACGTCATTATAAGACTAGTATATTCTTTTAATTTATGTGCATTCACAGTCTTGATTTCCTTCCCAATATGATAGTGAATAGTGATATCATAGACCATTGTTTTTTAACCATACCCTTTGACTCATATTGATATCATTTTGAGTGAATATATTAATTATATTCTTGTGATCATTATATATATCACACTTCTCTTAGTAAATGTTGTGAAACCCAATTTCAATTGAAAATATCACCATTGCTACCTCGAATTATGCATCAGGAAGTTATTCTCAAGGATCTTCAAATTCTATGATGTGTAGGATATCACATTATCATTATTCAAGAGTTAAAAACACAATACATTTTGGAAGCATTATGGTATTTAATAAATCCTTCCCCACATGATGGTTGTGTGAGGAAATTAACAGCGATTATCCACTTATTAATATTCCAAATGATTTCCTCAAATTCATAGTTCGATGAAAAAAAACCAATTTCCATCATAGAATTGTTCTTTAGTTACACAGTCAAGATAAATTTATCACTCATCATTTGAAGTGCCCATATATTACATGAAATATATGGATCTCAATTACATATTTAGTATTGGGCCACTCCAAAATAGCATATCTTTTAGAAGTGTCCATATATATCCCATTCCATGTGATATCATGCCACAATAATGAAAATTCACCTATCCATAACACATATTTTTTTTACATTGCTTATACATTCTCTCTTAAAAACATAATGATCATAGTCCTCACATCCCAAAGTTGTTCTTCCTTTATAATGGATTATATTAAAATGTCGTCAATAAAGGAAATTTATTTGATGTTATATATAATAAAATCTATTCATTAAATTTTAAATTTTTTTGGGGTAATAGTGAGTACCAAGGGAATAACTATGAACATGTTGTGTATATAAAAGTTTCCAAATTATGTCTTGGTATTATATTCATTCTTCAACATTAATTATTGATATCACTACCGAAGGTCCTCCTTTATGAAATACATGTCTCCATGTAGCAGATCGAATATGTCATCTTACCATGGAAAATGACACTATTTATTTATCAAATATCTATTATCTCTTTATAATCAACGTAGAGGAACATAGATCTCTCAAATTTCTTAACGATTTAGATTGGATCACTACACGGTGAAGCACTAGGGCATATGAAACACTTTTCTAGATTATATTGTAACTTGTTCTTAAGTTCTTCCCACTCAATGGTCAACATTATATATATATATATATATTAATATATAAAGAGAACCAATAATAAGATCAATTGAGAATTCAACCTCCCAGTATGGAGGATATCCAACCAATTAATTAGAGAACAAATTATTATAGTCCCTCATAATATGAATATATTTGATCATGATTTTCTCCATTTTCTTAATCATTTATTCTATATTTCAATTCTCATAATGAAATAATATAATCAATTGAGAGGACAACATTAAATGAGATTAATACACCTCATTATAGTTTTATTTAATTGGATTATGCCTCAAGATGTGAATATTGATCTCTCTTTCTCATCAATTGTTGTTTGATTTGTATAAAGACAACCAATCCATGCCCAATATAGCATCAAACTCCCAAAAAAAATAATAAAATTATTTTTTTGGAGGATTATTGAAAAAACTTGAATTGGGGAGGATTAATATACATTAGATTTATTAATTTACACATTTTATGTTATCATATATAACGCATCCATCATATTTTGAGATCATTTTTCAATAGTTATACAAAACATGAAAGATATGAATCAATGTGTAGAAAGTAAATCAAATATTATGTTCCTTATTATTGAATGAATAACTATTGTAACTATAAACACATCGTTTTTTTGATCCACCTCAATAATTGTAATATAATATTCCCTTCATGTTGTATTAGGGGTTTTGTTGATTTAAACAAACAATCCATGGAGTAGGGAATTGACTCAAATATTTTCCATGATCAATTGTACGGAAACACTATAATTGAATCTTTTTATTGGTGTGATCCATAATTTCCTTTTCTATATTAGTAGGATTATTAAAATACATTCAAAATATTTATCATGATTAACCTCTCATCCTCATTTGATGCATCTCTAGGAAACTTTAGGAAGTTTCTAATAAGCTTCATCACACAATTTTGACATATGGGATGATGGGTTTTCTTTGCATCATGGTATTTATCTTTTCATCCTACAATATTATTCTCCATTCCACAATTTTATATCTTGTACCATGAGAACACTAAAGCCTATAATCTCTCTTACTTCATTAAGGTATTCAAAAAAAATCTCATCAAAGCTATAAATGACTCAAAATAGAAACTATTCTCATAGAAATGAACTAATTCAATTAATGAAAAGATATTCCATAGTTTTATTGTGGATGAAAATAGAATAGGAATGACGTGAATGCCTTGTAATGTTTTTATTATATGTCAATATATACATGACTTATTATTCTTCTGTCTAAGGATCTTCATTTTCATCTTATTCTAATGTGTTTTGGTAAAATATTTGTTGAACAATATTTTCATGAATACTTCCCCTTACATGTATTCAAATTTTTATATAGACCTTATGTTCATGATCAGTTCAAACCATTTATTATCTTCCTTATCATATTGATAGACTAAAAGTACAATATTTTCTTATTATGATCAGTGGATGATAGAAAATATATTATCTATATATTTAATCCATTGTCATGTGATAAGTGGATAAAATGAGACAATAAATATATGAGGCCATTGTTGTATAAAATATTAAAATTTATATTAATCATTATTAGGAGAAGGAGGGTGATCCAATAGATTAAGGTTCTTATTCATTAATTGATCTTGTTGAGGATGTACTTTCATAATGTTTTGCCCTCTTATTTCCATCAGATTTGGGATTTCATTACAAAAATCATCACATTTCTAGTCACATTTATTATTTATATGAGTTCTCCTACATGAAACCATTAACATTCAATAATTCAAAATTAAATTGTTGTGGTCTTTAATTCTTTGTTAATAAATATAATAAATGGTCACATTTAACATAGAATGATAAACATGTACATTAAATGTATATCCTATTTTTTATTTCCCTATGTTTCCAACTTGGATATCAATGGTGATAAAATTGCCCCTGGGGATCATAAACATGATTTTTATTCCTAATATAAAAAAACAATAGAGTATCATATGATTCCAATCATCAAAACCTTATCTTATTACACACATTATTACATTATTTATTTAATAATGAACCATAAAATATAGTCAACGGGTCATTAATTCTAATGTATTTTGAATATTAGGTACATTAAAATAAAAAATTGAACTATAATAGAACATCATTATATTAATCTTCAATAATTACATCATAGATTCATTTTTTCTTCGATATATAAATATGATAACCTATAGGTTAAATTAGTAGGGACGAGTTAAAGGGTATACTAAAAAAATAATCCTAAAAAAAGTATACAATAGGATTTATAAAAAAATTGATGACATAAAAATTACTGAAGATGAATAAAAATATGGTGGCATAACACATCAAACATCGGTTCTTATAATCATTGGAACAATGGAATGTGGAATAAACATAAAACATGACATAAAAAGTATTCATGGATAGCATCCTAGACTATATCATATGGTGGACAAGATCCCATAATGGAATTAGGTTTACTCCCTTTCAAAAAACGACATATTAGGAGACTAAACCATACCCAATTAATTTATGTACTATCTTGGAACACCCCTCATGACATTTTCATGCATATTTCATCCCCATGATGAATTAAACATAAAGAATAAACACATCAGATGACCAAGGAAATAAATGGGAATTGTAATCATGTCATTAGTATTAACAAATAGGCATATCATAAGGTTTAAATGAAAAATATATTTAAATAAAAAATTAATATATATAATGTAAAATAAAAATATATCATGATAAATAAAGTACAATTGAACAGAAAAAATATAAGAAGAGTGTTTAGTAAACATAAAAAATTTGACATTTTTGGGCAGTTTAATAGAAAAAATTATTGACACATAAAGGGTAAAATGAATAATTGTTTGAATAAAAATTGTAATGATATAGTGTATTTATTCATGATGAAATTATTAAATTTCTTAAAAAAATTGTGGCTTAAAAATTACCATGCAGTGTTCATGAAAATTGATAATTTATTAGGATATATCCTTTAATCTGGCCTACATTTTATGAGGAATAAAAAAACCGAACCTTAAAAAACACATATTTCCCCATAAAATATAGAATAATTGATCTGAGTATATATGTTTTTAAAATAAACATATGATTTATTAAGAGTAAATATTTATAATTAATAATTAAATTTGGGTAAAGAGATAGACTATGTAGCCCAATGGACAAAATGGTGGTTTATAAAGAATCATTGGCTTTATCTCAGAGAGTGGTTTTCACTTGAACATAATTTCATGAATAATAAAATTAAGTATATTAATTATTTTATTATGATCCCATTCATAATATGCATGATTTAATAAATTTTTTAATGTTCATTTACTTCTATTTTTATGATTTATAGATTTTAATTTGGTCATTTTATGGGAATATGTTTCATAGTTTCCCGGTTGGTTCCTTTGAATATAATAATGGAAGTACATTTCTAAATTGAATAATTCTATAAAAGTGAAATTATATTGTATTAATTTTACTAATACAAATAAAATTTCACTATATAAAATTTTAATTTTTTTTAAACTTTTGAAGATTCATTTGGTAAAAAATTAATTAAAACCGATTAGTTTATTTTGGTGTTTTATTCCACCAACACATTCTAGAATAATTTAATTTATTATTATATTTATATATAGGATCCAGAAAATTAAATATGTTTTAATAGACATATTATAATCTTTATTAATAAAAAAAATGGTTTTATTATTATAATTGAAAATTAAAATTAAAAACAACAACTCGTCTTCCATTTTAGAGTTGAATCATCATCCTGGAGATGTTGTTTTTGTTTTTAGAAAAATAGTAGATGGTAGTTGATTGGATAATGGATATTTCATTATAATAAATAAAATTTATTATATTTACAACACTATAAATATCATTTCACATTAGATAGGGGAGGTGATGGGATGATAATAAATTATAAGAAAATAAATTGTAAATAATGTGGATTTTTTCTCTAGAATATTGTCTCCTTTATAACCTCTTTAATATAGTTGAAATGGCCTTATAGTGAGACCATAAATAATAGGAAATGGGTATTTGGTATGGGAAATGAATAGGTAGATTACTATGATGTTCAAGGTATTGGATGTTTTGATAAGAAGATGTGGAGAGGGGTGGAATTTATCGTTAAATTAGAGTGGTGTTTGCTATTATTTTATTCATATATTTATTATTATTCCTCAAGACTATAAATAGTTTTAATTCATGAGAATATATAATATGACGAGGGAATGTATATTTTTTCTGAAGGATTATTTCTGCACCCATACATTATCAATTACTAAAAAATTTATATATTTGGAACAAAAAGATAAATATTGTAAATTACTATATTTCAATATTCACAAAAAATTCAACTACTTTAGAAAAATAATAAAAAATAAACCTAATAATTTTAAGACAATTTGTTTTCAAAAATGGACTTCCTTTTATCAATTTTTTTATATAAGAATTTTTTTTTCTAATTAAATTTCATAGTTTTTAAAAAAACATAGATTTTAATATTATAGCAGATTTTATGACACATTTTAATATTAATTAAGGACTCAAAAAATTATCATTAAACTATAAGTAAATTATTTATTAATTTATTTATCATTTTTTTGAAAATAAATTTTCTATTAAATCATTATATTAATTTTAAATTTATATATAGTCATTTATATTTAAAAAACTACAAAAAAATTATTTTTTATTTTAGAAAAAATTATTTATCTATTCCATTTTATAAACATATCAAAATTTCTATTATAAGATTTCTAAATTTATCTTATAAGGTCATATTAATGGTTTAAAATAAAATGTCCCAATTACTTTTCCTAATGGTTATATTATTATTCCAAAGGTACGGTATCTATTCCAACAGTTTGGGTACCATAATTTTTATGAAAACCAGTTAATTTTTTCTCGATATATGATAATATTGATTTTAATAATATACTTATTTTATGTATATCTTTTATACAAAATACCACACTTATAAGAATTTAAATTTCATTGGTAAAATTTTGGTTCATAAAAATCTGCACAAAACATAATAATATGTAACAGTTGATATCCCCTCAAGAGATGCATAAAATTATGAAAATATCTAGAAGATTACAAGAAATTATAATGATTCATCCTCAACCAATGTTTGATTCATAGAAAATACACAATAATGAAACATTGAATAAACATTAAGAACATGAATGGAACTTCATCTTAACCATTAAAATACTCTCAAATGAAACTGCTATTTAAATCATTGAGGACTTTATATTAA
Source organism: Viscum album (assembly GCA_963277665.1). Lineage (NCBI taxonomy): Eukaryota > Viridiplantae > Streptophyta > Magnoliopsida > Santalales > Viscaceae > Viscum > Viscum album. The sequence goes on along the minus strand of OY728152.1, from coordinate 1,245,167,313 downwards.
CCCCTATATATATGAAAATTTATTGAATAAACTATCCTATTAGTATTTTATAGAAATATAAACATAATTCAAATAATATTTCCATTATCAATGAATATATTAACTATTTATTTATTTTAATTATTACAGTAAAATTATTGAAACATTATCCAATAGTATAAAATTTAATAACACTATACAGCATTGAAATAAATCATATTTATCACCCTAAGATCCAATTCAAAAGTGGTTTAAAATATATATATATATATATATATATTAATATCCTTTGAGTGTTGATTTTTTAATTGGAAATTCACCATTCATAAAATAATCAATTCTTATGTAATCGATATTAGTCATGAATTTTGATTATATCTTATAAGAAATTTATATGTAATATATATTTTTAATATGTATTGTTTTAATATTATAAATATCATATACATAATCTCATACAAATGGATATAAAATTTCCAAATATCTATATATAATATTTTTATTAAATATGAAATGTTTTCCACTCCCTGAATCTGACAAATAGAATATTTTTCTTCATATTTATGGTTTTCTCAGTTGGAACAATATAATACATATGATATTTTATAACATTGAAATTTGATACACATAACTGTAAGATATTTACCTTATGATATTTTTTTAACATGATTGAATAATTATATTATCACTAGAGGGTTGATCTACTAAATATTTATTTCCCTTACACCATGAAATACCTCACAAATATGAATATGTGATTTGATATGGAGGAACCAAAAAAATATATACACATAAATAATAAACATTATTTTATATTAAATTTTTTATAATTATAAAAGTGGGGTTTTATATTTTAAAAAATTTCAAATATAACATATTAAGGCCACAGATGAAATTTATCTTCTCACACATTTGTTACAGTATTTCATTCGTTAATTTTATACATCCCACTCATATGGAATATATGGTTTTTAAATATTAAAAATATATATTAATTTTTTCATACATGGCTAATTATTCAAATATAAAAGACAAAAAAATCCCCAAAAACATCCTAAACAAATTGATTTTAGTTTTAATTGATATTGAATCCCTATAGAACCACAACAGCTACTATGAATTACTATTTAGAAAACCACATGACTTCCCACATAACAAGACATAATTTTCTCACAATTCAGATTATATCAATACCACTAGACATCTCTAGTATATATATTAATCTCATATCCAATCTAAATATATAATTTTTCACACACACAATATGTAAAATGGGCAATTATGAAATATTATCTGAGTAACAATGGAACCTCAAGCACCTACAATTTCATAAAAATATCTCTAAATGTAGTTATATTTCATAATTTATTTTTTAATCATACCCATATTTAATGTAATTATTATAATTTTTAATGATTGTAACAAACCCCATAATATCATGAAGTCTTATGAAAATTCCTTATTTACCATCATGATAATTATTATATTTAATATCATATGTTCTATTATCTAGTAGATTAAAATCATCACCATGAAGTTATTCAAAAATCAATTCCTTCGGAGTGTATAATTTAATGACCTAGAAATTCCATATATCGTTTATAATTATATTTAATTCTTACAGGACTGTGAAATCTGACAGCACGAGATTCAGAGGCCCATATTGGCCAGTATGATCTATCAAAAAAGTTAAATGTTTTAAATAGCGCGGGTGAGTGGTTTTCCAAAAAAAGTTGAATAACTCTTAAATGGATTATAGGATCTAAAATCTGAGGGAACCATTGAATTAAGGTTGGTGGTTTTACCCAAGGCGTGACTTAATATTAGTTAGTGAAGGCTTCCAATAAGAAAACATGAAAATTGAATAACCATAAACATGATAATTAATTAAAATTATTTTATTTTTTCAACATCTTGTAACTCCTAAATGGGGACTCATAATAAAAATCTGAGACCACCGCTGAACTCGTGATGGGTATTATTTCCTTAGGAAGACAATAATATTGGCTGACATGGGCCAATAGTGGAAGACAGTTTTTGGCCGTAAATAAAATAGTTATGTAACAATTATATAATTGTTAAATTCTCCACCTTCTGAAATGTAAATCAGATTGGAAATCTGAGAGTATACATGAGATCGTGATGGAATGTTTCCCTTAGGAAGAGCCTAACCTCGAACGACACTGGTCAAGGGTGACTGTTAATAATTTTTTTACCTTTTAAAGGTAGGTTCTGTAAATGTACGGGCGATGTTTTCTATCAATTGAACCTTACTCGAAATTGAATTATGAGGACACCGTTGAATCCTCATTGATATGATTCTCTTAAGGGAACCTTTACTTCGACTAAAGTAGGTTGGCTTATAATGTTAGTTTCTTTGGACTTTTAATGAATTAATCAAGTAACAAAATTTTTATTTTATTTTATCCATCAAGTTCATGAGCGACAGTGGCAGGGTCTACTGAGGTGGTTAGAATTTTACTCTGGGATGTTAACTGACCAGTTACACATTGGTTGTGTAACCACCCCCGTGTAATTAATGAGGAACATTAATTTAGTCAATTAATAAACCACATTAATTCCTTGGTGCGTTACTCACCCTTTATACCTTCTATTTAAATGGGGATTGGGGTAGTGTTTTTGAAACAACTCCATCAAGAGAGGAACCTATGGAAAAATGACGCGACACCATCCACCGATGGAGACAAAAGCTCAGGAGGCCAGATACCGGGATCAAGAATCAACAATAGATTCATCAAACATGGAATCTTCTTCTACCATTGCGACATCTCCAAAGAATATCAAGGTATGGGTTGTTAATTAATTTATGAAATTCCTTCCTTTGTATTCCACATTCTTGAATTTGGGATTGTTTATTGAATAGGATTTGATTGGGGTTTAAACAATATAAATTTGGTGTTTTATTTATTAACCCTTTGGTTATGATGCTAAAATGGAGGGCGTGGGCCAAATGTTCCAGTCCCAGACCCTTCGTCGCTTCAGTTTCGTCTAATTATTTTGTGAAAAACCTCCAACACGATGGAAATTCAAATCCGGGAGGCACATAGCGATGGCGTCATCGTGGGAGGCCCATAGGGGCGAACAGAAGGGGAAATGGACCACTAGTGCTCACCCAGTGGCCCAAGGAAGCTCTGCTAGCCCGGAAATGGCCTCCTACACCGGCGGCTGGAGTTAACCTATCACGGAAAAGAGGTGGTGCCACAAGGTGCTGTAGTGGGCCAACGGGGTAGCTGGCATGGGAAGACCTCTTGACGGCGAGGCATCGCACCATCAGGCATCGTAGGAGGAAGCTGTGACATTATATGCATGGGCCTAGGATGGTTTGGGTCAGACCTACGGTGGGTTCTATCGACCCCAACACGATCGGGTCGGTCTGATTGGGTCAGATAGGACCCGGACCCCCTCAGGCCCATATACGCTTAAGTGACCGTGTCTCATGAACCATGTAACACCACATGGTTTTGAAGATAAATATAGAATTTCATTTTATAATCTAACCATTAAACACAAATTTTCCACTTCTAGGTTTTGAATTTTGGAAAATGGCCATCTAGAGTTGTGTTCAGTAAGTCATTTGGAGTGTGATAGAAAAAACAAGATTTTTGGTGAATAGTAACATACCCTTATGAATAGTAATATGTATAGTAATATGAACCTTATCAATAGTAAATAATAATATTATTTTATATTATTAAGGCAATATGATAATGGGATCTTAATTAATATTTCAATGGCATATAAAACTAATTGAGCTTTAGGATTGTAATTTTTCATATTTACTATTAACTTATTTAATAATTAAATTAATAATATCTAGAAAATTATTTTTGAAAAATGGAGTTCACTTTTGAATTCTACATGTTGAAAAATGGTAGGGGTTAATTTTTTGGATTTTTCTAAAATTTAATAATTTTTTATGAACAGTGAAATATGATAAAATACCGTATATAAAACTTATCAGATAAATAAACTATTCATGACATCACAAGTGATTCATGGCCCCTTGGTTTGTACTCACATCCACTTATTATGAATAGGGGTCACATGAAACCACAATATTGGTTTTCTTGAGAGAAATAATAAAATAAAGATTTAAATATTCAAAATTTGGTCCCCTCCTCCACTATAAAAACCCCTCACCACTCCCTCTTCTCTTCACTCATCTAAGCCTTGAATCTCCTCAAATTTCTACCCAATTACCCTTCCCTAGTCTCTCCCCACTTCGAAGAAGCATCTGGTCTTTCCAAAAGACTAAAACCCCTTCCCTTAAGGAGATTCTCAAGACGGTTATTTAAATACGTAAAGAACCTTTTTTCATATGGTTTCATTTCAATTTAACTTCCTTTTCAATACTCACCTAAAAACCTCTGTCCAAATGAGAATGATAACTCCAGTAACATTTATATTCTATAATTATATCATGTGAATGGATGAACCATCAGAAATATTTAAATCCCTCCATTTTATTTTTATAAACGAAATCGACATCCATGAGGTTCTGATTTATGACCTTCGTGGACAACAAAGTTTCACTCTTCAATTTCTTCTTCGTTACTGGTCTTGAAATCATATTCATGGTTGAAACAGACTATAAACTTTTTGTTATAACCTTATTAATATTCAAGAACCATATTATTTACATATAATTAAATTATATAACAAAACTAGTTCATAATATTCCAAATACCGCCGAATAAATGAAGTGGTTATCACCTAATGATTCATCCTCATTCCATGTAACCAAATGATATAAATGACCATTAAAAATTCATTGTGATAATTAATAATATATAATTCCAATCCTGGAGATTTATAACCATTCCACATGAACTTAATTACTTATAAACAACTGAACCGAATATGAAAATATTGGAAACGAACACTCTAGAATTACGAAATTCAATACAATAACATATCAATAAAGACATAAATGATCTAACATGAATTATTGTAACCTAATTAAATGTATAATAGGTTCTGAAATAAGTTATTAACAAGTATAATTTCATATTCATGGAGCTTAATTACAATAGAGGAACATGTTTGGAGTTAAAGTAAGGGTTTTTTTCACCTGAACTTCCACTTTCATTCGGGATACTTTCATTGTCTTATTACCTCTATGTGATTATTATTTATTGTTATGTACTCAACATATGTTCTGTTTGAGTATTATATATATGTTTACAAACAATAATCCTTCCTTATTTAATGGATAGTTACACATTTTAGAAGGAACTTTCTAAATTGTTTAAAAAATACACGTCCAATTTAAATGAATTTCTCAAATTATAACCTATTTACACTGGAACTCTATAATCCGTTTTTTGAAACCATTATCATTATAAAATGACTCATTTTATTATTAAAATACTATTTTAATTCACTTCTTGTTTTATACAATGAATTTTCTAAAATAACTCTTCTTTTCAAAATAAAATAGTAGTTATCACTAGAATTGTTGTATGATATTATAAGAGTGTTTTCATCTAATTCCACACTCTTGTTGATTACATGTTATTATTCAGTTTAATCATTTATGAAGTCATCTACCATATTTGATTTAATTGTTTATTGCTAACTCTATTATGGATGATCTATCCTATAACCATTCACAATATTATTCTGAATGGTTTGTGTTTAATGTTTAAGGATTGGGGAAAGAAAGTTACATTTCATATGATAGTTTCAATATTAATGTATTTGTTGTTTATGTATATCCCTGCTCTTATAAAGAATGCATTGGAATAATTATGTGATGTTTGGGGCCCACTATATCCTATCGATGCATCCCTAGGTCTCATGAGACAACTAGACGTGGAATTGGACGAGGCCCTTCCCAACGCGATATGGATTTTGGCCGAGGCCTTAATCACTAGACGTCTTGGCTGAGGCCATGAAAAAATGTTTCAGAATGTCTGGAATATTCACTTCCCTCATTATGAAGCTATTAGTTGAAAGTTCATGAGGATATTAAACTAGTATAATACCCATGATTTTGTTTTCCTATGGCAGTATTTACTCAGCTCATATTTATACCATAATGTGTTCAAGTTTATTTTTAAAGGCATGTGTTTTAAATTATTCACCATGTCTAATGTTTATATTATCTTCTGCTCTATTTCCTACTCTTACTGAGCGTTTGAGCTCACCCCTTTATTATGTTTGATTTTCTCAGGAAAAGAAGAATTCTATTATGAATGACATGCTAAATAACCTAAGAGTTAGGAAAGTTGTCTATAGAGTTTCTAGGTTATTTTTCATTTCATGTTGTAATGATGAACTTTTATAGGTATATTATTTCCAATAATACTGAAATACTCGGTCCTTCGGGATTCATATTCCTTGTTTTTATGCCAATGTAATGAAATAAGGAACTGGCTCCGTGAAACAGGGGTCTGGTCCTTACAGTTGGTATGTTTAGTAGAAAATTTGAAAACTAGATTTAAAAAATGTAGAATTAGGGAAGAGTCCCTAAGTTAGTTTTTGAGGAAACACATACAATAACGTCCTGGTATTTTGGTAAAAAATATATTATGTGGATATTTCAAGCAATACAACCCTGTCTGGATACGAGCAAATAGAGGAAGATCTGGCGCAGCTGTATCTAGGGGTGAAACCTGAAAACAACGCTTTGAGCTTGACTCAAACGGGAACTGGTGCACGACAAAAGGTCTTGCTGCACTCTTGGTTATGACACTCTTGAGGGATATTCTTAGGATAATTCACATATTCATTAAAATCCATTATGAAGGATTGAAATGTAAAATATTCCTAAAAAACCATTTTTATGAATATGGGATTATCCATGCGTATGATCTCAATTTTTCTGTGTATTTTTAGGTTATGATTATACATTATGAATAATAACCTATTATAGTGTATGACATTATCTAGATATGGATCCTAGTGGAAAGAAAGGAAATTGCACGAATGCACATTTCCCCTGTAGGGATTTTCCTCCGATGCAAGATAATGATGTTGGCTCTTGTGTTGAGAAACTCATAACTATACTTGGACAACTTACTTAGGTTATGAATAATAACATTACCCATTTGGAGCATCCAGATCCACCACGTGGGGGATCCATGCTAGATCTCTTTATGCGACAAGAGCCTCAATCATTCAATGGGACTACAAATGCTTTTGTAGTAGAGCAGTGGGTATGTTCCATTGAGAAGATATTTCTCGCCTTAGGATGTAATGAATGAGAGAAGGTTTCCATGACAGTCTATCATCTATCGGGAGATGCAGATCAGTGGTGTTCCTTAATCCAAAACAAAAAGGAAGTGGAAGAGATAGAATAGGTGGAATTGAGGAATATTAAAGAAATATTCTTAGAAAAATATTTCCCTTGTGATCAGCGAGTAGATATAGAGAGATAATTCTTGAATATATGGTATAAGGAAGATGATAATGATGCAAGGTATGAATATAACTTGACAATATTAGCAAGTATTGCTGTGGACTATATACGAAATCTAATGAGAAAAATTGATTGATTTTTTGAAGGCCTAAAGCCATTCCTCTTGTAGGAAATAGTCTCCAAATTTTTTTCATCATTTGAGGATATTGTTTCGTGAGTTATCAAGATAGAAAAATAATTCTCTATTTTTATGAATTTAAGGGAATGCATGAAAATAAGAGGGCTGCTGAAAACCCTGGGATAGGAAATAAAGAAATGGGAAAGAAGGGAATTATTTAATTTCCACCATGTGAAAATTGTGGAAGGAAACACCCCGGTGCATGCTTAAACGGAAAAGGAGTATGGTAAAAATGTGGTCAGAAAGGCCATCTTTCTGGTGATTTCAAAAAGAAGAATGAATCCAATGATGGCCAATGGTGTATTTGTCAAGATATGGGACACTATAATAGTGATTATCCAAAGCATCAGGGAAATATGCAACAGAAAAGGCCATGTGATCAGGAAAAATATTATGCAATCACAATTGCAGGGATTAAAGTTCCTAATGATGTAGTGGAAGGTACCTTAATCATTTACTCCAATTTAACCAATACTTTATTTGATACTAGATCGTCACATTTGTTTATATCATCCCAGTTTTCCATGAAAATTTGATATGTCCAATTTAATTTAATAATATAGTTATCAATCAAAACTACTAGTGAATGTATCATTTCACGAAAGGCATGCTGATTAGCCCCCCTCCTAAAAAAAATTTCCTCTAGTTGCTAACCTTATCTTCATTCCAATGTCTGAATTTGTTATAATTCTCGGTATGGATTGGCTGTCAAATTATGATGAGATTATTTATTATAATAATAAGGAAGTTACAATTTTTGAAAATGGTGTAGAATCCCTTTCCTTTAGAGCAGAATCATCACCACCTGATTCTGATTTAGATCAACCCCCAGTAGCTCAACTAAATTCAATTATTGGGGAGGAATAAGATGAAATGACTATGTGTGAGGAAAGTAATGTTCAAATATAGGATATAACTATTGTGAGAGAATATTTTGAGGTGTTTCCAGAAGATTTACCTGGACATCCTCCAGAATTAGAAATTGAGTTTTCAGTTGATTTAATTCCTGGTTCGAGGCTAATATTGGAGGCCTCTTAAAGAATAAACACTATGGAATTAGTGGAACTAAATAAAGAACTAGAGGAATAGAGTAATAAGGGATTTATTCGCCAAAGTTTTTCTCTATAGGGAGCCCATGTGCTTTTTGTTAAGAAGAAAGATGGATATATGAGGTTACGTGTCGACTATAGAGAGATCAATGCTATAACAATAATGAACAAGTATCCCCTACCTCACATTGATGATTTATTTGACTAACGTAATGGATCCCAATACTTTTAAAATATTGAACATTGATCTGGATATCATCAATTGTGTGTGAAGAAGGAAGACATTCCGAAAACAACATTTTGAACCGGGTACATGCATTACAATTTTACAGTGATGGCTTTTGGATTGACAAATGCACCCTTTGTATTCATGGATCTAATGAATAGATTTTTCAAGGAATATATCAATTATTTTTTACTTGTATTTATTGATGATATCTTGGTATACTCCTATTGATATATTTATCATGAAAGTCACTTTCTCATTATCCTGAAGACTCTTATAATGCATGAATTATATGGGATGTTTAGAAAGTGAGAATTCTATCTTTAGGAGATTTCATTTCTTGGCCATATTTTCTCTAAGGATGGACTCCTAGTTTATCCTATGAAGAAAAAGGCAATCCAAGATTGTCCCATGATAACAAACATAACTGACTTATGCAGTTTTATTTGCTATGAAGGTTATTATCGGTGTTTTATGCATAATTTAGCCTGACTGACTAACCCACTAACGAGGATCAAACGTAAAGGGGCTAAATTTGATTGGGCAAATGATTGTAAAGAATGTTTTGAATAACTAAAGAGAAGATTAGTCAATTGTTTTATATTGACTATACTATCGTGGAATGACGGGTTTGTTATTTATAGTGATGCTTCAAAGAAAGGAATTGGTTGTGTCCTTATGCAAAATGATAGGGTTATTGCTTATGCATCACGACAGCTAAAAGTTCAAGAGAAAAAGTATCCTACTCATGATCTTGAGTTAGCTGATGTCATCATTGCTTTTATGATATGGAGAAATTATCTCTATGGTGAGAAAGGTGAGATTTATACTGATCACAAGAGTCTGGTGTATATTTTCTTACTGAAAGAACTCAACAAGAGGCAAAGGAGATGGCTTGAACTACTCAAGGATTATGATTTCACGATACACTACCACCCGAGAAAGGAAAAAATGTGGAATATTCCTTGAGATGAAAGGATCTTGGCATTTTGAATAGGATGAGTGTTGAAAGGGATACTATTTTCATGGATATAGTAAAGATGGATATGCGAATAACCATGGAAGGTGAAACATCAATAATTTTTCAAATGGTTGCCAAACTATCTTTACTAGAAAGGAAAAAATGTTCTCAGGCTAATGATGAGGAGTTTCAAAAGAATATTAAAGCTGTGAATGATGTGATATTGAGTGACTTGGTATATAAAGATGTTATTTTGAAATTTGGGAAGAGTATTTGTATTCCCAATATACCTGATCTAAAAATTGAATTATTGGATGAAGCTCATAGTTCCAATTTTTCTATACACCCTCGTATCAATAAGATGTATAGATATTTGAAGAAACGTTTTTGGTTGGACAACATGAAGAGGGAGATTGCTGATTTTGTGTCAAGATGTATGGTTTGTCAACATGTGAAACTGGAAGGAAATTGCCTAGAGGAGTATTGTAACATCTTCACATACCTCAGTGTAAATGGGATAATATCACTATGGACTTTGTCATGGGACAACCAAAGACTCCTAGAAGGAACGATGCAATATGGGTCAATATGGGTCATTGTTGATCATCTTACCAAGTCATCACATCTTCTTGCTATAAGAGAAGATCTACCACTTTAACGTCTAGCAAGACTATATATTAATGATGTTGTGAGACTTCATGGAGTACCCCTATCAATTGTTTCGTATCGTGATCCACATTTTACATCATGATTCTGGAAGAGTCTTCATATGGCCATAGATACTGATCTTCATTTGAGCACTGCCTACCACCCACAAACTGTTGGACAATCAGAATGGACAATTCCAACATTAGAACGAATGTTGAGGTCTTGTTCCCTTGATGTTCAAGGCATGTGGGATCATTATTTACCTCTCGTAGAATTATACTACAACAATAGCTTCCATTCAAATATTCATATGGCACCCTAGGAAGAATTATATGGGAGGTGATGTCATACAACATCATTCTGGAATGATGCTGGTGAAAGAAATATCGTGGACCCATAACATATTGAAAAAACAATGTTGAAGGTGAAGATTATCTAGAACCATCTCAAAATAGCTCAAAGTAGGCAAAAGAGAAATGCAGATAACTGAAGGAAGGATTTGGATTTTCAAGAAGGTGATCACGTTTTCTTAAAGGTATCTCCATGGAAGGGTACTATATGATTCGGTAAGAAGGGAAAATTATGTCCGAGGTACATCGGACCTTTTGAAATTTTGGACCATATTGGAGCCATATCTTACCGTTTGGCAAGGCCGCCATGTCTCTCTAAGGATCAAAATGTGTTCCATGGGTCAATGTTAAGAAAGTTCATGCAAGACCCAACACATGTACTCACTTATGATGAAGTGGAACCTGAGACCGAACAATCTTACTTAGAAGAGCATATCAAGATTCTTTATACTAGAGAACATTTATTGAGAAATCGGATGCCTCGTCTGGTAAAGATTTTTTGGAGGAACCATAATATGGAGGAAGCAACATGGGAGCTTGAGGATCTTATGTTAAAGACATACTCAAATCTTTTTAGGTAATTTTCTGTGAATTTTAAGGATTAAATTTTTGTAAGGTGGGGATAATGTAACACCCCAAGGATTTGAAAATAAATATAGAAAGTAATTTTATAATGAAACCATTAAACACAACTTTTCCTCTTCTATGTTTTGAATTTCAAAAAATGGTCATCTAGAGTTTTGTTCAGTAAGTCATTTGGATTCTGATAGAACAAACTTGATATTTTGTGAATAGTAACATACCCTTGTGAATAGTAATATGAATAGTAATATTAATAGAAATATGACCCTTATGAATAGAAAATAATAATAATATTTTATTCTCTTTAAGGAAATATGATAATAGGATCTTAATTAATTTTCAATGTCACATAAAACTAATTGCACTTCAAGATTATTATATTTCCAATTAACTATGACATTATTTAAAAATTAAATTAATAATATTTATGAAATTATTTTTTAGAAATTTAGTTCAATTTCAAATTCTACACGTCGATAAATGGTAGGGGTAATTTTTGTAATTGTTATGAAATTCTGGAATTTTTTATGAAAAGTGAAATACGATAAAATAACTTATATACAAATTATCAGTTAAATACACCATTTATGACATCACTAGTGATACAAGGCCACTTCGTTCAAACTCACATGCTATTATTACTATTATGGGTCACCTAAAAAACAATATTGGTTGTCTTGGGAGAAATAATAATATAATGAATTAAATATTCAAAATTCGCTCCTCTCCTCCAATATAAAAACCCCTCACCACTCCCTCTTCTCTTAACTCCTATAAGCCTTAAAGATCCTATAATTTCTCACAATTACCCTTACCTAGTCTCTCCCCACGTCCAAGAAGCTTCTGGTCTTTCCAAAAGACCAAAACCCCTTCCCTTAAGGAGATTCTCAAGGTGGTTATTTCAATAGGTAAAACACCTTTTTTCATTTGGTTTCATTTCAATTTGTCTTCCTTTTCTATCCTCACATCATATCCTCTATCCAAATGACCATGATAACTCCATTAACATGTATATACTAGATTTATATCATGTTAATGGAATAACCATCATTAATATTCTTACTCCCTCCCTTTTATTTTCATAAACGGAATCGACGTCCATGAGGTTCCGATTTATAACCATCATAGACGATGAAGTTTCATTCTTCAATATCTTCTTCATTACTGGTCATGAAACAATATTCATGGTTGAACCAGAAAATAATATATGTGTTATAACCGAATTAATATTATGGAACCATAATATGTTCATATAATTATGTTATATGACAAAACTAGTTCATAATATTCCAAATACCGATGAATAATCGATGTGGTTGTCATCTAATGATTCATCCTCATTCCAGGTAATAAAATCATTGAAATTTCCATTAACAATTATTTATGCTCATTAATAATTTATAATTCCAATCCTGGATATTTATAACCATTCCGCCTGAACTTTATTACTTAAAAAAAGTGAACCGAATATGAAAATAAAGGAAACGAACACTCCAGAATGACGAACTTTAATACAATAACTTATGAATAAAGACATAAATGAAATAACCATAGTTTTTGAAAAATAAATAAATGTATAATAGGTTATTAAATAAGTTATTAACATGTATAATTTCATATTCCAGGAGATTAATTACAAGAGCGTAACACGTTTGGAGTTAAGATAAGGGTTTTTCCACCCGAACATCCACTTTCATTCGGGATACTTTCATTGTCTAATTATCTCAATGTAATTCTTATGTACAGTTATGGAATCTTCATATGTTCTGTGTGAGTATCATATATATGTTTACAAAACATTTTCCTTCTTTATTTTATGGATAGTTACACATTTGAAAATGAACATTCAAAATTGTTTCAAAAATACAAGCCCAATTCAAGAGAATTTCTCAACTTCTTACTTATTTATAAGGGAACTATATAATATGTTTTTGGAAACAATTATCTATATATATAATAACTCATTTTATTATAAAAATACTATGTTACATCACTTCTGGTTTTATACAAATAATTTTCTAAAATAACTCTTCTTTTCAAAATCAAAGAGTATTTATCTCTAGAATTTCTTAATGATTTTATAGGAGTGTTTTCATCTAATTCAACACTCTTGTTAATTACATGGTATTTTTGGGTTAAATCATTTATGAATTCATCTACCATATCTGATTTAATGGTTTATAACTAACGCTATTGTGAATGATCCATCCTAAAACCATTCACCATATTATACTGAATGGTTAGTTTTTTATGTTAAATGATTGAGTAAAGATAGTTACATTTCATAAGATAGTTTCAATATGAATGTATTTGTCGTTTATGTTTATTCCCCCTCATATGTGGAATGAATTGGTCCTATTATGTGATGGGTGGGGATCGTTATAGCCCCTTGATGCATCGGTTGGTCTCATGAGACAACTAGGCATGGAATTGGATGAGGCCTTAATCACTAGACATCTTGGCCGAGGCCATGACTAAATGTTTCAGAATGTCAGGCATATTAACTTTCCTCATTATGAAGCTATTTTTTGAATGTTCATCAGGTTATTAGACTAGTAGAATACCCATGATTATGTTTTATTATTACATTATTTACTCAGATCATTTAACTGCCATAATGTTTTCAATTTTATTATTAAATAAATGCATTTTCAATTATTTTCCATGTCTAATGTTTATATTATCTTCCGCTATATTTATTACTCTTACTGAGTGTTTGATTTCACCCTTTATTATGTTTCATTTTCTCAGGGAAAGAAGAATTCTATTATGAATGACATGATGAAATAACCTAGGAGTTATGGATGTTTTCTAATTAGTTTCTATGTTATTTTTCATTTCAAGTTGTAATGATGAACTTATATATGTATCTTGTTTCCAATAATACTAAACCACTCGGTCCTTTAGGATTTGTATTCCTTGTTTGTATGCCAATGTAATCAAATAAGGCACCGGCTCTGGGAAACTGGGGTCGGGTCCTTGCAAACCGAACGTTAATTTGATGAACCATCTGTAGTACATGGATCCTTTGAGCAAGAAGGTCCTTTTGAGATAATCTAAGAGGGTTTTGGAGAATGTTGGAGTATGGCTGGGCAAGAACGAGCATGAATCCCACCGGTCCCTCAGCTCTCAAATTCTAATAAGTTAGAGACTGAGCTTCTGGTTGATGCGTCTTCTATTGCGTTGGAACCCTTATGACTAAAAAATCATGTGGTAACATCTTCATGGGAATTTGTGCTACATGAAATATTACTGATGGCTTGGGGAGTGGTTATTCCAAAGTAAAGTGTACTATGAGCTAGAATCTAGAGGCTGGCTATGAGGCGGAGGTTCGAGATAGATCATATGAATGTTAGTTCTGAGTGATCCTATCTAGTTAAGAACCTAGAGATCCAATGTGGCTCAGCATAGAGAGATCATGTGTGGATCAACACCTAGATATCCTATGTGGACCAGCAGTACATGACCTGATGGGTACCAGCCTTAATGCATCTCGTCGTGTATCAGCGACATACCAATCCTGTGTGGGTCCGATCTTGTGTGGGTCAGCGCTTAGTGGTACTGAGTGGATCAGTGCATACTAATCCTATATTGGTAAGATCCTTTGTGGGTCTTGTGGGGCTTACTACCTATCGAGTCTGGGTGGTTCAGATCCTTTGTCAGTCTTGCGGGGATTAGCACCTATCGATCCAATGTGATTCCGACTTCGTATGGTTAGCAGTAGTGCCTCTCGACAAAATAAGATGATTTCTCTTCTCAGATAATAATTTGTAATTTTTTTCATTACATGTAGCTAGTTTTATCAGTGTATTTTTATTTTTTTCTTTGTGATTGAGATCATGCATAGTGGTTTTCCATTGTGAAGTTCTGAGAGACCATTGGGGGTGTCGAGGTCACTATAGGTTATTTGTATGCTCACCCCAGCAAAGGATTCTCCGGCCCCATGTTGTGTCTTGTGCAGACGATGAGCATCATGGATGAGACATGTTGGAGCCTGGACTAGGCAGTACATGGAGGAGATTGGTAGATTTAGGGAGCAGTGGAGATGAGCTATAACAACCCTTCTAGTTGGATCCTCGATGGAAAATTCTATGAGATGTTTTCTGTTTTCCAGTTGTAGTTGTACCATTTATATGAACATGTATTCCGACCCCTTTATCTTCAGTACAAATTTTTTCTATTGTAGTTTCACTACATGGTGGCATCTAGTTGTGTTCTTCGGCTGTGTGTTGGTAAAATTTTAAAATCAATTCCTTCCTGTTTTATGGATACTCTTTTCTGGTTCTCATCGCCAACCCCTAGCCTTTGGAAGGTGGGATTGGGGTAGTCACAGCACGAGCCACATGGTATGGGTCCAGACAAAGTGGAATCAGAGTGAGGTTCATCAAAAGAACTAGGACTCTGATCTTTCTAATATAGCAAGAGTGTTAAGAGTTTTATGTGCGGTTTTCAGTTCAGGGTGTCCAGTGTTGGTGCAGCAGCCGACATATCCATATACAGGGACATTGAATTCTAATTTCTAACTCGGTGAATGAAAAGATTGATTGCATGTATTTTAAAGATGTTTTTCTATTGAGAACTTTTGAGTCATCTCACTAGGTATGACCTTTTGAATGTTCTTCATCTTGATTCTCTATCAAGATGCCTTCACACAGATAGCCAACTAGGTTTCCAATGCATTACCATGAGGATGGTCCACAGTGTGATGGGGCTTCATTACAAGGACTTTTTTCCAAGATGGTACCTATTGGTGGTGTCTGAGAAATACCAATTCCTATTGGCTAGCAGTTACAACCGGCTTTACCAGTAGAGGACACTTATTGGATCATTGCCTTACATGATTTTCAGTGACTGATACCCCTCAGGTTCTGAGGCGAGCTCAACTCACAGGCGGCTAAGGGCTCACCTAAGGAGGTGACTGGGTTATCATCTTGCCAGGGCACCAAATAATCAGATGGCGGACCATGAAGAGAGCATTCTATATGGCTCTGTAGGGTGACGACAGGGTTTAGATTACCCTTATCTTACAATGTGGTCACTTGTTTTCATGGACAGAGCTTGGGAACCTTCCTCATAGAATGAGGTCCCTTTCCATTAAAATATAAGGTGTTAGTGTTCCCATGAGAATCATAGTTTCTACAGGTCAATGTGTTGGTAATGGATTATTCATTGAGGCATACCTACTATTCCAGGTACTCGATGAATATGATATAACTAGTTCTCTTGGCTCGGGCCTCCAAGCGAGATGTGTTTAAGGACATCTGATATAGCACTATTCTTATCTTCATTCCTACTTATGTTAGGTGTCTAGAGAAAACCTTTGTGGTTGAAAATTATATGGATGAGCATATAGATCCAGTGAATGTCAGCAGAAGGTGTTATTGTTTTCGATATGTTACAACCAACACCCCAATATGGCCCCCACCAGTTTTAGGGAGACGTAGGATATGGGAATGGAGTAGCTGCATGCTGTCAAGGACTGTGACCTAAGGGTTCTAGGAATGATTTTAGGTATGATCTATGTCTACTACTAGTTGTACTATTAATAGGGAAAGGTACTTATAATTCCTTCATTCCACGAATCTTGCTCAAGACCTCGAGTTTCCAGTTAAACCATTCACATGAACCATACATATAGAAATACATTTGGGAGGAAACTCGATAATCAATCTTATGTCGATGGTGTGATCTGACCATTTATGTGAGAGTTTCGACTGGAGCCTCCTCATGGAAGCATGGAGGCCTCACAACATTATTTTGGGTATGGACTGGACATCCACATTTCATACTCATATTTAATATTTTAGGAAAAAAGTGGTGGTATATCTACCATGTTTGAATGATGTTTTCCTTGGATGGGGAAAATGTAAACCAGGGAAACACAGGATAAACCCTTCCATAGGAGGGTGCAACCGATCACTCAAGAGTTTCCCAACCATACCCTCATGGATTTAGGAGTTTTGAGGTTTCTGTTCCTAATAGTAGTGGCATAGTGTGGGAACATCTTTTCAAAAGACAATTCCATGATTACCCTCCAGAAGGGAGAGATATGTCTTCATTGGATATATCCAGTGACAACACTGACATCTACACAGCATATCGAATGGCTCCCGTAGATCTCCAGGAGTTGAGATTTTAGTAGGGGGACATGGCGGAATATGAACTCAGCTGGAGGTCTGGTTTACAACTGCTGAGTAAGGTGTTAGAGAAACTAGCCATGTTATATAAACCCACCATTTATAGTGATGGAATAACTTACCTCTAGTCTATAACTATCACTACCCCACACCTTCAGTGAGTTCTGGAGCACAACATGGGGACGTGGACTACGAGGCCCGACGGGCTCAGATATCCTTAGTACAAGCTCCTGATGGATTTTCATATGGTGGGAGCACGTAATTTGTTACCTAGGACACACTAAATTACTAGTGTACCTTTGAGAGGAGGTGTTGAGGGTGTTACAAATATCCCCATTAGCGGTACATCCTAGAGTTTTGAAGAAGTACCAGGACCTTCAGTGTTAGTACTATTTTTCAGGAATGAAGAAAGCAGTGGCAGAGATTGTTTCATGATGTCACACATGTCAGCATGTGAAGAATGAGCATCAGGTAGCAGTGGGATTAGCTCAGCCACTTGAGGTACCATAGTGAATGTGGGATGGTATATCCAGGGAAATCATGACAGGAATACCGTGTAGCTCAAGGGGCTATGATTCTACCTGGGTGATCGTGTAACGACTCACCAAGTCAGCCCACATTTTACCCATCTGAGAGTAGGGATTAGTAGAGGTCTCGAAATGCCTTTATATACAGAACATTATGTGATATGAGGGATTTCTATTGACGATCATCTCAAATCATGACACATGTTTTTCATCCCACTTTTGGATGGGTTTGTAGGAGGCATTTGGGACTCCGCTACACTTGTGCACAAGCTTTCACACTTTTACAAAAGGCCAGACAGAGCGGACCATACAGAAACTGGAGGACATGATTCATGCTTGTGTCCATGATTTCGACTACAGTTGAGAGGACCACCTTCCCGTGGTGGAGTTTCCATACAAAAATATATATCACTAAACCATAGATATGTCCCTATTTAAGGATGTGTATGGGAGACCATGCATATCATCACATTGTTTGACAGACCTAGAGGAGTCATCACATATGGGTCCAGAGGTGGTACAGGGTACCATAATGAATGTGCAGATCATCAAGGAGTGAATGAAGACTACTCAGAGCTGGTAGAAGTCTTATGTCGACAAAAGATGGGGACCCTAGGAGTTTTAGTAGGTAGATCTTTTCTTATTACGGGTCTCACCACGTTGAGGATTATAGTGGTTTGGATGGAGAGAAAAGATATCTCCAAGGTTCATCAGACCTCTCCAGATTCTTAACAGAATGGGCAAGGTTGCGTACCATCCAGCTCTTCCCCAAAGATGCACCGGGTGCATAAATATTTCCATGCATCATAGTTGAGGAGATGCATGCATGATCCATCGCACGTTATCAGCTGGGGAGAGTAATACATGTCGATGTGGAAACTTTTAGGTAGTTCATGATAGAGATAAATAATAGGTAGGTGAATGTCCATTGTTGATGGTAGATCACTTTTGTGTGCATTTAGGGGAAAAAGGTAATCTCTACGAGAGCGCATAAGAGCAGGAAGCTCAGATTCATGCTCAATACCCTCATTTGTTTGGTTTGACATGTTTTCGATTTTGGGGTTGGAAAGCCCTATAGTGGGGAGAATGTGAATACCTAGAAATTCCATATTTTTTTAATTATATGGATTTTTTATGGGAACGTGACATGTAACATCATAAGATTCTAAGGCCTGGAGAGCCCATAATCATTTGTCAAAAAAGAGTTATGTTTTAAATAGTGCGGGTGAGTGGTTTTCAAGAAAAATTTGAAGAACTCTTAAATGGTTTCCCGTATCAGAAATATGAGGGGCCTATTGCGTTCAGGATGGCGGGTTTACCCTAGATGTGACATAAGATTAGTCAGTGCAGGCTTCCAGTGAGAAAAATCGAAAACGGCATAACCATAAATAAAATTATTACATAAAATTATTATTTTTTTCAAATGCTAATAACTCACGAATGATGACACGTAATAAAAAATTGAGACCACCAATGTACATGTGAGGGTATGATTTTCTTAGGCTGACCCTAACATTGGCTAGCGCAGGTCAATAGTGGATGTCAGTTTTTTTCCATAAATAAAATAACTAAGTATCAATTATTATATTGGTAATTTCTTTAACATCAAAACCATAACACGGATTTGAAATCCTAGAGTACTGTTGAAATCATGAGGGAGTGTTTCCCTTAGGCAGAGCGTAACCTCGACCCGCGTGGGTCGAGGTTGACTATTAATAATTTTTGATCATTTTTATGTCATGTTCTATAAATGTGGGGGAGACGTCTTCTATCTTTTTAATAAGTGCTCAGATTTGAAATCAGAGGACACTGTTGAATCCTCAGTGCCGGGATTCAATAAAGGGAAGAATAACTTTGACCAAAGTAGGTCGGGTGAAAAAGATAGTTTATGAATCATTTAAGGAATTAATAAAATAAAAAATTTCTTATTTTATGTTTTCCTACAACCTCATGAGCGACATTGGTGGGGTCGAAGGTGGTGTTCATACATTTAATGGGGGTATTAAATGCCCGATTAAACATTGGTTGTGTAACCATCCCTCATGTTATTAATCTGGCACATTAATTAAGTCAATTAATGAACCACATTAATTCCACGGTACCTTACTCACCATTTATCCCCAATATTTAAAAGGGGATTGGGGTATATTTTTTGACATATCTTCCGAAAGCATGGAACATCTGGCAATGTGACATGACCCTACCATTGATGGAGGCAGAATCTTGGGTGATAATGAAATGTGAATGACGAATGAAAATGGCTTCATTAAATGTGGAATCTCCTTCAACCCCATGATGTCTCCAAGTAATCTCGAGGTAGGGGTTGTTAATTAATACACAAAATTCCATTTATTATTTTCCTAATTCTTTAATTTGTGGTTGTGTGTTGTGGGGGATTTTAATGGGGTTTAAACAATATATATGTGGTGTTTTATTATTACCCCTTTTGTATGATGTTAATACTGAGGGTGCGGGAAAAATGAACAATTCCCTAACCCTCCGCCGATTTTATTTGGTCTCGTTATTTGGTGACCAAGTTCCAACATGACTGAAATTCGAATCCAAGAGACACGCAGTGATAGGCGCCGGCAGTGACGAAGGCGGCCAGCATGGGCTGGACACTGTGATGGCGAGGAAGTGCACTACTTCATGCCACATGAGGAATCTAACGTTGAAGAAGAGGGACCCGCTCTTTGTAGGCCCACAGAAACCCATGTGGCCCCATGTGGTGTACCCGCCACGGTGCATCCAAAACGAGATGGCCCATGCCGATTCGGGCTATCCGGGGTAGGCCATAGGGAAGGACTTGTCCACCAGAATAGGGTTGGATGGTAAGAACTATTCAGGTCGGTCTGACTAGTTCTGTCTGACGGAGTCGGACATGACCCGTACCCCTCTTAGGCCCATATATGCTTAACTGATCGTATCCTGTGAACTGGACGTTCATTTGATGAGCCGTCTATGGTTCTAGAATTACTAGAGTGCGATTGTCCTTTTACGATACTCTAAAAAACTTTAGGAGAATTTTGGATTATGGTTAGGTTGGATCGACTCTGAATCGATGTGGTCCTTCAGCACTAAAATTCCAATAATTAAAAGGTCGGGATGAGTAGGAATCTAGTGGCTCACAATAAGGTAGAGGTTGGAGACAGATCATACGGAGGTTAGTACCAAGAGATCTTGTGTGTCCTAACACCTTACAATCTTTTGTGGCTCAAAAATGAGGGATCCAATGTGGATCAAAACCTAACGATCTTGTGTGGAACATCGATATGTTACCCAATGAGGACCATCCTTAGATCATCCCATCATGGATCAACGACATACTGATGTTGTGTGGGTCCGATCCTATGGGGGTTAACGCTCAGAGATCCATTGTGGGTAGGCACATACATATATTGTATGTGTCAGATCGTGTGTCAGTCTTGTGGGGGTTAGTATCTATCAACTATGGGTGGGTTGGATCTTGGGTGGTTCTTGCTGGGGTAAGTACCTATCAATTCTATATGGGATAGACTCTATAGGGTTAGCAGTAGTGCCTCTCGACAGAATGAGATTATATATCTTCGTGATTAATCATATGTATTTCTGTGCATCACATATACTTGGATTATGTTTTGTCTCTTTGTTTGTGATTTTTTATTGAGATCATGCTTTTTTGTTTTCCTTTATTAAATTATGAGAGACCATTGGAGGTCTCTAGGTCCCTACTGGGTATAGTTATACTCACCCATGCACGGGCTTCGCCCACACCTTATTAGGTCTTTTGCAGATGATAAGCAGCTTGGCTGGGGCTTGAGGGAGCTAGGACCAGGTTGTACATGGAGGATATTAGATGATGTTGAGAGAAGTGGTGATGACCTATACTTACCCTTATGGTAGGATCCCTAGTGGACAATTCCAGGAGTTTTTTTTCTATTTTCCAGTTGTAGTTGTACCTTTCAGTTAGGCTTGTATTTTCCCCCTTTACATTTAGTAAATCCTTTTACTAATGAAGTTACACTTCATTGTTTCATCTTGTGGTGTTCATGGGATATGGGATTTTGGAGATTTAATGGAAGTGTCTTAGCATTTTATGTATTGGCATTTCTGGTGCTACTCCCGAACCCCTAGCCTATGGATGGTGGGCTTGGGGTAGTCCCAGCACGGGCGTCGGGGGATGGGTCATGACATATAATTTCCATTCTAATTAGTGATTGATTCATAAATATTAATATTATTCTATTAATTTTTTACATTATGATTATCATATTAATAAATTGATAATCATTTCATGTTTCATGGTGACTAAGTAATTATATAATATGGAATCCTTCTATCTGACTAGATTCAAATTTAAATGTAATTTAACAATATTTTTATTAATTATACTCTCATATAAATGATTAAACATTTTAATATGTATGAAATATATTTTATGGATCCCATCTATATTTCACTAAGACAGCCATATTCATTTTAGTTATATATTTCCTCATAGAATCACAATATTCTGCATATAAACCAAGGGTAAGGCTATGATGTATTAATTCTGCTTATATTATTTGATATTTGATATCTTATTTATTTATTGTAATTTCAATTCCTTTTTTCATCATTAAATATTTATATATGATTTTTTATTTATGATTATGTCACAGAATTATAGGATTTATATATTTTTTCAAATTGATGGATTGAAGATGGTTTTCAAACATTATTTATATATGAAATAATTATTCAATTTTTCTTATCAATTATTCGACATTACTATTGATATTATCAGTTATGGTGAAACAAAAGGGTAATATTAGGAAAAAGTATCTTATATTTTTTGATTAAAATAAGTAAATTTTTTAATATCTAGTTGCTAATATAATGAATGATATTTTATTGATAGTTTCAAATGAAATACTTTAGGTCCCTTAAAATTGAATTATGATAATTGTAGTGAACTAGAATTTAAATTATAAGGTTTTTAATGTGTTTTTTAATATTAAATATTCATCTTTAATTGATGTTTTCTAGTCATAGTTTCCATGTATGTAATTATCCATTATGGGATATATTTTGAAAGGGAATTCATTTTCTTCCTTGAGGACTAAACAAGAATGTATTTATTTCTGGAAAACTATTGATGAGATATGGATTGTTTCATATTCTATGATTTATTATGATTTTTAACATTTTAATTTAACTTTTCCATATAATACTCAATTAATCATGACATGTTTAGTAAGAATCCTTAGATCCTTTAAGAAATGTGTTTTATGAATTTATCATTAGGTGGTGATTATATTCGTGGTTTTATGTAGTGTTGTATTAGATTTTATGAATGAGGTCCTCCTTAGGTAGGTATTACATGATGTAGATAATGTATGTACATTCCCATACATAGGATTCACAATTAATTTATATAATGTAAATAGGGTAGAGATATAAAACATTAACTAAATAATTAAAATGAATTATATTATTAATATCACAGGTATATTTAACAATTGTTTGTATAATTATTAATATATGATGTTACTCATTAACATTATGAAATTCTATTACAGATTAATGCAGGTAATAGATAATTGTTTGAGATAATATTTTAGTAATTGATGGAATATAATTAATATAAATAAAATCCTACTAAGGGATTATAATATCAGTTTAATAGAGGATTAGAGTAAAATGATTATGTTAGTAAGAGGATTTTATTTTATGAACAAAATATTATAATATGCATTAATATATCTTATATTAAATATGACAGTAATCATGTTTTATAATAGTTTTTCCAAAAAAACCTCAAGGCGAGGTGTATATTATAAATACTAATTTCAAATATTCTTGAATGATTATTTTATTATATTACATTATACTTAATGATAATTGATTATTATTTCTCAATAAATGGTACATGTAAATATTTTTATATTGAATCTAATGTGATATGTTCAATCTGTTATTAGTTTCATCAATTATATAATTATAATGGGAATTAAGAATGTTTTATAGAATTAAAGGATATGATTTTGATCACATTATGATATGATGTGTGTGATTTTAATGTGGTGGTTTCCTATGGGCATAATGTGATGAGTATATGATAAGACATATTATATATAAGTGTTCATTATTCATTAGAATAACAAAAAATGGTAGAGGGTTCCTCCTTTTTGGGTCCCAATAACTCATAGTCATAATGGATATGTGCGAAAGGGAAGAGAATTAAAAATTATATTTTTGTTCCCCAATTCAATTATTATAATTATATTCTTTTAATTCCTGATTAATTTCTATATTTAGTTGGCAGTGGTATTTCTTTATGCAATGTTCAAAGGGATCAAATAATAATGATTCATGTTATTAGACCTCTAAAAGTGATTAAATTTTGTATGGGATGATGAAATTTGTTTGTGGTGTGTTAAAACAATGAAATTTATTGAACACATATGATGAAAATAGAATAAATACTCATAATTAATGAATACAATGTTCAATTAAAATAATTATTTCTTCATATACAAATTAATTAGTTTTTGAATTTTATATATTCTATAAGATTTTTTCTGACATTTAATTTTTTTCATTATGAAATGTGATCCTTGGAGTATTCATAAGTTATAAACATAAAATAATGTTTATTTTTTAAATGGTAGTTCATTAGAGAATTAGTATTCAAATGTTCATGTAGTTGTCATATAGATTTGAATCTATTTGTAGCATATTTATTAATTTTTTCATTTTTGAAACATATAAATTTATATCGGAGTGGTATATATAATAATTTAAATTATATTATGGAGTTGATCGGGGGATCAAATCTCTCTTCATTGAATATATATTTGTTTTTTCATATCATTTTTACTATTAATATAACCATTATAATAGAATCCACCCAATTTCCTTTTGCTGGTGAGCTTCAGGTGTTATATTGACTCAAAGGTATATTTTCAACTTTTCCATTCATTTTTGTTTTTGAAATCACAAATTCCTTCAATATATTTAATTCATTCCCTGACCATTGAATTTATAACCCAATATTATTCATATCTTTTTTTCAATAATAACTTGTTAAAAATCATAACCACATAATATTTTTTCAATAATAATTTCATAAACATGTTTTCAATCATAGATTCCTATTATGCTTTCAGTCATAACTGGTTTACAACCGTAACCACATATTATGATTTTCATGGTAATTACACTCTTGATGAAAGTTATTGGTCTTATCCATATCATTTATAGAAATAATAATCTATATAAAAGAAAATATTTTATTTAAAAATGATTTCTTGTAATTTGGTATATGTTCATTTCAAAATAATGTCATGTACTCAATTTTAGTATGACCGTTGGAGTTCCATGAGTCCAAGTAACATTACGAATTGATGAAAAAATCGAAAAATTGGATCCAAAACATGACCATTGGGTGAAGGCTATAAATACGAGGTCAATCAACTATGCTATTTTTTTTAATTAACTGATGACCCTTGGAGAATGATTTGTCAAAATACTGGTGTGTGTGAAAACTCTAAAGTCATCATGTCTTGACATACATCATCTTAAAACTAGTATCATAGAGGAGTTTTGTTTTTCTCTGTGAGATACAAATAAATTGTTAATTTTATAGTGGGTTTCCAGGGATAGGTAAGAAAAAAGGTACAAATCTTTTTCAGATCAAGGGTTTCTAAGGCTACGAGGACAGATGTGCTGATTACCACCTTTATAAAGGTCTGTCAAGGATAAGTAGATAGACTGTAACTGATCATTGTATCAAGGGTGTACCCAAGTGTAGGTAATATATACATACATGAAAGAATAAATCAAGGTAATTATATCCTATGTGAAAGGATTCCATTATCTTTGGGTTAAAATAATTTTATTCTTTTACATTTCTGTGTCATTAAAATAGAAACTGAATTGTTTTACTTATGCATCATTGATATTATTTATTTTCTTATCATAACAATTTTTATTACAATACCTCTGTAATACTCTTATTATAATTAAATTTTAATACAGTAATAACCATAATTTTAATACCCAATATGGTTTTGTACACATTATGATATAATCTATTTTTATTTTGTCATAAAAACCATTTTGATCATGGTAGAATACACGGTCACTCTGATAAAATCGTTTCCTCAATTATGAAATTTGAAATAAATTATCTCAATAAATGTGATTATGATATTTAGTGGACATAAGTAAATTAATATTAATATTAATTAATATTATAAGTGTTCTAGTGAATTTTATCTGATTAAATCTTTTTAAATAATCATTTTAGGGAAAAATTAATTCTTTTTTAGGTACAACATACCCCCCTCTTGTATCATTCCATATTAATTAATATTTCGATCATACCACTAGTATTAGAGGAGTAATTAATGATCCTAATTCTAGAAATTTTATATCATAATAAATTTCCACTATTCATATATATACATTTAATCTTATTTTTGTATGTTAGTTTATTTTCATTTATAAACTATTTTTTATAAATATTTTCTATACTAATGTGCATTGTGGAAGTAATGTTTTTGTATGATGACTAAAATAAATGTCAATTTGTTTGATAACCTGAATCCTAAAAGACCCCATATATTGAATGGGAATGATTAAAAATACTAAAGAGACTGAATGAAGAAGTTTTTTTTATCAATAATGGTTTTGATAATATTGTAATGCTCAATAGAGATTATGAAATTTTTGAAAAAGAAATTTGAACTAATAGTAATCAAAAGAAGAAATAATATAAATTTAACTACAAGGTATGAAATCTGTAACATTTTTCAATGACCATAAATATATACAACCAGATATCATCTTATGAAGAAAACAAAAATATATAATAATATGTTTCAAATTTCTAATTTTAGAACTTATAAAGTTATTGAGACTAGAAGATCCTTGAATATTGCATATTATAATGGGTTTTTTCATACAGACAACCTATTATTATAGTTCAACTGATATTTATGAATACTATTAACAACCTTCGATCAGTGGGAGATAAAGGATTATATGATGAGATTCATGAAGATAAGAATGTAGATATCATTCCTAATGAATGGGAATCAAGGAGAACCAAAATTGATGAGTCAAAGAAAGTCACAAATGTAAATCATGATGAATTATTGTAAACTCCCTTACAAGTGATGAAAAATCTAAAGAGATATGTGACACAAACTCATATATTATGACATGAATCTTACTAAAACTCAAATACTCTGTGATAACACTAATGCCATTGCATTTTGTAAAAACCATGCACAACACTCATTTGAAAAATACATAGCTATTAGGAATATCTTAATTAAGTAACACATATTAAATTGAGATATTATTTTACAATTCATCATAATTAATGAACAAAATTTGGATATTTTTTAAAAACCATTACATTTCGACATATTTGAATACATAAAATTGAAGGATTGAATGGTCAATGGGAAGTAATCATTCATATATACATCTCATTTAAAAAATATACCTATGTTAATTTACATCTTTTCAAAGGGTATGTAAATATAATTATGGTTTAATATTTTAAATTATTTTGGATTCTTGTATTTTATTTCAATCATGTTATATATTTTATTATATTCACGATTTATATTTTGTCATTATATTGTTTTATATTTTATCGGTATCAGGTTTCGAATTGTATTTTATCATAATTAAAATACTTATTATATTTGAATTGTATATCATCAAACATGATTTTTTTAAATATTTTAATTGTAATTTATCACACTTGACATTTTCATTGTATTCAAATTATATTTTATCATATAATAAATTTTCATCGTATTGAAATTATATTGTATCATACATGAATTTTTTATCAGATTTAAATTGTATTCTATTGAACTCAATTATTTTTGTTTTAATCATTTCAAACCAAACAACACATTGAAACCAATACATCTATCTGAAGACCTCTAAAGGTACAATTTTTAAATCATACAATAACTATTACATTTCACACTGTCGGTGTTTAAATTAAATGAAAATTTTTTAAACCTTAACAAAATCATCATGAATATGTTAATTTTTTTAATAAAATTAATCCAGAGTTCAAAATCATTTTCTACCATTGGATTGATTCAATCTAATATATACAGTAGATATTTAAAGGAATGAAATCCATCACCTATATAAATGGATCCCCCTAACTTGTCCCACATTTATTTCTTATAGAAGTGCACCGAGAGTCTACTACACTTAAAATAGTGAGACCAATTATTTCCCTATTCAAATAAAGTATCATCTTTCATTATAGACTCGACTGATACATCAACAAAAATATGGATTCAAGGGATTTATAAAAAATGACATTTTAAGGGTAAAGATAGTCATTAAAGGCTTTTTTTGTCAATTATGATTCACCATTGAAGAGAATAATTGATTCTAATGGTTTAAAAGACCCTTTGTTTTGAAAGATTCAAATCCAATCAAGATCATATACATACTGAAGAAGTGAGTATGTTTTCGCACATTATTTAGATAGATTACAATCTAATGATCTCTTTCACTATATATGAGAAAAAATACACCACTTCTATAAAAAATACACTAATTTAGTGATAGTACCATGTAAAGGTGACACACTTTTTCAATATCACAAATTATCCAAAATCAGAATGATATTTTGATAACATAGGGGATACTTAATATCTTATTGAGATTCATGATGATAATAGAATGGTTAATAATCTATCTACTGACAATTGTTTGACAGCTCTTTGATGGCACGATTTTCTAGTACCGAGAAAATGTGATTGGTGGAACATTATAGTTTCTTATATTTATGTTCTAGATTATATGGTAAATATGAGAATGTTAATTCTTATGGGTTTTATCTTACTACATATCAATAAATTGAATTCCATAGTTATCAAATCATAGTTGATCATGTTTCTCATATTTATGAGAAAGTATCTTTCTGAATGATTGATGGTGTGCTATTTAGAAATTAGGTATCATATGAATGGTTTCTAGTACCAATTTTTCATTGTAGATAAGATCAAATTAATGAAATTGTATTTTTATTTAGAAACAATGATAATTTAATAAGATGATGAAGATGGGAAGTTAATATATGTACAAAGAATTAACCAAAATGCTGCAATAAAATAAAAATATATTATTTTAAAAAAGAATAATGAAAAGTTTGACCCAACCAAAACATCAATGAAGAAAAAAAATGTATCTCATAAGGTTGTAGGTGATATGATAAATAATAAATCATATATGAAATATGGTGACCCCCAATTTAGTATTGATCTAGATGAGGCGCTTATCAAAAAAACCTATACTCATGAAACATTCAAAGAATAAGAGAAGGAAATGAGGTTGAAAAAGATAAAGTCTTAGGCCATTGATATTGACAAGCTTTTGAAAGGTGTTGAGAAATCTATTACCCGTAATGTTTTAAAAGATGATATAAAATGGAGAAATCTCTTCCATCTATTTAAGAGAAATGAAAAACAAATAGGTATAGAAGAATCGTCTCCGGAAACATTCACTCAATAAAGAGAATAATGGTATCTTATGATAGTGTACTAAGATAGATTGTTGAATATATTGAAATAAACTTCAAAATGGATGGAATCCATGAAGAAAAAGAATAACCGAAGGAGGAGGGGTGGAGGAAAATGAAAATCAAGAATAAGTGGTACGTATGAAAAATTTATCCTAAAAATAAAATACCCATAGATTCCTCATAAGTGGCATCACTAAAATTTACATATCCCAGTGTTCTATCATTGAAGGATGTTTCTCAAGAAAAAAAATAACCAGAAAATAAATTCAAATCATAGATAATGAAAATCAATAAGTATTGTATAATGAAAAACAAAATCAGAATGCAGAGGGTTTGGTAGTAGAAACTAATTTTGGTGAGCATCCTGATTATAATGATGATACAGATTCTAAAAGAACAATTACAATAAAATGAGTTAAATATATTTGAGATGATTTGGTAATATTAGAAAATATAATACCATATTATCAAAAACTCTATGAATATATTAATATTCCTTCAATTAGTTAAAATTAAATGACAAACACTGTCAATGTTTTGATGGACATATTATTAAAACTCAAAATTGATTACTATGTTATTGAACAACATCCTGTAGAACATAAAATTTCATACCACAACGTTGTTATGTGGTAAAAAATATTGAATAAATTTCATGATTCAGGAGGATACAATTGAAGATATAAGGAAAGTAAGAAATGAACTCTTAGACACTTTTAACATGTTGGATAATGAAAAAAATGAGAAACTGAAGGCTTTTAAAATTTCAAACTCGTTAAAAGATACTTACATCGGAGGGTTTATGGAGCTCATGATCAATGTATTTGATTTAAATAAAGAAAATATCTTACTTACCAGAAGTGTTAAAATCTGAGAAAAGATATACAAAGTTCATGCTGAAAAGTATTAGGCTCAAAATGAAGTGTTAAATGAAATGCATAAGGCTCATGAAAAGAGTTATCATGTCCAAGAAGAAATCATTTGTAAACAATATAAACTATTTTCAAATTAGGAGGTGAATTTTTTGGAACAACATGAGTCTCTAGAAAATATAGTGTAGACATAATGGAATTTAAGAAGATGAGGTTAGCATTTTTAAACCATATGGAGATGGAAATAAAATAGAAATGATTTTTTGAACTCTTTTTGTATTATATTTTTTGAAACAATAATAAAATATTTATTACATTGATATATCAATTTATTGAATATTTTTTATTTTTAGGATGAATTATCTTTCACTTAATTCAAGATGACCAAATTAATTATTAATCCATATTTTAGGACATTCCAAACATTCTTCTATGTATTTGAAGAATTTCCCTATTTTTTGGAAAATGAAAAAGTGGGAGAATGTATCATATAGGGGTGAAAAATTTTTCAATAGGGGTAGAAACATACAGAATAGGGAAAATTGGGGAATAATTTATGTAGGGGAATCCATTAGATATGGGAGTGATTTATTTCAATAAAATGAATATAATCATTATAAATTACTATATCCTAAAGGGGTGTCCGAATTATTCACTATTAAATCTAAAAAAATTATAAAACTCTAGGAGATATATGTTTTCAAATAATTTTGTTATGTACTTTCCAAAAAGTATGATATTGTTGAGTCAATATTATTGTTTTTACTATTCAATTCTATTTTGTTTTAGAAATCACTATTTTTTCTATATATTTAATTCATTCCATGACCATTGATTTTATGTTGGAATACAATTAATATCTTGTTTTGGATCGTAACTATTTTTCAATCATAACAATATAATATTCTCTTAAACATAAGTACATAAACACGTTTTTATGTAGTTGGTGTTTGGCTTAGTGGTAAGCACCACATAATTCTACAAGAAAAACATGGGTTCAAAACCCATTGGGCACAGGGCGATGTAGCTGTACTATAGTTATACTATTGCAGTAGTGGTAATATAGTGGGAACTGTAGCAGCAGCATGACACTGTAGCTGTGGCATGGCACTTTAGGAGTGGCTTGTACTGTAGCAGCCGGGTTACTATTTACAGAATGAGCCTTGGGCCTAAAAATTGGGCCTACGAGCTATGTAATGGGATACATGCCCATTGGGCCTTCCGGCTACGTAATGGGTCTCCATCTATCCAGTTAAAAGAGGTCTTCGATTTTATTTAATAATAAAACGAGGCTTCAGCCACAACATAAAGAAACATAAACATGTTTTTAATCGTACTTAGATATTTTTCTATCAATCATAACTAGTTTACTGTTGTATCCTCCTATTATGATTTTCATCATGCTGACTCTCCTTATGAAATTAATTGGTTTTATCATTATTGATTATAGATATCATTAATTATATAAAATTAATTATTTTATATTAAATAGGTATCTTTTAATTTTTTATATGTTCTAATCAAAATGATGTTGTGTGTTCAGTTTCATTATGACTATTTGAATGCCAGATGTCTAATACCATTGATATTGTATGATGTAATCTGATTATGGGAGAAAAAATATGACTCTTGGGAGGAATTATATAAATACCATATCATTCTATAGAGGTAAAAAAATATTTTTGACTAAATGAAAACCCTCAATGAGAGCTCTGTCAAAATAATGCTTTTTGAAAAAACAAAGAAGTCTAAAATCATGAACATCTAGTTTCAAATTCATTAATATTTGAGGAGTTTTGTTTTCCTTAATGTGATACAGATCAATTGTGAATATGATCATGGTATTCCAGGGATAGGCTTATAGACTGGTTTTGATCTCTTGAATATTGAGGGATTTTATGGCAAGTAATATAGAGGATCTTATTACCTACTAAATAGATATCTACTAGGGATAGGTAGAAAGACTAGAACAGATCAATGTATTGAGGTATTGAGCTTATGTGGGTATGAAAAAAATTATTTACTATATAAATCAAGGGGCCTCTATCCTAAGATAAATGATAGCCTTCTCTTTGGGTTAATATAATTGTACAATTTTACATTAATATGGTATTGGAATAGAAATTAATTTTTTTTAATTATTCTCCTTTATCTTCATTATTTTTTTTAACATAACCCTTCCGATGATGATATATCTATAATACTCTATTTATGATTTATTTTTAATACACTGATAATGATCATATTAATACCCAGCACGATTCTGTATGATTTTTTATAGAACCAATCGAATTGTTTTTTGATCATAGAAAACATTGGTATTAGGATCTACTACATTCCCACTCTGGTCAAATAATTTCTTATATGTATATGATTATATTCAATTATGAACATTGAAATAAATTATCGTAATCAATATGATAATAGTATTTACCTAAACCGGTGTACCAGACCGAACCAAATACCCAGGTTCAAGCTTTAATTTTTACATGTCCTCATGCTCTCCTCCTCATATGCAAGATATTGGTGACTAGCATCTAGGGTCTCAAGTCGAACATTTGGGAGAACGTGGGGGCAATGTACAGATGGAATATATACAATGTAATAACTCAAAAATTGGAATGAAAACCCTTGCCAAAAGAATACGGAACATGAAATTGCTTATGCAGTCATCTGTGGAGTTCATCAGTTCATATCTCAATATGCTCCATCTCCATGCTCCACCCCTTAACTATCCACCACAGGGCCCTTCCCCATCTTTGTATCTTGGGTTATGAAATCTACAAGCACCCAAAAATGCCAAAGTAGTGTGTGAGTACATGACTCAGTAGGACGCCAACAATGCTTCTACAACTTTATGTCCTCCAAATACACATGTATGAAATTATAAATGATGATTAGTAAACACCGAATCTAAAATCAAGTGGTCGTCTGCTATCCAATTTTCCATAACCCCCAGTCGTACCTACCTCGTCACCACGATGTAAAATGAATCAGTGATTTTCCATTAGGATAATTAATCATGTTTCTCAGCATTGTCATTTGAAAGCATCAATTCTCTATAAGAAGATATGTTTCACTAAATATGTAAGGAAAATGAGAGATAATAATCATTCTTAAATTAAAAATATTTAATGGGAATTAAATTTATCAATTTTAGTGATAAATTTTAAAAATTTTAAATAATTATTATCATCACATTTTAATTATACAATAATGGTATTTATAATTTCTTATGTTTTTAAAAATGAAAAAATGATAATTTAAATTATAAATGCAAATGAAAATTTTATATTATTTTATGTGATGTTTTCAAAAATGATAAAATATTAATTTAAAATATTGGTTCATATAAAAATGTATATAATTTTATGGGATGTTATAAAAAATGGAAAAATGATAATTTAAATTTTCAACATATATGAAAAATTATATATGATTTTATGTGATGTTTTTTAAATGATAAAATTATTATTTAAATTATCAACACTTATGAAAAATGTTTATCATTTTTGGTGATATTTTAAAAAATTATAAAATATTAATTTAAATTATCTTCACATATAATCAATTATTATCATTTTATGTTATTTTTTAAAAAATTATAGATTGATAATTTCAATTACCAACACATATGAATTTTTTTTTTGTTATTCTAGGGCATTTTAAAAATGATAAAAAAAATAATTTAAATATTTAATTCATATGATAAATTTTATAATTTTTTATTATTATTTTTGAAATGATAAAATGATAATTTAAATTATCAATGCATATGAAGTTTTTTTATCTTTTCATGTGAAATTTTAGAAATGAAAAAAATAATAATTTAATATATCAGGACATGAGATAAAATTAAATTAAAAGTCATCATTTAAAATTTACTGTCACCTTTAATATAGTTAAATGATAATTTAAAATTTAACTATGTGTGTTAAAATTTAATTATAATTTTATATTTTTTCAATAGAGATAATGAATTGTAATGTGAGATATTTTACCATTGAATAAAAATAAATTTTGTTATTCTAGGAAAAACCATTGACATAAATTAAGTAAATATGTTCCAACAGCTCGAAACGTTGATGTATCACCCTACCATCGAAAAAAGAGAGGGGTTTCCACTGATAAGGTAGGATGTTACTTAAAATTTTGGTCTTGTCTACAGATGTTTTCAATTAATATCATTATCCACACACAAATTTAATAACCATCCCCGATAGTGAATTCATGTGAGTATGTGTATACCGCCATAAACACTATATTACACTTATGGTCATGAGTACGTATAACAGTCTTTTCACATTACTTTGTGATTGTGTGTACATTGTGTGCTACATTACTCATGATGATGTGTTATTCTTAGATATATATATATATATATATATATATATCATGTCATGCTAGTTGTTTTGTTCTTCTTGTCAAGACAACTGGACTGTTAACTAGTTTTTTCCATTGGAGGAGGTATACTCATGACTTAGGATGAGGGTATAATGTATGGGGTAGGAACACGATGATGCCAAGGGGATTCTATATGTTGGACCAAAATGAATTGGGAAGTCCTTTGGAGGATTAATGTGCATGACTGATGACTAGGGTCCAATACATGAGGAAGTCACGTGATGATGTCGTGGGTTTCCCCCAATGAAGATGGGATTATAATTATTATCATCACATTTAAATTATCCAATGTAGATAATTATCATTGAATATTTTTTTGAAAATGATAAAATGATAATTTAAATTTATAATTCATATGAAAAATACTTATCATTTTATGTGATGTTATAAAAAGTTATAAAATTATTATTTAAATTATCAATGAATATGAAGAAATTTATATCATTTTATGTAAAGAATTAATAATGATAAAACAAAAAATTTTATTATCAATGCATATGAAAAAATTTATCATTTTATGTGATGTTATAAAAAATATGATTAAATAGAAATTTATATTATAAACACATATGAAATTTTATTATCATTTAATGTTACATTTTATTAATGATAAATCAATTTGTTATTTTATCGGTTCTATTGAAAAAAATAAATTAAAAGTGATGATTTATCATTTCTTGTTTCTTTTAAAAGAGAAAAATGATAATTTAAAACTTGTCAGTGCATGTGATAAATTTAATGATAATTTGTGAATCATTAATGTGTGAGAATGAGTAATAACATTTCATATTATATTCCTTTGATTAAATTTAAATTTTATGATTTTACCAAAAAAAGTAAGATATGTCAGGCACCAATGTTCCAGTAACTTGAGAATTTGACTTGTCGTCTAGACGTCAAAGAAACTATGAGAGGGTTTATATATGATAATGTATGAAGTTATTTAAACATTGGTTTTTTTTACAAATGATTTTAATTAATATAATTATGTTCATCCAAGATTAATTACCATGATTGATAGTGAATGCATGTGGGTATGTGTATAGACCCTAACATGCTATATTGCACTTGATGCCCTGAGTAATTATAGAATTTTATTCACATTGCTATGTGATTTCATGTACAATTTGTGAAACATTACTCATGATGATGTATTAGTATTTAATATATATTTTTATACTATTCCATGTTATGTATACCTTTTGGTTTTTTTCTTGGAGAAAAGATAGGTGGAATGCCAACATTTTTTATCCTTTGGAGAATGGTTTCCCATGATTGGGGATGATGGTCCGATGCAGGGTGTAGGAATATGACGATGCTACGGGGGTTGTTCTATAGTGTAACATCACGAAATGTGTAATCATTTGGATGATGAAATCCTTTGACTGATGAAAAATTTCCAATACAAGAGGAAGGCACATGAAGATTCCTTGCGATGCACATGTCTTACAATGGGGATACAATGATGCCTTGGGAGTATTGTGTAGCTAACCATCATGAAATGTGTAATGCATTAGAGGAGGGATGGGCATGACTCGAGACAAGGGTTCATAGAATGTGTAAAGAATACAATTATTCCTTGAGGTTTCATCAATGGAGATGTGAATGACTGGATCTCATTCCCTAGTATGTCTTTATAATGTTGTTTTCAATGGCTAAGGGACACCATTTGCTCTCTGTCCTCAGTACATCAACTCGATAATTAAGGGAAGCTAATTAGCCCTCATTTCCCTTTCACATACAAGGAAACATATTTTCATTAAGAGCATTTATATTGTCACATGAAGATGATAAGAAACCTGATTCATTACCCTGATGGATAATCATATATTCATTTGACAATGTAGAGACGAAGTAGGAATGGCAGTTGGTTTTGGTATCATAGATAGCGAACAACAACTCATATTTGGATTTTGAGTTAATTAAGAATTATTTATTATGGAATAAACTTTTATTTTCAGAACATAAGGTTGAGGATGAATTGGTGGTGTCCTACTAAGTCTTGTACTGACACACTATATGGGAATTTTTGTGTGCATGTAGATTTCGTGACCCGATATATGATGAAGGGAAAGGGACCAATAGCGGACGGTTGAGAGGTGGACCCTGTAGATGGAGAAGTCTAATATAGGCACTAGAGAACTCCACAGATGATTATTTACATGCTTTCCTATTTTTTCTTCTACTTACTTGGGTTAACTTTCGACATTGGGAGGTGTTACATTGTATGTGTGTCATATTTACATTTATATATTTGACTGTTATTACCTACATTTTTCTGTGTATTTTAGATCATATTACTCAATAGAGACTATATTTTCTCCTCAAATATCTACATGTGACCCTCACTGATAGTTTGAAACCTCTAGCATACTGGGAGGCATGCATGTGATCATGTACTATTCCAGCTCGGACCCAGGGATTTGGGACAAGATATTACACCTAGGGCCATTCTGATTTTCATCTTTATTGAAAGGTCTATTGATTTTTATTATCTAAAATATTTTTAAGCAGAGTTATTTTTAAGTGATAAAAATGTATCTTTTTAAAACATTCATTATACACCATCTTGGATTGTACCATCTACATTAATATTTTAGTCCAAATGGTCATCCACATATTTGATTTCTACCTAGGTGGTGTATTAATTTTCATGGGGAAAAAATCAATCATTTTTCATATGGTCTAGATATTTAAATTAAAATTGTAAAACTGTTATTTTTTATGTAATATGAAAATTGGTGGTGAAATAACTTCCTTGATAAATAGATGGTTGTGTCACTTTTACTATAGTCAGTGATAATCCTTGAGCTGAGAATATATAATTATAATTTAATTAATTGGTGGTGTAACACGTAATGCGACTCAATTATTAACATATCAAAAATTTATTTTTGGTATTTCAATAATTCAAAACATTATATTTTAATATGTTTTATCGATAATGAATAATAAAAACAATCATGTATTGATTTATTAATTAAATTCAATAAAATGATATTATATATATATTATTTCCCTAATATATATTCCACTTTTAAGAGGATTTTATAAGTGATGATAAGGGTTTTTGTTATTCCAAAAATATACATTGATTTGATTTAATATATTGTTTTTATTATATTGGTTTTTAAAATAGAATCTTTTAAATAACATATAATTTTTATACATTTATAATGTTGTTATTTTTTAATTTTTTAATTATCTATCAAATAATGCTCCAAATATTTTATATATACATTTTATGGTGGACATGTCAATTTATATACACAAAAAATCATTGTTGTTGGGATTCATTATAATCACATATTAATTATTAAGACACATTATTAATTCTTTGTAATGTTTTCCTGCTTGATAATAATTACATGACTTGGGTGGTGAAATCTTAAAGACATATGAAATTAATTGTAAAGAATTTCTATTTCACATATTTTGAATATATAATTTATAATATTTTTTAATTTTATCTATTGATGAAAATTTTAAGTATATTTCAATATTTTTGTTGTTGTACAAAAGCATATATTATATGGTTATTTAAAATAGTGCAATCAACAATTTTTCAACAATTGTGTATGTTAATAAACAATATTTTGGTGATTTTTGAGTTATTATATTGTTGTTCTTCTATAAAATTAATATATCTAGATATAGGGACCACATTTCATTTGATTTAACTTTTTTCTATTGAAGGAATTATTAAACGGGGAGGAATTTAAAATAACCTCAGATTTAATTGAGAATAATATATCCAATTATTAAAATTATATAAAATTTTTGGATGTATTAGATGAAAAAGTTTCATTGTTTTCTAAATGGAACTTTTCAGAAGATCATATTAAGTGATGAAAAACAATGAAATTAAATTGTTGACTTTTTTAAACAATGATATATATTAATATAAATATTATGTTTTGATATTACAAGGATCTAGATTAATAAATAGACTACATCACTAAAATGTGAATGTGGAGATTCCGTAATGATTAGTCATTTATTATGGTGAGTCATTAATATATTATTAATGATAATGGAACCAATTTTTGGAAACAATAGGATTATATTCTGAAATAACATTATTTTGAATTAAATTATATATTTATATCTATGTTTAATAAATATGACATGAATATTATATATCAAAAAATATCACTAAATTTGAGGTAACATAAAGAAATATTATTAACCCGTGGAAAATAATTTGATTAAGTATTTAAGTGGTTAATTGATCAAAATTTGTATTTTTTAAATTTTATTAATAATAATAAAATTTAATATAAAAACAATATCAAGTTCTATTTACAGTAACTAGAATAGAGATTCACATGATCACAAACACTCCATACAGTATGACAGGTGATTAGAAGTACTTAAATACGACTAGTATGTTACCGTGGTTGGAATGTACCCTCATATCAGAGTGACCGACATTATCATAACTGAAAATGAATAATTCATAAATTAAAATCATATAATTTAGAATAAATAAAATTGTGATTCTATAAAATAATAAATATATAAGAAAAAAGTTCATTAATAAAAATTGATCACCGGTAGAT
The DNA here is from genome assembly GCA_963277665.1 of Viscum album. NCBI lineage: Eukaryota > Viridiplantae > Streptophyta > Magnoliopsida > Santalales > Viscaceae > Viscum > Viscum album. Next base: position 1,245,127,921 of record OY728152.1, on the reverse strand, counting down.
CCGATCATACCCCAAGAATAATGTGAATAATAAATTCTATGAGGGTGTAATAGAACCCTTGTGTCTTACAATATCTCAATATACAAAATAAATGGATGATATTTATTTGAATGATTTATTGATGAATTATATCCTATAAAAACTAAAAGCTCTTTAGGTCTAATATTGAATAAATGTAAAATTATTTTAGAGTCTGGTGTGATTAAACCTCAGTGGTGAACCACTAAAAGGTTCCGTAAAATAAGAATTAAATATATTATAAATAAGAATGTTATTACCATGTAGTGGATAAATTATTGGTAAATTACAATAATATAAAAAAATATAGATCCATATTGTGTAACATTATTGATTAGATTGACTATACATTCATCAACAAATGTTGAATGTATCTGGACATTATACCATCATTTGGAGCCCCTGGAATACATCCTTCCTATCTAGAAACATGAATAACTCTTAAGAATCATATAGAATAACTAATTCCTACATGGAAACCATAAATTAAATTGTGACGACATGTTTTTGAACATTCCATAATAAGAATCATGTATCAAAACATCCATATACAAATGGGACAAAATCCATGTTAGAAAACAGACCATTTTAATCCATGAGAATATGCACTATAACAATTAAATAAAAACAATATCTTATTGCACTCAAGGGATGAATCTCCCAAATATGAATGACATATAGATCAATCTGGAACCAATAAAAATTTCTTCTATAGGATGATATTCATTAAATAGAACATATATCATGTAATTTGAATTATTCTCTTACATCATTTACACATTAACAAGAAATGGGTATGCCACTCCTATATCCCGTATCAGATGTCCAATGATGGCCTCTAAGGGACATAACCCATCCAAAAAAATATATCCAATCATGAAAAGATCATTTTCCATTAGTATCATAAGTGATATAAAAATTGAGAACACCTTCCTCCCTACACATAAACTTATGGTGATGATCATTAAATCCGTGCACTATCCATGGTCTCATAAGTCACACACTTGAAATGAAATCATAAATGTGTTCACTCAACTCATTAACATCTATCTCAACATTCCCAAAATTTCCATTGTGTTTCATCCATTATCAATAAAATAATCAACAGAAATCATCATTTTTTTCAATGGTATTATGAAAATATCATCATAATAGAGATATGAATCAAAGAAAATATTAATTACAAAGACATTCTATGTCATTAAAATCACCCATAATATTATTAAACAACATTTTCCATACTCATGTATGTAATCACATACTATTATGGGAAGAAAAAATTCCCCAATATCTGATACACAATGTTAAGGGATATAAGGAATCTCACATGTCAAGAAGTTCCATCTCGAGATAATAATCTTCTACGAACACACTCTAATACTATTATTTTATAAAGAAAACCATTACATTGTGAAATAAGATCACCGATATCTTATAACTTATAATATTTTGGTACCATGAATCTCATAGAGTGTATTTTCAATTTAATTTCCCATCAATTAGAGGCTAGAGGACCAATATAGTTCTCTGGGGTCCATTGTGGACCCTATAACATAGGTATGCAAACAAGAATTTTATTATAAAGATGAAATTAAATAAAATAATTGGTCTATTCTCAAATTGTAAAGACCATATATAACAATCCATATATTAAATTAATTATGATCATACGCATTAATTGGATGACATATCTCATTCAAGTAAATTCTCATTAATCACAGCCTTGTGACTCTTTCCCAATATCACCCATTTCAATCAAGTCATTAACAATATTCATGACGCCTGAACCATCTCATCAAAAAAACTTTTTCAAAAAAATAACTCTATATTCCTTGGAATACCCCCAACTACATAATATATTAAACCAAAAAAATTACTGTGACACATCAATTGATTTCCTAAATTTAATGAAAAAACCCTAAATAAAGACAACTAGTGACACTTCTGTCACTAAACAACATTAAGAAAAATGAATTTATGCTCATAGGGTTTGTTCTAGTATTCATTAAAAAACAACCCATGAATCCTAGATAATTCCCCTATTATCCAACGATATATTCCATGAAACCAAAACTTAGATGGAACAAAAATTATAAATTATAAATTATAAAATACTGAACGAAATAGGATATTTTATTTTCTTTAAATATATCATAAAATCAAAAACAAATAACATTCTATAAAATTGGGATTGATGTAGTGGCATAGAAATAGATCCTCTATTGATCAACAAATACTATTGGGTTGAAAAAGTGGATTGGGATTAAAATCACAACATGGAAATTGTTCATTTTAGAACATTTATTATACTCTTTTCATGATAACAGTAACATATTTTTGGAAAAAATTATATTAAAAATGAATATTTTACACTGTGTTCACCCCACAACCAAACATGATTTGGATACATGGATTATATATACTATTCTATAGAACAATGATATCCTCATTGAAAAAAAAATTAATAGTTCCTTTTCTTTGTTCCCTACAACCCTTCACCACACCAGCCATCTTAAAAATATTCCACTCTACCCAAAATATATATCCCTTAGTGATTGCAATAGTTTATCCAAAATATATGACAACTATGGGTAGGCAAAATCAGACAATATAAAAGGACAAATAAAGTATAATCCTGACATATTCACGAAATAATTAGAAAAAATCGATGTACCTAATACATATCTTGAGAAAATATATTTTAATTTCTATATATTATGATTTTTTTCAAATTACAAATTCTAAAAAGGGAAATATCACAGAAACAACATTGGTAGTTTTCCTTTTAAATTCAGAACCCTCAATTACACATAATTTTATTATCTCCCCATAATATTTGTTCTCATTCCCCATGATTTATCAATTTTCCATTTAATATTTATCATGACATATCACATTCCACAATTAAATATCATGTAATATTATACTACCTTTATATACTAAATAGGGTTTTATTTGTGAAATTACAAACAAAATGGGATAATTTTATAGAAATTTATACCGCCTTCTAATAATTATCACTAATATCAAACTATGTGCAGTGATGAAGACTCCCATCGTATGATGGTCTCATTCATTTTCTCAACCCCAATCTTATTATTTCCCACTATAATTCTCACCTAATATGTTAATGTTTGAATATATTGTTCTACCCACCATAAGTGTAACATACTAAAAAATAATTCTTAGTGGCCCAACAAAAATGAATGTTTTGGTTTCCATTAAGTCACTAAAAAAGTATATTAAAATAAATTTTTTACACCAAATTTTTTAGTATTTTCATGAACTTCATTATTAGATATTGGTTAGAACAAACAATGCAACTGAATTAACAATTCATGAAATGAGAAATTGGGGCTTCTGTGTAGGCTCAATTTTTAGCACACATTTTGTTCAAACCATACGTCCACCCATTGAGTCCTCTTGAATGGTTGATTAGAGTTAAAATAAATGGTTGGAACATGGTTTGTCTACCCATGAGGGGAAACCATATGAAAGGTTTTTTGGATATAGGGGATGGTACATTGTTATTGATTGGTTTTCCAAACTGTGTGCCCCAAACATGAATGATTTGATTTTATATCCAAAAATGGATATAACCAAGTAAAACAAAACATCCAATGTTTTTCTCTATTTCACCCATACATCTATTTACTTCCTCAAAAGTTATGTGGATACTTATCTCCTCTCTCTAGGCGTTATACGTTTATAATTCAGTGGGTGTTGAATTCCTGATTTCTTGGAAAATCATCATTATTGATGTTTTTTCATAGATCAACCCTTCATTGATATATTAGATACATATATCAAAAAAATCAAGGATTTATCTATTATAGTGGATTCCAATCGTGTTAGTATATGGATTTTTTTATGTTAGTTGTGAGATCTAATCTATGTTTTTGTAGATTGATCGTTAATTTATTGTATAATTTGAGTCCTTATTCAATTACTCCATTATGACTAAGGTAGTTTTCATTTATCTCAACCCCTATTATTAGAAAAATTAAAGATTAACTTTTAGTTGAGTAAATTTTGTTGAATTTATTATGGAAGTTTTCCATGAATCATGGTAGAATATTAATAATTGATTGTGATATTATTTAGTTTTTGTATAGTTTCTTGGTTTATTTATTTTTAAATTTTTTTAAATTATTTATTTGGTATGGGTAATGGAAATGGGTTTAAGGATAGAGTTTTAGTGAATAAAATATTTAAATGAAATGGTTTGGAATACTTCGTTTTTTAACTTTGGAATAAATCATTTTTCTTATTCCTCGTACCTTGATGTGTCCCTATAATAGCGATGTGTCCTTTTATGGAAATGGTATATGGTTACCTTTTGATGACAAGTTAGATTGATGTGAGATCTCTCATGAGTATGGAACTATATCATGGGAAGGCATATGTGGATGTTTCGTTTTGTGAAAATGTATGACTAATGAAAAATGAATTTTTGAAATGGTTTGGAATTCTTATTTGGTCTTTTTCAAATAAAACAGTTTTTCTATAAAAAAATATCTTCTCTAGATATAATATGATTTTTGTGTTTTTTAAAAAAAAATTATTAAATGAACTATTATATATTTTTTCTGACATGTTGTATTTTAGAGGTGTGAGTAGGGAACTAATTTTGATACAACCTAATATGTTTCGTTACTCACACCTTAATTTTCACTTTGGTCCATTGCAGATGTTGTTTATCAAGTCAAAAATAGTGAAAATATATCACATTTATTTTTTTATTATTGAAGTTACATTGAGTATGTCTTATGGTGTTGGAGATTTAATCATGTTGGGAGTTATTTAGGGGGAAACCTTAGAGTATATGGGGTTATTTTCTATTTCATCTTTGATATTGGTTCTATGATTTATGATATGGTGTAATTTGATATTTTTGTTTTTTTATTTCATTGATTAGATTTACATAGTCATGATTTGTAATATAATGGGTTTTGTTACAACATTTTTGTTGTGATTTCTTTACTTTCAAATGGAAAATCATCCACACAAATATATGAGTCATTGGAATTTATTTCACTAGTAAAATTTTCACTTTTTCCAATTAGTAAATATCTATTTGTAAAAGTGAATTTTGAGTGGGTATAATATTTTAGCAACATATATATCCACATCACTATACTGTATGTAAAATTCTATCACTAATTGTTTTGCGTAAAATAAAATTTTTGTGTTGTTATTATAATAATAATACCAACACATAATATATATGTTTTTTATTGTATTCAACAATATGTTTTGGAGTTGAATATATTTGACAGTAATAAAATTACCAATATATACTATTTTTTATAAATTACACTTAAATAAAAAATATAATTTTTAATTTCCTGTAAAATTTTATATACTATTTATTTATTTGTTATATACGATGAATATGATTTAATTATTAAACCGAAGATGATTTTAACACAAGATAAAATTTTGACAAGAATAAATTATACTAATAATGAATTATTTTACAAATCTATCATCTTGGATACCATCTTGGATTGTTCCACAATTCCAGACCACACTTCCCCCCCTACTAGATCCCCCCTGAACATTATCAACCACTGTAGCATATCCAACACATCATCGTTAATGACTCAAGCACTAGTAGCTCCAGCATATCCATATCAGCTCCAGCACCAACCCATCCATGATATCTATATACCCATCCATGATAGCTCCAGTCTATGCCAGCTCACCAATCTGTAGCCCCTTCCGTGAATTCTCTAGCCCATGCTTGCTCTAGTTCCATCCCAGCAATTCCAGCTCCAGTCTATGCCAGTTCCAGTCTACGCCCTATCCATGCTAGCACCAGTCTATTCTCATATTGATGTAAAAATTACTCATGTGGATTTGAAAGAGGTACACAGAAAATTGACATAAATACACTTAAAAGATAGTCATTATGGTATTACCTACACAATAAGGAATAAAAATTTATTTTGAACTTATTCTATGTGTGTTTAAATTCTTTTTGACTATAAAAATGGTATTACTTACAAAACATGAAAATAAACATTGAATGGCACACATTTATTTAGAAAAAAATATAAATATTCAATTACGTTTCAAATAATAACTTACAAAGTCCCCATATTTTAATATTTTACAAGTCAGTGAACCTAAAAATATTTATAACCCGCCTTCTAGCAATCATCTTCATGAACATGAAACCAAATATTTACACATATGATTTGGTAGTCAACCAGCCATCCCATTAATACATCGGAGAACAACATAAATAGTTCCCCACCAATCTAATTATTGAATATGTTTCATGATAATATACAATAGGATTCCACTAAGAATATAGGTAATTGAATTTTATTTCCTTATATTCTATTTTTATTGAACATCATCATTTTTACCCCCTTGGGGGACCTTTCTTTACTTTTATATTGTTCTATTGAATCCAATTATTATGATGTTTGTTTTAAATTCCCAATTTTATGAAATCTTATTGATTTATCGTTTTATAATTTCCATTCTAATTAAATAAATCATATTTATTAATGATTAAAAAAAGATAATTATTTTTAATGGAAAGTTCACAAATAATGTGACTACATCAATGTACTGAATAAATTAACATTAGAAAAAACACATCAAAATATCAAAACATGATCCAATTCCACCTCCATAAAAAAATTTATTACATTCCAAAAAATAAAAATTTCATTGGTTGATTAGGATGAAGATTACATGTCAAATTCTACAAGCTACATGGGAAATACACCCTCAAATAAATTGACATGTACTTATGAAGCATTCCATTGGAATTCCAAAAAAAGAACCTGAGAATGAAGGAAAAGACATGAAGACATAGAGTGAGGGTTCACAACACTCATTAGTACACAAACCTAGATGATCCCATCAATTGAAACATGAATATAAACACCCACAATACTCCACATCACTATCTTATTCACATTCCCTGTTAGTAGTGATGTTGAGAACACAAAAATAGATACCATATTTCAGTGAGAATGTAATGAAAAATCTAAAATATATTCTAGATTATAGAATTAATGTACACACCATTAGAGAAATATATGTAAAAACCAGATTGTGTTTGCAATGTGAAAAATAAGAAACCTAGATGAAAAATATGCGAGGAGATAGATTTCATAGACATCAGTTCAAATTTCTTTTATTCCATATAAAAATATGAACAAGTATAAAAATATTCCCTATACTCAATAATTGCAGTATACATTATAATCACTATCAACAGAATTAACTAGTGGAAATTTCGTCATTGCGTTGTATCTTTATAGAAGGGTAATTGATTAATTACGCTAAAGAGAGGTGAGTTTACATTTTTTATTGGTATTCTTTTCCCATTATCAGCTAGTTGCGAAATGTCAATCATTATTGATACATCCATATAATAAAACATATATGTGCTTATTTGGCATGTATCTTCCTTTGGGTAGGACATCCATCCCCTTCTGTGAGGCCTCATTCCACCTCTTTTGACACAGTTAATGTTTCACCATAGGCAAGACCGGGTTGGTTGGGCCCTCGAATCTCATGCTCTCCCTACAACTAATATTCATGGTTTTACATATATTAAAAAAGATTATACACATAGTCTATACTTCAATGTTCATGCTCTCATAATAATGGAAATTACTGATTTCATAAATAGTACATAGATTCTAGATTACACACACACTAAGAAACACATCTATCTACAACATTAATAACACATAGAGATGAGGCATATAATTCAAAATTGAACAATTAATAAATATATTGTTTGTGAGAACACATAAGAAGATTTTATATTTCAATCCTATGTTTTAAAAGAGGTTAGGGTAATTAAAATGATAGTGAGACACCAAAACTATAATGAAGAATCAATATATAACCTTAAATATGCATCCTAAACTACTCAACACACTACATGGCCATCTTTGGGTGAAGTAACAACATCTGGATATTCATGTTACACATTATCAAGGAATAAATGGAATACTACATGTCCATGTCAACAACTATGATAGGTATATTCATCTCATCCACAAGTGGTACATGAATCTGAATGTAAAAATAACAAGTACATAACTATATAAATCCGGTGTAATTATCATTAATGGGAACATTTATAAGATGTTTAATAAAACAATTATTTTTTACCATGTCAAGACATTTATATTTATCATTTTTTGGGTGATTTTGGAATTGAATTTAATGTTATTATTTCATTTTTATTTTGTTTGTTCATCCATCAAAATGCTTCGTTTAAGATAGAAATTTGAACCCAGTATTAAAAAAATGGATGCTAATTTCATTTTATAGGATTTTTGGTTTAGAGAAATCATCATAAGTTTTCTAATGACCATCACTATAAAGAGGATTGATTACCAGTACAATGAAGGGGAATTGGGAAAAAATTTCTTATCTCATATAAACCAAATCCAAGAGAATATCAGGATTATCATCTATAATAGAGAGTTGCTCTACATAGTTAATTATTATTCTATTATCATTACTCTTAGAAATTTTGAGTGATCAAAAATCATAAGTCTATGATTCACTCTAATAAATGGATTCGTCTCTACAAAGGAATGAGCACAGAGTACCTACATGAATTACTATGGTGGTAATCAACCTGACATGGCAATAACTTTCAAATTTGGAAACAGGATAAAATACCTCACAAAGAAGAAAAATATTTTGTTCACCATTATAAATCAAAATAAATTTCATTAATATAGTAGAGATGTTTTAATGATCAATTTAATTGTTGATAAGGGAAATACATAGAAATTCATGATGAAAATTCACAAGGTAATTCATATTTTTATATGACTTTTGGTCATTTTAAATATAGATCCTACAATAGAGACTCACATGTTCATTACTCGAATAGGGTTTGAAAAAAGAACTGATCACAAGACTAGAGGAACACACATATACAATAAAAATCTCATCATAATCATCTTTTTCTAACATCCTTGTTTGATTATCATCTTCTACTAAATAAATTGTTGTTTTTTTTTGGGATTTTCATTTACATTTCAAATATAAATTTTCTAGACATCGTGGATTTTGTATTGGAACTAGATATTGAAAACACAAAATCCATGATTTCAATAAATAGCAATTGATAAGCGAAAAATTGAAGAGAATTCGACGTTACATTAGGGTTAAGATAAAGGTATGATCTTCAATGAATCTCAGAGAACATGTTTTAGATCATAACAATACCATTGTCAATAATTTGAGACCCACTAAGATTGTGGAATTATAATAATATATATATTTATGCAGTGGAAAAATAGATTCCTTAGTGATTTTTGATCCAATTATAAATAAGATCATCCACAAACTACATATGTTAGAATCCACTATAGGAATTATAAAACCATGAGAGAACTAGAATAAAGCAACATGTATGTTCATTGACATAGGGTAACTACTTCCTAGACCGTCAATATTCAAATTTTATAAAAAAAATATATTGTATGTTCCCTCAATGTAGAGAAAATGATTTCTAACTTTGATAAGGACTGAACATTAAAAACAAAAAAAGCATAGATATTCTAGAAGAACACAATATTAAATCCATGATATTACAACCAGGAATTTTATCATTGGGGAAGCGAAGTAGAGGTTGTTCTTGGAGAGAAACTTATAGGGATGATGGAATGTGGGGAGCGGGAATATATGGGAGTGATTGTGAGCTGTGGTTTGGGAAGAATGAAGGGGGATCAGGAATTGATTGGCAAAAATGGAGGTATGCATGTGTATTAGGGATGTGGGGGATTAGTGAGAAACTTTTCATGTAGAGGGTATGCTGGGAAAGTCTCTCCACGTATAATGGGATGATATTAGTGGTGGTTGTCGAATGGGGTGGCGTGGAGACCAAGCAGTGGCAGGGGAGGTGGTCGATTGGGGAGGTTTTGGGAGGTGGTGGAGGTGGTCCATCAGGGAGGCATGAAGGATGAGCAGTGATGGGGGTGGATGGGTTGGTGGTTTTTCAAGGAGGCATAGAGGATGAGTGGTGGCTGGGGAGGGAGGTAAGCGGGGAATAGGGTGTTAGTGTTAGAGAAGTGGTGTCGCGGGGAACGAGTCCGGTTCAGTAGGGGGTTCTCCTCATTATGTGTTTTGTGAGTTTTTTTAAATATTGTTGTGTATATATGTATATATATATATGCATAATATTTTTCACATATAGTTTTGTTATTATATATATATATATCCATAATTTTTATTAAAAAAATGGTTTAGTGTGCGTGTATATATATATATAAACATAAATACTCTTTAGGTATAAATTCATATCATTATTCATTATAGATATATATATTATAAATAAATATTACATAATTATGGATATTTTAACTAATAATATTTTCATATCTTTTTAATAGGTAATATATATATATATTCATATTTTGTAAAATATTTGATATCATTCAATAATTCATTCCCGTAAATTTTTTTAATGGTAACATTTTTGTTAGTAATAATAATTAATAAAAACATACTCATTTATTGGAAAATCATTTTTTGGTATTATTATGATAAAGAAATAGATTTTAATGTTATAAAAGGATTTGTTGGTATTGAACTAATAATTTATTCATATATTTATCGATTGGTCAAAAAACTAGTGGTACCATTTTTTTATATCAGCAAAATTTAGTATCAATTGGAATTAATCATTGTTACCAACATATATATTATTTATCTGTAATTTTATGTTATTAAATGTAATTTTTTTATTTTTTTTGGCCTTTGACTCTTGGTTATATCAAATAAGGCCATTTAGAATTCCACCACAACTCAAACCAATATAGAGTGGTGGTATGATACTAGTTGTATTTGTTTTTTTGATCCATGGTAATCATTTTTGTCAAACATTAAATTGAAAGTCATTCTAAAATAGTGTTTGAGTTAGGATTATAGAGTGTAGTAGGATTTTTGAGACGTGAATTATAGAGAAGAAAAATATGGAGCAGACCATTTTATATTGATCACCATGTCACTTGCGTGTTGGTTAAAGATGTGTTTTGGATATACTTATAGGAGTTATAATCTCATTTATATTGGATTTTCCAATTAGAAAATAATTAAATGAATTTAAAAAATGATATCTGACCATAACTGAATATTTAATTTTGTGTAATCATTTTTGTTTTTTTAAATGATGATTTTTGAAAAGTATTGAATTTTTTTCCATGATATATTCTAAAAAATTCATGATATCGATAATTTTAAAATGGTTTGACTTTCAAAATCCTAATGTACTTTACAAAAATGGATTGAAAATTGAATGTGTGTAATTTTTGGAAATCAATTTCTTGATATGGGTGGTAAGGTATATATTTAAATTTAGAATAAATTTGTTTCTAGAGATTGAGAATTATGATTTTTGTTGGGTTTATAGATCATGAATCCTGGTTGGCATCATAGAAAAAAATTGGATGATACTACTGATAATGTGGTTTCACATGAGCCCCAAGTCAAACAAAAAACTCATTTAGTGTATAGTAAATGATTTTTGGGCTGTGGACATAAGATTCATAAGTGAGGAACCAAGACAAGTGGATCATTCCATTCTATTATAGAATTATAGTCTACAAATATTTCAAGGTGATTGGGAAATATGGAAGGAAGAGGAGTGGATGAAATAATGAATCAAATATTTAATTTCATTATCACACTAGAAAATATGAATGAAATAATGGTGATATAAATACAGGAAGATCATGTGACTATGTGGGGCGATTTAGTTTTTCATATTAAATACAACTAAGAATTTTAATGGGAGTATTATTTAGAATTTTTTAAAAAACAATTGTATTTTTAATTATTTTAGTATTTGAAGAATTACATACATTTCAGCATGATAAAAGATAATATCTCCATTACATAATACCCTGCTAAAGATATGAATTCATTCCACTTTACACTAGAATTTTATGCTACTGTGTCCTTGATAGAACACAAAATAGAATTGGGGATAAAGAATCTGATTTTCCTAATGATTTTTATGCTTTGTATAACATGTTATGCGTATGCATTAAATATATATATATTGATGAATAGGGGTTCGTATCTAGAACTACTTTTGGGGGAAGAATGTTGATACACATCAGAAATTTTTAGAACTCTAATGTTATAAATAAGAGGTTGACATATAGATATTTCCTAGGCAGTGGGACGAATCTATATCAAACCATTGGATTCAGTTAATTTTCCTCCATGGTCCTAGAGTAAAATGGTTCTTTCCAATGTGATCTGTTCGGCCACATGAAGTGAGGGAAAATGAAACAAGTGAGATAATTATATAATTGAAATCTGATGGGGAAACATTCCCACATTTTTCATAGTGCTCCAATGTAGTATGTTCTAGCCACCTCTCATGTTTCACAGATGTTGTCTTCGTGAATGTACACGGGTGGAAAAATAATCCACATCAACTTAATTGAGCTTTCATTTATGATTATAGGAATACCATGACTCCATAGTGGGGAAATCTCAATATGGAAAAGGAACAATTTGTAACAAGTTTTAAATAACATAGAGCTAAGCTGGTGAATGTGGGTGATCAATCTGGACCAGTAATGCTGATAGGTATGATAATATTGAATTAAAACCTTTTTCGTCATTTTATTAATGCATGTGTATCCCATTAATTTATTTATTCTCATGATTATCATATTATAGGTTAAAATTTGGATATTATTCAATATATATTGAAACATCAAACCTCTCATGGTCAAAGAGAGTATAGAGCCTTTATGAGAAAATTATGTTCTATACCTATCATGTAGGCTGACCTGGTATGCCTTTTATGTGTTCTTGTGATGGATATTTATAATATAATCAAAGGTATTTATCAATAGAAAATCCTCATGTCTCACATTGATTGTTACATTAGTGCGGTTAGTTTTATGACAGATGATAGCATCGGCCATCTCATTAAATTAGAATAGAATGGAAAGGTAGGTGAAACATGCATAATGTAACTGGTAGATAGAATGATATTGTAATAATTTCCAGTGTTTAATTTTTAATATATTTAAGGGATCAATATGTATCATTTTCTAGCACTTGTAGATATGCTTCAGTGATTTTTTTTACTAAAAATTTCTCACTATTTCCACCCACTAGAGAAGTAGAGTTTACAATTCATGTTATTCTAAGGACCAGAAATATATCCTTTCCATCATATAAAATGGAACCAATATGAATTAATGGGATTTAGAGTGTAGTTAGAGGATTTGGAAGGAAAAGTGTTCCTTCGGCGTATACTGTTTCTATAGTATGCATCAGTCTTGTTTTTCAAAATGGTGGATGAAACTATACAGATGTGTATAGATTATTATAATCATAGCCAAATTATGATTGATAAATGGAATCAATTTTCATAAATTGAATACCTTTTTCGTCAATTGAGGTGAGATTAATCGTTCTCTAAAACTATCATGCATTCAAGATATCACCAATAGTAGTTTGGAAAGGTGGATATTCCAGTTGTACCTTTTAGAAGTATATATGGCCATTATGAGTATGTGATAATTCCATTTGGCGTTATAAATTCACCACTACACATTATATAATTTGTGAATTAGATATTTTAAAGTTATAAATATTTTTTTGTGGTGGCTTTTTTGGATAACATATCAGTGTATTCATGGAAAATGGTTGATTATGAGAAACACTTAGTGATATTTTTGGGAATCGAGCACCATAACTACTTTGATGAAAACCTATCAATGTGTGGTTTTTGAAATAGGAGTTACATTTCATAAATTATTTAATCTATATAATTGGGTTTTCTATAGTTCTGGGAAAAGTAGATGATATTTTCTCTTTATAACCACCATCGAATGTCTTCGAGATACAATGTTTCCTTGGTCTATTTGGTAATTATTTACACATTATTCATGAATTCTCATGAAATGCTTTACCAGTGAAATATCTGGAAATAATTAATATTCCAATACAAAAGATTGAGGAATTTCATAAGTATTTTAATGAGATAAACGTTCACATTTCATCATTATTTATCATGATATTGCGTCAATCAAACTAATTGAAGTTATTTTATTATGTTCCTTTTAGACCAGGGTTGGGATGTGTTCTGATGTAGGGAGGTTATATAGTTTATTATATTCCAATTATGATATGTCTTCTATAGAATAACTACACAACAGGTGATTTTTAATTATATTCTATATTCCTTGATATGATGATTGTGTCATTACCACATTAATGAGAAATTTATGATTTTTATTGATCATAAGAGCTTGAAACCTATTTTCTCACAAAGGGGCTTAAATAAAAGACAAAGAGAAGGTATTTAGTATCATTAAATTTACAACATTCACTTCATGTAAACCCCATGTCAAGGATATTCTGTGGGGGATGAATTAAGAATAAATTCATATGCTCATTTTAAAAAAGAAGTTGCAGATTACTATAATTTGATGTTAGTCATACCCAACAAGCACAAGGATTATAATGACCAAAGAATTGTCTTTTTTTCATTAAATGTTCATTTGGGAACATATTTTTATGAGAATTATAAGGAGACGTAGACATATGATTCAAAATGTTTTGTGATGAGGAAAAAACTCAATAATCAAAGATCATTGCAGGATGGATGGTTGATGGGAGTTCAGTATTGTTATTTTCAAATCAGATGGATGTACATATTTCTTGTTAGGAACAACTTAATAAAGATTTCCATGATTTTATATGGTCTATTCATCTAAGAGTAGAAAATATTTATAAGGAATTCAATGAATAGTTTCGATGGGATGGAATGAAAGTTAATGTGGTTGATTTTGGTTTAGGATGCATACTTGTCATTCGGTTATGATAGGGCATCAGTGAACAATAGTTATGTTGTTGTCATTACATATTACAGTTTGGAAGTAGGAGGAGATAGACATGGAATTTGGGAATATTTCCCAATGAATTGTTTGGAAACACAATTTCTTATTGGTGATATAGGATCAACGGAAAAATACGTATCATTTCATTCTAATTCATAAATCTATATGGTGGAGGACTTATCAAAAAAATTATCCATGACATGATAATGAGTTTTGTACTACTAGTTTTTATAGTTCCAATAATCTTCCATGATTTTCCTCTCCTTTCAATAAATCCTTATAGAAAATTCATAGGATATAGATGACAATGTGTAAAACATATCATCTTCATATTGATAGTCAATATGAAAGGATTTTAAATTTTTTTGAGACATTATTTGGTATTTTGTAATGGATTTTAGTGGATTATGGGAGTAGCATATATTGAATGTGGATTTATCATAAAAGAGCAGTTATCATTCCTCGATACATGTGGAATATTTTTAAGCCTTGAAAGGGGGTACTTGTTGTTCTTAAATTTTTTAGGTGTTAACATGTTAGAATTCACTTATCGGCCCAATCCTAATCTCCATGAAAATGAAGAAGACTCATTTCGTTGGGAAAATAATTGAGATAGATCAGATTCTTCAGAAATCATATGTGGATCATCGTTGATGGTCTTTGTAATATCTAGGTTACTGATAATGTATTCCTGAAAATATCTCCAATACTTTGGAATCATCTTTTTGGTATAAAGGGAATATTAAATCCTCAATATGTACTGAAATTTGAGATACTTGAATAGGATTTTGAGTTGTCATTTAAAAAGTCTTTTCCACCATGATTCATTGAATTTAGTAATTTGTTTCATTTTTCTCATTTAAAAATGTATCAGCATGATCCAGACCGCGTTATTCGATGTGATCATGATGACCAAGAGTTTTATGGTTCATTTATTCATATACTGTTATTGATTTTTGAAATGAAATAGAAATAATTTTAAGGAAAAAGCATTAGTCTTGTGCTTTTTTTGGATACATGGTTAGATTTAGGATGAATCATGGGAATTAGAGAAGTAAATTCCCTAGAAATGGCTCAAATTTTTTTTGGGGAAATCTAGATATTTAGTTTCCAAGAATGAAAAGGCTAATGGTAGGGAGAATGTGTCACCTCTAGTTATATTTATGTAACCCATTATATAATTTTCATATATATGTATAGTGTTTGGGTTAATTTTGTGACATTTTTTATAAATGTTTGAATGTTTTTTTGGGATTAATGGAGGATAATAGATTGATAATGGTTATTAAAAACATGAACCTACAACATGAAACCATGAATACTAAACCACATGATTTTGGGCATGCAAACAGTTAGGTGAAATGTTATACCTATCCATTTTTCCACCATATTTAAAACTATAAAAAGTGGAATAGAGGGAAAAACATTTTTGGTGTACTGATTTTATAATAATATGGAATAACCATGCAATGTTTGTTTGGAGTTAGTGGTGGAACAATGTTGGTGCACGATATTCATAACCATGCGACCGAACACTGAACGATCAAATTATTTATCTTACAAAAATGGATCCAAATCAGCATATCTCCAAATCCCCTACCTTTCACTATTCTCGTCTCTAAAATTGGTTTGATTTCCTGAAAAGGCTTTAAATACTTTACTAATAGATTTAGGAGTGATCAAATGGAAAATATTGGTACGTTAAAGGCCCAATTAATATGTATGTCTTTGTTCATGATGAGTTTTATTAGATACACCATTATATACTATCATGGATCCATATATGTGATATTTTGGGGATATATCAATGATATTGGATCAAAAATAAATTTGATCTATTGTTATATTTATGATAAGGAATGATATATGAAATGGTTTTTTAGATATTAAACCTATATTTGAAAAAAAACTCATTATTCATTTTATCCATAATGTTTGTGGCTGGTTTATTCACTATCAACTAATCATATTGTAACATGACAGACTGGTTTAATATTGCATAAATTTTTAGTATTTGATGATGGATTTTATTAAAACAATTCATGGTAGAAACAATATTCATTGATGGGTTGTGAAATTATGGAATTTTTGCACAAACTGCATTAATAATTGATTTTAAAATTATTGTATTAAAATGGATGTGTAGTTTAATTCATGAAAAAAGGGGTTATGGAGATATTTTCAATGAAAATATGTTATTATTGAAATGATTTTTCACAACTGGTTCAGCATGGTTTTGGTCAAATCAGGGTGGACTATATACATTTTCATTGATGTGACCATATAGAAGGGGAATGTTCCATTGGGAAATGGTATATAGTAACCTTGTAATGACTTAAATTTATTGAAGATAGACCTCTCATGAGTCTAAAACTATCAACTGGGCATGGATGTGTGGATGTGTGGATTTGAGGAATGGAATTTGGTATGCGAAATGGATTTTCAAAATGGTTGGAAATCCTTGTTGGTTTTCCATGGAGACGAAAACACTGTGAAAAATAAATTTGAAAGATATATAAAAATTTAAACTGTGTTATATAAATTTCTTTAAAAAAATTTATAAAAATAGTCTAACTGTTCTATCCTAATTTTGAGAATAGGGAACTCATTTGGGGAAATCCTATTGTGTATCATTTCTCACCTCTACTTTGGAAGTTTAGTCCTTTAGAATTTGTTCGTTATCAAGACCCAAGTAATGGTAATATATTATAGTTAATTAGTGTTGCATTTTGATAATTATAGTATGTATTGTGGATTTGGATCATTGATTATATTGTATGAAGTGGAGGTGGTAAGCTTGGAGTCTTCTAGTATTATTGTTTTGATCTTCTGCTTTGGTACATTGAATTTGGCTTTGGTGTAATTTTTTATTGTTTTTTGGAATATCATTGAGTTATATTACATTTTTATCGTTAATGACATTGAGGTTTTGGTTAATTTATTAATTTGTTAGTTGTTTTACTTAATAATAAAAAATAATCCCACTATTTTATTAAATCCCATGGCATTTATTACCAATCGTTGGAATATTAGGGTTGTGACCTGAGGAAAAATAATAATTCCTCCTCTACCCAAGGAAAAGAGGAGTGGAGGAATGTTACACCTATAATTTTCAATAATAATATTTTTATCATAAAGATAAATATATTAAATTAGTATGATTTTTAAAAACACATTTTAGTTATAATAATCATAAAAATTTGTTCTATTCTATTCTCACATGAAATTATAATATATATATATATATATTGGAAACATTAAATATTTCAATTAATAACTCATTTATCAATTAGAATAACCATTTATAAAAAAAATATCTAAATTAATATAATTATTCATAATTATTAGTTTTTGTTCAACATACCATTAAAAATAATATAAATTTCTACATAACATCAAATGCTATTGGGAATGGGTACTTATTCCATCCATTGTACGATTGAAAATTATTTATAGAAAATAATGAATAAAACAAGATTTTATTGTTACCAAAAAGTCATTATCTATGTATAATTGATAATAGAGAAAATATAAAAGGTGACCCTACTGATTTATTTTTTTTCAGAAGAATATAGTTTATCAAAAAATTGATTCCATTATAGCCTAGTTGGATGGTCACGATCCTTAAAAAGACTATTTTATTTTTTCAGTGGTAAGTACCCCTTCTCTATGATTTTCATGATAATTATATTTTTTTAATTTATCAATATTTTTTTCTAACTCAACCGATGAATATCTTTTTTTTTATTAATATGTTTCATAAGAAACTATTATATAGGTTGTTTTAATAATTCAACTATCAAAAATTAATTTCTAAATAAATTAATGAATTCATCAATATTGGAATATTATTTTGAAATCATTTGATTCTTATATACAAAAAAAACTATATAAATGGTGGTAACCAAAATTTTCATCAATATACACAAGAATCAAATATATTGTTATGAAACTATACAATAATATTATTTTTTGTAACATTATATTTTCCTTATAAAAAAATTTCTTTACATATAAATGGTAGTATATATCATCCTTCATAGAATTTAACCATTAGGATCCATATAACATTTTAAAATAACATATGTACTTCCATGACTGTATCTCTATTATAATTACAGTTTTTATCATTAAAATAACTGAATATATTATCATAAAAATCTATATTATCACGTGAAATAATAATAGACATTGTCATATAAACTCATTAGTGTTTCTTAAAAATAATCAATATAAAATATTTAATAAACATTAATAAAAAATATTTTTATTTTACTTATGAAAAATTTCATTCGTCTAAATTTTGTATTAAAATTCAATGTTAAATTTAAAATTATTGTCCCAACAAGTTTTTTAATAACATTTTACGTTAAATTAAAATAAATTGATCTAATTTCAGATTCCATGGCGTCTATATATTTCATGGAATCAATAAATTTTTTTTTCTTTTATTTTTTATAGGTTCATTTTCTTTAATACCAATACCATCATTATTTTTTTCTAAAAATTAATATTTTAGAGTAATATTTTAGATTTTTATAGTCATAAGAGCTGATTTGGATATTTGAATAAGATTTGTTCTATAATAAATTTTTACAAGACCACACATTATATCTCAATAACTATTCATTTTAACTAGTATTTATTATCATTGATTTCCCTAATCAGAAGTTGATTTTAAAAATAAATATTTTTTTTCTCTCTAAAATGTTACAAATTGATATATGAAAAATCTACATACCTATGTGTCTAAAGAATTATGTTGATATATAATGAAATTTAATTTCATTAGGTAAAAAATTTATTATTTCAATATAATAACCACTAATTGAAAAAAATTATATCATGTTTCTTCAATTCTCAAACCATGTAAAATAATGAATAATCACCAAAGAAACCATGTAAAATAATGTATAACACAACAGTTCATCTATATATTTCTATTAAGGATTATATTGATAGTTAGTTTTTTAATAAATTTCATACATATATATTATGATCAATCAATGTAAATTAAATTTCCACAATTATTTTATACAATATTTTTAAATTGTTTCAATATTGAAAATATATCAAATCTGTTATTTACAAGAGGAAAATTGCAATTTTTTGTATGTTAAATATTAATATTTTCAAGTTTATATAAAAAATAAATATGTATTTTGTCTTCTCCATGTAGCTTAATCACTATTTTCCACTAAAATTGTTGTTTCTATTACTGAATAATCGGAAAGATTCACATTTCTGAAATGGTTTCTAAATAAACTATTTTGATAGTGAACATATTTAATAACCTTTTAGTTATCTACTCAAAACAATATTCCTAATGTGTGTTCAATTCGATTAATAAACCATTGTCATATAAAATTTTAAATTACACCTTTGACTTCATATATCTAAATTTTTTAATCCTATGAAATAAATTATAATTCAAAATAACATTTCTTTTTTTTAAAAAAATATACATAATAATTTAGATAAATCGTTTATAATCCATCTATGAAAAGTATATAATTTTTTTAACTAATTACAGAACATATTTAATTTATTTTAATTATAATATTTTTCATTGTGGAAGAAAATGATCATATTTTTTGAACTACAATATATCATCAAATTTTACACATGTAACAATAATATATTCATATCCTTTCAATAATTATCTATTATTCAAGATTTTATTTAAAACATATAAAATATTTGATTCATAAAAAATATCAAATATGATTGAATTAAAAAAATATATGATGGTAATAATTAATTATTTACTATAATGATTCAAACCACATAAAAGATAAAACATATTATATAATAATATAAATATATAATTAATTTAAATTTACGGTATCAATTTATTGAATTTATAATTTAAAGAGAAAATATTTATCCACATATATGTGGTTTCTGAGTGCATCCAATGAGGATTTTGGTTGAATACCACCCTAATTAAATATTTTGGAATTATATAAAATATATTTTTATTCAGTAATCAATAATTGACAATATTTTTATATATAAATATATATATCACAGAAATATTATAATAACATTGAAAATCATAATAATTTTTAATAAATAACAGTGTGATGTTTGTGGATAAACATTCCTATTTATATATATAATTTCATCTTAACATCATTCCTTTTAGTACTCAAATTTTATAGGTAACAATTACATTGATAGTTAATGGTAATAATTTTAAATTGTTTTTTAAGAATAATGAATAATAAAATATATCATATGTTTCATTAAAAAAATATTGTTTGTTGGGTTTTTAAAAAATTACACTAATGGTTTGGGGTCAAAATGAGTACTTATTGTAAATTTAATTTAAAACATTATATATATATATATCATTCAAAAACTAACATTATTCAAACCAAATATATAAACAAGATGAAAATGGAAATAAATGCATATTATTCCATTGAATAGAGTATTGACTCATGTACAAGTTATCATATAAAAATTATAAAACAAATTATTTATGTTTATGTGTGGGAAGAGAAGTATATTTAAAAAAATGAAATATATTTTATTATTTAACACATTTATATTGTATGCGAATTTTTTATGTAACACCACAAGCTTCCATGGTACGTTTCCATTTGAATAATGCAATAGCTTGCGTTGTAGGCAACTTCATGTTTTAAAAAACCACGACCAATCAAACTAGCCATTATGAATAGTAAAACCAACTTTTTCATTTTGTATAAATTAGGTTTTTTGAAATTGAATTCATTTTTTAATCAGTAATATCAAAATTAGCTTAAGGTGGATTTTTTGTATTTTTCTGAAAACATTAAATTTTGGATGAATAGTGAAAAACACTATGTTATTGGTTAAAACAGACATTTTATTTAAATAAATAGAATTTTATTTAAATTTATATTAGGTAAAAATAGTTAAATAATATATATAAATTTTCAATGTAAATCCTGGATTCATTTTATAATAATACTAGATATGTAAAATTTCATTGAATGTTCTACTGTGTTTTACCAACCTACTAGGAGCATTTTCAAATATGCATAAAATGTTATTTAACCGATTCTATTATTTGAATTTAAAAAATAAAAGAGAAACGATCGAAATAAGTAATTAAATGTGATTTAATAATATGAAAATAATTTTTGGTGGATATTAACTTTTGACTTTTATTTACTGCTGTTGAAAGTAAATTGGGTAATTAAAAGGAATCATAAATTAATTAGTATGTTTTTCATGTAAAAATGTTATTAAATTTGAATGAATTACACAAAAAATAGTCAATAAAATGTAATTCTATTTTTATGATGAACAACATAGATAATTTATATTTTAATAATTTTATATTTCTTTCATTAAAAATAATAAAATGAATATTTTAACTAAATATTTGTAAAATAAAATTCTCAGTGTATTAAAATATTTATACTTATTATTCAATTATTTGCCATCTAGCATTAATAACTAACTATATATCTATAAAAAATATTGAAAAAAATGAAATTTTTTAAAACTCCACATTAACAATATAAATTAGAAAAATTGATTTACATACACAATTAAAACATTCTATGTTTTATTTTTTAAATAATTAAAAAATAATTACATAACAAAAACCATGTCTTTTCATCTAATGGAATTTTTTATCATTATAAACTTATTTTAATATTCCATTACTACATTTTAACATATCTAAAAATAATAATATAAAATAGTTAACTACTTGAACATATCAAAAAATTTATAAATTATCATATTCCATAGAAATTTAATCATAAGTTGGAGAGATATTTTATTCTATGAATGGGTAAATTTGTGATATAGAAATTATAGATCATAAATGATTATTAAAATAAAATAATGGTTAAAGAATATAATCATTTGCATAAAATAAGATTATCATTCCTTTAATAACATATTCAATATAGTAAGGGACATGGAAAACAATTCTACCTATAATATAGAATGGTTATTGACCTAATACCATTATCATTTCCTATGAAAAGCATATGAGAAACATTTAAAATAACAACAAAATCTGATGTAGACATAATCATGGGATATCATAATAGTGAGGATCAGACTTCACTAGTGGGATATGAAGAAAATATGTATTAAGAATCATCATAATCGTAATAAATCATAATGGATCATGATTCATCATTATAATCCCATATATTAATGGACAAATAATTATTACCACCATCAATTATTAAATTGGATAAGAAACTATTACTGGAACCACAATGTATATTGAATGAGTAGTTATAGCAAGATTTGAGTAGTAATATCTTGAGATATCCTACCAATTAATAATAAATTTTATGTATATTTAAATCCCATACATAATATAATGCAAAACCCAAAAAATTTGTTCCATATTTAAATTTCATAAAATATTTCATCGTCAAATATTTAATACATAGAACATAATATGTTTCTAATTAAATTTTACAACGAATCATCAAATTTAATCAATAGAATATTATTCGATGAAATAATTAGATAATTTACATATTTAATAATAAAAAAATTAATGATAATAATATATACGTCATTTAAAATTAAAGAATCATATTAAAAATAATTCGATTAATAATGAATAATATACAATTTTTTGGACATTTTTTGAATACAAATTTACATAATGATTGGATTAATATTTCTATTGAATTTTAAGGAATCATATATTTTATTACTAATTATTGTTAAATAACATAATGGTAAGTGAATTCAATCATGTTTTATTAAATTATATGAAACATTTGTTTCCATGTTAATGTTAAAATGAAAAAATTATTATCCTGTAGAACAATAGAAAATATTCATTTAAATAAATAGAGAATAAAATAAAATGAAGTATAAAATTCATTTAAATTTTCTGGTATTGATATGAATATCAATACATCTGTTTTTATGAATACTGATATAGATGAATATTATTATAAATCAAAAAATACATTGATATTGCTATATTTTCATAAAATAATTCATTATACAATATTTAGTACCTAAAGGTTGAATAATTGTTATGAAAAAAGAAATACATATAAATAATCATTTGAGCAGAAAATTGTAATGCCCTGACCCAAGTTATCTAGAGTTGGTGCATTATTTTAATACATTGGCATCATTACAAGGAATCTAGTCCTAAAGAAATGACCAGTTCAACAGTTTTGGAAAATATATTACATGCATGAACGTTAAATTACATTATAAAATAAAAAGCAACAATAACATTGTCTCCATTAACCACATTATTATCGCATATATTATCCCTACATGTCATTCATAATATACTTCTTCGCATCCTAGGGAAAAATAAAACATAGAAAGAGGTGAGCTTATAGACTCAGTAAGGATAACAATATAGCAGAAACAATCATAAATAAGCGTTATCATTTAAGGCATGGCATACAACAAAAAAAGAATTTTAAATTTAAAATTAAGCATAATATGGAAAGGAAAAATCAAATAATTCCATTTCCTTATTCACATAGATATTCTACTAGTCTAATAATCACATGTAATATCAATAACTAATTTCATAATGATTTAATCCATAATGCCAGTCTTCATAACCATATAGTAAATGAATTGTGCCAAGACTACAAATAAGATTTTGCCAAGGCCTTGTGCAAAAAAACTTGTTTGTCTAATGAGACCAACTGATGCATTGACAAGATATAGTGGGATTCACCTATTACTTACTAAGTCAACTGCATTCATCATATGAGACGGTTTAAACATAACATAAACATCCATATTAAAACTATCATATGAAATGTCAATACTTTTTCATAAACCATGAGTGGTAAAAAATTAACACATCCATAGTCAAACATATCACAAAACCATAAATACAATATTGAAAATTTTAATCATAATAAATCAACCTCGATCAAAAATAATATCCAGTAAAGGATTTTGACATTTTAACACCCCATGTATCCATGGGACACTTCTTTTTGAATAATACAGTAGTGTGCATTGTACGCAACTTCGAGTTCTAACACACAACACAACCATTCAAAGTAGAAGTTATGAATAGTAATACCCACTTTTTTAAATTATATAAATTTTATCATTCAGAATGGACATCATTTTTGGATTTGGACTATCGAAATAAACTTTGGGTGAATTTTTGGTATTTTTTCTTAAAACATTCAAGTTTTGATGAATAGTGAAAAAACACCGAGTTATAGTTTAAAACCGAATTTTTATTTAAATAATTATTTATTTATATTTAAATTTAATTAAGGTCAAAATAGACACATAATACCTATATAAGTTCAATGTAATTCATTGGAGTAAATTTATAATAATTTTAGATATATAAATATTTCTTAGAACTTTTCACCGTCTTTTACCCATCACCTAGAAGAATTTACAAATTCACATAAAACATAACTTTACCACTTCTGTGAGTGGAATTTCAATAATCCAAGAGACACGGTTGATATCAGTAAGTAAAATGTGATTGAATGAGATGAAAATAAGTTTTGGTGAATAGTAACTCTTTACTTTTATTTACCACGGTTAAAAGTGAATAGGGTAATTAAGGATAACAATTATATTAATATTACCCTAACGCATGTCCTAGTTCTACTGGAAACGTGTATCTCGACCAAAAACAACCTTAAGAATAAAATATTATCATTTAGGTCCACATGGATTAGATTAGTACATTTGTTATTATTTAATTCAAAGAAGAGTTAAAAGAGTTAAAATCAATGGTTAATTACTAAAACATTTTGTAATATAGGGTTATACATAAGATAAATTCAATTATAAATATTAATTATAAAAATAGAAATTTTTCCAACATAATGGTATTTTATTTATAAATTTTAAACATTAAATAATTTAATTTATTTAGGACAAAATGGTGATGTAGTAATTACCTAATTAATGAAATAATAAGATATATGATATTATAAATATCAAAATAAATGTAATTTGAGACTATTTAGAAATAAACTAATTTTTTAGGTTAAAATGAAATATTAGGATTGGTTATATAAATTGTTTTCAATGTAATAATGCTGTTATGAAATTATCAAAAACAAAATACCCAATAGTGTCAAAATTGACATAAAAAAGTTTTTAAAACAAATATTATATTATTAATTGGTATTCTATTCCTAAAAAAAGTAAGGTTCGGCAAAAGTACATATATAATGATATTTGTATCATTAATGGACAATTTGGGAGTCGGTTGGAGGTATATATTATGTTTATTAACTATATAATATAAAAATACAAAGAGATATTGTAAATGTCAAACTATATAACCAAGAGTTAAATATAAATGATAAGGTAAATATAGTGACCCAAACCTATCTAATATATATTGGATGAAATGATTTCGACCCATCCACATCTTAACCTTTAAATAATCCACTTTGGAGCCATTATAAATCAAATATGAATTTATTATAAAATAATATTTCTAGCTTTTCCAAAGGTTCCCCTGACCCCTCTTATAAAAGGGAACACTCCCATCACACTAATTCAAACATTAAAATCCATTTGGCTCGACAAAACTCTTCCCAAATATCCTCTCAACTATCCTCTCTTCATCCTAGAGGCCTTAATTTAGTCAGAAAGCCAACATAATGAGCCCTTTTGATCAAATCAAAAGGAAGAACCAGAAGAAGAGGTAATGATTTCACCACCCTATTTCAAGTTCTCTTATTCGTCCACTTACTATTTTTTGTTATTTCCATTCTAAAATAATAACTCTAGTATCTTCTATATAATGTGATTTTATTATAAATATGGAACAACCAAATTCATTATTCTATCCATCACTTGAAAGACATGTCACCATACGTGCATATGCACGGCATACCGTCTCCACGTCATGGTGTAATTGTTATTCAATATATTATTATTTAGATGGGTATAATAATGATTTATAATTAATGTAAATAATAATCATAACACAATAATAATTCTTTATATATGATTTACCATCCAATTATATATTATTTTAATAACAGAATAATGATATTGTCATTCGTGCGTACGTACGGACTACCGTGTCCACAAACGTGATGAGGTTCACTTCCCATCTTATCCATTAAAGTATAATTATTATTTGATGATTAAAAATAGTGTTTAAGGGTGTGATATCATTCTGGATATTAATATGATACAAACAATCCATAACAAATATGACTTATATAACAAAACATATAAAATAAAATGAGTAATTTAACACACGAAACGACGATAAAACTAAGATATTATTTACAAAGAAATGTCAAAACGATCATATATGATATCATATTTATGTATATAATTCTCTTATAATTTAATAACAATTATTTCACAATTATACAGCAGGTAAAACTACCCTCGACCAAGGAAAGGCACAATGTAATGGTTAATTTCACAATCTCTTTATTATTCGAGGTTGTTTTTATGTAAGTATCTAATGAGACCTCTTTATCATCCACATACATGTTTCTCAAAAATTTATTTCAAATAATTCATGCTATTTTAAAGAATATTGTTTAAAGTAGTTTATAACCTTGTTTGTCTTTTTATAATCTTTTTATAATGGAATCTTTTTGACATTTCATAAACAAGGTCCTTTTTAACCTTTTCGACAAAATTATGGCAAGAATTTATTTAACTTCTACAGCGTGATTGGCTATTTTCCACCATTATAAAATCTTCTAATTTTACCTTACATGATTATAAGAATATTTTAAAAGTAAATTCTTTATTTTATAATTATGTGACTTTTAAATGATTTAAAAAAAGTGATATTTCTCTCAAATTGTTTTTATTTCATCTATGTCATCATCCTTTGATGTATTTTAAGCTTATTTGAGGTTGATTTATTATGATACAAAACTTCCAAATAGCATTGATGATATTTTTGATTTGTTTGAATGTGGATGTGTTATTTTTATACCAGTCATGGTTTATGTATAATGTATTGAAATATTGTATGATAGTTTTAATACGAATGTTAATATTATGTTTAAACCTGTTCATTTAAGGAATGCATTGAACTTAATAAGTGACGGGTGGAGCTAGCTATAGCTCCTCGATGTATTAGTATGTCACATGAGATAAACTAGTGTCTTGGCACAAGGACTTGACAAAATCTTATTTGTATTCTTGTCACAAGGTCGTGACTATGTGGTTATGATAGTCTGGCATTATGCATTCCATCATTATAAATGTGGTTATTGATATTGAATTTGATTATTTGACTAGTAGAATATCCATGTGAATAAGTAAATGGAATTATTTCATTATATTTCTGCCATATTATGATGAAATTCAAGTTTAAAGGGCATTTGTTTTATTTATACATTGGATTAAATTTTTATGCTTATTTATGAAAGTTTCGACTATATTATTATCATTACTGGGAATCTGAGCTCACCCGTTTCTATGTTTTATTTTTCCCAGGATGTGAAAACGTATTTTATGAATGACCTACAAGGATAGTATAAAGGGATATGAGTGTGGACTATGGATACTATGTTGCTATAGTTTTCATTTTATGATGTAATGAAAACTTTATGAATGTATCTAGTTATTCCAAGGCAACTAAACTAATCGGTCTTTTGAGACATGGCCTTTTATGATCATGCCAATGTTATATAATAATGTAATAACTCTAGGAAACTGTGGTCGGGTCGTTACAGTTGGTATGTGAGGATGTTTAGTACAAACCTTGGAAGCTAGATTTAGATAAACTCTGATTAGAGCACATAGACCTAAGATGTACTTTGAGGATTAGTATAGATGAACTTCCTAGAATTTTGGTATTATAGAGATTTTGGGAGATTTCTGAGAAATACATATTTTCCTAGATACGAGCAAGTAGAGGCGGCTCGGGCACAGATGTACCTAGGAGTGAAACTCTAAAAAACCACTTTGAGCTAGACTCAAATGAGAACTGGTGCATGAAAATGGGCCTTGCAGGACTCTTGGTTACGACACTCTAAGGGGATATGCTTATGAAAAGTCTAATTTTTCTTACAAACCCTTATGAAGGATATATGAGTATATACATCCTCAAAGAAAACATTTTTATGATTATGGATTATATCCATAAACTATTCAATTCATGTAAAGTGTTTTACATGTTTGGATTTATGTATTGTGATTCAAAAACTAATATAGTGTATGCCATTGTTTAGAAATGGAACCTAGTGGAAGAAATGGAAACCATATCAATGTACGCACTCCATGTAAATATTTCCTCTTGCTGAAGAAAATTATAGTGGAGTGGTGATGCAACTGGTGCTGATCAGCTAATCAACATACTAGGAAAACTCAGTCAGGTTATGAATAATAACCATACATGTATGGAGCAACCATATCCACAACATGGAGGATCAATGTTACATGCTTCATGAGGAAACAACCTCCAATATTAAATGAGAGTAAAATTACCTTAGTAGCTGAGCAATGGATAAATTTTTTAGAGAAAATATTCCATGCCTTGGGGTGTAGTGAAAGGGAAAAAGTTATCATGGCAGTTTACCGCCTCACTAGAGATGATGACCAATGGTGGACATTGATTCAAAACACAATGGAAGATTATGAAGTATCAAATATGTTATGGAGGGAGTACAAAGAGATTTTTTTAGAAAAATACTTTCCTCATGAATATCGATCAGACATGGAAATGCAATTTCTGAGTCTGAGACAAAAGGATGATGATAATGTCGCAGTGCATGAGGCTAATGTTACAAGGATATCAAGGTATGTGGAAGATTATATACATAACCCAAGAAGTAAGATTGATCGTTTCATTGATGGGTTAAAACTGTTTCTCCATTGAGAATTAGTCTCACAAACCTTCTCATTGTACAAAGATATTGTCTCATGCGTTATCATGATTGAAAAATAATTCTCTAAGTCTAACGACTTTAAAGAAAATAAAAAGAAGAAGAGATATTCAGATCACTCTAGAAATGGAAATAAGGGGTAGAAGGGAATAATTGATTATCCATCCTATAGTAAATGTGGGAATAAACACCTCGGTACTTGCTTCAAAGGAATAGGAGTCGGTTACAAGTGTGGTCAAAAAGGCCACCAATCTCGTGATTTCAAGGGGAAGAAAGTGTCTCCCAATGTTGAATGCTACAACTATAGGGAGATGGGACATTATGCAAATGAATTACGTAATCATTAGGGGAACTTACCTTAGAAAAGGCTAAAGGATCAAGGCCAAGGTTATGCTCTCACTACTGCTGAGGTTGAAGCTCCAAAAGACTTAGTTCCATGTAATTTAATGGTTTCCTCATGTTTAGCATATGAATTATTTGATTCTGGATCATCACATTATTTCATATCATCTCAGTTTGCTAAGAAAATCAGATAATTCAAATTTTATCTAACAAGGGAGTTATCAGTCAAAACTCTTTAGGGAAGTATCATTGCTACAAAGTTCTGTGGATCTATTCCCATTAGGGAATTTGAATGTTCTTTATCTGCTGATCTCATCGTCATACCCACGATTGAATTTCATACAATCCTTGGTATGGATTGGCTTTCATACCATCATGCAAAGATTTATTGTAAGAAGAAGGAGGTTATGTCTTTTGATGATGATGATATAGAAAACCATATCTTTAGATCAGAATCATCACCACCTGATTCTTACCTAGATCCACCCCCAGTAGCTCAACTAAATTCAATTATTGGGGAGGAATATAATTAAATAACTATGGGTAAGGAATGGAATGTTCAAATAGAGGATGTACCTATTTTGAAAGAATATATAGATTTTTTTCCGAAAGATTTACCTGGACATCCTCTAGAACGAGAAATAGTGTTTTCTATTGATTTAATTCCTAGTTCAAGGCCTATATCGAAGACCCCTTATAGAATGGCCACTTTAGAATTAGTTGAACTAAAGGAAAAACTAATAGAATTGAGAAATAAGGGATTTATTCACCCTAGTGTTTCTCTATAGGGGGCCCATGTCCTTTTTGTTATGAAGAAAGATGGATATATGAGGGTATGTATCGACTACCAGGTGATCAATGCTATAACAATATATAACATGTATCCCATACCTCACATTGATGATTTATTTGACCAACTACATGGATATAATTTATTTTCTGAGATTGAACTTCGGTCTGGATAACATTAGTTGTGTGTGAAGAAGTAATACATTCCGAAAACAACATTTCGAACTAGGTACGGGCATTACAAGTTTACAGTAATGCCTTTTGGGATGTCTAATGCACATTCTTTTTTCATTGATCTAATGAATATAGTATTCATGGAATATCTCGATGATTTTGTGGTGGTATTTATTA
This sequence comes from Viscum album, assembly GCA_963277665.1. Classification (NCBI taxonomy): domain Eukaryota; kingdom Viridiplantae; phylum Streptophyta; class Magnoliopsida; order Santalales; family Viscaceae; genus Viscum; species Viscum album. The sequence goes on along the minus strand of OY728152.1, from coordinate 1,245,096,738 downwards.
AGGATATATTGGTATATTCCAAAATCTACGATGATCATGAAAATCACTTGCGCATTATCCTTAAGACTCTTAGAAGACAAGGATTATATGGGATGTTTAGAAAGTGTGAATTGTAGATTCATGAGATCTCTTTTCATGGCCATATTGTCTCTAGGGATGGAATCTCTGTTCATCCTTCTTAGATCAAGGGAATCCAATAATGGCCAGCCCCAAAGAGTATAACTGATGTACACAGTTTTATTGGGTTAGCAGTTTATTATCGGCATTTCGTCCAGAATTTTTCCTGAATGGAAAACCCGTTAACTAAGCTCACACGTAATGGGGTTAAATTTGTTTGGAATATAGAGTATGAATAATGTTTTGAATAACTGAATAGAATATTACTCAATGAACCTATATTGACTCTACCATTGGGGAATTATGGGTTCGTTATTTATAGTGATGCATCAATGAAATGACTTGGTTTAGTCCTTATGTAGAATGATAGTGTTATTTCCTATGCATCATGATAGCTGAAAATTCATGAGAATAACTATCCTACTCATGATCTCAAGTTAGTAGCTATGATATTTTCTTTTCAGATATGTAGATACTACCTCTATGGTGAAAATTGTGAGATTTATATTGATCACAAGAGTTTGAATTATATTTTCTCAGAAAAATAACCCAACACGAGGAAAAAGAGATGGCTTGAACTACTCAAGGATTATGATTTCACAATAAACTACCACCTGGGGAAGGAAAATAAGGTGGCAGATGCTTTGAGTTAAAAAGATCATGGATTTTTGAACAAGAAGAGAGTTGAGAGGGATCCTATTTTCATGGATCTATTAAAGTTGGATATGGGAATAATCATTGAAGGTGAAATATCAATGATTTTTCAAATGGTTATCAAACTATCTTTACTATAAAAGATAAAGAGTTCTAAGATCGATGATAAAGAGTTTCGAAAGAAGAATAATGCTCTGAATGATGGGAGATTGAGTGACTTCGTGTATGAAGATTAAATTTTGAAATTTGTTAAGAGTCATTTTGTTCACTATATACCTGATCTAAAAAGAGACTTTTTGGATGATGTTCGAAGTTCCAATTTCTCTATACAGCCTAGGAGCACAAAATTGTATAATGATTTGAAGGATCATTTTTGGTGGGACAACATGAAGAGAGTGACTGCTGATTTTGTGACAAGATGTATGGTTTTTCAACAAGTGAACGTTGGAAGGCAACAGCCCGGAGGAGTCATGCTACCTCTTCCCATACCTGAGTTGAAATGGGATAATATCACAATGGAAATTGTCATGGGACTACCAAAGACTCCTAGAAGGAATGATGCAATACATGTAATTGTTGATCGACTTACCATGATAGCACATTTTCTTGCTATAAGGTAAGATTTTCCACTTGAACGTCTAGCAAGACTATATATTAATTAAGTTTTGAGGCTTCATCTAGTACCTCTATCAATTGTTTCAGATCGTGATCCCTATTTTACATCAAGGTTCTGGAATAGTATTCAGAAGGCCTTCGATACTAAACTTCATTTGATCAAATCCTACCACCCTCAAACTGATGGAAAATCAGAATGGACTATTCAAACCATAGAATACATGTTGAGAACTTGCTCACTTGACTTTAAGGGTATGTTGGATCAATTTATACCTCTGGTGGAATTTTCCTATAACAATAGATTCCGTTCAAGAATTCAGATGACACCATATGAAACTTTATATGGAAAGAGACGTCGCACACAGACCTTTTGGGATGTCGTTGGTGAAAGAATACTCGTAGGACCAGAACATGTGGAGGAAATGATGGACAAGGTGAAGGTAATCCAAAACCACATCAAAGTAGCTCATAGTAGGCATAAGAGCTATGCTGACAACCGAAGGAAGGATTTGGAATTTCAGGTGGGAGATCATGTTTTCTTGAAGATATCTCCCTGGAAGGGAGTTATACGTTTCAGTAAAAATGGTAAATTGAGTCCCAGGTACATTGGGATTTTCAAAATTCTAGAACAAATTGGGGCTGTAGCTTACAATTTGGAAATGCCGCCAAGTCTCTCCAATGATCATGATGTGTTCAATGTATCACTATTGAGAAAATACATGCCTGACCCAACGTATATCCTCACATACGAGGATTTATAACAGGAACCCGATCTATATTATTGTGAAGATCCCGTCAGGATTCCTGATACAAGAGAAAAAGTGTTGAGAAACCAGACGACTCGTCTGGTAAAGGTTCTATGGAGAAACCATAAGATGGAAGAGGCAACGTGGGAAACCGAGGAACAAATGATGAACAACCACCCGAGTCTTTTTATGCGGTAGTATTCTAGAAATTTCAAGGAGAAAATTATTTGAAGGAGGGGAGAATATAACACCCAAATCATCCATGGTACGCTTCTCATTGAATAATATTGTAGCGTGCAATGTACACAACTTCGAGTTCTAACACACACCACAACCAATCAAACTAGCTATTATGAATATTAATACCCACTTTTTGAAATTTTATAAATATTATCCTTCAAAATGGACTTAATTTTTGGATTATTAATATCTAAAATATATTAGGGTGAATATATGGTATTTTTCTGAAAATAGTCAATTTTTGATGAATAGTGAAAAAACACAGAGTTATAGTTTAAAACGGAATTTTTGTTTAAATAATTATTTATTTTATTTAAATTAAATTAAAGTAAAAATAGACACATAATAACTATATATGTTCAATGTAATTCATTGGAGTAAATTTATAAGAATTTTAGATATAAAAAAATTTCTTAAAACTTTTCACCGTCTTTTACCCATCTCCTAGGAGAATATGCAAATTTACATAAAATATAATTTTACTGCTTCTCTAGGTGGAATTTCAAAAAACTGAGAGACACATTTGATATCAGTAAGTAAAATGTGGTTCAATGAGATGAAAATAATTTTTTGTGAATAGTATCTTGTTACTTTTATTTACCACGGTTAAAAGTAAATAGGTTAATTAAGGGTAAAAATGATATTAATATTACCCTAACACATGTACTAATCCTTTTGGAAAAGTTTATCTCGACCAAAAAAACCTTAGGAATAAAATATTGTCATCTAGGTCCACTAGGATTAGATTAGGACATTTATTATTATTTAATTAATAGAAGAGTTAAAAGAGTTAAAATCAAATTTTAATTACTAAATCATTTATAGTATAAGGATATACATCAGATAAATTAGATTATAAATATTAATTAAAAAGATAAAAATATTTCCAACATAATGATATTTTATTTATAATTTTTAGATATTAAATAATATATTTAATTTATGACATAATGGTGATGCAGTAATTACCTAATTAATGAAATATTAAAATAATTGATATTATAAAAATAAAAATAACTGTAATTTGAGACTTTTTAGGAATTAAAATAATTTTATAGGTTAATATGACATATTAGGATTGGTTATATAAATTGTTTTCGAAGAAATTAAGCTTTTATTAAATTATCAAAAACAAAATACCCAATAGTGTCAAAATTGATATAAAGGAGTTTTTAAAACAAATATTATATTATTAATTGTAATTAAATTCCTACAAATATAAGGTTTTTCCAAAGAACTTATATAATTATAGTTATATCATTAATGAACCACTTGTGGGTCTATTGGGGGTATATAGTATGTTTATCAACTATAGAATACAAAAATACAAAGAGACATGTTAAATGTCAAACTATTTAACTAAGAGTTAAATATAAATGATAAGGTTAATATAGTGACCCAACCAGTCAAAATTCTATTGGATGAAAGGATTTTTACCCCTACCCACATTAACCTTTAAATAATCCACTATGGATCCATTAGAAACTGAATAATAATTTATTTTAAAATAATATATCTATCTTTTCCTAAGGTGTCCCCACCCCTCTTATAAAAGGGCACTCCCCCTTCTCACTCATTCAAACCATAAAATCATTTTGGCTCGGCCAAAATCTACCCAAAAATATTTTAAACTATCCTACCTTCATACTAGTGGTCTTTCTTTAGTCAGAAAGCTAACCTAAAGAGCCCTTTTGATGAAATAAAAATGAAGAACTCGAAGAAGAGGTAATGATTTCACCACCCTCTTTCAAGTTCTATTATTCTTCCACATACTAATTCTCTTTTGTTTCTATTATAAAATAATAAATCAAGTATCTTATATATACTGTGATGTTATTATAACTATGGAACAACCAAATTCATTATTCAATCCATCACTTGAATGACATGTCACCATACGTGTGTACGTACGACCTACCGTCTCCACGACGCGGTGTAAATGTTATTCAATATATTATTATTTAGATGGGTATAATAATGATGAATAATTCAAGTAAATAATATATATAACATGATAATTATTCTATATATATTGTATACCATCCAATTATATATTATTTTAATATCAAAAGAATGATATTGTTGCTCGAGTGTACGTACGGATTACCATCTCCACAAACGTGATAAGATTCATTCCCCATCGTATCCATTCAATTATAATTCTAATATGATGATTAAAAATAATGTTTAATTACTTGATATAATTCTGTATATGAAGAAGATACAACCTATCCATAACAAACACAGATTATGTAACAAAACATATAAAAGAAAATGAGTAAGTTAACACCCAAAACGATGATAATACTATGATATTATTAACAAAGAAATGTAAAAAAGATCATATATGATATCATAGTAATGTATATAATTCATGTAAAATTTAATAACAACTACATATCCATTATACCAGAGGTTAAACTACCATTCACAGAGGAACAGTACAAGATAAGTGTTAATTTCACAATCTCATTATTATTCAAGGTTGTTTTTACGTTAGTATCTAATGGGACCTATTTATCATCCACATCCATGTTTCTCAAAATTGTTTTTAAAATAATTATTAATATTTTATATAATATGGGTTAAAGTCATTTAAACCCTTGTTTGAATTTTTATAATATGTTTATAAATGAATCTTACCGTTGTTTTCCAAACAAATCTGTTTTTAACCTTTTCAACAAAATTAAGGTAAGAATGTCTTTTTTAACTTATACGGCGGGTGTGGCTATTTTCCACCACTATAAAATATTCGAAGTGTTCCTTAAAATATTATAAGAATATTTTCAATGTAAATGTTTTATTTTATAATTATGTGACTTTTAAATGATTTAAAAAAGGGATATCTCACTCAAATAGTTTTGATTTCATCTATGTCACCATCCTCTAATGCATTTTAATAATATGTGAAGTTGATTTATTTTGATATAAAACGTCCATATAGTATTGATGGTTTTGTGTTATATTTGATTGTGGATGTGTTATTTTTATACCATTCAATGTTTATGGATAATTTATTGACATTTTGTATGCTAGTTTTAATACGAATGTTTATGTTATGTTTAAACGTGTTAATCTGAGAAATGAATTGGACTTTATAAGTGATGGGTGGAGCCTACTATAACTCCTCGATGCATCGGTAGGTCTCATGAGACAAACTAGTGTCTTGGCATAAGGCCTTGGCAAAATATTATTTGTAGTTTGGAACAAGGCCTCGACTATGTGGTTATGATAGTATGACATTATGCATTCCATCATTATAAAAGTGGTTATTGATATTGCATGTGATTATTCGACTAGTAGAATATCCAAGTGAATAAGTAAATGGATTTATTTCATTTTATTTCTGCCATATTATGTAGAAGATAAATTTTAAAGGGCTTTTATTTTTGTTTTACATTGCCTTAAATGTTTATGTGAATTTAGGAAAGTTTCCACTATATTTTTATCCTTACTGGGCATCTGATCTCACCCCTTTCTTTGTTTTATTTTTCCGTGGATGTGAAGAAGTATTTTATAAATGACCTGTAGGGATATTATGAGGGGATATGAGTGTGTAATATTTAGACTATATTGTTGTAGTTTTAATTTTATGATGTAATGTAAACTTTATGAATGTAACAAGTGATTACAAGGCTACTAAACTAATCGGCCTTTTGAGACGTGATCTTTTGTAATCATGCCAATATTATGTAATAATGCACTGACTCTGGGTAACTGGCGTCGGGGCTTTATAGACCTAGTTGAAAATGATCAGTAAAACACTTTGAGAGAAATATCCAATTTTCATGAAATAATTTTAAATGTCACACAATTTAAAAAGTATGTCATTTAAAAGATATTTTGGTATCAAAGTGTCCCATACCTCTTTGAAACATTTTAAAAGAAATAAAATTTTAAAAAAATCTTGTCCATATAAATAAATCCTTAAAATCATTTTGAAAACATGGTCATTAATGAGAAAAGTTTAGAAGAATAAATAATTAAAACATTTAAAGTGATGTTCCAGTTAAAGTGTCAAATAAAAATAATCCTTTTAAAAACTATATTATGAAACGTAGACATTGATAATAAATATGACCCATTAGAAATTATACATTAGAAATCTCAGATAATAATGAGATTGAGGAATTAACCCTTACCTTGAAGTTTCCTTTGGTCATGGTTACGTTTTACCTCATGTATAATGACCATAGTATGTAATTAAATTATTCCATAACCAAATTCATATTTATTATATCATACATGATTCATTTTTGACTTTATATTACCCATTTAATAATGATTTCCATGTTAAATTAATATTTTGGGTTATACTCGCTTTCTTTATAGTACATGTTTTAACTTGTTATTCTTTATCTTATAATTTAGATCACGATTTAAATACTTGATGAATATAAATATTGATTTAAATATCATATATATTCCGAATATAAATATTTATGATAGATAGATATATGAAATGGAAGGCACCGTTTGTGGAGATGGTGGGCCGTACGTACGCATAAACGTTGTTTCCAATTTCATATCGTATTGAAAAAAAGTAAGTGAATAAGATATTTTTAAGTACATACATATTTATATATATCATCAGTATAATTATTAGGTCATTTATTACATAATTTTTAATAATACATATTTTGGTAATCATTGTTGAATGGTGAACGTTGGAATGAATCTCATCGCGTCGTGGAGACAGTAATTCGTACTTACGCACATGCAACAATATCATTATATTGAGGGTGAAAGAAAATTTAATTGGATGTTATATCATGAATAAATAATCATTAACATGTTATATTTATTATTTACATTAGTTATACTTATTATTATACCTTTCCACATAATGAAGTGTTTGAATAACAAACTACAACATGATATGGAGATAGTAAGTCGTAAATACGCACGTATACTGACACTATATTTTATATGATCGATAGAATATAGAATATGGTGGTACAATATTTATAATAACTTCATAGTATGTAGGAGTTAATATTGTAAATATTTTGTTATGAAAGCAATAATGAAAGAGGAAGTGGAAGAAGAAAAGAATTTGAAAGAGTGTGGTGAAATTATTACCTCCTCTTCAGGTGTTTCCTTTTGAGTTAACAAGAACGGTTCCATCAGATGGGTTTCTAATCATTGTAAGGACACTATATAGATGGGAGGTATGATGGTAGGATATTTGGTTAAGGTTTGTCTGAGCCAAATGGATTTGGAGGTGTGATTTTGAGAGAAGGGAAATTACAATTTTATAAGAGATGTGAGGGTCACTTTAGGAATAGCTTAAAATATTATTTTGTAATAAAATAATTTTCAGTTTCAAATGGAGCCAAATTTATTTATTTCAATGATAAATTGGGGTTGGGTCGAAAAAAACTCAACCAATATGTTTTAGATAGGCTTAGGTCACCATATTAACCTTATCTTTTAGATTTAACTCGTAGTTAAATAGTTTAACTTATACCGTGTCTTCTTGTATTCATACACTATATGGTTAATAATATTACTCTAAACTTCCATGAAAACATCAAGTGGTTCAGAAATGACATATAAAATATTATTTAATCTCTTTTACTGAACATTATATTTTTAGAAATATTATATCAACCCATAATATATTATTTGTTTAAGAAATTATTTGATGTCAATTTTGACACTATTTGGTATTTTGTTATTGTGAAAGTCATAAAAACCTTATCACTTCGAAAAAATTTATCTTATCAACTGTAACATGTCATATTAACCATGAAAAGTAGTGGAATTCATCATAATTCCAAATTTAAATATATTTGGATATTTATAATATCAATTAATTTAATATTTCATTAAAATGGTAATTACTGCATCCTCATTGTGTCTGAATAAAGTAAATTTTTTGATGTCTAAAAATTATAAATAAAATACCATTATGTAGGAAACTGTTTTATATTTCTAATGAATGTTTATAGTATAATTTATATTTTGTGTGACTCTAAATTAATTTTTTTTTAATTATTAAACATTGAATTTAACACTTTAAACTCTTCTTGAAATAAAATGTTAATAAATGTGCTAATATAATCCAAGTGGACCAAAGAGAATCTTATTTTATTCTTAATGTTGTTTTTGGTATAATTAAAATTATAAAATAGAATTAGTACATGTTTTATGGTAATTATAAATTTATTTTATCCTTAATTACACAATTTACTTTTAACCGTGGTAAATAAATGTCAAAAGTTACTATTCACCAAAAATTATTTTACACTTATTTAACAATATTTTATGTAATTATGTCAACCATGTATCTTGTATTTTTGAAATTCAACTCACAGAAGCGGTAAAATTATGTTTTATGAATTTTTTCTAACGTGTCTAGATTGTGGATAAAAAAGGTAAAAAAGTTCTATAAAATTTTATAAATCTAATTTTATTATAAAATGACTCCAATGAATTACATTGAACATATATAGGTATTATATATCTATCTGGACTTAAAATAAATTTATATAAAATAAAAAATTAGTAAAATAAAAATTCGATTTCAAATAATAATGCAGTGTTTTTCATAATTCATCAAAAATTTAATGTTCTCAGAAAAATTCCAAATATTTGACCTTAGCTAATTTTGAAATTTTGAATTCAAAAATGAATTCTATTTTACCAAATTAAAACCATAGATGTGTAATTTATTAATTTAAAATTAATTCACCTGGTCAAAACCAAAAAGTGGGTTTTAAAAAGTAAAAACTATCAAATGATTGACATTAGTTTATATCAAATTTAAATGTGAAATTAGTTATAATGACCTAAATTGTTTAAAATGTAAATAAAAAATGTAATTATACTTTAAAAAAATTCAAATATATAATTTATCACAATAAATTATTTTGATTAAAAAAAATTTAAATAAAATGAATTATTTTTCACTATTTTTCAAAATATGAAAGATATCAGAAAAGTACCAACAATTTATCCAAACTAAATTTTTCTGTCCTGCTTATAAAGAATAATTTTATTTCATTAAATTTAATTAATAAGAATGTCAAATATTGGTTTTAAAAATAGAACACTTTTAAAAGGCGGAAAAAATGTATGTTTTGAAAAATACATCTTTTATAAAAAAAATGAATTTGTTCTAATATTATGTCCATGAAAAACAAAATATGGACGTAAAAGTTATATAGATTATATATGATTCAAAAGGAATTTAATAATATTTATAACCACTTTTGGTATGGCTAGTTTGGTATGCTTCGATGTGCTCAAACTCGGTTTTGCGTGTAGACCTAGCTGTTAAATTAATTTAATGAGATAATGTACTTTGAAATCTTGGGGTGTTATATTCTCCCCTACCTTAATAAATTGTTTCCTCGCAATATGAAATTTTTCTTCATAAATAAAATGTTAAAAAATGAAAAATACATTTGTGGAAAAGCCACATATGAAATAGGGTTAATAAAATTTGTTCTTAATATAAGGGAAATGGAATAAAATGGTCACCACCAAATTATGATCTCAATTAAGAAAACATTGGTGGTAATTAGAGACACATAATTGGAGGAAAATGTAAATATTTATAGGGAGTTATTGAGGTCAACAATCACAAAAAGTGTTAAATTAAGGGCCTCAAAGACATTAATCAATGATGATTTAAAATATCATTAGTTCAACAAAACATATGGGATTTGTATATCAAATTTCTTGTTTTAAGATCACCTCAGTAAGGTTTATTAGTTATTTTATTCATATAATAATAGGTAAAAAATATACTTGACAAGTATGGTTTATTCTTCCAATTAATTCCTACCATAAACTCATATTTCACTCCATAAGATAATAGAAAAAATATTCTATTTATCTTAATCATATATGGTTCCAAAAATAGTTAATTTATAATAAATTTATTAGACTATTTAAAAAAACAAAATTCTACAAACCAGGACATCACGTAGGCCAGTGGAAGGTGACGCACCCTTGTCGCCCTTCAGTTGTGGGTTCATGTCTTGCAGCCTTACTAGGCACGATAGGTTTTCGCTAGACCTTTGGGTTGTCCTTTTTATGAAAATCCAAATATAATCTCATGAAATGATTTAACCTTAACAATAGTATCCAATTCCAAACATAATCGATTTCAACCTTTAGACTTATCCAAAATACATCTGTCCAAACTCACAGTCCAAAATATGTAAGAAAGGTAAAAGCAATGACGATCCTTTTTTCCATGTAATAACATGTGAATACCTTCATCAGGTATTATTTTAAAACACTGTAACACATTGAATTACCATAAACGTTATTGATAAAAATCATTCTACCTTATTTCTTAGATAATACTAGATGTCCTTCTATAGAAAAATGTTGTAAACTCTAACAATGATAGAATATACAAATCATTAATCAGTTACAAGGTTGTCCAGAATATCAAATTTAATTTATCCAAATCAATCAAATATTATTCCAAAATCACTACCTCAGTATCAAATCCATATTATCGTTTATCTTTCTCTCAACCATATAATTTCCAAAACAATTAACCTTTTATTTATTCACTTTTCTTGGTTCCACACACTTTCAAGTCCTTAATGAAATCGTACTATAGTACAATCCTTCAATACTCTATAATTCATATAACATGTACATCATTAATAAAATTCCCAAATGACACAATAATTAAATAACAACATATGAAATTTAATCATTCCTCTTCATCTTCGGAAGTATCATAACATGATTATTATCCTATAGTAGCATTTTGGGTATACTCTGATGATTTTTTCATTGCTTCACATAGTGTCCAAACTCCTTGAATATTAAGCGTTGTACAATTGAAAAAATTTTCTTACCCTAGCAATCACGTACTCGGTGTCCATTTTCTTAGCACATATAAAAAACTCTCATTCCCTTCAATAATTTTCCAAGGTGATTCTTTCCACAGTTATAATTAATGGGAAAATCCTTTTTCCCCTCTTCTCTTTATACCTTCTTCTCTCTTCCATCATTTGTTTTATCTTTCATTCCTTCAAATACATAGTACTAAAAGAGTCCTTTAATTATTTTATTAACACATGATTCCATTTCTTCATATGATGAAAATATATGGGATAATATTTAGCTTATAAATGATGGATTAATACCATGAAAAATATTATCCTTCTTAATATTTCGATCATGCGTTTTGCTATAATTCTCTTTCATTCTACTTGGAGAAATTTCTAAACAATGGCATACACTTGGTTAGTTTTTGAATCGCAATTCATAATTCGAAACTTCTAAAATACCAAACTTAAATTGAAAATATTATGCATATAATATTAAATCATAAAATGTTTTCTTAGAGGAAGTATTTCATCTTAAATCCTTAATAATGGATTGTGATGAAAATGTTAATTGTCTTAAGAATATAAAATGAGAGTGTTGTATCCCAGAGTGCATCAAGGCCCATTTTCGTTTACCAGGATACCCATGGTCAAGCCTGAAACTCCTTGTTAGAGTTTTAACTCCTAGGTGCATATGTGACAGAGCTACATCTACCTACTGGTATCTCGACAGGAATGTATTTCTGGGAAAAATTTCACAAAATCACTACATTAGCAATATTATAGGATGTTCTAATAATCTAAACCTCAAAGTCTATCTTAGGGAATTGTTCTCTAATCAGAGATTTTCTGAATCTAGTTTACAATGATATTGATAAACTTTCTTTGATATAATCTGTAATACCCCAACCCCAGTTATGCAGAGTCAGTGCATTGTTTGAATAAATTTTCATGATTACAAGTAATCATGTCTGGGTGGAACGAGCAGCTTAGCCATCTTTAAAAATAGAATACATACATGAACATTTAAATACATTGTAAAATGAAAAACAAAAACACAATTGTATCCACTGAACACATTCATATCCCATATATTATCCCTATAGGTCAGTCATAATATACTTTTTTGCAACCTGGGAAAAATAAAACGTAGAAAGGGGTGATCTCAAAAGCTCAGCAATGATAACAATATAGAAAAAACTCTCATAAATAAGCCTAAACATTTAATGCAATTTAAAAAACTTAAACAAAATCCTTTTATACATAAAATGCATCATAATATGGAAATGATAAATCAAAGAATTATATTTACTTATTAAAATAGATATTATACTAGTCTAATAATCACGTGTAATATCAATAGTTAATTTCATAATGATGGAATGCATAATGCCAGACTTCATAACCACATAGTCAAGGCCTTGTTATAAGACCACAAATAAGATTTTTTCAAGGCATTGTTCCAAGCCCCTAATTTGTCACATGGGACATTACTAATGCATTGAGGAGATATAGTGGGCTCCATCTGTCACTTATAATGTTCAATGAAATCCTCTTATGGAAATGATTAAACATAACATAAGAATTCATATTAAAACTAGCTTATGAAATGTCATTACTTATCAATAATCCATGAACGGTATAAAAAACACATCCACAGTCAAACATATCACAAAACCTTCAATACAATATTAATGATTTTTAACTAAATAAATCATCCTCAAACAAGAATAATATCTAGTAAATGATGCTGAAAAAGTTGAAATTGATCAATAACACTCTTTGAGGGAAATATCCCTTTTTTCTGATATCATTTTAAAAGTCGCATAATTTATAATGGTAGTCATATAAATGATATTTTTCAATCAAAGTTTCCCATACCACATTGAAAATTTTTAGTGGAATTAACATTGTAAAACATTCATGTCTATATAAATAAATCCTTAAAATCATTTTGAAACCATGGATATTAATGAAAATGGTTTAGAAGAATGAATCCACAAAATATTTAATATGATATTTTAGATAAAGAGTCAATTAGAAGGAATCATTTTTTATACTCTTTTATTAAACATGTAAAAGGATAATAAATATGTCTCAGTAAAAACATACACACAAACAATCTCATATGTTAATGGGATAGGGGAATTAACCCTTACCTAGAACATTTCATTGGTTGAGGGTAAGTTTAACCTCCTGTATAATGATCATAGTATGTTATTAAATTAATCCAGAACCATATTCATATTTAATATATCATTATTGATTCATTTAAGACTTTACACTACCCATATAATAATTATTTCCATGTTAAGATAACATTTTGGGTAATAATAGCTTTCTTTATCACACGTGTTTTAACTTTATATACTTGATCGTATAATTTAGGTCATGATTTAAATACATATAGAATATAATCCTTTATTTTAATATAATATATATCTATAATATTAAAATTTATAATAGGTAGATATATGAAAGGGAAGTCACCGTTTATGCAGACGGTAGGTCGTACGTATGCATAAATGGTTTTTCCATTTTCATATCGTATTCAACAGAATTATGTGAATAAGATGTATGTAAGTACATAAACATACATACAGATATATATATATATATATATATCTATATATCCAGTAGAATTATTATGTCATATATGAAATACTTATAAATAATATATATTTTTATAATCATTGTTTAATTTTGAACGTGGGAATGAATCTCATCGCGTCATGGAGACGGTAATCCATACGTACACACGAGCGAAAATATCTTTATATTGTTGGTGAGATCATATGTAATTGGATGGTATATCATATAAATAAAATCTTTAAAAAGTTATATTTATTATTTACATCATTTATTCTCATTATTATACCCATCAAAATAATGAAGTGTTTGAATACCAAACTAATCCACGACGTGGAGACGGTAAGTCGTATATACACACGTATGGAGAATTTGTCACTTATAGGATGGATGGAATAACGAATATGGTTGTACATAAATTATAATAAAATCTCAATATGTAGGTGGTTCTGGATTTATTAATTTGTTATGGAAAAAATAGTGAATGTAGAAGTGGAAGAAGAAAGGAACTTGAAAGAGGGTGTTGAAAATATTACCTCTTCTTCAGGTGTTTCCTTTTGATTTGTTTAAAAAGACTTCATAGGATGGATTTTGGATCAAATTAAGGACTCTAGGTTCATGTGAGGGAATTTGGGTAGATATTTAGGCAGGGTTTGGCTGATCCAAATGGCTTTGGTAGTGTGATTTTGAGAGAAGTGGAAGTACCCGTTTATAAGAGAGGTGATGGTCACTTTAGGAAAATCTTGAAATATTATTTTATAATAAAATAATTTTCAGTTTATAATGGCACAAAATTGATTTATTTCTATGATAAGGTGTGTATGTGTCAATAAAAACTCAGAAAATATGTTTTATATAGGTTTAGGTCACCATATTAACCTTATCATTTAGATTTATCTCTTATTTAAATAGTTTAACTCTTACCATGTCTTCTGGTATTCATACACTATATGGTTAATAAACTTACTAAAAACATACAAGAGAACCAAAAATGGTTCTCTAATGACATATAAAATATTCTATAATCCATTTTATCTGATCTTAGATTTTTAGGAATATTATATCATCCAATAATATAGTATTTGTTTTAAAAATTGATTTTTGTCAATTTTGACACTATTTGGTATTTTGTTTTTTTGAAAGTCCTAACAACCTTATCACTTCAAAAAAAAAATATCTAATCAACCCAAAAATGTCATATTAACCCATAAAATCAGTGGAATTCACTATAAGACTAAATTTACTGTTATTTGGATATTTATAATATCAATTATTTTAATAATTCATTAATAAATAAATTACTGCATCATCATTGTGTCATAAATATATTTTATTATTTAATGTATTAAAATTATAAATAAAATACCATTATGTATGAAATATTTTTATATTTCTAATGAATATTTATAGCCAAAATTATTTAGTGTGTTACCATATATTAAAAATGTTTCAGTTATAAAACATGGAATTTAACACTTTTAACTCTTTCTTAAAAAAATAATAACAAATTTCCTAATCTATGTGGACCGAATAGGATAAAATTTTATTCCTAAGGTTGTTTTGGGTCAAATTAAACTTATCTAATAGAATTAGGACACGTTTTTTGGTAATTATAATATCATTTTTACCATATTTACATGATTTACTTTCTACCGTGGTAAAAAAATCCAAAAGATACTATTCACCAAAATTTATTTTCATCTTATTGAACTACATTTTACATAATTATGTAATTTTTGTCTCTAAAATTTTTGAAATTCAACTCATATAAGTGGTAAGATTATATTTTTATACAAATTTTTTAACGTGCCTTGAAGGTGGGTAAAAGAGGTTTAAAATTCCAATAAAATTTTATACAACTAATTTTATTATAAAATGACTCAAATGAATTACATTGAACATATATTGGTATTATATATCTATTTTGACTTAAAATAAATTTAAAAGAAACATAAATAAATATTTAAATAAATAGTTGGGTTTAAATAATAACGTAGTGTTTTCACTATTCATCAAAAATTGATTGTTTTCAGAAAAATACCAAAAATTATCCCTAAGATAATTTTGATATTTCAAATTAAAAAATGAATTCTATTTTACTAAATTAAAAACATAAAAGTTTCATTTATTAATTTAATATTAATTCCAATTGTCAAAAACCTAAAAGAGTGGTTTAAAAAGTAAAAACAATCAAAAAAGTTGCATGTGTTTAGGTCAAATTTAGTTGTCAAATTAGTTATAATCACCTAAATTACATTCAATGATTAAAATATAATCTAATTATATTTCAAAACCATTCAAATGAATAATTTAAAACTATAAATTATTTCGATTAAAAATTTTGTTTTTAATTAAAACATAGTATTTTTCACTATTCGTCAAAATATAACTGTTATCATAAAAGTGAAAAAAATTTATCTAAACTAAATTTAAATGTCTCACATATAAAGAAGAATTTACTTTCATTAAATCGAATATATAAGATTTCCAAATACAGGTTTTAAAAATATTTTGTTATGAAAAGGCTTTAAAATTGCATGTTTTGAAAAATACATTTTTATCTAGAAAAATTCATTTGTTCCTATATTATGTCTAAAAAACATATAATATTGATGTTAAAATTATATAGAGTATATAAGATTCAAAATTCAGTTAATATTATTCACAACTTCTTTTGGTTCAAATAGTTTGGTTAGTTGTGGTCCACTCAAACTCAGTGTAGCGTGTAGCGCAATCTATTGAAATAATTTAATGAGATAATGTACTATGAAATATTGGGGTGTTATGTCCTCCAATCCTTCAATAAATTGTGTCTTTGCAATTTTAAATAGTTATTCGAAAATAAATGGTTAAAATATAAAAATTCTTTTGTGGAAAACCCACATTGGAAATTCGGTTAATAAAATTTAGTCTTAATAAGAGGGAAAGGAAATAAAATAGTCACCAAAAAATTATGATTTCGATTAGGAGAACATTAGTGGTAATTAGGGACATATTATTTGAGGAAAACTGTAAATATTTATTGGGAGTGATTGATTTCATCAATCACCAAAAGTGTAAAATTCAGGAACTCAAAGCCATCAATCTATGATGATTTAAAATATCGTTAGTTTAAAAAAACATAAGGTTTTAAGATAACAGATTTTCTGTTCTATGATCCCTTCCCTAAGGTTTAATAATTAATTTATATATAGAATTAGAGGAGAAAAATATACTTGACAAGTAGAGTTTCATCCTTCAACTAATTCCTACCAAAAACTCATCTTTCACTCCAAAAAAATAGAAAAAATATTCTATTTATCCTAATCGTACAGGGTTCCAAAAATAAGGAATTTATAATTCATTTGTTAAACTATTTAAAAATTCTACATTATTAAAATTAGGACATCACGTAGGCCAGTGGTAGTTGATGCACCCTTGTCTCCCATTAGTTGTGGGTTCAAGTCTCACGGCCTTACCAGGCACGATGGGTTGTCGCCAGGCCTCCAGGTTGTCCTTTTTATGACAATCGAAAAATAATCTCATTAAATGATTTAACATAAACAATTGTATCCAATGTAAAAGTTAATTTATCACAACCTTTAGACATATCCAAAATACTTCTATCCAAACTCACATTCCAAAATTTATAAGGAAGGTAAACACGATGAAGATCAATTTTTCTAGGTAATAACATGTGGATACCTTCATAATTTATTCATTTAATACTCTCTAGTATCCTAAATTACCATAAAACCATATTGATTACATTCAGGATCCATTATTTTTTAAAGAATACAGTATATACTCTTTATATCCAAAAATTCTGTAAACTCTGACAATGTTTTAATATTCAAATCATTGATCAGTTACAAGGTAGTCAAGAATATTCAATATAATTTATCCCAATCAATCATATATTATTCCAAAATCACTACCTCAGTATCAAAACAATATTATGGTTTTTCATTCTCTTAGCCATATATTTTCCAAATAAATAACCTTTTATTGAGTCACTTTTCTTGGTTCCCCTTAATCTCAAGTCCTTAATGAAATAGTGCTGCAGAACAATCCATTAATAATCTATAATTATTATAACAATTATATCATTAATAAAATACATGAGCGACACAATTATTTAATAACAATGTAATAAATATAATCATTCCGCTTCATCCTTAGTAGTATCATAACATGATTATTATCCAATAGTACCATTTGTGGTATAATCTGATAATTTGGACATTGCTTTGCGTAGTGTCCCAACTCCTTCTAGATGAACCATTGTACATTTGAAACATTTTTCTTTCCCTTGTAATCGAGTACCTGGTGCCCTTTTTATCCAAACTTACACTACTAGAAAAATGATCAAGATCCACAGATCTATAGACACAGTTTTATAAACCTGTGGCTATAGCTTAATTTATAGCCACACTTCAATTATAATCGTGGCTATATGATTATTTGAAGCCACGGTCTGTGGAAAAAACTTCATTTCCATTGCGGGATTCTCTTATTCTCCTCGACCCTCTCCCCATTTCCCTCGCGACCTCTCCTCGATGCGACCATCCTCCACCACCGTGACCCCTTCTCGCTCGGCGCTCCTCCCATTACCCTCGCAAGCTCTCCTCTCTGAGGCCCTCCTCCACCCTCACCAGCTCTCCTCTTGGCTTCCCTCCTCCCCCAATGCCGCCTCCCAACACGGCCACCCCTCTGCAAGCACTCCTATCCTCTACCCACCCCCGATGCTGCAATCCAACACGGCCACTCTGCCTCACCACTGACGCTGCTCCTAGGTGGCCTCCCCACCTCCTCATTCAGCATGCTGACCAATCCTTCCACACGATACCCAAACATAATTTCGACCAACTTCATTTCATCACATATTTTTATTCCATCCCGTCGACATGTCCTCATGCATAGCAACATCCACATCATTATGTGATTCTACAGATATCCCCTTGATTAGGACATTGATGGATTGGAAATAAAGGTAGGTCAACTGCTAGGATTTTTAAACCCTTCGAGATCTTAGATAATATTTTAAAAACAACTTAAATATTCGACTTTCCCATCAGTTCAATGCTATGATGAATGTGTTTCATATTTTAAAACTGAAGAGATGTATTCTTGATCCTACTCATGTTATTCAATTTGATAATATTGAGTTGGAAGCTATTGGTTCCTATATGGAATGATCAGTTTGTATCATCAACTAATGTGAGTAGGTTTTATAAGGGATGCTCATATTGATATTTAAAGAATAGTGATTGCTTTTATAGCTTCATAATGAAATTTATAAACATGTAATTTTAATTCTTTCTCAATGTACAGTGTTTTTCTCTCCGGAATATCATGAATGATTCTTGGTGAGGGGAAGGCTACTGATGAGAAATTTATAAGGAATATCATCATGATGAGTTATTAATTCCATTAATTTGAAGTGTCATATTATTAAAATGGATAAAAAAGGTAGTTTATGGGGTTTAAGAAGGATCTAAGAAGGGTAAATGAATTTTGTGTTAAAAAGGTAAGGTTTTTTTGTAGGTGTAGAAATAAATACCTAGTTTTCTAATACCGAGTATTTAGCGGTGTCAAGTATAATCATCGGTAACTACTGGTGTAACCACTATATACCTAGTGCCTTATACTAGGCACCTAGTAAGACGCAGATGTGTTTTTTTAAATAGGGATTAACATAGTAATTTTACATTAGATATTTAATCCCTAAAAAACCCTTTATTGGGATTTTATTGTGATTTCTATATTTTAACACCCTTGAGAGGTGATACTTCATCGCTCTCCATCTCCAATTGAACCTACCATTGAATCTTATTTAAATTCATCATTAATTTTCTGGAAATCCCATAAGATAATAGATCTAAGATTGGGAATCCATTTTTTCTTTATTTTACTACTCTTCATGTGAACTGAGAGTGAGTCCCTAAATTCCTCAATCGTCAAGGTTTTGAGTTCTTGTTTTCCTTTCATCGTTCTTACACTAAATGGTAGGATGAGGTGTTAATTCATGATCTTAAGGTCTGGAAATACCCTATATTTAGATATTTATTTCATCCATATTTAATGGGTTAAATCATACATTACATTTGTCTTAGGTTTTCTAAATATTATCAGGAGTTTTATATCCTCATCATGATGATGTTTGAGTTGTTCTATCATGTTCAAAACATCATAATGCTTTGTTAAGCCTTGGTCCAAAATTTTTTTGAGTAAAATAAAATGAAAGGGGGATGAGAAGATCAAGAGGATGAACTTCTTGATAAATTAAAAAACCTAATGAGTTTTCTTAGAATAATATAGAAGAATTTTGGCCGATGGACGAGTTATTAAGACTAAATTATTGAGATTGCAGCTATTTTTGTGAGGCGTTGATCTTAATGACTGAGACAAAGAGAACATGTGATGGAAAACTAGGAGTTAAATCAATCTTGAAATGAGAGATATTATAAGTCTCTTAAATATGGAAGTGAAGAATTCAGATAATGCATATGCTAAACTCCAATGAGAAATATATCACAAAATCACTAGTGAATCATTATTGAGAAGAAGGATGAAGAGATGATCTGGCAGTGATGACAGGCTATGACTAAAAATAATTATTGTTTTAGAATTACAATTTCATCAAATCCAAAATGGGCATATTGAATCAAAGCCAAAATGAGGAGATCCTATCTCCGTGCTGATACTACATAATGAAATAGCCAAGAAGATTAATACGAAGTTGTGGTGTAACAAGTATTTTGAGTTGAAGAAATAATTGATCTCACTGGGAGACATAATTTTCCCAGAAGAGAATAAAAAATGAAAAGGTTATTTTTGGAAACCTAGTAGAGATAACCATTAATGAAATTAGACTACAAATCAAATGGATTAAAATAGTTTCATGAGAAGATATAGTTGGCATGCCAAGTTATTCACAATTTTTATTGGATAATAGTGTAGTGGGAATGGGTTTAAAAATATATTTAGCTACTTGAGGTATCAAATAACTTGATAGTATAAAAAAATAATAAAAAATGGTGTTAGGTGTTGGGTGTTCCAAGTGACCAGTGAGAGGAACCAATAGTGTTGTAGAAGATTTGGTTTAGTGAGTTGAGGATTTTGAATAATAAGAATCATGATCCACTACATAATATATAATTTAATAAAACGACTGTGTTGAGATTGTGATAATGAGTTACAACCTAACTAGTTTCGATGAAGAAGATAAAGATAAGAAGAAAGATAAGAGGAAGCTTTCCATTGAGTTTGAGAAGCCATTGAAGATGTTTTGAAGAATTTGCAAGTGTGGATAAAAATAGAGACCATGTTTGAAGTGTTACTTTATAATTAGTTGAAGACATTGTTTTTGGAAGAAGATTATTTTTGTGATATTGTAATATCTTAGATAGTATTTATGATCTACTCCAAATATTGAAGGAATTTGAGATGATGAGCTATGGTGATGCTAGTTTGAAGAATGTCGGATTCAGTATAATGGTTCGTTCACTTGTGTTAAGGAACATCTAAGGATTTATTTTCAGGTATTGAAAATCTGTTTGGTTATGTTTTTTATCATCTAGTTGATCATTTGCAGCTTTTGGGAATTTTGGATCTTTGAAAGAGATACAACATTGCTACTCTAGCAACTCATTATGTGAATGAGGGGTTCATTCCCTGAATGCTCGTGGATTCTCGAGACAAAGATCCCTGAGTTAGGTAACCTCGGTCTCAAGGCTTCTTTAAACATCCACATTAATGTCAATGATTAAAATCAACATCTCCCACTTAATGTTAGTATTTGATTTTCTCACTCATGAATGAGAGAATATGAATCCATACCATGTAAATGAATCTTTTCATAGCACCATCTAGAATTTTGATTTACAAGATTTTAATAGTTTATTGTAGCTTCTCAAGGTATTATGCACTTTTCTCCCCTATAATGAGAAACTATAAATTATCTTCCTCAATTTTGATCTCTTCTATAGATAGATTTTAAGATATACCATACTGAGAATTCACTAAAATGGATTACTTGATGTAACATTCTAGATTTTATAGGTTGTACAATTGCTTGAATTCTCTTTGAGATCTAGAATCACCGTAAATTCCATTCATGGTCAGCACATAAATACAATATGAAATAGAATAAGGTGTTACTATTTATTCCTTAGTGCGAACAACCATGTTGAGATTGTTTTCTCAACCATGTTTCCCCTTTCTTAATGATTGTACATTTTTATTCAAGATTTTTTCTTTTTCTTTTTGGATCATGGAGTTCTTCACTTTCAACTTATTTATGTGAGATGGTCTTCTTTTCAAAATCCTTCAAGGAACATGCATCACATAATGTAATATTTAACTTCTTTAGGGATTTTCTTATACCAGTAACCTGATTAAGTAATTGTTGGTACTATATCCATCCATATTACTTATTCCGCAATATTCATTTTGATGTAATGCCACAAACCATGTATGTATTCACTTATACAGAATTAATCTTCTCAAGATAACATTATCTTCTTTTGATGAAAAAATGGTTTCCTATTAGTCTTTTTGGTCCAAACTGGTCCAGATTTGGTTTTAGTACCTACATTACTAGAGGAAATGTGTTTATTATGAGATTTGTTAGGAGGTGAATTAACCTGCCTTTTTGGACCCTTGTTTTCACTAGAATCATTAACTGCCTTGTTTCTCTTATATTCTTCAAATCATTCTAAACTTCAAGAAACTTTTATTGTGCTTTTCTTAGAACTTATTCTCTCAATGAAAGTTTCTCTTCAAGGTTACCCACTATCGTATCCTCATTAACCGAATTCAATTTCAGTTTTTTGATTTCATTAATTTAAGTAGCTTCCCACTTGATATACTCCTTTCCTTCGATCATATTTTCAAATAATTTCATTAGCAGCCACCTCTCCTTCATGAGTTTTGTGTTCTCCTCAATACATGCTTCCAATTCAGATGGGTGGTGGGGTATGGTTCATGGATGTGTTATTTCTATTGTTTATGAATGTACTGATTCAATGATTATTGATATTATGATTAACAATGTGTGTTTGTAGCTGTTTTGTGTTGACATGACCACCATAAATTATCATTCCAATGGGAGTGACTAAATGATGATATTTTGGTAATAATATAAAGGAATTATAGAATATATAATGGTAATGGATTCATGTATCATTTATCATCACTGATCACATATATATAAGAAGTTGTTATTTCTCATTTATTTTCCCACTATATTCTTACAGGTAGATTCTTATGATGAGGCTGGTTCTAACCACCACCATCGATTATAGTGAGTTCAACCTTGGATTTGGTTAATACTTATTTCATTTTTATTCTTTGGCCAAATTTTAATTCGGGATTTTGTGATTTTTGGGTTCTTTATATTTTTTAGTGCTTTCTGGATCTCGTTGAGGTGGATTCGAGTTGTCGTTGATGAAGGCTTACATGTTTATGAATAGATAGGAATATAAATATATAGGTTCCCCTTTATATATATTCTCTCTTGGGAGTATGAATATATATATTGGGGCTACGTGGGCTTATATATAGATATGAAAAATGCATACATGTGTAAGTGTAAAGGGGTATATGCAAGTATAAACATATATCTAAGGTTCCCTTGGTGCATATTTGGCAATGCAAATATGTACATATGGTCTAGGTGTCCTTATATATATGTGAAGATGCATATGCGTGCAAGCGGAAAAAAAGGAAGATTCGAGTTGTCGTTAAAAGCAGCGCCTTAAGGTTGAGGTATGTTTCCTTTTCCTAACCCTTTAATTTGAATTCTATTATTTCTCAAGTATTTTAAAATTTTGTATTCATTAGTATATAATGTGTATATGGTATTAAAATTGGTTGTGGCTCTTTAAAATGACATTTTAACCAATTTTACATGATTTCCCTAAGCCTTCAACATGGAATAGTAGAATGTTTCAGCCAACTCAATAGTAGAAAATGAAATTTACTTCACTTTTGAGATGACAGTGTCCTCATTTTGGGAAAACATCAACCGAGAATTCTCATAAAAATCTAAAACTTAAAAATATTTTTTTTTTCATTTCATCAAAAAAAACCTGCTTTGAAAACTAGAAACGTTCTTCAGTAACATCATTGTGAAACACTTGACCCAGAAAAAGACATAATTTAACCTATTAATATAAATCTATCTAGGCATGATTCAGAGTGTGACCAGGGGTTCCACACCATGAATCCCTACCCTAGGGAATTTCATGGCTTGAACATAGGTTCACAACTGGAAATTTTATTTTTTCATTGTTCGTTATGGATGTAAATACCCATAAAATTAATTGGAAATTTTTTTCATTATTTTCTTGGAATTTTACAAGAACGCAGTTTTTGACGGCACTTGATCCCGAGGCCCGTTGTGCCAAGAATCCATTTTTGATGTTTAGCTCGCATACGTTTCATAAAAAAACGAGCGGGTTTTCATAACATTTGAACCAGTGCTCGGAATCGAAATCCAAGGGCACAGATGGAACCACAACGCTGGTAATTGCTTAGGAACACCTTTTCTGGAGTTTCATTTTCTCGGGTGAGGTTATTAATTAATTGGATAACTAAAGAATAAATATATAATTTGTGCATCCATTTTTATTTTTATTTAAGGTAGATTAAACCTATTCTTGGAGGTTGGGGTGGGACCCACTAGTTCCTAACTACCCTAGGAAGGATATTAGTGAATTGGGGCACACACAAGCCCCACCCCTTTTTCCTTTTCACCTCCCATGAGCATTTAACATGGTAACTCACCTGCACCCCCTC
This sequence comes from Viscum album, assembly GCA_963277665.1. Lineage (NCBI taxonomy): Eukaryota > Viridiplantae > Streptophyta > Magnoliopsida > Santalales > Viscaceae > Viscum > Viscum album. The sequence continues at coordinate 1,245,072,191 of OY728152.1, read as the reverse complement.
TTTAATGCCAAGTCAACTCTCGCGTTTAATTGGATTATTAAATGCCTCATTAATTGGTCAACACGTGTTATTTAAACCGTGTATTAATTTTGAATTTCAATTAAGGGTTGGCATGAGAAATAAAATTAGGCAACACCTTAATTTCTTATGGTTGTTTCGTTGTGTGAGAAAAATTGGGAGGAAGTGCTCAAGCCTTAGAATCCTCACCTTCCTCCTTGAATAATGCGAAGAACACACAGTCACCATCGAGGAACGCCGGCCTCCGATGAAGGACAATGAAGAACGCTGAATCCTTGGAGATCGATGATGCGATGCCGTGTACCAGAAAACCAAATGATCCTCTTCTCCGTGACGCCGAGGACACTTATATAGCCTTCTTCCGGGGCATATTTTTTCCGCGTCAAACCTTCATTCATCAATTCTTTGAGGTAGGGGTTAATTGTTTTGCCCATGAATTATTTCATTTCCGTTCATAGACTTCTATTTGGGCCGCCTATTATCGTAATAATGGGAGGAGGTCGGACCGCACGAACATGGCCAACCCACCTCCCCCTTTGATGGTTGTACTTGATTGCGGTACGAGCAAAGGCAACGCAGTGCAACGACATTGCGAAGAAACAATGAAGAACGTGCGAAGAAGCGTGGCTCCGTCGCGCGACGCCGTTGAGGCGATTCGAAGACTCCGCAGATTGTCTATCTGACATGTGGATCAATGGGAAATGACGGAACGGGCCGCAGAGGCGATTTGATGGTTCCGCAGTAATGTATGGGTCCCGAGACGACCTCAGGTGCAGACAGAAGAAAGAACGGACCACCGGAGCGGCTCCGGTGGCCCGCGAACATCACCGGCGGCGTCCCGACACGCCGCTAGGAGGGACTGTCGTGGCTGAAGTCACGGCGACCAGCGTCGTGTCTCTGGCAAAGGAAGGGGGACCCCCCCCCCCCCCCCGCATGCTCGGCCACTGGCCGAGCTAGCGTGCCACCCGGGTGGGCCGGGCTGGGTTGCGCGGACCGGAACGGGCTGCACCCAGCCGGCCCGCACCGCGCCCTGCCGGGTCGGACCCGGACCCAGGTCGGGTCGACCCAGGGGGGTTGGGTCGGGTCGGGCAGGGCCCAGACCACCCATTATCAGACCACTTCCGGTCTTTTGCCATATCTTGGGCTACGTACCTCCGATCGACGCATCGTCAGATGCAATGCGATCCTGGGATCGAGGCGGTCATTTTGGTAAATTACACTAATGGTTTTGGATAACATGGGGTATGGCCGGGTTGGTTCGAACACAAAACCAACCGGGCCCTCGGAGCGGAAACACTAATAACTTGAGCTCCGGATGTCAGATTGACCTATCGTCGACTTTATTGGATTCATCTTAGTGAGACAGACCTTTTGGCTTACTCCGCTCAAGGTTTGGGCACATTTAGAGTATGTTCGGGTTGGTTTTGGTTTAAAACCAACTGGGCCCCTGGAATGAAAAAGCCAATAACTCTCAGACCGGGCGTCCGACTGATGCGCCGTCTGTCACGTTGAGTTCCTATCGACGTGGAGGAACATTGGGATACATAAAATCCGGACTATGTGTCAGTTGATGTATCGAACCCCTTTGCTCGTGGAGCGGACCCTCCTGGAAATGAGCATGCTGTGTGTGGCAACCCTAGTGCTGGCTGCGTCTGGAACAATGAAGACTGCACTGAAATCCTATGTGGGTTCAGAAGTGATGAAGACCATACTAAAATAATCTATGGGTTCGATGACAATGAAGGCTGCACTGAAATATTATGTGGGTTCAGCTGTGATGAAGACCGTACTGAAATCCTCCCTGGGTTCGACGGCAATGAAGACTGCACTGAAATCCTATGTGGGTTCAGCAGTGATGATGACCATACCGAAATCCTCCGTAGGTGTGATGGCAATGAAGACTGCACCTAAATCCTATGTCGGTTCGGCAGTGATGAAGACCGTACTAAAATCCTTCGGGAGTTGGACAGCGATGAAGACTGCACTAAAATCCTTCGTGGGTTCGGCAGCAATTAAGACCGTACTGAAATCCTCTGTGGGTTCAACAGCGATGACTCTGTTCTTGCTATCCTACGTGGGTCTGGCAGAGTATTTGGTCAATATCTTATGTGGGTCCGACAACTTAGCTAGTTTAGTATCCTACGTGGGTCCCATCTTAGATGAATCAGTGGCTACATCTGATCATCTCTATCACCTTACGAAGATTCATACTTGTGTGAGCTGAGTATTGACTTTCAATCATTATCTTCGACATAATTGACTTGCTTTCCTATGTGGATTGAGTTGTGCATTATTGTGTGGGTTGGGTTGTACTATCCTATGTGGACGTGATCGAACATGGGCCCGAATGTTGGAGCCAAACTAGAATTGATGAGTTAGGTATATTTATGGGCATATACCTAAGTAGTGTTGGTCGTTACTTCATAATTGTATCTTTCCTTTGTGGTTTATCCTTTGTGGATTTGGGGAGACCTTCGGGGGTCTCGGGGTCCCTACTGAGTAGCATATACTCACCCCTGCACGAGCTATTCCCGCACTACGTTGTGTGGGATGCAGACGATGGACAACACTGATCGTGGTTGAGGCTAATGGAGCAGTCGGTACCTGGAGGTGGACCACTAGGTGGGACGTACACGGAGCGGACGGCTGGACCCAAGGAGCTGAGGTGGTAATCTGCACCCACTCTTCAGGTGGGACTTCCAGTGGGTGGATCTATGTTGCTACTTTAATTTTAGTTGTTGTACTTTCTTTCCAGATGTACTTTACTTGCAGTTTGGGTTTGTATTCTGACCCATTTACTTTCCACACACACTTTTATACCCTGTTTTACTTAGTGTTTACTTCTGATGTCTTACTCATTGGTGTTTGTTTACTTTATAAAGGCAATGCCTTCCCCTTTTTGTTGGGATTTACACCTTGGTTCTAGTCGCCAGCCCCTGGCCTATGGGAGGCGGGCTTAGGGTAGTCACGGCACGGGCCCCGAGGACAGGTCGTGACAAATTGGTATCAGAGGAATTCGGTTCTACCACAGAACTCAGGACTCTGATCTTTCTTCTTTGTGAAGCAATAGTGTTTAGGGTATTGAGTGTGGTTATCAGTCCAGGGAGTCCAGTGTTGGTGCGACGGCCGACGTATCCATACACCATGTCCCTAACATATGATTTCCCACTCAATGCATGAAAACATTGATTACATGTGTGTTTCAAAAGATTTATTTGTGATTACTTTGTGTTAGCTCACCAGGTATTTTGTTTTGACCGTGGTGCATCTGTTTCTTTTTAGGATGGCCCCACGATGGCAGCCAGCTAGGTTTCCTAGCTTTGTTCGAGACGAAAGCCTGCTGAGCGACGAGGCCTCATTGCAGGGCCCTTTGATAGTGGAGGCACTGGCATTACCTCTACCTGCCGAGCTGCCGATGCTACTAGCCCCAGCCGCTGAGAGTGCACGTCACCTTAGTGCACTGTATGGGTTTCAGCGTCAGAGACTACCCAGGTTCCGTAGGGAGATGGACCCTCAGGCATCCGAGGATTGGCGGGAGGCGGTTGTTCGAGTTTTCAGGTTAGTGGGGACACCAGCTGAACTCATGGTGACCCTCGCAGCGATCCTCCTGCACGCGGCAGCAAGCAGATGGTGGAGCTTGATTCTCCAAGTGCACGATGAGGCATATCTCCTCTGGACGGACTTCGAGAGCATCTACCGCTCGGAGTTCATCCCATCCACCCTCTGTTCGGTGTGCATCGATGAGATTCTACAGCTGCAGTAGGGCAGCATGACGGTCACCAAGTAGTCGACAAGATTTACCGATCTCTCATGCTATTCGACGGACATAGTACGAGACCCATTCTTCCGGGCCCGGACCATCGAGCATGGACTGAGGCATCAGGTCAAGGCGTCAATGATCTCCCTCAGTATTCTGATACATGCAGGAGTACTGAAGTGAGCTCTTCTCATAGAGATCTTTCTTGCTGAGCCTACGCTAGCAGCGAGACCTACCACAGGGCGGCATGTAGCAGAGTCGTCTGCAACTAGTAGTTGATGGATGTCATAGGGGTCCAGGCAGACCAGACCATCAGGCAGACAACCTCATGACACTGGCTCAGAGGTGCGGGGCACAAGGCTCTGAGCCAGCCTTCCGAGGAGTAGGCAGTGCTAAGCATGCGGCGGGCAGGGCCACATGGCTCTTGACTGCCTGACCCGCTGTACAGAGGAGCAACAGACGGTTGAGGGGCCACCCTGACAGAGGCAGAGGGTCGACCGTGGTGGTCCGCCGAGAGCAGGCAGACGAGGCATGGGAGCTGGCCGAGAAACGGGTGGTGGGAGACGCTTTGAGACTTTACCACCACCACCACCAGGAGGTCCACCCCGACCACAGGGAGCTGGCGGGCAGAGACATGATCATGTTCAGGCAGTGGAGGCCTACAACCACAAAGCGCTAGAGATGATTCGAGGTATGATCTATGTATACTCCACCCTTTCTACAGTTCTTATAGTCATAGGAGCGAGTCATTCTTTTATTTCCACTTCCCTTTTTTAGAGCTCGGAGATTCCGACAGAGCTGTTGGCTCGATCCTTATGGCTAGAGACTTCTATGGGAGCCGACTCGATGATTACGCACCGGTTTCGGTAGTGTGAGCTTACTCTAGGAGACGAGAGCTTCATCTATGATCTTCTATTAGTCGCGTCAAGGCCTTACAACTCCATCATGGGCATGGATTGGTTATCTATATTCCACGCACAGATTGACTGTATTAGGTGCAAGGCGTGGTGTGTATGCACTGATGGGAGCATGTTTACCTTCACCGGCGAGAAGGGAGACTTTTCATCACATGATGCACTCAAACAGAGGAGAGGAAATCCCATCACCGATCAGTTGGCCAGCCTCATCCTAGGAGGAGTTGACATGCGGAGTCCGAGTTTTCCTGTACTGGTGGATCAGTATGCAGACGTTTTCCCCGATAACGTCCCAGGACAACCTGCTCGCAGAGAGGTAGAATTATATATTGACATGTACCCCGGGACAGCCCTGATATCCACTCCAGCATATCAAATTGTCCACACTGAGCTTCGAGAGCTATGGGTACAGTTGGAGGACTTTCAGGGAAATGGATTCATCCGACCCAGTGTTTCACCATGGGCTTCCCCATTATTGTTCTCCAAGAAGGCGGTTGGGAGCTTGTCACTTTGTGTCGACTATCGTCGCCTAAACCAAGTGACTTTGAGGAACAAGTATCCGCTACTGATGATTGAAGACCTCTTCGATCAGCTCAAGGGGGCACGGTGGTTCTCGAAGATAGACCTTAGATCAGGCTATCATCAGATCAGAGTTCGGGACAAGGATGTGCAGAAGACGGCCTTCAGATGTCGGTATGGCCATTACGAGTTCTTGGTTATGCCCTTCGGCGTAAACAACGCTCCAGCTGTGTTCATGGGTCTCATGAACAGGATCTTTCAGACATACCTCGATCGATTTCTCGTGGTCCCCATCGACCACATTTTGATATACTCGACCACTGAGGAGGAACATTCCTACCACTTGCGGGTTGTACGAGACACACTCCGAGAGCACCAAATTTATAGAAATCTCGTGATGTGTCAGTTATTGTTCTATGAGGTCCAATTCTTCGGACACGTCATCTCTGAGGTGGGAGTTGTAGTGGATCCTGCGAAGATCGAGGCAGTGCTAGCTTGGGAGCCACCTAGGAGCATGATGGAGGTGAGGAGTTCCTTGGGTCTACCTGGGTACTACTGGATGTTTGTGCCAGACTTCTCCAGGGTTGAGGCACCACTCTCAGCTTTGAAGAAGAAGGGGAAACCCATCGTGTGGTCAGACAGAGGTCAGCAGAGCTTCCAGGAGCTATGATAGAAATTGACCAGCACAGCTACCTGGAGGCTACCGGAGGAGGGAGTTGGGTATGTAGTCTACTGCGATGCCTTAGGGACCGGACTCAGATGTTTCATGATGCAGTATTGGGTCGTGATCGCCTATGGATCACGTTAGTTGAGGCAGTATGAGAATAACTACGCTACCTATGACCTGGAGTTAGTAGTAGTGGTCATTTCTCTGAATATGTGGTGACACAATCTGATGGGTGAGCACTTTACAGTCTACTATAACCACCAGAGTCTCAGGTAAATCTTATCATAGAAGGAACTGAATCTGAGACAACGACGATGCCTCAAGTTCCTCCAGGACTAAGACTTTGAGATATTCTATACTCCTGGGAAGGGGAACGTAGTAGCCAATGCTCTCAGTAGGAGGACGGGAATCCAATTACTCGGGGAGGCTATGGAGTAGCTATCCGCTTTTCCGATATCCTTCATGGATAGAGATGGAGGAGCCTTTCTTCAGTCACTCACAATCACTCCTCCACTACTACAGCGGGTCAGAGAGGCACAGCGTGGGGACGCTGACTGTGAGAAGCGGCATGCACAGATATCCTCAGGACAGGCACTTGAAGGATTCTACATAGGAGGAGAGCATGATTTCTTTTTCAGAGGATGTACCATGGTACCTGCTGCTTTGCAGGAGGAGGTGCTGAGAGAGTTTCACACTTCCTCTTTATCGGTACATACAGGAGTTGCGAAGATGTACCAGGATCTCAGATGACAAAACTGGTTTCTGGGTATGAAGAAGGTTGTAGCTGAGTTTGATTCTCGATGCCTCACCTGTAAACAGGGGAAGGCAAAGCACCAGGTTCCAACATGCTTGGTACAACCCATGGATGTCCCGGAGTGGAAGTGAGACGGGATATCTATGGACTTTTTGACTGGACTTCCACGCACTTCCAGAGGTCATGACTCCATTTGGATGATTGTCGACCGACACACCAAGTCGGCCCACTTCTTACCCATTAGAGAGCATGGCTCAGTAGAGAGCATGGGACGTGTCTATGTTTAGGAGATTGTAAAGCTTCATGGTGTGCCATCATCTATCATCTTCGATCGAGCTGCTCAATTTACTTTCTGGAATTGGAAGGGGTTGCAGGAGGCATTTGGGACGTAGCTACATCTGAGCACCTCCAATCACCCTCAGATGGATGGTTAGATGGAGAGGACCTTTCATACTCTCAAGGACATGCTCTGTGCATGTGTCCTCGACTTTGGTCGTATCTGGGAGGACCATCTACCTTTGATAGAGTTTGGGTATAACAACAACAACCACTCCAGCATCGGGATGACACCATACGAGGCGTTGTATGGCTGGCCTTGCAGTTCGCCTTGGTGCTAGTCGCCAGCCCCTGGCCTAATATAGGCGGGCATGGGTTAGTCATGGCAGGGGCCCCGAGGACGGGTCGTGACAATGGATTCATGTATCATTTATCATGTACAGTTGACACACTGATCACATATATATAAGAAGTCGTTATATCCCATTTTTACCACTATTTTCTTATAGGTGGTTTCTTATGATGAGTTCGGTTCTATCCACCACCATTGATGACAACGAGTTTAACATCAGATTTGGGTAAGGTTTATTCTATTTTTATTCATTGGGGTGGATTCGAGTTGCCGTTGACGAAGGCTTACATGTGTATGCATATGTAGGCATATACATATTTAAGTTCCCCCTTTATATATATTCACTAATGGCAGTATTAATATATATGTTGGGGCTAGGTGTGCTTATATATGGATATGAAAAATGCATACAAGTGTAAGCATAAAGGGGTATATGCAAGTATAAATATATATATAAGGACCCCATTGTGCGTATTTGGCCATGAAAATATGTACATATGGGTTTGATGTCTATATATGTGTGAAGTGGCATATGAATACAAGCGGAAAAAAAGAAGATTCGAGTTGTCGTTGTCAAAAGCAAACACTCCATGAGGTTGAGGTAGGGTCCCTATCCTAGCCTATTTAATTCAAGAATGTTTTAAATTGCATTTAGTTTCCTTATTAATTCTGAATGTTTATATTAAATTACAATTCTTGAATAAGTGTTAGTTATGATAATTGTTTCTTTTGATAAATAACTCATGTTTTTGTAATAAAACTCGTCCAATGGAGGTGTGCTGTCTGCAAAAACTCACAGTGGTATACCTTGCTTAATATTATTGCATTTATGTTTTTCTTTATACTTGATATAATTTTATTCCTAAAGAACACATCGTAGTAGACCCTTTTTATATCCCAGTAGGGGGTTTCCCTATTTTTATTAAAATGGTTGTTTGAACCAAGACACTCTTTATGTGCCGTTAGACTATTAAGATGGGTCCAATGTTGTAACACCCCGAGATTTTACGAAAAAATATTCATTTAATTTCATTAATGTCTTGTTTTTTATGATACACCAAGATTACCTTTCTCTATACGCAACACCGTATTAGCTTGCAGTATACACAACACTATTCTTGGATCGTGTTACACACAATTTTGATAATAGTTATTCTACGCAACATTGAGTATATATATATATATATATTCAATGTATAAATGAAATATGTTTGGATTCTGTTATATGAAACAATGAAGGATTATTTCATAACACGCAACCCTGACTTGGCTTGCATTACACGCAATCGCGACCTTCCTCGATAGCGTGTGTTGTACGCAATACCGAGTTTTACTAAACAACGATATATTATTATAATATTATTATGAACTAGCCGTTATGAATAGTATTAATTTTTTTTTGAATTTTATAACATTATTATTCATCTTACTCATTTTCTAGAACATGGTATAAGAACAAAATAAATTTTTCGGGTACAATAAGTATTTTTAAAAAATGCAGTTTTGCGGCCTTTTGATGGCACACCCACTTTAAATCTTGTTTTTGACATGTTTATAAGTTCCATTTGAAAAAAATAAAATTATTCTTTGGAATCAAGAAATAAAAATTTACTTTGGATAAATTTTTCAATTTATTCTGATGACTTTCATATTTTAATGAATAGTAAAAACATACTATATTTTAATTAAAAACAACTTTTTTCATCGTAATATCATATGTGGTTAAATTATAATATTGAATGGTTTTAAAGTATAAATTTAATATATTTTTACCATTTAATATAATTTATGTCATTTCCATTGATTTTACCTTGAATTCGTAGGTTAAATCAATTCAATCCTTTTCAATGTTTTAAAGAAAAACCCATTTTTTCGACAACGGGATTAATATTATTTTAATTTCTGCCACTTTTGTGTATTTAATTTGGAAAACTGGATTCCATATTTAGAATCAGTGGGTCCAAATTATGTTAATAAGCTAGTTTTTATGTTTGGGCATTGTGAATAGTAACTAAGGTAAATTTTATTTACTATAGTTAAAGGTAAATCTGGTAATTAAGGGTAAATATAAGATTATAAAATTACCCTAACACTTGGAAAAATCCTATTGGATGACTAAAAGTAGACCCATATCACCTAATGGTCTTATTAGATTCATTTAATGGAGTTTTTTTCCATGAAAATAATTTAATTATTATTAAAACCAAAGAAAGTGACAACATGTCACTCTCTTAAATACTATAAGTATAATAATTTTAAGTTAGTGATAAACATCATGAAACTAGGAACATTAATAGTATACAGAAATCTAACAAAATTATCTACATCATGATAATTTATTTAGAATTTTTTGGGAATAAATAATTATCATTAATTGTGACACAATAGTGATGCATAAATTATTTATCTAGTGAAAAATCAAGAATATAGTTTTTATTAAACTAATAGTGACCATAAAAGGCACAAAACCCTGACCAAAACTTATTTTTCATGTAAATTTAAACTATAATCATCCAATTGTCGAATATGTGACCATTCGGAGTCTTATACAAGCAATTATGACACTTATATTATTTTATTTCACATGATGCCAACGTTGTCACCTTCATAATTTAATAAATATAAAAATTTAAATATTGTGATTTTAAGATGATAAATTCGAGTAAAAGTTTTATTGTGAAAGGTAATATATTTATCTTCATCATAGGATTTTATTTTAAATTCTTATGCAACAAATAATTATATTAAATAATTATACAAAAATGTTGTAGTAATTATTTTATTAAGAGATAAACCAAATAAATGGTTTTAAAAATAATTAAATAAGTATTATATGAACTATTTAATTTGATCTACTAATTTTATAGATACATATTACTTTTTATGAATCTATTAATACATTTATTTCGAACATATCTTCTGTATATATTTTATTTAAATTCAAATAAATGAATACTGTCAAAACTGACACTATTGTTATTTTATAAAAATAACATATTATAAAACTGATTAAAAATCGCAAAAATATTTAAAAATTATAAATTTAAATTTATATGGTCTATAATGTTTTAAATTAAACAATTATGGAAAATTCAAAACAAATAAGTAATTATTTGTAATAATTTAAAATTTAGATTTTTATTACCACAAATAAACTTAAATAGATTAAATAAGGATAAATCAAAATGACAAGGTTTAAAATAAGCTCCATACATGTCTAAATTTGATTGGTTGATGCGATTACAACCCTATATAATCTAATATTTGAATATGAGTCATTTGTGGAGGTTTTTAAGTGGGGTTAAATTTATTATAAATTAATATTTTTCAGAATTCCAAAGGTGCCCCTCTCCTCCCTTATAAAAGGGAACCTCCTCCCTCTCACCCTCACACCAATTTGAGCCTTCATGCTCGGCCAAACCCTGCCAAATTATATTATCCACTTCCCTAGAAACATCCTAGAGGTTCTGGTATACTTTAAAGACCAATCATACTGCCCCAAGAGGAGGTTTCAAAGAGGCGTATCGAAGAAGAGGTAATTTCTTCTACCGATTCTTTCAAGCTTCTTTCTTCTTCAACCTCTTCTTCTTTAGTTGTTTCATTATAAATTAATAACATCAGTATCACTAATATAATTATTTGTAATTATAAATATGAAACAACCCCATTTCACCTTCTATCCATCCTACGGAAAACAAAATCACCGCGCGTGCGTACGTACAGAATATTGTCTCCACGCCGTGGTGTAATCTGTTTTTCCACCAACTCCTTACATGGATGGGTATAATGCTGTAAAGAAAAACTATAAATAGTTATTATAACATCATACTGATTCTGATATATTGTATCATCCACTCCAATTCAATTCAATAATTATCGAAACGATATCATCGCTCGTCCGTACGTACGGACTACCGTCTCCACGAAGCGATGAGATTCATTCTCAAGGGTTAACCATTCATGAATGATTATAAAGTATATATAATAAGTAATCATGAAATATATGACATAATAATGATACTGGATTTATGTATATATATATGTATGTCATCTACTGAATTCCATTCAATTCCATAAGGAAACGAAAATATCGTTCATGCGTACGTACGACCTACTGTCTCCATGAACGGTGTATTTATTTCAATTTATCAATATATTATATATATGTATATTCTGAATATATATTATATATAAATCATGTTTTAAATTCTGGATAAAAGTAATCATGATCCAAGTAATCATATTAATAATTACAAGTTAAAACACGAACGACAAATGAGACGATTTTACCCAAAACGCTACTTTAACATTAATTTACAAAAGAACAGGTAATATAAAGTCATAAGTGAACCATATATGATATCATAACAATTAATATTATTATTTAATAAGTCAATAAAATTATTTAAATCATTATACAGGAGGTTCTGACACTTAAGAAGAAAATCGGACCTAAGGTAAGGGATAATTTTTCAAATCTCATTTTTATCTAAGATTTCATATTCTTAAGTATTTACTGGGGTTATTTCTATCATCCATGTCCATGTTTTATAAAATTGTTTTCATATATGTTTAAAGTCCTTTTTACCCATTTTTTTACTTTTACTACATGGTATGTAAGGAATCATTCTTTGTTTACGTTATGAGGTACTTTTTTACTTTTCCGGCAAAAGTACGAAAAGAATGTTTTTTTTAACTTATACAACACGAACGGATTTTTACGGTTTTATAAAGCCTTATTTTCATGAATATTCCTCCAAAAGATTTCATGAATATTTTCAAAAAAATATCTTTCTTTTAAAATTACATGACGTTTTTTGAAAAGAAATTGATTTTGAAGAAGAAAGGATATTTTCCTCAAGAATTCATTTCAAGTGTTTTATCAAAACCATTTTCCATCTAAGATGAAATTATTTCATGTGTATGTTTAAAGTTTATTGTCTCTATGATTTACATGGTTTCAATTTTATTATGATGAAATGATATCCATTTCTTTATATGGATTATGTGATGATGGGATGATGTTTATGAAACCCATTTTTTTCGTTGGGTTATTATGAATGATGTATGTTTATTTTGTGGCACAAGTAAGAATGATTTCATTAATGTATTGTGTTGTATGCTACACGAAGATTACCTTGTGCTATACGCAACACCGTATTAGCTTCCAGTATACGCATCACTATTCTTGGACCGTGTTACACACAATTTTGATAATAGTTATTCTACGCAACATTGAGAATATATATATATATATTCAATGTATAAATGAAATATGTTTGGATTCCGTTATACGAAACAATGAAGGATTCTTTCATAACATGCAACCCTGACTTGGCCTGCATTACACGCAATCGCGACCTTCCTCGATAACGTGTGTTGTACGCAATACTGGGTTTTACTAAACAACGATATATTATTATAATATTATTATGAACTAGCCGTTATGAATAGTATTAACTAAATTTTGAATTTTATAACAATATTATTCATCTCACACATTTTCTAGAACATGGTATAAGAACAAAATAAATTTTTCGGTTAAATAAGTATTTTTAAAAAAATGCAGTTTTGCCGCCTTTTCATGGCGCACCAACTTTAAATCTTGTTTTTGACATGTTTATAAGTTATATTTAACAAAATAAAATTATTCTTTGGAATCAAGAAAAAAAAAATTACTTTGGATAAATTTTTCATTTTATTCTGATGACTTTCATATTTTGATGAAGAGTAAAAACATGCTATATTTTAATTAAAAACAACTTTTTTCATCATAATATCTTATGTGGTAAAATTATAATATTGGATGGTTTTAAAGTATAAATATAATTTATTTTTACCATTTAATATAATGTATGTCATTGTCATTGATTTTACCTTGAATTCGTAGATTAAATCAATTCAATCTTTTGCAATGTTTAAAATAAAAACCAGTTTTCTTTCGACAATGGGATTAATTTTAATTTAATTTCTGCAACTTTTGTGTATTTAATTTGAAAAAATGGATTCCATATTTGGAATCATTGGGTCCATGTTATGTTAATAAGCTACTTTTTATTTTTGGGCATTATGAATAGTAATTACTGTAAATTTTATTTACTATAGTTAAAGGTAAAATCGGGTAATTAAGGGTAAATATAAGATTATAAAATTATCCTAACACTTGGAAAAATCCTATTTGATGACTAAATGTAGACCCATATCACCTAAGGGTCGTATTAGATTCATTTAATGGAGTTTGTTTCCATTAAAATAATTTAATTATTATTAAAACCAAAGAAAGTGACAACATGTCACTATTTTAAATACTATAAGTATAATAATTTTAAGTTAGTGATAAACTTCATGAAAAATCGGACATTAATAGTCTACAGAAATCTAACAAAATCATCTACATCATGAGAATTTATTTATAACGTTTTGGTATTAAATAATTATCATTAATTGTGACACAATAGTGATGCAGAAATTATTTATCTAGTGAAAAATCAAGAATATAGTTTTTATTAAACTAATAGTGACCATAAAAGGCACAAAAACCGGAAAAAAATCTTATTTTTCATGTAAAGGTAAACTATAAGCATCCAATGGTCGAATATTTGACCATTTGGAGTCTTATACAAGCAATTATGACACTTATATTATTTTATTTGAAATGATGTCAAATTTGTCACCTTCATAATTTAATAAATATAACAATTTAAATATTGTTATTTTAAGATGATAAATTCTAGTAAAAGTATTATTGTGAAAGGTAATAGATTTATCTTCATCATAGGATTTTATTTTAAATTTTTATGCAACTTATGATTATATTAAATAATTATACAAAAATGTTGTAGTAATTATTTTATTAAGAGATAAACCAAATAAATGTTTTTAAAAATAATAAAATAAATATTATATGAACTATTTAATGTGATCCAGTAATTTTATATATACATATGACCTTTTATGTATATATTAAAGTTTTTATTTCGAACATATCTTCTGTATATATTTTATTTAAATTTAAATAAAATAATAGTGTCAAAATTGACAATATTTTTATTTTATAAAAATAACATATTATAAAATTGTTTAAAAATTACATTTTTTTTTAAAAATTATATATTTAAATTTATATGGTCTATAATGTTTTAAAGTAAACAATTATGGAAAATTCACAACAAATAAGTAATTATTTGTTATAATTTAAAATTTAGAGGTTTATTACCACAAATAAACTTAAATAGATTAAATAAGGATAAATCAAAATGATAAGGTTTAAAATAAGATCCAAAAATGTCTAAATTTTATTGGTTGATTAGATTAAAACCCTGTATCATCTAATCTTCGAATATGATTCATTTTTGGTGGTTTTTATGTGGGGATAGATTTATTATAAATTAATATTTTTATGAATTCCAAAGGTGCCCCCTCCTCCCTTATAAAAGGGAACCTCCTCCCTCTCCCCCTTGCACCAATTTGAGCCTTCAAGCTCGGACAACCCCTGACAAATTATATTCTCCACTTCCCTAGAAACATCCTAGAGGTTCTGGTCTACATTAAAGACCAATCATAGTGCCTTAAGAGGAGGTTACAAAGAGGCATATCGAAGAAGAGGTAATTTCTTCTCCTGATTCTTTCAAGCTTTTTTCGTCTTCAACTTCTTCTTCTTTAGATTTTTCATTATAATGTAATAACATCCGTATCACTAATATACTGATTTGTTATTATAAATATGAATCAACCCCATTCCACCTTCTATCCATCCTACGGAAAACAAAATCACCGCGTGTGCGTACGTACGGAATACCGTCTCCACGCCGTGGTGTAATCTGTTTTTCCACCAACACCTTACATGGATGGGTATAATGGTGTAAAGAATAACTATACAAAGTTATTATAACATCATACTGATTCTGATATATTGTATCATCCACTCCAATTCAATTCAATAATTATGGAAACGATATCATCGCTCGTGCGTACGTACGGACTACCGTCTCCATGACGCGATGAGATTCATTCTCAATGGTTAACCACTCATTAATGATTATAAAGTATATATAATATGTAATCACGAAATATATGACATAGTAATGATACTGGATTTATGTATATATATATGTATGTAATTTACTTAATTCCATTCAATTCAATAAGAAAACGAAAACAGCGTTCCTGCGTACGTACGACCTACCGTCTCCATTAATGGTGTATTTCCTTCCATTTATCGATATATTATATATATGTATATTCTGAATATATATTATATATAAATCATGTTTTACATTCTGGATATAAGTAATCATGATACAAGTAATCATATTAATAATTACAAGTTAAAACACGAATGACAAATGAGACGATTTTACCCAAAATGCTATTTCAACATTAATTTACAATAGAACAGGTAATATAAAGTCATAAGTGAACCATATATGATATCATAACAATTAATATGATTATGTAATAAGTCAATAACATTATTTAAATCATTATACAGGAGGTTCGGACACTTACGAAGAAAATAAGACCTAAGGTAAGGGGTAATTTTGCAAATCTCATTTTTATCCGAGATTGCATATTCGTAAGTATTTACTGGGGTTATTTCTATCATCCTTGTCCATGTTTTATAAAAGTGTTTTCATGTATGTTTAAAGTCCTTTTTACCCATTTTTTTACTCTTACTACATGGTATGTAAGGAATCTTTCTTTTGATTACGTTACGAGGTACTTTTTGACTTTTCTGACAAAAGTACGAAAAGAATGTTTTTTTTAATTTATACGGCACGAACGGATTTTTACGGTTTTATAAAGCCTTATTTTCATGATGATTCCTCCAAAAGATTTCATGACTTTTTCATAAAAATATCTTTCTTCTAAAATATCATGACGTTTTGTGAAAAGAAATTGATTTTGAAGAAGAAATGATATTTTCCTCAAGAATTCATTTCAATTGTTTTATCAAAACCATTTTCCATATAAGATGAAAATATTTCATATGTGTATGTTTCAGGTGTAATGTCTCTATGATTTACATGGTTTCAATTTTCTTATGATGAAATGATATCCATTTCTTTATATGGATTATGTGATGATGAGATGATGTTTATGAAACCCATTTTATTCGTTGGGATATTATGAATGATGTATGTTTATTTTGTGGCACAAGTAAGAATGATTTAATTATGAGATGGGTGGGACCTATATCTCCCTCCAATGCATTGGGTAAAGATTTATATCTCATGAGATAGACATGGCTGGAACAGTAGGTTAAACCGGTTCAGTAAAACAGGACTGAAACGAGGAGTGAACTCCATTCAGAAAGGGACTTTGTCCAATAAAATGGTCTTGGCAGAAACACATTGGCTACTATGAAAATCATTACATGTTCTTAATGGATGCCAAAATTACATGTTTTATTCCCATTCTATTTTATCATGATTTATGTTCTATTATGATCTATGCCTTATGTACTTCCATGTTTTATGTCGTTGCTCAAGATTTTTAATATTCATGTTTTTCTTAAGTTCAAATGTATATGGTATGTTTTATTTTATCCATGATTACCTTTACTGAGCATTTGAGCCCACCTTTTTTATGTTTTCTTTTCCCAGGATATAAAGAAAGGTTTTAGGTAAGCAAAAAAAGGGGAATATCTTTATGGGAGAAGTTGAAGATCTTTCACCCCGATTAGAGGATTACGTTCCATGTTTCCAAAGACACAAAACTATTACGGTCCTTGTGTGTCTGTTTTTGTTATGTATTAAGTATTCCGCAAAAGTAATGTAATGTCCATGTACATTAATCTTTAGGTCTCTACACAAGTTGTGTGACCATGTCACATGGCATGTGATATTTAAATCCAACCAAAAGCCCAGTTCCACAGCTCTGGGATCCCACAGTACCAGTAAGGTCATATTACATGTTATGTAACCTATGATTTTCTGGATCCCATGGGGTATTAATTCCCCTAGGTATTCCTACACATTGCTAGATCTCCAAACGTCACCGAATTAGGTATATAAAGGGTCATCCAATCCTCTAGTCATCACAAATTAGCATTAATTTCATTAAATCCTATGAGATATTCATCCTCTAATGCCATCCATATCATCCTATTTGAATCTAAGTAGTACAAGATACTTCAATTACATTCTATTCCACCTCTAAAATACATGATAACAATGACATAAATTTCCCTTATAAAAATCAAGGTCAACAAAGTCACTGATTACCCAGGGGAAAACCACCAATCGACCAATGGCCACAATATTTTTGGTTCCAACCATCAACCTTCCATTAGTAAGTCTGGAGCCAACCCTCCCCCACTATCACTATTAATATGTTCATGGTGCTTTAGAATAGCTAACTAGTGCCCCCATCTAGTGCTTTTAAGGAACACCACATACTTCTTCCCCCCTTTAATAAATCCATCCACCTAAAACATAAAATTTCAATTAAAATATAATTATTTTAATTATAAATCACCAAAATTAAATTTTATGAACCCAAAAAAGAAATACATAGTCATTACAAACTATCCACTATACGATTTCACATCCGTGAGAAACATTACTAAGCATCACTGGTGAATTGAGGTTTCAGGGGTTTGGAGCTGCCTTTAGGCCTACTCTTTCCCTTCATAGTTTCCCATCCTTCACCTTATCTATTATTCGGTACCTTGATGTCCCATTTACCTTCTTCTTCTATGTCTTTAGCCTTGGGGTTCGACATGCAGCAATTTTGAAATCATTTCTTTCAAGATCGATCACTAGTATTCAGGTTACCCAAAATTTCTCAGTATTTTTCAAATGTTTTCCAGAAGTCGAACATTATTCCATCAAATTTGGTAATTCTTTACTTCCCTAATAGAATAATTGATCCACCATAGGTGCACTAAACTGATTTCTCATCGATTTATTCTCTGGTTTCATGAACTGGTGGATCTGGATTTTTCGTTGTCGAAATATTAATGTTCGTTCAACTGTAAACCATGTTTCCTTTACCAGGGGATCCTAGTTGTTCACTCTAGGAGAGACTCTCGGTTTTCATCCCAATGAATTTAGATTATCATATTTCATCTGCCATTTTAAAATCCTTCTTTTCTTACTATTTCCAGCAATATTCATGGAAATATTTTATGTAGATCAGAATATGCATAAAGGGAAACATCTCATTCATTATTTTTTGTTTGTAGAGCTTGACCTATCTAAGAAACATCTAGAGTTTATTTTCCCCGCCTCCTCCCGCTCCCTTCGCTCCAAGATTGAAGATTTTGCCCCGTGGATGTCACTGGACCGGGCCAACATGCCGCGGTCACACCATGATTTGGCCCTGCTCCAGGACGACACCCTACAACGGTTCACAGTGATAGTATACCATGAGTCTTTTGATAAATGTTGAGACTGACTAATCACAATTTTTCCCAGTGGGGAAATGACCGGAATGTTGCCACGCCTTCTCTCGCTCCCTTCGCTCCTGGCCGGACGATGGTGCCCCGCATATGTTGCTAGACCAGGACAACAAGCTGTGGTCATGCCGCAGTCATGCCGTGGTCACGCCATGAATTGGCCATGCTCTAGAACGACACCCTGTGGCAGTTTGTATTGATAATATTCCATTAGTCTTATGATCAATTATGAGACTGACTAATCACAATTTCTGCCTGTGGGGTGATGAACGAAATGTTTCCCTTCCTCCTCCGTCTCCCTTCACTCCTTATCAGAAGATGCTGCCTTGCGAATGTCGCAGGACATTTCTAACACGCCACGGTCACACCGTCGTCACGCCACAGTAACGCCGTGATTTGGCCCTGCTCCAGGACGACAACCCATGACAGGTTTTAGTGATATTATTCCATGAGACTTGTGATCAGTGTTGAGACTGACTAATCACAATTTCTACCAGTGGGGTGACAACCAAAATGTTTCCCAGTCTCCTCCCACTCTCTTTGCTCTTGACCAGAAGATGATGCCCCATGGATGTCGCTGGATAGGGCCAACACGCCACGGTCACACCGCGGTCATGCAGTTGTCACACCGCTCTCACACCACGGTCATGCCGTGATTTTGCCCTGCCCCAGGAAGACACCCCATGGTAGTTCACAGTGATAGTATTCAATGAGTCTTTCTTTTGATTCCTACCTTGAAATTCCACTGAGAAATTCCACTTGAGGTGAAAATAAATTGTAACTCTGGCCTAAGGGTGAGCACAAAAAAATGTCGATGAAACCAAGTCCCAACATTTTCCACGTTTGAATGAAAAATTTGACCCAAGGTGTAGAACACCTAATGACTAGTTGGACATATTTTTGAGGTTATGATGGAATTTGTATCTTGGAAATCTCGAGCTTAGAGATCGTTGAAGTTAAGTCATCGAGTTGTACACCGAGTGAGTCTGCGACTTCAGTCTAATTCGACCGAAGTAAGTTGGATCAGGAGGATGATGACGAACCAGCAGTACGGGATTGAACATCACTGTGCACATCATGATGTTGGTTCAATTGAATCATCGATGACTGTTTGGGTTTCGGAGCGGCGCATATGAATCCAAATTGAATTCTTAATTCAGAAAAATGAGGCAATAGAAGAACTTCAATCAAGATTTGGTTGAGCTTCAGATCAGTGTGTCAGATGTTTGAACCGATGAAGTTGATAGGGTTAGGCATGCTGATCCCACGAACAGAGTTGAAGAGACCTGAGAATTCATTGCACTGGTTGAGGAAATTCCAAAATCAACTGATTGAGTCTGTATCTCATATGAACTGCAACGTGTGAACCTGATCAAGCTTGCTCGTTGAAGACAAGTCGTTAGTTGATTTTTTCTGAAATCAGTATTGAAGATGGTGGGGATCTCTTCCATATTTACCACTGCAGTTTTAGTTTTTAAGGAACCTACACGACATGTGCTTAATTTAATGCTCCAACGATGTTCCCATTGAAGGCGATGGCACTGAAGAAGATGACATTGTTCCGGAAGAGAATGCGCATGATGTGTATGAGAAATTGCCTCATTGAACTAAGTTAACCCCACTGCTTGAAACACTTGTTGCATCAATATTAAAAAATTAGGAGAAACTCCAACCCATGCCAGGTGCATGAAAAAAATTCTCAAATGATGTTCCGGCCTTCTAAGCCACTCCTTCCTATTGAAGCCTAGACCCGGGTTGATGATCTTCCACAAATTAAGTGTTCAGTTGAAAATGATGGTGACCAAGTCAAGCTCTAAACAAGTGTGATGAATCTATCATGATAAATACTAGAAGTATTTCCATGAACTATATTGAATCCCATGGACCATCTTCTCAGGCCCAAGAGGCCCAAGTTGTCCAGAACCAAGTCCAAATACCAGCAGCATGTGAATCTATAAGGCTCCTCATCATGCAAGCACGCTGACCAGAGTAAGACTTACACCATAGCCACGATGCACCAATGCATTTGACCCTCTAATACTTCGTGAAAGAGTATGTATCTTGATCGTGGGAGGGGAATGATTTAACAAGGAAAATTGAAATGATGCTCTCTGAGGAAGAAATCTCGACCATTAAGCTGTTCATGAGATGTCAATTTGAAGAAAGGGACTGGGCGTGGAATTTAAGGAATAATTCAGAATTGCTCGGTTCAATGAAGTTAATGTTCATTCTAATTTTGTGGAATATAATGGATGTTTGAAAAACCTTGTGTATTTATAAAAGTGGGACCACTGTTCAATATAGGTGGGGGTGCTTCTAAGACTAGATCAATCATGTTTTTAGTTCTTTTCTCTACTATATATTATTTCATTCTTCTATAATATTCTGATTATGGCACATTAGGCCATTTGTGGTCACACTAAATATAATCCACCCATCATCCTTGTTTAATTATACCCATTAATGCATAACCCTCCTGCTTACGTATCTGGTTGTTTTTTACTTTCATAATCATTAGGAGGTTTTTACTTTCATTTTCTTTTAATTTCTTCTTCTCTCATTCTCGGAATTTCTCACACATGCCACTTGGATTTAATGCATTGCCTACGATAATGGGCAGTGGGTTGTTTTGGTAGTTATTGAGAATTTCCAACCATTAGGATAGGAAATATTATAGAAACTAGTCCCTCATGTTGTGGTGGAATTTTCAAAACCAGTAGAGGCTTCATCAAGGGATGATTCTAACAATTGGTTGTCAGCTATATTACTCTTGAATTTGAACTTTGGGTGGTAATTAATGCAGATAAATATGTAAGAATTTTGGATTGAAAAAGTAATGAATTGAAATTGACTTATTGTTGGAGTTCAACATACTTAGGTATAAATCTACATTGTTCCCACTATAGCTCTACAAGGAATGGATGGATTATTACTGTTATTGAGAGAAGATACACTTCATGGAATCTCACATATGTAGGGAGGCTAATATAGTGTTCGATGCACTATCTAATAATTTTTTATAGAATGTGACTTTATTTTGGTTTTTTATCTCAATGATGAATTTCTTAACCTTTATCACTCTAATAAAAATTGTGATGTCTACACATATCTCTAAATTCTATTTATTGTATCTCCAGTTTATTTTTAATAAATTTGATGTGCGTGTGTATTCTAACGTTTTCCATGGTCCTTATTGGGTTATTATATCATGTTACATGTTGTCACATATTTTTATTTCTAGTTATTCCATGACTATAGGATACCATAAAATATTAATGATTGTTATTTCATGATTAAACATATAGAGTTGTGGTACTATTATATATTATATATGTAGGTATTGTAAGACATGGGAGAGGAGGATCTGAATTGAATCTTGTATACCAGCTAAATGTTTGGGGGGCTAGTGTAGGAGGGATGTGTGCAGGAGGGATGATATGTTATGTCATCTGCCGAGTGTGGCTTGGCACCTTTGATGTATGGTCTCTCTCACAGGTAGGGGGGTTGTCCAGGCAGTGGGGTGGTATCCAGCAGGGGTGGTGTTGTCCAGGCAGGGGGGAGGGGTGTCTAGCAGGGGTGGTTTTGTCCAAGAAGGGGGGAGGGGTGTCAAGGAGGGAGGGAGGGAGGGGGGGGTTGCTGTCTAGGAAGGGGTGGGGTGTCAAAGAGGGAGGAAGGGGGTGTTGTCCAGGCAGGGGGGAGAGGTGTCCAGGAGGGAGGGAGGGGGCTGTCCAGGAAGTGGGGTGCTATCCAGGCAGGGGGAGTGGTGTCTAGCAGGGGTGGTGTTGTCCAGGATGGGGGGAGAGGTGTCCTGGAGGGATGGAGGGGGTGCTATCTAGGCAGGGGGAGGGGTGTCTAGTAAAGGGGTGCGGTCCAGGCAGGGGGAGTGGTCTCCCGGAGGGATGGGGTGCTGTCCAGGTAGGGGGAAGGGGTGTCCAGCTGGGGGGGTGCTTCCCAAGTAGGGGGGAGAGGTGTCCAGCATAGAGGGAGGGGGGTTCTGTCCAGGAAGGGGGGAAGGTTGTTCAGTAGGGGGGTGCTGTCTAGGCAGAGGGAGAGGTGTCCAGCAGGGAGGGAGGGGGGTGTTGTCCCGGAAGGGGGGGTGTCTAGGGGGGAGAGGTGTCCAGGAGGGGGGGGGGGTAATGTCCGGGTTGGGGGAGAGTTCTATTCAGCTCCACTATAACTTAAATTTCATTATGACTTGAACATTGTATAACCACTCATCAATCTACCAAGTTGGCATAAGATGATTAAACTATTATTAAATTGGGGGGGGGGCTGTCCAGAGGGGGCTCTGCAGGGGGAGGTGGGGTTGTCCAGGGGAGGCCTTTCAGGGGGGAGGGCTATCAACGGGAGGCTTTGCAGGGGGAGGGGTGATGTCTAGGGGAGGCTTTATAGGGGGAGGGGGCTGTAGGGGGGGTGGGTTGTGCAGGGAGAGGGTGGGGGATAGTTTTTTGGGGGGAGGGGGAGTTTTCCAGGAAGGGGGGTGTCCAGGAAGAGCTTTACAGGGGGAGGGGGTTGTCCAGGGGGGATTCTTAGGGGGGAGGGGGCTGCAGGGGGGTTTTCTACTGTAAGGGGAGTGGGGGGAGGGGGCTGTCCAGGGGGCTTTATAAGGGGTGGGGGCTACAGGGGGGAGGGGGATGCAAAGGGAGACGGGGTGGGGGGATGTGCAGTGGGGTTGGGGGTATTTTTTATGGATTTTTACACCCTATAGCCACAGATTTAAACTGCCGCTATTGGTTAATTTCCACAGTTTCTAACCATGGCTATTGGTCGAATTCCACTGTTTAAAACCGTAGAAATAAAGTGTGTCTATCCTCTTGTATAGCCACGGTTCTAAATCATGGATATAGTGATATTACCATGGTTTAAACCATGGCTGTATACCTATAGCCAGGGTTCAAACCGTGGCTATAGATCTAGAGCCACGATTCCAAACCATGGCTATAGGTCTAGGCCTATAGCAACGCCAATCCTAGCCACGATTCCTCAAACCGTGGCTATTACCTTTCACCACGAGACCTCAAACCCCGGCTATTACCTTTCACCATGGTTTGAGGACCTATAGCCACAATTTAAAACCGTGGCTATAGGATTAATTTCCAGTAGTGTTATTACACACTCCCATTCCCTTCAAGAATTTTCAAAGGTGATTCTTTCCACAGTTACCACATATGGTAAAATCCATCAATCCCATCTTCCATTTATTCATCTTCCTCTCTTCCATCCTTGGCTTCTCCGTCATCCCTTCAGTGCCATAGGACTCAGAGAATTCATTACATACCTTATGAACAAATGATACTATTTATTCACGTGATGAGAATACATGTGAGGCTATTTTCCTTTTACATGTAGTCTTAATACAGTGAAAGATATTATGCTTCTTTATCTTTCTATAATGTGTTTCGTTGGGATTATCATTCCTTCTACTTGGTGCCATTTCCATATAATGGAAAGTACTAGGTTAGTTTGTGAATCACAATGCATAATTCAAAACTTGTAAAATACATATCATAAATTGAAAATATTATTAAAATAATATTTATTCATAAAATTAATTATTGGGAAATTATTTACTCCTAAATCCTTCATAATGGATTATAATGAAAATATGAATTACCCTAATCATATCCTTAAGGAGTGTCATATCCATGAGTGAAGCAAGCCCCATTGTCATGTACTAGGATAACCCAGGTCGAGCCCGAAACTCCTTCAATAAATTTTTACTCCTAGGTACATCTATGGCTGAGCTGCCACTACCTGCTCGTATCCAGACAATAATGTATTTCTTGGAAACAATTCCCAAAATCTATACATTTCCAAAATTATAGGATGTTTTCCTATTGTAATCCTAAAATTCTATCTTAGGGTACTGTTCTCTAATCAGAGATTTTCTAAATATAGTTTCTAAGGTGATTTCCAAACTTCCTCTGATACCATCTATAACACCCTAACCCCAGTTCCACAGAGTCAGTGCATTATTTTAATACATTGGCATGATTACAAGGAATAATTTCCTGATGGACCGAGTAGTTTAGTATTCTTGAAAAATATATTACATACATTAAAATTACATTACAGTATAATATGAAAAACAACAACAACATTGCTTCTAATGACTGTATTCATATCCCTTAGATTATCCTTGTATGTCTGTCATAATATACTTTTTTGCATCCTGGGAAAAATAAAACATAGAAATGGGTGAGCTCAGATTCTCAGTAAGGATAACAATATAGTAGAAACATACACTAATAAGCGTAAACATTTTAGGCAATGTATAAAATTAATACAAACGCTTTTTAAACTTATATTTCATTATAATATAGAAATGATAAATCAAATAATTGCTTTAACTTATTCAAATGAATATTATAATAGTCTAATAATCATATTTAATATAAATAGCTAATTTTATAATGATAGTATTCATAATTCTAGAATTCATAACCACATAGTCAAGGCCTTATGCCAAGACTACAAATAATATTTTTTCAAGGCCTTGTGACAATAAACTACTTTGTCTCATGAGACCAACCGATGCATCGATAAGCTATAGTGGTCTCCTCTCGTCACTTACAATGTCCAATGTATTCCTCATAAAGATAGTTTAATTCTTAACATAAACATTTTTTTAAAACATTCATATGGAATATCTATACTGTATCCATAAAACATGAATGTTATAAAAAAACACATCCAGAGTCAAAAATATCACAAAACCATCAATAAAATTTGGATTATTTTTATCATAATAAATCATCCTCGATCAAGAAATATATCCAGTAAAGGTTGTTGACATAGTTGAAAATGACTAGTAAAACAAATTGAGAGAAATATCAGTTTTTCATGAAATCATTTTAAAATTCACACAATTTAGAAATAAAGTCTATTAAAAGATATTTTTGAATCAATGTGTCCCATCCCACTTTGAATATTTTGAATGGAATTAACATTTTAAACATTCTTATCCATATAAATAAATCCTTAAAATCATTTTTGAAAACATGGACATTAATGAGAAAATTTTAGAAGAATAAATTATTAAAACATTTAAAATGATTTTTTAGTTAGCGTGTCCCTTAAAAAGAATCCTTTTGAAAAATATTTTATGAATCTTGGACATGTATAATAATTATTTCCCAGTAATTACATACACATAATCATTCTAGGATAATGATGAAATTGAGGAATTAACCCTTACCGTGCACTTTCCTTTGGTTGAGGGTACCTTAAACCTCATGTATAATGAAAATAGTATGTTATAAAATTATAATAAAAACATATTCGTATTTATTATATCATACATGATTCATTTATTACTTTATATTATCCATTTAATAATTATTTCCTTGGTAAATTTACTTTTTGGGTACTAATAACTTTCTTTATCGTAAATGTGTTAACTTGTTATTAATGATCATATCATTTTGATCAATATTTAAATACTTCCAGAATATAAAACATGATTTAAAAATCATATATATTTATAATATATATACTTATAATAGGTATATATATCTAACAGATGGCACTTTTTATGGAGATGGTAGGTCATACGTACGTATAAATGTTGTTTCCGTTTTCATATCGTATTGAACAGAAGTATGTGAATAAGATATATGTAAGTACATGCATATATATATATATATATCCAGTAGTATTATAATGTAATATATTACATACTTATTAATAATATATATTTTTATAATCATTGTTTAATAGTGAACGTGGGAATGAATCTCATCACGTAGTGAATACAGTAATCTGTACGTACGTACGATTGAAAATATCATTATATTGATGGTGAAGCCATATGTAATTGGATGGTATATCATATATACAGAATCATTAAAATTTTAATTTTATTATTTACATTTGTAATACTCATTACTATACCCATACAAATAATGAAGTGTTTGAATAACAAACCACACAACAACGTGGAGACGGTAAACCGTATGTACGCACGTATGGTGACTTTGACATTTCTAGGATCGATAGAATAATGAATATGGTTGTAACATATATATTATAACATCAAATCATGTATGAGGTACTGGAGTTATTATTTTGGTATGGATACAACAACGAAAGAGGAAGTGGAAGAGGAAAAGAACTTGAATGAGGGTGGGGAAATTATTACCTCTTTTTCTGGTGTTTTTTTTGATTTGATCAAAAGTGATGCTTTGGAAGGAATTATTATCACAGTAAGGACTCTAGGTTGATTTTAGGGAAGTTTGAAGGATATTTGGGCTGGTTTTGGCTAAGACAAATGTCTTTGGAGGTGTGATTATGAGAGAACGGGATGTCACCTTCAATAAGGGAGATGATTGTAACTTTAGGAAAAGCTTGAAATATTATTTTATAATAAACACTAATATGGTTAAAAATGGCTCAAGAATTATTTATTTCTAGTATAAGGTGTATATGGGTTTAAAACTACTCAACCAATAGGTTTTATATAGGTTTAGGTCACCATATTAAACTTAACTTTTAGATTTAACTCTTAATTACATAATTTAACTTTAATCGTGTCTTCATATATTCTGACACTACATGGTTAATAAACATACTCCAAACATTCAAGAGAACCTCAAGTGGTTGACTAATGACATATGAAAAATTATTTAATCCCTTTTACCAAACCATAGATTTTTAGGAATAATATATCAACCAATAATATAGTATTTGTTTTAAAAATTAATTTATGTTAATTTTGACACATTTGAAAAAAATATCTAATATACCATAACATGTCATGTTATACTTTAAAATTAGATGAATTTATCAGAATTCTATATTTACATTTATTTGGATATCTATAATATCAATTATTTAAATATTTCATAAATAAATTAATTACTGCATCATCATTCTATCATGAATAAATTAAATTATTTAATGTCTAAAAATTATAAACAAAATACCATTATGTAGGAAATCTTATTATATTTCTATGAAATATTTATAGTCAAATTTATATTATCTGTAACCCTATATTAAAAATGTTTTAGTTATTAAACGTAGAATTTAACACTTTTAACTCTTCTTTAAATAAAATAAGAATAAATGTACTAATCTAATCGAAGTGGACCAAATAGGACCATATATTATTCCTAAGGTTTTTTCATATTGAATTACACTTTTCCAACAGAATTACAACATGTTTCAGGGTAATTATAATATCATTTTTATCCGTAATTACCCAATTTATTTTTTACTGTGGTAAATAAATGTCAAAAGTTACTATTCAAAAAAAATTATTTTCCTCTTATTGAACTAAATTTTACATACTAATGTTAACCGTGTCTCTAGAAATTTTTAAATTCTACTCATAGAAGTAGTAAAATTATGTTTTATGCAAATTTGCTTACGTACCTAGAAGGTGGGTAAAAGAGGTTAAAAAGATCAATATAATCTTATACAAATAATTTTGTTCTAAAATGACTACAATGAATTAAATTTAACTTATATAGGTATTATATATCTATTTTTTACTTGAAATATATTATAATAAAATAAATAATTATTTAAATAAAAATTCCATTATTAATAATAACGCAATGTTTTTCACTATTCATAAAAATTGAATGTTTTCCAAAAAATACAAAAAATTCATTGTAAGCTAATTTTTATGTTAAAAATATAATAAATGAAGTGTATTTAACCAAATTAAACAATTTGAAGTTGAATTTAAGAATTTAAAATTAATTCCTATTGACAAAAAAAATCCCAGATTTAAAAAGTAAAAACTATCAAAATATTGACATGTGTTTATGTCAAATTTAAATGTGAAATTAGGTATAATGAACCAAATTTAATTAAATGATAAAAATATAATATAATAATACATCAAAACCATTAAAATTAATAATTTATTAATATAAATTATTTTGATTAAAAATGTTTTTTTAATTAAAACATTGTACTTTTCACTATTCATCAAAATATAAAAGTTATCAGAAAAGTACCAAAAATTTATCCAAATTAAATTTTATGTCCCTATTTTAATGAACAATTTACTTTCATTAAATTAAATATATAAGAGTGTTATGTATTGTTTTTAAAAATGGTTCGCCATTAAAAGGAAGTAAAATTGCATTTTCTGAAAAAAAAAATTCAATGATATGAAAAAAATGACATTGTTCTTATATTATGTCTATGAATCACATAATATGGATGTTTAAAGTATACATTGTATATAATATTCAAAATTATGTTAATACTATTCATACCGCTTTTTTAATGGCTAGTTTGGTATGTTGTGGTGCACTCGAAATCGGTGTTGCGTGTAGTGCAAGCTATTGAATTACCTTATAGAGATAATGTACTATGAAATCTTCGGGGTGTTAGAAACATAGATCTGGTTTATGTGATAAATAAAATATAAAGTCTTATAATATAAATTGAGAAATTAATAATATCGATAAAAAGTGAGATTCTTATAAAAACTATTATAGATTTTGTAATGTGTAAATAAAAATCATTTAAAATATAGAATAATTTATTAAATATATAATATGTACTATTTTCAAGAAATTTATAAAAAATGTAATTAATTTAATATATATGAACCATCAAAAATATATAATTTGGTGAATTTAGTGAATATCTTAGTAATGAATTTTTTTTCGAAACCCATATGAAGAATCATAAAATTTTGAAATACGAATCTATAAATAAAATAATTATATGGAATAAAAATTTCATAAAAAAATAAATTTCTTAATAAAATATAAAATATATGATAACATAAATAACCAAATCCTTCATTACATAGTGTATGGATAATTAAATACTCCAATTAATGGAAATTGAATTAAAAACATATTTACCGAATTAATCGCATTGATCAAACACATTAATATGCAAAATTTAAAATATTTATAATTATTATAAATATATAAGAAAACCAAATTATAATATATATCAAAACATATAATTCCATATAATTTCCAAACCAAAAAATTATTAATAATTTTTAGATAAAATAAATATTTACTTGTTATTTGTTTTGTTCCTGAAGACTGTATTTTTTTGAAGTATATTTCACATAAACCATGGTGATGGTTTTAAAATAATTAAAATTTGATAAATATCATATCTAATTTAAATATAATATTTTCTAATTATTTTATTATTCATTGTGATTGAGGATTCAGAAAATCACATTGTGAATAGTCGGAAGATAAACATGGGAAAATTTTAATTTTCTATTAGATGGAAAGGAGATACAAAAGGGATGTACCATTAAACTAATATAGCTGATTTATTTTAAATACAATGATAAAATATTATTCTGATTAATGTGGATTATTTTTTGGTAATGTAAGAAGATGGGAACATAAAATAATTTTGTTCATGCAAGTACATATTCTTCATATATAGTGATTTTGATTGAGCATAAGGCCATTGAAAAAGTGGTTAATGGTCCCAAATTTGGATTAATAGTTTTTATTTGGAATATTGTTAGGATGTTTTTAATTATATTTTGAATGAAATATTAATTCAATTATACCGATTGGAAGGATAGATAATTTAAAAATTATAGGAATATATAAATTGTGTTCTTTTAAATAATAAATCCTTAATTGTATTTAATGAAAATTTTGAAATAAAAAATGGATCCCAAATGTATAATGAAATAATTCATAAATGAAATTCTATGTCACTTGACATTTGATAATATTTTATAAATTCATTTTCATCTTAAATAATGTTTTCACATTTAATATACTTATATTCATTATAGAGACTATTAGTTTAATTTGTATTTTAAAATAATAATTTATCAATATATTTTGACAAAAAATAATTACTTTATTTCATATCGATAATATTGATCTAAAAATTTGGGATATTACATAAATAATTAGAACAATATCTAGTTTTTGATTTTGAAAATCATTTAAATGGTTTTTATGGTTAATTAACTACAGTTTTGACCTCATTGGGAAATCATTATATATAATTAAATGATAACTATCTTTTTTCATAAATATAATTTCTTAATATTATGTATTATTATCAGGAAAACATTGTATATTATTTTTTATCCATATCCATATAATCAAAAAATATTATTGAAGAAATAATGACATATTTATTTATATTATTTTCTTAACAAAAATGATATGTAATTATCAAAGAATATGACACCAAATGGATATAAATTTAAATATAGGATAAAGGACGTTATAAATAACCTCATTTAAGAAAACATTGAGATCATTTAATGGTTTTAACCCCTATCAATTATTTTAACTACCACATTGTAACTTTCAACCAATACCATGGTGATATTATTTTTTCAATGGTAACTATTCATTATTTAAATTAATGAGGAAAATTTTATTACATAGAATTTATAATCATGATTTGAAATATAGAATACATTTTCTAAAGATTTATTTTATTAAAATGGTTAAAATTTCTTTTCTCATATGTCTTCCTTTACAAATGTTTTTTAATTTAATTTTTTGAATAATAATATTATTACTCCAAAATTATGTATAAGATTGATTCACATCTAATTTATTATATTATATTGAATAAAAAAATATAGTTTCTTTCAAATAATATCATCCATTTGGATGAAAATACAATATAATCCAATACTTTTTAATACAGCATTATTCCTGTAATTTTCAAAAAAATATATTTAACAACATCTATAATAATAATAACCACCTGATCAATAAAAAATAATTTCCGTCCCATCGTTTTGTATGTGATAAAAAATTATTCAGAAAAATATAACCACCCATTACCCTAATTTATATTAATTTTTAAATAATAAAAATAATATTTAACTAGAAGGTTATCTTTGCATTACAACTATTATCATCAATATGATAGAATTATTTTCAAATAAGATTCATATTAAAAAAAACATTATAAATGAAAATCTTATATATAAATAAATCATCTATTCGTACAAAAAAAAATACAATCATGATCCCAAAATATTCTTATTTATTGTAACATAAGAAGTTTCCATTATACACTTCTCTTTGAATATGAAAATAGCTCGTATTATACACAACATCGAGTTCTAACACACCAAGACCCATCAAACTAGCTGTTATGAATAGTAATACCCACTTTTTATAATTTCATAAATTTTATTATTCAAAATGTATTTTTTTTATTCGGATTATCAAAATTATCTTAGAGCAAATTTTTGTTATTTTTCTGAAAAATTTCATTTATTGATTATTAGTGAAAAAAACTATGTTATTTTTTAAACCGACTTTTATTTGAATATTGAATATTTTTATTTTTATTTATTTTAAAATTCAAATACTTTAATTATAAATATATTAGTTAAATTTAATTCATCATAGTCATTTTATAAGAAAGTTATATGTATACAATTTTATTGAATTTCTTAACGTCTTTTACCCACCTTATAGGCACATTTGAACATTTTCATAAAACATAATTTTACAGCTTCTCTGAATTGAATTACAAATATCTCAGAGACAAGGCTGGAAAAAGTAAGTAAATATTATTTCAATAAGCGTAAAATAATTTTTGGTGAATAGTTACTATTGACTTTTATTTACCATGGTTAAAAGTAAATAGGGTCATTAAAGATAAAAAATAGTATTATAATTACTCAAACACATGTACGAATTATTTTGGATAAGTATATTTAGACAACAATCAACCAAGGTAATTAAATATGATACTTTTGGTCCACAAAGAAAATATTATGACATTTATTATTATTTTATTTAATGAAGTGTTAAAAGTGTTAAATTTAATGTTTAATAACTAGACCATTTTTAATATAGGGTTAAATATAAGATAAATTCAACAATAAATATTTATTAAAAAGATATAAATGTTTCCTACATAATTGTATTTTATTTATAATATTTGGGCCTTAAATAATTAAATCTATTTATGACACAATGATGATACAATAATTACCTTGTGAATGAATGATTTAAATAATCTATATTATAATTATCCAAATAAATTTAAGTTGAGACTTTTTATGAATTACACAAATTTTATAGGTTAATATGATATTTTATGGTCGATTAGCTAATTTTTTTCGAAGTGATAAAATTGTTATGTCTTTCAAAAAAAACAATATACCAAATAGTGTCTAAATTTTCATAAATGGATTTTAAAAAAATACTATTTTATTAAATGATATAATATTCCAAAAACTATAGGATTCAATCAAAGAACATAGAAAATGACAGATATATAAAAAATTTACCGATAGGGGTTCTCTTGGAATTTTATTGTATTTTTATTAACATTTTATTATAATTATACAAGAATTCATGGTTAAAATTAACTATTTATCGAAGAGTTAAATCCAAATGATAAGGTTAATATGTTAACCAAAACCAGTATAAAAACTTTTGGTTTAGATGTTTTCAACTCATCCCCACCATAGTCTTGAAATAAATTCATTTTGGATCCATTATAAACTGAATATGATAGTATAATAAAATAATTTTTCAAGATTTTCCTAAAGTGACCACCACCAATCTTATAAAAGGGCACCCCTTCTCTCAAAATCACAACTCAAAAGACATTTGTCTTGGCCAAAACTTACCCAACTATACTCCCAACTTCCCTAACTTTGTCCTATTGGCCATACATTGATTAGAATTCCAAACTAGGGAGCTCTTTTGATCAACTCAAAAGGGAATGCTCGAATAAATGCAATAATTTCCCCAACCCTTTCTATGTACATTTCTTCTTCCACTTCCTTTTTCTTTGTTGTTTCCATAAAAAAAATAACTCCAGTGAAATATACATACTGTGTGGTTAGTATTAATATGGTGAAACCATATTCATTACTCTATCTATCATATGAATGACAAGCCACCATACATGCATACGTACGATTTAATGTCTCCTCGTCGTTGTGTAATTTAACATTCAAAAAATTCATTATTTGGATGGGTATAATAATGAGTATAACTGATATAAATAATAAATATAACATGTATGTTATTCTTTATATATGATATAAGTTCCAATTACATATGATTTCACCATAAATATAATTATATTTTCGATTTTGTGTACATACGAATTACTGTCTCCATGAATGTGATAAAAGTCATTCCCCATCATAAACATTCAAGAATAATTTTTCTTTTATGATTAAAAATAATTTTTATTAACTTGATATCATTCTTGATATAAATCAAATACATCATATCCAATAAAAACACATCTTATGTAACAAATCATATAAATGAAAAATAATTAGTTAACACCCAAAACAATGAATCTACTTAAATATTATTTACAATGCAACAGTAGAATATCATATATTGTAACGGTCTGGAATTACTTCTAGTGGAATATAATTGATACCTATCAGGGCACTCCTTGGGTGGCTACACCCCCTGGGCGGGACACACCACCATCCCCAGTGGCAGCCATTTTCTCATGAATCCCTTGGGCGGAGAGCCATGCTTCGTCCAACGCTCACATGTGAGAGTTCCCAAGGGTTGGATACATTCCTACCTCCTTTGCCTCTGATACCAACTGTAGAGACCCGAAGCTTAACATACATGGACATTACATTACTTTAGCGGAATACTTAATACATAAGAAAAACAGACACACAAGGACCGTAATAGTTTAGTGTCTTTGAAAACTCGGAATAAAATCTTCTAAACGTGGTGAAAGATCATCAACATCTCACAATATAGATCTTCCCATTTTTTTCTTACCTAAAACCTTCATTTATATCATTGGGAAAATAAAACATCAAAGGGGTGAGCTCAAATGCCCAGTAAGGGTAAACATAGAGAACATAAAACAATCCATAAACATTTGAATGCAAAAGCTTGAACATAAAATCTAAACATCAAAATCTTGAGCAAAGACATGAATCTTGGAAGTACGTATGGCATATATCATAAGGGAACATCAATCATTATAAAATATCATTGGAATAAAACATGTAATTGTGGAATCCATTAAGAACATGTAATGATTTCCATAGTAGCCAAGGCATTGCTGCCAAGACCATCTTAGTGGACAAAGTCCCATTCTGAATCGAGTTCACTCCTCGTTTCAGTCCTGTATTACTGAACCGGTTTAACCTGCCGTTCCAGCCATGTCTATCTCATGAGATATAAATCTTTACCCAATGCATTTGAGAGAGATATAGGTCCCACCAATCTCATAATGAAATCATTCTTACCTGTTCCACAAAATAATCATACATCATTCATAATAACCCAATGAATAAAATGGTTTTCATAAAAATCATCCCATCATCACATAATCCATATAAAAGAAAGGGATATGATTTCATAAAAAGAAAAGTGAAACCATGTAAATCATAAAGACATTATACTTTAAAAATACTCATATGAAATAATGTCAACTTAGATGAAAATTGGTTTTGAAAAAACACTTGAAATGAATTCTTGAGGAAAATATCCTTTCTTCTTCAAAAACACATTTCCTTTCTTAACATGCCATAAAATTATAAACTGAAAGAAGTTGATTTAAAAAAAACTTGAAAACATGTAAAGGATGCTTCTTGGAAATAATGTTTTAAAAATCCATTTATGCCGTATATGTTTTAAAAAAAATTCTTCGTACTTTTGTCGGAAAAGTCAAAAAGTACCTCGTACAAAAAACGATAAAAGATTCCTTTCATATCCTTTACTAAAAACTCACCAAAGGGTAAAATTGGATTTAAACAATTTTAGGTGGTTGTAAATAATATTACATATTGAGGAAACCTGGATTTGGATGATAAAATATACCCCAGTAAATTTCAATGTATAAACAATCTCAGATAAAATTGAGATTGTGATATTTCCCTTACATTAGGTCCGATTTGCTTCGTATGTGTCTGAACCCACTGTATAATGATTTAAATAATTTCATTGACTTATTCCAGAATCATACAAATTGTTATGATATCATATATGGTTAACTTATGGATTTATAATACCCGTTCTTTTGTAAATTCCATGTTAAGGAGTGTTTTGGGTAAAATCGTTTCATTTGTCGTCCGTGTTTTGACTTGTAATTATTCATATCATTACTTAGATCATTATTACATAATTCCAGAATATAAAACATGATTTATATATAATATATATTCAGAATATATATATATATAATAGATTAGTAAATGGAAAGAAATACATCGTTCATGGAGAAGGTAGACCGTACGTACGCATGAACATTGTTTTCGTTTCCCTATTGAGTTGAATGGAATTAAGTAGATGACATACAAATATATACACATAAATACAGAATCATTATTATTTCATATATTTAATTATTACTTATTATATATACTTTATAATCATTCATGAATGGTTAACGTGGAGAATGAATCTCATCGCATCGTGGAGACGGTAGTCCATACGTACGCACGAGCGATGATATCGTTCTTATGATCGTGGAATTGTATTGGAGTGTATGTATACTATTTCAGAATCAATATAACTTTACAATAATCATATATAGTTATTTTTTACACCATTATACTCATCCAAGTAAAGTGGTGGTGGAAAATAGATTACACCACGGCGTGTCGACGGTATTCTGTACGTACGCACGCGCTGTGATTTCATTTTCCGTAGGATGTATAGATGGTGAAATAAGGTTGTTTCATAATTATAATAAAATATCAGTTTATAATTGATACTGATGTTATTACTTCATAATGAAATAACCTAAGAAGAAGATATTTAAGAAGAAATAAAGATGAAAGAATCGGCAACGGACATTACCTCTTCTTTGAAGCGCCTCTTTGAGATCTCCTTTTAGGGTACTAAAATTGGTCTTTGAGGAAGACCAGAACCTATAGGATGTTTCTAGGGAAGTGGAGAAGGGAATTTGGAAGTGTTTGGACGAGCATGAAGGCTTAATGTGGTGTGAGGAAGAGAGGGAGGAGGTGCCCTTTTATAAGGGAGGAGAGGGGCATCTTTGGAATAACTAAAATTTTTATTTTATTATAAATACAAATTCGGTTTTAAATATCTCCAAATTGATTAATTTCTAAGATAATGTGGGTACGGGTCGAAATCCTCTCATCCAATAGAACTTAGACATGTTTAGGTTCCTATTTTAACCTTATCATTTAGATTACCATTAAGTAAAATAATTTTACTTTTTCCATGTCTTCTTGTGTTCTTATACTATAAGGTTAATAAACATACTATAAGAAGCCAAAATAACCCCAAGTTAGTTATTATTAACAAATATAACCTTATCGAAGTCATTTGGCCAAACCTTAGATTTTTAAGAATAAAATAACAATTAATAATATAATATTTATTTTAAAAACTATTTTATGTCAATTTTGACACTATTTAGTAATTGATTTTTGTGAAAATTATAACAGAATTATTAGTTCGAACAAAGTTAATTAAATCAATACTAACATGTCAAATTAATATATAAAATTAGTGTAATTCATAAAAAGTCTCAAATTATATTTATTTGGGTATCTGTAACATCAATTATGTCAATATTTCATTAATAAGATAATTACTGCATCATCTTTGGGTAATCAATAAATTAAATTATTTAAAGACTAAAAATTACAAATAAAAGATCATTATATAGGAAACCATTTTAGCTTTCTAATGAATTTTTATAGTCTAATTGATCTTATGTATAACCCTATATTAAAAATTATTTAGTTATTAAACATTGATTTTTACTATTTTAACCTTTCTTTAAATAAATTAATAATAAATGTCCTAATCTAATTCAAGTGGGTCTAAATGGTCATATGTTATTCCTAAGTTTGTTTTTGGTCGAATTACACTTGTCCAATAGAATTAGGACATGTGTTAGGATAATAATAATATCATTTTTACCCTTAATTACCCTAATTACTTTGAACCGTGGTAAAAAAAAGTAAAAAGTTACTATTCACCAAAAATTATTTACATCTCATTGAACCACATTTTAGTCCTTGATATCAACCGTGTCTCTCGGATTTTCGAAATTCAACTCACATAAGCGGTAAAATTAAGTTTTATGAAAAAATCAGTTTTTTTAACTACCACTTAGTAGTTTCACTATTCATCAAAAATTGAAATTTTCCAGAAAAATACCAAAAATTAGGCCTAAGCTATATTTGATATTATGAACTCAAAAATGATGTCTATTTTACCAAATTAAAAACTTATCAGTTGCATTAATTCATTTAAAAATTAATTCCCGTCGTTAAAACAAATAGCGCGTTCTTAAGAGATAATAACTATCAAAAGATTGACACTTGTTTATGTCTGGTTTAAATGTGAAATTACATCCAATGAACAACATTGTATTAAATTGTAAAAATATATTATAAATATACTTTAAAACCACTCAAATTAATAATTTATCACTACTAATTATTTTGATTAAAAAGGTTGTTTTTAATTAAAATTTAGTAATTTTCACTATTCTTCAGAAAATGAAAGTTATCCGAAAAGTACCAAAATTTCATCCTAAGCTAATTTTGATATTATGAATCCAAAAATGAAATCCATTTTGAAAAATAAAATTTACAAAATTTCAAAAAGTGGTTATTACTATTCATAACGGCCAGTTTTAATAATATTTTAATAGCATATCGTTGTTTAGTGAAACTCGGTATTGCGTACTACACATGCTATCGAGGAAGTT
Source organism: Viscum album (assembly GCA_963277665.1). Classification (NCBI taxonomy): domain Eukaryota; kingdom Viridiplantae; phylum Streptophyta; class Magnoliopsida; order Santalales; family Viscaceae; genus Viscum; species Viscum album. The sequence goes on along the minus strand of OY728152.1, from coordinate 1,245,033,898 downwards.
CGTGATTGCGTGTAATGCAAGGAAAGTCAAGGATGCATGTTGTGTAAGCTCCTTTTTGTGTAGCGTACAACACAAGACATTAATGAAATTAAAAAGAATATTTTTCATAAAATCTCGGGGTGTTACATTCTACCCCCCTTAAAATTAATTTCGCCCTTGAAATTCGTCGGGGTTATAAATGGTTTACTACTCGAAAGTTTATTTAATAGAACCCCACATTGTAGAAAGGAATACCAAAACCAATCTTTAAAAACAAAATTTTGAAACATAACGGTTACCCAAAAAAACTAATCATTGGGTTTCCACATAGGTGAAAATATGGATATGGAAGAGAAATCTAACCATCATGTTCTGATGGAGAGTGGTAGAGAACATGGCTATGGAAAATCCAGCAATCACAAAGCCATAAATTTGTGACTATCTAAGGTACCATATGATTCATCATATATAAGGGCACTAGAACAACATTTTTGGTTTTCAAGATCATTTCACTAAAATTGATGAAATTGGAAATAGAAGAAATACTTTAGTGATTTTGGTACAGTCTCACCGTTGTTCGTTCATTGGACAATTTCCACTTCATCTCTTAAAGAAATTATGTTGAATTTTTCATTAATGATGTGTTAGCAGATCATGTGATAGAATGATGGGTCATTCCATCTGTCTCAAACAAAAGGTTAGAAAAGTTATCAAAACTTACATAAGTCCATCTATAATGAGATTTATCATATATGGTTCCTAAAATGGACTTATACTTCATATATCATACTACTTAATATAATAAAACTAGTTTCTACTAAACAGGGACTTCCTGTAGGCTAGTGGTAGGCGATAAAGGCCAGTCGCACTTCGGTTGTGGGTTCGATTCCCACAGCCTTGTCTGACGCGATGAGATGTCGCCCATCCTACAGGTTTTCCTTTTTCTAAAAGTAACATACAATAACATCTCATAAATAATATCGAAAAAACATCTATCCTTAAACAATACTAACTAATGTCCAACATAATCCATCCCAATCTTTAGGCTTATCCAAAATACTTCGGTCCAAGCTCATAGTATAAAAATGATTACCTGAAATTTCACATAACAATCACCTGAATGCCATCATTTATCCCCCATTTATCAGAAGATATATCTTGTTGGTCAAATTACAAACATGTGAATACCTTAATCATGTATACCCATTGAACCTTAGTGAAAACATGAATGCAGTTAAAAGTTAACACTTTACACAAACCAAAATCCTCAAAATTATTTATACTCAAACCATGATATCACTTAGTCCTTATATCAATCATGAGCTCATGAATACTATCAAACATTTAATTTTCTCCTTATCCCTTCATTATGTGCATATCATCTACATACCTAAAATTTCTGAATATCCTTTCATGGATACTGGTACCATTAATCATACACTTTCAAAACTCAAGGAAAGAAAACAACGTAACAATCCTTAGATGTCTCTTTATTCCACAGTACCATGAGATTACTTATACAACATTACACATGATAAACATGTAATAATTCCCCTACATTCTTAAACCATTGACCGGGCTTTAAGAATTATTTCATCTCACATATCATTTGTAGTCTCTTCGTCATCATGAACATAAATACTACTCATACGACCATACTGATTCTCTTCATGAGACTTTCCCTTAGGGCATTGGTTTGCATAATGCCTTCACATTCCACATTTAAAACATTTTACCGTTGTTGATGTCGTAGCAATACCATTATCCTCATCCCTGGTGTTAACTAAACCTTTTCCTTTGCACTTACTGGCTTTGTGTCCTTCTTTTCCATACCCAAAGCATCTTCCAGTTCCATCAAAACATTCTCCTTGATGCCTCTTCCCACATGATTTTCATAGGGGAAATTTAACTTTCTTTCCTCTATGATCATCATTAAACTCCATGTTTCTCTTATTATCCGAGTCAGGAAACCTACCAAATATAACTTTATTGATAATGTTATGAGATTGCTGATTCAGCATAATAATGATGTTTGGACTTCCAAATCCCATTTCATTTGGTTGCTCATGAAGAATATCATTCCATTGTCCATCATATTCTCCATTATCGTGAATCATCTTGTTTCCAGCCATTTTCTAAAACCCAAAAAGAATAGTGTGAGAGGAAAAAATCATAATAAAGGGGGAGTAACTTCAATATATAACATCTTTGGTTTAATCTAATATCGTTACCATAGTTCTAGGACTATATCCTATATGTATACTTATCGTTAGAGACATCCCTAGACATACCTTAGAAATATCTCTAGGGATCTCACTAACATTTTCGCATCCAAGTTTCCAAAGGTTGACTAAACCTTTCCTCTAATACAAACTGTAACAGTCTAGAATTACTTATAGTGGACTATAATTGATACCTATCAGGGTACTCCATGGGTGGCTACACCCCCTAGGCGGGACACACCACCATCCCCAGTGGCAGCCATTTCCTCATGAAGCCCTTGGGCAGAGACCCATGCCTCGTCCAACGCTCACATGTGAGAGTTCCCAAGGATTGGATACATTCCTACCTCCTTTTCCTCTGATACCAACTGTTGAGACCTGAAGCTTAACATACATGGACATTACATTACTTTTTCGGAATAATTAACACATAAGAAAAAAAGACACACAAGGACCGTAATAGTTTAGTGTCTTTGGAAACTCGGAATAAAATCTTCTAATCGTGGTGAAAGATCTTCAACATCTCACAATAAAGATCTTCCCCTTTTTTTCTTACCTAAAACCTTCATTTATATCCCGGGAAAAATAAAACATCAAAGGGGTGAGCTCAAATTCATAGTAAGGGTAAACATATAGAACATAAAACAACCCATAAACATTTGAATGCAAAAGTTGAACATAAAATCTAAACATCAAAATCATGAGTAAAGACATGAATCTTGGAAGTACGTAAGGCATATATCATAAGGGAACATCATTCATGATAAAATAGCAGGGGAATAAAACATGTAATTGTGGCATCCATTAAGCACATGTAATGATTTCCATAGTAGCCAAGGCATTGCTGCCAAGACCATCTTAGTGGACAAAGTCCCATTCTGAATCGAGTTCACTTCTCGTTTCAATCCTGTATTACTGAACCGTTTTAACCTGCCATTCCAGTCATGTCTATCTCATGAGATATAAATCTTTACCCAATGCATTGGATGGAGATATAGGTCCCACCCATCTCATAATGAAATCATTCTTACTTGTGCCATAAAATAAACATACATCATTCATAATAACCCAATGAATAAAATAGGTTTCATAAAAATCATCTCATCACCACATAATCCATATAAAAGAAAGGGATATCATTTCATAATAAGAAAAGTGAAACCATGTAAATAATAAAGACTTTATATTTGAAACATACACATATTAAATAATGTCAACTTAGATGAAAAATGGTTTTGATAAAACACTTGAAATGAATTCTTGAGGAAAATATCATTTCTCCTTCAAAAACACTTTTCCTTTCTTAACATGTCATCCAATTCTAAACTTAAATAAGTTGATTAAAAATAAACATGAAAACATGTAAAGGATGCTTCTTGTAAAGAATGTTTTAAAAATCCATTTATGCCGTATAAGTTTTTTTTTAAAAATTCTTCGTACTTTTGTCGGAAATGTCAAAAAGTACCTCGTACGAAAAACGATAAAAGATTCCTTTCATATCCTTTACTAAAAACTCACCGAAGGGTAAAATTGGATTTAAAAAATTGTAGGTGGATGTAAATAATATTACATATTGAGGAAACATGTATGTGGATGATAAAATACACCCCAGTAAATTTCAATGTATAAACAATCTCGGATAAAAATGAGATTGTGATATTTCCCTTACCTTAGGTCTGATTTGCTTCGTATGTGTCCGAACCCACTGTATAATGATTTAAATAATGCCATTGACGTATTTCAGAATCATACTCATTGTGATGATATCATATATGGTTCACTTATGGCTTTATATTACCCGTTCTTTTGTAAATTCCATGTTAAAGAGCATTTTGGGTAAAATCGTTTCATTTGTCGTCCGTGTTTTGACTTGTAATTATTCATATGATTACATAGATCATGACTACTTAATTCCAGAATATAAAACATTATTTATATATAATATATATTCATAATATATATATATATATATAATAGATCAGTAAATGGAATGAAATACACCGTTCATGGAGACGGTAGACCGTACGTACGCTTGAACGCAGTTTTCTTTTCCTTATTGAGTTGAATGGAATTAAGTAGATGGCATACAAATATATACACATAAATCCAGAATCATTATTATGTCATATATTTCATTATTACTTATTATATATACTTTATAATCATTCATGAATGGTTAACGTAGAGAATGAATCTCATCGCGTCGTGGAGACGGTAGCCCGTACGTACGCACGAGCGATGATATCATTATCATGATCGTGGAATTGTATTGGAGTGTATGTGTACTATTTTAGAATCAATATCAATTTACAATAGTCATATATAGTTATTCTTTACACCATTATACCCATCCAAGTAAGGATGGATAGGTTGTGAAATAAGGTTGTTTCATAATTAAATAACATTTCAGTATATAAGTGATACTTATGTTATTACTTCATAATGAAACAACCTAAGAAGAAGAAGTGGAAGAAGAAATACAGATGAAAGAATCGGTAACAGACATTACCTTTTCTTTGAAGCACCTCTTTGAGATCTCCTTTTAGGGCACTAAAATTGGTCTTTGAGGAAGAACATAACCTCTAAGATGTTTATAGGGAAGTGGATAAGGGAATTGGGCAGGGTTTGGTCGATCATGAAGGCTCAATGTGGTGTGAGGAAGAGAGGGAGGAGGTTCCCTTTTATAAGGGAGGAGAGGGGCACCTTTGGAATAACAAAAAATATTATTTTATTGTAAATCAAAATTCGGTTTTAAATAGCTCCAAATTGATTAATTTATAAGATAAGGTGGGGATGGGTCTAAATCCTCTCATACAATATAATTTAGACAAGTTTATGTTCCTATTTTACCGTTATCATTTAGATTTAACATTAAGTAAAATAATTTTACTTTTACCATGTCTTCTTGTTTTCTTATACTATAAGGTTAATAAACTTACTATAAGAAGAAAAAATAACCCCAAGTTGTTTATTATTAATATATATAACCGTATCTAAGTCATTTAACCGAACCTTAGATTTTTAGGAATAAAATAACAATTAATAATATAATATTTTTTTAAAAACTATTTTATGTCAATTTTGACTCTATTTAGTAATTGATTTTTGGGAAAATCATAACAGAATGATTAGTTCGAAAAAAGTTAATAAAATCAATAATAACAAGTCATAGTAACCTAGAAAATTATTTTAATTAATAAAAAGTCTCAAATTATATTTATTTGGGTATTTATAACATCAATTATGTCAATATTTCATTAATAAGATAATTATTGCATCATCTTTGTGTCATAAATAAATTAAATTATTTGAAGTATAAAATTACAAATAAAATATAATTATTTAGGAAACCTTTTTATCTTTCTAATGAATATTTATAGTCGAATTGATCTTATGTATAACCCTATATTAAAAATGATTTAGTTATTAAACATTGATTTTAATTATTTTAACCCTTCTTTAAATAAATTAATAATAAATGTCCTAATCTAATCCAAGTGGGCCTAAATGGTTATATTTTATTCATAAATTTGTTTTTGGTCGAATTACACTTCTCCAATAGAATTAGGACATGTGTTAGGGTAATAATAATATCATTTGTACCCTTAATTACCCTATTTATTTTTAACCGTGGTAAAAAAAAGTAAAAAGTTACTATTCACCAAAAATTATTTTCATCTCATTGAACCACAGTTTAGTCTTTGATATTAACCGTGTCTGTCGGATTTTGAAATTCCACTCACAGAAGCGGTACGAATATGTTTTATGAAAAATTCAGTTTATTTAACTACCACTTAGTGGTTTCACTATTCATCAAAAATTGAAAGTTTCCAGAAAAATACGAAATATTAGGCCTAAGCTATATTTGTTATTATGAACTCAAAAATGATGTCTATTTTACCGAATTCAAAACATATCAGTTGCATTAATTCATTTAAAAAATAATTCCCGTCGTCAAAACAAATAGCATGTTCTTAAGAGATAATAACTATCAAAAGATTGACACTTGATTATGTCTGGTTTAAATGTGAAATTACATTCAATGAACAAAATTGTATTAAATTGTAAAAATATATTCTAAATATACTTTAAAACCACTCAAATTAATAATTTATCACTATTAATTATTTCTATTGAAAAGGTTGTTTTTAATTAAAATTTAGTAATTTTCACTATTCATCAGAAAATAAAAGTTATTCGAAAAGTACCAAAATTTCATCCTAAGCTATTTTTGATATTATGAATCCAAAAATGAATTCCATTTTGAAAAATAAAATTTACAAAATTTCAAAAAGTGGTTATTTCTATTCATAACGGCTAGTTTTAATAATATTTTAATAGCATATCATTGTTTAGTGAAACTCGGTATTGCGTACTACACACGCTATCGAGGAAGGTCGCGATTGCGTGTAATGTAAGGCAAGTCAAGGATGTGTGTTTTGCAATCTCCTTTTGGTGTAGCGTACAACACAAGACATTAATGAAATTAAAAAGAATATTTTTTATAAAATATATGGGTGTTATATATATGATATCATATTTATGTATGGGGTTCTTTTACAATTTAATAACCAAGATTTAACTGTTATACAAGAGGTTAATGTACCCCTGATCAATGAAAAATAAAAGGTAATTTTTAATCCTACAATCTCTTCATTATATAAGGATGTTTATACATGATTATCTACTGGGACCTCTTTATCATCCACATCCATGTTTCTTATAAATGTATTTCAAATCATATTTAATATTTTCTAGACTATGGTTTAAAGTAATTTATACACTTTTTAAATTTTTATAGAATTTTTATTGAGTAATCATTATGTCGTTTCAAAAAAAATGTCTTTTACGACCTTTTTGACAAAATTAAGGAAACAATGTTTTTTAACTTATACGGAAGGTGCAGCTATATTCCACCATTATAACACATTCAAAGATTCCCATACAATCATATAAGAATATTTTCTAAATAAATGGTTTGTTTTATAATTATGTGACTTTTAAATGTTTTCAAAATAGGACGATATATTTTTCTCAAATAGTTTTGATTTCATCTATGTCAACATCATTTGAAGGATTTCACACTTGTTTGAAGTTGATTTATTATAAAAAATATTCCATATAGTATGAAAGGATTTGTGATATGTTTGACCATTTATGTGTTATTTTTCTAACATTCAGGGTTTATGGATAAAGTATTACTATTTCATATTCTAGTTTTAATACAAATGTTTGTGTTTTGTTTCAACCTTTTCATTTTAGGATTGCATTGGACATAGTAAGTGATGGGTAAAGCATGTTATAGCTCGTCGATGAATCGATTGGACTCATGAGGAAACTATTGTCTTGGCACATGTCCTGGAAAAAAAATGTTATTAGAAATCTTGGCACGAGGCCTTGACTATGTTTTCATGATGTCCAACATTATGCATTCCATCATTATGAAATTGGATATTGAAATTACATGTGACTTTTCGAATAGTTGAATATCCTTGTGAATAAGTAAAAGGTAATTGTTGATTTATCATTACGACATATGTTTATTTTTAAGATTAAATGGATTTTGTTTTAGTCTTTTTACATTTCTTTATATTTTTATGCTTATTTATGATAGTTTCCGCTATATTGTTATCCTTAATCAGTACCTGAGCTCACCCTTTTCTTATGATTTATCTTTCCCAAGATGCAAAGAATTATAATATGATGATTTTAAAGGAATATTATAAGGTATATAAGCGTCTTCAAATGGGACACAATGTTGATAATTTATTTCATGATGTAAAGTAAAACTTTTGTATGTATCTAGTACATCCAAGTCTACTAAACTGATCTGTCTTTCGGGACATGATTCCTTGTATCATATGACTTTTATGTAATAATGCATCGACTATAGGTAATTGGGATTGGGTCATTATTGTAACACCCAAATATTTCATAGTATATTATCTCTTCATAGTAATTCAATAACATGCGCTACATGCAACACTGAGTTCGAGGGAACCACGACATTCCAAACTAGCCATTCAAAAAGCGGTTATGAATAGTATTAACTAAAATTTTAAATTTTGTATACTCTATAAAATTTTGGAATCCATATTATTTCTTTCCTAGACATAATATAATAGAAAATTCATTTTTTTCTAATAAAAGAAGTAATTTTTAAAAAATGTAATTTTACAGCATTTTAATAGAAAACACTTTCTAAAACAAATATTGGACACTTTTATATTTTCAATTTTATGAAATTAAATTATTCATTATACGACAGAAATAAAAATTTATTTTTGATAAATATTTGGTACTTTTTTGATAACATTCATATTTTGATGAATAGTGAAAATATTAAATATTAATTCAAAAAAAAATTTATTCGAATTAATTTTTATTATTAAATTATTAATTTTAATGGTTTTGAAGAAGATTCAGATTATATTTTAATCATTTAATACATTTTTTGTCATTATTTGTAATTTCTCAATTAAATTTGACATAAAAAAAGTCAATCTTTTGATAGTTTTATCTTTTTAAAAACCCTACTTTCTAGTTTTGACAATGGGAATTAATTTTATATTAATTAAGGAAAATCATATGTTTTGAATTTGGAAAAATATCATTCATTTTTTAATTCATAATATCATAATTATCTTAGGGTTAATTTATGGTATTTTTCAAAAAACTTTAAAATTTTGATGAATAGTGAAAACACTTCATTATTGTTTAAAACTGAATTTTTATTTTAATAATTATTTATTTAATTTAATTTATATTATGTCAAAATTGGTATACAATACCCATATAAGTTCAATGTAATTTACTGGGGTCATTTTATAATAAAATTACAGGTACAAATTTTTATTGAACTTTTTAACATATTTTACCCACCTTCTAGACACAATTGTGATTAGTCAACTCCAGTAGATGAGCCTATAAAGGGCACTTAGACACCAGGGTTTTCACCCTATCTCTGATTTCTCCTCTCCGCCGATCGGTAGATCCTCTCCTCGGCATTCCTACTCAGTGGACCGTGGTCTGCGGTTCGTGGCTTAGAGGGCTCATCCATCTCATCAATTCCATTGGTGACCAGCATCCTCTACAGCCCGGTGATGATTCGGTACACTATTCCACTCCTATGCGGGTTGCATCCATGGATTTTACACTGATGTTGGAGCATTGAGGGATTTTTTGCAGGTTTGTGCATTTCGATGGCGGCGACATGATACCTGTGTCTGGTTTCTTCTTCCGGTGTGTGGTGAACCTCAATGTGATGGTTTTCGTTTTAGTAATTTCAGATTTTTATGTTTTTTTGGGTTTTGTTCTACAATGATTTGTGATTTTTGCAAGATTCATTTTAGTGTATTGAATTCTCTGATGGAGCAGCATTTTCGGGGAATTCCTGGAATTTTGCTATGATTTGACTTTGTGTTTGAAGACCATGGATGTAGTGTAGTTTTATATTTGTGATTTGGTGGTTTCTCTATATGGTTGGGTTTTATTGTTTCTTGTTTTCACTTGGTCTTGGTGGTCTGTGGTTCAAAGGATTTTTCAATCATATCTACATGAGGCTACTCCATAAGAGGTTTAGGTTGAAGTGCATCCACTATACCACTTCTTTCCATAATTGGATATTTGAGAGGGTATAGCTATGGCCATCGGTACAAGGCCCGTGTAATTTTGCATGGGACAACATTACGATCAGCTATGGAAGGTTGAAGATGAATTTCATATTTTTAATCCTAGGAGGGGATTTTCTCATGTAGTGTGGGTTATTTGTTCTTGTACATTTAGACCATTGGGGACCTTTTGACTTGTTTATGTCATTGATGTCATGGCGGTTTCTCCCCTTTACCCTTAAAAGGGGGTATATCTTAATAAAAAATCAATTATTCATTCTAGAAACATTTGAAAATTTGTATAAAATGTAAAACGCTTCTGTGAATTGAATTAAAAAAAATACGAGACACACGGTTGACATTGTACGTAAAATGTGGTTTAATAAGATGAAAATATTTTTTTGGTGAATTGTAACTTTTGACTTTTATTTACCACGGTTAAAGGTATATAGGGTAATTAGAGGTAAAAATGATATTATATTTACCATATCACACGTCCAAATTCTATTGGAAAGTGTATTTCGACCAAAACCATCCATAGTAATAATATATGATCCTTTGGGTCCAATTGTATTATATTAGGACATTTATTAATATTTTATTTAAAGATGTGTCAAAAGTTGTTTATTCAATGTTTAATAAATAAACTATTTTAAATATAGGGTTATACAAAAGATAAATTCTACTAAAATATTGTATATAAAGATAAAAATATTTCCTACAAAATGGTATTTTATTTATAATTTTTAGTGATTAAATAATAAATCTTTTTTATGACACACTGATGATGGATTAATTACATTATCAATGAATGAAATAAATAATTGATATTATAAAAATAAAAATAAATGTATATTGTGGATTTTGATTCCATACACGAATTTTATAGGTTAATATGACTTTTTAGGGTTGATAAATTAATTTTTTTGAAGTCATATTGGTGTTATGAATTTATCAAAAACAAAATACCAAATAATCTCAAAATTGGCATAAATGAGTTTTTAAAACAAATATTATATTATTAATTCATATAATATTTCTAAAAATCTAATGTACTTCCAATAGACTTATATAATGATAGATATATCAATAAATAATCACTTGGGGTTCACTTGTCTTTTATATTATGTTTATTTACCATTTATTATAATAATAAAAGAGGACATGGTAAAAGATAAACTATTTAACTAATAGTTAAATCTATAATATAGGGTTAATATGGGGACCTAAACTTGTTTAAAACCTATGGTTTGAGAGAATTTCAACCCATACCCACCTTATATTAGATATAAATCAATTTGGATCAATTATAAACTGAGGATTATTTTATAATAAAATAATATTTCTAACATTCCCTAAAGTGACCCTCACCTCTCCTATAAAAGGGTACTTCTTCTTTTCTAAAAATCACACCTCTATAGCCATTTGGATCCACTGAATCCTGCCCTAATGTCCTCCAAACTTCCCTGACTTCAACCAATATTCCTCCCATTGATCATAAATCCAACCTATGAAGCCCTTTTGTTCAAATCAAAAGGAAATACCCAAAGAAGATGTAATTATTTTATCACCTCATTCAATGTTGTTTTGTTTTTCCACTTTCTATTTATTTGTTACATACCTACCATAATAATTATTGTATTACCTTAAACATACCATTATGTTTTTATAGATATGGTACATCAATAATTATTATTGTATCCATCCTATGAATGATAATGTCACCATGCGTGCGTACGTACGGCTTATCATCTCCACATCGGGGTGTATGTTGTTATTCAAAACAATGTTAATTGGATGGATATAATAATGAGTAATTTTTATATTAATAATGAAAAACCCTGATAATTTCTTAGTACAATTAATATACCGTCCAATTCCACACCTTTTAATCATTAAAGAAATGATATTGTTGCTCATGTGTACGTATGACAAACCATCTCCACGATGCGCTGAGATTCATTTATAGGTTAACAATAAAACAATTATTATAAAAATATATAATATTAATAAGTATGTAATAATTTACATAATAATTCTACTAGATATATATATATATATACTTACGTATAACTTATTCACTTACTTTCGTTCAATACGTTATGAAAACGGAATCATCGTTTATGCATACGTACGACCTACCATCTCCATAAATGGTGTTTTCCATTTCATATATCTATGTATTAAACATATTTATATTCTAAATACATAATATATATAAATAATGTTAAATATTCAAGAATTATTTAAATCAAGACATAAATTATATTATCACAAATAACAATATAAAACACATACAATAAAAAACGATTGTTACCCAAAATGTTAATTTAACAAGGAATTAATTTTTAAAAGGGTAGTATAATGTCCTAACTGAATAATTTATCATATAATAAATATTAATATGGTTCTGGTATAATTTAATAAGATACTATGGTCATTACACAGGAGGTTAAACATACCCTCGACCAAGGGAAAGTGCAATGTAGGTGTTAATTCCTCAATATCATTATTATAAAAGAATGTTTATATGAATGTATTTACTGGGACATATTTTTCGTCCATGTCCATGTTTCCTCAAAATGTTTTCAAAATGATTATTTTATGGTTTTTTTGTCGGACTCTTTAACTCGATCATAATCATAAATGTTTTAAAGATTTATTTTTCTAAATATATTTAATTAATGTCCATGTTTTCAAAATGATTTTAAGAATTTATTCATATCGAAGTAATTGATTTAAAATTTTAATACCTTTCATAAGATTCAGAGTGTTATGGGAACATTTATTCAAAAAATCTCTTTTAAATGACTTCCTTTATGAATTATGACACTTTTACATGATTTCATGAAAATGGGTATTTCTCTCAAAGCATTTTACTAAACATTTCCTACTATGTCAACATCCTGTAATGGATATTATTATTGATTGACGTTGAATTGTTATAATACTATCTTCCATATTTTATTGAATGATTTATGATATTTTTTACTCTATATGTGCTATTTTTATAAAATTCATGGTTTATACTTAATGTATTGACATTTCAATGCTAGTTTTAATATGAATGTTTATGTTATGTTTCAATATTTTCATATGAGGAATGTAGTGGACATAGTAAGTGACGGGTGGAGCTTGGTATAGCTCCTTGATGTATCTCTAAGTCTCCTTACACAAACTAGTGTCTTGTAACGAGGCCATTAAAAACATTTTATTTGTAGTCTTGGCACGAGGCCTTGATATTGTGCTAATGATGTCCAGCACTAGGCATTCCCAAATTATGAAATTAATTATCACATGTGATTATTCAACTAGTAAAATATCCATGTTGATGTTTATATGGTAATTTTGGATTTATTTTCTCCATATTATGTTCACATTTATGTTCAAAAGGTTTTTTTTATTACACGTCTTTCTTTAATGTTTATAGCTTTATCTAAAATATTTACCCTTAATAAGCATATGAGCTCACCCCTTTCCTATGTTTTGTTTTCCCAGGATTCCAAGTGTATTATGTTTGATATGTAGGATTAACGTAGGGGAATAATGGTGTTATCATGGGATTATTAATGTTTTTTATGTTATAATGTGTAATGTAACGTTCATGTTTATAATCTATCTTCCAAGACAACTAAACTGATCAGTCCTTCGTGGCTTGATTCCTTGTAATCATGTCAATCAATTAAAATAATGCACCAGCTCCGGGCTTCTGGGGTTCGGGCGTTACAATTGGTATCATATGATGTTTAGTAAAATCCATGGAAACAAGATTTAGAAACACACTGATTAGAGAACATTAACCAAAGAAATAATTTTAGGATTAGTATAGAAGCACTTCCTAGAATTTTGGTAATGTATAAATTTTGTGTAATTTCAAGAAATACATCCCTGTCGGGATACAAGTTGGTAGAGGCAGCTCTGGCATAGATGTACCGAATAGGGAGAAATTCGACATCAAGTTTTGAGATTGACTGAGGGTATCCTGGCACACGAAAACTGGCCTTGATGCACTCTTGGTTACCACACTCCTGGAAGATATGATTAGGATAATTCACATTTTCATTACAAGACATTATGAAGGATTTAACAGTAAATAATTCCTCAATAAAAACATTTTTTTATGATTGTATATTATATTCATAATCTTTTCAATTTATGTTAAATATTTTACAAGTTTGGAATTATGCATTGTGATTCATAAACTAACCTAGTGTATGCCATTTCTTTTAAATGGCGCCCAATAGAAGGAATGAGAACTCTAGAAATACGCATGATCCAAATAGTGAAAATGATCATATCATTCATTGTATTAAGCCAAAATTTTGAATTTAAATAGTTCCCCATGTATTATCATCATATGAAGAAATAGTATCATTTGTTAATAATATAAGTAAAAAAATTTCTGAGTCTTATGGCTGTGAAGGGAATCAAGAGAAGAAAAGTATGGTAGAAAGAATGATGGAAAAAGGGAAGAGGGGAAAAAGGATTTTCCAAATATGTGATTACAATGGAAAGAGTAACCTTCAAAAATGATTATTGGGAGTGGGAGTTTGTTATAATTCTAGAGAAAATGGACAACAAGAACATGATTACAATGGTATGAAAAATGATTTAAATGTAAAATCCTTCAATTGTAAGGAGTTGGGACACTATGCGAATCAATTTCCAAATCATTAGAGTATACCACAAAAATATGCTATTGGATAATAATCAAGTTATGATACTACCACAGATAAATAGGAATGTCTAACATTCCTATGTTGTTTTTAAAGAATTATTTATTTTGAGTGTTATATCAATGATGTACTGGTTATATGAATTATGGATAGAAAATAGGATTGTACTACAATACAATTACATTGAGGAAATGAGAATATATGGTTCTATGAAAACTAACTCAATAGCAAGGTAATTTTTTTCAAAATACACGGTTGAAGAAAGATAATCCTTAAAGTGGTTCTAATACTAAGTTCGTGATTTTAGAATAAGATATGATTGATTTGGATAAATTATATTTGATATTCTTGTCTAATTTGAAACTAATTAAATGTTTTCTTATTCCATTATTGATGGAGTATATAACATTTTTGGATATAAGGTGTATATCCAGTATTCTAGACGAAATAAGGGACCATGAATGTAATCAATAAGGTTTTATGACAATTCAGGGTGTTATTATGTTATAAAAGAATACATGATGAAGGTATTCGTATGATATTACATGGGAAAAAATCGCCATTGTGTTTACCTTGCTTAAAATTTTTGGATTGTCTGTTAAGACAAAAGTATTTTGGATAAGTCTAAAGGATGGAATAGATTAATTTTGACATTGGATATTGTTGTGATGGTTAATGAATTTCATAATATTAGTTTTGTATTGTTATAAAAAGGACTACTTGGTGGTCAGGCGACAACCTGTCGTGTCCGGAAAGGCCTCGAGACTTGAACATGCAACCGAAGTGTGACAAGGGTACATCACCTACCACTGGTCTATGTGATATACTAGTTTGTATAATGCAGTTTTTTAAATTGTCTGACAAAAGAATTATATATTCATTTTTTTGGAACCCTATATGATTTGTATAAATATAATATTTTATAATTCTATTATATTTGGAAGTAACTGATGAGTTTGATTTAGGAATTAGTTGAAGGATGAAACTATACTTGTCAAGTATATTTTTTGAACTATTATTATATGAATAAATTAATTAATAATCTTTAGGGAAGGGATCTTGAAACCAAAAATGTATTATCTTAATACCTTATGTTTTGTTGAACTGATGATATTTTAAATAATCATAGATTGATGGCATTGATGCCCTCAATTTTACTCTTATTTGTGACAGATGACCTCAATCACTCTCTATAAACATTTATGTTTTTATTACATTGTGTGTCTATAATTTCCACCAATGTTATCTTAATCGAGATCATAATTAGGTAGTGACTTTTTCATTTCCCATTCTCTCTTATTAGTATTAAATTATATTAACCCTTTTTCCGATGTGGATTTTCCACAAAAGTATATCTAAATTTTTAGCTTTTATTTATGAAAAAAATTTCAAATTTTGAGGATGATTTTTTTTGAAAGATGTGAGAATGTAACACCCTATTATTTCACAGTACATTATCTCTTAAATGTAATTCAATAAATTGTGCTACACGCAACACCCAGTTCAAGTGCACCACGACTTAAAAAACTAGCTGATCAAAAAATGGTTATGAATAGTGTTAATTTAATTTTTAATTTTATATACTCCATATAATATTATAATCCGTATTATGTGTTTATTAGACATAATATATGAAGAAATTCATTTTTTCAGATAAAAGAGGTATTTTTCAACAAATAACATTTTACAGCCTTTGAAGGGAGAACCCATTTTAAACCCAATATTGGAAACTTTTATATATTCATTTTAATGAAATTAACCTCTTTTTTATAATTAGGACATAAAAATTTAGTTTGAATAATTGATTGGAACTTTTCAGATAACAATTATATTTTGATGACTAGTGAAAAATACTAAATTTTAATTGAAATCATGTTTTTTTAAAAAATAATTTATAGTGTTAAATTATGTATTTCAATGGTTTGGATGTATTTTTAAATTATATTTTAATCATTTAATATATTTTATGTAATTATACCTATTTTCACATTTAAATTTGGCCTAAACACATGTTAATCTTTTGATAGATTTTAAATTTTTTAAAATCCACTTTTGGGTTTTGACAACGGTAATTAATGTTAAATTAATTAATGAAACATCTATGTTTTTAATTTGGTAAAATATAATTCATTTTTTAATTCGGAATATCAAAATTATCTTAGGGTGAACTTTTGGTATTTTTGTGAAAACATTCAATTTGTAATGAATAGTGAAAACAATACGTTATTGTTTAAAATCGATTTTTTAAATAATTATTTATTTAATTTAAATTTATTTTAAGAAAAAATATATATATAATACCTATAAAATTTCTATTTATTTTATTGGAGTCATTTTATAATAAAATTAGATGTATAAAATTTTATTGAACTCTTTAACGCCTTTTACCCACTTTCTACCCACATTTGCAAATTATCCTAAAACATAATTTTACCACTTCCCTGAAATGAATTCCCAAAATTTGATATGAAAAGATGAAATTAATAAGTAATATGTGGTTCAATAATAAGAAAATAATTTTTGGTGAATAGTATCTTTGGACTTCTATTTACCACGGTTAAAAGAAAATACAGTAATTAAAGGTAAAAATGATAATATAATTACCCTAACACATATCATATTTATATTGGATTGGTGTATTTAGGCCAAAACCAATGTTAGGAATAAAATATGATCCTTTTGGTCCACTTAGATTAGATTAGGACATTTATGATTATTTTATTTTAAGAAGAGTTAAAAGTGTTAAATTCAATGTTTAATAACTAAACCATTTTTAATATAGGGTTTTCTATAATATAACATAGAATAAAAATATTCATTAATAAGCTAACATTAATTCCTACTTAATGGTATTTTATTTATAATTTTTTGAGATTGTATAATTAAATTTATTTATTACATAATGATGACGCAATAATTACATTATCAATGAATGATTAAAGTAATTGGTATTATAAATACGAAAATAAATTTAAATTGAGGAATTTGATGCCATCCATGATTTTTCTAGGATAATATGACTTGTTAGGGTTTATTATTTAAATTTTCTGACGTAATAATTTCATTATGACTTACAAAACCATATACAAATAGTGTCAATATTGACATAAATGCGTTTTTAAAACAAATATTATATTATTAATTCATATATTATTTTTAAAAATATACCTTTCTTCCTAAAATATTTATATAAGGTTAGATATAACATTAATGAACCCCTTGGGGTTCTCTTGTACTTTTGTCGTATGTTTATTAACCATTTACTATAAAAATACAAGAGGACATTGTAAAAGTTAAACTATTTAACTTAGAGTTAAATCTAAAATATATGGTTAATAGGGTGACTTAACATGTCTAAAACCTATTGGTTGAGAGGATTTATACCCATATCAACCTCATATTAGATGTAAATAAATTTGGACCCATTAGTAACTGAAAATGATTTTTATAATATAATAATATTTCAAACATTTCCTAAAGTAACCCCCACCTCACTTATAAAAGGGTAGTTACCATTCTCTTAAAATCAGTCCATTGAAGCCTTTTGGCTCAGCCAACCCATGAAAACATCACCTCCCAACATACCTCAGTTCTACCTAGTGGACTTCCCTTGACTAGAAAGTCATCCATAGGAGACCTTTTGTTCAAATCAAAGGAAACATCCAAAGAAGAGTTAATTATTTTATCACCTCTTTCAATGATATTTTCTTCTTCCAATTTAATATTCACTGTTATTTCTCAATCAAAATTATAACTTTCGTACCTTCTACAAAATGTGATGTTATTATAAATATGGTACATATTTATTCATTATTATATCAATCCTATGAATTATAATGTCACCATGTGTGCATACATACGACTTACGGTCTCCACGCCGCAGTATAAGTTGTTATCCAACACAATGTTTTTTGGATGGATGTAATGATGAGTAATATGTATATAAATAACGACAATAACATTAAAATTTATTTATATAATTAATATACCATCTAATTTGACAACTTTTAATCATTAAGGATAGAATATCATCGCTCGTGTGTACGTTTGACTTACCGTCCCCACGAAATGATGAGATTCATTTCCATGTTCAACATTATGCGATGATAAAAAATATATATTTATAAAAAGTATTTAATATATGACATAGTAATGATACTGGATATATATATATGTACTTATATATATCTTATTTAGATACATTCGTTCAATATGATATGAAAACTGTAACGGCGTATACGTGTACATAAGGTCTACCATCCCCACTAACAGTGTTTTTCGTTTCATATATCTATCTATTATACATATTTATATTCAGAATATATTATATATATAAATAATCATTAATATTCTTGAAGTATTTAAATCATTATCTAAATGATACGATCAAGAATAACAAGTTAAAACTCGTATGATGAAGAAAGTGATTAATATCAAAAATGTTAATTTAACATGAAAATAATTATTAAATGGGTATTATAAAGTCATATATTAATGATTTATGATATAATAAATATGAATTTGGTTATGGAATAATTTAATAATGCACTATGGTAATTATATAGGTGGTTAAACAAACCGTCAACCAAAGGAAAGTGCATGGTGTGGGTTAATTTTACAATCCCATTATTATTCGTGATTGTGTACATGTATGTATTTACTAGGAAATATTTTTCAACCATGTCCATGATTCACAAAAAAATATTCAAAGGAATATTTTATGGTTTTATGTAAGGGACTCTTAAATTAGATAATCATTTAATATGTTTTAAAGATTTATTTTTCTAAATCTATTTAATTAATGTCCATGCTTTCGAAATGATTTTAAAGATTCATTCATATGGACATAATTGTTTTAAAATGTTAATTACATTAAAATATTCAAATTAGTGTTGGAAAATTTGATTCAAAAATAACTTTTAAATTAATTCCTTTATTAATTAAGATACTTTTCAATGATTTCATGAAAAAAGGGGTATTTCTCTCAAAGAAGTTTACTGAACATTTTAAACTATGTCAACATCCGTTACTGGATATTTTTCTTTATTGATATTGATTTATTATAATACAATATTCCATGTTGTATTGAATGATTTATGATATGTTTTATTATGGATGTTCTATTTTTATTCCATTCATGGTTTATGGTTAATGTATTGACAATTTGTATACCAGTTTTAATACGGATGTTTATATTATGATTCAACAATTTCATATGGAGAATGCATTGGAATTAGTAAGTAATGGGTGGATCCCACTATAGCTCATAGATGCATCGCTAGGTCTCATGAGACAAACCAGTGTCTTGGCACACGTCCTTAACCAAAACTTTATTTCTAGTCTTCACACGAGGCCTTGACTATGTTGTAATGATGTCTAGTGTTAGGCATTCACTCATTATGAAATTAATTATCACATGTGATTATTCGACTACTAGAATATAAATTTCATGTTTATAAGGTAATGTTTGATTTTCTTACTCCATATTATGTTCAATATTATGTTTAAAAGTATGTCATTTTTAATACACATCATACATTAAATGTCTATAAATTCGGCTAAATTATTTACCCTTACTAAGAATCTATGCTCTCCCTTTTCTTATATTTTTTTTCCAAGGATTCCAAGAAGTTTATTATGTTTGATATCAAGGGATTATCTCAGGGAACAATGGCATTCTCAACGGATTATTTCTATTGTGTTTTATGTCTGAATTTCTAAAGTAATGTTCATGTATGTAATCTATTTCCCTAGACTACTAATCTGATCAGTCATTCATGACTAGATTCCTTGTAATCAAGAAATGTTATTAAAATAATGCACTAGTTATAGGCATCTGGGGTCAGGACATTACAATTATTCGTTGTATCAGAGAAATTTTAGTACAAACATTGGAATGTATATTCAGAAAAACAATCATTAGAGAACATTAACCTAATATATAAATTGAGTATTAGTATATAATAATATCCTAGAATTTTAATAATGTAGATATTTTGTGTAAATACACCCCTTTTCTTGATATGAGAAGGTAGATGAGGCTCTGGCACAGATGTTCCTAGGAGTGAAAACTCTGACAATGAGTTTCGGGCTCGATCGGGGGTATCTTGGTACACTACAATGGGCCATGATGCATTCATGGTTATGACAGTCTCGAGTGATATGCTTAGGATAATAAAAATTTTCTTTACTATCCATTATGATGGATTTATTTGTATATAAATCTTCAAAGAACCATTTTTATTATTATGGAATATATCCATAAACTGTTCAATTTATTTTAAGTGTTTTTCATGTTTGGATTTATGTATTTTGATTCATAAACTAATATATTGTATACCATTATTAAGAAATGGTGCCTAGTCGAATGAATTAAAACCATATAAATGAATGAAATCCAAGAAAGGATTTACCTCCTACTCATGATAATTATTATGTTTCTGGTGATGCAACTAGTGCTGATCATCTTATCACAATACTGGGGAAACTCACTCAGGTTATGAAAAATAACCTTACCCATATGGAGCACCTTGAACCAAAACACAGAGGATCAATGTTTGACAGATTCATGAGGAAAAAAACCACCAATATTCAATGGGACTACAAATACATATGTACCTGAGCAAATGATATGTTCCTTAGAAAAAATATTTCATTTTTTGTGGAGAAGCGAAAGGGAAAATGTTTTCATATTAGTTTATCACTACACAGTAGATGAAGATCAATGGTGGTTATTAATTCAAAACAGAAAGGAAGGTGAACATGTATAAAATATGGAGGGGTGGTAGTTGAAGTATATTTTCATAAAAAAATACATTCCTCTTGAACATCGAGTAGATATGGATGGACAATTACTGAGTCTAAGAAAAAAGGAGGATGAGAATGTCACTAATTATGAGGAGAACATTACAAGTTTAGGAATGCATGTATTATATTATATATTAAACACAAAGAGTAAGATTTATCAATTAGTTCATGGGGTAAACCCATTTATCCATCTAGCATTAGTCTCACAATCCTTTTCATTGTACGAAGATACTATCCCATGTGATATCAAGAAAAAAAGTAATTCTCCAAGTCTTACGACATTACAGAAATGAATGAGAATAATAGATCTACTGAACCCTCTAAAAATGGAAATAAGTTAATGAGTGGAAAAGTTGAATTTCCATCCTATTGTAAATGTTGTAAGAAATAGCCCAGTACATTCCTAAAGGGAATGTTAGTCTCTTACAAGTGTGGTGAAAAAGTCCACCATGCTTGTTATGGAAAGGGAAATAAAGAGGCTGTAAATTTGGAATGATACAGTTATAGAGAAATGGGGCATTATGAAAATGAATTTCCTATGTTCCAAGGAAACATACCTCAAAAAAGTCCAAGGGATCATGGACAAGCTTTTGTGATCACTACTATTGATTTTTATGCTTTGAATGATGTAGTGGAAGATAATTTAATGGTTTCCTCAAATTTATCCAATGCTTTATTTGATTCTAGATCATCGTATTGTTTCAAATCTTCCCAGTTTTCTATGAAAATTAGATATTTCCTTTTTGATTTAAAAAGTGAGTTGACAGTAAAAACTCCTTTGTGAAGAATCATTGGAACAATGTTTTGGGAATCAGTCCCCAATATGGCATGTAAATATTATTTACCTTCTTCTCTCATCATCATAACCATGATGGAATTTGATATAATCATCAGTATTTATTGGATTTAGGACAATGATGTTTAAATCAAGTGTAAGAAGAATGAAGTTACATTTTTTGTTGATGATAAAGAGTACATTATCATTAGAGTTGAAACAACACCACCTAATTCTAATCTAAATCAACCCCGTGTATCTCTACTAAATTCATTTTTTTGGGTGTACGATAATTAAATAACTATGGGTGTGGAAAATAATGTTACAGTAGAGGATGTACCTATTGTGCAAGAATATGCTGATGTGTTTATAGAGGATTTACCTTGACATCCTCTTGAATGAAAAATTGAGTTTTCCATTGATTTAATTCCTGGTTCTAGAAACATATCCAAACCTCCTTATATTATAGAAACTACCGAATTAGTGGAAGTAATGAAAAAACTAGGGGGATTGAGTAACAAAACATATATTCTCCCTAGATTTTATCATGGGGGATACCATGTTCTTTTGGTTAAGAGGAAACATGGATCTATGAGTTAGTGCATTACCTATAGGGAGATAAATGCTATAACTATAAAGAAAAAGTATCCTCAATCTCGCATGGATGAATTATTCGACCAACTTCATGGAGCTCAATATTTTTCATAGATTGACCTTTGCTCTAGATATCACCAGTTGTGTGGGAAGTAGGAAGACCTTCTGAAGACTGCATTTTATATCAGTTATGGCCATTATGTGTTTATAGAAATGCCTTTTGTAAAGACTAATTCCCTTTCTATTTATATGGACATAATGAATAGTGTTTTTAATAAATATCTTCATTACTTTTAGTGGTTTTAATTGATGATATCTTCGTTTACTCCAAAAGCTAGGATGATCATGAAAATTAATTCCACAATATTCTAAAGTCACTTAGATGTAATGATTTATATAGGATGTTTTGAAAGTTTGAATTCTGGCTTCTGGAGATTTCTTTTATTGTCCATATTGTCTCTAAGGATGGAATCTCTATTAATGCTTCTAAGACAAGAGCAATACGATAATGGACAACACTGATGAGTATAACTAAGGTACCCAATTTTATAGGTTTAGAAGGTTATTATCGGCGTTTCATAAAATTTTTTTCCCGACTGTCTAACGTATTATCCATGCTCACACTTAAATGGGGTAGATTTTTTTGGAGAACAGTGTGAGAATAATTTCTTGATAAACTCAATTTAAGAATAGTTGATTCTCTTATCTTGACTGTATTGTCAGGAAATGATGGGTTTTTTATTTATAGTGATGCTTCAAAAAAATGAATTGGTTATTTACTTATGCCGAATGATACAGTTTTTCCCAATGAATCAGAGCATCAAAAATTTCATGAAAAAAACTATCCTACTCGTTATCTTGAGTTATCATCTGTAATCATTTCATTGAATATATGGAGAAACTATTTCTATTCTTAATAATGAGAGATATATACTGATCACAAGAGTTTGAAATATACATTCTCACAGAAAGAAATCAACATGAGGCAATGGATATTTCATGTACTACTCTAGGATTATGATTACACTATACACTAAAACAAGGGAAAGGAAAATAAGGTGGAAGAAGATTTGAGTAGAAAGGATCATGGAGTTTTGAAAAATTTGACAGTTGAAAGGGATCCAATGTTCATGGATCATTTAAAGATGGATATATGAATAATCATGGACGGTGAAATAACAATAATTTTTCAAATAGATGCTAATATATCTTTATTATAATGGATATAATGTTCTCAGACTAATGATGAGGAGTTTCAAAATAAAATTAAAGCTGTGAATAATGGTAGATTGATTAAATTGGTATATGAAGATGGAATTTTGAAATATGGGAAGAGAATCTGTGTTCTATACACACCTGATCAAAAAAGGGAATTGGTGGATAATGCTCATAGCTCTAATTTCACTATACACATTGGTAGCACTAAGATGTATAGAGATTTTAAGGAAAATTTGTGGTGGGGAATCATGTAGAGGGAGATTGTTGATTATGTATCAAGATGTATGGTTTGTCAATAGGTGAAGGCCAGAAGACAACATCTCATAAGAGTCAGGAAAACTCATCCCATCCCTGAGTGTAAATGGGATTATATTATGATGGACTTTTTTAGGGGGCTAGCAAAGACTCCTAGAAGGAATGATGCAATATGGGCCATTGTTCATCGTTTTACAAAGTGAGCACAATTCCATGCTATAAGAGAAGATTTTCCACTTAACCATTTAGCAAGACTATAAATTAATGAAGTTTTAAGACTTCATGGAGTACTCCTATCAATTGTTTCGGATCGTGATCCCCATATTACATCAAGATTCTGAAAAAGTCTTCCTAAGGCCCTGGATATTGAACATCATTTGAGAAAATTATACCACCATCAAAGTGATGGACAATCAGAATGAAATATTAAATTCTTAGAATACATGTTCAGATCTTTCTCTCTTGACTTTCAAGGACTATGGGATTCTTATTTTCCTCTTGTAAATTTTTTTATAACAATACCTTCCATTCATGTATTCTGATGGGACCATATTAACCGTTATATAGACTGAGATTTCGCACACCAACTTGTTGGGATGATGTTGGTGAAAGAAAACATGTATGCCCTGAAATTGTAAAGGAAACAATAGAAAATATTAAGATTATACAAACCCAAAAAAGAGTATCTTATAGTTTGCAAAAGTTCTATGCTGATAAACGAAGGAATGTTTGGGAATTTCATATAGGAGATCATGTTTTCTTGAATGTTTATACATGGACGGGTGTAATATGATTCAGTAAGAAGGGTAAATTATGTCCCACGTACATCGCATCTTTAGAAATTATAGAAGTAAATGGAGTTGTAGCTTATCATTTGGAAATTCCTCCATGTCTCTCCAAAGTCCATGATGTGTTCCACAGATCACTGTTGAGAAAATACATGCCTGACCCAACACATGTACTCACACATGAAGAAATGGAACTGGAACCCGATATGTCTTTTTGAGAAGAGACTATCAGAATTATATATACTAGAGAACAACAATTGAGAATCCAGATGACTCGTCTGGTGAATGTTCTATAGAGAAACAATAAGACGGAAGAGGCAACATGGGAACCTGAGGATCTTATTACCAAGAACCATGTGAATCTTTTTATGCAGTAATATTATAGAAATTTTGATGATGAAATTATTTATATGTGGGGTGAATGTGAAACCTGAAGCATCCATGATACACATCACTTTGAATAATACAATATCTTGCGTTGTACGTAACTCCGAGTTCTAACACACAACGACCAATCAAACTGGACATTATGAATAATAATACCCACTTTTTGATGTTTTATAAATTTTATTTTTCAAAATGGACATGATTTTGGTATTCTAAATACCAAAATTATATTTGGTTGAATTTTTGGTATTTTTATAAATACATACATTCGTTGATGAATAGTGAAAAACCATACGTTATTATTTAAAACTGACTTTTTATTTAAATAATAATTATTATATTTTATATTTGTTTTAAAGAAAAAATAGTTACATAATACATATATTAGTCCAATGTAATTCATTGGATTCAATTGACAATTACGTTTGATGTATAAAATATTATTGAATTTTTTAGCATCTTTTACCCACCATCTAGGCACTTTTGAAAATTGGCATAAAATATAATTTCACCACCTCTGTGAACTGAATTTAAAAAATCATAGAGGCACAGTTGACATCAATATGTAAATTGTGGTTCAATGAGATGAAAATAATTTATGGTGAATATTAACTTTTAAATTGTATTTACCACCGTTAAAGATATATAGGGTAATTAAAGGTAAAAATGATATTATAAAATACCATAACACATGTCATAATTCTATTGGATAAGTGTATTTCGACCAAAATCAACATTAAGAAAAAAATATGATCCTTTTGGTCTACTTTGATTAGACGAGGACATTTGTTATTAATTTATTTAAGGAATAGATAAAAGTCTTATATAAAAATTTTAATTACTAAAACATTTTTAATATAGGGATAAAAATAAGATAAATTCTACTATGAATATTTATTAAAAATGTAAAATTATTTTATACATAATGGTATTTTATTTATATTTTTATACATTAAATAATTAAATTTATTTATGACACAATGATGATGTCGTAATTCCCTTACTAATGAAAAAATAAAATAATTTATTTATAAATATCCAAATAAAAATAAATTGAGACTTATTATGAATTCAAATAATTTATTGGTTAATATGATGTGTTAAGGTTTATTAGATAATTTTTTCCCGAAGTGATAAAGTTGTTAGGACTATCACAAAAAAATACCAAATACTATCAAAATTGAAATAAATGATTTTTTAAAACAAATAATATATTAATATATGATATAATATTCCAAAAAATATAAGGATCATAAAAAGGACATATATAACGTTATATATATCAATAATTTACCCCTTGGGGTCCTCTAGTATTTTAATAGTATGTTTATTAACTATCTATTATAATAATACAACAATAAATTGTAAAAGTAAAACTATTTAACTAAGATTTAAATTAAAAATAAATGGTTAATATGGTGACACAAACCTACCAAAAAACTATTGGTTGAGAGGTTTTCAATCCAGCCCCACCGTAGTCTCTAAATAAATCTTCCTGAAGCCATTATAAATGCAATATGATTGTATAATAATATAATATTTCATGCTTTTCCTAAAGTGACCATCAAGTCTCTTATATAAGGGCACATCCCCTTCTCTCAATGACACTCCTCCAAAGCCATTTATCTTGGCCAAACCCAGCCAAAATTTCCTCCCAAATACCCTCACTTCTACCTAGAGGCCATACTTTTAACATAAATACATCTTGTAGATCCCTTTTGATCACCTCTAATTTAATCACCATATGAACAGGAAATAATTTCACCACCTCTTTCAATGTTATTTTATTCCTCCACTTCCACATCCACTTTCTTTATTGTTTCCATACAAAAAAATAACTCCAATACCTTATACATATTATTATTTTATTATAAATAATTTAAATCATTATTCATTATTCTATCCATCCTATGAATGAAAAGTAACCATATGTGTGTATGTACAGCTTACCGTCTCCACATCTTGGTGTAGTTAGTTATTCAAACACTTCATTATTTGGATGGGAATAATAATGAGTATAACTAATATAAATAATAAATATAACATGTTAATGATTCTTTATATATGATATATCATCAAATAACATACGATTTTACCATCAATAGAATGTTATTGTCGCCCATGCATATCTACAGATTACCGTCTCCATGAATGTGATGAAATTCATCCCCCATCCAAACAGTTCAAAAATATTTTTCATTTTATGATTAAAAATAACATTTCATAACTTAATATCATTATGGATGTAAATAAAATACATCCTACAATAAAAAATATGGTTTAGATAACCATGTATATAAAAGAAAATGAATCATTTAACACCTGAAACAATGATACTACTAAAATATTATTATCAAAGAAAAATTTGAAGATCATATACGATAGCATATTTTTGAATTTGGTTCTTATATAACTTCACAACAGTGATTTAACTATTATACTTGTGGTTAATGTACACTCGATAAAGTGACAGTATAGTTTAAGGGTTAATTCTACAATCTCAATATTATCTGAGAATGTTTATACGTCAGTATTTATTGAGACCTCTTTATCAGCGACATCCATTATTCTTAAAAATGTATTTCAAAACATTTTTACTATTTCCTATACTATGTGTTAAATTGATTAAACCCTTGATTTAATTTTTATCTAATTTTTATAAATCAATATTTCCATCATTTTCCAAACAAGGTCCTTTACATCCTTTTCATCGAAATTAATGAAAGATTGTTTGTTTTACTTATTCGGTGAGTGCGGATTTTTTCTTCCATTATAACACCTTCAAATCCTCCATTAAAAGATTATAAGAATATTTTTAAAATAAATTTTTTCTTTTAAAATTATTAGATTTTAAATTATTTAAAAATAGAAAGAGATATATCTCTTAAATAGTTTGTATTTCATCTATTTCAACATCCATTGATGGATTTACACTTATTAAAGGTTGATTTATTATGATACAATATTCTATATTGTATTGAAGGGATTGTGATATTTTTGATTATGGATGTGTTTTTTAATGCCATTCACGGTATATTGATAATGTAGTGACATTTCGTATCCTAGTTTCAATACGATTATTTATGTTAGGTTTCAACCTTTTCATATGAGGATTGTATTGGACATAGTAAGTGATGGGAGGAACCCATTATAGATCATCAATGCATCGATAGTTCTCATGAGACTAACTAGTTTCTTGGAACAAGTCCCTCATGAAATAATATTTTAGGTCTTGGAACGAGGCCTTAAATATGTGGTTAGGATGTCTGGTATTATGCAGTCCATATTTATGAAATGGGATATTGATGTTACATGTGATTATTCACCTAGTATAATATCCATGCAAATAAGTAAATAGTATTATTTGATTTATCTTTTATATATTATGATGATTTTTATGATTAAAAGTCTTTTCTTTTAGTCTTATACATTGCCTTAAATATTTATTCTTATTTATGATAATTTTTGCAATATTGATATCCTTACTGAGCATCGGGGCACACCCCTTTCATATGTTTTATTTTTCCCAGGATGCGAAAAGGTATATAACGATTAACCTACAAGAATAAGCTTAGAGATATAAGAGTGTTCAAAGGGGTCACATTGTTGTTTTCTTATTTCCTGATTTATTGTATAACTTTTTTATGTATCTAGTACATCCAATGAAACAAAACAGATCGATGTTTTGGGACATGGTTCCTATTATCATTCCAATGTTATGTATTAATTCACCGACTCTGGGTAACTGGGGTCGGGGCATTACATATATTTTATACATCCAATTATTTAAACCTAAAATGTTATAAACTCCACTTACCTTATGATTGACCTTATACTTAATAAATTATTCATATATCCAAAACACATAAATTATATTCATTTGGTTACATTATGTTTTATAATTTTACAGATACCATTCATTGACACTAACTATAATGAACCAAACCCATACACTATAACATGGTGTTTAATTCATAAAACTTTCATACTAGTATTGATTATAAAAGATTAGAACCATATTTGGAAATTGATAATTCCAATATCATTAAAAACATTGTGTATGTTTACCATAAAATAGAAATATTTACGAGATTTATATATTTTAAAAAACCCATCTATTAACATGAAAAAAAAATCATTCTATGTACACATTTACTAGAATACCCAATATTTCATATTCCATTACAGGTCTTCAAGATCTATTAATTATTTTTTATGAAAAATTACCACACATAGAAATATCCTAATAAAATAAATCATTCAAAACATATGGAAAATAAACATTGGAATGGGGTATATAATATTATCACTAAGGGAAATCAGGGGAGATATCATTCAATTATTTTATGTGAGAATAAGATGATCTAAATTGTATAAAAAAGTAATGTCATGAATTATTTAATGAAATCATAACTAGAATAAAATAAATAATATTTTCTTCTTATTGTGTTATGGTACATCCTATCAATATCCATGTGTTTTATAAGATTTCCATTACATAGATCATTGAGAAAATAACTTTACAATGAGGAATTACATAATTATAAATATAATAATAATGAAAAATCATAACATTTTTCATCTACAATCAATATATAAATCCCATTGGTATATTGGTTGTCGTTTTATTACATGCATCCCTTAGTATATTAAATTAAGATTTATTAAATTAATTCCATATTAATATCATGATAGATAACATATTTAGACACTAAAGTTATATGCTATAATAGTCCCACCCCTTGAAAAGTAACAAACCATGCATATATGTTCCATAAGAACATTTCATCAATGATTCATCATCATTGAATTAATTGATGTAGTGAAAATTGATTCATGAGAACACTTATAACACATATTTTCAATCCATATAGACAATGATGATTCAAATCATCAGTAGAGGATATATATAGTGAATCATAATTTTCCTTAAATTTATGTTCACACACATAAAAAATATTATTATTAATGATTTCAAAATAAAATTTAAACGTCAATGAGAAATTTCAATTTCATTTGTAAACGTTACAAAAATAAATATATCTAGAACAATGGGGATTTCAATTTCATTGGAAAACCAATAGATCATGAGGTAAAATATTCATGATTTCTATGGGATATGATAGTTATAAGATCCAATCAATTCATTATTTTAAAAGGAAGACATTTTTTCATATATTATTAAAAATCAAGGATTTCATCATAATGAAAACATTTTTAATGGTTTCTTTTGATAATATTTATCTAAAATAATTGGTATTAAAAAATAATTTACTATTAATTGTTTGAACTGTAAATACATCCATATAATAATATTGATGAATATGGATACATATGAAAATTAATTTTATCGTAAATTATGATATGTCATTATTTATTTATAAAACAAATCATAACCCATTTTTTGAGTTCAAAATAGCCTAAATAATGTAGTAATACATGAAATCCCAAAAAAATCAAAGAATATGAAAAAATATGTTTTGATTGAAATAAAATAAAATTTCAAAAAACTGAAATTGAATCATAGACAATCATAATAATAAATGATATTATATCATAATACATTACAACATTACAAATGTCTTAATGAAATAAATCTGAGAAGAGAAAAACATATTGAAATGAATATATAAAAACTATTATAATGAACTATAGCATAAATTTAATTCATATGTCATATATACACTATATAAAATAAAAAACTTTTTAAACATGTGAAAAATCATCAAAAAAATTCATTTTGAAGAATTAATAATGATTCATAAAATGTTAAATATGATTTCATTAATGATTAAATTATAAGTATATAATTTAAATCCACATAGAAAATTAATTCCATTT
This sequence comes from Viscum album, assembly GCA_963277665.1. Taxonomy (NCBI): domain Eukaryota; kingdom Viridiplantae; phylum Streptophyta; class Magnoliopsida; order Santalales; family Viscaceae; genus Viscum; species Viscum album. The sequence goes on along the minus strand of OY728152.1, from coordinate 1,245,002,746 downwards.
AAATAATATTAGATCATATAAAACATAATCATGATAAAACATACTTTTTAATGATTTGGTATAACCAAATGAAATGAACATGAGTTAGAAATTACCATACCTATAAAATCTTCATGGTCAAACACATTCTATAGACATGTTAATAAATTTAAATATTAAATAAATCATTATTATAAAAATATTAATACATATATTACTCTATAAAATTCCATTAATGGTTCCAATATCCCATTTATTACTAATTTATCATTGTCATATAGTTTTGATTAAATTATTATGTTTTCCATGATTTATTCAATTTGAGTGTTTCGGTCTATAAAATTTTTTAATGGTTTCATATTAGTAATAATTTCATAAACACCACATCAATAAATTATATAGACTTTGTAATTATCAATGTATAAAAGTGATTAAAAATAAATCACATAGCTTCTTGGACATGGTGGTCCCTATATACAATCATGTAATGTTCCCATTTATCAATTCACTTAATGAAGGGAAGGCATGTGATAATTTAAATTTATAGAATCATAGTTATTTAATATGTATAAAGTAATTTAATTAAATCTACTTATAAAATTTTTCATGAGGGTTTTGGAAGTAAAATATATTATATCATTTCATGGAGGTAGTTGCCTTCACATACATATGAGAAAAACATTCATTTTTTATATATTTAATATAATATTTAAAATTGTTCAACCATTAAAATTTAAAATATTTTATTATAGAATAAATAAATATTAATTAATTTTTTCATAGATAAAAAATAATTTTTTAGGTATGTATACAATTCCATGACTTCTCGGTGTGTAACTGCCACAGTTTTGTGCGCTGGAGGTGATCAGAGGAGGTTCTAGGAGTTTTCGGTAGAGGATGTAGTTGAAAAATAGTTGCTACCAAGAACACACAATATATATAACTGGTAATATGTTTAATAGTTGTTAATTTCCTCTATATCTAGTTGGTTCATTGAATATATGATACTACTGGGTTCATTGGTATATAATTACTCGTCATATTAGTTGAATTCACAACATGTAATAATTTCACTTATTAATACATTGAGGTGAATTTTTTTCAGAGGAATATAAAATCAAGTAATTTAATTAAATGAATGGGAATTATATAATGTTTATGTGCCCAATTAATTTTAGTTATAAGGTTTTCAATGATATTGTGTGTAATTAGCCCTAAAAATACCACTACCTTCTCTCATTCTAGGTGATCTAGTGGTTAATTTTTTTTTACGAGAATTGGAATCATTTTGGTTGGGATTGATTCATGGAATCTCGTATTTGATTTATTATAATTTATACCCTCATTCTATTCTATTTAATCCCATTTTCATATGAATGGTTTCTGCAGTGGTATGGTTTTTTTTCAATTATGTGTTTGAGATGCGTCTTTTTTTAATCATTTGGTGTGGTATAGATTAATTCATGGTTTCCTACAAGAGGTTGTAGTTTTCTAGATTTTATTTTTTACCTCAAGTGTAAAAATATATTGAATGAATCATTAATTTAGTGAATACATTGTTTCTATTTACTTTCTATCATACATGAGAGCAATTATTTTGTTTTTTATGGGTAAATGGTTATGGCGGATAAATCAAAGAGAGAGAATTTGTTAATTTAAATTTAATTCATGGAATAGGGAAAAATTAAAATGTTTTTGTGGAATTTATATTATTGTGATATGATGGATTTTATGGGCCTGATTTGATGTTGAAAATATTGAGTGTTGGGGTATTTGTTTATGTTGGATATTCCATGTTCTTTATATTTTTTCTGATTTTATTTTTGTGTTACCCAAATATTATAGAAAATTAACTATGTTTATATATTCGAATAATTAAATGGTTTCAATAATATTATTTCTTAAGGGTTAATTCCACTGAAATAATGTAGAATATAAAATAATCCTCTTTGTTAATCTATAAATTGGAATTTGATGAGTTTTCATGTGTGGCTATTATTTTTGGGTGGTGATTTTCAATTGATATGTTGTTGGGGAACATGTGGATGATGGATTATTTGTAGTTATTTTATTGTATTGGGGTAGTTTTTTGGACATGATTTTGGGGTGAAGAGGATGATTATTGGACATACAATGGGGGTGTGTGAGGTGGTGGTTCTTTATGTTATTTTCATTCCACAATGTGATGATGTTATAAAATTTTTAAGCTACATGTGATGTGTATTTCATTATGTTAGATGGAAATTTAGTAATTAAATAGATATATTTTTTACAATAATGAATAATATGGAATGGGTAGGATTCTTTAGTGATTTGTAAATGTTTTATGAATAATTATATTGTGGAATTTGTGATTTTTTTTATAAATAATTAAATTAATTGTACGAATAAATGAAATTGATTAGAAATGGGGATGTGGCTTCAGGATTGTCGTGTGGTTTTCTATATTGATGTTATAGAATGAAAAGTTGCGATATTATTATTTGGTTAGATTTTTGTTGTGAGACAATATCTGGGGAATATGTTTTGGAATATATATATATATATATATATATATATATTTATTCCTTTTTTACTTCTATATTCTCCCCTACAACATTAATCTATATTTTATACACCCATATTTTAATGTGTTTGTGTATTCCTTCAATCCAATATGGAGAATGGATGTATGGGTACCCAATATTTTCTGCTCTCTATACAACAAGAAATCTATATTACACACCATGTGATATGAAGAGGAATATTTGTACACAAGATGGTTGTTTTGTAACCAACATTTTCAAGGAGTGATGTAAAGGGGTTTTCCTTTTTGGGTGTTATGCTCATATTTTGTTGAGTGAGATGTGATTAAAGTGATTTCTTTTTGTGAAAGATGTGTTTTGACAATTATTATGGGATGACTCTAGTGGGGGTAGTGAATTGTTGGAAGAGAAGATGAGGTTAATTCCCTCTATGTTCATGATACCCTACTACTCAGTATATTAATGAGGATATGATTTAGGGTCCATGTTTCTAATTGAGAGATGCGATGTGACCATTCATCTAAGGCACTGTCTTTTTCTGACGATATCGGTGCACAAGGGCAATTGATGATGACGCGGGGGATCTATATTCTTGCGAGAATTTGGTTCAGGGTACCCTTTATTTAAATCTCTCAGGTGATACTATATTACATGGCATGAATTATTGGGTGAGTGTGACTTGGTATGGTTGGTATGGTTAGTGGATATTTTAATAGGATATTGGTTCTATTCATTCCTCATGGGTGAATTAGTGTGATTTTTCACAAGGGCACAAGACTATTATGTTTTTCTACTAATTATAAATGAAATATCAACTTCTGAATATAAATGGTTTTCATGATTCTGGGAGGACTAAGTAGAATATTCTAGAATTTACTAACTCTAGCATTTGTTTAGTTTTGGTTTCATTACCTTAATATTTTTTATTTACTTAGGGGTCACTATTTTGTATCAGTTTTATTTATACATCCCGGTGGTATGGTTTTTCATTATTTTTAAATTATTTAATGGTTGTTTTTTTAATTCATCATCTTATATCACAAACATATATTATTAGAATGTGTAATTCCTCCAGTTCATTAGAAATTTCAACCACCAGTTTTAGCCCCCAACCAATGTCCTACTAGAGGTGAGACTCAAGGGTCATTTACTCTCTCCGATCATTATTGTGTCATTGGATGGAGGAGCCACGATAGAGTGTTATAAAATAAATTCATGAGATATATGATCAATTATATAGTTAGAAACATCATGGATTTAGTATGACGGTATGGAAAGAGTATTATTAGACCTTGGTTAATTACATACTCATGGGAAACCAGCTAGGGCATCAAAAAATTTGGAGTGTTTTGGTGGGTTTTTGGTTGGCCTCAGAGGGTGGTACGTAGTGGTTGTTTGGACAAGAATTATGGAATGGGAGGCAATGTAGTGATGGAAGGTTTTTGCAATGTGTGATGTATAGTAGTTTTATTCTACATGAACTCGTACTAATAGAAAAAATAATTGATAAATAATGCTTTAAATGACATTTGATGGTCATCTTAGTGGGTTGTTAGTCACTGATGATTTATTAGATGTTGTGATGTGTTTTAAAATGTGGATTTTGATAAATAATGAAAATAATGGGATAATTATATGATATTGGCTGGAAACATGATTGTGTATTGTGGCTTGAAGTGTGGATTTCTATTTTTTGGGAGTGGAAGAAAAAATGGTGTTTTTGTGAGTTGGGTATAATTTGGATATATAAAAAACTATTTTGGGATTCTATGTTTATATATGTATACATTTTTTTTAATATATGTTATTTCTATTTTACCCCCACTAATACAATGAACTATGTGTCGAAACCCACATTTTCTTACAATGGTGGTGTGGTGTTTTTTTTGATATCTGGTGAGGAGGAGAGAAGGATTTATAACTGGTATTTATGAATATCTCTTTCATGAGGGGTATGTATTACACACGATTTGATGAAAAATATTCTCATAGAGATCTATATGGTGGATTTGATATCCTAGGATCTTTTATGGGATATGTGGTGTTGTTGTGCTTATGGGGAAGTAAAATAATGTGTCCTCTAGAGATATATAACCTTACCTATGTTCTTTTTGGCTAAATGTGTTATTACCATCATTGTGGATCTTATAATGGTATCTTTCATTAATGGATAGAGAAGGTAATAATGTTTATTTCTATATTTTTATGGATACCATACTAAACTGATTAGAGATATGGTTATAATTTCATGGATGAGTTTTTTGCGAGGGGATATGATGTGACTATTCTTACGGGCCTGTGGCCTATCTATAGGTGGGTCGGATTGAATGGGACTACGCATATGGGGAGAGATTCTATTTATATGACTTGGGAGCTCTAGGATGTTAAAATATGTGTTTTGTGAGAATTATACGAGTGAAAATTTAGTGTGGGGTATTCTATATTGGTATTACTCATGATATAGTATTTTACATGTCTTGCATTATTTGTTGAGTATGCATTGATAATGTTTGGGTGGAAATTTGTAATGTTTAGGTGATATTGATTCTAATGTTCTCTCATGGGTGAATTAATATGAATCTTTCACATGTACATGAGAGATTTATGGTTTTCACATGAACTTGAGAGATTTATGTTTCTCTCATGGGTGCATTAGTATGGCCATAAAATTGGTTTTTTAAATTATTTGGGTAATTTTTATCCATATATTTTTTGTTTCACCCTTGTGTAAACTCATTTATATCATAAATTTAGTAAATAATTTTAACTACTTTTAAAATACATGATGGACAAAAAATTACCAAAGGATTTTTAGGAAACAAATATTATCCTAATTATAAACATTTAATTCATTTCATAAAACTGAAAAATCATTTCCGGAAGAATTTACATTATAATTAAACTCGTAGATGTGATGAGAATGATTATTAAATTGAAAATATTTACAAGTTAAAAAAAATACATCAATAGGAAATATGAAATTTATTAACATTGCCTAAGTGGGATTTGATTATTTATTTGTAGATTAATTTTATATTTTAAATACATTTTAAATGAGAAATTTACCTTATATATTTAATAAACCAAATGTTTTTTTCCATAAACACCATTTTTCTCAAATCAATGAAAAAATAATAATTTTGATTGAAAATCTCCATGATATTGTATTTATTATTTAATAAATTATTTTTATTTCATAAAATACTATTTATAAATGTGTCAATAATTAATTATTGGATTTTTCATAAAATAAATTATTAACATTATTTAGAATATAGTATATTGGATATCAATAATATCTATACCAAAAATTATAGACATTTTATCAGTACGTTTACATTATATAAAACCATTAAAAATAATAATGAAAATTATTTTATTTATATTTGTGATTCCATTCATAATATTTTTGTGCCAACATTAATGATTATATAATTACAGTAACAATTTTTCATGGGCAGTTAAATCTCTTTTTTTCTTGCAATGGAAGCCACTGAAAATATTTACATCATTCTAAATAATAAAAATTGCACAAAATTAGGGGTGTCAAATTATACACCCATGAAAATTAATTTCTCCCATGAAATTTGTTAGTTTGATTGATGTAAATAATGATACTTTTGATTCATTATTATCCAAGAATACAATAATGCTTCTTTGAATTAGTTAATTCACCACAAAACACTGACCTGCTGAGTGATATTAGTTCATAGACCATTATCTATAAGATCTAGAATATTTATTTTTTTATCCACATAATAAATATTTTTATGTAGTGGTATGGTTTCTTTGATTCATATATGGAAACAATCTTGTAAGTACTTACCTATGGGAGATATATGGAACCTACAATGATCATAATAGTGGTTTGGGGGTGGTTTAAAACCAATATTCTATCATCTTGATATGATTAATAATTTAAATGTTAAAAATATACCTAAAACATATTTTTTAATTATTTCCTAATCATATTACCTTAATACATGGGGATTATTCTAGAAATAGTTTTTCACAATCATTAAATTCAAAATCACCACAACATTTATTCGTATAAAATTTCTTCCAACTATGTACTGTCATTATGTGCCACTGAATGACTCTAATATTATCTTCCATATTTTTATCTCTCTTAGGCTGTAATAGAATTATCTCTATCATAACATTCGATCACATGACATCTCTAAACCTCTTTTCATAGATGTATTCACAAGCATCCATCTAAATTCTTGAATGAGGTCTATTCTTATATTAAAACTCCACACTATGATGTTTTTGATCCCAAAAGATCACAAATATTATGAAAATGATATCAAAATAACATCTATTTTTTTTAATTTTCTTCAAAGACTATCCATCTATAAGAGGATGATATATTGTTCTAAAACTCAACTACTTATCATGATCATGCTAGTTATTTTTTTGCTTAATAGAAAACATTGAATGCCATTTAGATGAAATTGAATATAGTAATCCATGAATCTATCCTGAATCAACAATATATATAAGAATATGAAATTTTATTCCAAGTAAAATATTGATATATAGAGAATATGCGTGTTGAATTTCTATCAAGATTGACAAAAAAGACCTTGAAAAATTTTCACTTTAGATATCATATGGATTCTAAAGAAAACATACATTGTTATTTTGTTACATTTCTATTTAGGAATTGGAAATGTATGTTGCTTCACCTTAAAAATTATTATCTCATCCTCAACATTCATAAATATCATGAACTATGATACAAACTATAGAATATATCTATTCATTTCATAGCACCAAAAATACACTTTCTAATCCGTATAAATATTTTGACAACAAGTTTGAATATATAATGAATAACTAAGAACCTATTGTATAAAAAATAATCCAAAAACCCAATATGGATGGAAAATATATTCAATTAATAATCCATAATATTTTATTAGGATCAAGGTTTATCAATGAAAAATTTCAAACCATATTTTTCATCTCATCAACCTCCTTATATTCATCATTAATCATCACATTGATTGATAGTTGAACAATAAATTTTGAAATATAATCCTTCCACAATTTCATCAGGATTTAAAAATACTTACTTTTAAAATATATAAATGTTTGATATTTTTTATCTTTATCATGGATAATATAGAATTATCATTTTATCTCGAAGCATTGGACCCCTTGTTCACTTTCTAAGCGTGATAACATATTTAACAGTCGTAATCATTAATTAGACATGGAAAACCTATCTTGTTAATTTTCAACTCCTTCTATGTTGTAATATACGTTGAATTATTTGTGATCAATATATATAAAAAATATTTCTCTACAAAAATATTTCCTATGTATCATTAATAAAATATTACTATAAGTAACTCTGAATCCTGAGTTGGTAGTTTTTCTCACAAACCATTCATTGTTGTGAGGGATAAGATATTACTATTTCATTATATATAATAAATCAACCTAATAAGGTATTGGATGCATCCATATTGATTATAAACCATTATCCTCATATGTTTATTGTGTTAATAGATGTATTGATTAATGATCTTTTAGGTTCCTTGAAATTTTCCTCACATTCATCTCTCCGGTGGAATGTGGCTCCCTTTAAGGATAACATGGTGAGTGTATTTCATAATATTTTGAAATAATCCAGAAATAGTCAATGATATCTAGCTAAACCATGATATATATGGTTCTTAGTCTCCTTGGTTGTCTCCAACCACATTCAATTTCCTATGTCTTTGATTGATCAACAGATATACCCTCTAATGAAATTAAATGAACCAAAAAATGAAACATTTTCTTCCTAAATTACCAATTTTTAAATTTTTCTAATAATTTGTCTTCACATAGATGATTTAGTACAATTATAAAGGGATATTAATTATATTCCTTGATCCTTAAATATAAGAATATAATAAACAGATACAACCATAAATTGACTAGGGTAATGTCTAATTAGTCGATTCATTAAATCCATAAAGAAAATGTTAAAATTTATAAGTCCAAATGGAATCACTTTATATTTGTATCATCTTCCCCATTTATATAATGTTATCATGGTTATATCCAAATTATTGGTACTCCATTTATGATATATAAAACTATGGTTAATCATGGAAAATTATTGATCTCTACACAGTTGATTAAAAATTTCATCAATATAGGGTTGATGACACTTTTTTATGATCATTACCATCATAATATCATGATAATAAATGTATATTTTCATTATTACATATATTTAATGAAAAATATTGAAAACCACAAGGTGAGTCACTAAGACGATAAATTATCTAGTAATTAATTTCTATGGACTTTCCTCCTCTATTTCTGCAAATCAATGAAGGGAATTTTCTGTAGAGAATTTAAATTTGCAATAAACCCTATATGTTTTCTGTTGAGAAATAAATGTAATTTTTTTAAGAAATCTAGGAGACTAGAATATAATTTCTTCCCAAAATTCTATATTAATAGGTATATAATTAATAGTGAGTTTTTTTAAACCATTTTTGATAGAAACCCCTTGTGGATTTAATTTTTTGCAACCCCCTCCATAGAATGTGTACACCTCCTAGGTCAACAACTGGAGAAGAGAGATAATGAGACCAAATACACACCTCCAGTAGGCCTTAGGTTGGTGACAAGCGACATTGGTATAGAAAAAATACATATATGTGGCATTACCCTTTAAGGCAACACATAGGAAAGGGGGATATTTGATTAACACCAACCAACTACTGCTCATACCAAAATGTAAAAGGAACCATGTACACATATGTAATTACTTGCTAGAACTACTATAACTAAATAGGAAGAATGTAAGTAACAAAAAAAGGTAAATAAAGAAGTGACTATGAATCCCAAATAGATCATGCAACCCAGAAGCTATTATATACAATCTTTAACTACAACCTTTTCTAAATGACTTGAAAAACATTTTAAATATACATTGGGAGAGTATAATATTATACATAGTAGTATACCCCACAGATCCACCCAATTAAATTTAATGAAATCATGCTTATAAATGGTGAACAATAGGTGAAACTATATTGTCGCCTAAATAGGTATACTACATTCACAACATCCCCAAGGCTTATCTCATCAGTTTTCTAAAATAAGAGAATATTTTAAAATAATTAATTTAAAGGGTACCCCACTACCGCTTACCCACTGGTTTCCTACATTTTATCATTTCGATTTTTCATGGGCATCTCTCTCAAAAAAGTCTATCTTGGAATCACCTATGTAAAGAACCACAATATTCACCTCATGCAAGACACCACCACATCCACATTACCATAAGTGAGATTCTAGTTTCCAGGAGCCACCAATTCATTTATAACATATATCAATCCTTGGATATTATACCTCAGTCCATCATTGCCTATACGCTGAGTAAGGATACTCAACCTATCACAACCTAAACACGTTTTACTTATAGTTTCACAATGGAAACTATACCCATAATATATGTCTGTGAAATAACCACATGACATTACAAACATGTACACACCAATATGGGGAAAACTATCCACCATGAATAATATGATTAGTTACTACTAATAGAATAGAGTAGAGAAAAGGGGGGTATTAGGCCATAAAACATCCCACCTGGGTGTTAGGGATAACACACCATCCCCCAAGGGCTTAGAATCCCCTGGGTGTGAGTTTCCAAAACCTATAGGGTGGAGTAGCATATAGAAACACAAAAATAACATGATATTATATATCTCACAAGCATGGTATGGGCATAACCTAGTCTTAGAATCAACTGCAGCTAACTTCTCTCAAACTACTAGATTCCACTAATATGTCAAGATATCATTTAAGTACACAACCTTTTAAAGCGAAATTTTATGTGTATTTATCACTTTTTATTAGTTTCCCAGTACACTAATTAGTTTTTTAACCATTAATTAACCATTAGGAATCCAAATTAAATTCCATTAGAATTTCAACCAAATACATTCCCTCACTATATAACCAAGAAAATTCCACAGCTTCTTAAAATCACAACAACTTCATTTTCTCCCAACAACTCCAACTCCAGTGGTTAAAACAATTAATTTTTTTGACAACATTTCAACGTGTTATATTTCCATTTTTCTATTTATTCTAGGAAATCATTATAAGCTACCAAACTCAATTTAATCATCAAGGTGAGTAGATTCTCTACCCATTGAGTCTTATCCACATATAGTAGTAACATAGACCCATTCATCCCCAAGATGATAAACATAGAAAGAACAAGACATTCCACATGAATCATCACTTCTTTTGGAGGGAGTGTATGAAAAACCAACAGCCTCAAGTAGTGGTGAATGTAATGAAGATAAACAAACAATAGATTCAATAAGCATCAAATAGTCATATCATTGGGTAGCCTGGCTTCAAATAGTTCTATCATCTCTTTTATCATCCTCAAAACCCACATCAATAAACTGATTTATATTTCCACTCTAGGAGTCAACCGCAGCAAAAATTATCAGGCTTCCCCACTCCCCATTCTGCAAAAACCATCCATGATCATTCATCCCCTCCCATATCACTAATCGAGCATCTGAAAACAAATATAGGTTCCGAGATGTTGTCCCTAAAATGAGAATTCATCCTTCAAAGAAATCTAGATATAAGAGCTGCAAAGAACAAATAACTTGTCATTTAAAACAATTAGGTTATGCAATTTCAATAATGATTTATATTTTATTCATACAACTGGTTTAAATTCCATATTGTATTATCTGATTAATTTTCAGAGGTTCCAATTTTGGGTAAAATTATAAAAAATAATCTCAAGATATCAGAAATTAATAAACAATTAATTTAACAAGGGTATAATTAAAATATAGAAAAGAATCAACCATATTAAGTTTCCTTAACAAATTCAATTAATCCAACATAACATCCTCCATTTTATTATCATCACATCACCAAAAATCAACATGATTCATTAACATTCATCTTTAAATAGTTTTCCAATAAATTTACAATTAATCCCATATTTACATTATTAACCAATTTATATCATGAACACCATGCTTAAAAATAAATGAATAAATATAAAATGATATAGAAAATTAATAGGCAATATCATCACAATGAAATTGATAACAATTCCTTAATCTGGTTCAAATATTTATTATATCAATTTCATTGTGATGCCATAGGATAAATAATTCTTACACTATGATTGTATGTAAATAAAATAGAGAATCAATGAATCCTCAGCCTCCAAAGGATTCCATCATTACTTTCACATGAAAGGATAACACAATAGATCCTGATCACCACTCCTGCAATTACTACATCCACTAGAAGATGCCCGATACCACCTCACCATCCAATAATCCAGAAAATCCATTAGAAACATGAAAATAACATGCCATCACATGGATTGGACTAGTGAGAGGAAATAATTTAGGATCCATGAAGAACAGTGGTAGAACATACCATATATCGAAGATGGATCAACATCTCATGGTTGTACCAAAAGAGGGGGTGCAGATACAATAAGGAAAACTCTAAGGGGAACACTATCCAATTCTACTACATAATGGAAAACTCATATGGGATGGAGAACAGTGGGCATCCTCTACCAAGATACATTAAAAATAATAACAAGGGAAGAATGTATGTTATCCCTTTTAAAAATATTAATAGAGAAGTAATTTAGATTCATTTTTTATTTTCCATTAAAGGATGATCTATTAAAGATTATGTGTATTGACCACGTAAAGCTACCTAAATCGTTATGGAAAATTAAGATATGAGTAATGGGAAATTAATATCACTTAAATCCATTAATACAACACTTTAAATGAATTTAACCTCAAATATAAGTTCAATGGGGTCCAACAATGGGAAAATGGCTTCTCTATTCATGACATACCATTTGACGAGTTACCTATGGAAGACTCACCATTGGATGAGTCACCATTGGAGGACTCACTATTGGATTAGTCACCTTGTAATTACTCAATGATGCATGAGTCACAATTGGAGGACTCCCCATTGGATGAGTGACTGTTTGATGGGATATAGTTCGGTGAGTCACTATTCAATGAGTCACCATTGGATGAGTCACAATTTGGTGTGATACCATTCTATGAGCTACTATTTGGAAATGCACCATTTTGTGAGTCAGCATTCATCAAGTCACCATTTGGTGTGCTACCAATCAGGGAGACACCATTTAGTAAACAATATTCACAAAACTATAAATTATGGAAAAGTTTTGAAATAAGTCATGTGGAACTCCAAGAACACCTCAACAACAAAATTTGATAATAGAACGAATCATATTGGTTTGGTATATTATATCAGATACCATTAAAACTATTCTATCCCCTAAGAATTAAAATAAATATAGAGATGAAATGGAAAAAATGGTCAGAACAACCACCCTATAAGATACCTCTCAATGATTTTTCCTTCAAATGACCTCAACCACTTCATCATGGAAGATTTTCCAACCATGCGATATCCTCAAAAAAAAATAAACACTCTCCCAAGATAGATACCACTCTAAGAGAGAAAGCCACAAAAATCCACTAGAGGAATCGGTTTTATAAACAGAAAGGATCTAGAACTACCAAACAAATAATGTTAGAATAGAAAAGTTATGCGTTAAACATCTCAAGGTATTGAGCACATATCTACAACTCATGTTACCAAGTACTCTCCTCCACACTACCCTGACAGAAAAATACACAAACTAAGGTGTTATAATGCATGTAAAACACATTCTTCTTATGGTCCTAGATATCTACATACCGCTCCTCGAAGGATGAATCATCATCAACGTCGATTTCACCCCGTCAATGTAAAGAGAGTTATCATGAATGTAATGGTGAATATGTAACATGTGAAAGACATCATGTGGCCATGTCATCTCCAGTGGAAGTGCTATATGATGCTCCATGACTCCAACCTATGCCAACACCTCAGAAGGCCCAACAACCCAGGTATAATGCTTAATCTCATGACCAAACCATCACTACCCTCAATGGGGAGTCACCTTCTAAAAAAAGTGATCCTCAGCGCCAAGATCCTTAGGTCTCCTCCTATGATCGACATAGGACTTATGATGATCTTGTGTTTCCTTCATCCCCATGCAAATTACCTGAAACATTTATGTTTTATTCTGTACCAGTTCTTTCCCAATAATTATAGACTCTCTATCCCTAGAACATCTCAAAAAATAATTGAATGGTCAGCCTTAGAATTATATAAATAGAACCACACTAAATATTTAGTGGAATCTGTTATTGTAATTTAACTCTACTAAGGGAACGTGCCTTATCTACAGACCTAAAAATCCAAGACATAATATCACAACATTCATTAAAGACATCAAATTTTCCACTCTGTCTGAACATCCACCTACTGATGTAAAACTGTTCTAATTCATAACTATGAAAAAAATGATGGAGACCACTCCACACTGTAGGTGTAAGACGAGGTTCTCAATCAAAAATGATCATCCTCAAGACTCCATGGAGTCCTAAAACCTATTTCAGATACTCCAATGAAAAATCATAAATTGATCATGGCTCTTTGATCATTATAAAGAGGGATGATTTCATCAAACTACATTCTTCCACCCATGTAGCATAATACCCCCCTTGAGAAAGAGGAAAAAATCTGAAATTCCATCTATATTTTCACTCACTTCCACTATAGAACATATAATGGCACTACATAACCATCGAAAACATGATTCTCGACCTTCACCTTCTCAATGAAAAAACATCGAGACAAAAATAGGTAACATCATGCTTAAACCCAGGCCACTAAAACTGACGTCATAATGTCCAGTACATTAGGGATGACATTACCGTCATATAAAAAAGGAACCACTTCCTCTAAGATCTCCCATATTCATTATTAACTATTAAAATTCATCCATCACTCTCATGGAATCAACTGATTCACACACTACACCACTACACTACTTATTGATTAGTTCATTGGCTATTACATCCCCATATATTGGTGTATACAATGTTTTTAATTCATAATCCTATATGAACCATAGCTACCGATGAAGACGTAAGTTCATGTCACACTTGTAGAAAACGTACCTCATGCTCTTAGGATCGATGAAGACCAAAAAATGATTTATAATGAGGTAATGTCTACACAAAATCTTAGTAAACACCATTTCTACCAACTATAGATCATGGGTGACATAAATAACTTCATGGGGATGAAACTGCAGAGAACCATAAGAAGTGACTGATCTCTACTTCATCAGAACATAACCTAACCCCATATAGAAAGCATCACAGAAAACCTCAAACTAAACTCATTTTTTGTGAATACAATGAATCATATCCCTGACCAAATTCTCCATTAGATACCTGAAATGTACATATCAATGATTTATCCACATGAATTCTTGAACCATTATTGTCAATGCTAATGGAAGAGTCACAACCCAATAGAAATTGTCAACACACATAATTTAATATCCTGAATATCCAAGTAAAATCTGCACTTATACCAATGTCTTGGGGGATTCCCATGACCCAAAAAATTCTATCATTGATGGATCCACAACTTCACCCTCCTGGCATACAACATGATCCATGAAACAGTCTTCTCAAGCCCAAGACTAACACTTATACAACTTCCCAAACAGCTTCGCATGATCAAGAACTCAAGTAATAGCTTGCAGATGTCATACATTCTCCTCCTAAAACACGGAGAGCACAATGAATTAATAAATGAAAACCACATAAATCTTATCCAATAAATAATTGAACCCATCATTCTGTAAACCCATGAACATAGCTACAACATTATCACACCAAATGACATCACAAAAAATCATAATTCCCATGATAAAAACATAATGTAGTCTTTGGGATATTCTTATCCTTCACACATATATAATGTTATCCTAAAAAAATGATCTTCGGAAACCAACTTTCACTGACATATTTTTAGAAAAATTCTTCAAACCATATAATTGGATAGTGGATCTTCACTTTCACATTTAATAGGTTATAATTATCAACAGACAACATCAAAATGTCATTAGCCTTATTCATGATCAAAACTGGTGCACCCAATTAAGACAAAAGCGTTCATTAAAATAGAAATAAAATAGTCCATGGAGCTATATATGTTCTCTCACAGCTTTGAATGTGGCATATTTAATAGATACATCAGGATAGGAGACACTCCCAACAATATCATGATCCCAAAATTGATCTCTAATCATTGGGGTAGTGCTACAACCTCCTCAACAAAGACATTATGGTAATATAACCTAACAATGGGGAAACACTGACTAGTGATCCTCTAATGAAATTACCCATAGCTCAACCATCAAGGATGATAAGGAAGGAACATTCCTCTGGCCCATCTACTTATCTGGCTTGCCAAAAAACACTGATGAATATCTATAATCATCGAGGAACAACACATGCCTATGAAATAAATCCATTATATCCAACACAAAAAACAATGAATCCATGTCATGGATAAAATCAAATGGTTGTATTTGTAAAAAAATGGAATATACATAAGAGCGGTGTTGAACCAACAATTACTCATAGTCTCTATATACTTCAAACAAGTTAGTTCTACCACCAATTGGCATGATAAACGCTAAGGGAATTGGAAGCCTCTCTACCTCAAGTGCCATGAATTGAAAAGGGAAGGTTATATAAAGGATTATTCCACTCTTTAATCAAACGAGATCTGCGCCGATGTAGAAAACAAGAAAAGGGTACCTAGATCAATGTCTAGATTTCATTGCACTATCAAAGATAACTCATTAAGCTAGTAACAAAAACTTCATGGCCTCTATGACCCTGATTAAGACCACCTATATAGATGTGTTCTGCTTTATGAGGAAGAGGATCATCCTACTTATATCATCTTCCATCCCCATCTACTCACTGATAATACAAAGTAGGTTAAACCTACTACTGTTGCCTCAACAAAAACATCCTCACTATAGTAACATTGAGCAGAACACCTGGCACACGTTGAAGGCTCACCTTGGTCGGGCACTCTCAACAATGATGAAATTATCCTATATTAGGGAAACAAATGTAATTTCCCTTGGTATAGGCCGAAGAGCTGACTACTTGGGAGAAATGAGATACTAAGGGGTGGGAGACCCCCCGATTGATTAGAAGCACTTCAGAAATAAAAACTGGGAACCTCATACAAAAACACTTCATCATGAGTAATCTTAATGAGTCCAATATTTTCATAATCCAGTTTTATCAAACATTCTCTCAACTACATCCTCCCTCTCCAGCACCTAGATATATGTCGTTATCATAAATGGGGTGAAATGACATGGGATATCGGGATGAAAATCCTAATTTAAATGCCTCTCCCTACCATCCTCATCTGGGAACATGTATGAATCATATCACAGAAGGTTATTGAAATATATCCTAATCTCCCGCACACTGGATCTCCCCTACAGAAGGGTAATATTCTTTTAAAGACTGGCCGCCTTCACAATAGATGAAATGAACTCAACTCTTAACTTCTGTTATAAAATCTTCCATGAGACTATTGACTGCTTAAGATCGCCATGGACTAAGACCCACCACTGCCTCTCTTCCCTACACATCATTGTAATATTCAATGATACTCAGTTCCCTATCTGATAATGGACCAAACTAAATGTTATCTCATTCACCTCCAACTATTTTTTTGTGACTGTATCTAAAATAGAGACATCGTACATCAATTGAATATTGTGCTAAAATTCTCATAGTGTACTCCTCCAAGAGTCCTTATTGTCAACCACTACTCTATGGGGTTATACTAGCTTAACATTCTAGACATCGTTTGTGAATACCTGACATGTATATTGACCTTGAGAAATACCTAAAAAGGACACCACGTAAGAGCACCTAAACCTCAAATGAGGAAGAATTTAACCTCATGTTTTTGTTTTATTGTATTCATTTTAGGTTAACATATCCCAATATCTTCCCTTTTAAAAATAGTCTCAATGAATAATGTTTCATGATCCATTCATATGTACTGACCATGCATCATGTATTACCTCATTTAGTAGCTACTGTAAGCTTAACGGTCCATCCAAAAGATCACAGGGGCCCTAAATACAAATGACTCAATCTGATTTCCTATATGTATAGTGCCTGCTAAACATAGATAACATTGTTTCCCTACTAACCCATGAAATCTCACTTGTAAATACCTAGAAAATCCATCCAATCCCTCAACCAGATCAATGATAACACTGTTTCATGACTCCCTTGGTACAATTTGTACCCCTCCGGGGCCGAAAAATTTATAGGATAGATAATAAAACCTTAGTCGCACATCCAGTAGGCCCTTGGTGAGAAACAATAACTAGGGTATAGTATACATATTGACAGGAGGCATTACCCTCTATGAGAACACATGAAAATGAGTGAGATAATATATAAAATAACAAACTCCTTATCATATCACAAAGTAAATGAATCCCGTGATGTAATATCATGCACGAACTACTTCAACAGAATGGAAAAAATGCATGTACCATAATAAAGGAAATGACAACAATGACTATGATGCCCAAAAAAATCCTACATCCCTCATGCTTGGAGTAACTAGCCTAATCTCCACCATTCTCTAACTGACCTAAAAATATAATATATATACATAGGGTGACAATAATTATATACATAGTAGGATCATCCTTTTTGTCTCATAAAAAATGTAGTGGAAGTATTCCAAAGCACAATGAACAAAAAGTGAAACTAAAACATCCCCTAAATATGTATACTGTGTTCCTAGCCTCAACATAGATACTCTCTCCATGAATCACATACCTGAGCATATTATATAATAATGATTATCGAGGGTACACCACAATTTTTCTATTTTCCCCCACATTCATCCTCCTGAGCATCTTTCTCCACAATGGCTACACCGAAGACACCTGGGCGAAGCCCCACGACATGATCCTCATGCAACACACTACCACATACACATAACAAAAAGTAACCAATATGTTTTCGGGAGACAACACAACCCCCATAATGTTTATTAAAGATCACGAATTATACCTCAATCGATCATAGTTAATACACCGAGTAAGGATCCCCATGCTGTCACAACATATACATGTAATACCAATAGTAGCACTAAGGAATCTATATCTGGAATATATGGGTGTGAAATAACCACAATCCATTACATACCTCTAAAAACCTATATGGTGAAACCTATCCACCATTACATCTATCATGAGTAACATCAAATAGATGATATGTGGATAAAGTGGGTATTCATCCATCCATTCTCCCATTAGGTTGTTTGGGAAAAACCCCTTGGGTCTCATAATCCCTAGGGTGTCAGTTTCCCAAACCAACAGGGTAGAGTAGTATATGAAAACAAAAAAAGTACTAGATATAATATAGATCACATCCACATTGTGGGAATAACCTAGTCTTAGACAAAAATCCATCTAATATCTCTTGGACTCTCGACTTCCACTGCTATGACTATATATCATATAAGCACACGACCATTTAATAATCTATATAATTTTAAATTACCTCTTTTTATTAGTTTAACATTATGTTATTTAATTATTTTACCATTACCAATTCCACATTACATTACATTAGCATTTCAACAAGGATCCAAGCCCTCCAGGCATAACCAAACCGAGTCCACAGCTTCTCAGAAACACAACCTTAGCAATGCATCCCAGCTTTCTCCAACCTCACGGGTTAAAAAATTATTCATTTGATATAAACATTACCACTTTTCATATTTCCATAATTCTATGTGTTGTAGGAGAACATTATATTCTACCAAACACAATGGTCTCATCTCTGTGAGTAGATTAGATACACATCAAGTGTTTTCTATCTATAACAGGAGCATAGAACCATCCATCATTGGGAAGCAGAACATGGAAATAACATGGAATTCCAAATTTTTATTCAGCTATTTTGGAAGGAGAGTACAAAAATACAGCTTCCTCAAGCATTAGGGAATGTAATGCATATAAAAACACCATATTTAACTATCATAAAATTTCCATATCAATAGTTAAGCCCAACATCAAACTATTCTGTCATATATGGAATCCTACCCGACACCCACATGAATAAACCAATACTTCTTTAAACATTAATAATTAAAAGATACCACAAAAACTAGGAAACCCAGTATGACATACCCCATCATCCCTCCTGGTTTGACCATCCCATGCTCTCATCACAAAAGAAGCAGTTGGAAACAACCATAACTACTATGCTCTAGCCATAAATAATACATTCAACCTTCACACACCCAGATCTATCAAGGATACAATGCACAAAGAACTTGTCCTTTCAATTATATAGGCAACTCAGGCCCTACTAAGGAATTATATTTTATTCATACAAATAGTTCTTATTCCATCACAAATTCAACGATTCATTATCACTCGTTCTAAGTATTGGAAACCAAATAAACAAACTTCTCATCTATCCAAAATTAATAAAAAATTAATTTAACAAGAATTTAGTTACTTTGTGGATACGAATCAACATGATTTATGTTCTTTAACAAATTAAATTAATCATGCATAACTACATCCATTTAATTATCATTAAATCACAAAAAAGACATCCTGATTCATTAACATTCCTATTTAACCAATTACATAAATAGTTTACAATAAATAACATCATTATGTTCATTAATGATTTCAATCAAGACAGTCATTATAAATAAGAAACACATTGATATAACAATATCGTTCAAATAAAAGAGGTAATAAAATCACTATTAAATTCATACAAATTCTATAAATTGGTTCAAATATTTATTATATCAATTTCATTGTGATCCCATGTTCATGAAAATGATTGTATGTAAATGAAATTAAGAATAAATAAACCCCTACCTCATAAGGATTCCAATATAATTTTCATGTTAACAACCTACACAATGGATCTTTCCCACCTATCATGCAATGACTACAACCACCAAAGGATTCCATGACTACACTGCGCTAATGAAAAGCTAAGAAATATCTACTAGAAATATAGAGATCAAATGCAATCCCATATAAATGTGTAAATGGAGGAAATAGATTCTGTAACCCATAAGAATTTTTGTAGAAAATAACTTATATCCAATACAAATAGACACTTTTGGGTTTTACTAAAACAAGGGACGCACATACAGTATGAAATGCTCTAAGGGGAACACAATTTGAGGCAACAATATAGCGCACGATTCATATGGGAGGACAAACAATTGGAATCTTGTACCATGAAAAAAAACAGAGGAACAATATTAGAAGTTATCTTAGACCTTTGGATAATATTAATAATGTAGTGGTTTAGATATAGATTTGATTTTCCATTAATGGAAGATCTGGTCAAGAATATTTTTTTTAATGAGTAAAGGAACCAAAACCTTAAGAAAAGATATATTGGAGTTACAAGCTTTAAATCGACCATAAATAACATAATACACGACTTTGAATGATTTTTATGCCAAAGATACCATCAAATGGTTAAACTATAATAAACTGGAAACAATGATCATGACTTACCATTAGATGAGCCACCATTGGCCGAGTCACCATTGAACGAGTTGCCGTTGGACATTTTTTTTGGTGGACTCGAAATTGGATGTTTCACCATGGGATGAATCACTTTTGAATGAGTCATGGATATCAGACTCACCAATGGACTAGGTATCATTCAGTGAGCAAACATTTTTCTAGTTCCCATTTGATAAGAACCCATTGGATGAGTCTCCATTGGATGAGTCAGAATTCAGTATGGAAACATTTGATTAGATTCTGTTCATAAATTCACCATTAAATGGATCACCATTCAGGGAGTCACCATTTGGTGAGCTACCATTTGGTGAGATACTGTTTAGTGAGTCACCGTTCGGTTTTTCACCGTTCAGGGAGTCACCATTTGGATACATAACATTTGGCGAGCTATTGTTTATGAAAAATTGTTCATATAAATGGATATTTCCAGAATGTGAGGAGATAATTTTCGTTGATCTCCCATAACACATCAAGCATCGAGTTTCGAAAAATTAATATATAGGAGGTGTCAAGACAATTGCAGGATTCAACACCCATAGAGTGGATTAGATCATGATTTGATGTTCAAACATTTCATGACACTGATAGATGGATGTATGTTTGTTTGGAATATCAATGGTGACTTCCTAACCTCAAAAGTTGATGTGGTATTTATTTAATAGAACCCAATAAAATAATAATATATAATCCATTTAATATATAGGATGAATGAAACAATATTATTGAATCACATTAACAGAAAAATAATTCAATGAAGAATTATATACTTGATATGTGATAATCCTACTGTTAGGGATTCCCACTATTAATTATACATTTAACTATATGTGTGGTATCTTAACACCATTATAAAATTATTCTTTTATATTTGAATGATTAGATCCAAAGTCAAATAATTCACTAGTAGCTATAGATTTAATGGTAGGTGAACATTTCAAAACATTAGTATGATATCCCACGTTAGAATTTATGATATATTGATATATCCACTAGTCCCAGGGATTTAGAGGTTTTTGTTTTTGATAAACATCACTAACCACTTTATTTGGAATATTATTATAATAATTTATAAACAAAATATATTTGATCTATTTTAGTGTGGTCAGTGAATTCTATAATGATTTCCCCTATTTGAATCAATAATAAAATTATTCTCATCACTTAATAATTTAATTACTTGACATAATTGTTGTACAAAAATAAATCATTTACCACACCACATTTATAAATGTCCTCCATTATTCCTTCCTCACATTGACTATGAATGGAAGATCATCATATTATCACAAAATGTTTTATAATTTCCTCTGAACACCATCTTCATTTTCTTTTTAAAACCATGTGACTGATGGGTAACTCCAATCTCTATTCCTATCATGAGATCTCTTTGTATAAATTATTCATAGATACTTACCTCTCCTATGGGTAAATATTATCAAGAAATAATCTTTAAAAAACAAATGATTCGATCAACCTTACATTTAGGTTACGGGATAATTTGAGAATAATACCTCAAGGAATGTGAAAATATTTTCAATTTGTACAAATAGTTTTATCAATTATCTAATATATCATTATTAATATCATCTCCATTTTTATGTGAAGAATACATGAGATTTATTTAATGAAAAATAATATCATAAACTCTTCCACTTCAATTTAGTCAATTTCATGTTGTTCCCTCTTATTCTTGATGATATTTCAACATTGATCCAATTATAGTTACAAAAATATATATACCAAATTTCTTTTTCATGTTCTACAAAATAAGATATTAGATAATTGTTTTTCATTGGTATGGATCCATTTTTCATAAAATATTGGATCAATAAAAACAAAAAATATATAGTGGACATTTCCTTATGATGGAATCAATTTAACATTTTTTTTCTCCCCTTATCATTTTAATTGTATCTTTATTCATTGCACTAAAATGATTTTTGATCATTGAAATAATAAATTGAATTCTAACACCCATAAATTTGTCTTATTAAGAGGAAAATAATTGCATTTCCTATCAAACACAGAATTAAAATTACTCATTCTAGATCATAATTTTTTTACTAAAACACAAATTACTAGTTTAAACAAATAAAATCATAGTGAAAAACCACATAATAGGTGAAAAATTCTTCTAGGAAGTCTAAGTCATGGTTCATTATGTTTAGTATTTAACAAAATATGTTTAAAAATAGTGATTCTTCGTCACTATTCACATCATTAACGATTGTTCATAAATAAAATTTGATTAAACATAATCATATCCACATAGTGTGTCATACAAAATTCAGTGTAAGGACCCTTGTTGGGAACATGCTAATGCTCTAGAAAATACCAAAAAACCCTTTCCAAAAATATTACACCTTATCATCTATATTCTATAACACTTTCTATATGTAGTATTTGAACAAAAATATATTGTGGGGAAAAAACTCAATTATTTATCATAATTTAGTCTATCATTATATAAATTGGATAATCCTAATAGAAAATACAAACATTTTATCACACTAGATTCCAAAGGATTAACTATTCTAATAATGTAATATAATCTGTAATGTCCCAAACATCTCATATGTTGATATTGTATCTTTTTTGTTAATATTTATTAATTTACACATATACAATCTTGATTATAATAAATATATAGTTCATTTGTAATGATTGATTGAAAAACAACTTTTCAATAAGTAAGATACATCATTTCCCTCTATTTTCATCATAACTGTCACCATTTTTTGAAATATCACACATAATGACATTCATCATAACCTACGATAAAAAAAAAGTAGTATTGGGTAATCTTATACTCTCAATATTGGTAAACATTTATTATTTAAACATATCATTAGAATAACGGTTAGAGAACAGAAGAATAACCCTTATAAACCCTTCACTTTATATAATGTATCATAATCATCGATCATGGAATAAATCATAATTAATAATAAATGATTCATAGTTTAATAAATTGAATGACCCAACAAAAATAAACATTTTAATAATGAATAATTTTTTGTCAAAAAAATAATATTTCAAAATAATTTCTCTAGTGGTTAAAGTTTTGTTTCCAAGAAAATAATGTTTTAATGAGTTTACTCAAAAAACAATTATAGTAGATTATGTTGAATTTCAGGACTGTCATAAGGAATAATTTCCCAAAATAACATCATTTTACTCACCACAATATTCATGATTTTCTCATGATATATCAATCATTACCCAATTATTTTATGGGAGATATATGTCCCACTAGTCATATAATCAAAATCATAAATATGTGTTCACAATATCATCTAAAATTTATCATAATATTATCGATGGAATAAATGGATTTCAAAAATAATTCATCATATCATAACCTATATAAAATTAATAGGTATCATAATCATTTGATTATTTCATTAAATAATAACCTATGAAAAAATAAACGTATTTCGAATGATTTTTATCATGAAATATTAAAAGGAAGAAAAATAGGTTTCCTAAAAATCATGTGATCCTAAAGATAAAAACTACATATAATTAATTGGAATGGTATCCTTAGATTATATACCCTAAAAAGCATAAGTAACATATTATGAGGTATTCATAGATGGAATGTTACTTTTAAGGATCACATGGATAATTTATTTATGAAAATTTCCTTTATTTAAATATAAATTTTCAAAAGTTAATATTAATAATTTCTTATTGAAAAAAGAATCATTGGAAATAAAATAAAAAAATTTAAATATAATCATTAAATAATTTAGTGGTCATGGTGGTGTAAAATTTCATTCATGTTTAACAAGTTAATACAATGATTCCTTTCATATTTTCAATAAAATCCAAATGATAATAATATATAAAAGACAATAATATTCATTAAAATTTGTTATAAATAGTAAAAAAAATTAAAATTACTATAATAAATTGTTTTATAATTGTATAAATATTCATTTAAATTGTAAATTTTTAAAATAATAGATAGATTTGGAAATTGATTTTCAAGTGAATACAGATACAATGTTGATGGTTCTTATAAATATTATATAGAACTACTCAAGACACAATGATGGTAAATTAATTGTATAAATGAATTCTCATGAAATTATATTAAGATAATAAATTTCAAGTGTTTCTTGTGATTCGACAAAAAATAAATTCTTCACTGAAAGAAAAAATATAAACATACCCAATAAACAGTGAGATTGTATCACAAATTCCTAAAAAAAATTGGATACACAAAATCATAAACCCCATGAAGGAATAAAATTAAATGAAAAATAAAAAATACAATGAAATAATTTATTATATTTAATGTAAACGGGTTTATTTATTAACCTCAAAATATAACATATATTCATTGCACATATAATTCCCCAGCGAAAGTAAAATTTAGAAAAAAATACGTCATTGATTGTGTAGGTACTAAACATTAAACTCATTAAAAGTGATATCAAAAAATATAAAAATAATTTTCTATACATTAGTCATAAAATGAATTCATGGGATGTATATACACTATAGAAAATAAATTAGTATTGAATATTCCATGTGTCTCACATCAATAAAACATGATACATAAATCCTTATTCTTGAGTCTTAATATCCTTCATTCATGTTGAATCCTCAAATATAATATATATTAGTTTATTATTCATATATTTCAATGAAATAATTTTATAAGTCATACTATATATAATTTAATTTTTACCTTTTAACCCATTGATTAACAGATCCATTTTAATGTTGTGTTTCACTTAATAAATGCTTTTTTAATATATGTTTTGATTAATTAATTATTTTTTCATCAGACATTGTTCATGTAAAGATCATATACTAAAAAACAACCATGATATTAATAAAATATATATTTATAATATATTTATTTATAGTAATCCAAAAATATTTTTGATATGAAATGAAATATATCGTTCATCGAGAGTTTATGACATGCATACGCAGAAATGTTGTTCCCATTTTATTGATTGATTTAATAAAATAATTTCAAATAATATATTAATTGGTTGAAATAATTATTATTTCACATATATCAAATATATTCATTAATAACATCATTAGTATCTTCCATGTAAAGCATTATTGAATCATTTCACTTCGTGAGGTGGTAGTCTAATGTACACATTAGTGACATTTTTGTATTCACAAATATTTTAATGTAAGAAAGAATATTTTATTTAATAATTTCAAAATAAAATTAATTTAATAAATATCTTATATAAAAATTTAATCCATAATTATTTCTTGTTTTGATAGTTGGTGATAGAAAAAAATAACATCAGTAACTGATGTGGTAGTCTGTTGGAAAAACAAATGATGATTTCAAAACATATTGATTTTAGTGGATATGATACATGTTATACCATTTACATAGTAAAATATAATTATATTTTAATTTATGGTGTTATTTTTTTATAATAATATAATACTATTTTTATTATGTGGTAGAATAAATAATATATAAATGCTCATTAAAGAACATTACCTCATCATTTAATATACTTATTAGGCTTTCCCAAAAATCCATCTTAACTAGGTTTAGGATACAAATATGGAATCTAGGATTATATAATGGAATTATGGATGGGATATGTTTTGGAATTTAATAATCCATAATATTTTTATGCATGAATTGTAGTAGAAATATGGTGTTCTTTTATAATCGACCTGAGTGTGATACTTATAATTTTTTATAATAATAAGTTATACAATTTTTTTTCTCATGAAAATATGGAAAAAATGGACTATTTTTTATCCTAATAAATTATATGTTCAATTTGTGTCCAGAAAATGGTTTTCAGGCATGTCTTGTGTTATTTTTAACCCCTTTCATTTCATTTTTAACCCCAATAATACAATTTTTACACTAACCTCCATATCTTATTTTTATAATTTAATCTTTTAATTAAAATTAAATAATTATGTTCAAATTATTATATGTTTTTTGTTATTTGTATTATAAATATGATTGTTGTTTTAAAATTTTGACCCATAGAAGTTTGAAAATTAATATTAAATTTAAACATGTAGATGTGTTGCGATTGTGGGGTTAAAATGAGAAAATATTAAAAAAAATTAATAACATTTTATATAAATAATCAGTATGGAATTTATTTTAATTACCCAATTTTGTATTAATAAATTTAAATTTTTTTAATTTAACATTTAATCCCATTTTAATATAATAACTAATCTTAAAATTTCATTAAACAACAAGGTAATATTCAATTAAAACATTATTTTTTACTATTGATAATGAAATCATACTATTCTGAGAATTAGTAATAATGTTCAATATGTTATTCATATAAAAAATCGAATTTATTTTGAAATATATATTTTCTATAGTTTTCAAATATTAATTTTAATATTGCTGAAAAAAATAAAAAAAATACATTGAAAATACAATGTTTTATACATATAAAGTACGAAATGAAATTTATATATATATTTTTTGATTTTTATATATAAATAAAAAAATTATAATTTAGTATTGTAATTGTTTCTTCTATAATTTTAAACTTCCAATTAATAATTTTTTTTATAATTACATTTAATGTTTTTGTTAGTTCATTAAATCTAGGTGTTCTCTGTAAGGAAATATATCAATGCAATATAATTTATTTGAAAAAATAATTATTCATAAAAAACATGAGATTATTAAAAAAAATTAACTATAAATTTATTGGCTCATTTTGTTCTAACCATGATACTGTTAACCTCATACATTCTGACTTTGTTGCCATTCTTGATGAATAATCATAATGAAAGACAAGAACATAGTGAGCTACAATTTTTTGATTGGACTCACTAGGTCTAACCTAGTTGGTGTATGGAAATGCCACCAAAACCCCAAGACTCATTCAAATAGGATTGTTGAAGGTGTCAATCCTAAAGATTACATAATATAAAATGAGAGGGCTTATCATAATGTACATGTGTTCTCCCACTCAACCATCCCCACACTATATTATCAAGGAATAATAAATGATTGTTTCATCTGGAGTGAACCATGAAAGAAATAGTATCTAGTGGCAACAAATTATTATGAATGAGTTAATTAATTTTTATTGGGGAAAAAATTCAAAAATGGAATTGATGTCCCAACATGTGAAAAGTATGAATTAATGAATAATGACAGATCATGTCCCCATATCTATAAGTCAGAAAACTATATACAATTATTTCACTAAGGAATAATTATACACTATTAAAGTCACAAAAATTCATTATATAATTCCCATAATAAAATACAAATGAAGGGATAAACCATTCATGATTATAATATTAATATATATAAGAAAATTATAGAATAAAAAATGTGGATATATATAGACACAATAGAAGGTTACCTCACCCAAACACTAGAGTAAAATTTAATGCAATAGATAAAAATACTCATATGATAATAAGAAACCTAAATGATAGTGAATGTGGATATCCATATCCAAAGATAGCCATATAATATTATTATTATTGTATTTTTTATTTCCATCATATATATAAAAATTGATATGC
Source organism: Viscum album (assembly GCA_963277665.1). NCBI lineage: Eukaryota > Viridiplantae > Streptophyta > Magnoliopsida > Santalales > Viscaceae > Viscum > Viscum album. The sequence continues at coordinate 1,244,974,162 of OY728152.1, read as the reverse complement.
ATCCTCCCCAAAATATTTATAGATGTCCCACTCCTTACTAATTTTCTCTAGAGTCATAGGATCCGCACATCTTGGGGATAACCCTCACATTTCTGTAGCTCAAAGTTGAAGGATTTTCACTCAATTAATACAATGATTCACCGAAATTAGGGGTAAACTAACTATTTCTATGTAATGTGTATGGGTGACCCATGCCTTAGTGTGAACATTGATTTCTAAGCCCATCATTTCCCTAATTACCAATCCCTAATGGGTTCGAAAAATCCTATATTATGTAATGATACATCACACTTCAAAAATACCACTTCATATCTCATATTCTATATGGAATTCCTCCATCAAATTCTATTTAGAATAACAGTTACTATATGGTAATTGCAATCAAAAATACAAGTTGTAATGAAGGAAATACGACTGCATGAATTTTCCAAAGGGAATAGAAGGCATATGTGGAAGTCTGAATGGCGTATTACCAAACCTCATCGCTAGGTCTTTTTCACACCTAAAAATAATTTTGATATCCATTTCAAAATCAATTGCACATATGGAAATTATATATAGTGTTCATCTTCTAGGGGAATTCTCATGAAAAACTGGCCTTGCTTGTGTACTTCAGGCCATGATCGGGTACCCCACTATAACTAGGAATTCGGCTATGAATATAAAACAGTGGTAATTATCATTCACTCATTGGGTACATTGATTGTATGACAACAAGTGATCCCTATAATGTGTTATATAAGATATATGTTGACCACATTATTATGTCACACAACATGTGGACTAGGATATAGGGAATGTGGTTCGTAACTGCTCATGAAACCCAAGGTATACGAACATTGGGGATTACACACTATGTGTTCTTATGGAATCCATGGGGTGAAAACATGATTTCTCCATAACCAAACATTCCATAACAAAATTATGAGATACCTCCATCCCCCCACAGATGACATAATTTTACTATAAGAAAACTAAGGAAATCCACATTATTTATAATATTCCATGCCATTTGTGGCATTAAAAATGATAATGTTATTTTTCACAATGCTACTACTTGTCCATGAATGTCCTATTTAATTTCACTAATATATAATCCATCATCCTTGAATCATAATGTATAATCCATAATGATCTAGCCTCATAAAATGGTTTCGTTCATATTGTTCACAACCACAAAGAATCATGGTGTTCGATATCACTAGACCGACATTATAAATTTTCCACATTTACCACATGGTATAATTATAAGGAACCAAGTGATCTGGATGGGTTAATGGACAATTAACAATGGTGTTAACATCATTCTCCATGTGATCTCAGAAAACGATTAAGGAAATGGGTAATCTAAGATGATATTATTTCATAACAACAATAACCTTAATTTTATCAGTTTCAATTATATATTGGCCTCATTGAAGGATAAAATCATCCCAGATCGATAGATGATAAAATTACAGAGTATATTAATTTATACATGAGATTGAGAAAAAAATTAAAATGTACTACCTTGATTTGTATCGATCATTGGTTAAAATGAATTCACCATTAAAGGGGATGTGTCCCTACATTGATTTACACACAATACACCTTGATCTGATCACCTTTCATCCCTTGATTAAAATTTTCAATCAATGAGTTAAATGATCATCAGACAATTAAAAAAGAGTTTATTTGGATGAACCATGATTATTTTTATGAATATGTTATAAATATTTGTAATTAGGTGAGATGAATTTAAAATAAAATATTTTTTAGTCATTCAAATGGCTAATTAATTTAACCCCTATGCATGAAACACCATAAAACCATGGGTTATGATAGAGTCAATTCCCACATTCAGAACATAAGTAAGGCCTTAGATTTATGATCCAAAAATCCAATCATGTTTTATAATAAGTTCTCAAATAAAAACAATGTATGACCTTAATAATATACATCATATTTTTATAAATTAAAAATTGAGATCTACATTCAAAAAAATTCACAATGAATCATAACCTAGCTGTAAAAATACATATTAATATATTCAATTAACTAAAAGGGTAGAAAATTTTCAGGAAATACCCCCTCCTCCATGTATTATTTTGACTTAGAAATGAAAATTATCAACAAATTGGTGGAATAATGAGCCGCCATCTATCAAAGAGTCTCCCAATATCTCTAATTCACAATATCATATTTAAATAAAACATGAACAATGAAATACTTTGTTCTCAAAAGATCCTCTCTTAAGGATCCTCAATTAATATTTTGAATTATTTGAAGGATTATCTATACCCTATGTCTATCTCCACATATTTAATAACTTGTATATGGTCATTCATGTATCTCCACACCTGTGACACATATTATATTTAATGAAACTAGTCCAAATGTTTCAGAAAAGATATGTGGTATGAAACCTATCCAAACCACTATAGGATACTAAATATCCTAGTTATACATATGGATAACATTACTTTAAATCCAAATCTCCATAATCCACATCATTGGGAGAGTGTAAAGAAAACATGATCTCTCTACTAAAACCCCATGGACAAGTGAATCTAATATACATATGACTTCGTTTAGATTTTGAGTGTCCCAAAATGCTCATAGACCACTCTAACCTTATATGTAGTTTCTTTTAACATCTTTTTCCCAAAAAGAGATCCCTATATAATTTCATAACAACATAAGTGTGTCCTACATGGTATCTTGTATATTACCCCAATGGTTCCCAGACAGTACTAGAGTGGTAACACTTATTATCATTTTACTTTAATTTTTTAATGTAATCATCCCATCTATAGCCAATGTCTAGAAATAAATACATTTTATATCCTCTAAAACCGATATTATCCACATGATCATACCATTCGACTTAGTGTAGAATTATTTACTCATTATTAACTTAGTCCTTATGTCCCCATATAAGACTACAAAAAACTGTCTTATAAATAACACAACATGTTGTGTGAAAATATATCAAATAAATTTAATTTATCTTCTAAAAATAATAATTCCTAAAAACCTGAGGCATTATATAATCTATCACCATTTAATGTACCAGTTCATCATGTTCTAAATGTTCCACCATGAACCTCTTCCCTTCCAGTATCATCCCCAATTTGTAAAAATAGTTATAATGAAATACATGAACATTGTTTTCCATAATCTAATGACCACTGCAACTGAGGCCTACATAATCAGTTAATGGTTGGGCCGCCTCAATCATGAACCTCATTCTAACATGATTTATGGAAAAATAAAAAATAATAAAGCCATAATATATAATGGGAGTACTTACCGTAATGTTATTGTGTTCACCCAAACAATCTTCAAAACTCAAAAATGTATATGGAAAATAAAATACTATAAAATCATGAGAACTGTAGGAATATAATATTCTCTTGGAAATAAAAATTACTTTGAAAGAGTAAAATCAATTAGTAAAGAGTAAAGTCATCACTGAATGGAAATTATTTCAAAAATAGATAAAAACTAGAAATAATGAATATTGAGAGAACAAGTTTCATGTTTGGAATGTCTGGAAACTGTATACAGTCAAATCACCATATTATCTCCAGGCTCCACTAAATTCACTACAACTATTTTTTTCATTTTCATAAGCTACATCACATGTGGGAATATACCATTCCAATTGACTATAAATATATAGTATTACAACCCAACAACTACAATGGAGTAAGTATAGAGACAAAAAAAATGTGCAGATCATCCCAAACCAATAGGGACATGAAAATAAAAAGATAAACATATTTATATCATAAAAATAATCCAAAGATAGTGTGAAAGGGGATATCAATCTAACAGCCTATCCAAATTTGATGAGTCTAATATAGATCCAAATTTCCATATTGATTCCCTACAAAATTCAAAACCACACCAGAAGACATATATATGTACTACTCCCTGATACTAATATCCACAGTCACGGTAGATACAACTCCCAAGGAAAACCCACAAATATTTAGAGCTCATTGGTGATGGGTTATAACTCCATATATATAGTACATAAACCAATTTTATGGGTGAACCATCTATTTCAATATGAAGTCTATAGGGGAAACAAGGTCGTGTGTGAAATGGGAGTTCCATTTCCACCAACAATCTAATGCCCCATCCCAGATCAATACAAAAATCATTCATTAGATAAAGAATAATCTCTCTTAGAAAATCAATCATCCTATCTCATATTACAAAAAAGGAACCATTTTATCATAAAAATAACACTCCAGATACACTACATATAGTCAAAATTCTATGACCCAATGATGAAAACACATTGGATAGAAATTTATAGTGGGAATACAAAGCATGTATGGGAGTTCTCAGGACATGTGACCTCGCCTCATTTCCTTATCATGTTAATCTCAAGTAATTGAAATGGAATCCTTTTCACACAGAATGGAATAACGAGATTTACATGAAAATATTAATTTGGTCAAAGCCTTCCCCGGTACATCTATACCTACATGTGTTCTCCATGACATGCTCATGTTTGTCGATTTTTCCAAGAAACTGGATATGCATGTAATCCAAAGGTAATACCCAGGTTCTCCCTCAGAATATGTTTTGTGTTATGTCATGGGTTTGTGGAAATTCGTAATCTATATCAAGTATAGAAATATTGGGAGTGTCATATAATATGTGTTATAGGACAGAAGAAATATGATCAATAACTCAAAATAAAACCCTAGGTCCCCAAACATAGGTTACTACACACTGTGTTTCCTTATGGAATACAAGGGGTGTAGAAAATAATTTTCTTAATCCTATATTTCAGTCACCCATTTTCAAGTTACCTTCATCCTTCCATAGGTACCACTACTTGATGTCATGAAACTGGTGTTAATATTCATTACCCATAAATTCTCTAGCCTTTTATGGATGGAATATAGATAATATTACACCTTAAATAGTTGCCCCTTGTCTAATGAACATCATATCACCCATAACCACTTGGGGATTGGTGCTCCATGACATATTACAGAAATCCATAAAAATACAATCTAAAATAATGCTTTTTTCATCTTGACCATGAATACAATGAATTTTGGGTTCGATGTCTCTAGAACTAACTTCCTAAATTTTTAATATTGAACTACTGCTTCAGCATTATTGAAAACAAATATCTGGTGGGGGAAGACACACAAACATTGTTATAACTACATTTGGCCATGAATTATCAGAAAATTATTATCAATATATGGAAACATATTTTATACCATTTTCTAATAATATTTATTTGAATTAAATCAATTAAATCAATTTTTTAACCACACAAAATTAAAAAATTAATATTGATAAAAATAAGATAATAATCAGCAATTTAGTAATTTAAACATGATATTAGAAATAATAATTGGAATGTACTGCCATGATATAAACTGATAATTGGTTAAAATTAATTAAATAGTAAAGGAGATGGTCCAAATTATTGATTTCCACATGATCGACCTCGATATGATCAGCCGTAATTACCCAATAAAATTCATCCTTGAAAAAAATTCATATAAATCCTCTTAATTATCCAAGGGTATATGTGGCTGACCCATGATTATTGTAATGAAATATTATATATAATGGGATTCATGTCATTTTAATTTAAAATAAATTAAATAAATTTACTTATTTTTTACATTTAAGTGCACTGCCACTGACTTGATCAAATGTAAAACTAGTTCCATCAAACCATATTTCTTGAAAATCATAATTCCAATATTCCAAACTGAACAACAATGTCAAATTTCTATTTTAAAACTCTTTTCTTGACATATTACACATTTTCAATAAAAATATGTATCCATGATATTAATATACATAATATTTTTATAAATTATATTAGGAGATAATTTGGACTCAATATATCACTCTGACTTGAAACATGGCATGGAAAATATTCAATAATATATTAAATTATATAAAAGAAAAAATTGTAACCAAATCCCACCCCTCCTTAATCTCTTTTTCCCCTGAAATACAAAAATTAAATATAATGGTCGGGATAATGATCCATCATCTATCACTATATCTCATAGGATATCACATGCAAACCAACATTAATAAATAATACATGAATCATATTATTAGTTCTTCCAAAAATTATCCCCTATTTTACATATTTAATCAAAAAAGGATACCTAGGAAAGGAGTATCCATCCCCAATGTCTACCTAACCTTATTTAGTAAAATCTACATGATCATTCTATTATCGCCACAGTTGTGAAACATATAATATTTCATGAAACAAGTAAAAATTATAGTGAAAGGATTCATGTTAAGAGAACTCCACCACCATATGTATGATAAATAATTTTTCTATGTTCCTGGTGGATTACAATTCTCCCGAGAAAAATCACTACCATCTTCATCATTTTTGGAGTCTATAGATTATATTGTATCCTGATTAAAACTCCAATTCCCTATGGTACTGATAGATATAAGATATTAGTCTCCTTTGGGATATTATCAAATGATTATAGATCTATCAACCATAATTTATATTCTCATTCTCTATACCATTCACAAAAAATGATGTATATATAATATTAGTCCAACAAAATGATAACACATTGGTTATCTTACACAATCATTTCAAATGTTCCATGATAATCATTTAGTTATAAAATATATTATTAGAAATGAAAACTAGTGGAATTTTATCTTCCTAGATATAAACAATGTATAATGTGCATTCACATAGAAAATCTTCTAACACTGGAATCCAAAACATGATCTTAACATCCATCTCGTGATGGAAATTAGTATTCAATATTTACATGATCAAAATTTACTCCTATGATCCCATCCACCACTATGATGAAAAAAGGACATCATGACCTATGAAAATATTCTAGGGTACCCAATGATTTAGATTATATTCATCACCTGATATTTCCTCAATAACTCTTCTGAAAACTACTCCACGATTAAAATTATGTGTGAAAACATAATGATTTGGTTGTCTATCTCTTATTTTTCATTATGGAAACTCACATTATAATCAGGTTTTTTCACGCATTCAGTTACTTTTTCTTCCATTTCCACTCCAGGTTCTGAAAAGGCTCCTTAAATCCTATTAGACACTGTCACATAGCCATTACCTAGTGACATGTGAGACACTATGAGAAAGTTATGAAATAATATTTCATTCATGCCCACCAAAACTAAAGTTGAACTTCTCCATATAGGTTCCACAATAGGATATAATTCCAATTTATAAATATTAATATCCCATTTCACCTCCTCTAACATTTACATAATAACCAACTGTATCCCTAGAAAAATGAATACTTTCTCGCCCTCCCCATCCAAAATTTCATCTACTTCAATTCATGAAAAAAAAAATTTGGGAAGAACTACAAAATCTATGTCTCTAAATTGATCTTCAATCACACACTAACACAGTGGTGGATTCCACAATATTTATCAAAGAAAATATTCACCCCTCACCCATTCAAGGGTCATCTGTAAGGAGGACAACTATTCAGATGCCTCATCCAAAAAGGGTGAAGTGGACTTCCTGCTATTGGAAACTTCCACCACATTTACCTTCACATGATTATAGTAACTCTTCAGTTCATAATCCTTCCATAAGTCAATAATATTCCTAAATATCATGATATTATCTAACATATTGACGCTATACCTGAGACACAGGTGGATTGAATAAATAAATTTTTTTATCTCCATGAATATAGTGATCTAAATCATCAAACTGTAGTGTAACACTTCAAACTAATCATCTTGAGTCATGTAGTTAATCTCATTGGGTATTAAATGAATCAAAAAATATTTAATAACTATATTCCCCTATATCAACAATAAATAGAGAATGTATCATAGGAAATCACAAAGAACAATTTATTCCAACATATCCTCAAGTAGTATCACCACATGTTCATTTGTGAACCTATTCATAAACATTTTGATGGCTCCATAAGACTTCTACGTCTGAAAAAATGGATATCATTTCCATGGAATTAAGTTTCATAGGGGCCTTTAATATTGATAATTTATGATAAAACATCCTCTAGTGCCCTTGTTATATATGAAAAATTTGTACCACATTTACACTATTTGGTGGCTAAAAAGAAATCACCTAGTCAATATTAACCACCTCCAAATATAAACTATGATCTAAAATTGCATTCCTCATAATGTGAACATCATAATACCAATACTGGAACATTTAAATCATTCTGTAAAACCAATGATCCTATTGAATTTCCTAACCAATCTGATTTTTTTAGTGTGTTCTACTAGAAAATTAGGGTAAACTAATTTTTCAAAAATAAATAAAATCCCAAATTTGTCCATTTATGGATGGGTGGTCCAATTCATCATAACCATAAACACTGTGTAGGATTTTTTTCACCAAATTAAACCACCAATAACTAACCATTTTAATTGATACATTTGAATTATATATTAAAAATGTCTACCATGAATATCAAAAAATGTGTTTTACCATAACTGATATCAATCAATGAGAAAAAACATGCACATAAAAACTGGTTAAATAGGGTTTTTTATTGATTAGGGGTTCTTGTTCATTATCATCAAATTGTCTAAATAATGATAATAAATGTAAATATTGAATATCTCATTTTCATTTTTTTGATTATAACACTACAGTATCCTCTGGGGCACACTGGTTCTGATAAATTCATCCTCTCTACATTTATCATACTACACAATTATCTCCTATAGTGCATTAGGGGAAATCCAATGATCCATAGATGTAAATTTTGTTGTCTTATGGTGTAGTTAACTAACTATGTCCATCTACTAAGTTAGAGTTAGTCCCAAAATATCCTTAGTGATGAAACCCATAAATTCATCCACTAAAAATAAAATCAAGAAGGCAGGATATATAATTTTTCTAATGAAATAATAGACCAACTAAATTATGAGGGTTAGTATACTCCTAAAATAAAGAAGCAATCACTATTATATGAGCTCACTATCATCCATAGTGGATAATATCATACCAAATGACCAAATAAATCTAACATGTCTATGATGTATGAAAACCACTATCCATACAGTGTAAAAAATCTATTGAAAAAATTATTTCATAAGGATTCATTGTGCTGTCCATGAGGACCAACAAGAATTTCCATCCACAAATTGACATCTCATATTGTAAAAATGTAGGATATATTAATGAAATTCCATGTATATGAATCTATAAAAATTTATACTATGCTAATATCATATCTGGAAGCTATGTGTCTCATACCATGAATATGGAGTTGAAGGAATGACCCAAAATTTTGTCTACAAATATAGAGGAAATTTTAGAGTAAACACTGATCACCACTCATATAATATGATATATATTTTGATCATATCACTTCGTGGTCAACAATGTCCTATAGGCCTAATAGCTAACCCACTATGGTTGAGGTTGACCACCTAGTTATTGTGGTTTTAGTAGATCATAGTTTCTTCCATGAAAAAATCAATATCTTCAAGGAGAGGATACATATCATATGATTGAAATGCCTCCATGAGGTCCCCTAACTATTTTGGAGAGATCCATGATAATTTAAATAACTCATTCTTTGGGGTCCATCCAGTATCTTCATGTCCTTCATAGAATTATGGGTTTGGTAATCACCATCCATGTTTCCAAGCCTATCAAATGAATATAATAACCCTTATATGGACTTTCTCAAACATATGTGTGATTCATGTTCAATATATCCACTCATCCAAGCCTAATAATTTGACTACCACTTATATAGGGACCTCAATTAATTCCATGTACTATATAATGGAGGCAACACAACCACATGATTGCAATAACCAGTTGCCCATTTCTTGGGAATCCCTATATTACTTGAACAAACTCTAGTACTCTAACATAATTGGTTATTAATATACAGATCACATTAGATCAAATTTATCTACATATAACCATTCATAACTTACCTCTTAGACGATATAATGTTGTACCATATTGAGGGAGTACCACGTATGGTCGATGAACCAATGGAAATACTGAAAAATAGTAATACTGCCCAAAAATAGCTCAAGGGTGACATGTATCCTAACTGAGTGTATTCATGTTAGGTAATACTCCATATAAAATATATTTGGGAATTTAGACCTTGAGAGAGTCATGTCATCATGAGTATGTGTGGCTAGACTTCCCCATATCCCTTTTCCTCCATCGAAAACAATGTCTTCTAGAGAAACCATCTAATTAATCGATGCTAGAAATAAATTTAATACACAATTAATTGACTTAATAAATTTATTCCCTTCCTAAGGATATTTCTTATTTTGAAACCTCATCAGTATTTGGGACATTAAATCTCTATTTAAACGTGTATAATTCACATTATCATTCATCAATAGTGGCACTATATGCTACATGAAATGTGAGGGTGATTCACCATTACTTCAAGGAGAAAATCCTAATGGGATGACCCATGAACTGAGGCCTCAACTATTGTAGGATAGTTATCACATTCTTGAATTGTTACCTTAGACAGTTGTCTTCATGGAGATATCCTAATGTTGATCATGATAGGCCTTGGTAATATGAGGATTTATATATATGGTGAGATGACATAAGAAGGATACTAACTGGTTTTAATACTATATGATGCATATACCAGTGTTACAAAAAAAATAATATCTTATTATTTCATGTTAATATTAATTTAGTCAGAGTCATAAAGTATGGATTTGTTTGTAGCCACAATAAAATAATTATTCCTATTCTGAAATATGTATATGAGAAACTCCCCATAAATTTCCTTATGTCATAATATGATCCTTTAATGGTGAAAACTCCAAAAATAATTCTTGTGTAATGAATTTATATTATACCATTCTATATCAACCTGACAAACATGGTCCCAACATGATGGAAGATGGTTGGTCCACCATAACCGTTGGTCTATTTCGAATTTACTACAAGCTACCTACTAACATTGAGAATGAATATTATATCCAGGGAGGAATTATCCCATAATACATACACACTTGAAAATTTTCCTCCCTATCAAATAGTGTAGAGGAATAATAAATGTCACTATCATCTAGAGTTAAAATTTTACCCAACACCCACTCTGGAATACATATAACTTTTATAATTTCAATCAAATGTATAAAGGGAAAAATAACCACCACAAAAATTGAACACCCAACATGAAAAAATATACAAAAAAAATATTGATTTGAAATCCAATCTTCTATGTCTTAATACCAAACCACTCTATATAGTAAATTAAATAATTTATCACAGTGATCCCAAAATGACCCACTGATATATCAATCATATCACTAGACCCCAAACATTTGATAAAAATTCCATCTTAGGTTGACTGTATTGATATATAGTAGGATTCGAAAACAAAAATGGAGATATAATGAGACATAGAAAATTTCCATTTAATCATAATGAATGTGAGAAATGAATCACAATTATTATATATATATATATATATGATCAAAATGAAACCCAATTTTGAGAGAAATGGGATCTATATCTCAATAAATTGAAAAGGTGGAAGAGAATTACCACTTCACCAAAATAATATTACTGATACCCAAAATAATAAAAACATCACCATAATATCGATAGGGGAAACCTTTATAATTCACCTGAAAAACATTGTAGGGTCAACTCCCATGAAAGACCACCACACCACTAAATAAAAATGATAGTGGTGTAAAAAAAATTTGACAGTGTTCCAACATTTGTTCTAGTGAAGTTCCATAATTATCACTATAAATAGTACGATGGATCTATGTCATAGTTAGATAGGGGATGTGTAGAGACCCATACTTTACATACATTGTTATTACTTCAGAATTGAAGCACACTTATTACAACATATAACAAAACCAGGAAAGGACCGTATAGGTATAGTGTCTTTAGAAACAGGGAAACATAAACAACTGGTTCATAAAGCGTCTACAATGTCTCCCATTTATTTCATCATATCTATAGTCCATTTTGACATATATTACTTAATAACCATCTTCCTGACCTGGGGAAATAAAACATACAAAAGGGTGTGCTCAAATGCTCAGTGAGGGTAAACAAAAGAAATATCTATCACATCATATACATAAGAACATAACTTTTGGAAATCTTAACTTGCAAAAGAAATCATAATTTCAAATCATGGGATAAATCATAGTACTGAAATGTAATCCCAATAATCATAACTGAAAATATGAAACTTTGTGGTATACACACATAATCATAGATACTCGTTTCTTATTAGTCAAGACTCATTGCCAAGACTATCTTAGTGGACAAAGTCCATTTCTGAACCGAGTTCACTCCTCGTTTGAGTCCAGTTTCACTAAACCTGTTTAACCTTCCGTTCCAGCCATGTCTATCTCATGAGATATAAAATATTTACCCAATGAAATGGAGGGAGATATAGGTCCCACCCATATCATAATGGTACCGTTCTTTTGTGCACCACAATATCATAAACCATACATCATAGCATAACCTATATAATAAAAATGGGAATCTTAAACATCGTGACATCATAAAACAATTCATATAAGATAAAGGAATTCATAAAAATATTTCCATCACAACATAATCAAATCCTTGTAATAAAATGGATTAAAACATAACCCTATATTATATTTTATGGAAAATAATTTTGGTAAAACTTTTGGACTTCATTCTTGAGGAAAATATCCTTTCTACTTCAAAAACACTTTTCCTTTCTTAACATGTCATACAATTATAAACTAAAAGAAGATGATTAAAAATAAACATGAAAACTTGTAAAGGAAGCTTCTTGGAAATAATGTTTTAAAAATCCATTCATTCCGTATAAGTTAAAAAACATTCTTCTCGTACTATTGTCGGAAAAGTCAAAAAGTACCTCGTACAAAAAATGACAAAAGATTCCTTTCATAACTTTTACTAATAACACACCGAAGGGTAAAATTGGATTTAAACAATTTTAGGTGGATGGAAATAATATTACATATTGAGGAAACATGTATGTGGATGATAAAATACACCCCAGTAAATACCAAAGTATAAACAATCTCGGATAAAAATGAGATTGTGATATTTTCCCTTACCTTAGTTCCGATTTTCATCGTAAGTGTCCAAACCTCCTTTTTAATGATTTAAATAATGTTATTGACTTATTCCAGAATCATACATATTTTTAGGATATCATATATGGTCATATTATTAGATTCTTATTAGTAATATTTCATTACTACTTGTTTATTCGGGTGTTTATTACTTTTTATTCTTATGCGTGTTTTGTCGAATAAATTATTATCCTTCTTTTTTAGGTTATAGATACGTCATTTCCGGAATGGTATTACTGTAATATATATCATATTAATTCATTCAATTAATTTATATAATCATTATGCAATGAAGATCATGTAGAACAAGTCGCATCACATCGTGGAGACGGTATTCCGTACGTACGCATGAGTGATGATATTGTTCCTATGATCGTGGAATTGTATTGGAGTGTATGTATAATATTTCAGAATCAATATCACATTACAATAATCATATATAGTCATTATTTACACCATTATACCCATCCATGTAAGGTGGTGGTGGAAAATATATTACACCACGGCGTGGAGATGGTATTTCGTACGTATGCACGCGCGGTGACTTCATTTTCTGTAGGATGGATAGATGGTAAATAGGGTTGATTCGTACTAATAATAAAATATCAGTATATGAGTGATACTTATGTTATTACTTCGTAACGAAGCAACTAATGAAGAATAAGTGGAAGAAGAAATAAAGATGAAAGAATCGGTAATAGAGATTACCTCTTCTTTGAAGTGCTTCTTTGAGACCTCCTTTTAGGGCACTAAAATTGGTCTTTGAAGAAGACCAGGACCACTAGGATGTCTCTAGGGAAGTGTAGAGGATAAAGTGGCAGGGTTTGGCAGAGCATGAAGGCTCAATGTGGTGTGAGGAAGAGGGGGAGGAGGTGCCCTTTTATAAGGGAGGAGAGGGGCTCCTTTCAAAAAACTAAAAATATTATTTTATTATAAGGTCAAGTTCGGTTTTAAATAGCTCCAAATTGATTTGTTTCGAATCTAAGGTGGGGATGGGTCGAAATACTCTCATACAATAGAATTTAGACATGTTTAGGTTCCAATTTTAACCTTATCATTTATATTTAACATTAAGTTAAATAATTTTACTTTTATCGTGTCTTCTTGTGTTCTTATACTATAAGGTTAATAAACATACTATAAGCAGCCAAACGAACCCCAAGTTATTTATTATTAATATATATAACCTTATCTAATTCCTTTGGCCAAACCATATATTTTTAGGAATAAAATAACAATTAATAATATAATATTTGTTTTAAAAACTATTTTATTTCAATTTTGACACTATTTAGTAATTGATTTTTAGGAAAATTATAACAGAATGATTAGTTCGAAAAACATTAATTAAATCAATACTAACATGTCAAATTAACCTATAAAATTAGTGTAATTGATTAAAAGTCTCCAATTACATTTATTTTGTAATTTATAACATCAATTATGTAAATATTTCATTAATAAGATAATTACTACATCATCATTGTGTCATAAATAAATTAAATAATTTAATGTATAATAATTACAAATAAAATACCATTATGTAGTAAATTGTTTTATCTTTCTAATGAATATTTATAGTCGAATTTATCTTATATATAACATTATATTAAAAATTATTTACATATTAAACTTGGATTTTAACTATTTTAACACTTCTTTAAATAAATTAATAATAAATGTCCTAATCTAATCCAAGTCGGCCTAAATGGTCATGTTTTATTCCTGAGTTCGTTTTTGGTCGAATTACACTTATCCAATAGAATTAGGACATGTGTTAGGGTAATAATAATATCATTTTTACCCTTAATTACCCTATTTACTTTTAATCGTGGTAAATAAAAGTAAAAAGTTACTATTCACAAAAAATTATTTTCATCTCATTGAACCACATTTTACTTACTCACATCAACTGTGTCTCTCGGATTTTTGAAATTCCACTCACAGAAGCGGTAAAATTACGTTTTATAAAAAATTCAGTTTTTTAACTACCACTTAGTGGTTTCACTATTCATCAAAAATTGAATGTTTTAAGAAAAATACCAAAATTTCACCCTAGGCTAATTTCGATATTCCGAATCCAAAAATGAAGTCCATTTTGAAATATAAAATTTATATAATTTCAAAAGGTGGTTATTACTATTCATAATGGCTAATTTTAAAAATATTTTAATAGCATATCATTGTTTAGTGAAACTCAGTATTGCGTACGACGCAAGCTATCGAGGAAGGTCGTGATTGCGTGCAAAGAAAGCCAAGCTAGTGTTGTGTATAGTGAATGATTCCATTGATGATTCATAAAAACCGAATATTTCTCATAAAAGTCTCGGGTGTTACATTCTACCCCGCTTAAAATGAATTTCACCCTCGAAATTCGTCACTTGGTAACAAACAGATGAGGATACCTCTCCATCATCATATCCTCAAGCTCCCATGTAGCTTCTTATAATTGGTGGTTCCTCCATAAAAAATTCACCAATCGAGTGGTCTTGTTTCGTAGGACTTTTTCGCTACGATCCAGAATCTCTATCAGCTGTTCTTCATAAGAAAGATCTTGCTCCAGCGGTAAAACTTCTGAGCTGAGTACATGTGAAGGATCAGGTATGTACTTTCTCAGGAGAGATACGTGGAACACATCGTGAACTTTAGAGAGATTCGGTGGAAGCGCCAATCGATAAGCTACCTTCCCAACACAATCCAGTATTTCGAAAGGACCGATATATCTAGGTCTCAACTTCCCCTTCTTTCCAAATCTCATGACCCTCTTCCAGGGAGATATTCGTAAGAACACTTTATCACCCACTTCAAACTCTAGGTCTTTTCTTCGGTTGTCGGCATAACTTTTCTGTCGACTCTGAGCAGCTCCTATGTGTTGTTGAATAGATCTGACCTTTTCTTCCATTTCATCAACGAGATCGGGTCCTAATAGCTTTCGTTCCCCAACTTCGTCCTAGCAAGTTGGAGTCCTGAATTTCATTCCATAGAGAGCTTCATAAGGAGCCATCTGAATACTGGAGTGAAAGCTATTATTATAAGAAAATTACACCAAAGGTAGGTGTTGATCCCAACCACCTTTGAAATCCATAGAGCAAGCTCTCAACATATCTTCTAGAGTTTGAATCGTCCTCTCAGACTGACCGTATGTCTGAGGATGATAAGCAGTGCTGAAACTCAACTCTATATCCAGAGTATGATGAAGACTTCTCTAGAACTTTGAGGTAAACCTCAGATCCCGATCAGATATAATAGAAAGTGGTACTCCATGCAATCTTACCACTTCCTTCACATATACCCTGGGAAGGTGATCTAGAGAGAAATCATCTCTAATAGAGATGAAGTGTGCAGACATTGTAAGATGATCAACTATGACCCAGATAGAATTATTTCCTTTGGATGTTTTAGGATGTCTGGTGACAAAGTCCATAGTGATGTTTTCCGATTTTCATTCGGGTATGGGTAATGGTTGTAACATCCCCTTAAACTTCTGTCTCTCAGCTTTAACTTAATGACAAAAAAACATCGAGAGACATATTCAGCAACATCTCTTTTCATGCCATCCCACCAGAAGTAAATTTTCAGGTCCCTATACATCTTCGTGCTTCCAGGATGAATGGAGAATGAAGAACTATGATCCTCATCCGGCAGCTCCTTCTTTAATTCGGGGATGGGAGGAACACAAACCTGATTCCTGAACATTATTATCCCATCACAATCAAGGTTGAATTCAGGAACATTTCTAACCTTCTTTTGTAACTCGACATCTTTTTTCTGTGTCTCTTTAATCATCAAATGTATATATGGTTGAACATTCATTTGAAAAAGATATGATTTTCCCCTTTTATTATAATTCCAAGATCCATCCTTTGTAAATCCATAAATATTGGATCTTTTGTGATCCTCATCATGGATAAACTGGCATGGTCTTGTCGACTTAATGCATCTGCCACCTTGTTTGCTTTCCCAGGGTGGTAATGGATTGAGGAGTCGTAATCCTTAATCAGATCCAACCATCTTCTTTGGCCCATATTCAGCTCCTTTTGTGTGAAAATATACTTTAAACTTTTATGATCAGTATAAATGTCACACCTTTTTCCATAATGATAATGTCTCCAAATCATTAATGCAAATATTACTGCAGCTAACTCCAAATCATGAGTTGGGTAATTTTACTCATGGATTTTCAACTGTCGTGAGGAATAATCTATCACCATATCATTTTGCAAAAGAACACAACCCAATCCCTTCTTGGATGCATTACTATAGATCACAAACCTCTCTCCACTACAAGGCAGTGTGAGTACAGGTGCACTGGATAACCTTATATTCAACTCCTTGAAATTCTCTTCACATTCCTCCGTCCAAACAAACTTAACTCCTTTCTGAGCCAACTTGGTGAGTTGATTAGATAATCGTGGAAAATATTTCACAAAATGTCGATAATATCCAGAAAAACCAAGTAAACTTCAGATCTCAGTTACTGTTGTTGGTCTCGACCATCTTTCGATAACCTCTGTTTTTGCTGGATCCACAGATTTCCCCTCTTTTGAGATTATGTGACCCAAAAATGAAACTTTTTGAAGCCAAAATTCACACATGGTAAATTTGGCATAAATCTTTACCTTTCTCCGGGTCTTCAATATAATTATCATGTGATCTTCATGTTCTTCCTTGCTCTTTGAATAGACAATAATATCGTCTATAAAGACTACCACAAACTAATCAAGATAGTCTCTAAAGACTCTATTCTTCAGATCCATGAAGATAGAAGGGGAATTAGTAAGACCAAATGACATCAATATAAATTCATAGTGTCCATACATTGTACGGAAAGACGTATTTGGTATATCCTCCCTTTTGAAACTTAATTTATGATACCCTGAATGAAGATCAATCTTGGAAAAGTATTGAGCTCCACGTAGTTGGTCAAATAGGTCATCAATGCGCGGGAGAGGATATTTTTTCTTGATAGTGTTCTTGTTAAGTTCTTGATAATCAATGCAGAGTCTCATTGATCCATCTTTCTTCTTAACAAACAGAATAGGTGCCCCCCAAGGTGACGAACTAGGGTGTATGAACCCCTTATCATGATTCTCTTGGAGTTGCTTTTTCAATTCCTGCAACTCAATTGGGGCCATTCTATAAGTTGTCTTTGAAATAGTCAAAGCACCCGGTACGAGTTCTATTGAAAACTCAACTTCACGATTTGGTGGATGACCCGGTAATTCCTCTGGAAAGACATCATCAAACTCCCGTACAATGGGCATATTCTTAATCGTGAGTTTCTCACCAACCATTTGAGATAAATAACCTTCATTTAGTGGAATCAAGACCCATAAGATGGAAGAAATTTCCACTAGAAGGTTATGTTCATCCTTGCATTGATAGACGATCATAGATTGATCTGGAATATGAAATGTGACTTCCCCTCATTGGAAATTGATATGAGCTACATATAAAGAAAGCCAATCCATGCTAAGAATCACATCAAATTCCACTATAGGAAGGATCAAAAGATTTGCAGGAAGCACTTTCCCACATACTTTGATCTGAGAAGAATTATAAACATTTGATGTGACTATTGTGCCATTAGGGGTTGTCACAGCTAACTCAACATCTAATTGTTGAGGTAATACGGTGATAGACTTATAAAATTCTTCAAAAATAAAAGAGTGGGTGGATCCAAAATCAAATAAAACATTTTCTACTTTAGAGTGGATGGTATGTGTACCATTCACCACATCGTTATCGTACTTTACATCGCTGATAGAAATTGCATGTGACTTTCCTTTGTCTTTATCCTTAAGAGTTTGTTGACGTCGACCATCATCATCAACCCTTGGATTTGGGCATTGATTTGAATAATGCCCCATCTCCTTGCACTTGAAACATTGAAGTGTAGTAGGTTCATTCTGTGTATCCCTTCCTTTTTTTACATCATTAGACATCTTCTTCCCATCATTGAGGCATTCAAATTCCCTATGACCTTCCTTTCCACATTTGAAACATTTACTTGTCCCTTTAAGACAACGCCCTCCATGTTTCATTCCACAGTTTGAGCATAAGGGAAAGCTCTTCTTCCTTTCAATGTTCTCTTTAGATTTTCCTTTGAATTCCATTTTCTTCTTCTTAGCAAACCCATATGACTGATGGGTTACTCCAATCTCCATCTCAACTTTGAGAGAACATCAAACGATTTCCTCATAGCTATTGAAGTCCCTTATGGCTAACGCCCTTCGAAGACTTGGTTTTAATCCACTAACGAATCGATCGATCTTACTCTCAGGTTGGATAATAATACCAGAAGCGTACCTTGCAAGTCTTGTAAAATTTCCTTCATAGGTACCAACAGATTCATCATCCTTTTGCTTCAGTTCAAGAAAATCTTTCCCCATCTTTGTTTGGAGAATACGAGGGAAGTACTTATTGAAAAATAAGTTCTTGAACTTGTCTCAATCCATGGACTCAATTTCATCCCTTTTCCTCGTATTATTAATAAGATTCCACCATTGATCATCATCACCTTCCAAATGATACACTGCAAAGATGACTTTATCATGTTCAGAACATTGAAGAACTGAAAATATATTTTCAGTAGTACAAATCCATTGTTCAGCAACTAATGGATTAGTAGACCCGCTGAATGAAGGCGGACGCTGTCTCATGAAGGATTCAACAGAATGTTGCTCCTTCCTTTTCTCGTTTGGTAGTCCTGCATGATTCATAGCTTGAGAATGTTTTGTGAGCATGGCTACACGATTTTTCATTCCAACTCCCATAACATTTGGTTGCTCATGGGGACAATCAGTGCATTTCCCATTGCATTCTGCATTAACACGGTTCCTTCGGGTTCCAGCCATTGACTAAAACCAAGAAGAATAGTGTGAGCAACACTAATTATAATAGGAAAACCACATAATCAAGAATAAAATTTCACACTTACGGTCTTATCCGAGGTTATTCATTTCCATTTCTAAAACACTAAGATTGTGTTCTATGCTTAGACGTATCCATAGGATTCTTACTAAGGCATTCACTTCCTAGTTTCCAAAGGTTGACTATACCTTTCCTCTGATACCAACTATAACGATCCATACTTTACATACATTGTTATTACTTCAGAATTGAAGCACAGTTATTACAACATATAACAAAACTAGGAAAGGACCGTATAGGTATAGTGTCTTTAGAAACTGGGAAACATAAACAACTGGTTCATAAAGCGTCTACACTGTCTCCCATTTATTTCATCATATCTATAGTCCCTTTTGACATATCTTACTTAATAACCTTCTTCCTGGCCTGGGGAAAGAAAACATACAAAAGGGTGAGCTCAAATGCTCAGAAAGGGTAAAAAAAGAAATATCCATCACATCATATTCATAAAAACATAACTTTTGGAATTTATAACCTCCAAATGAAATCATAATTTCATAACATGGGATAAATCATAGTAGTGAAATGTAATCCCAATAATCATAACTTAAAACATGAAACACTGTGGAATACACTCATAATCATAGAGAATCATTTCCTATTAGTCAAGACTCATTTCCAAGACTATCATAGTGGACAAAGTCCATTTCTGAACTGAGTTCACTCCTCGTTTCAGTCCTGTTTCACAGAACCGGTTTAACCTACCCTTCAAACCATGTCTATATCATGAGATATAAAATCCTTACCCAATGCATTAGAGGGATATATAGGTCCCACCCATCTCATAATGATACCATTCTTATGTGTGCCACAAAATCATAAACCATACATCATAGCATAACCTAATTAACAAAAATGGGAATCTTAAACATCATGACATCATAAAACAATTCATATAAGATAAAGGAATTCATAAAAATATTTCCATCACAACATAATCAAATCCATGTAATAATAGGGATAAAAACAGAACCCTATATTATCTTATATGGAAAATAATTTTGAAAAAACTCTTGAACTTCATTCTTGAGGAAAATATCCTTTCTACTTCAAAAACACTTTTCCTTTCTTAACATATCATACAATTCTAAACTAAAAGAATTTGATTAAAAATAAACTTGAAAACTGGAAAAGGAATCTTCTTGGAAATAATGTTTTAAAAATCCATTCATGCCATATCAGTTAAAAAACATTCTTCTCGTACTTTTTTCAGAAAAGTCAAAAAGTACCTCGTACGAAAAACGACAAAAGATTCCTTTCATATCTTTTACTAAAAACTCACCGAAGGGTAAAATTGGATTTAAAAAATTGTAGGTGGATGGATATAATATTACATATTGAGAAATCATGGATTTGTATGATAAAATACACCCCATTAAATACAAAAGTATAAACAATCTCGGATAAAAATGAGATTGTAATATTTTCCCTTACCTTAGGTCCGATTTGCTTCGTAAGTGTCTGAACCTCCTATATAATGATTTAAATAATATTACTGACTTATTACAGAATCATAATTATTTTTATGATATCATATATGTTCTTATTCTTAGTTTCTTATTAGTAATATTTCATTACTACTTGTTTATTCGGGTGTTTATTACTTTTTGTTCTTATGCGTGTTTTGTCGAATAAATTCTTATCCTTATTTTTAGGATATAGATACCTAATTTCAAAAATGGTATTAGTGTAATATATATCATATTAATTCATTCAATTCATTTATATAATAATTATGCAATGATGATCATGTAGAACGAGTCGCATCACATCGTGGAGACGATATTCCGAACGTACGCCCGAGTGATTATGTCATTCCTATGATCGTGGAATTGTATTGGAATGTATGTATACTATTTCAGAATCAATATCACTTTACAATAATCATATATAGTCATTATTTACACCATTATACCCATCCAAGTAAGTTTGTGGTGTAAAATAGATTACACCACGGCGTGGAGACGGTATTCCGTACGTACGCACGCGCGGTGATTTCATTTTCTGTAGGATGGATAAATGATGAAATAGGGTTATTTCATACATATAATAACATATAAGTATATGATTGATACTGATGTTATTTCTTCATAATGAAACAACTGAAGAAGATGAAGTGGAAGAAGAAATAAAGATGAAAGAATCGGTAACAGACATTACCCCTTCTTTGAAGTGATTCTTTGAGGCCTCCTTTTAGGGCACTAAAATTGATCTTTGAAGAAGAACAGGACCTATAGGATGTCTCTAGGGAAGTGGAGAGGAGAATTTGGCAGGGGTTTTCCAAGTTTGAAGGCTCAAAGTGGTGTGAGGAAGAGGGGGAGGAGGTACCCTTTTATAAGGGAGGAGAGGGGCTCCTTTGGAAAAACTAAAAATATTATTTTATTATAAAGTCATTTTCGGTTTTAAATAGCTCCAAATTGATTTATTTCAAAGCTAAGGTGGGGATGGTTTGAGATACTCTCATACAATAGAATTTAGACAAGTTTAGGTTCTTATTTTAACTTTATCATTTATATTTAACATTATGATAAATAATTTTACTTTTACTGTGTCTTCTTGTGTTCTTATACTATAAGGTTAATAAACTTACTATAAGCAAAGAAATGAACACCAAGTTGTTTATTATTAAAATATATAACCTTATCTAAGTCATTTGGGAGAAAATTATATTTTTAGGAATGAAATAACAATTAATAATATAATATTTTTTTAAAAAACTATTTTATGTCAAATTTGACACTATTTAGTAATTGACTTTTGTTAAAATCTTAATAGAATTATTAGTTCGAAAAAAGTTAATTAAATCAATACTAACATGTCATATTAACCTATAAAATTAGTGGAATTCATAAACAGTATCAAATTACATTTATTTTGGTATTTATAACATCAATTATGTCAATATTTCATTAATAAGATAATTACTGTATCATCTTTGTGTCATAAATAAATTAAATTATTTAATGTCTAAAAATTACAAATAAAATACCATTATGTAGGAAATATTTCTATATTTATAATGAATATTTATAGTCGAATTTATCTTATGTATAAGCTTATATTAAAAATTATTTAGTTATTAAACATTGATTTTAACTATTCTAACCCTTCTTTAAATAAGTTAATAATAAATGTCCTAATCTAATCCATGTGGGTCTAAAAGGTCATATTTTATTCCTGAGTTTGTTTTTTGTCGAATTACACTTATCCAATAGAATTAGGACATGTGTTAGGGTAATAATAATAACATTTTTACAATTAATTACCCTATTTAATTTTAACCGTGGTAAATTAAAGTAAAAAGTTACTATTCACCAAAAATTATTTTCATCTCATTGAACCACATTTTAATTACTGACATCAACCGTGTCTCTTGGATTTTTGAAATTCCACTCACAGAAGCGGTAAAATTATGTTTTATGAAAAATTCAGTTTTTTTAACTACCACTTAGTGGTTTCACTATTCATCAAAAATTGAATGTTTTCAGAAAAATACCAAAATTTCACCCTAGGCTAATTTCGATATTCCGAATCCGAAAATGAGGTCCATTTTGAAAAATAAAATTTATAAAATTTCAAAAAGTTTCTATTACTATTCATAACGGCTAGTTTTAATAATATTTTAATAGCATATAATTGTTTAGTGAAACTCGGTATTGCGTACGACGCAAGCTATCGAGGAAGGTCGCGATTGCGTGTAATGAAATCCAAGCTAGTGTTGTGTGTAGTGAAAGATTCCTTTGATGATTTATAAAAACAAAATATTTCACATAAAATTCTCGGGTGTTAGAGGATGTCCAACCCTACCATCCCTCAAATGATCCATATCTAGTTGCTTCCTTCATCAAGAATCAATTAATGAACTTCCTTGATCAGAAAATCTCATATAATATTGTATTATTTACAAAAGGACATCATCACTTTGTTTATCAAAAAATAGTGATGGTTTGAAATTCAAGGGAAAAAATAAGTCACAAATAAGGATATTCAAGAGAAATATATATTTGGAATAAATAAATAGTGTCTATGAATTTCCAGTTGTTGTGTAAGCCCACATAATTTTATTTCCTTGTTCTTGTATAGAAATTTATTTTGAAGACACTTCATACTATAGGACTTATGAAAGAGGTACATAGTGTGTCTCAATCAGTCATAGAAAACCCATATATATCTACCCATTCCCGTGTAATTAACGATTTCCCCACCTACCTAGACATGCCCAGGTACCCTTCCTAGTTTGTGTACCTATTAGAATGCAAATCTAGTCATGCAGTTCCTTGTGTGTCTGACTGAATGTGGTTTCATGTGTTTACCAGTTATCACATGGAATGGCCACCTAGAGAGGGTTATACGACATATTGGCCGGACCACATGATGTGTTATCTATATATCTAGAAAAAAATATAGAGATGAAGCAAATGGGGACTCAAAACCATATATTAATCTAGAATACTCATAGTGACATCATGATTTTCATACATCCTATAATTCTTTCGTGCAGTTCCAAAAATCCATCCTTTCTTCAATAATATGACTAATCGACTATGAAAACAGAAATATATTACATATATCATTCATATCATGGAATCTGGTGCATAGAAAATGAAATCCAATATACCTCAGAAACCCACTCTATGTCATTTTAATGTCACATCACCAATAACATCTCATGGATTACATATTAATTGTTAATACTCAAAATTTATCCTTATTTTTTAGGAAAAGACAAATTTGAATAATTATATTAGAACATGGGGGAATTATTGGCTTCATACATGCTCAAAAAAACTATGGTAATATATAATCATGATGATATGGTCAAATGATGAAGAAAAATATTTAATATTTGTGGAAAAATGGGAAAACAGTTGTAAACATTTCTAGATTAGTATTATAAGTCATCAATTATGTGAATGGTGAATCTAATGAAATAATACCACATAATAAGAATAATTTTAATTTTCAAAATATATACCGATTACTAATAACATGAAATTGATCAAATTTAGTATTTTTTAAAAGAAGATAATATTACAAGGTTTAAAAAATAAATCTAAATGGAGGGAAAAATTGATTTTTTTTTTCAGCAACAATTTTGATTGATATTTGGTGTAGAATGTATTTTACAGGGAAGGATATGTCTCTCTACTGTCAATAACTCTCGATCCACAACTATCTTATAACTAGTGTTCATATGATATTGATCATCTAATAAATAATTTTCATAATGTATCCAAATTGTCCTCAGTATCTTTTCTATAAACCTATATAATTTTTATTTTGGTTAATATTTAGGAATTTAGGGAGTGGTAATTTAACATAATAGAAATAAAATTAATTATTGATATTAATTAAAATTACCGTCAATGAGTTCCTTAATCAGATATATAGAACCGACCATCCTTGGGTCATCCCTTGAGAAAATCCAAAATTATGACTCAACCATGGTAAAAAGTTTCAAATTTATAACTCTATTAAATATTTATTATGATCTTCCCTAAAAAAAATTCACAATATTAATACATTTAATATTTTTATAAAATAATTTAGTTTAACACTAGTCTTCGTAATCTCATTAGGACATTGCTCCACACTCTAAAGTATTTTATCAATATAAACCAAAATTTTAATTGTTCTAAATAGATACATGATGTGCAAAAATATTTATCTATGTAATAATGAGGAAAACATTTCATATATCAAATTTATAGGGATCTTCATGCCTATATCCCTCATGTGTCAGGCCTTAATACCATCATACACAATATCATTTATGGTTCACGACACAATATTATCGTACCCCATAACAGTAATGTTTAATAAAGAAATATCATTATACATCACCTTTAACTCTTGTCAGGAAATAAGAAAATCTTACCTGAAAACATTGTTGGGTCAGGCCACGTGGAAATTATATTTCTACCTCATGACACATCCAATCTTCTACATCAATTCATGTTATACATATATATCCTATACCATCTAAAAATCCATGATATTCCACATATCCTTCACTAAAGCTGGAATTTCATGTAATGTACATAAATTATCACATTATATGCACAAAAATTATATGCACCATATATCATGTCCATCATGAGACATGGTTTCTACACACACATACTCATAGAAACACTTGTGATCTATATCAAATACATGTCAAATAGGCTATAAAAAATCACATATGAACCGAACCAAACTTGGATGTCATGTGACACACATAGAGGGACATCTACTCGATTGAAAAAAATGTTCCTCGCATGCTGCACATGCACACACATGTGATCAACATCAATCAGGGATATCAATGGATAACCACACATAAACATGTGATAATAATAAATTAATGCACTAAATTAACACAATCATATCATGTCCACGATTATATACAATGTATGTACATACTATGGCCTTCGGGCCATTCGGGCCAAGGAGCTTCCAACCTTAGCATTTTTTACCACATTAACGCGTTTTTTCAATATTTTGATCACCTATTAAATGTCTACAATATGAACTCATATGTACTAATTCAAATGATATATAATAAGTGATGTAGAATACGATTGATTGATGGAATTGGGAAAATAGACTAAAACCATACGTGATACCCTATGAAAAAACAATCAACAATTGATCTTGGTTTGTTCAAATTAGGAGATGTATTTTATCTAGAAAAAACTATAAAATGGAAATGATATCCATATTTATATTGATAAACATGAAAAAACTAAATCTCCTAAGGTTTTATTTTACATCAAATTTAATCATTAATATGTCTTATAATAATGATGTAAATTATATTATAATTGTTAACTAATGAACGATAATCAAGATATTAATCTAGTTTTGTCTCCAAAATGTAAATTAATAAATGTATATGGTTGAATCAATTATTCAAGTCATTGATAGGATAATACAAAATTTAATGTCCCCTATTAAATATCTCACACATTTACATTAAGAGTATCAACCCTCCCTATTGGTTCAGTAACCAAATATCATGTTTTCTTAAAAAAATATCATTCTCTATTGAGTTCTGATACCCTAAAAGGTCATTACGTCCATAAAAACTGACAAACTAACAATAATCACTTGTACAAATTCTATAATATAGAGTGAAGATACTACCAAGTTTGTTCTCACCACTCCCTCCACCATGTTGTGGTGTGGCTAATATATCAATGGTCAATAAGGATACCCCAAACATATAATTCATAAGGATATTCTTATAAATAATTTTTTTGATATTACCATTTCACCTATGTCCTTCAATAATTATGAGGGTATAAAACAAGACATGGGCCTACCCGTGATGTACCAAAATTATCTAAAACCCCCTATACATTACATAAATCTTTCAAATCATATATGATTATTGTTGGGCCACCATACAGATAAAAAATAAATTTCATATATGATTAAAAATAAGTTAGAATACATTGAAAAATCAAGGACATTAAAAATAACCCCCTCTTAGGTTTTTACAGGCCTATGAAGTGTATCTCGTGGTTATAATTGAAATAAACTGGACATCGAACCTAAAAATATAACTCTTACTCAAAAGTCTCCTCATAGATCCATCCATGAAGCTACAAGACTCGAATAATTGATATAGTTTTCTCATGTAGAACATCATTTCACTCATGTATTAAAATTCCTAAGTAGTACTCAACCAAAAAAATTTATTGATCAAACTCTATATCAGGGATTTTGATCACATGAGTTGGATACAAATCATAAAACTAATTTTTTGAAACATGGATCATATAATGAATAACTGAACATATTGAATAATGGTTTAAATTTTATAAAAACAATATAATATGGTTGCTGATATCAAATGGACCCTCCCCCAGTGGACCTTCCTTACCCTACTTCAACAACTGATGATTTTACAAACTAGGTGATAATCAAAAGAAAACATTAATTCACATAAGAAAATCCTAAGGTCATATCCTCATGTAATCATATTTTTAATTTTATTCTATGAGTGTGAATATAAGACATCCTTATCAATTTAACACACTATCATGTATCATAGAGAATACATGGGAGAAAAACACATGCCTCATGCTTCTCATGAAATCTATGTTGTGAGAGAAACTACTGAATACAATGTCATTCAAATGGTTTTATTTTAATTCATATGACCCTATTTTAGTAGGTAAACACCATATCATGACGTATCACACAACACCCAGTCAAAATATCCTTCATTGTTGTTTATATTGAAATATTTAATTTAAAACTAAATGATTTGATATTAAAAAAATAACTTCAATTTTTAAATTATTAGAAGGATTCATGATTTATATGAATTATTATCTTAGGTTTTTTGGAAATTTTTATAAATAATAGTACAAATTTCATTTTAAATGTTTTCTATTTGGTAATTATTATTATATAAGTAGGAAACATAAATTTATGAAAAAAAATTCAATTAAAAATTATATTTTTAAATTGAAACTATATATTTTAATTGTTTTTTCAGTTTTCAAACTTATGATTGATATTCCAGAACTCATGTAATATATTAATTTAATGAATTTTTCAAATAAATTAAAAAAAAATATAAGAAAAATAATATTTAAGACATAAATATATTGAAATAGAAAAAAATTATATATTTTAATCTATTAAATAATGTTATATTATAAAAACCAGAATATTATTAGACAAAATGATTACATAACATTAAGTAAAAACAAGTTACTACTGTAAATTAAAAAAATATAAATATATTACTCCAATGGGTATAGAGAATTTAAAATGATAAAAATAATGAATTGGGTGGAGTGAGATGACAAAATTATCCAACCATCTACTTAATATTTGCATATTTGATCATGTAAATGGCATGTTTATCATTTTCTCCAATTATATTTAGTTGTTATATTTACAGTTATGCCATCATCAGAAATATTAAAAGGGTCCACTAACAGTCAAATAATTAAAACTCAAAAAATATGGATCCAATTATAAATTAACCCTATATCCATTTCCTATTATACCCTTTAACCATGATATCATTCTGGTCGTATTACATTTTCCTCAAGTATTTTATTACATTGAATCCCCTAATAGTATCCTAATGTTATGAGAATATGTTCAATAATTAAATTATTATCATTTAATTATTTCCTTCAATTTAGAATTTATTTATCTAGGCTATTTATAATTAAATAATTAATTTTTGTATAATAAATTCTATTATATTTTGTACATAAAAACAAACCACCTCTCCAATTTCCAATATATAAAAAAACTATCCATCCTATGTTATCCAGAAAGTTGTCTGCATGATGAAACATCATTTGTTTTCTATCCCCATCATACAAGGATGATTATATATATGAGATAAAAGAATAAATATATTTTTTAAATAAACATTATGGTTTTTGTATGATTAAATAGTGATAGTGTTAGTTATATGATCATTAATTTATAATCATTAATTAAATTATTTTTAAAAAGTTTAAAAAGGGGATAATTTTTTATTCAAATTATTTCTTATACTCGAATCACATAATAATTCTTAAAAATCATAAAATTTATGGAATTTCACATTAAAAAGAAACAGAATATGTTGATTGTTCATTTTTATTGAAATTACAAAAAATATAACATCATAAAGATTCTTTCAATTGGGATTTCTTCATGTTTGGTTTAGTTCTACCACCAACATGAATAAGAATATAAATTTACATCCTTAATTACTATGATAACATAGTGACTTTTATAATAATATATCAGTGTGTAATTAATGAATTTTATTATTTTTGGAGAGTTGATATTTTTATTAAATTATTATCTCACAAAACACACTTTAATCATCATGATTGAGTAATACATGTCTTCTATCCTTTTAAATATCTGGAATAAAGACTACAATACACATATTAATATGTTTAAATGTCACCAAAAATTATAAATCATCCCTCATATTAACTTTAATGAGAAATTGTTAATTAAATTCTGAATAGTACTGAATATGGACACCACTGTTATGAAAACACAAACAAATTATCAAAAATAGGAACACATAATGATAAATATTAGAAGATTTAATATTTAGAATAAATTATTTTCAATATTAAAAATGAAAATTGATATGTTTTTTGTTTAATATTATATATTCATAAATATATGATTATGATACATTATGTTTTTTTTGTTTTTGAGGATGGTAGAAATATAATTATGGTTTATTTTCCTCAAAGCCATGTAATCATTAACTATTTTATAATTCTGCTAATTTACTTATTTTTTATAATGTACTATCTATTTGAGATGTTATATAATGAAATTATATTTTTCATTGAAATTTATGGTCATTTAATACCCATATCATTCGATTATATATTTTTTATCTTTTATCCAATCCATATTTCAATTATTTCATTCCAAATATTATTAAATTGGACAAATATAATATCTATAACATATATTTTAGTGTATAAAATACCATTGATGACATTTAAGACATTATTCATGGATTTATTAAGCATTAAAATTTATTCTATTTCAAATCCCATATATTCTTTTCATTTAAGAGTTAACAAAACCATTGTAAAAATCAATATCTTCAGGGGTAGAAAATCCAGAATTCATTTTCTCAATAAAGTAGTTCATGTAGAATTATAGAAAAAAATATATCTATCTAGAAAACGGTATGTGGATTTTATTTTTCCAATTATGAATATCAAATTAATCATTCAAGAAGGTAGATTTTTTTTGGAATAAATTATAACCTAGACAAACGACGAGTGGGTTAAATAATTCACATCTGAATAGAAACTCATTTGGTACATGCTTTATAATTTTTACACCCTCATTATGAACCAAGGGGATGTATTTTTTCACCCTTTTATATAGAATGCAACAAAATCATACTACTTAAACTAATTAATATTATCAATTGAAAACTGAAAACATTAAATGTATCGTTGAATGCATGTTTAATTGAAAATATTAGTTCATGTTACTTTGTTTTTACAACGTGGAATTTATTTTGATAAATTAATATTCATTGAGACATTCATCAAATTTTATTGAAAGGGGAAATATTATATATCAATATTTAATAGTTTATGTATTTTTATGAGTTACAATGAATTAATTTTTTTAGAGGGTTATGAAATTTATTATTAACTATTTTGGGGATAAAATTAAAATAATCATGTTTTGTGTTGTACTTGAAATTAAAAATCCCCTTGTTACATCCATAAGTTTCCTGAGACAATCAAATTTTACATATTAACATATTCTAATTCCAATATCATTATTGTTTATTGTAAAGGGGACTTTATAATAGGTATTATTTCCTGACTATATTCATTACAATAGTAGGAAATCACTAATTATTATTATCCATGTAACACCCATACTTCTACTCATTGGAAAGAGAAGGTTGGAGGATTATAATTGTCCTTAAGTGAGATCCCCAATGATCTATATTATGGTAATAAATGGGAAATGGATTCAATAAATATGGGTTTCAATGTTCCCTTTAAGAATAAATCAATATTTCCAATAATGTCAAACTATGAAAATAACAAAAATAATCATGATAACAATGAAATAAAAACAATAATTTCATTTATCAAAATCATACTAGAAACCAAGTACCACAGAGGAAGACAACAATAAGAAATTAAATTGTGAAATAGAAACTAATAAAACTTCAAGACAACCACATGAATCCATTATCAATATGATCCAAGCTCCAACATCAACAAACTATGCCCGTATGAAGAGGTATTAAAAAATACATTTCATTCCTTAACCATCACCATGTCCGGGTAGATGACATCTACCAAAGCCCAAATATGCAAAATCATGGGTGAGTAAAAAAGAACAGTGGGTTTTTTCAAATGACTTCTCTACTCACGCCACTAGGAATGAATAGTTAGAAACATTTATACAATTTTGTTTATTTAAAACCAATTTTCAAAATAGTTGACTACTATATATTAAAAAATTATAAATAGTTTATAACCAAATTTTAATAAGTTCAATCTCAACCAAATTATCCATTAAATTATATTTCTTTGAAAATAAGGAAACTAAGCCACAAAACGATATCAAAAGTTTCTTTTGTCATTTCCTTTACATTCCACATATCCACACCACCAGCCATGTATGTCTCAATATGATAGTTATATATTCATTAGTGGTCTCTCATAAATCTACCAATTCATTAAAAGCTAATTATATCCCATGTTCAATTACATCATTTAAACTGAGAAAATGATCCTAATTCATTCATGCCTCATAAATGTAATATGGACACTGTAGTGACCCGAATCCTGACGTACATTGACATTACATTACTTTTGCGGAATACTTAGTACATTACAAAAACACACACTAAAGTATCTTAATAGTTTAGTGTCTTTGGAAACTCGGAACGTAATCTTCTAATCGTGGTGAAAGATCTTCAATATCTCCCATAAAGATCTTCCCTTTTTTTTACCTAAAACCTTTATTTATATCCTGGGGAAAAGAAAACATAAAAGGGTGAGCTCAAATGCTCAGTAAGGGTATACAAAAGAAATAAAAATCATATCATATCTTTTTGAAAATCATAACCTGCAAAAGAGATCATAATATCATAACATGGAACAAATCATTGAAGTGAAAATGAGATCACCATAATCATAACATGAAACTTGAAACTTTGTTTCATGCACACATAATCATGGAAAATAATTTCTTGTTAGTCATGACTCATTGCCAAGACTATCTTAGTGGACAAAGTCCCTTTCTGAATCGAGTAACCCTCGTTTCAGTCCTGTTTCACTGAACCGGTATAACCTACCATTTCAGCCATGTCTATATCATGAGATATAAAATCTTTACCCAATGCATTGGAGGGAGATATATGTCCCACCCATCTTATAATGAATCCTTTCTTATGTGTGCCACATAATCATAAACCATACATCATAGCGTAATCCACGTAATAAAAATGGGATACTTAAAAAACATGACATCATAAAACAATTCATATAAGATAAAAGAATTCATAAAAATATTTCCATCACAACATAATCAAATCCATGTAATAATAGGGATAAAAATATAACCCTTTTATTATCTTAGAGGAAAAATAATTTTGATAAAACACTTGAATTGAATTCTTGAGGAAAATATCCTTTCTTCTTCAAAATCAATTTCTTTTCACAAAACATCATGCAATTTTAAAAGAAAGAGATTTTATTGAAAATAGTCATGAAATCTTTTAGAGGAAGCTTCATTAAAATAAGGCTTTATAAAACAGTAGAAATCTGTTCGTGCCGTATAAGTTAAAAAAAACATTCTTCGTACTTTTGTCGGAAAAGTCAAAAAGTACCTCGTACGAAAAACGACAAAAGATTCCTTTCATTTCTTTTACTAAAAACTCACCGAAGGGTAAAAATGGATTTAAACAATTATAGGTGGATGGAATTAATATTACATATTGATGAAACATGGATTTGGATGATAAAATACACCCCAGTAAATACTTACGAATAAACAATGTCGGATAAAAATGAGATTGTGATATTTCCCTTACCTTATGTCCGACTTGCTTTGTAAGTGTCCGAACCTCCTGTATAATGATTTAAATCATGTTATTGACTTATTCCAGAATCATATTCATTGTTATGATATCATATATGGTTCACTTATGATATTATATTACCCGTTCTTTTGTAAATTCCATGTTAAAGAAGCGTTTTGGGTAAAATCGTTTCATTTATCGTAGGTGTTTTGACTTGTTGTTCTTGACATCATTATTACTTATATCATGATTTACTCACTTCCAGAATATAAAATATGATTTATATATCATATATATTCAGTATATATATATATAATAGGTAGATAAATAAAATGAAAAACACCGTTCATGGAGACGGTAGTCCGTACGTACGCATGAACGTTGTTTTCCTTTCCTTATTGTCTTGAAATGGAAGTAAGTAGATGACATACATATGTATATATATACATAAATCCAGTAGCTTTATAATTATATATATTTCATTATTATTTCTTATATATACATTATAATCATTCTTAAATGGTTAACATGGAGAATGAATCTCATCGCGTCGTGGAGACGGTAGTCCGTACGTACGCACGAGCGATGATATCATTTCTATAAATATTGAATTGAATTGAAGTGGATTATACAATATATCATAATAAATATGATGTTGTAATAACTATGTATAGTTATTCTTTACACCATTATACCCGTCCATGTAAGGTGGTGGTGGAAAATAGATTACACCACGGCGTGGAGACGGTATTCCGTACGTACGCACGCGCGGTGATTTCTTTTTCCGTAGGATGGATAGATGGTGAAATAGGGTTGTTTCATACTTATAATAACATATCAGTATATGAGTGATACTGATGTTATTACTTCATAATTAAACAACCTAAGAAGAAGAAGTGGAAGAAGAAATAAAGATGAAAGAATTGGTAACGGTAATTACCTCTTCTTTGAAGTGCCTCTTTGAGACCTCCTCTTAGGGAACTAAAATTGGTCTTTGAGGAAGACCAGAACCTCTAGGATGTTTATAGGGAAGTGTAGAGGAGAAATTGTCAGGGGTTGGCCGAGCTTGAGTGCTCAAATTGGTGTGAGGAGGAGGGGGAGGAGGTGTCCTTTTATAGGGGAGGAGAGGGGCACCTTAGGAATATCTCAAAATATTATTTTATATTAAAGTGAAAATCGGTTTATAATGGTTCCAAAGGGTCTTATTTCGAAGCTAAAGTGGGGATGGGTCAAAATCCTATCAACCAATAAGATTTAGACAATTTTAGGTTATTATTTTAACCTTATCAATTAGATTTAACTCTAAGTTAAATAATTTATCTTTTACCGTGTCTTTTTGTTTTCTTACATTATATGGTTAATAAACTTACGATAACATGCCAAAAGAACCCCAAATTGTATATTATTAATAAATATATCCTTATCTAATTCATTTGGCCGAACCTTATATTTTTAGGAATAAAATAACAATTAATAATATAATATTTTATTTAAAAACTATTTTGTGTCAATTTTGACACTATTTGATATATGATTTTTGTGAAAGTCATAACAGAATTATATGTTCGAACCAAGTTGATTAAATAAACATTAATATATCATAGTAACCTAGAAAATTAGTGGAATTCATAAAAAGTCTTAAATTACATTTATTTTGGTATTTATATTATCAATTTTGTCAATATTTCATTAATAAGATAATTACTACATCATATTTGTGTCATAAATAAATTAAATTATTTGATGTCTAAAAATTACAAATAAAATATAATCATGTAGTAAATCTTTGTAGCTTTCTAATGAATATTTACAATTGAATTTATCTTATGTATAACCCCATATTAAAAATGATTTACTTATTAAACTTTGATTTTAACTATTTTAACCCTTCTTTAAATAAATTAATAATAAATGTCCTAATCTAATCCAAGTGGGCCTAAATGGTCATATTTTATTCCTAAGTTTGTTTTTTGGTCGAATTACACTTGTCCAATAGAATTAGGACATGTGTTAGGGTAATATTAATATCATATTTACCCTTAGTTACCCTATTTACTATTAACCGTGGTAAAAAAAGTAAAATGTTACTATTCACCAAAAAATTATTTTCATCTCATTGAACCACATTTTAGTCCTTGATATTAACCGTGTCTCTCGGATTTTCGAAATTCCATTCACAGAAGCGGTAAAATTAAGTTTTATGCAAAATTCAGTTTTTAACCTACCACTTAGTAGTTTCACTGTTCATCAAAAATTGATGTTTTTCAGAACAATGCCAAAATTTCATCCCAAGCTATATTTCATATTCCGATTCAAAAATGAAGTATATTTTACCAAATTCATAACATAAAAGTTGCATTAATTAATTTTGTAATTAAATCCCGCTGTTAAAACAAATAGCGTGTTTTTTAGAAACAATTTCTATCAAAAGATTGACACTTGTTTATGTCTAGTTTAAATGTGAAATTACATCCAATGACCAACATTGTATTAAATTGTAAATATATATTATAAATATACTTTAAAACCACTCAAAATAATGATTTATCACTATTAATTATTTCGATTAAAAAAGTTGTTTTTAATTATAATTTAGTAATTTTTCACTATTCATCAGAATATGAAAGTTATCCGAAAAGTACCAAAATTTCACCTTAGGCTAAATTCGATACTCCGAATCCGAGAATGAAGTTCATTTTGAAAAATAAGATTTACAGAATTTTAAAAAGTGGTTATTACTATTCATAACGGCTAGTTTTAATAATATTTTAATAGCACATCGTTGTTTAGTGAAACTCGGTATTGCGTATTACACACGCTATTGAGGAAGGTCGTGATTGCGTGTAATGCAAGGCAAGACAAGGATGCGTGTTGTGCAAGCTCCTTTTGGTGTAGCATACAACACAAGACATTAATAAAATTAAAAAGAATATTTCTTTATAAAATCTTGGGCTGTTACATCCTACCCCCCTTAAAATGAATTTCGCCCTCGAAATTCATCGGGGTTATAAATGGTTTACTATTCGAAAGTTTCTTTAATAGAAACCCACATCGTAAAAAGGAATATCAAAACCAATCTTTAAAAACAAAAGTATGAAACGTAACGGTTACCCAAATAAACTAATCACTGGGTTTCCACATCGGTGAAAATATGGATATGGAAGAGAAATCTAACCATCATGTTCTGATGGAGAGTGGTAGAGAACATGGCTATGGAAAAACAAACAATCACAAAGCCATAAATTTGTGACGATCTAAGGTACCATCTGATTCATCAGATATAAGATCACTAGGACAACATTTTTGGTTTTCAAGATCGTTTCCCTAAAGTTAAAGAATTTCAATTAGAATAAATACTTACTTTATTTTGGTACAATCTCGCTGTTGTTCGTGCCTTTAACAATTTCCACTTCATATCTTAAATAAATGAAGTTGAATTTGTTATTCGTGAAGTGTTAGCAGATCTTGTGATAGAATGACGGGTCATTCCATCTGTCTCAAACAAAAGGTTAGCAAAAAAGATTATATACATAAGTCGATCTATAGTGAGATTAATCATATATGGTTCTTAAAATGGACTTATACATCATATGTCATATAGCTTAATATAATAAAACTAGTTTCTACTAAATAGGGACTTCCTGTAGGCCAGTGGTAGGCGATAAAGGCCAGTCGCACTTCGGTTGTGGGTTCGATTCCCATGGCCTTGTCCGAAGCGATGGGCTGTCGCCCATCCTGCATGTTGTCCTTTTTCTAAAACTATATTACTATAACATCCCATCAATAATATCAAAAGTTCTATCCTTAAACAATACTAACTTATGTCCAACATAATCCATTCCAATCTCTAGGCTTATTCATAATACTGCAGTCCACACTCATAATATAGTGAAAACGATTCTCAGAGATTTAATACCATCGTTGATCCCCATATATCATAATATATGTTTTGTTGGTCACATCAAATATTCAAAGGACTTAATCACGTATTCTCTTGAATACCCATTGAACCTTAGTGAAAACATGAATCCTGTCAAAAGTTAATTATATATACTCAAACCACGATATCACTTAGTCCTTATATCAATCACGAGCTCATGAATACAATCAAACATCTCATTATCTTCTTATCCTTTCATTATGCACTTATCATCTACTTTCCAAAAGTATCTGAATAACCTTTCATGGTTACTGGTACCATTCATCATACACTTTCAAAACTTAAGGAAAGACAACAGTGTAACAATCCTTTGATGTCTCCTTATTCCATGAGATTACTTATACAACATTACACATGATAAACATGTAATCATTCCACTACATTCTTAGACCATTGATCGAGCTTCAACATTTCTTTCATCTCACATATCATTTGTAGTTTCTTCATCATCATCAACATAAATACTTCCCATACGATCATACTGATTCTCTTCATGAGACTTTCCCTTAGGGCATTGGTTTGCATAATGCCCGTACATTCCACATTTAAAGCATTTAACCATTGTTGATGTCGTAGCAATACCATTATCCTCATCCATGGTGTTAACTGAACCTTTTACTTTGCACTTACTTGCTTTGTGTCCTTCTTTTCCACACCCAAAGAATCTTCCAGTTCCTTTGAAACATTCTCCTTGATGCCTCTTCCCACATGATTTACATAGGGGAAATTGAACTTTCTTTCCTCTATGATCATCATGAAACTCCATCTTTCTCTTATTAGCCGAGTCAGGAAACTTACCAAATTTTACTTTATTAATCATATTATGAGATTTCTGATTCGGCATAATAATGATCTTTGGACTTCCAAATCCCATTTCATTTGGTTGCTCATGAAGAATATCATTCCATTGTCCATCATATCCTCCATTATCGTGAATCATCTTGTTTCCAGCCATTTTCTAAAACCCAAAATGAATAGTGTGAGAGGCAAAAATCATGCTAGGGAAAACAACATAATAAAGGGGGAGTACCTTTAATATCTAACATCTT
This sequence comes from Viscum album, assembly GCA_963277665.1. NCBI lineage: Eukaryota > Viridiplantae > Streptophyta > Magnoliopsida > Santalales > Viscaceae > Viscum > Viscum album. The sequence goes on along the minus strand of OY728152.1, from coordinate 1,244,935,587 downwards.
AGGTTTAATTCTATGATCGTTAGCGTATTTCTAGTACTATAACTTATATGTCTACTTAACCTTAGGGACATCCCTAGACATACCGTAGAAATATCTCTAGGGATCTCACTAACGTTTTCGCATCCTAGTTTCCAAAGGTTGACTAAACCTTTCCTCTGATACCAACTGTAGAGACCCGAATCCTGACGTACATTGACATTACATTACTTTTGCGGAATACTTAGTACATTACAAAAACACACACTAAAGGATCGTAATAGTTTAGTGTCTTTGGAAACTCGGAACGTAATCTTCTAATCGTGGTGAAAGATCTTCAATATCTCCCATAAAGATCTTCCCTTTTTTTTACCTAAAACCTTTATTTATATCCTGGGAAAAAGAAAACATAAAAGGGTGAGCTCAAATGCTCAGTAAGGGTATACAAAAGAAATAAAAATCATATCATATCTTTTTGAAAATCATAACCTGCAAAAGAGATCATAATATCATAACATGGAACAAATCATAGAAGTGAAAATGAGATCACCATAATCATAACATGAAACTTGAAACTTTGTGGCATGCACACATAATCATGGAAAATCATTTCTTGTTAGTCATGACTCATTGCCAAGACTATCTTAGTGGACAAAGTCCCTTTCTGAATCGAGTAACCCTCGTTTCAGTCCTGTTTCACTGAACCGGTATAACCTACCATTTCAGCCATGTCTATCTCATGAGATATAAAATCTTTACCCAATGCATTGGAGGGAGATATAGGTCCCACCCATCTTATAATGAATCCTTTCTTATGTGTGCCACATAATCATAAACCATACATCATAGCGTAATCCACGTAATAAAAATGGGATTCTTAAAAAACATGACATCATAAAACAATTCATATAAGATAAAAGAATTCATAAAAATATTTCCATCACAACATAATCAAATCCATGTAATAATAGGGATAAAAATATAACCCTTTTATTATCTTAGATGAAAAATAATTTTGATAAAACACTTGAATTGAATTCTTGAGGAAAATATCCTTTCTTCTTCAAAATCAATTTCTTTTCACAAAACATCATGCAATTTTAAAAGAAAGAGATTTTATTGAAAATAGTCATGAAATATTTTAGAGGAAGCTTCATTAAAATAAGGCTTTATAAAACAGTAGAAATCCGTTCATGCCGTATAAGTTAAAAAAAACATTCTTCGTACTTTTGTCGGAAAAGTCAAAAAGTACCTCGTACGAAAAACGACAAAAGATTCCTTTCATTTCTTTTACTAAAAACTCACCGAAGGGTAAAAATGGATTTAAACAATTGTAGGTGGATGGAAGTAATATTACATATTGATGAAACATGGATGTGGATGATAAAATACACCCTAGTAAATACTTACGAATAAACAATCTCGGATAAAAATGAGATTGTGATATTTCCCTTACCTTATGTCCGACTTGCTTTGTAAGTGTCCGAACCTCCTGTATAATGATTTAAATCATGTTATTGACTTATTCCAGAATCATATTCATTGTTATGATATCATATATGGTTCACTTATGATATTATATTACCCGTTCTTTTGTAAATTCCATGTTAAAGAAGCGTTTTGGGTAAAATCGTTTCATTTATCGTAGGTGTTTTGACTTGTTGTTCTTGACATCATTATTACTTATATCATGATTTACTCACTTCCAGAATATAAAATATGATTTATATATCATATATATTCAGTATATATATATATAATAGGTAGATAAATAAAGTGAAAAACACCGTTCATGGAGACGGTAGTCCGTACGTACGCATGAACGTTGTTTTCCTTTCCTTATTGTCTTGAAATGGAAGTAAGTAGATGACATACATATGTATATATATACATAAATCCAGTAGCTTTATAATTTTATATATTTCATTATTATTTCTTATATATACATTATAATCATTCTTAAATGGTTAACATGGAGAATGAATCTCATCGCGTCGTGGAGACGGTAGTCCGTACGTACGCACGAGCGATGATATCATTTCTATAAATATTGAATTGAATTGAAGTGGATTATAAAATATATCATAATCAATATGATGTTGTAATAACTATGTATAGTTATTCTTTACACCATTATACCCGTCCATGTAAGGTGGTGGTGGAAAATAGATTACACCACGGCGTGGAGACGGTATTCCGTACGTACGCACGCGCGGTGATTTCTTTTTCCGTAGGATGGATAGATGGTGAAATAGGGTTGTTTCATACTTATAATAACATATCAGTATATGAGTGATACTGATGTTATTACTTCATAATTAAACAACCTAAGAAGAAGAAGTGGAAGAAGAAATAAAGATGAAAGAATTTGTAACGGTAATTACCTCTTCTTTGAAGTGCCTCTTTGAGACCTCCTCTTAGGGCACTAAAATTGGTCTTTGAGGAAGACCAGAACCTCTATGTTGTTGATAGGGAAGTGGAGAGGAGAAATTGGCAGGGGTTGGCCGAGCTTGAGTGCTCAAATTGGTGTGAGGAGGAGGGGGAGGAGGTGTCCTTTTATAGGGGAGGAGAGGGGCACCTTAGGAATATCTCAAAATATTATTTTATATTAAAGTCAAAATCGGTTTATAATGGTTCCAAAGGGTCTTATTTCAAATCTAAAGTGGGGATGGGTCACAATCCTATCAACCAATAAGATTTAGACAAGTTTAGGTTATTATTTTAACCTTATCAATTAGATTTAACTCTAAGTTAAATAATTTATCTTTTACCGTGTCTTTTTGTTTTCTTACATTATATGGTTAATAAACTTACTATAACATGCCAAACGAACACCAAATTGTATATTATTAATAAATATATCCTTATCTAAGTCATTTGGCCGAACCTTAGATTTTTAGGAATAAAATAACAATTAATAATATAATATTTTATTTAAAAACTATTTTGTGTCAATTTTGACACTATTTGATATATGATTTTTGTGAAAGTCATAACAGAATTATATGTTCGAACAAAGTTGATTAAATCAACATTAATATATCATAGTAACCTAGAAAATTAGTGGAATTCATAAAAAGTCTTAAATTACATTTATTTTGGTATTTATATTATCAATTTTGTCAATATTTCATTAATAAGATAATTACTCCATCATATTTGTGTCATAAATAAATTAAATTATTTGATGTCTAAAAATTACAAATAAAATATAATCATGTAGGAAATATTTGTAGCTTTCTAATGAATATTTACAATTGAATTGATCTTATGTATAACCCCATATTAAAAATGATTTACTTATTAAACATTGATTTTAACTATTTTAACCCTTCTTTAAATAAATTAATAATAAATGTCCTAATCTAATCCAAGTGGGCCTAAATGATCATATTTTATTCCTAAGTTTGTTTTTTGGTCGAATTACACTTTTCCAATAGAATTAGGACATGTGTTAGGGTAATATTAATATCATATTTACCCTTAGTTACCCTATTTACTATTAACCGTGGTAAAAAAAGTAAAATGTTACTATTCACCAAAAAATTATTTTCATCTCATTGAACCACATTTTAGCCCTTGATATTAACCGTGTCTCTCGGATTTTCGAAATTCCATTCACAGAAGCGGTAAAATTAAGTTTTATGAAAAATTCAGTTTTTAACCTACCACTTAGTAGTTTCACTATTCATCAAAAATTGATGTTTTTCAGAACAATGCCAAAATTTCATCCCAATCTATATTTCATATTCCGATTCAAAAATGAAGTCTATTTTACCAAATTCATAACATAAAAGTTGCATTAATTAATTTTGTAATTAAATCCCGCTGTTAAAACAAATAGCGTGTTTTTTAGAAACAATTTCTATCAAAAGATTGACACTTGTTTATGTCTAGTTTAAATGTGAAATTACATCCAATGACCAACATTGTATTAAATTGTAAAAATATATTCTAAATATACTTTAAAACCACTCAAATTAATGATTTATCACTATTAATTATTTCGATTAAAAAAGTTGTTTTTAATTATAATTTAGTAATTTTTCACTATTCCTCAGAATATGAAAGTTATCCGAAAAGTACCAAAATTTCACCTTAGGCTAAATTCGATACTCCGAATCTGAGAATGAAGTTCATTTTGAAAAATAAGATTTACAGAATTTTAAAAAGTGGTTATTACTATTCATAACGACTAGTTTTAATAATATTTTAATAGCACATCGTTGTTTAGTGAAACTCGGTATTGCGTATTACACACGCTATTGAGGAAGGTCGCGATTGCGTGTAATGCAAGGAAAGACAAGGATGCGTGTTGTGCAAGCTCCTTTTGGTGTAGCGTACAACACAAGACATTAATAAAATTAAAAAGAATATTTCTTTATAAAATCTTGGGCTGTTACAGACACACACACACACCATGCATTCCCAAAAAATGGAAATACCAATATGACATAACCATTTCAAAAAAATCATGTTATTCAAATAGATTTTTTCAACAATCCATTTCAATATTATAGAAAATACATATTGTTAAATTTCATTTTAAACTCAATGAAACTAAATCACATTGCACAAAAAATCTACACAATTCCATAATTTCACCAAAAACCATAAATTTTCACTAATAAGGATTTTTATTATTCATTGAAACAAGATATAAAAATAAATTTAAATAAATTAAATCAATTTTAAATTGAGTGAATAAATTCAAGAATGTAGAGTTGAGAGTGAATCATTCGACCTTGAGGGTTTTGGAGAAAACAATTGATGGCATAAAAAGTGTCACAAAACTCTGTTGAGTCTTCCATAAACTCACAATATATCTCTTTCCATATAAATCACCAAGACGAATATAGATTTATTAGGCATCCAAAAACATATATCTAGCCATAAAAAGTGTAGATTTGAGAAAACAAGAAAATAGATAATAATATCTAGGAAAACTCATGAAGAAAAATGCATATAGATCACATATTGTAAGATTCGGGCATCAACACACCAAGATAAGGATCTAAACCACTTCCAATTAAATTGGGGGTGGTTCTATAACCATCGAGAGACCAAAATCATGAATTTGGACCATATAAGAGGAAAAAGAGTTGGTTAATGTTAAATCATATAGAAATCAACTTTTTAAGGATGTGGTTTTTACCCGCGCATGGTGTAGTCACATGATTGGGAAAACAATGTAATAACCATGCATTAGCCACTTCCTTATGGATGACCCTTGAACGGTCTACTCGCATGAGATCGAGATCAATCCCCAACAATGAAAAACAAACTTCCTCAATTATACAAAATACATTTCTCAAAGCTCACCATTAATTTATTTATTCCAAACAGATTGGGAAAATTGTGCATAGCCCCTGCACATCCCCTTTGGCCTTAGTATTACTGTGTAGTGTATCCTATATTTATATCATGATTTCCAAAAAATTTACACTACCCGTGAACCTGTATAAAATTTCAAAAACTTGTTAAAAGTGTCAAAAACTATCCCAAACATCACACTTTTAGATTATATAATTAAAAATATAAAATACATGGGCTACATAAAATAATGTGGGGGTTATACAATTCACATTTTCATTAATTTTCATCAATATAACATTCACTAAATTTATAATGATTATGGATTTATTTTTTACAATTATTCCATCAACTTCCCTTATAGAATGTTAATTTTTAGAATCATTAAACTCTACGTTACTACATTCATGTGATTTTTTATCACCCTTATTTTTCCAAATCCAATGGAACCCTATAAGAGAACAATGTTAAAATTTAATGGAAATAGTAGATGGTCTATTCATTTTCATGAAAGGTGTTTATAAGGCCCCAGCCTTAAACAATAATTAATCTCGAGTTACTTCAAGAGTACACGTTGAGGTTCTTTTTAGGTTTAGAGTTTTAGAGAATTAGATCATAAAACATGCATTACATCCCACATTTAAACAAAGTGGTTACAATAAAAGATAGTATACATTTTTTCCCATCAACAGAATCATATTTAAAATAAAACATGGATTCTTTCTTGACACTTACTTGACACTATCATCATATCATGTACCTCTCCCTTGACCTATGAAAAACATTTCAAAAACATGGGATGAGCATAAAAAGCTCAGTAAGGGAAATAAAAGTATGAAATGAAAACATCTGTCCATGTATGAATTCACACTTTACTCATAAAACATAAGCCCTTTAATATTCCTCATAAGATCATGAATAAATCATAGAAATCATAAGACATAAAGGTAACTCGAGGCATTCATAACATTCTTACGTCGGGAGTAACCATCTTGGTTACGTTTGGAATACCCATCACAGTATATTCCCTAAATCTCTTCGGAGAAACCATAACGTTTAACTCCTTCGCGTTACTCAATTCATTGGAGAGCTATATCGGGCTCACCCACTATTAGTTTATCACGGAAGCACCCATCTTCATAATAATGCCCAAGAACCATAACATAATCGTATCACATAAAACATGTATAAAGGAAACATAACATTTCCACTTTTCAATCACAAGATATCAATACAACACATTGATATAAAAACATTATGAAAACCATTTTCAATACCAAAATAAAAGAAAAGTAAAACATGGTATTTACTTTTCATTAAAAATGGTATGGCTTATAGACGAAGCCACAACTCAAATAATGATCACAGCGGCGGATAAGTCATTGTCGCCGCATAAGTACGACAAAAACATTCCCTTTTGTCATTTATTAAATCGTTTCGTATAAAAAAGATTCCTTTTTGATAAACGTAAAAGTCAAAGGGGTTTATACACCGAATAAAAGAAAGATTTGTATTAAATATAATATGCCTCAATGAAAGGAGATTGAGATGAAGTCCCATACAATGATCATTTTTAAATAAAATAGATTCACTATATGTACACATAAAGAGAGTATAAATACAATATAGTACATAATAATATCATTACATAATTTGAAAATAGGAGATTAACCCAAAGAATAGAAATTGGGTTAAGAAGTTCCCTTACCTCATGTCCGACTTGACTCGATCGTTCATTATCCTCCTTAATAATAAAGTTGAGTGAATTTCTACTTGATAAAGAACCTTTTTAAATTTCATTATTCCTTTTATATCACATATTACCATGTTATGAACACTAAGTAATTATTTATGTTAATAATGGTCATTTTGTCGTTCATTTGTACTTGAGTCAAAAATAAACTCTTTATAATTATAAGTTGTTCGTGTGGTAAAATATACATTATATCAAGAATTATATTCATGATGTAGATATCATATATATCATATATATCTAGTATATACATGAATTTATAATATTACATAATCATTTAGAGGTAAGAAATGAAATGCACCGTTCATGGAGACGGTAAGCCGTATGTACGCATGAACGCTACTTTCATTTCTATTTCTTACTTAATGTACTGAAATAATAATGATATAAAGGTATATCATAATTCCAGTATAATATCATACATAATATCATTAAATTTATCCTTTATACGTACCATATATGGTATTAACGAGTCAAATCATTTCGAGGGGGCTGTAGTCCGCACTTCCTAAAATGAAGACATCGCGTTTACCAAAAATGGAAACCATAAAGGTATGCCATAAATGAAAAATACTGAAGCTTGAGTAAAACATAAACAAATTATATGTCATATATAAATAATGTGTCATATTAATGGCTACCTTTTAAGGTGTTATAAAAATATTGAACAATCATCGTTTCGTGAGGCAGAAATTTTCCATCCACGGAAACAATATTCTCTTTAACCATTTGATGAAGGTGTGTGTAAGTGTAGCTGTTATCCTTCTCATAACCACATCCTATTATATTGATGATACTGGTGGTGTTATTAAATAATGGAATAAAATGAGTTTAGGGGGATGGAGAAGCAAAATAAAACATATGAACACAAGAGAAAACACTACCTTTAAAACTGGTAACTCATTTTGATTTGATCTCAAAGGCTTCCTTGGGAAGACTTCTGCCCAATGTGAGGAGTATAAGAGTTATAGAGGGATTTTGAGAGACTAAATGGGCAGGTTTCGGCCGAGCCAAAGGCCTTGGAAGTGTGGTTAAGGTGGTAGAGGTGGGGGCCTTTTATAAGAGGAGAGGAGGGGCACTCTTGGAAAGTTAAGAAAAGATAATTTGTTATAAAATTATTTTCGGATAAACAAGGTAAAAAAATATAACTTTCTAGGATAAGGTGACAAGGGTTCGAAATACACCCATAAAATAGGTTTTTCACATGTTTAGGTCTTAGATTTTACATTATATTATTATTTTATTTAAATAGTTAAATAATGAGGTAATCACTGCATCATCATGGCGTCATAAATAATTTAATTTTTATATAGCCTAAAAATTATAAAAAAAATATCATGATTTAGGAAATTTTTTCAGCTTTCCAATGACTATTTATAGTAAAAAAATATGACTTGTATAACCCCATGTAAAAAATGTTTTAATAAAATAATACATGTTTGTGTCATTTTTACTTTTACTTTAAATAAAAGGCATTAATTTCATTATCTTACCCAAGTTGCTCTATGGGATCCCAAAAATAGACACATGGGTATTCATGGTCGGAAATGAAACATCCATTAAGGGTAGGACATGTTTCAGGTTCATTTCATATTATTAAAACATTATTCTTACCTTAAATTACACTAATTACCTCTAATTGCAATTAAAAAATTAAAAGATACTATTCGCCAAAAAATTATTTTAATCCCATTGAACCAAATTTTACTTCTTAATGACAACCATGTATGTTGGATTTTTTAAATTAAAAATACAGAGGTGGTAAAATTTCATTTAAACGAATAATCAGTTTTTTTAAGGACCACTTAGTGGTTTCACTATTCATCAAAAATTGATGTTTTTCAGAAAAATACCAAAACTTCACCATAAGATATATTTGATATTCCGAATTCAAAAACAATGTGTATTTTAGAAAATTCAAAACATATAAGTTACATTAATTTATTTAATAATTAATTCCCGCTGTCAGAACAAATAACGTTTTTTTATTAAACAATAAGTATCAAAAGATTGACACTAGTTTAAGTCCAATTTCAAAGTGAAATTAATTCCAACAACCAATATTGGATTAAATGGTAAAAATATATTCTAATTTAAATTTAAAACAAATTCAAAAGATAATCTAATCATATAAATAAATTAGATTAAAAAAAGGTTTTGAATTAAAATACAACATTTTTCACTATTCATTAAAAACTGAACTTTATCGGAAAAATACCAAAAATTTACCCAAAGTAAATTTCAATGTCCCAATAATAAAGAATAAGTTTATTTTGAAAAATAGAGCTTATAAAATTTTCAGAAGTTTGATTTAAAAATGGTTTTCCATCAAAAGGCAGTAAAACAATCTTTTAAAAATATTAGTGTATTCCATGCTTTAGATTGGATTTATTCTCATTTTAAGCCTCTAAAACATTATCTAATTCATAAATAGACATAGATAAGAATATCTATTATTCATTACATACATGGGATGTTACATCCTCCCCCCCCCTTTAGAAAATTGCATCCCCACAATTTATTTACTTATCGAATAAGTGGGGGTATTTATCCCTCATAGCATTTTCAGATTCCCATGTTGCCTCTTCAACCATATGGTTTTTCCATAAAACCTTTACCTGGTGTATTACCTTATTTCGTAACAAATGCTCCCTTCGGTCAAGGATCTCGACTAGTCATTCTTCATAAGAGAAATTCTCTTCTAACTGAACTACCTCTGGACTCAAAACATGAGATGGATCTGGCATGTACTTCCTTAACATTGAAACATGAAAATCATTTTGTACCTAAGATAAACTTGTTGGTAAATCCACTCGGTATGAAACAGATCAAACTCTCTCCAAAATTTCATATGGTACAATGAACCTTGGACTCATCTTTCATTTCTTACTGAATCGCATCACACTTTTCCCCATGGAAACTTTGAGAAAAACATGATCATCTACCTTGAAAGATAGATCCTTCCTCTGGTTATCTGCATAACTCTTCTGCCTGCTATGAGCTATTCTCATGTGTTTCTAAATCAACTAAACTTTTTCTGCCATATCTTCTACCAATTCTAGTCCTATCAACTTCCTTTCACCCACTTCATCCTAGAAAACTGGAGTTCGACACCGCTTCCCATATAATGCCTCAAATGGTGCAATCTGTATACTGGAATGAAAAATGTTATTATAAGAAAACTAAACCAAAGAAATATATTGGTCCCAAATTCCCTGATAATCCATCAAACAAGCATGTAGCATATCCTCTAAAGACTGAATCGTTCTTTCTGACTGCCCATGTGATTGCGGATGAAAAGCTGTAATAAAATTTAATTCAGTACACAATGACTTTTGAAGGCCTTTCCATAAGATAGAAGTAAACATGGGATCACGATAAAATACAACGGATAGGGGAACTCCATGAAACTTTACTATCTCTTTAAGATACAATCAAGAAAGTTGATCTAGAGAGAAATTATCTGGAATATGAAGGAAATGAGTAGATTTAGTCAAGTGATCAACAATAACCCCGATTGAATTATTACCTCGAGATGTCTTTGGTAATCCCACAACAAAGTCCATGGATATATTATCCCATTTCCACTCTGGAACTGGTAAAGGCTGAAGCATCCCTTTCGGTAATTGCCGCTCTGCTTTTACCTGTTGACAAGTCAAACACTTCACAGTAAAATTAGCAATGTCTCTTTTCATTCCGTCCCACCTGTAATACTCCCAAAGATCTCTATACATCTTACTACTACTTGGACGAACTGAAAATAGAGTACTATGAGATTCACATAAAAACTCTCTCTTCAACTTTGAATCACAAGGAACACACAATCTCTTCCCAAATCTCAAAACACAATCATTATCAATGTTGAATTCAGGAAACTTACCCTTCTGAACCAGCTCTACCTTTTTCTGCAACTCACTATCTTGCTTCTATGCTTTCTTAATTCTATCTAATATAGAATATTCATTGATATCTGAAACAAAAAAGAAGTACATACTGCACCAACAACTTTTATGCCAATGTTCATCAAATCCTTAACCAAAGGATCACGTTCCAAATGCAACATTGTTAATGAAGCATTACTTTTTCAACTCAATGCATCAGCCACTTTATTTGCTTTTTCCTGGATGGTAATGAATTGTACAATCATAATCCTTGATTAATTATATCCATCTCCTCTATCTCATGTTCAATTCTTTCTGAGTGAATATATACCTTAAACTTTTGTGATCGGTATATAATAGACACATTACTCCAAACAAATGATATCTCCAAATTTTTAAAGCGAAAACAACCACAAATAATTCCAAATCATGTGTAGGGTAATTTACCTCATGATTTTTCTACTGTCGTGAAGCATAATCAATTACCTGATCATTCTGCATTAGGATTCAACCATGTCCTTTCAATGAAGCATCACTCTAGTTAACAAACTCACCATTCCTGGAAGGTAGTACCAAAACTGGAGGATTCACCAATCTTCTTTTCAATTCCTGAAAACAATCATCACATTCTTTTGTCCAGATAAACATAATACCATTACGAGTTAGCTTAGTCATTGGACTAGATAACCGTGAAAAATTTCTAACAAACCTTTGGTAATAGCCTGCCATACCAAGGAATCTACGAATCTCGGTTACATTTGTGGGTCTTGGCCATTATTCAAAAACCTTTGTTTTTGTAGGATCAATATTTATCCCATATTTAGAAACAATATGACCAAGGAAAAAAATTTGTTGCAACCAAAACTCACACTTTCTAAATTTCCCATACAATGTCATTTCTTTTAAGGTTTGAAAAATAACCCTTAAATGACTTTCATTCTCCTCTTTAATTTTAGAAAACACCAAAATATCATCAATAAAAACAACCTCCATTTTTCACCTGAGCCAACTAAGCCATCACTGCAACAAACTGTTTAATTATGATTCTGACCATCTCTGGATACTGATTTGAAAGTTCATTTCCCTCTGTATTCCTTCCCTGAAATGATGTTTTGTTTCCTCTATGAAAAACCATTCTAAACACTGAAATATCTTAGGTGAATCAATATGGTAATCTTAAAATGCTATATCATTTCAATTTGACCAAAAAAAATATTTTTGGATAATCATTTAATAGAATTCTAGCTCCTAATGTTATTTAAAATGACCTATAATACTAACTATATGGCCCAAGCCTTAAACATTACTTAATCTAGAGTTACATCAAGAATACACGTTGATGATCTTTTCAAGTTTAGAGTTTTAGAGATTTAGATCATAAAACATGAATTATATCCCACATTTAAATAATGTGGTTACCATAAATGATTGTATTCATTTATTCCCATCAACAGAAACATATTTAAAATAAAACATGGATTCTTTCTAGACACTTCCTTGACACTATCGTCATATCATGTACCTTTCCCTTGACCTGTGAAAAACATTTCAAAAACATGGGATGATCATAAAAAGCTTAGTAAGGGATATAAAATTATGAAATGAGAACATCCGTCCATGTATGAAATCATACTTTACTCATAAAACATAAGCACTTTAACATACCTCATCAGATCATGAATAAATCATAGAAATTATAAGACATAAAGGTAACTTGAGGCATTCATAACATTCTTACGTAGGGAGTAACCCTCTTGGTTACGTTTGGAATACCCATCAAAGTATATTCCCTAAATCTCTTTGTAGAAACCTTAACGTTTATCTCCTTCACGTTACCCAATGCATTAGAGAGCTATATCGGGCTCACCTGCCCTTAGTTTATCACGAAACCACCCGTCTTCATAATAATGCCCAAGAACCATAACATAATCGTATCACATAAAACATGCATAAAGGAAACATAACATTTCCACTTTTCAATCCCAAGATATCAATACAACAAATTGATATAAAAAAATTATGAAAACCATTTTCAATACCAATATAAAAGAAAAGTAAAACATGGTATTTATTTTTCTTTTAAAAAATTTGTATAGCATGTAGAGAAATCCGAAACTCAAATAATGGTCACGGCAGTGGAGATGTCGTTGTTGCCGCATACGTATGACCAAAACATTCCCATTTATCATTTAGTAAAACACTTCGTATAAAAAAGATTCCTTTTGGATAAACTTAAAATTCAAAGGGGTTTATACACCGTATAAAAGAAAGTTGTGTATAAAATATAATATGCCTCAATGAAATGAGATTGAGATGAAGTCCCTTACAAAGATAATTTTTAAATAAATTTGATTCACTATATGTACAGATAAAGATAGTATAAATACAATATATGACATAATAATATCATGACATAATTTTAAAATAAGAGATTAATCCACAGAACGAAAATTGGGTTAAGAAGTTCCCTTACCCCGTGTCTGACTTGACATGATCGTTATTTATCCTCATGAATAATAAATTTGAGTTAATTTATACTTTAATAGGAACCTTTTTCATGTTCATTATTCCTTTTATATCACTTATTACCATGTTTTTAACACTATGTAATTAATTAAGTTAATAATGGTCGTTTTGTCGATCATATGTACATGAGTCAAAAATAAACTCTTTATAATTACAAGTTGTTCATGTGGTAAAATATAAATTATATCAAGAATTATATTCATGATTTAGATTTCAAATATATCATATATTTCTAGTATATACATGCATTTATAATATTACATAATTATTTAGAGGTAATAAATGAAATGCACCGTTCACGGAGACGGTAAGTCGTACGTACGCATGAACGCTACTTTCATTTTATTTCTTACTTAATGGAGTGAAATAACAATGATATAAGGTATATCATAATTACAGTATAATATCATACATAATATCATTAAATTTATCCTTTATACGTACCACATATGGTATTAACGAATCAAATCACTTTGAGGGGCAGTAGTCCGTACTTCCTAAAATGAAGATATTGTGTTTACCCATAATAGAAACCATAAAGGTATTCCATAAATGAAAAATACAGAATATTAAGTAAAACATAAACATTTTATATATCATATATAAATATAGTGTCATCTTAATGGAAACCTTTGATGGTGTTAGAAAAATATTGAACAATCATCGTTTCGTGAGGCAGAAATTTTCCATCCATGGAAACAATATTCTCTTTAACCATTTGATGAAGGTGTGTGTATGTTTAGCTATAATAATTCTCATAACAAATTCCTTGTATATTGAAGATACTGGTGTTGTTACAAAGTAAAGGAATAAAATGATTTTAGGGGGATGGAGAAGCAAAATAAAACATAAGAACACAAGAGAAAACACAACCTTTAAAACAGGTAACTCTTTTTGATTTGAGATCAAAGGCTTCCTTGGGAATACTTCTTCCCGACGTGAGGCTTATAAGAGTTAGAGAGGGACGTTGAGAAACAAAATGGGCAGGGTTTGGCCGATCCAAAGGCTTTGGAAGTGTGGTTAAGGCGGTTGAGGTGGGGGCCTTTTATAAGAGGAGAGGAGGGGGACTCTTGGAAAGTTAAGAAAAGATACCTTGTTATAAAATGATTTTAGGATAAAAAAGGTCCCAAAATTATAAATTTTGAGGATAAGGTGATAAGGTTTCGAAATCCACCCATCCAATATGTTTATGAAAAATTTAGGTCTTATATTTTACAATATATTTTCATTTTATTTAAATCGTTAAATAATGAGGTAATCACTACATCATCATGGTGTCATAAATAATTTAATTTATATAATGCCTAAAAATTATAAAAAAACTATCATGATATATGAAAACAGTTTAGCGTTCTAATTCATAATTATAGTAAAAAATCTGACTTGTATAACCCCATGTAAAAATTGATTTAATAAAACAATACAAGTTTGTGTCATTTTTACTTTTACTTTAAATACAAGGAATTAATGTCATTATCTTACCCAAGTGGATCCATTGGGTCCCAAAAATCTTCCCATGGGTTTTCATGGACTGTCATGACAAATCCCAAAATGGTAGGAAATGTGTAAACTTCATTTCATATTATTAAAACATTATTCTTACCTTAAATTACAATAATTACCTCTAATCGCGATGAAAAACTTAAAAGTTACTATTCACCAAAAAAATATTTTAATCCCATTGAACAAAATTTTACTTCTTAATGACAACCATGTATGTTGGATTTTTGAAATTCAAAACAAAGAGGTGTTAAATTTTCATTTAAACGAAAAATCAGTTTTTTTAAGAACCACTTAGTAGTTTCACTATTCATCAAAAATTGTTGTTTTTCAAAAAATACCAAAACATCACCCTAAGATATATTTGATATTCTGAATTCAAAAATTATGTCTATTATAAAAAATTCAAAACATATATGTTAAATTAATTAATTTAATAATTAATTTCCACTGTCAGAACAAATAACGTATTTTTATGAAACAATAAGTATCAAAAGATTGACACTAGTTTAAGTCCAATTTCAAAGTGAAATTAATTCCTACAACCAGTATTGGATTAAATGGTAAAAATATATTCTAATTTCTCTTTAAACCCAATTCAAAAGATAATATAATCATACAAATAAATTAGATTAAAAATGGGTATTGAATTTAAATACAACATTTTTCACTATTCATTAAAAAAATGAACTTTATCGGAAAAATACTAAAAATTTACCCAAAGTAAATTCCAATGTCCCTATCATAAGGAATAAGTTTATTTAGAAAAATATAGATTATAAAATTGTCAAAAGTTTGATTTAAAAATGGTTTTCCATTAAAAGGCAGAAAAACAATCTTTTAAAAATATTAGTGTATTTCATGCTTAAGATTGGATTTATTCTCATATTAAGCCTCTAAAACACTATATAATTCATAAATATACATAGATAATAATATATATTATTCATTACTTTATTGGGATGTTACAGTGTTTGTATTGTATCATATGTTTCAAAAATTTATGCATTTATGTATTTAGTCTTCCAATCGGACTATGTCATCAACTCAAATGGAAAATATTGTTTTCTACAAAAATAATGTAATGTATTGAATTACCCTTTTTTCCCAGTTTTGGGTTGTTATCATTGGTATTATAGAATTCGTATTAGCTACATTGGGAAATTGATTCAGTAGAACCATGTGAGATTTATAATATACAATTAAAAAATTATATATCAAGAATACAATCTGTAAAAAATGATATAAATGAAATTTTATATAACCTAATATAATTATATGAATGACCATAAATAAATATATTGATTAACAAGTGGAATGAAAAATTTATTAACCCCTATATTCAATGATGGAACGTACGACCTATAAAATACTATTCATAGTTGATCATAACTATGATAAAGATGTTTAAATAGGTTTTGAAAAATAATATCAGCAATATAGAAAGTCCTTTTTATCGACAATATTGTGTTACTATGTTATTAAAATTCCTAAAACCTAAATTTCGTGTATTTAGTGGAACTAATAACATATTGGTATATGGATAGTTGATCATGTTCGACAAAGTAAATATTATTTAATTGGAATGTAGATAGTGAGAAGAAAACATTAAGTTGTTATATAATATGATGTGATATGCGGATAAAAGGTTGTATCTAATTGAAGACCCATAGGATGAGGTTTAGATATATTTAATGTAATTGGGAAACTTTATGGATATATACAATGAAAAATAAATTCATAATAAAAAATTTTCTGAAAAGGATAGAAAATTATTAAATCACATTGTGAAGGAGGAATAAAATATTTTTGGATATGTGGTTATGATAATATTGTTGACAAGAAATAATGCATAATATTTATATATATTAGAATATAATATTTATAATTTAATCAATGTGACAAATTTGATCCACCAATGACAATTGTTTTCATCAAGGTTCTCTCTATATTATTATATAGTATGAAGTTCCATTAAAATAATGATGGATTTCACTGAGAAAAAAATTATTTATGGGATATATGGAGTTGGAGAAGAAGGGTGAGCATCATCGATAAAAAAATGTAAAAAATTGGAAGAAATAATTTATGGAGTTATTCTAAATGGGATAATTATGGTATGAAATAACTTAACTCATATATGATGGGAAAGCAAGTTGGTTACTTGTGTATTGAGTAAGGCCAACAGAATTATGAATATAAGGGAATGGTGAGAGTATATGATATTCAATTCATTAACTATAGGGATAAGTGACATAATCAAAACCAACACCCAAAAAATCAAGGATATTTTACTCAGTAAAGGAAAAAATTGAAGGAGAAACAAACATGATTAGAAAATAAAATATTTATGTTTCAGTACACAAGGCCAAATGAAATTTAATTATTTACAAAAAATCACCTGATGATTTATTTAATTTGGAATATAAAAAATCTTTTATATCAAACATCATTTAAAATATATATATAAATTTCAATAACACCATATTATGGTTGTTATAAAATATGAAATTGAGTGGATATTTCTTCACAATAAAAACATCTCAGGTAGTTACTATTATTATTTTTATTGAGAGTTACCAAATTTCAGAAAATGTAATTATTTATTTTCATGACATTAATATGATACATGTAATGAATTTACATTTAAAAAATAATTAATAATTTTATTTCGAAGAGAAGTATATTATGATTCTGGATGGTTTTGATGAATGTGTTGAATTTGGGTTCTTTATACCCATATTGTGATGTACATCTATAAACACTACATGAATACAGTTTGATATATATACTTGTGATTTTTCCATAATAGTGTTGATACTTATTCTACCACTATATTTTGGTAATTTTATTAGATTACATGTGTTTTGAAAGGGTTATAGCATATCATAGAATATTATGAAAACAAATAGATACTATAAAATTTGTTTAATGTAATTTACTATGGTCTATATAAATTACACTGATAAGAAACAAATGATGTTGGACATTTAGTTTATGGGGTATCATAATCATTGAGACATCTTCTCATGATTATTGCACTTGGTGATCTCTTGAAATTGATATCGTGAGGAATGAATCACCAATTATAACACCACATATTTCATGTGTTATTGTTTATTCCTATCTATGTACATGTGTAATGGTATTTTGACGAGGGATAATTATTAATTTATTCCATATAATCATTTACATTGATGTAATGTGAAGACCAAGATAATAAAGTCATTGCGTGGAAGTTATTGTCGGGTGTGTCATTCGTGGCATGAAATTGATTGAATGATTGTGGTAATATTTTTCATTTCTGAGATGAGGATGAGAGATCTTCTGCTTGGATGATAAGGATGGTTGTACCTTCATAAAATGACATACATGGTAGTCGAATGAATTTTATTCTAGTTAGGTAAACAAATATTGATGAATGTATAAGATGGCTACACATGTATGCATCCTACTTTTTGTGATATCATTGACAATGAGGCTACATTACAATGTGCAAGCATATTGGTTTGTAGTATTTAAATCGACATTTCCAAAAAAAAATTGACCCAGATGGTTTTCTATAACCCTTTATTTGGATATGAATGTTATTCACTTTTATAAAGATAATTCTCTAGATGGTCAATGAAAATAGTACATTTAGACACTTCCATATTCTATTGAATATGAATATAGGACTTTGGGGGCACCAAAAAGGGGTTCAGTTTTTTTCCATGTTATATGGAAAACAAATTTATTAATAAATTCATTATTATTAATGAAAATAAGGAATTTTGTAAATTTATTTATTAAATGTATTTACAAGTGATTAGGTAAATACAATGATAAATATTATATGAATGAATATTAATTTAATATTCCAAGTTTGTTTGATATTATAAGATGTCAGTCACATTAAAAACTTGAGATTATCACATAATATATTTAATATATTCTACTGGTAAGAGATAAAATAAAAATTATCTATATTTTTCAGTTTACTTTTAAATAAATATTTATTTATAATAAATATCTAGTCGATGATCAATATACGGGTTTCGAGAAAAGAAAATGTGTATTATAGATCTCCATTATATAAGTGTTGAGAGGATCTTCCAATGATGATTGTTCATTATTTGGAAATGTGAGATTATATATCCCTATGATTTATAGAGAGATATAATCTCAATCATGCTACCGATCTTTGTTTGTGTTCTTGAATTTAAGATAGTGGATTGCGGCGATTATTGCGGATTTGATGTGGTAGTTGGAGATCTATGCTAGCACTTAAATTATAACATACCACACCCACGCATATTCGAGAATCATGTTTTTATGATCGGCATGGATTATGTGTTAAATACTTCTTGAAATAGATGTCGGGAACGTACAATGATTGTTCATGCATCAAATCAAAATTATTTACTTGTATTTTATAATTTTGAAGTTATTGTACAAAACAAGATCCTATGATAGTACTAGGGCCTGATCTCTGGAAAAGAATGGGTTTTCACACTCTAATGTAACAAAATTAAATAATTTGTAGCCCATCAGTATTTTTTAGGTTCCCCAATACCTTCAAAATGGTTTTTTCATTAATGAGTAAAACAATCATCAATTTCTTTTTTTTTAAGGTTGGGGTTGAAGCCTCATTTTAGTTATTAAATCAAAACAAAGACCTCTTTTTGACTAGGTAGAGGGAGACCCATTATATAGGCCAAAGGCCGAGTGAGATTGTAGCCCATTACATAGCCCATATGCCTAAATTTGTGGCGCAATTCCCATTTTGTGAATAGTAACGCAGCTGCTACAGTACCTGTACAGTACCGCCGCCGCTACAGTGCCCTGCCGCCGCTATAGTTCCCACCGATCAACTGTACAGCCGCTACTATAGTACTGCTACTGTATTGCTACATTAACCTTCTCCCAATGGGTTTTGAACACCCATTTTTCATGTAGTATTGCGGGGTTCTTACTACTAAGCCAAAACCTAACTACACAATCATCAATTTCATTATTGGATACTCCAATAATTTCTCTTCTTATATTCATTTAGTCAAAAAAGTATAGTCTAGCATGATGAATTTCAAATGATGATATCCATTGAATCTATAATTCCCCTTCATACATAAAATCATATACATTATTCTTTAAAAATCACATTGACATCCAGTAGAGCGTGATATTGAGTTACCCATTGAACTTATTACTAATGAAAGATATTTATCTTAATAAGTCTTTATAATTCCACTTGTGGTGTTATTGGAGTTTATGTATCAGCTACATGGGTTTTGCGATATAGGATATATGTACTCTTTTTAGTCAATAAAGGGTCCCCTATTTCATTCCTTCACATAAATGGAGAGATAATTATACTTTTGATGAATTATAATGTGATAAATTACACTATAGAAATAAATAAATAACCTTGGAAACACATTTTTGATATATATAATAATATTAAAAGAGAATAATACACATCAAGTACTAAAATTCTCTATGGTTACCAGTATCTAATTGTGACGATAGATGATAAAATAAATATGATATTTAAAATGATTAATTTATAATATGATTTTTTGTTAATTCCATTTGGATTATATAATCAACATATTGTATTTATGGATATGACTAGTAGGTTATTCAATGAGTTTCCTAATAACATTTTTGTGTTATTCACTAATATTTTTCTGATATTCATTAAGAGTTATTAATATCTTGAGAATCATATGTAAATTTCATTGGAGATCCTAAATAAAAATAATATTATAGGAAATATACAAATTTTAAAAATTCGATGAATGATGTTTTTTCCATGGCCATATAATATCAATAGATGAAAAATTGGTATACAAGTCCATGTAAAATTTTGATAATTAATATCAAAAACATTCATTCGTAACATACATATGAGGTTTCCAATGCATTATCAGCTATTATCTGGGGTTTCGTCTAACATTTTCTTGGGTAGATGAACCATTTACCAAGTAAACATGAAGAGGAGTTTTTATAATTATCAAGGGAATGTGGGGAACATGATAAAGATATAAGGAGGAGAAAATTTAATATAAAATAATTAAATATATGTTAATTTTTATATTATTTGTACTATATAGTTATAAAACCATGAATGCACATGGTTGTGTACTTATACAGAATCATATTGTGACTGTCTATACATAATGGAATTTAAAAATAAATTCGGTGAAAAATATTAACATTTACCTTAAGTTGGAATCTAGAGAAATTTTATTGAATATATAGAGACACTACCAATATTTTAAAAGATAATATATATAAATATATAACATAGTATATTGATATATATCATCCCCTCGAGGGATCTAATCAGGTTAAAAGTAATACGGTCAGAACAATTCAATAAATATGATTTCTCAATACACAACCACCAATGGAATTCTTACATGGTTGTTTATGTATTGAGTATGACGCACCATGGTGTTTGGAAAAAGATGAATATTAATAGAGATTCTATATACAGGGATAATTTAAAAATGGATATTGGGTTCATTAAGAAAAGGGATCCATCAATCATAATTCATGAGATGTTAAAACCATTATTACCAAACATGATTATAAATTCCTAGAAATATTGATTGAGCATAGAAATGATGATTAAATAAATAAATTATGGGAAATTCATAAACCTGTCTATGGTGATTTATTATTGATGTTTCAGAATATTTAATTCTATTTATATATTTTAGAGTGGAAAATGGAATTGTATGAAATATCATACTCCTCAGTTTTCCCGATAACACATAAAAGAATAATTATTTATAAATATTAAAGATAAAAAATCTCTATATATGGGATATAGTGAAAAATTGTGGGATATGTTTTAATATTATCATTCCTCGACTAGTTAATTGTAGAAAACAATATCTTAATGTATTAATGAAAACACATATTATAAATATTTAGAAGTGGAAAAAATTTAGAACATTATTTGATAATTTATTCCAAATGGAAAATCAGAATAATTATGTTTTATGGGTCATCTTTGACCACCTTAAAAATTCTAGTTCATAATCAGTTATAATATATTATATAACCCTTGAAAACCATTCGGAATTATATTTCTATGATCTAAAAATTAGTTATGGGGAACCACATTAAATTGAATATAATCCAAACCCTCATCACATAGTGAAAATATGGAAGAGTCTCCAATGGGATCATGACACTCTGATTCATTAAATATATCTTATCATCACCTGTCAAATGTGTACTCTTGATAGAATTTCATGTACTTTAAAGACATGCTAAAATCATGTTCTCCTGTCTTCCTTGTTTAGTGTGATTAGTATCTTCATTTTCTATAAATATCTATCAATTATATTAAACATTCAATTATTCGTATGGAACCATATAAATCATTGTATTTAAATAGATTTTGAATAATAACCTCATGGGAATATTTTATTTAAATAATGTGTGCAGTTCTAGATCTTATAGATTATTATATTTTTACTGTGTGAAATATTTGGGATCATATTAAAGATATCCATATTATTAATGTGATCTAAAATGATAATCTGATAAATTATAAGAACATTATATTTGGCAAATAATAATAATACTGGGATAACCATGGAAGGGATTTTTATGAATTTTGAAAAATTGGATGTTAGGCCCTAGGTACATTTTTCCTTTTTGAAATACTATAAGGTGTTATGTTTTTTCATTCAAGATTATTTGTTTAAAAAAATTCAAATTAAATTATTGTTTCAATGTTTAATTACTGAGGAAAAACATTATTGATCCATCACATGGGGTTATAACATATGTAATTGGATTAGAACATGTATTTTATTATAATGAATTACTTGATAATATTCTTGACATAATCTTTCATGTTATAGGGAATATAAAAACTCTTTTGGTGAACATAATTTTGAGGAAAAACAAAATAGAATTTATGAAATCAAATCTAAAAGTATCCATGAAGATGGAAAATCCCCATTTTTTCTGTAAATCATACAATCACTAAATTTGGGGATAAAATTAATTAAGTGAGAGGGGAATGAAAAGTGATAATCGTGACACAACATTATTATTTATTAACTATAATATAATCTATCAATAAATGAAAACATAAATGATATTATAACAATGACTATATATAACATCATAAATTTTGAATAATGAAAATTTATATTTTCAAAATAAACAAAAATTTCGAATTTTACATACTAATATTTACTTATGAATACATTAATGGGTTTTCTCAAAAAAATGTATTTCTAGTTGAATAGTTATATTTATCATTTATATATATATATAATTATAAATTTATGATTCACTGTTATTTATTCCATATTAATTTTTTAATTTTTATTATACATTAATTTTAGTAAAGATATTTCAAAATCATATGATATTAATGTGTGGATTCATGTAATATATTTTCAAAATATAGTTTTAATTTTTTATACTATTATTATTCAAAAATTTATTTTCAAAAAATAAAATGTTTGAATAAATAATATATATTTAAAACAATGATTCCTTATTTCCCAATTATCTAATAAATAAGACACTATCTATAGTACTAATTATTTTATTCATTATGTAAGTAGTAGTTAACAATATAAATGAAAAAATTGGTAAATCTAATAATTCCATGTGTAAATGGAGAAAAGAAAATATAAACAATTTAGATATTATAATTTTTTTTGATTACTAAAACCCTCAGACCCTTATATATATTACATACTTTTATTTAGGACATATAAATTTTTTTACATGTTATTATTTTAGATTATGTTGAAATATGTAAAATACTCTATTCCAGAAACATATTAAAGGGGTCTACAAAACCCCTTAAATGCAACACTAAAATGTCAATTTCAATCTAAAATGTTACCCTATTTAATTTCCATTCAATCTCATTTAACCCTTATAATATTGCAGTCACTTTATATAAGCATAATCCTTTCAATACCAAGTAACTACCAATGGAAACACAATCTTCTAAAAATATAATTGATCTTTTCACTAAGATATATTCATCTTATATTTCATATTCAAATTAATTACTTGATTAATTATATTATTAAATAATTATTTATATTATTATTTATGTATTTGTATTCGTTAATTATTAAATGTCAATAGATCATAGTTTATATAAGAATATAAAATCATCCTTTCATGTGTTTTGTGGAATACTACCTCTATAATGTAACATATTTTATGTTCCCTAATTTTCAAAGATAAAACAATCGTAGAATAATATTAAAAATTGAATATTATTTTTATGACATAATTAATGTTAATATATGATAGATTAGAGAACCTATTACTGTTATGATTAATAATTTATAACTGAAAATTTAATCATCTGAAACAACTATAATAATTTGATGTTCATATCGTCAAATTATTTAATATATTCAAACCAAATTAATATTCTAATAAATAATTAAAATAATTATATGTCACACTATTATATATATATATAAATGAGAACTAATATTCAATTATAATGATATAATCTCAAAACCACATCGTTATAACATATTAAATCATGGTATGTTCATGTTTTCATTAATTACTCAAAAGAGTCAAGCGACACAATGAATTTACATCAGGAATGAAACTGTGAACATAATTACTGGAATAAAATAACATAAATTTGTAAATAATGATGTTTTATTCTACATATGTTTTATAAATATATAAATAATAAAATAAAATTTAATCATTAAGAATCCCAAAAACATACATGGCATCAATTTCTTCATCAAAGATTATGATTAATACAGTCATGGAGGAAAAACAATATTTAAAATATTTAAAAATCACCACTAAAACAAACTTTAGTTCCCTTTCATTGAAACATTCGATGAAGAATGACTGAAAACTCAGATATTATTAAACATGTAGAAATGATCAAAACAATACACATCTGATGTGAAAATTTTATAGATTCAATACGGAGAATATTTATTAATAATTGGTATAATTGAATATGGACATGACTAAGGGTATTTATTTTTTGGTTATGTTATTTTTTTATGGAATAATTTATAGAATATTTGTTGATATCAATACAATTGGTATGTATTCCCTGTCTCAAATTATTTTCCATCAAATATATTTTTCTTATAAAACTAATTCAAATTTTATAGGGTATATACTCCGTATTTGATATTTTATATCCAGGTATTACATTAATAATTATATTATATGACCATCATAAATTAACTCTTTCATGATATTTTAATTTAATAGATACACAATCCATAAGAATATTTTTTTTCATTACAATATTCATTAATTTGAGCTCTTGTAACATTTTCTACCATATAATTTTTTTCATAAAATTTCAATGATTTAATATTCCATATTAATTAATATACCTTTTTTATATATATTTATCTATACCTACCCAAATAATTTATTTGATCAAGGAGTTACCAATACTATTATAAAAAGCATTCATTTCTATTTATCAAATACCATAATATGATTTTGAAAAGTATAACTATGTACAGTTTCATATAAAATACATCCAAATTAAGATACTATAATATGGATCTCATAATGGAATTGATGCTCTTTTTGGCGAACATCTTTAAAAAGGTAATTTACTTAATAATCAGACAGATGAATGACTAGTGGTACATATCCTTTACACCAGGATAGAGAATCCTAGGGCATATGATTTGGATGATTCATATCATCATTATGAACTGTGGTGTTGTTTTTTTCATACCATTACACATGTATCCTACCAATGAATACTATTAATCCAAATAATTATAATTCATGGTTAACCAGACACATAAAAACTACCCATTAAACTATATTTCAATTATGGTTGTACATCATATCACATTGATGATACCACATGCCAACTAACTTTTTCATGGTATATTCATCTAGAAATGACCATTAATATTCTCAATGAGGATGTATTTATTCTTTTTTTATCAGTTTATGCACAAAAATATTTTATTCAAAATGTGGTTATTTAGGAAATTATATGTTAACTATTATTCAGCTCTAAGGTTATGTTAATGGTCATTGTTAAGTGATCATCAAGGATAGAAATTATATAGGCCCTTGTTAATGTAATAGGTATGATGTGAGAAAACATGTTGGGTTTGGGTGTATTCCAATTTATATAATAAGAGAGTATTTAGAAATATGATTTTGATGTATTTTTTGAGGCACAAAATATTCCATTCCATCATTATGGGAATATTAATTCTTTTTATCCATTTTTCAATTATTATCATTGGTTTAGAATTCTATTATATTATGTTCATTATGGATTCATATTATTCATCTATATCTATTATATAAATTATTCAATGTTTATATTAAAAATTATTTACAATTATTCTATTGTTTATTGAGTTTTTGATCTCACACTTATTTTCTTCCTTTCCGAATGAATACTATAAGGTAACTTTGTTTATGTTTCATGTATATTATAGAATTTATAATCCTATTTAAACAACATGTTCATTTAGTAATTAATATTTTCAAATGTTATGTATGAATTTTTCATATCATCCAACACTACTAAGATATTGGATCCCAAGAAAACTCCTATTTTATATACCTATAATTTATTATAACTATCAACTCTGTGTTTCTACTATCTATATTGATACATCCATCTAAATAGATTCACAGACAATGTTATATTAAGATAACTATACCTAGGTTAGAGGATCATCCCATAATACACTATTGTATTTGGTGCATTTTAAATGAATGTAATATAAGATCAATATCTTCCAGTCTCACAATACATCGATATATTAATGATACACAACACTAAACGTTTATTGAGTTCCCACCTAGTTCTTAATTAATTTCAAAAACAATAAATTGTACACAAAATTTATCCTCATTGGGATACGAGAAGCATCATCATGAGTTCATTTATCTTACTAGAAATAATAAATATTGAACTCATATATTGTCTGAGCCATTAAGTTTAAAATTATTTGAGATATATTTTTAAAATAATCAAATATTACACAAATAAAATCTCAAAAACTCAGTGTTCTTCGAATCCCCATCCCAAATTCAACGATATCTTATTCAAACATCCCCATATTCAAAAGATGTAGTTCATATAATTTTATTTTTTTATGTTGCTCAACCAAAATGATATCGTATGTATATAAATGGGATAATTAGACCATGTTATATCCAATGATCAATGTTTTTTCCCACTCCCTATTGACCATACTAAAATTGGATCAATTCATGAAATCCATTCCCGCATAACATTGATTTCAGAATCCAATTCCTCATTGGTATTAATCTTGTAATTATGTTTTTTCTCAAACACTAAGGGAAAACCTCTAAAAAACTTCTGTCCTAATATTCATATAACAGCCACTCATTTAATAATCACATCTCTCAATATTATTGCAGTAAATGGTTATTTGTAAGCTATTGGGGTCTCCTAATTTATAAGTATATAATGAATAAACATTCACTATAAAATAACGTATCACAACATATATCATACCTAGACAATCCACTAAATACCTATATTGAATGTTAAAAGTCTCATTGAGAGAATATATAATGCTTTGTTTTGACATGTATAAGAAACTACTATCAAGAATTGTTCAAAGGATGAAACACTAAGCGCACGAACTAAAAATTCCTACTCCATGTCCTAAATATGGTAACTAAGATTTTTCTTAAAAAAATCATGGGAAATTATCTAATAATATATCCCTCACCATCATCAAATATTATAATCAACCACACATGGAATTTTCAATAATCCATATATCTGACCCAAGGATTTTGAAATATTAGAACTTTTTCTATCATTGATGTCTTATACAGTTCATGGAGAACCTTTTCACAATATTTTTTATACATTATCATTATGTTAATCGTTATAATTAATTATTCTCAAACACATTATTTATTAAATTAAGATTTCATGTGACATAAAATGATTTTTGTTTTTCTAGGAAATTTAAATTTCCTAGATGAATTTGAATGACTATATAATATATATAATTTGGGTCTTGGGATAACATGTTCTTTAGATATTGAAGTACAATATATTTTAATAGGTAATGCATTATATTTCTTCGCAGGAATAATAATTGTTATGGTTGAATAATTATATTGAACAATTTCTATATGGATTAGTTTTACCATGAAAATAATCTCTCTACGGGGAACAATAGTTGGGTGGGTAATATAATATATGTTTGATTGGTTTTGTAAGAAGGATTCATGTTTTGATGATGTGATTAAATCATGTTGAATGATTGAACAAAATTTTATATATTTATTTAAACAATCAAAAGATGATATTAAACTCATGTGTGTAACAATTATAGTTAGGATCCTTATTGGTCATTATTTGGTAAAAATTGTTTTATAGTGGAGGATTGAGTAAAATATTGACATTAAAATAAAACAAGTGGAATAATTCACTCTTATATATAGAGAAAGTAGTAATTTATGATAAAACTAGGAATAATAATTTACTATTATGTGAAAAAAATTACATTGGGGCCTTCTGATCTATTAAGATGAAAAATATGATTAATATTTATAAATTGGGACTTGGGGCACACCAATTAAAAAATATTGGAAATTTATTTTCAATTCATTTAATATAGAAATAGTTAATCGTGGGTGTCCTGGAAGTGATGTAGAGTTTCATCCATGGTTTTATGAATGATGGTAGATAATTTTTTAAATAATAATTACTATAATTGTGATGATAAAACTAAACACAAAATATTGAAGGTAAATGACATAAAAGAAAAGGAAAACGAATATGATGTGGAATGTATTAGCATTGAAATTTAATTTTTTGTTTATTATATTGATTAAAATTGATTAATATTTCTTATTTATGGAATTGGATTGACATATTAATATAACTATATATTCATTTATATTTTTTATAATGGGTGGAATAAATGTTTTGTAATTATATATTTCTTGTTGATTAAATGATTATAAAATATATTCATAAAAAACAAAAAATATCAATGGTCGACTCAACATTTTTTCCTAATATTAGTTTTTATAATTATTTGGTATTACACAAATAATTGATTCTTGTTATGATATTACTTATATTTTATTTTTGAAAATTAAATGAACTATGTTATTTAAAAATAAAAAACACAAAAAATCGACTTGTGTTAGATTCATTTGGAAAATATTACCATCATCTCGTTACAATCCATGTAGCTATCATCCACCTTTTCATTTCCTTCATAATGGTTAATGGTTTAATAAAATATTAAATCATTCTAATGAATATAATGTTTAATTTGATGAATAAACGAGGGATATATAGAGAATAAAAAAATTGTTAAAAAAACAATATATTGGGGGTTTAGAATATATGAATGAACCCCAATAACAGATGAAATCATAAAACATTTATGTTGAATAACTATTTTTGTAATACTGAATAGTTATATAGAGTTTATATATGTGTGTAAAGTTTACATTTGTCAAATATGGAAATTTGGTTTATTCTGAGAAAATTTAGTTTCTTGTTCTCTTTGTTTTTATCATTTCATGTGTTTAATATGGGGTTCACATGTGGTTTCTCTAAATTTCCTTTATATATAACATTATAAATTTAAATAAATGGTATGTAAAATGGTTTCTAGAGTGTTTTTCTCTTCATTTGGATCTTAGGAATGTATTATGCTAATACAAATTACGTCTATCCTTAAATTAGAAAATTATACTGAATTTATATCAAGACATGTATCTTATTTTATTTTCGTAATCTATAGGATTCATGTGTTATAATTTTTAAACATATAATTAATCTATAAATACATAAATAAATAGTATTATTCATATGAGTTTGTAAATATAACATTACAAAATTTTATACACCTAAAAAAACCAAATAATATACATCTATTGGGTTCATCAAACTATAAAAATCGTAGTTATTATATATTTAATTGGATAATACTCAACACCAGATAAAAAAGAATTGATAAAATAAAATGTAAAATATTCAATATATTATACTTCTAAACATAAATTCATAAATGATAATTTAATAAAATCATATCATATCTAATTAAATGCATCCCAATCATATGACATTTATAATTGTAATTAAGGATTATTCTGTTCATTCAACTATAATATTGAAATTATTAATTAATATACTAAACAGATATAGAATACTTAATATGTTAACATATTTTATACATTTTTTATTTAAAAATGTGTTAATTTTGGTAATTTTATTGTTAATTCATTCATGTGCGTACAATTTCTTTGTCATATATTATATTATATTATATTATAATTTTATCTAAAAATAAAAATAAAGATTATTATTTACCCTTAGATATGGATTCCCATGACAATGTATGATAATGGAATGATTTTGCGTTTTGAATGTGAAAATATTATGTGAAACATTGGTCCTATTATTGTAAATTGTTAATTCATATTATGAACACATTCCAAATAATGAAAACATTACACGAAATTAACTAAATAGAATATGTGAAGTGATTAGTAAACGAATAAATATGGGGCCAAATATTACATCTTCTAACACACATTTTCACTTCTTGAATTTTTCCCGATAGATTGAGAATTGAACAATTGAAGAGATTTTAATTATTACTCACCAAATAATGGATTCAAACAACCATTTATTTTTATTATAAAGCCTAGAATAAATTAATATTAACATGATGTTGAAATAAATTCCAAAAAATCCATATATTTTATAAAAACAGTGTTTTTTACCTATATTTGAAAAGATTCAAGTGACATGTCCCCACTCGGGTGCCACATAACCGTGCTCAGAACTGATTGGTTATAAGACCTCAAGAACACTTCCTCAAATTATAGAGGCAACAAACATGAAGTGATGTTATTATATAGATACCATGTGGGAACTGTACCATATTTAGAAAAGTAGAAAAAATGTTGAATTAAATGATCAATAACCAAATTGATGAGAAACAATAATCAGAATAATCCCAAAAACAATACAAACATGTATGACTTGATAAAACAAAAAAAGAACAAAAATCAATAAGTAGTAAATTTGATATGTCTTTTTATTTACGTTCAATATTCAAATGGAAAACGAAAATACAGACTCACTGAAAAATAAAATGCGGGGCCCAACACAATATCAGTTTCCCTCATCCATGCTCTATCCTAAAAAATCCATTTTTCATAGGGATCTATCCCTTTTCATTTCATTTAAACATGATGTCTATTATAGCACTGATTTGACATCTTGAGAATGGGATAATCATAAATCTATAGTTCTCCAAATACATTGTCTACAAAAAAAATTTGTCTAAAAGTTTGTAAGAAGTTCTATAATGAATAAAATACTACTGATAAATTCATGAATTTTTATTTTAAATTATTCTTTATTTATCCACATAAGTACTAGTATCATGATGAAAACTAAAATAATAATATCTTCTTCATACAATGATGGATTATGAACTATATCAAAAAGGTAATCACAAATCATTAAAACATGGGCATCCATTATACATTTAATTCCAAGTTCTTATTTTTATACTTTTATCCATAGTCCATTAACAATATATTATCCATATAAGATCATTTATATAAAAATATGTGTATTAGAAGAATCATTCCCATTCCCACAACCTGTTTATCTTTCAATCACATATGGGTATTTGGAGAAATATTTTTTTTCCAACACACCTTAATCAATAAATCACCTATGTGTATTTGGGGCATCATCCCATGTCCCACACATGTTTTTTATTCAATAAAATATATCACATTTGTCGATGTTAATAAAAATAACCATATTGTAATTTATTCACATCTTCGCGATCCCTTTATATTTATCAATACAATCATGGTTCATCACATTAATCAAATTGAATAATTTGAAAATTTCATAATTAAACAATTTATCAACATTTAATCATATAAACCATTAACTCTTGAATTTTAACAAAGATTCGCTTCTTTCTTACTATCAGTCTATTTATAATAAAAATAATAAACCAATTTCATATTCTAAATAACCAATTAATTTCACTATCAGAATTATTCAAATTCCAATTACATTAAGTTCAACACCATTCATTATCACACGAAATTTCAATTTAATCATTTCAATTTCAGACTCGTTATCAAATAATGAGAATAGAAATTTTTTAGTTTCATATATATAATTAAATTTATGACAAACAGAATCAACATTTATACCACCTACCACAATATTATGGATGTGGGTTCTCCAATGTCAAATCTATAATTTTATGTGTAACTATAAAAACCAAAATAAATAATTGTATCTATAAAAAACCCTATGATAATGTTCCAATTGAATAAATTACATAAAAACCTAGATTGTAATCCTCTCTAATAGAAAATAAAATATTCCTCTTTATCTTGAAAGAGATATGTGAGAGAGATAAATCCAAATGGGAAGAGATTATATACCTGAAGTGGTTTACAACATTCATTTTGATCATTGAGTAATCATGAATAAAGTTTTAGGGACTTTGAAATCATCCACAGTTCTCCCAAACTAATAATAAAAATAGTTATCCCTCATCCAAGTAAATAGGGGTCAAAACCTTGGTTTATTGGGATTTACAAAATAATTTTTCCAAAAAAATCTCAGAGAGTTTTTTTCCAAGGCTGCAACACATAATTTTACATAACGTGATATATAAATGTGAAAATCATATTTGAGGTGCGTGGTTTCTACTAAGTGGGATCAATGTTTGAAAAACAATGTTCTAATCATGCGACCCCAATTTTCTCAACATTGCATTATTTTCTAGGATAGGTGAAATTTATGGGAAAACTATGTTCCAACTATGAACTACATAATATCAACCCAAAATAATCCAAAATTTTCAAAATTTTCAGGAAACAATATCAAAAAATCCCAAAAAAGATATTCTAAAATCAATTATAAAAATGAAGCTAAAATTGAGCATGATAAAGTTCCCATGAAGTTCGAGATCCAATAATATCCATTTATTTTAACAATGAATCCTTGATCTAAAATCCAATGAATTTCATGTATAACCGTTTATCTTTCCCATGTTTATTCTTGAATATATCAATTTTTTTATAATGCATGATCAATCTAAATTTTTCTTTTCCCACAACACATTCTCAATAAGATCCATAACATATATCAATTTCTCCTTAAAGGGTACATATGTCTCATTCTCAACATCATAAACATAAATCACATTAAAAGTAGTTCGGGCTGATAAATCAGATGTTTCAACACATGAAAGATGTTATTCATTGCACTTTCCTCTATGGAAGATCCAATATGTACACCATTGCAATGATTCTATCCACAATCCCAAATTTTCCAACAAAACAAGGCATTAACATTCACTTCATTAAAATTCTATGATGACCCATTCATTGAAACACCCGATTGAACAGATGACCAATGTCTTTATACTCAGTAGGATATCAATATCAATTAACATATGTATTTATTATAGCATGCGATACTTAAATAAATTTTTGAATCTACTAAACCCACTCCTATATCTGATGCATGAGACGCATTCCCAACTACTATGACTCCCTAACTACAATCCCTCATAAAGGTAATATAAATTCCATATAATAAAAAGACTCATAAGGTTCCATCGGAATAGTCTTCAGATAACTATTGATATCAGAAATACCCATAATTTTATGGTTCCTCTAACAATACCCAACAATGTTTAGAACACTCTCCAGTAGGATATCCAAATATACCTGAATAGTACTCTCTACGTACAAATATATTTTTTGGGGGGAATGTCATAACAAAAAATACCTATCTATGAAGTGACTTAGGAAATCCAGGCATGGAACATGATGTTATATGTGTTTCATAGTATAAAACTATGCTCTATTTCACCCCGTTCTAATGGAATATCTCTCTAACACACATGCCACCTAACTAATCCAATATAGCCACTTATATAGGAATGAAATGTTTTACATTAGTCAATTGGTCTAGAACCACCAAATTAAAATAAGTCATATTAAGAAAACATGGGGAACCAACCACATAGTCAGGGTAATTTCATCCCACATACTTTCTCAAATTGATCATGGTTGTAGTAAATGACCAGGTTGTTGATGTACAACATTAAACAATAGACATTGGTAGATTTATGTCATGAACCCTATAATATCCATTTTCATTCATAACCAACAACAATATCAACATAGTTCAAATTTCATTTTGTTCAAAAATGAAGGGACCGCCAATTTTTTTGGCATGAAAAACATTCATTATCTCCACAAACATACTCATAGTCACAACTACATGGCCCTGATCATCAATAATCTAATTCTCATATATAGTCTAATCTGATGGTGACACACCACCATCAAGTAATTCTGTCATGTCGAAACACCGATGATCCTCAAAATAACTCTATATATCATAGATAAAAAGTCTAATATCCAATAATATTGATATGAGGGTAATGTTCTACAAGAAATATTGAACCATGACATTCTTCATATCAAGATTGGTCATCACCTTCTACTTAGAGATAGACTCTTAACATCCAATGTGTGATTTTTCCTTATCGAAGGTTCCACAAAATTTTTCCCCTATACATACATGTATGATATCTCAATGTTAAATGAAAATATATAAACAAATCAGGTCGTCTAATGGAGATTCATGTACGGATGAAAAAATTTGTACATTATGGTCATTCTATCATTATACATAGTAAACATTTCTCCCAAAAGATAATGTAAAATCATCAAAGAATAATAAACTTCCACTAACATGAGTACAACTGTAGTGTTTTTATGTTCATTTGGATTAAAATTTCATGAACCATATTCCAAATATTGATCTCCGTACCTTAATACTGGCCCAATACCAGTCCTAGATGCATCAAAATATATTATATACTCTTCCACTAGATCGGGTAGGACCATGATTGATTATTTTGTTAACCGCTTCTTCAACTCCATGAAATCTTTCACATGTGATTCATACCATTAAAAAATTATACCCATATTTTTAAACCATGATATCAGTGTTGTAATGTGGGAAATTTATTGAATGAAGAACTGATAATATCTCTCTAAACAAAAAATCAATAGATATAGAATTGATATTTCGGATGATTCTATCAAACCAATACCATTACGTTATTTGATTTTACGGACATACCTTATTAGATAATATGACCTATGAAATATACCCAGTCAATATATAATTGATACATAGATAGAATTTTGTATAGAATATTGTATCTTAGTCTACTCAAGATGATATTAATTTGTTAGGAAATATCTTCATGAGACTTTGAGTACACCCCGATTCAATCAACAAACACAACCAAAAATTGATCCAGGTATGGGTGGATGATTTTATTCATCATGGACAAAAACATTCTCTATTGTTCCTCATCCCAAACAATATCCCAAGAAACTCATAATAGAAAATAGTATTTCTAAAAAGAGATTGTTGTATATCAGTTGGCCAAAGATTCAACTAATGATACCTCGATCACAAATAAATATTGAATAAAATAGAACCACCATGTAACTGGTCAGTTAAAAAATTACTACATGGAGGAGAAAACTAGTTCTTCACTATCATCCAATTCAACTTATATTAATACATACATATATTCAATGTCTCCTGAAAATTCATAGAAAGCAATACTAGAAAACAAAATTTAAATATAAATGAATGAAAAAAATATCTTATTCATTGACAATTTATTTTAAATCACTATCTCTTTATGAAATTTTGGTTACATTATATCGGTTGGAGTATAATGTTCATTGACCCTCGAGATGATCTCAATATAAATTTCTATATCTCCCTTTAGTGTATGAAATTAGAAATCCACATGATGTACATCCTGAAACTAGTCCATTGTGGGTGGAAATACATCATTTTCCACACCCCCATAATCTAGAAAAAAGAACATAATATTGTGTGGGTTTCTCCTTTAGTTGATGAGTAACTGGCCCTATACGGACTTCAATTATATCTCACTATCCACGATGTACATAATCTTCACCCTCAAGAGACGTAAAGGTCACTGTACAACAGAAAAAAAATCTCTGCGATTTATATACTACCAACCTATCCATACCCATGATCATGTCAACTTCTCACATACCAAGGGTTCAATGATCCCATATATGAATATACACCACAAACATGAAGGAAAACCACTTACATAGACTTTTATATCTCGACCATACTCCTAATAGTATATCAACATTCATGAACCCAATCATGAAATCATCCATTAAAACAAAAATCATTCACAAGTTGTGCATATATAATAGAATGAGATGAACATGTATCAAATAAGGCTCCATAAACCATTTATGATAGAATAATTTTACCTCTAACCATAGATGTTCTAGCCTCCCTATCCCCAAGTTTCGGGTGAATTACATGAATCTATCTCCCCCCTCTTCCTTGTCCTTCTATTTCAGTCCCATGAGTTGTACAACTCTACTGGCATGGGAACTCTTTTCCAATTGTATAACAACCTATTCGGCAACCACATTGTCCCAAATAAATTTAACTACAATATGAATATGGGGTAAAATACCCCCTTCCAACACTATGAGTCTTCATTTCTCCTACATCATTAATCATATATCATGGGTTCATGATGAAAAAGTTTTCAATACCATATATTAAATGAATATTGACACACTAATGATAGTTAGGAATACTTTCTCAGTTGGTGAAATAGCTTACTACCCTGGTCGTAGAGCACCAATGCATTGTCTGGAGTTTCAAATACATCACCGAAGCTACATTTCATTACAAAATTATGGTAAATATTCTCATTGTAACACTTCCAAATCATGGAAGACGTATCTACTGGTCATCTAGAGAAAATCACCAAACATCCCCTAGAATAATCCATTAAAATCCCATTACATACGAGATCTTTTTTAACCACATCAAAAAAATTCATTGAAAAAATGGTATTGTCCTATGAATCAATTTCACACAAAAATCCATCTTGAATTATCTTTTTTGTAGATGCATCATCCTCTAAAAATTCATGAACCGAGTGATGCAAATTAGTAACACTCCCTACATTGTCCAAAACTAACTTACTCCCATTGTTCATCCTCATTAAATTTGTTTCCCTATCCTTCCTAATCATCTCATGGTAAATTTTAATTAATAACTACTCTAGTATGTCCTTCTATGCAATGTTTTTAAACATTCCAACTTGATTATTTATGTCCCACCAATGTTTCACCTAACCATGTTACATATAAGAATCTAGTTTTAATATCTTCTCAACAAGAATGTATAGGTGGTCTAGGATCATCTAGATATACTCCATCATGTATTCAACTACCACATGTTTATTCTCACTACTGAAAGACCAAGGGTCTATCAATTGGTACTCTCACGTCAATTTGAAAAAACTATTCAAAACCTGCACCGGGTACCATTCCATAAACATCATTTTGAGAAAAATGATTTCATGGAACTGACCCCTTTAATCCTCACCCATAAATATTGGAGACTTAGGATGCACTACTGAATGTACATTCCTAACCATGTCCTATTTCCATCATATCATTAAGATATTTAATTGATTCATGTCGTTACAATTCTATATTCACATATTAGCATAAATAAAACAATATATACATTTTTTACAAGAGGTGTTATTATAATTCCATATCCAAAAATAATCATTATATAGGTACGTGGTTAAGAATGAGGAACTATCACTAAACCTAACCATCCTACACATGGTTCATGGATATGAATGGTTAAAAAGATTTGTATAATAAAGATTCATAGAAGACAACCATTTATTATCTTTATGTCTATCACTTTTAGAATCATTTTATTTTTTAAAACCCATGCTATAAACATTTCCATTTAAATCACACATTTAATGAATTGGTTCTTCATTTAAACATCTCACTAAAAAACTATTTATCCAAGGCATGTCTAAAATTGCTCATGTGAATATAAATCCATAGTTCTCATAATGATGTTTGTTTACTCAATTCTCATTCCATATTCGATCATGTGTCAAATATATGAAATATAAAAAAACATCAGACAACAAGTTTATCACTCAATGTGAAATAAAAGTCTATTATAGAAATGAACATATATGACAATAATACCAACCTGTGTACTTTGATTTTAGCCACACACATTATTTATCTACACACATTAATGATATATTGAAAAAATACTAACTCATCCTAATCTATTTTATTCCATTCCCATCTAGGAAGTCAGAGAAAAATAAAGTAATACTCTTTTGATTTGACATTGTGACATCCTTACCGATGTTCCACATGTCGGTGCCCTAGGCAGGTTGGTCACATTACCGCAACTGTGTTAATCGTATTCTAGAGGCTACGGACTAGTAGTGAGTGTATAATATAGATAACATGGGGTGACTAGACCCTATTTATCACTTCATCCAAATATTATAAATAAATGATCAATATAATTACTAATTACAAATAATAAATATAATAATACCAAAAACAATACATACTGACATTACATGATAACCCCAAATATGTTCCAATATCCAAAAAAAGTAGTAGATATGTCATTACATGTAAATTAACTTTCTCAAATGAAAAACCAATATAAATAATCATTAATAACTCAAAATCATGTCTCAACATTTTATATTGTTACCTCATCCATTCTCCATTCCAACTCGTCCATCTTTAATAAGATAATTACCTTATATTGTACACAAAACATGAAGTCTATTCAGGTACTAATCATGTAGCACATTTTGGGTGTGAGTAAAACATATTAGGCCACCATTAATAGAATCTAAAACAATATCCATTATATAATAGTGTATGTAGTGTTATAAATAATGAAATTCAATTTATAATGTAAATAGATTACATAGTCCCTTAATTTTTTTTATCAACATAAATAATTGATTTCAGGATGACTCCAGAAACAACTATATATGCCACATCAAATAATACAATCGGATCTATATCACATAGGTAAACACAATTCATTACCACTTGGGATTATTATTATCCATATATTTTTAATTTCATATCATATCTACATTGAACAATTATCTAATGAAAACATTTTTTGCATAGAATAATTCTGATTTTACCATTTTAGTATTTAGAGCACCAGTCTCTATCCAACACCTAACGTTTATATTATTCACATATGAGTATTTTTATCATTACTCATTATCACATTCTCAATCATTAATGAATCACATATGGATATTTAGAAAATCAATCATTTTCCCAATCTCTTTTTTCAGTCAATCACATATATCACATCTATCACATTTATCTTGTATAATCATCATTAATCTTTTTATCAATTATTCAAATAACGGTAAAACATTAAAATTTAATAAAATTATAATTGTCATTACAATTAATTACAAAGAATAATATAAAAAATTCACCATTAAATAATCTCTATTTGTTAATCATATAATCCTTTTACGATTCAATGATTAGCCAATTATTCGTTAATTCTAATTATAATTCCACTCATAATAGAAAGAATAATAAAATTCATAATCCCAATAGCCCATCAATTTTTTTTTCAAATTCACAAAATTTCAATTACCCAATGATCATTCCATTTCATTATCACATGGAAATTAAATTTAATAAATTCCATTATGAATTGAATTACACATCATGGAATATAAAATATTACAATTATATAATAGAAATTACATTCAATACAATGAGAATTGACATTTAGACTACCTACCTCAATAACACTGAGGAGAAATCACCAACCCAAAATCTCTAATATAATGTGGAATAGTGAAAACCAAAATTTAGATTGAGATATATAATCAAAAATTAATATAACCATATAATAGAATATGTTCCATCATTACCTAGAACAAAAACATCCCAAACATAGTATTAAAAATTCATATTCATCATAAAATTGAGGTATGTTATGGGGAAATACTAATGTGAGGACATTACATACCAAATGTGGGGAATATCCATCAATGAAATCATATATTCATCAAGAACAGTGTTTAAGGGACCCTGGAATAATCATAGGAGCTCAAAAAATAGAAGGAAAAAATTGATAGGGATGATATTGGGATATTTAGACTTAAATTAGTGGGGTTCATTATTTTTAATATAATCTTCAATTAATATATATCATGTGCCTGATTTCCTTGAATAGGGTGTATAGTTTACCAAACCACATTCCCTAACTATATGCCTCATCATTGGGATTAATATTTTCAAATATGATGATGAAATATTTTATAAATGGTTCTATAATAATTAAAACCCCCTTACTCATGGGTACTCGATTTTCAATTCTAGAGGCATGGTTTGGTTAAACCATGTGCTAACCAAGAATCACCCAAAATCTCTAAAAAATTCTCACATTATATTGAAACAACCCAAAATAACATAACAATTATATACACAAAACAACTGAAATAGAGTGCATTAAAAAGAGTAAAAGTCATCTCCAAAATAGACTAGGGTCTTAAATCAAGGAACAAATGCATGGGGGAAAGGGATATGAATTCTGGGGTCCTCACCACTTTTGATCTCAATATTTTATTAAGACTGTATTATTTTAGTTCCTTCCTTCTTAGTCCCTCATCACTAGGATGAGAGTTTAATGACCACATTCTTATATTTTAATATATAAAAATGGGTAATGATTCATTGGTTTATATTTAATTATTATCGTTCATGTATTATGGAAGAATTATTTTTCATGAAAACATATAATATCATAGTTTTCATGTAATCACTACCATTAACATCTAAATCGTAAGTGAGTTTTTTGATTCCACAATAGATTGATGTAATATATTTTTTGAAATTTTTTAGTTTTGGGTAATCATTTCTAAAATTGGTGTTAACAAAAACTCCATCCAATATCACCCTAACTTACCTAACCATTTAAAATGTTGAATTTACACATTGAGGAGGTTATTAATGGTCCCAAGAATCCCATTCCTATTGATTATAGCACATAATATAATCATTATCTCAATCACTCAACACATTTATTGTTTTAATATTTTTGATAAACGATATTAAACATTAAAATATGATTATCCAAAAATTCCAAAATATTTTCCTTCTATAATATCATCAAACTTATTTTCATTCCAAAATAACAATCTTCACACTCATATTTTCAAATCATTATATAAATAATTTTCATTAATGTTCATAAACATAATAAATTACTATCATCTGTGTTTGAACTGAGTCATTCAACATTATAAATAATAAATATTTTTTCATTATTTTATTAGTATAATAGATTTTTTTATAAGACCCATATGTAATTAAGGATTCCATCATGTATTTTCAAAAATTAGAACCATCAATACAAAATTAGAATTTATTTCAGGTTTTTAATTTGAATTTTTAAATTTTAATTATATTATATCTATATTATGTTTGGTGTAATCGTGGTTTGGGTTACATGATTGTAATTTTTTTTCTCAAATCCATATAACTCAATCTAAAAAGAAGGAAACTAAACTGCTAGGTCTAGAATGAGAAGAGAATATAATTTGAATAAAATTGCGAAAATGGATAGCTCAAATCATACTAATGCATGCTGAATTTAACCTTACGATCCAATGATACATTAACTCATATAATCAGGGTATCCCGGAAATAGATGATTGTAATGGGGCATCAAGACTAAATAGTTTGTATAAAATAAAATTGATATCTATGGTTTAATTATAAATATGACCTTGAATAACATGAACTTAAATTGTATACCTTATAAATATATTAAATTTCATCTTAGAAATTCCCTTGAGATCTTTGACGCATAAAAATTCAATTATTACTAAAGTAATGATATATATTCATCTATTTATTTTTTATCCCAAGCATTGAGGTCGTTAGTGGATTTATTATTTCATTTCCCACTTTTATACTACATGTTATGATTTGTAAATAAACATTATTACTCAAATCAAAAAATAATATATATATATATATATATAAGTGTAAGAAATGAAAAAAATGGAGAAATTAATGTTGAGTGACTTTAGATCTCTTTGGAATGTCATCTTAATATGAATTAAATTATCACTATCATGGTATTTATTTATGGATAAAAATTCAAATTTTTTATTATTTTTTTTCATTGGTAAATTGGTCAATTCAGAAAATAGAAGCTCATGGGTAACTGATGAATAAATTTATATTGGAGAGCTACATCCTACTAGATAAAAACATTACACTATATACAAAGGAAAAAAATAATGGTTGGAATTAAGAGGCCTACACAATACCAATAGAAATTAATAGATGATATAAATGATGAATGTGTTGACCAAGAAGATTGAAATATTCATAGGACCATGTAAGAAACAACCATGAATATGAATAGAAATAGTGATATTGAAAATAAGCATCATGGTAATGAATTTTAGATTTTATTTCTGCATCAATGATATATCATATCATATTACATAAATTTATACTGGACTAATTGGTATTCAACCTCATCACGATGGTCTATCACTGATTTTTCATGTTTATACAATGATATATAAACCCACAAAATTCAAAAACAAAATAATAGTGGTGTGGTGTAATCAATGAGAAAAAATATTATTTAGAGATCCATAATGATGTATTAAAAAATTTAGATTATTAAGATTCTAAAATAAAATAATTATATAGATATATTCTATGATTAGTAATACTTGGATTCCCTGATGTACACCCATGTGATGATTTTGAATCCATTGTGAAGAATAGTGCACATGTAACTTATGATCATTCCGAAAAAATTAAAACTACATGATGAGAGTAATTATATATTGTAAAAATTGGGGAAAAGAAAAACATACAAGATATAAAATATGAACCAGTCTATTGAAATCCTAGGATTTCTTATGCCTATTAGAAAAAGGTTTTGAATCTCTATTAATAGAATGAAAATATTAATAAAAATTTATACAAAGTAATTATTAATATTATCTTTTTATAGGATCACGAGAATAAGATAACCTACTCATAATTCCGAAATGATCTAGTATTTAACAAAAGGTGGATAGAATAAATTGGAAACCATACACTCACACAAGAATGAATATAATTAGTATCAATATAACAAACTATGGTCAAATGAATCCTAGGTACATTTTTTATTTGTACCATTATTTGAACTAATAAATTTCTAAAATTATTTTCATAAATTGGTTCTTGATTTATCATCATGTCCACCACCACATTCATGACCATGGGACTAGATAGACTATTTAAAACAAGATATTAACTCCAATTAGGTTACTGACTAGTGATGTAAATGTGTGTGCATTCAAAGAATATATCCTATTCTATATAAATATATTACACCACTTAATTGAAAAAAAATTATGTATATAGATGAAGAATAAACCCCACTCATTCTAGGATGGCCAATTTTAGAAACTAGGTGTGAATTGATTAAATAAAATTAAGAGAACTATATGTAGTTATTGGCTATAAAAAATGTAACTTTAAATATTTACCATGTAATGGAGAAATGTTTTATGGAATTTTATAATG
The DNA here is from genome assembly GCA_963277665.1 of Viscum album. Classification (NCBI taxonomy): domain Eukaryota; kingdom Viridiplantae; phylum Streptophyta; class Magnoliopsida; order Santalales; family Viscaceae; genus Viscum; species Viscum album. Next base: position 1,244,892,075 of record OY728152.1, on the reverse strand, counting down.
ATATCATAGTAATAATTAAAAATTTATAAATTTATTATTGGCATTCGAGATGTAAATTACTATTGTTGTGGAATTGGAAAATAAGAAATTATATTAGATAAAACAATGATAATCTAAGTTGTTTTTACAAAGAAAAATGAATCATTATTGAGTCCACAATACATTAGAATGTTCAACATGTATGGTTTATAAATAATTTCCCATTAGGTTTTTAGCGTTTAGGATTGAATTGTAGATTTGCATTATGAAAACATGGACTGTTTAGAAAAAAAGATGAAGGATTTAATTAGTTTATGCAGGGAGGAAAATGAATAAACATCACGAAACAGTCCCAAATGAGACAATTTATAGACCCCATATAGGAAAATGTTTTTCAATAATATATCATTAGAAAAATTTTATATGTGTTAAAGTTGAGTATGAAAATTTATAAAAATACTTTTTTCTAGGTGACCTGCTTTTTTATTTTTATTTTTAATTTTAAGAGGCATGCATGAACTATCAAAAAAATCATTAATAATTTATTTATAAGTTTTTTATAATTACATAGTTATTATTATTTCTTAGGAAGATCCAGACATAAGAAAAAAGAATCATGTTAATGTTTCATTACCAACATATGATGTGAAACCCATTAACACAGTGAAATATAGAATATATATATTGGAAAATATAATCACATTGTGAATATAGTACATACATAACCTATACATACAACATTGATTCATAATCATAGAAATGTATGAATTTCAATTCTTATTTTTTCTACTATATTCCCCAGATTACAATTATTTTATGCTCTTAACTAAAAATTTCATTCCAATGTTTAATTAATTATTTAATCAATATAATTAGCGGATATAAAAACACTATTATTTACACAATTTCCTATATTTAAATTTTAATATCAATATAAATTAATAATAATAATGGAAGAAAAAATTACTAGAAATAAGAATGGTTTTTCTTGTATTTGGAAATCATGAATTATGTGAGTATCTTAGTTATTAAAAATTAATTTATTTTGAGATTTTCCTCTATTTTTTTATAATTTCATGTATAGATTTTATAATTTGAATACATTACCATGATTATTTTTCTAGTCCATTTGTTCGAATTCAATAGATATCCAAACAAACAATATTTCACAAACATTCAATCATTTATTTCCTAAATAAATTAAGGATTTTATCTTCTAGAACATCAATGGGATCTAATAAAATATATGAATACACATAAACACTTTTAATATCATTTATGAATCCTTTTATAACACTTTACCAATCGATCAACCTTACATGTAATCATTTTTAATCTCATTTAAACCTATAGGTGACTTTTTAAGATATGCATTCTATTTCATGACTATATTATTAATTCATACCGTCATCAAAATAAAAATAATTACATTTAAATGAATAAGTGTGGGTGAGACTTCCCAAAATAAATATTGATATAAATCACCATGATGAAATTGATGGGGGTTTTCATTGTAATTTTGGGTGAGTTCATGATATCATACACTAAAAATTATCATTATTCACCTATAATCCTATAATAAGAATACATAATGGTATGGTTGTGTATTAGGAGTATAGAAAATCATCATTTCTAGAGAAACTTTTTAACGTTATCTTGTGAGGTATTGGATGAGATATTTTTATTATGAGTATTTTTTGAAAAAAATGTAACGAATGGGAATTTAAAAGATAACATCATTCATTCATTTTTTATATTTATTCCAGGATAAATAATTGATATTTGCCAGGGGAAATAAATAGATTAAAAATATAATGGTATATTTAATTGATATAAGGAATTGATATTGTGGGTTTAGATTTAGATCCAAACATTCATTTTTGGTTTAATATTTGACATTGTTTACCTACGTTCGATGTGCCTTGGAGTCATTAAATCCTAACTACTGAAGCCATCACGAGTAACTATTATTTGAATCATTGCAGAGTAAAAAATTTAATAAACATTAATTCTTATGGTATTTTAAATGTTCATATGGTATGTACTGATCTATATTTACAATCACACCTCGAGGATGAGAAGAAAAATTTAGGAGAGGTAAATTTAAATTTAAATTCATATTAGTAATGAATTGAAAAATAAAAACATATTTAATGAATTGATGATTTTTATTTAAATAGATAAAAAATTTAAAAAAAATTATGTATTTTTTCATTCTAAAATATTTGACTGATACGTTTTTGGTGTGATACGTAAATATTTAATTTCCCATTCTATCAACTGATAATAATATCATTGAATTTAAATCATGGTAGAGTTTGAATCAATTTTTGTATTTTCATATTCTATTATATTTTAAATTCCTAATTTAATTTGTTGTGGATTATATATGTGCACTTATTGCATAAATTATTGATATTAAGATGCATTTATATTGACAATTTTATTGTTAATTCATGCATATGAAACTAATATTGGGTTCATATTTAGAAGGATACTATAATTTATTTAAAATAAAAAATTATTAACTAAAGAAAAATTTCAACATAGATATGACGTCCCATGATGTTGATTGAAAATACAATGCCTCCATATGTTTAATATAAATAAAATCGGTGAAATAAGGGTCCATGATATGTAAAATTTCAGTTCACATCATGGAAAAATTAAATTTCATTAAAAAATTATAGTACATGAGACAATAAAAATAAACGAAGTAAAAAAATATGGTCCCATACATTTCATAGGGTTACATAGACATTAATGAAATGAATGTATCTATATAGTCCCACTAATAAGCTTTTGATAATATTTTGATGTTGAAACCCTACTTATGGCCTGAAATGGAAATTTAACTCAAGGAAAACTCATGATTCTATTATTAAAAATATTAATTAAATCATAAAATAAACAAGATCTCAAAATATTTATGTAAATAGTGATATGGTTTGATACTATTGATAATAAATTCTTGGGAATAAATATTGGGATGAGAACCGTTGATTTATGAGGACCCAATCAATTTTCATCTTTTCATTTTATTTACCATATATTATTTTTCTTACTTTCTCATTAATCCATCATCACATGGAAGAATTCTAAATTATAACCTTATTATAGGGAAATGTAACCATAATTATAATGCGTCATTTTAATGTTTTTCTTTTTTTTGTTTTATGAATTTGTGTTTTTTAAAATTATAATTCAATCTTCAATTTATTTCTTATACTTTTAATATGGTCACTTAAAATTTATTTTGAAAATTTTTTAATCGCACCTTTCATTACTATAATTGAGGATTAACCACTATCAAAAATATGGAAATCGTGATTTAAATTTTTATAGAGGAAAACTCTATTTGGTGATTACCAAAATTAACTATCCATGTGAAAAGGTGGAATTTTGGAATTAACGATCAGATTTCATGAAACTTTAATCCATATCATCATGAATATGACACCAATAATTATCAATCTGATAATTTTGAAATCAAAATGCACCAAATCCCCAGAAGAGTAAAACCCCAAAACACATTGAAATTTTATATTCAAAATAACCCAATCCTTTTTTGATCCGTACATTTATCGAACAGTCTACAATAATAAATTGGAACAATCATCCACCTTCATTCAATCATTTACATAAAAAAATTAATTAAAAAAACATCTAAATAATGATCTCATGGTTTCGACCTCAATCATTCAACATTCTATATTTTACATATTTTGTATGAATGTTTTGTGTTTTATAAATAATTTCATTATTATACCAAACTATAAATAATAATACCTTTACGTTTTTTAATAAAATATATGAAATTTTTTTCATTAATTAGTTTATATGACGTAATTGGAATTATTATCAATATAGAATAAAATTCAATAAATTCAAAGACTTCTAATTAATAAAAATACCAACATTGAAACTTGTCCAAAAAAATTAATTTTGTATTTCATTAGGGATCAATAAATATTTTGATAATTATTGATTAATATTGATGAAAATACTCTGTATTCATGATAAAAAGGTGCAAATTTAAATAAATATAAATTCTTGTATATATATAATCTCTATAAAATATTTTCCTCTACATTAACATACCTTCAAATAATATCATCTACAAATTCTTCACTTATTATTTTTTAGTTCTAAAACTAAAAAAATAATAATGATGATTGTATTATCATTCTCCTTCTAAACATTTTTAGTTTAAAAATAAATTTTTTTACAAATAAATAAGTAACAATATTCAAAAACTGAATTTTTGTTTCTAATCATGTTATCAAATGAATAAGAGATACACAATATACACTCAGTTTAGGTAAATCAAGCCCGTGATTTATTTAAATATTCAAAATCAATATATATATATTTATAATTAATAATCATGAAATTATAATAGATAATAAGGATTAGAAGTATATTAATCAAATAATTTGACTTCCAATGAATGAAATTTTTATTATATATTATATTAAAAAAGATCAATAATTATGTGGAATGATGATCAAATGCTATAAATCATAATAATTCAATTCCATTAATCATTTAAGGTGGATTAATGTAAACGTATTTGGATTATGAAAAATTAAGGGTCCTATAATCATAAATATCTTGATAATGTCTCATGATGGATGAAAAATGACTGATTATTTAAATATATCTCAAACTACCTCTCCTGAAAGGGAATTAAAAAAATAGTTCATTATCATCCTATAATAAAATTTTAACATTATTATAATAAATAAAAATTTGTGAGAATAATAATATAGAATTAAATTCATTTTCTTAATTATTTTAAAACAAAATAAAAACAATAAAAAAATTTATCGTTATAATTCTCTAGTTATGAATTTTTTATTTATGATCAACATTAATCATAATATTTCCACGTTTCAAAATAATTTTTATATTTAATAAATATATCTTGATTAATGAAAGGGAAATAAAGGTTTCGTCTAATTATAACATACTCATCCATTTTTAATATAATATTTTTTACTAAAAACTAATTTTGTTTAGTTGGATTCTTGGGGTACAGTGTGAAGATATGATAGGTAATGAATGAAATATGATAATTGAAAAATTATTGAATTTTTATTTTGATAATAATAAACCACTATATAGAAGATTTAAAAAACGATAAAATGGTTTTTTCAATGATTCCATAATTCTATAGAAGAAATTCATGTGAAAAAAAGCGCAGTAAATTTATCATTATTTTCCATATGGAAATGAAATGTATAAGAAATTAATGCATTGCATTGAGTAAAAAATAAATTAAATATAATATTAAATTTTTTTTTGAAATAATCATTGTGTGGCTATGGTAGATCACAATAACTCTAACATTTAACTCTTACATATGATGAAAATAATTTACAAAAGATTTTCATAGGTATATAGTAGGATTTTATTGGGATAGTGTTTTCTTTAAATTAAAAATGGATTCAAAATGTATTACAAATACATAGAATATAAAAATAAACTCTTCAAATATGTGGGAAAATGATTTTAAATGGTTCACTAGTAGTTACATATAAATATATAGGGTGGATGATGAAGGAAATAATCATCTAAACCACTAAAAATAAGGTATATTTTATCCTAAAGGATTCCCATGTGACACTCAGTTTGATTAAAAAATATATTTGTAGTATACATTATTCAAATAAATAAAAACCTAAATGGATGTATCAATGGTGGTGTAGATGTGGAATGTTTTTATACTAGATGGAATCTATGGATATATCTATCATTATAAGAGGATCATGTTATAGATCATTAATTTTATGGGGTTTTTATATAAAAACCACATTTTGTACACAAATTATAAAATAATATTGTTATATATATGAAAATAATACTCCCAAAAATTTATTATCATAAAAACATTTTGGAATTAGGTAAATCAAATAAATTCATTTAAATAATAAACTAATATTTTATTATAAACATAATTACATTATCCAATATATTTTTGAAATCAAATAATTACATGGGAAATTTTGGAGACAATCATAAATCAAAAGGATGTTCACAGATGATTGTAAGGGTTTAATAAGATCAACATTGGATGAAATATGACGGAATTAATAATCATAAAATAAAAACAATAATAGAATGTTTTTAAATCATCTCATTAAAACATGGAGTAATATAAAATTATTGTAATATTGTAAAGGAAATTAAAAGAGGTAGAAACATAAGAAATTATATCATAATAATTTTTTTATGGGTCAAATCTAATACAATATGAATATTTTTATTAGATTAACAATATATTTTGAGAAATACAACATTATGGATGAGGTAAGTTAATAATTCCCTAAAAATGATGTTATAGATGAAGCAAAATTGAGATTGTCCTTTAATTGATAACATATGATTTATAATGCATTACACAATTTAATAGTGTTTATAGTTTTGTGAGGACACCGATCTTCATATTATTTTATAAATATATTTTCCATTGTGAATGAATCATAAATACTATAATAATTTGTAAAATTACTGTATTAGGGAAATTGGTATAATAATATGAATTTATATTCATAGATATCTATGTATAATATATGATTAAATAACAATAAGGTAACAATTATAATGTTTAATTTTTTTAAAAATGGAATATTACACCTAAGAATATATCTAAATGTAAAGGAAATATCATATAAAATGGAGAATAGGAAATCATGAAATGTAATAATTATATTGATTTTTTAATAACTAAAAAAACGTGGACAAAAAAAGAAATAATAATAGAATATATGTAAAACAACATTAAACCCATAAAATTTTTTGATATTGAAAAATTATATTTATTCAAAAATCATACAGAGAGGATAATAATTATAAGATAATATTTTGTAATGAAAAATAAGGAATTATAGAGAATGTAAAAAAAATTAACACAAATAATGAAAATTGTTCATCTTATGAAAAAAAAATATTATATCCCTTGAATTATGTATTATTTCTAGTTTATAAAGAGTATAATGGTCTCAAATTATAAATTTTAAAATATGAGTATAGAAAATGTGTCTCTTAATTAGAATATCTCAAAAAACAATAAATATCCACTATCTTGGGTCTCAAATTTCCTCAAAAGAACATGAAAACTAACAATTAGTAAATATAAATCCATTAATTAAATTATAGTTTTATCATTTTCAATAACTATTAAATATTTTATATTAAATATTAATTATGTTAATGAAATTTATAAAACTGATATTTCAATTATATATAATAATGATGATGTTCTATTTATTTATATAATATATCTATGATATGGATGTAATGAAAAAAATCATCAAGAATTTATTCCATATCATTAAGTGGTTTCATTGAATAAATTTCACATAATTGCATAATTTAAGTGTTAAATTATATTATTATATTGCTACACATAATTTATAGTATCTTTATAAGCATATTTGATACACTTTTAAAATGAAAATGATTTATTACTATTGTTTATACAATTTTAATTTATATTAGATCATTCGAAAATAATCTATGAAATGAAATTTAAATATTTTTACATTGATTCATTATTTACCTTTTGTAAAATAAACACAAATTTTTACTATTATTTTAACGATAATAGTTAACTTTGGTAATGGAAAACCATAATGGTGATCATTGTTTTTAATAATTGTTTAAAATAATTTAACTATAAATAATATATATATTTAAAAGATTTATTTTTATAATAATTAATCTAATTTTTAGTGTCACTTATATATATCCCATATTTTATTCAATGATTCATTTGATAAAAACAATGCAACATCATTATTTTTTGATAATGTTTCATTTCCTTATAGTAACATGTGTTGATAAGGGAGTTCATTAAGAGTTAATGGGTTTTAATTTCAACTTAATGGAAGAAAAATATTCATATACAATGATAATGGAATCATGTATAAAATATAGGTGGTGTATAATAGGATTTTAGGTTTGATTTATTACAAATATAAAAGAATAAAGCTTAATAGAAATTAATACCTTATATTTTTTGTCTCCTACATAAAAATAAACAATAAATCCATCAGATGATGGACATTTTATCACAACAAGGTATTATTAAATTTTTTTCTGTTTAGATATGAATTAAGTATTTTCTTTCTAAATTGATGGTATTTTTATTTATATGTGATATTGGTGGAGGATTTGGTTTTATATATAAAATTGGTAGAGGTTTTTAAGAATAAAATATTTACTACTTTCAAATTTATGACAAAGATAATCAATATTACTCATTTTAATGACACTGAATTCTCTAGAGCTTCAAAACGTATTTCATTTTATAATATTACACTCTAAAAGAAAATTATTCATTAGAATCAAATAATTAATGTTTTTGAATCAAAAATAATTTTTTAATATAATAAATTATAAAAATTATTTCAAATTATTATATATAGGTTTAAATATTCAACATATTATTTTGAAATGAATTATTTTATCAATGAATGTTTTTTATAAATATAAAATAGATTCATAAATTTATAATTCATATTAATATCATGATGTTGAAATAAAATGTATTATAATAGCTAAACTATAACATTCTTATTTTCCATAAAAAATCATTTTCAATCATATCAAAAAAATGCTATAACTTAATTATTTCACGATGAATTTTATAATTAATTTAATTTTTTAAAATTATAGTTGTAAATAAAATAATTATTCTATTTAAATAATAACTGAATATTGAATTAGGAAAATATATTTTGAATGAAAACTAGTACTTTTCTCCTAAAATACAACAGTTATTCAATTTATCTATTAATTATTAAATGATTCATAATTAAATATTTAAATATTTCGAAAATGTACATTTTTGTAATTTATTTTTCTATTAAAGTGGAATTTTACATCTCAATACCTGATTTATAAAAATTAGTGCAACATAAATTGAATTCAATTATTATACTTATAAAAAAATAACAACTTTTACTCTTTAGTGAACACTATTATTATAAAATAAAACAAATTGTGATAAAATACACTATAAATAAGAGGAATTAATTTTCTAAATAAAAATTTAATATATTGTTCAATTAAAATATTTATTATATTAGGTTCTAGAATGAGACCTCTAGAGAAATTAATCATATTCATAAAATATGAAGAAAAAAAATTAGAAAGAAAATGAAAAATAATGTAAATTATATATGAATAAAAGTGTATTCAATTTTTGGAAAATGGTATGTAGCTAATTATATTTCCATAAAATTAAGAATAAATTTTATCTAAAAATAAATTTAATATTATTATTTTATAATTGAAAAATTATGAATCAATATATCATACTTATAAAAAAATAAAATAAATTTATTAATTATTTTTTAAATGATCAATGAAAATAAAGCACTTACGAAAATAATTTCCTGTATGATCATTATAATTATATATGTAAATGATATCATGATTTTAATATATGTGGTTTTATCAAATCATTGTAAAGAATAATACTAAATATATAATAATAAATTAATTGAAATTTTAAGGAAAAAAAGTATTAAAATATGTATATAATGTATTTGTCAATTAATTTTTTATAACCAAAAAAATAAAAATATCATATTTATATAAGAAATGTTTTAATGAAAATTAATATAAATATTTATTGATTATATACAATATTAAATTATTCCACATTTATGGAATTATTTTATTGCAAATTAACTCATTGGTAAAGAAAATAATAATGATATTTTCCCATCTTTGGGAACCATTATAATATATAAATTTTTTTTATAATCAATTAAAATAATAAGGTCATAATATGATCAAAATAATTGTTTCAAAAATTTTAATCACATATGTTAAAACTAATAGTATATATCCACATACAATATATACGATATTAATCAAACTAAAATTTCCTTCCACATCTTTACTTAGTGATAATTACCAAAAATAAAAAATTAATCAATGACCCACAATATAATCACCCACATCTCATACAAATATTAAAATATTAATTAATGTTGAAAAATATGTTAAATTATCCATGAAATCTAGTTTTTTATCATCATTGGGAATGTAGGTACCTCAAAAACATTTCTAAATCAGTGGAATATTTCTTTACTATAATAATCATTATGTTCTCTGATCGCTCACATAATTTTTATTATTTCATATTATATCAAGTAAAAGACATAATATAATTGGTGATCTATGATATATAATACTAGATTAATATGATAATTGTGGGATGGAATATCATTGGATTCAATAATAATAACATGTTAGCAACACTGTAATGCCCATAACACATTATATATAAACATATATGCAAAGTGAAATATAATAAGAAAATTGTAATAATGGAAATACATAAAATCTAACTCAAATTAAATACATGTAATAAAAAATGTAGGTAATGTATCATGGAATAAACATTATAACATAATTGATAAGGCAGAATACTCCTTTCATAAATATAACAATATCTATAAGACTTGGTAAAAATGAACCATCAATTAAATTTTAGATAATGGAACAATATAATCGATTCATTGGATTCATAAATTTCCTCCCATATTTCGTACAACTATAAGTATCATATTTTTTTAGTATTAATACGTAACCAACATAAGGAATAAATATGAAATATAACCATATCTATTAATTTCAATCAAAACAAGTCTATAAATAATGTAATATCTATTTATAATATAGGATCTAATAAAATTATTAGATTTAATATTTTTGTATAATTTTATATTAGAAAATTGTTAAAAATATTATATTAGACCTTAATTTGAAGTAATTATCATTGTTAAAGAAGATGAATATGTTTTTTAGTTAAATATACTATATTATATATAAATGAAATAGAAAATTTGTCCTCAATGGGTATACATTCATATTTTTTCCTTGAATAATTAAATAAGAAATCAATATATAAATAAATTCAAGAATATTATTCCAAGGAAATTATAATGTGATATTTAATTTATAACACTTTAATATAAAATTTAATATTAAGTAATTAGAGAGAAAATTAAAACACCTCAATATACTTTTTAAATAGATAAAAATTTGAAAACATTAAAAAAAATTAAAAACCATATACATCCAAAGAAAAAATAATAATTCTATAGCATAAAGGGAACAATATATTATTATAACAAATGAATAATGAGGTGAAATTTCACATAGTGATTAGTAGATAACATATATAAGAAATTAAAAAAGAGAAAAAATATAGAACTCTTACCTTGGCTCATTAAATACCTTTAATACTCCATTAAATTAAATAATACTAAACATAAATATATTAATTATTTTTTTTGACTTTTTAAGATTTATTTTTTTATTATGATATTTTTGTAATTTTTTAATAATTTAATAAAATAAAATTGTTGGTATAAAATAAAAATTTGTTTTTTAAATCATGTTTACAATATTTATTTAATGTATATGATGGTTATGGATCAATATAAATGTATTTCGTATTACCTATATATTTAGATAAGTATATTCCAAAACATCCATGATGTTAGGAATCTTACTAGATAAATATAATGCTAAAATTAATTTAATTTTACTTAGTAATCATGGTCTATACACCATATGCATGACAATGATTAGATAAACATAATTACAGTATGAAAATCAATTTATATAATATTAAAATTTTAATAAATTTAATAATATTATTATATTATATCATGTCGTATCTTTTTAACAATATTTATGAATTATCTATGTTTAGGGAAACAAAAAATTCACAACAGGGTTATAGAATGAACATGGAGCAATGATTCTAAAAGGAAATTAAACGAATTTAGAAACTGATAAATATAAAACTACTATAAACAATTATGTTATAATAAATATCGGTTTTTAGTGTCAAAATTAGATACAATGTATACTATTGAATGATTGATATGAAAATTGAATTATTAATTAACATGGATTTTTGATAAACTAAAATGGAGACATAGTGGTCGTTATTAAAAATTATGATTGATGAGTTATAATGTGTGATACATAACACATATTGAACCGAATAAATCTCAAAATATGAACGGTTCATCATGGGGAAAATATTTATAGGTTTGAAAGATATTCAACATAATGAATTAAAATAGGAAATAAGATAGATTCCCAGAAAAACATACTATATGTCTTCTATTGACTCCTATAAAATAAATCTAAATAATTTAGTAAGGTTTATTTTTGTCACTATATAACAATAAGGTAATGATTTGGCATATGTATAAATAAATTATTTTAGGTATTTTTTTAGATTATGGTACACTTCATTAAAAATATATTTCAAATCTTATATGATTGATTTTTATAGAAGATATTGATAAAAGAGGTATTACTGGAGAAAAAAATTTAGCTATAAATGTGAGGTATTGTAGTATTACCATTTTTCAATATCAATGAAATTACTACATGATATTATATTATTATTAGAAATGTGACTATTGGAAAATTCTAACATATGGGTTTAATATTATAATTTATTCCATTTACTAATTCCAAATCATATTCAGATTTTTTTGGCTATTATGTGGAAGAGTTTTAAAATGTTTGGTTATTATCTTATCAATATAATTCATGACATTTAAATAGATATTATAGTTTATATATTTATATATATTCCCCAATTATTTGGGTGTCTACTCTATATTTTTTGAGCCGTGCTGTATATTTTTATGGTCAATTTCATTGGCCGTAACATTTTTTTCATTCATTCATAGTGTCATGACTGTGTTGTAAATCTACTACTTTAATATGCAATTATATGAGTTATTTGTATTTATTTGGGTTTTGTATTGGTGGAATTACAAGTGATTTCGTGGAATTTTTTGATATAACTCCATCTTATAATGGTTTATGTTTTGTATTATTTTATTAAATGTTTAATAAAATTCTAAATTTTGAATATAATTTTAATGATTATAAAATTCACATTTATTCTATAAAACCTAGGTTTTTTGAGTTTTATCTATGGGGACTGTTAAGTCCCATTTAATTGAAATTTACCCATAGATGAGTTAGATAAGTTCCATATTATATTTTGTGACTTCATATAGTTTAACATGAAAAAATTTCAACTGTAAATTATTAAATAAATTTTTTGAATTATTTTATTTGAGTTTTTTTATAAAATTTTGTAGTTATTTTTTATGTTTAATTTATTTATTTTTTAGGACTCACATGATCAATTACAATTAGGTTACAATTTAAAATCCCTAGAAAATAAAGAATATAATATTTTCATATTTATTAATATTTATGAATTATATATTAATTTTTATTTAAATTGGATGATATGGTTGGGGCGTACCTGACATGCAACAATGGGTTTCTCCAAAATCTCACATTGCACACAATGCTGAGTCATTCTGAAAAAATATAATAATAAAACATTATTTTAAATGGAAGTTAATGCCTATCCATTGTATTGTATGAAATGAATATAACTAACTAATATATGATTATACATGTTTGTAAAATGTTTTTATGTTTATGCAAAAGAAATCGGTGACTTAAAAATTGAATGACTCTAATTTTAAGCAAATATACTCTAAAATTATTTAAAAGGTCGATTTACCACCTTTTGATGGAAAACCCTTTTTAAATATAGGTTTTTTAACTTTTATATGTTCTTTTTAAAAAATATAATTATTATTTAGAATCAAAACATCAAAATTTACTTTGGATAAATTTTTTGTATTTTTCTGATAATATTTATTTTTCAATGAATAGTGAAAAATTATGCATTTTAATTCAAAAAATCCTTTTAATCTAGTTTAATTATATGTATATTTTATCTTTTTAATTTTATTTAAAGTGAAATTATATTATATTTTTACAATTTAATCCAATTTTGGTCATTTTTAGTAATTTCACTTTGAAATTTAATATAAACATATTTTAATCTTTTAAAACTTACTATTTCATAAAAACACTCTTTTAGGTTTTGACAATGGTAATAAATTTTATATTAATTTCCGAAACTTCTGTGTTTTTTATTTAGAAAAATATACTCCATATTTGGAATAAGGATTTCCAAATTGTTTAAATAGGTAAATTTTATTTTTAGATAATAAGAATAATAACTTCAAAAAATATTTTATTTACCATGGTTAATGGGTAAATATAGTAAATAAGGATAAATAATAATATTATAACAATATTAAATCACCCTAACATGTGTCCTAAATCTATTGGATTATTTATTTCCAACAATGGGAATCCTTGGGTCGATATTGGCACCCCATTGAGACACTTTTATGTGAGAATGACACAATATAAAAATTAATTTAATGTTCAGGAAAATGTAACATAGCATATATATCATAGAAATACAATTTTTATATTGGGATATATAAGTTATATTTTTTCCTATATGTATTAATTAGAAATGTAAAAATATTTCCTATATTATGGTATTTTATTTATAATTTTTAGTCTTTATATAAATAGATTTATTTTTGACACAATGATGATATAATGATTACCTCATTAATGAATGTTTTAAATAAATGAGATTATAAATATTAAAATAATTTAATTTTGGAACTTTTTATGCTATCCAAAAAAATTATTTATGAGTATAACTTTTTATCTTTGAATTAATTTAGTTTTTTTATAAATAATCATGTTTTTATGGATTTTTCATAATGTCATGATATGAATAGTTTATAAATTGAAATAAAAGAGTTTTTAAATAAATCATTATTTTATTAAATGATAAAATAGTCCTAAAAATATAATATTCGGCCAACTGACATATATGATGTTACTAATGTCATTTATGATCAATTTTTGTGTCCCTTGGCATTTTATAGTTAATATATTTACCATATATTATCAATATACAGGTGGAAAAGGTAAGAGTTAAATTAGTTTATTAAAGGTCAAAGCTAAAAGATAAGGTTTATTTTATTCCCTAAAAATTTCTAACAGCCATTTGGATGAGAGGAATATGAATAATAATAATCTTATTTTCGAATTAAATGAGTTTTGGACCTTTTTAAATGGAAATTCAATTAATAATAAAATAATATTTTCAAATATTCCTAAAGAGCCCCTCCAACCCCTTATAACAGTATATCACCTCTAACCCGTACTCACACCTCTCAAGCCCCCTTGGATCATCCATCCTATGAAAAAATAGGCTCCCAATATCATTATATTCAACATAGAATCTTTTACTAAGGCATAAGGAACTTCAATAAAACCTTTGGGTTCAAACCAAAGGGAGTTATCCAATTAAAAGGGAACATCTTCTCTAAAGTTTTTTTCATTTATTTTCATTCTCTAACAACCAAACTCTCTTTAATCCACACTTTTATAAAAAAACTAGTATCATAAATATACTAGGATGTTGTTATGATTAGGATTCGAACTAAACTTACACACACCTCCATATAGTGGATACAAACATATTGTTTCTGTGGACAATGAACTATAACATCACGAAATTATGATTGTTCAATTATCTAATGCCGCCTATAATGGAGGCCATTAATATGGATTTGAATTAATATAGAAAATATATTTTATTTATACTGGATCTATTCTTTTTTATTTCACAATTATATCATACCTTTATGGTTTCCAAAATGGGTAAATACTAATTTCATTTGAAGAACTGCTGACTACCGCCCCATTAAAGAAATATGTCTCGTTCATGCCACACGTGGATCATATAAAGAATGGAATTACAAAAAAAATATATGATATAATACTGGAATTATAATATTCATATTTATCCTTAATTTTTTTTACGTTAAATATGAATTTCAATATAAAGTAGCATTCATGTGTATGTACGGCTTACTATCTCCAGGAACAGTGCTTTTCATTTCTTATCTCAAAATATTATGTACTATAATAAATACATATATATACTAGATATATATATATATGATATATATGATAAGATAATAATTAATATAATTTTGTAGATAATGGAATTTTGAACACATGGACAACTTTTAGTTATAAGTTGTTTATTTTTGACTGAAGTACCAAAAATCGATAAAACGATTGTTATTAACATAAATAATTATTTAATATTTTTTTTGTGGTAATAAGTAATATAAAAGGAAAAATAAACATGAAAAAGATTCTTATGAATTTTCAAATTTACTTTATATTATTATTCTGGAGATTAAAGAATTGACATGTCATTCCAGACATGAGGTAAGGGAACTTCTTAACCCAATTTCTATTCTTTGGGTTAAACATATACTTCTTGAGTATGTGTTTCTATGAATATGTGTGTATGTCCTCTTATTTTTTTTAAACATAATATCCTATAATATTGGTTGAATTTATATTTTCAACAGTTATTGATTTCATTGATTTATCCTTAATCTAATGACATAATCTTTGTAAGGGACTATATCTCAATCTTCTTTAATTTAGTCATATCTTCGCATTGTGCATATTTATTATCCTATAATGTGTCTATATAACCATTTTGAAATTTTATATCAATAATTTATATATTATCATAATATTTATAGTTTAATTTGATGTTATTATTTAAATATTTTTATTAAAGTGTTTCTCGGGTGGTAATGGATTTAATTAACTAAAACATTATTTTAAATGTCTTAATGATTTAATCTTTTAATGTTGTATCATTCATGTCAATGTTTTAGAAATGATTTTAAATATTTATTTATCAATAAATGAGTATTTTATGTTCTAAATTCCACAAAAAAACTCATTGTGGTATGGGATACGTTGATTCAAAACACTTTATTTAATATTTTAAATGATCTGATTATGTCAGTATATTGAAATGATATCATGTTATTACAATTTGGAAATTTTATCCTTCCTATTTGCTTGTTTTATGTTTTTTAATTATATCATTGTTTACATATATGGTTGGTTCCATGATAAATCTTAGGCGGGCGAGCTTGAGATAGCTCTCCATTGCATTAGGTAGTGTGATAGAGGTAAGCATTAATGTTTCTCCTAAGAGATATAGGGAATATACTAGGATGGCAATTCCATACATAAATACCTATGTAGTAGTGAATTCTAAAACGTAATTATGACATGAATTCCATAAGTTACCATTAGGATTTATGATTTCTATTTGTTTTTTCAAAATACTTATGATTCCATGAGTTATGTTAAGGAGCATATGTTTTGTATATATTAATGAACAAAATTTTTCATTCTCCATTTTATAACCCTTACTAAGCATTTTATGCTCATCCCATGTTTTGGAAATATTTTTCTTAGGGTATAAGGTAGGTTAAGAGAAAGGATGAATTCAAAAAGATTTATATGAAGAAAATAATTCTTGTCTATTTTAAGAGTTTTTATTTTATGAAAAAAATGGATACTGAGTAGAAGTGTCTAATTGTAATATTCATGTTGTTATGTATATGTTTTGACCTAATTCTCTAAAACAATAGTCCTAAAAAGATTTTCAATGTGAATTACTAACCTCATTCATGATGAATTAATGTTTAAATCTAGGTCCTTATAGCTGGTATTAGATGTTTGTTTAGATAACATTAGAGGTTACGATGTTATTTAAGCATAATTTCCCTAACCATAATGGTTAGAATATTATAAAGAGTCATAGTTATTTTTGATAAATATAACGTGTTTAAGAATACATGAATAAGTTTGTAATATTGTTTACCCTCCTTATAAGATATTATTTGATGATTTATTGATATAATCACACTAACCTTTTTGGTTTTAGTAAATTGTTGGATCTAGCTGGCACCAAAGTAACAATGGATATTGAGAAACCTGTGATGGTCTTCGGAATAAGAAACCAAATGAAATGGTATTTTCAATGAGAACAGTTGTGGTTATTCTCAACCAACTATCTGGAGTCATGATTGACCACATGAACAATGGTGATTTTAATAAGGCATCATATATAGAAGAAAAAAATTCCTATGGAACTTTTGGTTATAATCATAATGGTATGTATATTAAAACAATATGAGTCAAGGATGTAGAAAGAAACACCTAGTAAAATGCTTCAATGGGATGGTATGATTCTATAGATGTGGTAACGAAGGTCATAAAGCAAGAACCTCCCATATAAATAGGAAGCATCCAATTGACTCCATGAATGGGAATGATGTTATTTTCGATGGATCAGTTGAATGTTTTAAATGCGGTGGAATAAGCATTATACAAATAGTTGTCCTATGAAAAAGTTGTCATGACCCGACTCCATGGTGCTTGAGCCGCGACTCCCCAAGCATGCACCCAATAGGCCAGGGGTTGGAGACTAGCATCGAGTAGGCTATCACACACATGGGAGGATATAGCCTAATGTATCTATACACACTCACCTACATAGAATCCAATGAAACAATTCAGTGATATATAGAAAAGGTGATATGAAATTCATGCATGCATCTACCCTACAACCATAGTACAACAAAAGTACAAAAGGTAAAATTCAGGGCCTGCAAAAAGTAAACTGCAAAAGTGTCCAACTTACTCATAGGGAAGGGATCACTGTCAATAGTACCCATTGGTAAGCTCCTCAGCCCAGCTCCGGTAAACACCCCAGTCAGTCTAACTCACAAAGCTCCTCCTGCTCTGGGTCCTCCTGGAACTCCATCAAATGGCATGTGGTCAGCAGAAGACACAAACACGTGTGGGAAAATCCATGCATGGGTGAGTATAAAATTACATAGTTGCGACCCCAAAAATAAAAGGGAGAAACTGAAAGGCAACAATCATCTCATCCCAGCAAGAGTGAACCCAAATGAGTGAGAAACTCCATCTCGAGAACATCCTCAGCTATACACGACTAGTCATCTCATCTCAGATGTATGCCCATACATATATCCTAATCATCCCCTTAGGTATATACCCATACACACACCATGAAAAAATATATATACTCATTCTCGCACCAAGCCTCATGAGGTTCCGACCGCATAGCTATTGATATTTCTACACAAAACTAGGAGAAAAAACTCCACAAGCTATGTCTTCCTAGATGACAGTCATCCAAGAGATACACTACATCAGGTCTCAAACAAACATCCTAGAGGCCCATATGAGAGATCACGCAAGTTGGATAATGTCACAAAGAACATTATGAAGAAATATTATAAACACCAAACATCTAAGATAGGGGATCACTCCTAGGGTCCACTAGGGGATACAAGAACCCACGCTGGTATCTCGAAGATTTCACAGATGTGGGATCACTCCCAAGATCTACTGGGGGATACTAGAACCCGATATGATGTTCTGTAGTTCACATCACTCACTTAAAGGATCACCACCTATGTGAATAAATTCACGAGGATTCCAAGAAACCCATCAGGTATAACTCGTGACGTAGGGTATCATATCGACGTTGCACCAACCCTACCAAAAACCACGTGCTGAGTAGTGGATCGTATAACCAATGATTCCACAACCATACTGAAACCATGAGCTAAGTAGGGGATTGTATACCCGATGATTCCACAGCCCTACTATGCATCGCTCACTACACAGGGGATGATATTCCAATTGTTTCCTTAAACTCTACGAGATTAACATGCTAGATTGGGGATCATCTCCCATCGATAAGTGGTAAGAGTGATACCAATAACTTGTTCCAGGGAAATCAAGCTATTGGATCCCACTCCAGACTTGCTAGTGGGATTCCACAACTCTATCATGAAAACATCATATCAAGGGGATCCCAAACCTATAATAGGGTTGTCATTCCACACAAAACCTCATAGGAATGAAGAAAAGGAGTACGCTCATCCACTGCTGATCCAAACATCGCTAACCCGAGCGACCCGCAAAATCACCACAATGTGCACCTCCTAGGCCTATACCAAGGCCACCACCGCGATCTACGCGGAGAAACTGATTGGATATGCTATTTACTCTCCCAAAACAGACAACCATTGAAAAAGTTACTATTCCCTCTAGCTAGCCCAGGTGGGGCCCATGTCTCGATCTTGAAAATAATCAATCGAAATGAATCATTGTGATCCCCTTTGGGAATTGCATGAGATCCACAACTGATTCATCCAAAACAGACAACCAAAGAAAAAGTGGTCTTTCTCCATAAATGCCCAAAAGCATCCATGTAGGGACTACATCATGATCTCTATCCCAGCACCTAGAAATAATCCTGAAAATTCTGCTTTACAATCAGGATCACAACATTGCTGATGACACGTCAATCAGATGCTTTGTGTAAATGTTATGGAAGTTCAAAGACGATTAATAAAAAAATATTATTATTATTTCAACATTTTGTAGCCTTGAGCCACAAACCAGACTCATAAAATTCCCAATGTGTGTTCAAAAGGTTCGTCTCGAAGAAAGGAATGTGTGGAAAAAAATGGATCAAAAATCAAAGTTATGTTTTGTGAGTTACGGGGGATTAAAGAAACCCCAGAAAAATCCATACAGGACCATCGCCTGCCTCGTCGGAGACCACTGTGCCACCACCAAAAACAGGGTTTTCCTCAGGAAAACATCTTGGAGACACCGGGAGCACCCCAGTTCTCAATATACTGATCCAAAACATGTTTTGGAATGCTAGGAACCCCAATTACACCACCATAATGATGTTTTGAAGATAAACTGTGCATAAATGGGATACGGTATTACTAAAACCCATCCCGTCTTCCTCACGGGAGAAACACTGATGCTTCTAGCCCAGATACGCGCTCCGAAGCTGCTATTTCCCCATCCAGGAGAGATATTCGTCAATATCTTATCTCAACAACACATTCTTCTTCAATTTCTGCTGATTCATTATCGATGTAGGGTGGAGGAGGTTTCTATTCATATGAAGGGTGGTGAAAGAGAATATTAGATATTGGTTTTATTAAGCAAATATCATCTCAACTTCCCGGCATGACACACCCCTGACCCGACACCCGACATCGACGATGATTAGGCCGCCCCTAGGGTAAAAATAGAGTTCTGAATGCAACGGAGAACTCAGAATTTCTCTATGAGACACCGTTCAGGAGTAATTCCAGTTGATGCTCATAAAGAAACGGGTCCATTTATTAATGAAAATTCCCCTAGTGGCGTTTTCCATAGCATTCCCACGCCTGCAATGTTTACACCCCATCATGGGTAAACGACACTCTCTAGATGCAATTGTGCCATCAGATTTCTAATCTGACCTACTTTTTAAGAGAAAACACAACCACATAATGTGAATTTTATAAAAATACATAATATATTATAAAAATTATTTTCCGGCACACCGGGCCTTAGAATAGCATGTCGTCTTCATGACTAGCTTTGGAAATATTTGTATGAATGTTCCAAGGTCCGATAGGGCCAAAACCTGAGTCACTAATGAAGGTTCAAGAATGGGACTATCAAGAACATAAAAATATATGTTTACCAATACCTAATTCTATTCTATTCTTGGATGAGGAAACTGAAAAAGACCAATGAATTTTATGAGTTATTTCATAGCTAATGTTTTGAAAATATAAAATCTTACTATATGATTCATGATTTTCATATAGGAAAAAATTATTATATAATATGTTGGGAATGAATGGTTAATGGATCATGAATAATTTGTATTGAGTAAGAATTATACTTACAAGTGAATCAAGAATTATTATATGTTTCTGTACGATGAACTGATTAAAATAATTAAGTATCTTTTGATGATGGGATTACTTTGTAAGTGTTTTATCTATTATTTGTAATCCTAATGTTTTATATGTGAAAATGTTATTCATGGAATAATTATATTTTATTTTGAGGATATAGTAATAAAGAACCATTTGGGTTTATATTATCCATGAATTTGAGGTAATTATAGGTTATTACATTCTGGGATAAAAATTTGAGGCATGAGAAAACATTTGTGGTTAAAATATGATATAGTTATGTTGAGTAATTTATCTCATTTATTGGAAATTTATAAATTTATATAGATTTTAAAATAGGAAAACTTGTAGATCATGTGACAACCCATCACATCAGACAAATCTGTAGGAATAGAACCCACAACCAATGTGTGATTGGTATTTATCACCTACCACTGGACTACAGGAAGTCCCTAGTTAGTATAACTATCTCTATTTAGTTGGATGTTTTATGGAACAAGAAAAATTTGATTTTGGGAACTTATGTTTTATCAAATGGATATTCTTAGTATGAGAAAATTATTTGTTGATTAAGTGATAATGGTTTTTTTAGATCATATTCTATGTTTTGGGAACACTATATGCTTATGGAAAATAGAATACTATGGGAACTCATTTTGCCGAGTAATGGTTTAAATTTTATTTTGGAAGAATATATGTTTTTATTGTGGACATATAACAATTTATTTTATTTACGGAAATGATTATCTTTTCATATAGAATATGTGATTATGTTAATTAATCTATAGTTTTTGACTTTAAGAGTAGTTGATGTTACTTGAAGATAAATTTTAAGATTTTCTATGGAATAAAATGTGATTAATTCCTTCTACGTTTTGGGTTTCAGTCTTTGTTTTGGTTAAATTGATTAATTTTAAGGACAATTCGTTATTAAATGGTCTTTTCTGAACTTTGGGTACTTTTTGTTGAATTATGGGGATTAAGAGTAATATTTATTTTTATAATTTATTATCCTTTTTAGGGGATTATCTGATCTTGTACTAACCATTTTTTATTTGGTTAATGTCTAATGACAAGGTAAATATATAGTTCAAATTTTGGGGATTATGTGATTATCTAGATGTTGATTCTATCACTTTAGGTGTGACCAATTCATCTTGAATAATATCATTTGGAGATAATTGGATTTTTTGGTACAAACATATTAAAGGATGACGATCTACTTGAAAAGTAAGTATATTTAATTATGTATTTAGTCAATCTAATAAATAAATTCTCTAACATTATTAAATGAAAAATAAAATAAAATTTAGTTTGTATACTTATCCTACTAGAAAACAAAAGACTGTTTAACCTATCACAAGTTTTTGGTTTTCTAGTGGTTGACATTCTCCTTATCATTATTTTCATTCACTCTCTATCAAAACATGACACATAGATTTTCCACTATATCCACGTTTTCACGGAGTCCTAGAATGGGTTATCTCAGGTGGCATTTTTACTTCTCTTTATTACATTTAATGTGATAGTTTTATTGACTCTTTTTCTTCTGTGGGATATCAAATGATGTTTTCAAGCCCAATTTTAAAATTACATGGTTGAAATTCACAAAAAGGGGGAAAGATGTAACATTCTAGATAAATAAACTATATGACATTTTCATATTTATTAATATTTTGGAATCAAATATTAATTTTCCTTTATAGGGGATGTTATGTTAAATGGCATACCCGACATGAAATAATGGGTTTCTCTGAATTCACATGTTTCCCACAATGTAGATACATACTGAAAAAATATAATAATATAATATTATTTTTAATGGTAGTTGACGCCAACCCATTATTTTGGAGGGATTGAAAAAAACTAACTACAATATTATAATAATATTTTTAAATGTTTATATATAAATATATCCAATAAAATTCAGGGGCTTCAAATGCGAATGAATCCAATTTTAAGTACAAATACTATAATATTTTTTAAAAGGATGAATTATAGCCTTTTGATGACGATACCTTTTAAAATATAGTCTTTCTGTCCTTTATATGTTATATATGACAAAATGATATTCTTTTATAGAATAGGGACATAATAATTTACTTTGATTAAATTTTGGTATTTTCTGATAATGTTCATATTAAAACGAATAATGAAAAATACTGCTTTTAATTCAAAATGACCATTTACTATATTTTATTCATTCGAGTAGATTATACTTTTAGTTGGTATTAAAATGTAGTTAAATTATATTTTTAAAATTTATTCCTATTTCGGTCATTGGAAATAATTTCCCTTTTAAATCGAGTATAAACAAGTGTCAATCTTATTATAGTTATTATATCTTAAAAATTAGCATTTTAGTTTTGACAATAGAAATAAATTTTAAATTATTTTCTGAAATTTATATGTTTTGAATTTGGAAAAATAGATTCCATATTTGGAATCAGGAGGTCCAAATTTTGTTGATATTTATCTTTTACTTTTATACATTATGAATAGTAACTTCAGTAAATATTTTATTTACCACAGTTAAAAGGTAAATCTGGTAAAAAAAGGCAAAAATTAATATTTTAATAATATTTAATTACCCTAACACGAGTTATAATCCAATATTCAGATACATGTCCAACCATGGGCATCTGTGGGTCAATTTTGTGACCCCATTGAGCCACTTGAAAGTGAGAATGACACTTTATAAAAATTAATTTAAAGTTAACGAAAATGTAACATAAACATCAATATCTTTGTAATTCAATTTTTATAATAGTTTATATAAGGGATATTTTATACAGTAAATAGTCATTAGAAAACTATAAATATTTAC
Source organism: Viscum album (assembly GCA_963277665.1). Classification (NCBI taxonomy): domain Eukaryota; kingdom Viridiplantae; phylum Streptophyta; class Magnoliopsida; order Santalales; family Viscaceae; genus Viscum; species Viscum album. The sequence continues at coordinate 1,244,867,673 of OY728152.1, read as the reverse complement.
TACATCATGGTATTTTATTTATAATTTTTATTCATAATATAAAAAAATTTATTTATAAAACAATGATGATGTGATTATTACCTTATTAATGAATGTTTTAAATAAATCAGATTATAAATAATAAGATAAATTTATTTGGAAACATTTTCTCTCAAACACAAAATTTATAGATTATTATAACTTATTTTATTTTAATTAATGTAATTTTATATATTGAATCATGTTTTATTGAATTTTGTAAAGTCTTGATACGAATAGTTTAAAAATTAAAAAAAATTAGTTTTTAATTAAATTAATATTTTATCAAATGATAATATAGTCTTAAAAATATAAGATTCAACCAAATGACATATCCGAAGTTAAAAATGTCATTAATGATCCATTTTTGGTCTCTTGGTATTTATTGTAAATATATTAACCATATATTATGAATATACAAGAAGACATGGTACATGTTAAATTTGTAACTAAAAGATAAAGATAAACGATAAGGATAATTTTATGCCCTAAACATGTCTAAAAATAGTTTTTTGAGAATATTTAGATCAATAACCACCTTATATTTGAATTAAATGAGTTTGGGATCTTTTTAAATCGAAATGCACTTATAATAAAAAAAATATATTTTCAAACATTCCAAAAGAACACCTCCTCCCCCTTATAAAAAACCATCACCTTTATCCCTTACCCACACCTATCAAGCCCCATTTCCCAGTCCAAAATTGACCCAAATAATATACCAACATCGATATCTTCCACCAAGAAGACTTATCTTAGGCAGATGGAACATCAAGATAATTTTTTTGTTCAAACCAATGGGTGTTAACCAATTTAAAGGTAATTTCTTCTCTAAAGATCTTTTCTTTTATTTTCCTTCTCTATCCCTTAAACACTATTTATTCTATTAATTTATAACAAAACCAATATCATCAAAATACTATGACGTTTTTATGAGAAATATTCGAACAACACACCCATGCACCTCTATCTAATAGTTACAAAAATATTGTTTCTATGGATGTTTAACTACAACCTCCCGAAATGATGATTGTTCAATTATCTCCAACCACCACTTATAGTGGCCATTAAGATGGAACTATATATTTATGTGATATATATTATATTAACATTTTCTCTATGATTCTATATTTTTCATTTATAGTATTTTATTGTGGTTTCCATAATGGGTAAATAAGATAATTTCATTTGAGGAAGTGGAACTACCGCCCCCTCAAAGTGATATGACTCATTCATGCCATTCGTTGAATGTATAAATGATGGTGTTACTGAAATTATATATGATATTATACTGGAATTATAATATAATAATTTATCATTTTGTTTTCAATCCCTTAAATATAAAAAAGAAATGAATGTAGTGTTCATGTGTACGTACGGCATACCGTCTACATGAATAGTGCATTTAATTTTTTATCTCCAAATGTTTTTTACTATTATATATACATATATAAACCAGATATATACGATATATATGATATATAAATAATTAATTTCGTTTTGAATGTAATATACATTTGACCAAATGGACAACATGTAATTATAAATAGTTAATTTTTGACTCTAGTACCAAATATCGATAAAATGACTATTATTAACATAAATGATTATGTAATGTTTATAATGAGGTAATAAGTAATATAAAAGGAATAATAAACCTGAAAATGGTTCTTATGAAATTATAAATTAACTTTATACTATATTCTGTGCATTATAGAATGAATGTGTCAAGTTGGACATGAGGTAATGGAACTTCTTATCCCAATTTCAATTATTTGGGTTGAACTTCTAATTCTTGACTATGTCATCCAATGAATATTTTTGAATGAACTCTGATTTTTTTACACTTAATATCCACATATATTGGGCGTATTTATATTTTTCACTTTTAATTATATCATTTAATATCCTTAATATAATGATACAATCTTTTAACGGACTATATCTCAATCTATTTCCATTGAAGAAAATCATGATATTGTGCATATTTATTATTATATAAGGTGTATATATTACCATATTTTCATTTATTATCATAAATTTATATATTATCATGATATTTATGGTTTTCATTGATTTTAATATTTAATTATTTTTATTCATTAGTTTCTAATGTGGTAAAGGATTTCTTTGACTAAAACATCATTTTAAATTATTTAATGATTTAATCTTCCAAATCATTATCTTTCATTTAAATTATTTAGAAATTATTTAAATGATTTCCTTATATGGACATGAGTGTTTTAAATTCTAAAATCCTTAAAAAAGTTTCTTTGTGGTATGGGGCACTTTTATTCCAAACTCTTCTTTTATAATGTTTTAAATGAACCAATTATGTCAATATCATGAAATGACATCTTGTGGTTACAATGTTGAAATTTTATCTTTCCTCTATTCTTGTTTTATGTGTTATTATTATTTTATGGTTCTTGGGCATTTATTATGTATACAGGTGGTTCCATGATAAACCGAGCATGGGTGAGCCCATGAAATCTCTCCAATGTTTTGGGTAACGTGACAGAGGTAAATGTTGATGTTTCTTGTAAGATATTTATGGAATACACTCTTGTTGGTATTCCATATGTAACTCCCTATGTAGCTCTGAAATATATTATGTAAGTATGGAATGTATTCCATAAGTTAACTTTATGATTAATTATTTATATGTGTTATTCAAAAATTGTATGATTCTCTAAGGTATGTTAAAGAGCTTATGTTTTTTATTTATTGGTGAAATAATGTCTTAATTAGTAATTTTAAAACCCTTACTTTGATTTTTATGCTCATCCCTAGTTTTTGAAATATTTATCACCGATTATATCGTACGGAAAAAATTTGGAAGAATTCAATATGATTTATATCATGAAAATAATTCTTATCTTCTTTTAATAGTTTTTATTTTATGAAAAAAATTGATACTAAGTAGAAGTGTCTACATGATATATGAATGTTGTTATATATAAGTTATGAACTAATTCTCTAAAAATATAAACCTAAAAATATCTTAAATTTGAATTATTAACTTAATTGAAGTTTATGTAATGTTTAATGTCAGGTCCGTATATACAACTACCTTTTTTACATGTCTTTATGTATTTTTTTCAAATCATTGGATGATTTAGGGATTTCTATAACTCTAATATTTTTTATTAAATGGAGATATAACATTAATTTTATTACATTAGGTGGATTATAATATTTTAAATAATGATGAGAATGCATGGAAGATAAAATATAACTTATTGGATTTTGTGATTTCCATGTTTTTAAATGATTTCCTGAAATATCATATATGATTTATTCGTGTTTACAACTCTTTCAGATAATTATTGTTTTAGTTGACATAAATTTCTTATTGATGCATTTTTATAAGTAGAAACCCCATTTATAATTGTTTATAAAATTAATTATTTTATTGAACATGATTTATGAAATCACCAGAGTTTTTCTCATCATAGAAGTGTGAAATTAAAAATTAATATAAGTAAATTTATTAAAAAGGGGTCTAAGGAATGTTTTTGTCAAATAAATTGAATTTTGTATCTTTATAATATGAATTGTGTTTTATTTAATTTTTTATTGGATATATTTACTCTTTATTTATATGAATGGTTTTTAGAGTATATATTTTTTATTAGTGATGATATGGATAAGTACATTGGATATATATGATAAAAGTCATGTTGATTTGCATTTGATGAGATGTCGTGGTGGTTATTACCAGGTGTTGTCTTGGGGTCGATGTGGTTATCATTTGTGTGAAGAGAAAATTATATTATAATATAATTGTTGTAATGGAATGTTATATTTTACGAATAACACATTAATGGTTGTAGGTTAGAATATGATAAACTATAAAAATAATAGAAAAATTAATTCATTAAATTAATATATAATGTAATGGATAAATTTGGATGTAATAAAAGTATGGGTTTTGAATTTTTTTATTTATTTTTTAGGGTAACTTAGGATGCTTTCAATTTTAGTTTGTGAATGTGATTCTAGTATATGAAGTTGATGGTGTTGTGGATAGTAAGGGTGTTGAAATTCACTTTTAGTGTGGACCATAACAAGGGAAATTCATGTCTCCAAGTTATACAAGAATTAATATGTGATTTTAGAATAGGCCCACCTAGAAGGGTAACCATAGCAATGTCCATTTGGATTGTCTTCCTATTTCCATAACCAAACATAAAAGTTAGAGAATATGTATATGGAAAAATACTCTCCCTTACCATAACATATTTTATAGACATGAGATGGGACTATTTTATAGTTGTATATATTCATGTTTTATCCATATTAAAAGAAAAATAAATTATATTTATGTTTATTAAATGTAATGATTAGGTGTTATATATTGGAGGGAATTTATATTAGTTTATTTTCACTATGTTTATTTCCATCATGTTCACCATACCTTACATTTATGTAAATGTGTTGTCTAGTTGGGTTATAATTTCATGGTAGGGTGTTAGGACAAGTTGATAGAGTAATATTATCATGAATTTTTTTAGGTAAGGTTAGGATCATTCTGAAATAAATTCTTATTGATATATGAATTCTATTTAAATAGTTTTGTTGATATATAAAATTTGAAGAAACCAAATCATTAATTATTGGGTTCTGAGGGGATTGAAATAGTAGGGATGTGTTAACATTAAAAAGTTTAATATTCATTGATAATATTTTATAATACATAAATTTTTCACTTTTAATCGTGGACTTTATGTGGAAATGAGTTAGTGGAACTTTTAATTTCAGGTAGTTATTCTTAATTTCCCTCAAGTAATCAGTATTTTTATTCAATATTTTAAATGCAGGTTTTTAGGTGGATAATATTTTTTATACATCAATGTGAAACCATATTTAGGAACTAAAATTAGTTTTTATGGTTTTTATGTTGGATTTAGTGTTCTTAAAGGACATTAAAAGCATAGATGCAGATAATGAAGTAAAATTAATGACCTATGCGTTATATATTGCTATTTTAAATTTGAAACCTACAATTTTTTGACTAATTCATTAATTTTAGTTATTCTAATGTATTTTTAACTTTTATAAAGACATATTTTATTGCATATTTTAACAAACACTAATTAATTAGGGTAATTATTGCTAATTTCTTGTAACATATACCCTCTATGGTAGTCAACACCGTATTCCCTAATACATCCAATTATCCCAAGACTCTCTTATATTACATTCATGTCAATGTGTTGTATCAGTGGGACCGAGATGTGAAAATGAGTTATCAATGCTATGGTCAAGAGTTAGGGTGGATAATAGAGGTAATAATTGATAAAAATTATGCATAATGGGATGGGCAGTTATTTAGGACAGAATAATTATGATGTGCCATGGGAGACTAGATAGGTTATTAATGATTAGGGGCATTCATGAACTAAATCATGGAAAAATTATTATTTAGAAACATAATTGATAAAATATAAATATTATAATAAAACCATGGGCAGAATATGAAGGATTATTGATTTATATTTTTTTCATGTAATAAATTAATATATATATATATATATATATATAACAATAAAATATTGAATTCTATTCAACCAAGGTTATCATTTTTCATTAACAAAATGAGATATTCTTACTGTTCACCATCCATATTTGTTTTATGTTTTTGAGATATAGATGAATGACATGGTTTTCCAATAAAGGCAATACCCAATCAATGATTATGACTATTATTGGAATTTTTTTTTCTATATTTTTTGGGACTTATAATGGATGATCGTATTTGATTGTGAGATAGAATGAGGGTTTTTATCCATTGAGGTAATCAATACTCAAATCTAAGACCTTGTGTCTTATCGTCATATACTATTATTTCTCTATTTGATAGGATCTAATAAGAAGTAGTTTCATATGTATAATTGAGAGTTGATGTATGTGGAGGTTTTTTGGGATTTTTTTGATGATGAATAATCATATATGGTTATTTTTTTAAAAAATTATGGTAGTAAATAAGTAATATTTTTTCTCTTTGTATAATTTTTGCCTCATTATGTTAGATCAATAGATTCAGTTTTAGGATATAAAATTCCTTAATCCTAATGATTCAAAAGATTGGAATCCCTAATAGAGGTGTCTAGATGAGGTGATGTGTCCCATAATTTTATATGTGGAAGACCCATATACAATAAATATATATATATATATATATATCTTAATTTATATTAGATGGCGAAGGACATTTATATGATTCACGAGAAGTCAAAATTTTCTTTGATCGTATTACATCAAACACTTACCACATAGAATAGATTCAAAAAAATATTTAGTTTATCATGGCAGTCATGGCATCATTGAACTAAGAGTATATTTCATCCCACATATTCTCATTAATATAGAACTGATAAATCACATGAATCCTCAATATGTATATTCAAATTTATTTTAGATATAGATGTCCATACAACTGATGGTACTAGTGTGATAACATCCATTAGACCCATAGTGTCACCGAATATTGGATTCTATTTCATCATATATTGATTTTCATTCTGATATATAAAACTAAATACATTATATAACTATATTCTATCACAAGAATATGGATATTTTGTTGGTCAATACCATTATGTCCTAATCATTTATAGATATAATGCTGAGTATTTTATAGGGTGCTGGTTATCATATGGGTCCGTATGATATAGGATATAGACTTGGATGTTAACATATAGTAGATATATAGCCACTCATAATCTCAAATATTATTCTAGAAAATGATTTATTTCTATATGTAGTGGCCAATGGAATTTTTTTCGATCCAGAGTATCTCATAAAATTATTTCAATCTCTCTGATAGGTTTAATGAGTTAAAATAATGTTTCTGTTATTGTAAAAATATAGTAATTTTTTTAATTCTAGATAATTGAGTGTTTTATATGTTTGATGGGTCTATAATAATTATTGGTAGGTATCTATTGTTTATGGATTTCTTCATAGTTAAAATAAAATATAATGATGATTATAATTACATCGATTTTTTTGTTATGTGTTAGTGGTAATTTAATTCCTATTATTGTATTTTGTGTTTTATGATGATGATGTACTTTATGTTATATTCATTACTGATATGTATTATAAAATGGATTTTATTTTTTAATACAAGTAATAATAATATTATTAAAAATTGATATTTTAATTAGTGATGGTGAAATTAATAGAGTTTCAAATATACATTTAGGATTTCTAAAAAAAATTCCATGTTGAAGATGTGATACATCCTTCTCGATGTGATATCCTATTTATGAATTATTTTAATGAGGTCTATCATTAATATCAATGTCACTAAACTCAATAATCCATTTAATACCATAGAAATTGAGAATTAATCATTATCATTTAACGTAGTTGGGTTTTACACATTATATTGTATCAACGATGGTTGTTTTTGGGATATTATAACAGATTTATTACAATTTATTAGGATATTCAGAGAGTTTTTTAGGGATAAATAATATAGGGGTCATGATTTTTTATCCCCACTGATGATATTTTATTTATTCATTCACTTTGAGGGAGGTAACACATTTATTTTGAATTTTGTGTTTTATGGATAAAATATGATGATGGTGATGGAGTACGATATATGGAATATGTCATATATATATATATATATATCTTTAGGGTCACATCAGTAATGGAGTTATTCACATTTGACCCAGAAATTACCTATATGGTTGCATGGTAGTTTTTAAAATCATATCCCCCAAGATACAGAATCATTTTCTACAAGTGTCCATTAATGATATTGTTATATAATAATATTTTGAGGATGATCATACCATGGGTAGAATTTAATTTTAAAATGTAATTTGGGACTATCAAAATAATTATGATGGATTTAATAATGGTGTTTTTTGATAAAATATATTAATTTTAATTTATTTTTGGTTTCATGAAATGTGGTTTTGGTCGATCGATTTAAATTAATGTTACTTTTTGCATGTGATATATAAAATAGTATTAAATAGATCTATATATTTCATGGATTTTGAGATATTATTCGAGGTTTATGTCATATTTTTTCCAAAATTTGACCCCATTGAACAGATTTAAAATAATGTAATTGGTATTCATAGGTATTGGTCCATGTTATGTATCTTTTGAATACCTACATGAGTAGTTTAACAGTAACCCATTCACTGGGTACAATATGACTGAATGATATTTGTGTTTTTTGAGAATACATGACATCCTAGATTGAAATTCATCACAATGCTTTATTGGTGTGTGGTCTCATATGAGAGGATAGTGATATATCATCTTATATATACTTATCCAAAATATTTTATTAAATTTAAAAAAATGGAAATTTAATAGAATCTATAGAGGTTTTAACCCGCAATTGAGTGCATTATTTTATTCATATATCTTATGTCTATAAGGTATATTTTCACTCATTGAAAATCGAATATAGGATAACATTGTTTGATTTTATTCTAAATATATGATGAAACTGGGATATTAATGCCTAAGGAGAAAATTTATAATGATGATGGTGAATTATGTAAGATGTCAAGGTAAGATTATATTTAGGGATATAGATACTGACATATAATGATGTATGAGCTCAAAATGATGGATATTGATTAAGAGGTGGATCATGGTAGATGTTTCGTTTTTCATGTGACAGGGAATTAAATGTTGATGTATTTGAAATCATATTTCCAATATGGAGAATAAAAGTTTGCGGCTATGGTGTAACATGACATTTATAGTGGTACAAAAAAGGGGTGGTTGGAAGATGATCATCATCATATGATTTTTCTAGAAAACAATATTCATCAATAAAGATGTGAAAGGATTAGCTTAATAAAATTCATATCTCCACATTAGTAGTGAAGAGTTTTATAACATATTTTATCATAACCTAAAAGAGTAGACTTATGGGTATGATATAATGAAGACTGTTGAATAGTTTGATACAAGATACATTGTTTCTCCACAGTAGAATGATGACTTCGATGTTACAAGAAATCTATTTCATATATTGGGTATTCAACAGACAATGTGTGAGAAAATTTTGATGGATTCAATCACCAATATTCCATAATCCCATGAATAATGGGGTAATATATCTATTATAATTTATTTCTCGAAGAAAAATTAAAACATCATAGTGATCCAGGATAGGTTGTTATGGATGAATTTTAGACTCAATACATGGATGATGTATTGTAGATTCTGGTGGTAACTGATACCAAAATCTCTAATTAGGATTCTTATTTCACCAATATATTAAGTGTTTGATCTATCTATGATTTTTGATAAAATCATCATCTCAGATGATATCTCTACCTTTAGAATCAATATTAGATAAATCCACACATTTAGATGTTGGAATATAATTTTTTGACCCGTTACTATGTTTTTATGGAAGATTCATTAAATAGTTTCCATTTTTTGGTATTTTATAAAAAAATATAACATAATTATTCATGAATACTCCTGATTAGGGGACTCATTGGAATAATTTTCTATATTCATTAAGATACACCAATGATAAAAAATATTCCATCCTTAGATCAGATATGTTGTAAAAAATAGATGAGAATGATTTTAGGATTTGATTGTTGATAAAGTTATATCTAGATCATAAAAATAAACGATTTATAGAATAAGGATACATATAGAGTTAAGGGTTATTCACACAATGTTATTGAGTGGTTTGACTTATCATTATAAAGTTACATTTTGATGGGGACAAACCTCTTTCCCAATTTTGATAATATACTATGGATGTTGTGTTATTTTTTGAAGTTGTCTTCAGATTGTTCTACCCACACTATGGAATAATATCAATGATTTATTTTTTGATTTACATAATGTTTGATATCACTGGAGTAAATTCCATATTATTTATTCAGAAGATACTGATATTTAGGTTGATGCAATATTTTTGAGGAAGTTAATTGACAGTCATTATTGTTTTTATAAGGGGATGTGTGATCTAGTTATCCCTTTAGTTTAATTTGTTAACTTATTGTGCATCAGTGGATTATACATGGGATGATGAGCCATATATTCACTCCCATTATCCTAATCAAATATGATAAATCAATTGTTTTAATGATTAATTTATTTATTTTGTTAAGGTATTATTGGAATTTTTGTTTATTAATATTTTCATTTAAATGATTATTAAGTATTATTTTCTATGCTTTTTTGTTGCTGTTTTTAGTGTTTTAGTGGAATAAAAATGTTTTATGGTGTCACTCGTTGATGTTTATTTTGTGTTATTTTTTACTCTATTCGATAATTAATGATTTAAGGTTATCTAATATAATGGATTTTACCAATATATAATATTACACTATATATTTTTTGTGTTGGATGTTTTAGATATAATTTTAATTAAGTAGGATGTGTTGGATCTAAAAATTTAGCACGAGAGTGAGATGATTCTACCTTGCCCTAGATTGTCCACCAGATTGGATTATATAATGGATTTTAGTAAAGTGTAAAATCAATTTTTTTTAAATAAAATCATACTTATTGTTTATAAATAAAACTTATTTACTTTAATATTTTAATGTTTTAACATTTTTTATTTGATTAAATTACTTAATAGTTGTGGTTGGGGAAAGGGTGGACATTATTGAATGGGTTGCCTTCACATTATGTCTTTGAACACCATTTAATTGATGAATTGAAGGATAGTTTTTTATAAATTTTATGTATTGCATCACCATGGGGAATGACCTTTACTATGGGGTCATCGAGGTTTTGAATCTTGGAAACAAGATTTTGGCAGTCATTTAGACAATTTTTTTTCATCCACACAATCATTCATCCATAATAATTAGTATAGTGGTTGAATAAGTTTTAAATATAATAAGGGGAGTGGGAGGGAGAATTATTTCAAATATATGTATGCTATAACAACACTATATCACATTAATTGTTATTTCATCATTGAATTTTGACTTCATAAGATAGTAAAAATTCAAAAGGTAATATAAATTCATCATAAATACAATATTTTACATGAAAAAATTGATGGCAGCAGAGCTACTGTAGAGACCATTGACATCCCATTACTATCCATTGATCCTTATATTTCATAAATTTATTTCATTTTATCTGAGGTGAAACCATCTATGATTATTTGGGTTATTTTATATTTTTTAAAAAATAAATCTTTGATAGGGATTATATTTCATATTTTATACCCTTTAATTATGATTTTTTGTTGTGTTTTTTTACATGGATTTTTTAGTGTTCCTATATATGTTCCAAGTTTTATAATATATTTCTCACATTAATACTATTAATAAGTTTTGATGTATCAATTATAGTTTTGTATTCATGATGGATCACTTATAGTCTATATAATATGGATGTATTGTGATTTTTACTGCACCACATTAATTGTATTAATTATATGAAGAATGATATTGAATTCAACTAAAATTGGAATTGGTTGGAAAATGCAATTCAATTGTATTTAAATGTCTATATTTTATTTAATATCATACTACTGAATGTTTAAAAACAATTAAATTAATTTCATTATTATGATTTAAATGTTTCATGGCTATAAATTCTTTTAGGATCATGATTCAGAATAAATTATCAGTTAATGGGGGTAATGACCTAATTCTGTGAAATTTGAATTATTTTTTGTTTCTCCTATAGAATAAATTTTATGTGAATATGAACGAATAAAAAATATTTGAAATTTATATGTATATATATATTGAAATTTAATATTTTGTGTTAATTTAATCCATCGTATTGTTGATTTGATTTCAAGGGTTTTGTTGGATCTTTTTTTGGTATATAGTATTAATTTTTTTCTCATTCTAATGTGTTTTAAAGGAGGGAAACTACGGGGTTCCTTGGTAAGAATTGGATGGAATTATTATTAATGTGTAGTGGTTAAGAGAGTTTTTTAGTTATTGGATGTTTATTTTTAAGGGTTTTAGTGTTTTTTATGTGTTGTCGATTTTGAATTATAATTTCATGGTTGATTTCAGTTGTTATAATTATAAACAGATACTGTGATGGTTTTTTGGTGGAAATAAATAAATATAAGTTATTAATGTCATAAAAATTATTTAAAATAATGGGTAACATATATTATAAATGTTGATCATAAAAAATATAAGTTTTATTGATTACAATAGAATGGAATTTCAAATTTAATGTAATATTAATGATATGTTCTAATTTTTAAGTGAATACACATTGTTATTAATTTTAATGTTGTGAACAATTGTTATGATTATTTTTTTTGGTATGAGTGAGTTGTATTTAGAATTGAATACATATAGGATGATAGCATGGGATGGTTATATATTATTTTTTTAGTGTTTGTATGGAACAAATATTGGGTTGTGAACAATTTAGCTAAGGATTTATTTTGATTTATTATACATGTAGTTTCATTTTATACTATTTTAATTTCAACATATTTGAATTTATTTTGAGATATTTTTTCAATTATTTTCTGTTTCATAATTATTGCATGACTTTACCTGGGGTTTTTGATGAAATAAGGGGTTTTCATGATGTATATAAGGGGTGCTTGATTGACCGTTAATTAGAAGAACTAGTGTGCCAATCTATTATTAATTGTGATCCATGGACATTGGTGTTATCTAGATAGCATGAACTATTATATTTTCCTGTGAATATCTACGATTAATCATTCTCTTATGACAGTTGAACTTTATGAGGAGCCTGGTTTGGTTGATGGGTATGTTCTCTATCCACTCAAACCATGAGGCCTCATTTTACAGTGAACCTGCATTTTCTTACAAAACAAATTACTAAATGTTATATAAAAACATCATAATATAATTGAACAACTGGGATAAAAAGGATTAGTTACTTTGGAATATCAGGACCATACATAACATTTAAAAAATGAAACATAAACATTTATTTAATGACTCCTTCTCTAGCATCTTATTTTCCCTTAGTTCTCCTTAGTACATGTAATCACCAATGTATATTCATCAAAGAATGTGGTGAAATAATATCCAAGTAATATTATAGTTATAATCATGGATAAATTTTACATTGGATGAGAAAAATAATCATCAAAACATTATAATCATAATCATGTGAGAAAGTATTATATAATGGCATGGATTGTCTAAATGTATAAAAATGAAATTTAATGTCTCAACTATCAACTACCACACATAGTTGTTAACATAGATACAATCATTTTCAGTCATATTACACATTATCCCGTAATATTTATCACATTACCCAAACAGTTGGAGAGATATATAAATCCTGGTGCAACCACTACATCATAACATTTACATTGACCTATATAATTCATGGTGCACCCTTCACAACATAACATTTAGATTATCATACATTCAACATAGAAATTATATCAATCTAGTAAATAAAATAAATCATTGAAAGTGTAAGGGATTCATTAATAATACATTCATGTATAATAACTATAGATACTAAAATAAAAAAGGAATAGTATACTTGGTATAATAATCCAACATCTTGAGTTAAGAAGAAATAAGATAAATATTGTTGAGCCCTCTGGGAAAATTAGTTGAACTCATATTTTGATAATCCCAATTATGCTCAATCCTATTTTGAAAAACCCAATTATGCTCAATCATATTTTGATAATCCCAATAATGCTCAATTATATTTTAATAATCCATATACTGATTAATGATCAATTACATATTTATGTATTTCTGTACATCATGCACATATTCATATATTACAATATTTATATTATCTTCAGAGAATTCGGTTACAGGATGGATATATATTCTAACTTAACTCATTCTGCCAATAAAATGCTAAAACAGACAAGTGGTCACCATTATAGAACTAGCCTACCGATAAAGGTCACCGGTACAACAAGTCTACCATTATGTGAATGGTTAGTGATACAGACAAGTCACCGTTGCAGAACAAAGCTACTGATACAAAAAGGTCATTGATATATCAAGTCCACCTGTACAACAAGTCTACCGATATGTGAAGCTTACCTATACAGACAAGTTATTATTACACAAAAGTTCGCTGGTACATTATGTCTACCGCTACCGATCAAGTCTACTGACAAACATGATGTCTACAGATAGAAAGGCTACCATTACACAAGAGGTTACCGATACAAGATGTTACCAATACAAAGGCTTACTGATACACAAGGCAACTGATATCCAGAGATACCGTTCCAGAGAATCCGACGCTGCATTAATTTCTTTATCTTTATTTAATCTAACCAACGGTCATATTAGGTATATTTTAATGCTCTTTTATTTATTTAATGAAGGTTGTTGGATGTCAGGGAACCGAACCTCGTACCTTAAAAAGAAATCATTTCTTTTACCAGAGCTCTTGATAAATATATGAAGTCCATGTTGCTGCAAAAGGGGTGATATATTTACATATACAAGAGAAACATACAAGGGGAATACAGAAGTGAAATACACATGAAGAGCTCATACAGATATACATGCACGACCAAGATGACACAGAAGCTCATATATACTCTTGCTTACTCAAGAAGAGTTGTGTACTTTCACGAGGATTTTGAATAACTTCATCGACTACTCTTCACTGTCTTTGAACCAGGATGTCAAGCAAATGACACTCTGTTTTCCAGACAAAAACCAGAAGAGGACTCAGAACCATTTCTGATCAATCTGAAGGAGTCCAGAGCTACACTGAAATCACTAGATCCATTCTAAACTCTATATATTTCTCAATGATTTATTATTTACATTACGAGAAGTGTGTATCATCTGTTTTAATTTACACACACTTTCTCCTGAACCTTAACTGGAGGATCTGTAAATCCTCATTCAAACTCCTTATATCTTCTATTTCCCACTGTGGATAGTGGTAGAGGTCATGTGTGACCTGGACAGCTGCATTTTCTATTATTCTTGTTTCCCACGTAGAACTGTGGTAGAGGACTTTGACCAGGACAGTTGTAAACTGTTGTGAACCCTGATCCATGGTGTGGATCAAATTTATATAATTTTGATAGGACTAAGTCTTGACTTGAGACTGAACCTCTTGGTTATATCTGCTATGCTTTATTTAGTTTTATCTAAAACCTTTTTATTCCGCTCCCAAGTGCTTTAAAACATAAACTGTTTTTGAAAGTTACTCTGATAATTGAATCAGAAAGTGTTTGCATTATTTGTAAATCATTAGGTTAGTTTCAAAAGCTAATATGATCTTCTGATTAGATTAACTGGGAATTAATCAATCCCATGAGAACCTAACTGAAAGATTTCTTTAATTCAAATTCACTACAATTGAATTAGTATTTTAAATTGGGGGATTTTAGTGAAAGATTTTAAAATAGAAATTTTAATTGGAACTCAATTCACCCCCACCCTCTTGAGTGTCCACTCCGACCAAAAATTGGTATCAGAGGATTGAAATATTTTCTGAAGTACTCTGTTTTTCAACTGTGATTTTAGTTGTATTTTAAAGTTCATAAAATTTCTGTTATTTCTGAATTTTTATCTCTTTAAAATTTTTATTTCAACCTAGTTATCATGGATAATGGACTTGAAGGTGTTACTACTAATATACCACCATTTTTCAATGGAAACAACTATGCTCAGTGGATGATTGAGATGCAAATTCATTTAGAAATCATGGTTTTTGATATTTGGACCGCCATAGAATTGGAATATAAAATTTCCACTACTGTTAGATATACTTGGAATGAAGCTACTAAGACAGCTCACAATAATAACTGCAAGGATATGAATTCTCTGTATTGTGCCATAGGTGATGAGGAATTTAATAGAATATCTGCTTGTAAGACTACATATGAAATTTGGGATACTTTAAGTGTTTCTCGTGAAGGAACAACTAATTTTAAGGAAATTAAATTGAATAAGTATACTATTAAATATGATAATTTTATGATGAAACCTGATGAACCCATTTCTGATATGTATCTCAGGTTTAACGAAATTTTTAATACAATGATCTCACTGGGAAATGTTGATTCATCAAAGGAGCAGATCATGAGAATATTGAGATGCCTACCTGAAATATGGAGGGGCACTTCTGTTTCAATCAGAGGATCTTGTGATATTGGTAAACAACCAGTTAAAGAACTTATTTGTAAGTTAATGAGTTACGAAGAATAACTTAAGGTAAACAAAGAAGAAGAAGATGAACCAAAAAGGAAGTCAGTTCCCTTCAAGACATCTACTTCAAAGAATAAGGATAAAGAAAAAATTCAGACCATGAGTGATAGCTCAAGCTGTGATGAAAGTGTATCTGACAGTGATGTAGAAATGGCTCACATAGCCAGAAGATTTAAGATGTTTTATAGGAAGAAGTTTTTCATAAAATCAAATTACAAAGGTAAGTATGACAACAAGGGACACTGGAAAAAGGACTGGAAGAAATCTGACAAATCTGATGAAGTTTTCTTCTATGAATGCAAAAGAAAAGGACATATAAAAGCAGACTGTCCAAAGCTAAAATACAAGAAGAAGTATGAGTATAAGGGCAATAAGTATAACAAAGCCATGAAGGCTACTTGGAGTGCTTCTGAGGATAGATCCAGTGAATCTAAATCTCGTGAGACTGAAGACAGAAATAAGGCAAACATTTGTTTTATGACAAACACTTCTGAGGTAACATCTGAAACTCCTACTTTAAATTCTTATTATTCTAGAGATGATTCTGATTATGAAAATATGTCAAAATATTAACTATTTGAATACTTTTCTATTTTGTAAGAAACCTGTAATGAGCTGAAAGACAAATATAAAGGTTTAAAGAAATAGTATGCTTTAACTATTAAACGTAAATATGATCGTGACATAGAAATGGAAAAGAATGCTAAGTTACTTAAAGAAAACACTGAACTAAAACTGTCAAATGAGAAACCGAGGAAGGATTTAGAAAAGTTTAAAAATAGAAAAGATACTCTTACTCAAATGCTAGGTAATCAGATTTCCCCTCGATATACTATTGATATAGGATACCAACCTGGACAAAGAAAAATAACCAAAACTAGATTTATTCCTAAATATGGACAGAATGTAGATAGTTATAGTTCTGGATGTTCATATGCTTCAACTAGTTATATTAATAGTTACATATCCAAGAAGGTTTATCTTTCAAAATCTGTTGATTCTACAAAATTTATGATACCCATAAGTCAAATTTGGGTACCTAAAGTTTTATTGGTTACCATGTCTGGACCCAAGAAATTCTGGGTACCAAAATCATTTCCCATATAAATTTGTTTTGTAGGGAACCATCTTAAAGAGCTCGTATAGAAATACTTGGTACTTGGACATTGGATGTTCAAGACATATGTCAGGATACTTCTCATGATTTAAAAACATATTCAGATTTGATGGAGGTTTTTTCACTTTTGGTGATAATTCTAAATGGATAATCATCAGCTTAGGCCAGATTGGTAACACAAACTCATTATTAATTTCTAATGTTTTAATGGATGATGGACTTATGTATAATTTACTAAGTATTTCTCAGTTATGTGATGATGGTTTTAATGTTAAATTTTAAAATAATTCTTGCAATGTTTTTAATTCTAAAAATGCTTTAGTATTTTCTGCTTTGCGAAATGAAAATTTATATGATGTTGATTTAAATTCTTTATCTATGGAAAATATTACTTGTTTAAATTATTTTCAAAAAGAGTCTTGGATTTGGCATAGAATATTAGGACACTAAAATGTACATTAACTTAGAAAACTTACTAGAAATAACTTAGTTAAAGACCTACCAAAACATGAATTCCTAGTGGATAATTTTTGTAATCCCTGTCAAAAGGGAAAGCAACATAAAGTATCTTTCAAATAAAAGAAATAAGTGTCAACTTCTCAACCTCTCGAGTTGGTTCACATGGATTTGTTTGGAGAATCTAGAGTTTCTAGTTTAAATTGGAATCACTATGTCTATGTTCTAGTAGTTGACTATTCTAGGTATACTTGGGTATATTTTCCAGCTCACAAAAGTGAAGCTTGTTCTTACTTTGTTAAATGATCCAAGTCTGTAGAGAACCGTAGTGGACTTAAGATTAAGACCATGAGAATTGATCATGGCCGTGAGTTTGAGAATCATGAGTTTGAATCCTACTGCTCACACAATGGCTATAGTCACAATTTCTCTGCCCCTAGGACACCTCAACAAAATTGTGTAATAGAAAGGAGGAATAGAACCCTGCAATAAATATCCAGAACCATGCTCAATGAGTATGACCTACCTGTTTACTTTTGGGCTGAAGCTGTGAATACATCTTGTTATATTATCAATAGAGTCTTGATCAGACCTGTTCTTAAGAAGACCCCTTATGAGTTATGGAACCAAAGGAACCCTATGTTTAACTACTTCAGAGTTTTTGGTTGCAATGTCTTTATTCATAATACCAAATATAATCTTGACATGTTTTCATACAAGAGTGATGAAAGAATTTTCCTAGGTTACTCTATTTCTAGTAAATCCTATAGAGTTTTCAATAAAAGAACCAAATGTGTGGAAAACTCTGTTCACATCATATTTGATGAAACTGATCCACATGAACCTAAGACCTCTCTTGAAAATCTTGAGGATGATCTCTCTATTTTGAACCTTAAGGATAAAGACAGTGGACCTATAGTTAAAACATCCAGTTCTGGAAATTTTCCAGAACCTGCATCTATAGATTCCCAACGTGTTGATGAACCTGAAATCTCCTTCCCTACCATTTCAAGACCAACTTGGATTCTAAAGAACCATCCATTAGATGCTGTTGTAGGAAATATAGATATAGGAACACAGACTAGAGCTTCTATATGAAATCAGGTTGAACATCAAGATTTTATTTCACATTTAGAACCTAAAAATATCAATGATGATATCAATGATGAATTTTGGTTAATAGCTATGCAAGAAGAACTTAATCAATTGGAATGAAATAATGTTTGGGAATTAGTAGAAAGACCTAAGGACACTTTGACCATAGGCACAAAGTGGGTGTTTAGAAACAAAGATGATGAATCTGGAAACATAATTAGAAAAAAATCTAGACTAGTTGCACCAGGATTCAATCAAGAAGAAGGAATTGACTATGAGGAAACATTGGCACCAATAGCTAGATTAGAGGCAATTAGGATCTTACTCACCCTTGCATCACATCTAAATTTCAAGTTATATCAAATGGATGTGAAAAGTGATTTTTTAAATGGTTTTATTGCTGAAATTGTTTTTGTAAAAAACCACCTGGTTTTTCAAATCCTCACATTCAAAATCATGTTTTTAAACATTATAAAGCATTATATGGTTTAAAACAAGCTCCAAGAGCTTGGTATGAAAGAATTACAAATTTTCTTATTGAAAAAGGATTTACAAAAGGAATTATTGATCCCACTCTTTTTATAAAAAGAATTTGAAAAGATGATTTTATACTACAGATATATGTTGATGATGTTATTTTTGGATCTTCTAAAAATTCGTTATGTACTGATTTTTCAAAGGTTATGAAAAATGAGTGTGAAATGAGAATAATGGGAGAGCATAAGTACTTTCTTGGATTTCAAATAATTCAAACTAAAGATGGTAATATTTTGAATCAGAGTAAATATACTAAGGATTTATTAAAAAAATTTGTTTGGATAGTATTAAGGGAAGTGATACACCTATGAGTACCACCTGTAAATTGGATAACGATGAAACTGGGAAACCAGTGGATCAAAATAATTATAGAGGTATTATTGGGGGTTTACTTTTCTTAATGTTAGTCGGCCTGATATTTTTTTTAGTGTATGTATGTGTGCTAGATTTCATGCTAACCCTAAAGAGTCACACTTAATTGAAGTTAAAAGGATTTTCAAATATCTTAAATATACTGCTAATATGGGACAATTTTACCCAAAAGGACAATCATTTTATTTAATAGGTTATTCAGATACTGACATTCCTAGATGCAAGTTAGATAGAAATAGCACATCTAGAACATGTCATTTACATGGAAAGTCCCTAGTATCATGGTGTAGTAAGAAACAAAATTCAGTTGCATTATCTACTGTTGAAGAAGAGTATATAGCTGCTGGTAGTTGTTGTGCACAGATTCTGTGGATGAAACATACTTTATTGGACTATGTATTTGATTTTAAACTTGTTTCAATTAACTGTGATAACACTAGTGCAATCAACATCTCTAAGAACCTTGTGTCTCACTGTAGAACCAAACACATTGATGTTAGAAACCACTTTCTATGATATCATTATCAAAGAGGTGATATAAATCTTGAATTTATAGGCACTGATCTTCAATGAGCCGATATTTTTTATAAGACTTTATGTTCAGAAATATTATGTTTCATTTGACATGAATTACGAATGATAACTTACTCTTAAACCGTTAGGATGAACCACACCGTTAGGATGAACCTCAACATTAGGATGAACCTCACCGTTAGGATGAACCGCACCATTAGGATCAACCTCACAGTTTGGATAAACCTCACTGATAGGATAAACATCACCATTAGGATGAACCCCACTATTAGGCTAAACCTCACTGTTTAAGGACACCTCACTAGTACATCTCTCGCGCTGTTTTAAATTTTTGTATTAAGGCCGAGACTTTGAATTTATTTTTAATATAATATTTATTTTATATGTGAATCCTAAATGATATTAAACCCGACTCTATAAATCACTAAATCACCGTGAACCCGTCTGTTCGAATCCCACCTACCTAAACCTCTCAAGATCACAAAAAACCTATGCCTCAGAATCTGAAATGTCCAGTGTGAGGCAACCCTCAGTGGATGAAGGGAGTGATGTGCTGCAATCTAAGAATCATAAAGTAACCAATATTGGTGCCAGTGGAAGCAATATAGATGATGTTCGATGGAATCCTATGAATCCCCATTTATCGAAGCGAGAAATTATAGTATAAAAGGAGTTATGTGTGGAATGGCTGCTGGAAAGCATTTCCTTGATTCTAAAGGTTTTACCATAACAAGGATGGCTCAAATGCTTCATGAAAAACAATGGAAGTATTATCCATCTCTTGTAAAATATTTTTATGAGTCTGTCTGTTTTGAGACATCAGAAGAGGAGAACAGGTTGATTTCATGTGTTAATGGTAAAGTGTTTTTGTTTTCATCAGTTTTATGGGCTGAGAACCTTAGAGTTCATCATAGTGGCGATTATGGATTTTGTTCAAAATCCATACCTACTTCTAGTGACTTTTTCAATTATTAGGATGCCTTTTCAGAATTGACAGGAAATGGAACCCCTAGAAAGGTCATTGCTACAGAGATGGTAGTGGAGGATAAACTACATTTCAAGTTCATTCAGCATGTGATTAGTCCAAGGAGTGGAGACTTTGCTACCCTCAGATTTCGGGATATTTATTTCTTGTATATGATAAAGCATGGAGTAAAGGTGAAATTGTGCAGATTCTTAATGATTCAGATTGAGAATATGACTAGACCGAAGTCTATGTCCAATGCACTATTCTTTTCTATGTTTATTTCTATTATGCTGAAGGCAAAGGAGGTAGCTGGACCTCACGAAGAAACTGTTGTGGTTAAGGATAATTTTTGAATCACCAAAACTATTTGTAAGTTTATGAAAGTCAGCTGGAACCCTTGGAAGAAATCATGGGTTAATGATGATGGAAAAATCTATGATATGTACACTCTTGTGGACCATCCTTCTAGACCAAAGGATGTGAGGGATCCGGGTCTTAGACCAAATGAGCTAGAACTGGTCGACAGTGATATTGAAGCTTAAGCTGAGGAGGAAGAGACATCAGTTGAGGAAGGAGGAGACCCTGATTTACCTCCTAGTCCTATTCCCCAAAACTTTTCCTATGGAGCAGCTAGCCCCCCAAAAGAACTACCAAAGAGAGAAACTATATAGAAGGATAGTGATATTGAGACACAAGAAGAAGAAGAAGAAGAAGCAATCAGATTGTTGTCAAAGAAACCTCTGAATAGGATGAGGCAACCGAGTCAGATCTGATTGATCCTAAAGAAAAGGAGCCTACTAATGAAGAAGATGATGAGGAAAATGAAGAATAAGAGCTCATTTTAAGCCCTATGATAGAGAGTACAGTCAAGTTTGTGCCTGATCAGGAAGAAGAAGTGGCACCTAATGCCATTACTGAGGGAGTCATTGATGACTCAGAAAAGGATAGGTCTCACCCCACAGTTGAACTATCAGAGAAATTGTCTATTGAATATGCTGCAGTTGCAGAGGAAGTTATAGAATTACCTCGAGCAGAACAGTTGGAGGAGATTCCTCAGGTGAATTCTCTAAGTGAGGGGGAGCATCTTGGTTCCGTTTCTGTTTTGTATGACATTGAAGGTTGGACCTCAGATCCAGGATATATGGATCTTGGACTTAATTATGGAGATTCTGATGAGGATGACCATCCTCAAAGCGAATCAGTTATCCTACATTATGTTGCTGATAATTTGGCAACCAAGGATGACCTTGAGTCCTTAAAGGCTAAAATGAAAGAAGCAATGAGAGATTCAGTGGAAGATTTGATGAAAACCCTTGTTGAAGAGATGAGGAGTGTGGAGCAAAACCTGCAGCTATATATGGGAAGTGTTGTGTCCATTCTTGTGAAGGGAATGATGGATGAAGTTAAAGTATGTCATACTCAGATTGAGAGTTGGACAAGAGCTGTGGTTGCTCTAAGACAATCTATTTCTTTGTTGACTTCCATGAATAGCTCTCAAACCCAAGTAAATACTGATATCAGATATATCAAAGAATTAGTCAAGAAGTTTGTGGATGACTTTGAGGATTTTAAGAAATCAGTCAAAGAACATTTGAACAGTCAAGATGAACTTTTTCATAAGGTGGTTAGTAATCTGACACAATATTTCAAGGAGACAGTAGCTTTCTCAGTTAAACCTCTTCCTTCATCCAGCTCCACTGTGAACCATGATCAAATCAGAACTATTATCCAGGAAGAGTTGGCTATGTCTAGTACCAATGGCACCTCGGATACCTAGATCCTTTATACCACAAGGGATGTTAGTAGTTTTGTTCGTGATCACCTACGGGCAACTACTACTTCTCATTAGGCAATTATGAATAATTTGAATGCTTACTTTGAGAAAGTCTATACCAAGCATCAAATGAGCAATCATTTCAAGCTCTTGATGGAGAATATGAAGTTGCCTCCAGTAACTCAAGATTTCAGAGAACAGGTTAGTAAGCTCATGGAGCTTAATCCTTCCTTGGATAAATTCATTGAAAATAGAGATGATTTTGTGTAACATCCCAGGTAAATAAAGAATAAATAATTTTCATATTTATTAATATTTATGAATTAAATATTAATTTTAATTAAAAGGGGTTTCTACGTTCGATAGTGTACTCGGTACGCAACGATGAGTTTCTTTGAAAACTTATGTTGCACACAAGTAATAAAATATTATTATTTTAATTGTTAGTTAACGGGAAGTCGTTGTACTGGCGGGAATGGATAGAAATAACTAAAATATGATTATATATGTTTTTAAATGTTTTTACATTTCTCCAATAAAGGATAGAGGATTAAAATACGGAAAGAGTTCAATTTTAGGCATTTATACCCTAATTTTCAAGAAAGGTCCACTTATCACCTTTTGATGGAGAACCGTCATTAAATATAGTTTTGATCGATCTTATAAATTCTATTGGACCAAATATAACTCTTATTTAGAATCGGGACATTAAAATTTACTTTGTGTAAATTTTTGGTACCTTTCTTATAAAGTTCATTTTTTTAATGAATAGTGTAAAATGTTGTATTTTAATTCAAAACCTCTTTTTAATCTAATTTATTTATATGATTAGATTATCTTTTGAATTGGTTTTAAAGTGGAATTAGAAAATATTTTTACCATTAAATCCAATAGTGGTCTTCGGAACTAATTTCACTTTGAAATCGGACTTAAACTATTGTCAATCTTTTGATACTTATTGTTCCATAAAAACACGCTATTTGCTCTAACAGCGGGAATTAATTATTAAATTAATTAATGTGACTTATATGTTTTGAATTTTGTAAAATAGACTTCATTTTTGAATTCGTAATATCAAATATAGCTTAGGGTGAATTTTTGGTAATTTTCTGAAAAACTTCAATTTTTGATGAATAGTGAAACCACTAAGTGGTACTTATAAAAACTGATTTTTCCGTTTAAATGAATTTTTTCCATCATTGTGTTTTTAATTTCAAAAATCCGACATACATGGTTGTCATTAAAAAGTAAAATTTGGTTCAATGAGATTATATTAATTTTTTGGTGAATAGTAACTTATTAAGTTCTTAATCGCGATTAGAGGTAATTAGTGTAATTTAAGGTAAAAATGATATTATAAGAATGTGAAAACACCATGACACTTGTCCTAAACCTATTGGGTGAGTCATGGCCGACCAAGACAAGTCATGGGCCAACTTGGGGACCCCATGGAGACACATTGGTTGGGAAATGACATAAATAGCTTTTTATTTAATGTTAAAATTAAATTGACACAAACATGAGTTGTTTTACTAAAACAATTTTTAAGTAGGGTTACACATGTCAAAATTTTGATTATAAATAGTCATTGGAAAGATAAAAAAATTTCCTACATCATAGTATTTTTTTGAAAAATTTCAGACATTAAATAAATTAAATTATTTATGACATAATAATGATGCAGCGATGACATCATTATTTGACGATTTAAATAAAATGGAAAGATAATGTAACATCTATGAACTACACAAGTCCAAAACCAATTGGATGAGTGGATTTCGAACCCTTATCACCTTATCCATAAATTTTATCAATTTGGGACCTTTTAAAACCGAAACACATTTTCAAATAAAGTAATATTTCTTTACTTTCAAAAAGTGTCCCTCCTCTCCTCTTATAAAAGGCCCCCACCTCTACCTCATTTCACACACTCCTAAAGCCTTTGGATCGGCCAACCCCTGCCCATTTACTCTATCCACATACCTCTCCTCATCCTAGAGGATTCCCTTTGGGCAGAATACTTTCAAAGGAAGCCTTTAGGCTTAAATCAAAATGAGTTACACTTTTAAAGGTAATTCATTCTCTCTTGTTCATTTGTTTTATTTTGCTTCTCCAACCCTCTAAACTCTTTTTATTTACTTATTTTGTAACAAAACCAGTATCTTCAATATACTAGGATGTTGTTATAAGATTTATTCGAGCTTAACTCTCACACAACTACATGAAATGGTTAAAGAACATACGGTTTCCGTGGATGGCGAAATTCTGCCTCCCGAAACGATGATTGTTCAATACTCATTTAACACCTTCAAAGGTGGCCATTAGGATGTCACTATTTTTATATATGATATATAATATGTTTATTTTTTCTTTAATCTTCTGTATTTTTCATTTTGGGCATACCTTTATGGTTTCCATTATTGGTAAACACGATATCTTCATTTAAGGAAGTGCGGACTACCGCCCCCTCAATGTGATGTGATTCGTTAATGCCATATGTGGGACATGTAAAGGTTGGATTTAAAGTTATTATATATGATGTTATACTAGAATTATAATATACCTCTATATCATTATTATTTCTTTCCATTAATGTATGAGATAGAAATGAAAGTAGCGTTCATGCGTACGTACGGCTTACCGTCTCCATGAACGGTGCATTTCATTTCTTATCCCCAAATGTAATGTACTATTAAAATTACATGTATATAATGGATATATATAATTAATGATATATCTAAATGATGAATATAATTCTGGAATTAAAATATACATACCTCTCATTTAGTTTTAATTCCATTAATATGACAAAGAAATGAAAGTAGCGTTCATCCGTAATTACGGCTTACCGTCTCCATGAACGGTGCATTTCATTTCTTACCTCTAAATGATTATGTAATATTATAAATACATGTATATTCTGGATATATATGATACATATTATATCCAAATCGGGAATTTCATTCTGGATATAAATAACCTTTGACCACACGAACAACATGTAATTGTAAAAAGCCCACTTTCGACTTAAGAACCTAATATCGACAAAACAATCATTATTAACTTAAAAGGTTACATAATGTTTTTAACATGGCAATAAGTGATATAAAAGGAATAATGAACTTTAAAAAGGTTCTTAATCAAGTAGAAATTAACTCAATTTTACTATTCAGGACGATAAAGAACGATCGAGTCAAGTCGGACCCAAGGTAAGGGACTTCATCTCAATCTCCTTTCATTGAGGCATATTTCGTTTTATACACAACTTTCTTTTATACGGTGTATAAAACCCCTTTGACTTTTACTTTTATACAAAAGGAATCTTTTTATACGAAGCGTTTTACAAAACGACAAAAAGAAATGTTTCTTTTAACGTACGCGGAGACAAAAACCTTTTCCGCCACCGCGAGTATTATTTGGTCTTTGGCTTCCTCAACAAGCCGTAATGTTTTTAGAATAAAATAAATACCATATACTCTTTTATGTATTTTGGTATTGAAAATGGTTTTGATAAAGGAATATATTATGTCAATATATTTATGATATATTTTGATTGAAATGTGGAAATGTTATCATTCATTTATATTGGTTTTATGATTTATGATTTTATATTGGTACTTGGACATTTTAATGGGTGGTTACGTTATAAACCATATGACGGGTGGTGTCGTGAATACCAGGACGGGTGGTTACGTTATAACCTCCAATGCATTGGGTATGTAATTCGGCCGTATGGCTATTTCATTAAGTATGTATGGAAATTGGCCGTATGGCTATTCCATTAAGTGATATGTGTGGAAGTCGACCGTACGGTTATTCCACTTAAGAATGTTTATGTCCCAAGTTACCTTTATATATGTTATGTGTTCTTTTTATGGGTTTTATGGTAATACTTTGGTTACAAAAAGGTAAGTAATGATACTTTATTCAGTGAAGAGTTTTTTTACAACTTCATGAAGGTGAAGGTATTACTTTAATAGAGTATACATGGTTTACTTGATTTTGAAAAACTAACAGTTTTCATTCTTTGTGTATCCCTTACTGAGCTTTTTATGCTCACCCCAAGTTTTTTTGAAATGTTTTTCACAGGACTTAATGTGGAATAAGGTAAAGGATGGGATCAAGGGAATGTCATGCTATATAAAACATGGAACTAGACACGTTTCTTTTTAAGAGTTTTTTTTATATTGGAATCTTAGTAGAAGTGACTACTTTGTAATCTTTTGAGATGTAATAGTTATGTTCTAATTATCTAAAACTCTAAACCTGAAAAGATCCTCAACGTGAATTATTCATTTAATTAAATATTAAGTAAGGTTTAAGGCTGGGGCCTTATAGTTGGTATCAAAGGCTGGTTTAGACAACTTTAGAAGTTAGAAAAGTGTTAAATTATAATATGATTGAAATGATATAGCATTTATGGATTACCATGTTTCTTCACCTAAGATATATCTTTGTTCAGAATGGTTTTCCGCAGAGGAAACAAAGCATCTATGTTAGGATGACATCAGGAGGAAGATAACCTTCCAAATCAGCAACCTGAGATGGTTGGAATCGGAACTGAACAGTTTGTTGCAGTGATGGCACAGTTGACTCAGGCTATAAATGGTGGTGGTATCCATGCACGAGATCAGCCAGATCAACCACAGAGGAACATGTTAGTGGTGGAACATTTCATGAGGCAACATCCCCCATCATTCAGAGGATCATCTGACCCTGTGCAAGATGAAGGGTGGATTAAAGCACTAGAGGATATTTTTGATGTCATGGGGTGTTCAGAACATCAAAAGGTTAGTCATGCTGTTTACCGTTTTAAAGGTGAAGCTGATCAGTGGTGGTCGATGGTGAAAAATATAAGGGATAGTGATGAGATTGAGGATCTTCACTGGGATGAATTCAAAGGTATGTTTCTTGAGAAATATTTTCCTAAGGTGGTTTGTCTTAGGATGGAAAAACAGTTCCTAGAATTGAGGCAGGAGGATGATTCAGTGGCTGCTTATGATGAAAAGTTCACTCGATTGGCAAGGTATGCTCCAAACTTCATACGAGATCTTGATAGTAAAATAAATCATTTTTACTCATGATTAAATCCAAAATATCGAAGGGCATTAGCTTCTCGTGAATTTAAAAGTTATGAAAAGATTGTTCAATGTTCTGAGAAGGTGGAAATGGAGTTTGCCGATGATCAGGTGTTCTATGACAAACAACAGAATAAGACGTCTAGTTGGCAGGCAAAGGGGAAGAATTCATCAAAGAAGCAAGGAGGTAAGAAAACCAAATATCCATCCTGTGAGAAGTGTGGTAAAATGCATCTTGGAGAATGTTTATCCAAGTCTGGTAAGTTCTTTCGGTGTGGTAAGTCTGGTCATATTGCCCGTAACTGTAAGGAAGATGATCAAGCAGGAAATGAAAAGCCAACGGTAAGATGTTTTAAGTGTAATAAAATGGGTCATTATGAAAACGAGTGTCCAAAGAAGAAAAAAACTGGGGGAATGCAGCCATATAACAAGTAGAAAGGGGTGGTGAAATCCTTTGCAACAACATTAGCAGATGTTGGGCCATCGAATGAAGTGGTATCAGCTCCAGGGATCTCAGTATTTTTCGAAGATTGACTTGAGGTCGGGGTACCATCAGTTGAATGTAAAAGAAGCAGACGTTCCGAAGACTGTGTTCCGTACTAGATATGGCCATTATGAATTTGTAGTTATGTCTTTTGGGTTAACCAATTCACCTGCTTTATTCATGGACCTTATGAATAAAATATTCCATGAGTTATTGGATAAGTTTGTGTTTGTGTTTTGAGGTTTGGAAGAGGTTATGTGTGCCTTGTGATTCACAGTTGAAGAATGAGTTGTTATGTGAGGATCATAGTTCCCCGTTTTCAGTTCATCCTGGCAGTACTAAGATGTATAGGGATCTGCGAGAGTATTACTGGTGGGATGGAATGAAAAGCTATATTGCTGATTTTACTGTGAAGTGTTTGACATGTCAACAGGTTAAAGCAGAGTGACAGTTACCTAAAGGGATGCTTCAGCCTTTACCAGTGCTAGAGTGGAAATGGGAAAACATATCCATGGACTTTGTTGTGGGATTACTGAAGACATATCGAGGTAATAATGAAATATGGGTTATTGTTGATCGCTTAACTAAATCTGCTCTTTTCCTTTCTATACGAGATACTTTCTCTCTAAATCAACATTCCCATTTGTATCTTAAAGGGATTGTCAGGTTACATGGAGTTCCTCTCTCCATTGTATCGGATCGTGATCCCAGGTTTACTTCTAACTTTTGGAAAGGCCTTCAGAAGTCGTTGGGTACTGAATTAAATTTTAGTACAGCTTTTCATCCTCAATCAGATGGGCAGTCAGAATGAAAAATTCATACCTTGGAGGATATACTACGAGCTTGTTCGATGGATTATCAGGGAAGTTGGGACAAACATCTTTCTTTGTTTGAGTTTTCTTATAATAACAGTTTTCATTCCAGTATACAGATGGCACCATTTGAGGCACTATATGGGAAGAAGTGTCGAACTCCAGCATTTTGGGATGAAGTGGGTGAAAGGAAGTTGATGGGACCAGAATTGGTAGAAGAGATGGCAGAAAAAGTTCAGTTGATTCAGAAACACATGATAACAGCTCAGAGCAGGCAGAAGAGTTATGCGGATAACCGGAGGAAGGATCTATCTTTCGAGGTAGGTGATCATGTTTTTCTCAATGTTTCTCCGTGGAAAACTATGATGAGATTTGGTAAGAAAGGAAAGCTGAGTCCAAGGTTTATTGGACCATATGAAATTCTGTAGAGAGTTGGATCAATTGCATACCGAGTGGCTTTACCTCCGAGTTTATCTCAGGTACACAATTTTTTTCTTATTTCAATGTTGAGAAAGTATATGCCAGATCCATCTCATGTTTTGAGTCCAGAGGTTGTTCAGCTGGAAGAGAACCTATCTTATGAGGAACAACCGGTCCAGATTCTTGACCACAGGGAGCAGGTGTTAAGGAATAAGGTGATTCATCAGGTAAAGGTTTTGTGGAAAACCCATGTGATTGAAGAGGCAACGTGGGAATCTGAAAATGCTATGAGGGATAAATACCCCCACTTATTTTGATAAGTGAATAAAATTGCGAGGATGCAATTCCCAAAAGGGGGGAAGGATGTAACATCCCAGGTAAATAAAGAATAAAGAATTTTCATATTTATTAATATTTACGAATTAAATATTAATTTTAATTAAAAGGGGTTTCTACGTTCAATAGCATACTCGGTACGCAACGATGAGTTTCTTTGAAAACTTACGTTGCACAGAAGTAATAAAATAATATTATTTTAAATGTTAGTTAACGAGTAGTCGTTGTACTGGCGGAAATGGATAGAAATAACTAAAATATGATTATATTTGTTTTTAAATGTTTTTACATTTATCCAATAAAGGATAGAGGATTAAAATACGGAAAGAGTTCAATTTTAGACATTTATACCCTAATTTTCAAGAAAGGTCCACTTATCACCTTTTGACGGAGAACCATCATTAAATATTATTTTGATCGATCTTATAAATTCTATTGGACCAAATATAACTCTTCTTTAGAATCGGTACATTAAAATTTACTTTGTGTAAATTTTTGGTACCTTTCTGATAAAGTTCATTTTTTTAATGAATACTGAAAAATGTTGTATTTTAATTCAAAACCTCTTTTTAATCTAATTAGTTTATATGATTATATTATCTTTTGAATTGGTTTTAAAGTGAAATTAGAAAATATTTTTACCATTAAATCCAATAGTGTTCGTTGGAATTAATTTCACTTTGAAATCGGACTTAAACTAGTGTCAATCTTTTGATACTTAAAGTTCCATAAAAACACGCTATTTGCTCTGACAGCGGGAATTAATTATTAAATTAATTAATGTGACTTATATGTTTTGAATTTTTTAAAATAGACTTCATTTTTGAATTTGTAATATCAAATATATCTTAGGGTGAATTTTTGGTAATTTTCTGAATAACTTCAATTTTTGATGAATAGTGAAACCACTATGTGGTACTTATAAAAACTGATTTTTCCGTATAAATGAATTTTTGCCATCATTGTGTTTTTAATTTCAAAAATCCGACATACATGGTTGTCATTAAAAAGTAAAATGTGGTTCAATGAGATTATAATAATTTTTTGGTGAATAGTAACTTATTAAGTTCTTAATCGTTATTAGAGGTAATTAGTGTAATTTAAGGTAAAAATGATATTATAAGAATGTGAAAACACCATGAAACATGTCCTACACCTATTGGGTGAGTCATGTCCGACCAGTACAAGTCATGGGCCAACTTGGGGACCCCATGGAGACACTTTGGTTGGGAAATGACATAAATAACTTTTTATTTAATGTTAAAATTAAATTGACAAAAACATGAGTTGTTTTACTAAAACAATTTTTAAGTAGGGTTACACAGGTCCAAATTTTTATTATAAATAGTAATTGGAAAGATAAAAAGATTTCCTACATCAAAGTAGTTTTTTTATAATTTTTAGACATTAAATAAATTAAATTATTTATGACATAATAATGATGCAGCGATGACATCATTATTTGACGATTTAAATAAAATGGAAAGATAATGTAAAATCTATGAACTACACATGTCCAAAACCAATTGTATGAGTGGATTTCGAACACTTCTCACCTTATCCACAAATTTTATCAATTTGGGACCTTTTAAAACCGAAACACATTTTCAAATAAAGTAATATTTCTTTACTTTCCAAAAGTCCCCCTCCTCTCCTCTTATAAAAGGCCCCCACCTCTACCTCATTTCACACACTCCTCAAGCCTTTGGATCGGCCAACACCTGCCCATTTACTCTCTACACATCCCTCTCCTCATCCTAGAGGATTCCCTTTGGGAAGAATCCTTTCAAAGGAATCTTTAGGCTCAAATCAAAAGGAGTTACACTTTTAAAGGTAATTCATTCTCTCTTGTTCATTTGTTTTATTTTGCTTCTCCAACCCTCTAAACTCTTTTTATTTACATATTTTGTAACAACACCAGTATCGTCAATATACTAGGATGTTGTTATAAGATTTATTCGAGCTAAACTCTCACACAACTACATCAAATGGTTAAAGAACATACGGTTTCCGTGGATGGCGAAATTCTGCCTCCCGAAACGATGATTGTTCAATACTCATTTAACACCTTCAAAGGTGGCCATTAGTATGTCACTATTTTTATATATGATATATAATATGTTTATTTTTTCTTTAAGATTCTGTATTTTTCATTTTGGTCATACCTTTATGGTTTCCATTATGGGAAAACACGATATCTTCTTTTAAGGAGGTGCGGACTACTGCCCCCTCAAAGAGATGTGATTCGTTAATTCCATATGTGGGACGTGTAGTGGATGGATTTAAAGTTATTATATATGATGTTATACTAGAATTATAATATACCTCTATATAATTATTATTTCTTTCCATTAATGTATGAGATAGAAATGAAAGTAGCGTTCATGCGTACGTACGGCTTACCGTCTCCATGAACGGTGCATTTCATTTCTTATCCCCAAATGTAATGTACTATTAAAAGTACATGTATATAATAGATATATATAATTAATGATATATCTAAATGATGAATATAATTCTGGAATTAAAATATACATACCTCTCATTTAGTTTTAATTCCATTAATATGACAAAGAAACGAAAGTAGCGTTCATGCGTACGTACGGCTTACCGTCTCCATGAACGGTGCATTTCATTTCTTACCTCTAAATTATTATGTAATATTATAAATACATGTATAGGCTGGATATATATGATACATATTATATCCAAATTGGGAATTTCATTCTGGATATAAAGAACCTTTGACCACACGAACAACATGTAATTGTAAAAAGCCCACTTTCGAAATAAGAACCTAATATCGACAAAACAAACATTATTAACTTAAAAGGTTACATAATGTTTTTAACATGGCAATAAGTGATATAAAAGGAATAATTAACTTTAAAAAGGTTCTTAATCAAGTAGAAATTAACTCAAGTTTACTATTCATGACGTTAAAGAACGATCGAGTCAAGTCGGACCCAAGGTAAGGGACTTCGTCTCAATCTCCTTTCACAGAGGCATATTTCGTTTTATACACAACTTTCTTTTATACGGTGTATAAACCCCCTTTGACTTTTACTTTTATACAAAAGGAATCTTTTTATACGAAGCGTTTTACAAAACGGCAAAAAGGAATGTTTCTTTTAACGTACGCGACGACAAAAACCGTTTCCGCCACCGCGAGTATTATTTGGTCTTTGGCTTCCTCAACAAGCCGTAATGTTTTTAGAATAAAATAAATACCATATACTCTTTTATTTATTTTGGTATTGAAAATGTTTTTGATAAAGGAATATATTATGTCAATATATTTATGATATATTTTGATTGAAATGTGGAAATGTTATCATTCTTTTATATTGGTTTTACGATTTATGATTTTATATTGGTACTTGGACATTTTAATGGGTGGTTACGTTATAAACCATATGACGGGTGGTGTCGTGAATACCAGGACGGGTGGTTATGTTATAACCTCCAATGCATTGGGTATGGAAGTCGGCCGTATGGCTATTCCATTAAGTATGTATGGAAATTGGTCATATGGCTATTCCATTAAGTGATATGTGTGGAAGTCGACCGTATGGTTATTCCACATAAGAATGTTTATGTCCCAAGTTACCTTTATATGTGTTATGTGTTCTTTTTATGGGTTTTATGGTAATCCTTTGGTTACAAAAATGTATGTAATTATACTTTATTCAGTGATGAGTTTTTTTTTACAACTTCATGAAGGTGAAGGTATTACTTTAATAGAGTATACATGGTTTACTTGATTTTGAAAAACTAACAATTTTCATTCTTTGTGTATCCCTTACTGAGATTTTTATGCTCACCCCAATTTTTTTGAAATGTTTTTCACAGGACTTAATGTGGAATAAGATAAAGGATGGGATCAGGGGAATGTCATGCTATATAAATCATGGAACTAGACATGTTTCTTTTTAAGAGTTTTTTTTTATATTGGAATCTTAGTAGAAGTGACTACTTTGTAATCTTTTGAGATGTAATAGTAATGTTCTAATTCTCTAAAACTCTAAACCTGAAATGATTCTCAACGTGAATTATTCATTTAATTCAATATTAAGTAAGGATTAAGGCTGGGGCCTTATAGTTGGTATCAAAGGTCGGTTTAGACAACTTTAGGAGTTAGAAAAGTGTTAAATTATAATATGATTGAAATGATATAGAATTTATGGATTACCATGTTGCTTCACCTAAGATATATCTTTGTTTAGAATGGTTTTCCGCAGAGGAAACAAAGCAGCTATGTTAGGACGACATCAGGAGGAAGATAACCTTCCAAATCAGCAACCTGAGATGGTTGGAATCGGAAATGAACAGTTTGTTGCAGTGATGGCATAGTTGACTCAGGCTATAAATGGTGGTGGTATCCATACACGAGATCAGCCAGATCAACCACAGAGGAACATGTCAGTGGTGGAACATTTCATGAGGCAACATCCCCCATCATTCAGAGGATCATCTGACCCTGTGCAAGCTGAAGGGTGGATTAAAGCACTATAGGATATTTTTGATGTCATGGGGTGTTCAGAACATCAAAAGGTTAGTCTTGTTGTTTACCGTTTTGAAGGTGAAGCTGATCAGTGGTGGTCGATTGTGAAAAATATAAGGGATAGTGATGAGATTGAGGATCTTCACTGGGATGAATTCAAAGGTATGTTTCTTGAGAAATATTTTCCTAAGGTGGTTCTTCTTAGGATGGAAAAAAAGTTCCTAGAATTGAGGTAGGAGGATGATTCAGTGGCTGCTTATGAAGAAAAGTTCACTCGATTGGCAAGGTATGATCCAAACTTCATACGAGATCTTGATAGTAAAATAAATCGTTTTTACTGATGATTAAAGCCAAAATATCGAAGGGCATTAGCTTCTCGTGAATTTAAAAGTTATGAAAAGCTTGTTCAATGTGTTGAGAAGGTGGAAATGGAGTTTTACGATGATCAGGTGTTCTATGAAAAACAACAGAATAAGAGGTCTAGTTGGCAGGCAAAGGGGAAGAATTCATCAAAGAAGCAAGGAGGTAAGAAAACCAAATATCCATCCTGTGAGAAGTGTGGTAAAATGCATCTTGGAGAATGTTTATCCAAGTCTGCTAAGTGCTTTCGGTGTGGTAAGTCTGGTCATATTGCCCGTAACTGTAAGGAAGATGATCAAGCAGGAAATGAAAAGCCAACGGTAATATGTTTTAAGTGTAATGAAATGGGTCATTATGCAAACGAGTGTCCAACGAAGAACTCAACTGGGGGAATGCAGCCAGACTACAAGTAGAGAGGGGTGGTGAAATCCTTTGCAACAACTTTAGTAGATGTTGGGCCATCGAATGAAGTGGTATCAGCTCCAGGGAGCTCAGTATTTTTCGAAGATTGACTTGAGGTCGGGGTACCATCAATTGAAAGTAAAAGAAGCAGACTTTCCGAAGACTACGTTCCGTACTAGATATGGCCATTATGAATTTGTAGTTATGTCTTTTGGGTTAACCAATGCACCTGTTGTATTCATGGACCATATGAATAAAATTTTCCATGAGTTCTTGGATAAGTTTGTGTTTGTGTTTTGAGGTTTGGGAAGAGGTTATGTGTGCCTTGTGATTCACAGTTGAAGAATGAGTTGTTATGTGAGGATCATAGTTCCCCGTTTTCAGTTCATCCTGGCAGTACTAAGATGTATAGAGATCTGCGGGAGTATTACTGGTGGGATGGAATGAAAAGATATATTGCTGATTTTACTGTGAAGTGTTTGACATGTCAACAGTTTAAAGCAGAGCGGCAGTTACCTAAAGGGATGCTTCATCCATTACCTGTGCCAGAGTGGAAATGGGAAAACATATCCATGGACTTTGTTGTGGGATTACTGAAGACATATCGAGGTAATAATGCAATCTGGGTTATTTTTGATCGCTTGACTAAATCTGGTCTTTTCCTTTCTATACGAGATACTTTCTCTCTAGATCAACTTTCCCATTTGTATCTTAAAGAGATAGTCAGGTTACATGGAGTTCCTCTCTCCATTGTATCGGATCGTGATCCCAGGTTTACTTCTAACTTTTGGAAAGGCCTTCAGAAGTCGTTGGGTACTGAATTAATTTTAGTACAGCTTTTCATCCTCAATCAGATGGGTAGTCAGAACGAAAAATTCAGACCTTGGAGGATATGCTACGAGCTTGTTCGATGGATTATCAGGGAAGTTGGGACCAACATCTTTCTTTGTTTGAGTTTTCTTATAATAACAGTTTTCAATCCAGTATACAGATGGCACCATTTGAGGCACTATATGGGAAGCGGTGTCGAACTCCAGCATTTTGGGATGAAGTGGGTGAAAGGATGTTGATGGGACCAGAATTGGTAGAAGAGATGGCAGAAAAAGTTCAGTTGATTCAGAAACACATGATAACAGCTCAGAGCAGGCAGAAGAGTTATGCGGATAACCGGAGGAAGGATCTATCTTTTGAGGTAGGTGATCATGTTTTTCTCAAGGTTTCTCCTTGGAAAACTGTGATGATATTTGGTAAGAAAGGAAAGTTGAGTCCAAGGTTTATTGGACAATATGAAATTCTGGAGAGAGTTGGATCAGTTGCATACCGAGTGGCTTTACCTCCGAGTTTATCTCAGGTACACAATGTTTTTCATGTTTCAATGTTGAGAAAGTATATGCCAGATCCATCTCATGTTTTGAGTCCAGAGGTAGTTCAGATGGAAGAGAACCTATCTTATGAGGAACAACCGGTCCAGATTTTTGACCACAGGGAGCAGGTGTTACGGAATAAGGTGATTCATCAGGTAAAGGTTTTGTGGAAAAACCATGTGATTGAAGAGGCAACATGGGAATCTGAAAATGCTATGAGGGATAAATACCCCCACTTATTTTGATAAGTGAATAAAATTGCGAGGACGCAATTCCCAAAAGGGGGGAAGGATGTAACATCCCAGGTAAATAAAGAATAAAGAATTTTCATATTTATTAATATTTACGAATTAAATATTAATTTTAATTAAAAGGGGTTTCTACGTTTTATAGCGTACTTGGTATGCAACGATGAGTTTCTTTGAAAACTTACGTTGCACACAAGTAATAAAATAATATTATTTTAAATGTTAGTTAACGAGTAGTCGTTGTACTGGCGGGAATGGATAGAAATAACTAAAATATTATTATATATGTTTTTAAATGTTTTTACATTTATCCAATAAAGGATAGAGGATTAAAATATGGAAAGAGGTCAATTTTAGGCATTTATACCCTAATTTTCAAGAAAGGTCCACTTATCACCTTTTGATGGAGAACCGTCATTAAATATAGTTTTGATCGATCTTATAAATTCTATTGGACCAAATATAACTCTTCTTTAGAATCGGGACATTAAAATTTACTTTGTGTAAATTTTTGGTACCATTCTGATAAAGTTCATTTTTTTAATGAATAGTGTAAAATGTGGTATTTTAATTCAAAACCTCTTTTTAATATAATTTATTTATATGATTAGATTATCTTTTAAATTGGTTTTAAAGTGAAATTATAAAATATTTTTTCCATTAAATCCAATAGTGGTCTTTGGAATTAATTTCACTTTGAAATCGGACTTAAACTAGTGTCAATCTTTTGATACTTATTGTTCCATAAAAACACGCTATTTGCTCTGACAGCGGGAATTAATTATTAAATTAATAAATGTAACTTATATGTTTTGAATTTTGTAAAATAGACTTCATTTTTGAATTCGTAATATCAAATATAGCTTAGGGTAAATTTTTGGTAATTTTCTGAATAACTTCAATTTTTGATGAATAGTGAAACCACTAAGTGGTACTTATAAAAACTGATTTTTCCGTTTAAATGAATTTTTGCCATCATTGTGTTTTGAATTTAAAAAATCCGACATACACGGTTGTCATTAAAAAGTAATGTTTGGTTCAATGAGATTATAATAATTTTTTGGAGAATAGTAACTTATTAAGTTCTTAATCGCGATTAGAGGTAATTAGTGTAATTTAAGGTAAAAATGATATTATAAGAATGTGAACACACCATGAAACTTGTCCTGCACCTATTGGGTGAGTCATGGCCGACCAAGACAAGTCATGGGCCAACTTGGGGACCCCATGGAGACACTTTGGTTGGGAAATGACATAAATAACTTTTTATTTAATGTTAAAATTAAATTGACACAAACATGAGTTGTTTTACTAAAATAATTTTTATGTAGGGTTACACAGGTCCAAATTTTGATTATAAATAATCATTGAAAAGATAAAAAGATTTCCTACATCATAGTATTTGTTTTATAATTTTTAGACATTAAATAAATTAAATTATTTATGACATAATAATGATGCAGCGATGACATCATTATTTGACGATTTAAATAAAATGGAAAGATAATGTAAACTCTATAAACTACACATGTACAAAACCAATTGGATGAGTGGATTTCGAACCCTTATCACCTTATCCACAAATTTTATCAATTTGGGATCTTTTAAAATAGAAACACATTTTCAAATAAAGTAATATTTCTTTACTTTCCAAAAGTGCCCCTCCTCTCCTCTTATAAAAGGCCCCCACCTCTACCTCATTTCACACACTCCTCAAGCCTTTGGATCGGCCAAACACTGCCCATTTACTCTCTCCACATCCCTCTCCTCATCCTAGAGGATTCCCTTTGGGCATAATCCTTTCAAAGGAATCCTTTAGGATCAAATCAAAAGGAGTTACACTTTTAAAGGTAATTCATTCTATCTTGTTCATTTGTTTTATTTTGCTTCTCCAACCCTCTAAACTCTTTTTATTTACTTATTTTGTAACAAAACCAGTATCTTCAATATACTAGGATGTTGTTATAAGATTTATTCGATCTAAACTCTCACACAACTACATCAAATGGTTAAAGAACATACGGTTTTCGTGGATGGCGAAATTCTGCCTCCCGAAATGATGATTGTTCAATACTCATTTAACACCTTCAAAGGTGGCCATTAGGATGTCACTATTTTTATATATGATATATAATATGTTTATTTTTTCTTTAATATTCTGTATTTTTCATTTTGGGCATACCTTTATGGTTTCCATTATGGGTAAACACGATATCTTCATTTAAGGAAGTGCGGACTACCGCCCCCTCAAAGTGATTTGATTCGTTAATGCCATATGTGGGACGTGTAAAGGATGGATTTAAAGTTATTATATATGATGTTATACTAGAATTATAATATAACTCTATATAATTATTATTTCTTTCCATTAATTTATGAGATAGAAATGAAAGTAGCGTTCATGCGTACGTACGGCTTACCGTCTCCATGAACGGTGCATTTCATTTCTTATCCCCAAATGTAATGTACTATTAAAATTACATGTATATAATGGATATATATAATTAATGATATATCTAAATGATGAATATAATTCTGGAATTAAAATATACATACCTCTCATTTAGTTTTAATTCCATTAATATGACAAAGAAACGAAAGTAGCGTTCATGCGTACGTACGGCTTACCGTCTCCATGAACGGTGCATTTCATTTATTACCTCTAAATTATTATGTAATATTATAAATACATGTATATGCTGGATATATATGATACATATTATATCCAAATCGGGAATTTCATTATGGATATAAAGAACCTTTGACCACACAAACAACATGTAATTGTAAAAAGCCCACTTTCGACTTAAGAACCTAATATCGACAAAACAAACATTATTAACATAAAAGGTTACATAATGTTTTTAACATGGCAATAAGTGATATAAAAGGAATAATTAACTTTAAAAAGGTTCTTAATCAAGTAGAAATTAACTCAAGTTTACTATTCAGGACGTTAAAGAACGATCGAGTCAAGTCGGACCCAAGGTAAGGGACTTCGTCTCAATCTCCTTTCATTGAGGCATATTTCGTTTTATACACAACTTTCTTTTATAATGTGTATAAACCCCCTTTGACTTTTACTTTTATACAAAAGGAATCTTTTTATACGAAGCGTTTTACAAAACGACAAAAAGGAATGTTTCTTTTAACGTACGCGGCGACAAAAACCTTTTCCGCCACCGCGAGTATTATTTGGTCTTTGGCTTCCTCAACAAGCCGTATTGTTTTTAGAATAAAATAAATACCATATACTCTTTTATGTATTTTGGTATTGAAAATGGTTTTGATAAAGGAATATATTATGTCAATATATTTATGAAATATTTTGATTGAAATGTGGAAATGTTATCATTCATTTATATTGGTTTTATGATTTATGATTTTATATTGGTACCTGTTCATTTTAACGGGTGGTTACGTTATAAACCATATGACGGGTGGTGTCGTGAATACCAGGACGGGTGGTTACGTTATAACCTCCAATGCATTGGGTATGGAATTCGGCCGTATGGCTATTCCATTAAGTGATATGTGTGGAAGTCGACCATATGGTTATTCCACTTAAGTATGTTTATGCCCCAAGTTACCTTTATATATGTTATGTGTTCTTTTTATGGGTTTTATGGTAATCCTTTGGTTACAAAAAGGTATGTAATAATACTTTAATCAGTGAAGAGTTTTTTTTACAACTTCATGAAGGTGAAGGTATTACTTTGATAGAGTATACATGGTTTACTTGATTTTGAAAAACTAACAGTTTTCATTCTTTGTGTATCCCTTACTGAGCTTTTTATGCTCACCCCAAGTTTTTTTGAAATGTTTTTCACAGGACTTAATGTGGAATAAGGTAAAGGATGGGATCAAGGGAATGTCATGGTATATAAAACATGGAACTAGACACGTTTCTATTTAAGAGTTTTTTTATATTGGAATCTTAGTAGAAGTGACTACTTTATAATATTTTGAGATGTAATAGTTATGTTCTAATTCTCTAAAACTCTAAACCTGAAAAGATCCTCAAAGTGAATTATTCATTTAATTCAATATTAAGTAAGGTTTAAGGTTGGGGCCTTATAGTTGGTATCAAAGGTCGGTTTAGACAACTT
Organism: Viscum album; assembly: GCA_963277665.1. Classification (NCBI taxonomy): domain Eukaryota; kingdom Viridiplantae; phylum Streptophyta; class Magnoliopsida; order Santalales; family Viscaceae; genus Viscum; species Viscum album. The sequence goes on along the minus strand of OY728152.1, from coordinate 1,244,826,535 downwards.
TAGGAGTTTGAAAAGTGTTAAATTATAATATGATTGAAATGATATAGCATTTATGGATTACCATGTTGCTTCACCTAAGATATTTCTTTGTTCAGAATGGTTTTCCGCAGAGGAAACAAAGCAGCTATGTTAGGATGACATCAGGGGGAAGATAACCTTCCAAATCAGCAACCTGAGATGGTTGGAATCGGAACTGAACAGATTGTTGCAGTGATGGAACAGTTGACTCGGGCTATAAATGGTGGTGGTATCCATGCACAAGATCAGCCAGATCAACCACAGAGGAACATGTCAGTGGTGGAACATTTCATGAGGCAACATCCCCCATCATTCAGAGGATCATCTGACCCTGTGCAAGCTGAAGGGTGGATTAAAGCACTAGAGGAGATTTTTGATGTCATGGGGTGTTCAGAACATCAAAAGGTTAGTCTTTCTGTTTACCGTTTTGAAGGTGAATCTGGTTAGTGGTGGTCGATGGTGAAAAATATAAGGGATAGTGATGAGATTGAGGATCTTCACTGGGATGAATTCAAAGGTATGTTTCTTGAGAAATATTTTCCTAAGGAGGTTCGTCTTAGGATGGAAAAACAGTTCCTAGAATTGAGGTAGGAGGATGATTCAGTGGCTGCTTATGAAGAAAAGTTCACTCGATTGGCAAGGTATGCTCCAAACTTCAAACGAGATCTTGATAATAAAATAAATCGTTTTTACTCATGATTAATGCCAAAATATCGAAGGTCATTAGCTTCTCGTGAATTTAAAAGTTATGAAAAGCTTGTTCAATGTGCTGAGAAGGTGGAAATAGAGTTTGCCGATGATCAGGTGTTCTATGACAAACAACAGAATAAGAGGTCTAGTTGGCAGGCAAAGGGGAAGAATTCATCAAAGAAGCAAGGAGGTAAGAAAACCAAATATCCATCCTGTGAGAAGTGTGGTAAAATGCATCCTGGAGAATGTTTATCCAAGTCTGGTAAGTGCTTTCGGTGTGGTAAGTCTGGTCATATTGCCTGTAACTGTAAGGAAGATGATCAAGCAGGAAATGAAAAGGCAACGGTAAGATGTTTTAAGTGTAATGAAATGGGTCATTATGAAAACGAGTGTCCAATGAAGAACTGAACTGGGGGAATGCAGCCAGACTACAAGCAGAAAGGGGTGGTTAAATCCTTTGCAACAACTTTAGAAGATGTTGGGCCATCGAATGAAGTGGTATTAGCTCTAGGGAGCTCAGTATTTTTCAATGATTGACTTGAGGTCGGGGTACCATCAGTTGAATGTAAAAGAAGCAGACGTTCCGAAGACTGCGTTCCATACTAGATATGGCCATTATGAATTTGTAGTTATGTCTTTTGGGTTAACCAATGCACCTGCTGTATTCATGGACCTTATGAATAAAATTTTCCATGAGTTCTTGGATAAGTTTGTGTTTGTGTTTTGAGGTTTGGGAAGAGGTTATGTGTGCCTTGTGATTCACAGTTGAAGAAGGAGTTGTTATGTGAGGCTCATAGTTCCCCGTTTTCTGTTCATCCTGGCAGTACTAAGATGTATAGAGATCTGCGAGAGTATTACTGGTGGGATGGAATGAAAAGATATATTGCTGATTTTACTGTGAAGTGTTTGACATGTCTACAGGTTAAAGCAGAGCTGCAGTTACCTAAAGGGATGCTTCAGCCTTTACCAGTGCCAGAGTGAAAATGGGAAAACATACCCATGGACTTTGTTGTGGGATTACTGAAGACATATCGAGGTAATAATGAAATCTGGGTTATCGTTGATCGCTTGACTAAATCTACTCTTTTCCTTTCTATACGAGATACTTTTTCTCTAGATCAACTTTCCCGTTTGTATCTTAAAGAGATAGTCAGGTTACATGGAGTTCCTCTCTCCATTGTATCGGATCGTGATCCCAGGTTTACTTCTAACTTTTGGAAAGGCCTTCAGAAGTCGTTGGGTACTGAATTAAATTTTAGTACAACTTTTCATCCTCAATCAGATGGGCAGTCAGAACGAAAAATTCAGACCTTGGAGGATATGTTACGATCTTGTTCAATGGATTATCAGGGAAGTTGGGACAAACATCTTTCTTTGTTTGAGTTTTCTTATAATAACAGTTTTCATTCCAGTATACAGATGGCACCATTTGAGGCACTATATGGGAAGCGGTGTCGAACTCCAGCATTTTGGGATGAAGTGGGTGAAAGGAAGTTGATGGGACCAGAATTGGTAGAATAGATGGCAGAAAAAGTTCAGTTGATTCAGAAACACATGATAACATCTCAGAGAAGGCAGAAGAGTTATGCAGATAACCGGAGGAAGGATCTATCTTTTGAGGTAGGTGATCATGTTTTTCTCAAGGTTTCTCCTTGGAAAACTGTGATGAGATTTGGTAAGAAAGGAAAGCTGAGTCCAAGGTTTATTGGACCGTATGAAATTCTGGAGAGAGTTGGATCAGTTGCATACCGAGTGGCTTTACCTCCGAGTTTATCTCAAGTACACAATGTTTTTCATGTTTCAATGTAGAGAAATTATATGCCAGATCCATCTCATGTTTTGAGTCCAGAGGTAGTTCAGATGGAAGAGAACCTATCTTATGAGGAACAACCGGTCCAGATTCGTGACTACAGGGAGCAGGTGTTACGGAATAAGGTGATTCATCAGGTAAAGGTTTTGTGGAAAAACCATGTGATTGAAGAGGCAACATGGGAATCTGAAAATGCTATGAGGGATGAATACCCCCACTTATTTTGATAAGTGAATAAAATTGCGAGGACGCAATTCCCAAAAGGGGGGGAAGGATGTAACATCCCAGGTAAATAAAGAATAAAGAATTTTCATATTTATTAATATTTACGAATTAAATATTAATTTTAATTAAAATGGGTTTCTACGTTCGATAGCGTACTCTGTACGCAACGATGAGTTTCTTTGAAAACTTACGTTGCACACAAGTAATAAAATAATATTATTTTAAATGTTAGTTAATGAGTAGTCGTTGTACTGGCGGGAATGGATATAAATAACTAAAATATGATTATATATGTTTTTAAATGTTTTTACATTTATCCAATAAAGGATAGTGGATTAAAATACGGAAAGAGTTCAATTTTAGGCATTTATACCCTAATTTTCAAGAAAGGTCCACTTATAACCTTTTGATGGAGAACCGTCATTAAATATAGTTTCGATCGATCTTATAAATTCTATTGGACAAAATATAACTCTTCTTTAGAATCGGGAAATTAAAATTTACTTTGTGTAAATTTTTTGTACCTTTCTGATAAAGTTCATTTTTTAATGAATAGTGGAAAATGTTGTATTTTAATTCAAAACCACTTTTTAATCTAATTTATTTATATGATTAGATTATCTTTTGAATTGTTTTTAAAGTGAAATTAGAAAATATTTTTACTATTAAATCCAATAGTGGTCGTTGGAATTAATTTCACTTTGAAATTGGACTTAAACTAGTGTCAATCTTTTGATACTTATTGTTCCATAAAAACACGCTATTTGCTCTGACAACGGGAATTAATTATTAAATTAATTAATGTGACATATATTTTTTGAATTTTGTAAAATAGACTTCATTTTTGAATTCGTAATATCAAATATAGCTTAGGGTGAATTTTTGGTAATTTTCTGAATAACTTCAATTTTTGATGAATAGTGAAACCACTAAGTGGTACTTATAAAAACTGATTTTTCCGTTTAAATGAATTTTTTCCATCATTGTGCTTTAAATTTAAAAAATCCGACATACATGGTTGTCATTAAAAAGTAAAATGTGGTTCAATGAGATTATAATAATTTTTTGGTGAATAGTAACTTATTAAGTTCTTAATCGCGATTAGAGGTAATTAGTGTAATTTAAGGTAAAAATGATATTATAAGAATGTGAAAACACCATGACACATGTCCTACACCTATTGGGTGAGTCATGGCCCACCAAGAAAAGTCATGGGCCAACCTGGGGACCTGATGGTGACACTTTGGTTGGGAAATGACATAAATAACTTTTTATTAAATGTTAAAATTAAATTGACACAAACATGAGTTGTTTTACTAAAAAAAAATTTAAGTACGGTTACACAGGTCCAAATTTTGATTATAAATAGTCATTGTAAAGATAAAAAGATTTCCTACATCATATTATTTTGTTTATAATTTTTAGACATTAAATAAATTAAATTATTTATGACATAATAATGATGCAGTGATGACATCATTATTTGACGATTTAAATAAAATGGAAAGATAATGTAAAATATATGAACTACACATGTCCAAAACGAATTGGATGAGTGGATTTCGAACCCTTATCACCTTATACACAAATGTTATCAATTTGGGACCTTTTCAAACCGAAACACATTTTCAAATAAAGTAATATTTCTTTACTTTCCAAAAGTGCCCCTCCTCTCCTCTTATAAAAGGCCCCCACCTCTACCTCATTTCACACACTCCTCAAGCCTTTGTATCGGACAAACCCTGCCCATTTACTCTCTCCACATCCCTCTCCTCATCCTAGAGGATTCCCTTTGGGCCGAATCCTTTCAAAGGATGCCTTTAGGCTCAAATCAAAAGGAGTTACACTTTTAAAGGTAATTCAGTCTCTCTTGTTCATTTGTTTTATTTTGCTTCTCCAACCCTCTAAAGTCTTTTTATTTACTTATTTTGTAACAACACCAGTATCTTCAATATACTAGGACGTTTTTATAAGTTTTATTCGAGCTAAAATCTCACACAACTACATCAAATGGTTAAAGAACATACGGTTTCCGTGGATGGCGAAATTCTGCCTCTCAAAACGATGATTGTTCAATACTCATTTAACACCTTCAAAGGTGGCCATTAGGATGTCACTATTTTTATATATGATATATAATATGTTTATTTTTTCTTTAAGATTCTGTATTTTTCATTTTGGGCATACCTTTATGGTTTCCATTATGGGCAAACACGATATCTTCATTTATGGAAGTACGGACTACCGCCCCCTCAAAGTGATGTGATTCGTTAATGAAATATGTGGGACGTGTAAAGGATGGATTTAAAGTTATTATATATGATGTTATACTGGAATTATAATATACCTCTATATCATTATTATTTCTTTCCATTAAGGTATGAGATAGAAATGAAAGTAGCGTTCATGCGTACGTACAGCTTACCGTCTCCATGAACGGTGCATTTCATTTCTTATCCCCAAATGTAATGTACTATTAAAAGTACATGTATATAATGGATACATATAATTAATGATATTCTAAATGATGAATATAATTCTGGATTTAAAATATACATACCTCTCATTTATTTTTAATTCCATTAATATGACAATGAAATGAAAGTAGCGTTCATGCGTACGTACGGCTTACCGTCTCCATGAACGGTGCATTTCATTTCTTACCTCTAAATGATTATGTAATATTATAAATACATGTATATTCTGGATATATATGATACATATTATATCCAAATCGGGAATTTCATTCTGGATATAAAGAACCTTTGACCACACGAACAACATGTAATTGTAAGAAGCCCACTTTCGACTTAAGACCCTAATATCGACAAAACAAACATTATTAACTTAAAAGGTTACATAATGTTTTTAACATGGAAATAAGTGATATAAAAGGTATAATGAACTTTAAAAAGGTTCATAATCAAGTAGAAATTAACTCATTTTTACTATTCAGGACGTTAAAGAATGATCGAGTCAAGTCGGACCCAAGGTAAGGGACTTCATCTCAATCTCCTTTCATTGAGGCATATTTCGTTTTATACAGAACTTTCTTTTATACGGTGTATAAACCCCCTTTGACTTTTACATTTATACAAAAGGAATCTTTTTATACGAAGTGTTTTACAAAACGACAAAAAGGAATGTTTCTTTTAACGTACGCGGCGAAAAAAACCTTTTCCGCCACCGCGAGTATTATTTGGTCTTTGGCTTCCCCAAAAAGCCGTAATGTTTTTAGAATAAAATAAATACCATATACTCTTTTATGTATTTTGGTATTGAAAATGGTTTTGATTAAGGAATATATTATGTCAATATTTTTATGATATATTTTGATTGAAATGTGGAAATGTTATCATTCATTTATATTGGTTTTATGTTTTATGATTTTATATTGGTACTTGGACATTTTAACGGGTGGTTACGTTATAAACCATATGACGGGTGGTTCCGTGAATACCAGGACGGGTGGTTACGTTATAACCTCAAATGCATTGGGTATGGAAGTCGGCCGTATGGCTATTCCATTAAGTATGTATGGAAATTGGCCGTATGGCTATTCCATTAAGTTATATGTGTGGAAGTCGACCGTATGGTTATCCCACTTAAGTATGTTTATGTCCCAAGTTACCTTTATATATGTTATGTGTTCTTTTTATGGGTATTATAGTAATCCTTTGGTTACAAAAAGGTAAGTAATGATACTTTATTCAGTGAAGAGTTTTTTTACAACTTCATGAAGGTGAAGGTGTTACTTTGATAGAGTATACATGGTTTACATGATTTTGAAAAACTAACAGTTTTCATTCTTTGTGTATCCCTTACTGAGCTTTTTATGCTCACCCCAAGTTTTTTTGAAATGTTTTTCACAGGACTTAATGTGGAATAAGGTCAAGGATGAGATCAAGGGAATGTCATGCTATATAAAACATGGAACTAGACATGTTTCCTTTTAAGAGTTTTTTTATATTGGAATCTTAGTAGAAGTGACTACATTGTAATCTTTTGAGATGTAATAGTTATGTTCTAATTCTCTAAAACTCTAAACCTAAAAAGATCCTCAATGTGAATTATTCATTTAATTCAATATTAAGTAAGGTTTATGGATGGGGCCTTATATTTTGTGTCAGCAATGGAGAGAGGAGGCAGTATTATTATGGATTTTAGGAACCTGTTTCTACCTTTATTGCATGTGGATGCCAGACCTGTGATTGTACCTCCTTCTCTTCCTGCCTTGGCCTCTGGGAGTACACCTCAGTTGACTCCATTTCAGTCTATTCCAAGCTTGACTCCTATGATCCCATAGAAGAGCACAGATTTAAGATCCGATATAGTTTTAGTGGCTGAACCTCCAGTTGTTCTTTCAGCTATTCCCAAACCATCCACTCAATCTGATCTTGCACCCTCTTCTGATCCTAAGGGGAAGACTCATGTTCAAGAGGAATATTGAGTGATTCTAGTTGTTTTTGATAGGATTCATTTGTATTTTCTTTTGTAATACTGACTTTATCAGTTTTTATCTTTTGTGATTTAATGGAATGTTACTCTTACATTCCCTTCTTTTCTTTGATTCTCTATAATCTATTCCCTTATAGTCTCTAATTTTCTCTGATTCTACCCTTCTTTTTGTTAATCACAAAGTGTAAGAAAATGAAACCAATGAGAACTGGGAGTGAAATTGCAAGGGGGAGAATGCAAGGGGGAGAAAAAATTTAGAACATTATTTTAAAGTTTTTTAGGAAATTTTTCCTCTGACTCTATTTTAATTTTCTTAATACATTGGCATAAGTTATGATAGGTTGTGATTATCATAAAGGGGGAGATTTTTGAGACCTCTGGGAAAATTAGTTGAACTCATATTTTGATAATCCCAATTATGCTCAATCATATTTTGAAAATCCCAATTATGCTCAATCAGATTTTGATAATCCCAATTATGCTCAATTATATTTTAATGATCCCTATACTAATTAATGATCAATTGCTTATTTCAGTATTTCCGTACATCATGCACATATTCATATGTTACAATATTTATATTATCTTCGGAGAATTCGGTTACTGGATGGATATATATTCTAACTTAACTCATTCTGCCAATAGAATTCTTAAACAGACAAGTGGTCACCGTTACAGAACAAGCCTACCGATACAGGTCATCAGTACAACAAGTCTACAGTTACATGAATGGTTACCTATACAGACAAGTAACCGATAGAGAACATGGCTACTGATACGAAAAGGTCACTGATATATCAAGTCCACCGGTACAACTAGTCTACCGATACGTGAATCCTACCGATACAGACAAGTTACCGTTACAAGAAAGGTCACTAGTAAATTATGTCTACCGCTACCAATCAGGTCTACCGACAGAAATGAAGTCTACTAATAGAAAGGCTACCATTACACAAGAAGTTACCGATACAAGAGGTTACCGATACAAAGACTTACTGATACACAATGAAACCGATATCCAGAGATACCGTTTCAGAGAATCTGACGCTGGCTTAATTTCTTTATCATTATTTAATCTAACCAATGGTCATATTAGGAATATTTTAATGCTCTGTAATTTATTTAATGAAGGTTGTTGGATGTCAGGGAACCGTACCTCGTACCTGCAAAATGAAATCATTTCTTTTTCTGGAGCTCATGCTAAATATAAGAAGTCCCTATTCCTGAAAAAGAGATGATATATGTACATATACATGAGAAATATACAAGGGACATACAGAAGTGACATACACTAGATGATCTCATAAAGATATGCATGTAGGACCAAGATGAAACATAAGTTCATATATACTCTTGCTTACTCAAGAAGATCTATGTACTTTGACGAGGTTTTTGAAGAACTTCATCAACTACTATTCACTGTCTCTAAACCTGGATGCGAAGCAAACGACATTCTGTTTTCCAGAAAAAAACTAGAAGAGGACCCAGAACCATTTTTGATCAATCTGATGGAGTCCAGAGCTACACTACAATCACTAGATCCATTCTAAACTCTATATATTGCTCAGTTTTTTATTATTTACATTACGAGCAGTGTGTATCATCTGTTTTAATTTACACACACTGTTTCCTGAACCTTAACTGGAGGATCTATAAATCATCATTAAAACTCCTTAGATATTATATTTCCCACTTTGGATAGTTGTAGAGTTCATTTGTGACCCGGACAACTGCATTTGCTGTTATTTTTGTTTGCCACGTAGAACTGTGGTAGAGGTCTTTGACCTGGATAGTTGTAAACTGTTGTGAACCCCAATCCAGGGTGTGGATCAAATTTATATAAATTTGAGAGGACTAAGTCTCGGCTTGAGACTGAACCTCTTGGTTATATCTGTTGTTCTTTATTTAGTTTTATCTAAAAACTTTTTATTCCACTGCTAAGTGCTTTAAAACTTAAACTGTTTTTGAATGTTACTCGGATAATTGAATTATCAAGTGTTTGCATTATTTGTAAATCATTAGGTTAGTTTCAAAAGCTAATATTATCTTCTGATTAGATAAAATGAGAATTAATCAATCCCTTGATAACCTAACTGAATTTTTTCATTAATTAAAATTCACTACAATTCAATTAGTATTTTAAATTGGGGGATTTTAGTGAAAGATTTTAAAACACAAATTTTAATTGGAACTCAATTCACCCCCCCTCTTGACAGTCCACACTGACCATAAAATATAAGTAATACCAGTGTTTTTAAAGGGAATAGTTTATTTGAAAAAATATTTTAATTTTTCATGTAATCATATTAGATGAATGTATATCTAGAAAAAATGGTTGGATAATGAAAAAATATTTATGCAATATTAATGGATCATATATACTAAGAATATAGTAAAATAGGGAAACCCAAAAATAAGATAATTGGGTTCCATAATCCCCTTACCTATATGTTAAGTTGATTTTATCACATTAATATCCTATATAATAAAATAAAATCTATTAAGTGAGAAATAAATAATTTTGTGAACATGAATTTATATCATTATAGTTTCATTAGTTTCAATTATGGATTTAGATGAGTTATGTAGTTTATTTCATCTATTAGGAGTTATTTTTTTCTTGTTTTTCAGGATAAGTTTACTTGAATATGAGTATGGATGATTATATAGATTTTTTATAATAATCGATAGTTGAAAAAAACAAATTATTAATTAATATAAAGATATTTATATGGTGATTTATATCATTTGGTAAAATGGCATGACAACGAATCTTTAGATAAATTGTTAATAATAATTGCTTGGGTTAATCTTGGCAGTTTTCAATCACAATAATCTCTATTTGTTTACTCATTTTTAATTATATAAATATATTATTTATAGAATAAAACTAGGTTATAACAAAAATTTTAATGTATGTGCTATCCATTATGGTGGTTTTATGTACTTAATTTATGGCGCTAATGGAAAATAAAAATGCATCATCAATGATGTGGGTAAATCGAAACATCATGGAAATTGATTTAATTTTTAAAATAAAAGAGATAGAGGGAGGAATTTAAAGACGTTAATTACATTAAATTGAATGAATTTTAGAATATATATGGTAATGGAGTTTTAATCCGATTTTTATGATGGGAGGTGATCAGAGATAAAAATAGTAAATAACATGAAAAGAAATTTTTGGCAGTGAACCATGACTTTACACCATGAATTTATCTTCATTGAGAAACTCCGTATGATTTTTTGGGTATTTTGATGAGACTGAGATCACAATGATGTTTTGGAGAATCTTGGGAGGATTATTGGGTAGAATTTGGAATATGATCAAATCAAGTAAGGTGTGAGGTGGAGAGGTGGTGGGGGTATTATTTATAGTAGATGAGACGGGCTAATGCTCATTATTTTATTCATTAGTTTATTATTTGGTTCAATAGAATGATCCTCTTGAGAATTATCACTAAATGTATTAAAATAATTATGAATAGTTAGAAACTGTGGATTGAAATCTTCCATGCATCATATATGACTCCATAATTCATGTATTGTTTTTATCATAAATTATCATATTTTACAAGTCATAAAAACTCATCTATTTTAGAAAAATCCATAAAAATCAAAAATAATCCACAAAATCCATTTTTTGACATTTAGAATTTAAAAATGAAATCCATTTTATGAAAATAATTTTATAAATATGTGTGATTTTATTTTCAATTAAATTAATTATTAACATGTAAAATACATATTTTTAAATTTTTAAATTATTTTATAACACTCTGAAAATGACATAATGTCTCAAAAAATATATAAATATCATAATAAATAAATATGCTAATTAATGAATACATTTTATGAAAAAGAATACTTATAAATTTTTGAATTAATAATCAAATTTTATTTATATATTTTCGACATACAAAAAATCCAACACATAATTATTTATTTTTATAATATATATTTACATAGACTATGATATAAATTTTCAATACATTCATTTTTAAGATTCCAAAATTTTATTTATTCTTATATGGGAGATGTTACTATTCATTTGGTCAGTTTAATAATCATAATTGGCTTATTAGTGTTACTATGGTCATGTGACTATTTCACCATTACTAGTTCCATAACTTCTATCAATACTTATTATTTCATTAATTATTTATTTATAAGGTTTTTATTATAGTATATAAGTGGTTTTATGTGATTTATACTATATGAAATTACTATAGGAAGGGAGAAATTTACTTTATAAATGTATGGCTCATTATATTAATCCCCCCCCTTTTGAAATTTTTCCCTAGATATTTCATTTTACTTAAATAGGTTAGTGTATTTCTCGTTCACCACCTTCTTCAGTTCCAAATATTCTTCTCCATAATAATTGTTCATCCACAATATTTTGACACGGATGGTGGGATTTATGCACAGAAACTTATCTCCCTAGTCTATAATCCTTACATGTTGATCCTGATAAGATAGATCATCTTCTAGCTATACTATCACCAGCATCATTACAACTGGGGTATCGGGAATTTATATCTTCAGGAGTGATAAATGGGACAAATAATGAACTTCATCGATATTAACGGGCTGAAATATCACAAAACTTGAGATAATCTCTATAATATCCAACTTCATTTTATCCCACTATAATAGTTATCTAAGAAAAAAGTCTATCTAGGTATTCCTAGGATGGATATAAAATGTTTAGTTTTGTGCATTATCGAAAAGATTCTTTTTTATCCGATGTGATGAAGACAGAAAAATCCTTATCTAAACTGAATCACAAGATCATCATCGATATGGAACTATCTCAGCTTCCATTTCATTACCGTATTCACCTTTTTTTGTAACCCAATATTATCCCTTTATAAATCTCTAATCATCTATTGGATTGATGGTTGTAAAATAATTTTGGAATGCTATGATATATTTCCAAATATTATTATTTTAAAATACATAATTTGAATATCTATGAAGATAGGGTATTTCAAAATCCAAAACATAGATAGACTAGATGGTTCTTTTTTACTAAGATCATTATCAACCTTGTTTTCTTTTGATGGATGATAGTGAATATTGAAATCATATACTTTGATTAGTTCTAACCATATCCATTGATGAATGTTGTGATCCTTTTGAGTGAATATATAATTTAGGCACTTATAATTGATATATATGTCACACTTCTCACCATAGAGTTATTGCCTCAATATTTTCAAGGAAAAAATAACAAATATTTTCTGTTGATCGTGTTTCTGGTTGTTATTCTCAAATATCATCAACTTACATGAAGAATAGGCTATAACATATTCATTTTTCCTGAGTACACAACCCATGAAATCCATTTATGAATAATTGTATATTATAAAAAATTATTTATATATTGGTAATTCTAGTACATGTGTAGTTATACACATTTTCTTTATCACCATTATGATTTCCTCCCATTGTTTTTTCCATATATAATTTATCCTTTTTAATGTTAAATTAGTTAGAGGGTTTGAAAATCATGGGAATTCTCTCACAAAATTTAATTATTTCCCAATAAATCCAAGATAACTATAGATTTATTTTACACTATAGGGTCTAGATGATTCCCCAATTTACTTTTTAAGGGTCCATAAAAAATATATCAGTTGTGATCACATGTCCCAAGAATGTGACATGATGCATCCTGAATTCCCACATCATGAACATGGCATACACTTCCCATTCATTAATTTTTTTGATATAAGACTCAGATGTCCTTCATATTCCTCCTTTATCTTGTTGTAGATGAGAATATAATAGATAAATGAAAAAAAATTATTTAAGTAATGTATACAAACTCTATTGATAAAATCCAAAATGATGGTAGGGTAAAAAATATGTTTGAAGAGAATCATCAAAAACTCATAGGGACCATACAATGTATTGAATGATGTATTCTGAATATCTTTTTTATTCACCTTCAACTAATGATTTCTAGAGGGAAGATCCAATTTTGGGAATTACTGCACTCCTCATAGCTGATCAAGCAGATCATCAATCATTGGAAAAATATACTTGTTCTTAATGGTGATATTATTGAGTTCCCAATAATTGATACATGGCCTCCTTGATCCATCATTATTATTTACAAAGAGTACTAGCTCACCCAAAGGTTATGCACTAGGGTGTATGAAACCATTGTCAAAATGCTCTTTCACCAATATCATTAACTCATTCAACTTGATAACTCACATCATATAGGGTCATGTTGAGAACAGAGTAGCTCTGTGTATGGAATATATTGAGAACAATACCAGAAAATATGGGGAATGCCTATGTATGTCTTCAGGAAATACATCATTTTTTTGCTCACTGTGAGAATTTACAATAGGTTAATACCTTTCTTTGAATCAACCATTTCTGCGAGGTATGCTTATTAAGAAAGAATATACACCAACACCAAAGGAGGATTCTCCCAAACAGATTCATGATCATCCTTAAATTTGTATATGAGTATGGGAAGGTATATAATATTAAAGGATATTTCATTTTAATTGAACATTTTATTTTCTCTATATGATGATATTAAATCCATTCCCCTTAGAGATTTAAATTATTCCAAGGATTGTATCATGATATTCATTGGAAGAAACTTCCCACATAAAAAAATAGGAGATTATTCCAATACATAGGTTGCATGGTTTCCACCACTAGGTTTTTTAATGATATCCCTACTTCATCGTTTTAGGGGTTGACTCAATGATTCTAGAAAATTTTCAATATATAAAACAATAAATATATCCATGATCAAATAATACATTTTCTATTCTTGAGTGTATTGGAAGTGTACCTTGATAAAATTAATTTTCTTACTCCCCCTATATAGTTGTGATTTCATAAGAATTCCCTTGATCCTTTGGCTTTGGTGGTAGATAAATGTGATAGACATCTATGAAATGAGTTTTTGTAAACTAGTTTGCATAGTTACATTTCTTCCTATAGTAGAAGAATTGAACAATGGGTGGTTCTCTCATTTCCTCGACCACATATACATTCTTCCCCATGAATTTTCAACATTCCTAAGATTGGTGGACTTCTATCCCAAACATAAACCATTTCCTATTCTATTTAATTTAATCCCAAGATGACTCTTCTTACATTATAATACATGTGAATGGTTGAATTTTCATTCCAAAATTCTCATTATATAAACTAGCTTGTTACTCTATCATACATTTCATTTCACCATTTATGTGATTCCATTCTCTGAATAATATTTCCACTTTTAGATCACATCAAAAAACATCCTTATAAATCCCAATTTACTGAATTTTTATAGCCTATTGATTGTCTTGTTGTAAACCACTAAATAATCTATAAATCTTTATATCACTGTTAATAAAAAACATGACATGTACCATGAAATACTTGTGAAATTTTCGACATAGGATGTGAAATATTCACCTTCTTTTCCTTCAATATAAGAATTCTCTCTCCATCATCATGTGATATGTTTGGGGGAAATACTTGTTATGAAAAATAAACATAAACTCTTAAAACTCCATCCTATCAATTTCATCCTTTAGATTGAAATTATTAATAAAATCTCATCACTGATCAGTCTCTCCCTCTAAATGGTAAACATCAAAAGTCACCTTCTCCATTTAGGAATAGTGAATAATAGACAAACTGTTCACCATTTATTTGAGCTTCTATTTCATGACTACTAGATCAGATGATCCAATAAAATTTAGTGGTAACTTCTTCATAAAAATACTCTATCTATAAAAAATTATGTTATAATAAATATCAGTGTTTAGTGTTAAAATTAGATACAATGTATACTATTGAATGATTGATATGAAAATTGAATTATTAATTAACATGGATTTTTGATAAACTAAAATGGAGACATAGTGGTCGTTATTAAAAATTATGATTAATGAGTTATAATGTGTGATACATAAAACTTATTGAACCTAATAAATATCAAAATATGAAAGGTTCATCAAGGGGAAAAATATTTATAGGTTTGAAAGATATTCAACATAATGAATTAAAATAGGAAATAAGATAGATTCCCAGAAAAAGATACTATATGACATCTATTGACTCCTATAAAATAAATGTAAATAATTTAGTAGGGGGTATTTTTGTCACTATACAGCAATAAGGTAATGATATGGCATATGCATAAATAAATTATTTTAGGTATTTTTTAGATTATGGTACACTTCATTAAAAATATATTTCAACTCTTATATGATTGATTTTTATAGAAGATATTGATAAAAGAGGTAGTACTGGAGAAACAAATTTAGCTATAAATGTGAGGTATTGTAGTATTACCATTTTTCGATATCAATGAAATTACTAGACGATATTATATTATTATTAGAAATGTGACTATTGGAAAATTCGAACATATAGGTTTAATATTATAATTTATTCCATTTACTAAATCCAAAACATATTCAGATTTTTTTGGCTATTATGTGGCAGAGTTTTCAAATGTTTATTTATTATCTTATCAATATAATTCATGACATTTAAATAGATATTATAGTTTATATATATATATATATTCTCCAATTATTTTGGTGTCTACTCTATATTTTTTGAGCCGTGCTGTATATTTTTATGGTCAATTTCATTGGCCGTAACATTACTGCATTCATTCATGGTGTCATGACTGTGTTGTAAATCTACTATTTTAATATGTAATTATATGAGTTATTTGTATTTATTTGGGTTTTGTATTGGTGGAATTACAAGTGATTTCGTGGGATTTTTTTATATAACTCCATCTTATAATTGTTTGTGTTTTGTATTATTTTATTAAATGTTTAATAAAATTATAAATTCTGAATATAATTTTAATGATTAAAAATTTCACATTTATTCTATAAAACCTAGGTTTTTTGGGTTCTATCTATGGGGACTGTTAAGTCGCATTTGATTGAATTTTACCCATATATGAGTTAGATAAGTTCCATAATATCTTTAGTGACTTCATATAGTTTAACATGGAAAATTTCAACTGTCAATTATTCAATAAATTTTTTGAATTAATTTATTTGAGTTTTTTTATAAAATTTTGTAGTTATTTTTTATATTTATTTTTTTTTATTTTTTAGGACTCACATGATCAATTACAATTAGGTTACAATTTAAAATCTCTAGAAAATGAAGAATATAATATTTTCATATTTATTAATATTTTTGAATTAGATATTAATTTTTATTTAAATGGGATGATATGGTGGGGGCGTACCTGACATGCAACAATGGGTTTCTCCAAAATCTCACATTGCACACAATGCTGAGTCATTCTGAAAAAATATAATATTAAAACATTATTTTAAATGGAAGTTAATGACTATCCATTGTATTGTATGCAATGAATATAAATAACTAATATATGATTATACATGTTTGTAAAATGTTTTTATATTTATCCAATAGAAATCGGTTACTTAAAAATTGAATGAATCTAATTTTAAGAAAATATACTCTAATATTCTTTAAAAGGTCGATTTACCACCTTTTGATGGAAACCCCTTTTTAAATATAGGTTTTTTAGATTTTATATGTTCTTTTTAAAAAATATAATTATTATTTAGAATCAAAATATCAAAACTTACTTTGTATAAATTTTTTGTATTTTTCTGATAATATTTATTTTTTAATGAATAGTGGAAAATTATGCATTTTAATTCAAAACATCATTTTAATCTAGTTTAATTATATGTTTATTTTATCTTTTTAATTTTATTTAAAGTGAAATTATATTATATTTTAACTATTTAATCCAATTTTGGTCATTTTTAGTAATTTCACTTTGAAATTTTACATAAACATATTTTAATCTTTTGATACTTATTATTTTTTAAAAACACTCTTTTTGGTTTTGAAAATGGTAATAAATTTTATATTAATTTCTGAAACTTCTATGTATTTTATTTAGAAAAATATATTCCATATTTGGAATAAGGATTTCCAAATTGTTTAAACAGGTAACTTTTATTTTTAGATAATATGAATAATAACTTCAAAAAATAATTTATTTACCATGGTTAATGGGTAAATTTAGTAAATAAGGATAAATAATAATAATATAACAATATTAAATCACCCTAACATGTGTCCCAAATATATTGGATTATTTATTTCCAATAATGGGAATCCTTGGGTCGATATTGGCACCCCCTTGAGACACTTTTATGTGAGAATGACACATTATAAAAATTAATTTAATGTTTAGGAAAATGTATCATAACATATATATCATAGAAAACCAATTTTTATATTGGGATATATAAGTTATATTTTTTCCTATATGTATTAATTAGAAATATAAAAAAAATTCATATATTATGGTATTTTATTTATAATTTTTAGTCTTTATATAAATAAATTTATTTTTGACACAATGATGATATAATGATTACCTCATTAATGAATGTTTTAAATAAATGAGATTATAAATATTAAAATAATTTAATTTTGGTACTTTTTATGTTATCCAAAAAAAAATTTTATGAGTATAACTTTGTATCTTTGAATTAATTTAGTTTTTTGTAAATAATCATGTTTTTATGGATTTTTCATAATGTCATGATATGAATAGTTTATAAATCGAAATAAATGAGTTTTTAAATAAATCATTATTTTATTAAATGATAAAATAGTCCTAAAAACCTAATATTCGGCCAACTGACATATATGATGTTACTAATGTCATTTATGATCCATTGTTGTGCCCCTTGGCATTTTATTGTAAATATATTTACCATATATTATCAATATACAGGTGGAAAAGGTAAGAGTTAAATTAGTTTATTAAAGGTCAAAGCTAAAAGATAACGTTTATTTTATTCCCTAAACATTTCTAACAGCCATTTGGATGAGAGGAATATGAATAATAATAATCTTATTTTCGAATAAAATGAGTTTTGGACCTTTTTAAATGGAAATTCATTTAATAATAAAATAATATTTTCAAATATTCCTAAAGAGCCCCTCCAACCCCTTATAATAGTAGATCACCTCTAACCCGTACTCACACCTCTCAAGCCCCCTTGGATCATCCATCCTATGAAAAAAATAGGCTCCCAATATCATTCTATTCCACATAGAATCTTTAACTAAGGCATAAGGAACTTCAATAAAACCATTGGGTTCAAACCAAATGGAGTTACCCAATTAAAAGGGAACATCTTGTCTAAAAGTTTTTTTCTTTTATTTTCATTCTCTAACCACCTAAACTCTCTTTCATCCACACTTTTATAAAAAAACAGTATCATAAATATACTAGGATGTTGTTATGATTATGATTCGAACTAAACATCAACACACCTCCATATAGTGGATACAAACATATTGTTTCTATGGACAATGAACTATAACATCACGAATTGATGATTGTTCAATTATCTCATTCCGCCTATAATGGAGGCCATTAATATGGATTTGAATTAATATATAATATATATTTTATTTATATTGGATCTATTCTTCATTATTTCACATTTATATCATACCTTTATGGTTTCCAAAATGCGTAAATACTAATTTCATTTGAAGAACTACAGACTACCGCCCCATTAAAGAAATATGTCTCGTTCATGCCGTACGTGGAACATATAAAGAATGGAATTACAGAAATTATATATGATATTATACTGGATTAATAATATGCATATTTATCCTTAATTTTTTTACCTCAAATATGAATTTCAAAATAAAGTAGCATTCATGTGTACGTACGGCTTACCATCTCCAGGAACGGTGCTTTTCATTTTTAATCTCCAAATATTATGTACTATAACAAATACATATATATACTAAATATATAAATATATATATGTTATATATGATAAGATAATCATTAATATAATTTTGTAGATAATGGAATTTTGAACACATGGACAACTTTTAGTTATAAGTGGTTTATTTTTGACTCAAGTACCAAAAATCGATAAAATGATCGTTATTAACATAAATAATTATTTAATATTTCTATTGTGGTAATAAGTAATATAAAAGGAAAAATAAACATGAAAATGTTTCTTATGAATTTTCAACTTTACTTTTATTATTATTCTGGAGATTAAAGAATGAACATGTCTTTCCAGACATGAGGTAAGGGAACTTCTTAACCCAATTTCTATTCTTTGGGTTAAACTTATACTTCATGAGTATGTGTTGCTACGAATATGTGTGAATGACCTCTTAATTTTTTAAACATAATATCCTATAATATTGGTTGAATTTATATTTTCAACAGTTAATGATTTCATTGATTTATCTTTAATCTAATGACATAATCATTGTAAGGGACTATATCTCAATCTTCTTTAATTTAGGCATATCTTCGCATTGTGCATCTTTATTATCCTATAATGTGTCTATATAACCCTTTTGACATTTTATATCAAAAATTTATATATTATCATAATATTTATAGTTTAATTTGATGTTATTATTTAAATATTTTTATTAAAGTGTTTCTCCAGTGGTAATGGATTTAATTAACTAAAACATCATTTTAAATGTTTTAATGATTTAGTCTTTTAATGTTGTATCATTCATGTCAATGTTTTAGAAATGATTTTAAATATTTATTTATCAATAAATGAGTATTTTATGTTTTAATTCCATAAAAAATTTCATTGTGGTATGGGATACGTTGATTTAAATGAATTTTTTTATATTTGAAATGATCTGATTATATCAGTATATTGAAATGATATCATGTTATAACAATTTGGAAATTTTATCTTTCCTCTATCCTTGTTTTATGTTTTTTAATTATATTATGTTTCATGGGCATTGTTTAAATATATGGTTGGTTCCATGATAAATCTTGGGCGGGTGAGCCCAAGATAGCTCTCCATTGCATTATGTAGTGTGATAGAGGTAAGCATTAATGTTTCTCCTAAGAGATATAGAGAATATACTGGGACGGGTATTCCATACATAAATCCCTATGTAGCTGTGAATTCTAAAATGTAATTATGACATGAATTCCATAAGTTACCATTATGATTTAAGATTTCTATTTGTTTTTTCATAATACTTATGATTCCATGAGTTATGTTAAGGAGCATATGTTTTGTATATATTAATGAACAAAATTTTTCATTCTTAATTTTATAACCCTTACTAAGCATTTTATGCTCATCCCATGTTTTGGAAATCTTTTTCTTAGGGTATAATCTAGGTTAAGAGAAAGTATGAATTCAAAAAGATTTATATGAAGAAAATAATTCTTGTCTATTTAAAGAGTTTTTATTTTCTGAAAAAAATGGATACTGAGTATAAGTGTCTAATTGTAATATTCATGTTGTTATGTATATGTTTTGACATAATTCTCTAAAACAATAATCCTAAAAATATTGTCAATGTGAATTATTAACCTCATTCATGATGAATTATTGTTTAAAGCTAGGTCCTTATAGCTGGTATTAGATGTTGGTTTAGATAACATTAGAGGTTACGTTGTTATTTACGCATAATTTCCCTAACCAGAATGTTTAGAATATTATAAAGAGTCATAGTTATTTTAGATAAATAGAACGTGGTTATGAAAACATGAATAAGTATGTAATATTGTTTACCCTCCTTATAAGAAATTATTTGATGATTTATTGATATAATCACACTAACCTTTTTGGTTTTAGTAAATGGTTGGATCTAGCTGGCACCAAAGTAACAATGGATATTGAGAAACCTTTGTTGGTCTTCGGAATAAGAAACCAAATGAAATGGTATTTTCAATGAGAACAGTTGTGGTTATTCTCAACCAACTATCTGGAGTATTAATTGACCACATGGACAATGGTTATTTTTATAAGGCATCATATATACAAGAAAAAAATTCCTATGGAACTTTTAGTTATAATCATAATGGTATGTATATTAAAAAACTATGAGTCAAGGATGTAGAAAGAAACACCTAGTAAAATGCTTCAATGGGATGATATGATTCTATAGATGTGGTAACGAAGGTCATAAAGTAAGAACCTCCCATATAAATAGGAAGCATCCAGTAGACTCCAGTAATGGGAATGATGTTATTTTCGATGGATCAATTGAATGTTTTAAATGCGGTGGAATAGTCATTATACAAATGGTTGTCTTATGAAGAATTTTTCATGACCCGACCCCATGGGGCTTGAGCCGCGACTCCCCAAGCATGCCCCCAATAGGCCAGGGGCTGGAGATTAGCACCGAGTAGGCTATCGAAAACATGGGAGGAATTAGCCTAAGGTATCTATACACACTCACCTACATAGACCCCCATGCAACAATTCAGTGATATATATAAAAACTGATATGAAATTCATGCATGCATCTACCCTACAACCAGAGTACAACAAAAGTACAAAAGGTAAAATTCAGTGCCTGCAAAATGTAAACTGCAAAAGTGTCCAACATACTCATAGGGAAGGGATCCCTATCAACAGTACCCATTGGTAAGCTCCTTAGCCCAGCTCCGGTAAACACCCCAGTCAGTCTCACTCACAAAGCTCCTCCTACTCTGGGTCCTCCTGGAACTCCATCAAATGGAATGTGGTCATCACAAGACACAAACACGTACGGGCAAATCCGTGCATGGGTGAGTATAAAAAAACATATTTGGCACCCCAAAAATAAAAGGGAGTAACTGAAAGGCAATAGTCAGCTCATCCCAGCCAGAGTGAACCCAAATGAGTGAGAAACTCCATCTCGAGAACATCCTCGTCTATACACGACTAGTCTGCTCATCTCAGATGTATGCCCATACATATATCCTGGTCATCCCCTTAGGTATATACCCATAGACACACCATGAAAAAACATATATACTCATTCACACACCAAGACTTATGAGTTTCCGACCGCATAGCTAGTGATATATATACACAAAACTAGGAGAACACGCTCCACAAGCTATGTCATCCTAGATGACACTCATCCAAGAGATAGACTACATCAGGTCTCAAACTAACATCCTAGATGCCCATATGAGAGATCATGCAAGTTGGATAATGTCACAAAGAACATTATACAGAAATATTGGAAACACCAAACTTCTAAGATAGGGGATCACTCCTCAGGTCCACTAGGGGATACAAGAACCCAGGATGGTATCTCAAGGATTTCACAGATGTGGGATCACTCCCAAGATCTACTAGGGGATACCAGAACCTGATATGATGTTTTGAAGTTCACATCACTCACATAAAGGATCTTCACCTGTGTGAAGAATTTCACGAAGATTCCAACAAACCCATCAGGTATAACTCGTGACATAGTGGATCATATCGACGTTGCACCAACCCTACCGAAAACCACGTGCTAAGTAGTGGATCGTATAACCAATGATTCCACAACCATACTGAAACCATGAGCTAAGTAGGGGATCGTATACTCGATGATTCCACAGCCCTACTATGCATCGCTCACTACATAGGGGTTGATATTCCAAATGTTGCCTTAAACTCTACGGGATTAACATGCTAGATTGGGGATCATCTCCCATCGATAAGTGGTAAGAGTGATACCAAGAACTCGTTCTAGGGAAATTAAGCTATTGGATCCCACTCCAGACCCACTAGAGGGATTCCACAACTCTATCAAGAAAAAATCATATCAAGGGGATCCCAAACCTATAATAGGGTTGTCATTCCACACAAACCCCCATAGGAATGAAGAAAAGGAGTACGCTCATACACTTCTGATCTAAACATCGCTAACCCGAGCGACCCGCAAAATCACCACATTGTGCACCTCCTAGGCCTATACCAAGGCCACCACGGCGATCTACGAGGAGAAACTAATAGGATATGCTATTTACTCACCCAAAATGGACAACTGTTGAAAAAGGTTCTATTCCCTCTAGCTAGCTTGGGTGGTGCCCATGTCTCGATCTTGAAAATAATCAATCGGAATGAATCATTGTGATCCCCTTAGGGAAACACATGAGATCCAAAACTCGTTCATCCAAAATAGACACCCGAAAAAAAGTGGTGTTTCTCCATAAATGCCCAAAAGCATCCATGTACGGACTACATCCTGATCTCTATCCCAGCACCCAGAAATAATCTTGAAAATTCCACTTTACTATCAGGATCACAACATTGCTGACGACACGTCAACCGGATGATTTGTGTAAAAGTTATGGAAGGTCAAAGATGATTAATAATACAATATTATTATAATTTCAACATTTTGTAGCCTTGAGCCACAAACCCGACTCATAAAATTCCCAATGTGAGTTCAAAAGGTCCGTCTCGAAGAAAGAAATGTGTGGAAAAAAATGGATCAAAAATCGGAGTTACGTTTTGCGAGTTACGGGGGTTTAAAGAACCCCCGGAAAAATCCATGCAGGACCATCGCCTGCCTCGTCAGAGACCACTATGCCACCACCAAAAAAGGGTTTTCCTCAAGAAAACATCTAGGAGACACTAGGTGCACCCCAGTTATCAATATACTGATCCAAAACATGTTTTGGAATTCTAGGGACCAAAATTACACAACCATTATGATGTTTTGAAGATAAACTATGCATAAATGGGATCCGGTGTTATTAAAACTCAACCCGTCTTCCTCACGGGCGAAACACCGATGCTTCTAGGCCAGATACATGCTCTGAAGATGCTATTTCCCCATCCAGGAGAGATATTCGTCAATATCTTAGCTCAACAGCACATTCTTCTTCAATTTCTGCTGATTCATTGTCGAAGCAGGGAGGAGGGGGTTGCTATGCATATGAAGGGTGGTGAAAGAGAAGATTAGATATTGGTTTTCTTAAGCAAATATCATCTCAACTTCCTGGCATGACACACCCCTGACCCGACACCCGGCATCGACGATGATTAGGCCGCCCCTAGGGTAAAAATAGAGTTCTGAATGCAATGGAGATATCAGAATTTCTCTATGAGACACCGTTCCAGAGTAATTCGAGTTGACGCTCATAATGAAACGAGTCCATTTATTAATGAAAATTCCCATACTGGCGTTTTCCATAGCATGCCCACGCCTGCAATGTTTGCACCCCATCATGGGTAAACGATACTCTCTAGATGCAACTGTTCCATCAGATTTTTAATCCAACCTACTATTTAGGAGAAAACACAACCACACAATGTGCATTTTATAAAAAAACATAATATATTTTAAAAATTATTTTCAGGCACACCGGGCCTCAGAATAGCATGTCATCTTCATTCAGAGATTTGGAAATATTTGTATGAATATTCCAAGGTCCGATAGGGCCAAAACCTGAGTCACTAATGAAGGTTCAAGAATGGGACCATCAAGAACATAAAAATATATGTTTACCAATACCTAATTCCATTCTAATCTTGGGTGATGAAACTGACAATGACTAATGAATTTTATGAGTTATTTCATAGCTGATGTTTTGAAAATATAGAATCTTTGTATATGATTCGTGATTTTCATATAGGAAAAAATTATTATATAATATGTTGGGAATGAATGGTTAATGGCTCATGAATAATTTGTATTGAGTATGAATTCTACATACAAGTGAATCAAGAATTATTATATGTTTGTTTACGATGAACTGATTAAAATAATTAAGTATCTTTTGATGATGGAATTACTTTGGAAGTGTTTTATCTAGTATTTGTAATCCTAATGTTTGATATGTGATAATGTTATTCATGGAATAATTATCTTTTATTTTGAAGATATAGTAATAAAGAACCATTTGGGTTTATATTATCCATGAATTTGAGGTAATTATAGGTAATTACATTCTGGGATAAAAATTTGAGGCATGAGAAAACATTTGTGGTTAAAATATGATATAGTTATATTGAGGAATTTATCACATTTATTAGAAATTTATAAATTTATATAGATTTTAAAATAGGAAAACTTGTAGACCATGTGACAACCCATCACATCAGACAAATCTGTAGGAATAGAACCCACAACCAAAGTGTGATTGGTATTTATCACCTACCACTGAACTACAGGAAGTCCCTAGTTAGTATAACTATCTCTATTTAGATGGATGATTTAATGGAACAAGAATAATTTGATTTTGGGAACTTATGTTTTATCAAATGGATATCCATAATATAAGAAAATGATTTGGTGATTAAGTGATAATGATTTTTTTAGATCATATTCTATGTTTTGGGAACACTATATGCTTATGGGAAATAAAATACTATGGGAACTCATTTTGTCGAGTAATGGTTTAAATTTTATTTTGGAAGAATATATGTTTTTATTGTGGACATATAACCATTTATGTTATTTACGGAAATGATTATCCTTTCATATAAAATATGTGATTATGTTAATTAATCTATAGTTTTTGACATTATGAGTAGTTGATGTTACTTGAAGATAAATTTTAAGATTTTCTATGGAAGAAAATGTGATTAAATCCTTCTATGTTTTGGGTTTCAATCATTGTTTTGGTTAAATTGATGAATTTTAAGGACAATTCTTTATTGAATGGTCTTTGCTGAACTTTGGGTATTTTTTGTTGAATTATGGGGATTAAGAGTAATATTTCTTTTTATAATGTATTATCCTTATTAGGGGATTATCTGATCTTGTACTAATCGTTTTTTATTTGGTTAATGTCTAATGACAAGGTAAATATATAGTTCAAATTTTGGGGATTATGTGATTATCTAGAAGTTGATTCTATCACTTTAGGTGTGACCAATTCATCTTGAATACTATCATTTGGAGAAAATACGATTTTTTGGTACAGACATATTAAAGGATGACGATCTATTTAAAAAGTAAGTATATTTACTTATGTATTTAGTCAATCTAATAAATAAATTCTCTAACTTTATTAAATGAAAAATAAAATAAAATATTGTTTGTCTACTTATCCTACTAGAAAACAAACGACTGTTTAACCTATCACAGGTTTTTGGTTTTCTAGTGGTTGACATTTTCTTTATCATTATTTTCGTTCACTCTCTATCAAAACATGACACATAGATTTTCCACCATATCCATGTTTTCATGGAATCCTAGAATGGGTTATCTCAGGTGGCATTTTTAATTCTCTTTATTACATTTAATGTGATCGTTTTATTGACTCTTTTTCTTCTGTGGGATATCAAATGATGTTTTCAAGCCCAATTTTAAAATTGCATGGTTGAATTTCCCAAAAAGGGGGAAGGATGTAACATTCTAGGTAAATATAATATATGAAATTTTCATATTTATTAATATTTTTGAATCAAATATTAATTTTCATTTATAGTGGATGTTATGTTCGATGGCGTACCCGACATGAAATAATGGGTTTCTTTGAATTCTCATGTTTCCCACAATGTAGATACATACTGAAAAAATATTATAATATAATATTATTTTAAATGGTAGTTGACGCCTACCCATTATATTGAAGGGATTGAACAAAACTAACTAAAATATTATAATAAAATTTTTAAATGTTTATATATATATATATATCCAATAAAATTCAGGGGCTTCAAATGCGAATGAATCCAATTTTAAGTATAAATACTATAATATTTTTTTAATGGACGATTTATATACTTTTGATGATGATACCTTTTAAAATATAGACTTTCTGTCCTTTATATGTTATATATGACAAAATGATATTCTTTTATATATTAGGGACATAAGAATTTACTTTGATTAAATTATGGTATTTTCTGATAATGGTCATTTTAAAATGAATAATGAAAAATACTACATTTTAATTCAAAATGACCATTTAGTGTAGTTTATTCATTCAAGAAGATTATCTTTTTAGTTGGTATTAAAATGTAGTTAAATTATATTTTTAAAATTTAATCCTATTTCGGTCATTGGAAATAATTTCCCTTTTAAATTGAGTATAAACAAGTGTCAATCTTATTATAGTTATTGTTTCTTAAAAATGAGCTTTTTAGTTTTGACAATAGAAATAAATTTTAAATTAATTTCTGAAATTTATATGTTTTGAATTTGGAAAAATGGATTCCATATTTGGAATCAGGAGGTCCAAATTGTGTTGATATTTATCTTTTACTTTTATACATTATGAATAGTAACTTTAGTAAATATTTTATTTACCACAGTTAAAAGGTAAATCTGGTAAAAAAAGGTAAAAATTAATATTTAAATAATATTTAATTACCCTAACACAAGTTATAATCCAATATTCTGATACATGTCCAACCATGGTCATCTGTGGGTCAATTTTGGGACCCCTTTGAGCAACTTGAAAGTGAGAATGACACTTTATAAAAATTAATTTAAAGTTAACGAAAATGAAACATAAACATCAATCTCTTTGTAATTGAATTTTTATAATAGGTTATTTAAGAGATATTTTATACAGTAAATAGTCATTAGAACCCTACAAATATTTACAACATCATGGTATTTTATTTAAAATTTTTAGACATAATATAAATAAATTTATTTATGAAACAATGATGGTGTAATTATTACCTTATTAATGAATGTTTTAAATAAATCAGATTATAAATAGTAAGATAAATTTATTTTAAAACTTTTTCTCTCAAACATAAAATTTATATATTATTATAACTTATTATATTTTAATTACTGTATTTTTTATATTTATTCATGTTTTATTGAATTTTGTAAAGTCTTGATAAGAATAGTTTATAATTTAACAAAATTGAGTTTTTAATTCAATCAATATTTTATTAAATGATAATATAGTCTTAAAAATATAAGATTCAACCAAATGACATATCTGAAGTTAAAAATGTCATTAATGATCCATTATTCTGTCTCTTGGAATTTATTGTAAATATATTAACCATATATTATGAATATACAAGAAGACATGGTACATGTTAAATTTGTAACTAAAGGATAAAGATAAACAATAAGGATAATTTTATGCCCTAAACATGTCTAAAACTAGTTTTCTGAGAATATTTAGATCAATAAACACCTTATATTTCTATTAAATGAGTTTTGGATATTTTTAAATTGAAATGCAGTTATAATAAAAAATATATTTTCAAACATTCCAAAAGAACACCTCCTCCCCCTTATAAAAAACCATCACCTCTATCCCTTAACCACACCTCTCAAGCCCCATTTCCTAGTCCAACATTGACCCAGATAATATACCAACATCTATATCTTCCACCAAGAAGACTTATCTTATAAAGATGGCACATCAAGATAACTTTTTGGTTTAAACCAATGGGTGTTAACCAATTTAAAGGTAATGTATTCTCTAAAGATCTTTTCTTTTATTTTCCTTCTCTAACACATAAAACACTCTTTATTCCATTAATTTATAACAAAACCAATACCATCAAAATACTAGGATGTTTTTATGAGAAATATTCGAACAACACACCCATGCAGCTCTATCTAATAGATACAAAAACATTGTTTCTATGGATGGTTAACTATAACCTCCCGAAATGATGATTGTTCAATTATCTCCAACCACCACTTATAGTGGCCATTAATATGGAACTATATCTTTATGTGATATATATTATATTAACATTTTCTCTATGATTCTATATTTTTCATTTATATTATTCCATTATGGTTTCCATAATGGGTAAATAAGATAATTTCATTTGAGGAAGTGGAACTACCGCACCCTCAAAATGATATGACTCGTTCATGCCATTAGTTGAATTTATAAATGATGGTGTTATTGAAATTATATATGATATTATAGTGGAATTATAATATACTTATTTTTCATTTTGTTTTCAATCCCTTAAATATCAAAAAGAAATGAATGTAGTGTTCATGTGTACGTACGGCTTACCGTCTACATGAATAGTGCATTTAATTTCTTATCTCCAAATGTTTTGTACTATTATATATACATATATAAACCAGATATATATGATATATATGATATATAAATAATTAATGTCGTTTTTAATGTAATATACATTTGACCACATGGACAACATGTAATTATAAAAAGTTAATTTTTGACTCAAGTACCAAATATCGATAAAACGACTGTTATTAAGATAAATGATTATGTAATGTTTATAATGAGGTAATAAGTAATATAAAAGGAATAATAAAATTGAAAATGGTTCTTATGAAATTATAAATTAACTTTATATTATATTCTGTGCATTATAGAATGAACATGTCAAGTTGGACATGAGGTAATGGAACTTCTTATCCCAATTTCAATTATTTGGGTTGAACTTCTATTTCTTGATTATGTCATCCAATGAATATTTTTGAATGAACCCTGATTTTTTTACACTTAATATCCACATATATTTGGTGTATTTATATTTTTCACTTTTAATTATATCATTTATTATCCTTAATATAATGATACAATCTTTTAACGAACTATATATCAATCTATTTCCATTGAAGAAAATCATGATATTGTGCATATTTATTATTATATAATGTGTATATATAACCATTTTTTCATTTATTATCAAAAATTATATATTATCAAGATATTTATGGTTTTCATTGATTTTAATATGTAATTATTTTTATTCATTAGTTTCTAATGTGGTAAAGGATTTCTTTGACTAAAACATTGTTTTAAATTATTAAATGATTTAATCTTCCAAATCATTATCTTTCATGTAAATTATTTAGAAATTATTTAAATTATTTCTTTATATGTACATGAGTGTTTTAAATTCTAAAATCCTTTAAAATGTTTCTTTGTGGTATGGGGCACTTTTATTCTAAACTCTTCTTTTTTAATGTTTTAAATGAACCAATTATGTCAATATCTTGAAATGACATCTTGTGGTTACAATGTTGAAATTTTATCTTTCCTCTATGATTGTTTTATGTGTTATTATTATTTTATGGTTCTTGGGCATTTATTATGTATACAGGTGGTTCCATGATAAACCGAGCATGGGTGTGCCCATGAAATCTCTCCAATGTTTTGGGTAACGTGAGTGAGGTAAATGTTGATGTTTCTTGTAAGATATTTATGGAATATACTCTGGTTGGTATTCCATATGTAACTCCCTATGTAGCTCTGAAATATACTGTGTATGTATGGAATGTATTCCACAAGTTAACATTATGATTAATTATTTATATGTGTTATTCAAAAATTGTATGATTCCCTGAGGTATGTTAAAGATCTTTTGTTCTGAATTTGTTGGTGAACTAATGTCTTAATTCATAATTTTATAACCCTTACATTAATTTTTATGCTCATCCAATGTTTTTGAAATGTTTTTCACCGATTATATCGTACAGAAAAAAATTGGAAGAATTCAAGATGATTAATATCATGAAAATAATTCTTATATTCTTTTAATAGTTTTTATTTTATGAAAAAAATTGATACTATGTAGGTGTGTCTACATGTTATATTAATGTTGTTATATGTAAGTTATGAACTAATTCTCTAAAAATATAAACCTAAAAATATCTTAAATTTGAATTATTAACTTAATTCAAGTTTATGTAATGTTTAATGTCAGGTCCGTATATACAAATACCCTTTATACATGTCTTTATGTATTTTTTTTTCATATCATTGGATGATTTAAGGGTTTCTATAACTCTGATATATTTTATTAAATGGAGATATAACATTAATTTTATTACATTAAGTGGATTATAATATTTTAAATAATGATGATAATGCATGGAAGATAAAATATAACTTATTGGATTTTGTGATTTCCATGTTTTTAAATGATTTCCTGAAATATCATATATGATTGATTCATTTTTACAACTCTTGTAGATAATTATTGTTTGAGTTGACATAAATTTCTTATTGCTACATTTTTATAAGTAGAAACCCCATTTATAATTGTTTATAAAATTAATTATTTTATTGGACATGATTTATGAAATCATCAGACTTTTTTTCATCATAGAAGTGTGAAATTAAAAATAAATATACGTAAATTTATTAGAAAGGGGTCTAAGGAATTTTTCTTTCAAATAAATTGAATTTTGTATCTTTATAATATGAATTGTGTTTTATTTAATTTTTTATTGGATATATTTACTCTTTATTTATATGAATGGTTTTGAGAGTATATATTGTTTTATTAGTGAGGATATGGATAAGTACATTGGATATATATGATAGAAATCATGTTGATTTGCATTTGATGAGATGTTGTGGTGGTTATTACCATGTGTTGTCTAGGGGTCGATGTGGTTATCATTTGTGTGAAGAGAAAATTTAATTATAATATACTTGTTGTAATGGAATGTTATATTTTACGAATAATACATTAATGGGTGCAGGTTAGAATTTGATAAACTATAAAAATAATAGAAAAATTAATTCATTAAATTAATATATAATGTAATGGATAAATTTCGATGTTATAAAAGTATGGGTTCTGAATTGTTTTATTTATTTTTTAGGGTAACATAGGAAGTTTTCAATTTTAGTTTGTGAATGTGATTCTAGTATATGAAGTTGATGGTGTTGTGGATAGTAAGGGTGTTGAAATGCACTTTTAGTGTAGACCATAACAAGGGAAATTCATGTCTCCAAATTATACAATAATTAACATGTGATTTCAGAATAGGCCCACCTAGAAGGGTAAACATAGAAATGTCCATTTGGATTGTCTTCCTATTTCCATTACCAAACATAAATGTTAGAGAATATGTATATGGAAAAATAATCTCCCTTACCATAACATATTTTATAGACATGATATGGGACTATTTTATAGTTGTATATATTCATGTTTTATCCATATTAAAAGAAAAATAAATTATATTTATGTTTATAAAATGTAATGATTACATGTTATATATTGGAGGGAATTTATATTAGGTATTTTTCACTAGGTTTATTTCCATCATGTTCACCATACCATACATTTATGTAAATGTGTTGTCTAGTTGGGTTATAATTTCATGGTAGGGTGTTTGGACAAGTTGACAGGGTAATATTATCATGATTTTTTTAGGTAAGGTTAGGATCATTCCGAAATAAATTCTTACTTGATATATGAATTCTATTTAAATAGTTTTGTTGATATATAAAATTTGAAGAAACCAAATCATTAATTATTGGGTTGTGAGGGGATTGAAACAGTAGGGATGCGTTAACATTAAAAAGTTTAATTTTCATTGATAATATTTTATAATACATAAATTTTTCACTTTCAATCATGGATTTTATGTGGAAATGAGTTAGTGGAACTTTTAATTTCAGGTAGTTATTCTTAATTTCCCTCAAGTAATCAGTATTTTTATTCACTATTTTCAATGGAGGTTTTTAGGTGGATAATATTTTTTATACATCAATTTGAAACCATATTTAGGAATTAAAATTAGTTTTTATGGTTTTTATGATTGATTTAGTGTTCTTAAAGGATATTAAAAGCATAGATACAGATACTGAAGTAAAATTAACTACCTATGAGGTACATATTGGTATTTTAAATTTGAAACCAACAATTGTTTGACTAATTCATTAATTATAGTTATTCTAATGTATTTTTAACTTTTATATAGACCTATTTTATTTCATATTTTAACAAACACTAATTAATTAGGGTAATGATTACTATTTTCTTGTAACAAATACCCTCTATGGTAGTCAACACTCTATTCACTAATAGATCCAATTATCCCAAGACTCTATTATATTCCTTTCATGTCAACGTGTTGTATTAGTGGGACCGAGATGTGAAAATGAGTTATCAATGCTATGGTCAAGAGTTAGGGTGGATAATAGAGGTAATAATTGAAAAAAATTATGCATAATGGGATGGGCAGTTATTTAAGACAGAATAATTGTGATGTGCCATGGGAAACTAGATAGGTTATTAATGATTAGGGGAATCCATGAACTAAATCATGGACCAAATATTATTTAGAAACATAATTGATAAAATATAAATATTATTATAAAACCATGGGCAGAATATTAAGGATTATTGATTTATATTTTTTTCATGTAATAAATTAAAAAATATATATAAAAATAACAATACAATATTGAATTCTATTCCACCAAGGTTATCATTTTTCATTAACAAAATGAGATATTCCTACTAGTCATCATCCATATTTGTTTTATGTTTTTGAGATATACATGAATTAAATGGTTTTCCAATAAAGGCAATACCCAATCAATGATTACGAATATTATTGGAATTTTTTTTGTTCTATATTTTTTGGGACTTATAATGGATGATCATATATGATTGTGACATAGAATGAGGGTTTTTATCCATTGAGGTAATCAATACTCAAATCTAAGACCTTGTGTCTTATCGTCATATTCTATTATTTCTCTATTTGATAGGATCTAATAAGCAGTAGTTTCATATGTATAATTGAGAGTTGATGTATGTGGAGGTTTTTTGGGATTTTTTTGACGATGAATCATCATATATGGTATATTTTTTAAAATTTATGGTAATAAATAGGTAATATTTTTCTCTTTTTATAATTTTTGCCTCATTATGTTAGATCAATAGATTTAGTTTTAGGACATAAAATTCCTTAATCCTAATGATTCAAAAGATTGGAATCCCTAAGAGTGGTGTCTGGATGAGGTGATGTGTCCCATAATTCTATATGCGGAAAAACCATATACAATATATATATATATATATATATTAATTTATAATAGACGGTGGGGGACATTTATATGATTCACGAGAAGTCAAAATTTTCTTTGATCGTATTACATCAAAAACTTGCCTCATAGAATAGATTCAAAAAAATATTTAGTTTATCATGGCAGTCATGGAATCAGTGAACTAAGAGTATATTTCATCCCACATATTCTCATTAATATAAAACTGATAAATCACATGAATCCTCAATATGTATATTCAAATTTCTTTTAGATATAGAGGTCCATTCAACTGATGGTTCTAGTGTGATAACATCCATAAGACCCATATTGTCACCGAATATTGGATTCCATTTCATCATATATTGATTTTCATTATGATACATAAAACTAAATATATTATATAACTATATTCCATCATAAGAATATGGATATTTTGTTGGTCAATACCATTATGTCCTAATCATTTATAGATATAATGCTGAGTATTTTATAGGGTGCTCGTTATCATATGGGTCCGTATGATATAGGATATAGACTTGGATATTAACATATATTAGATATATAGCCACTCATAATCTCAAATATTATTCTAGAAAATGATTTATTTCTATATGTAGTGGCTAATGGAATTTTTTTCGATCTAGAGAATCTCATTAAATTATTTCAATCTCTCTGATAGGTTTAATGAGTTAAAATAATGTTTCAGTTATTGTAAAAATATAGTAATTTTTGTAATTCAAGATAATTGAGTGTTTTATGTGTTTGATGGGTTTATAATAATTATTGGTAGGTATCTATTGTTTATGGATTTCTTCATAGTTAAAATAAAATATAATGATGATTATAATTACATCGATTTTTTTATTATGTGTTTGTGGTAATTTAAATCCTATTATTGTATTTTATGTTTTATGATGATGATGTACTTTATGTTATATTCATTACTGATATGTATTATAAAATGTATTTTATTTTTTAATAGATGTAATAATAATATTATTAAAAATTTATATTTTAATTAATGTTGGTGAAATTAATAGAGTTTCAAATATACATTTATGATTTCTAAAAAAAATTCTATGTTGAAGATGTGATACATCCTTCTCGATGTGATATCATGTTTATGAATGATTTTAATGACGTCTATCATTAATATCAATGTCACTAAACTCAATAAACCATTTAATACCATAGAAATTGAGAATTAATCATTATCATTTAATGTAGTTGGGTTTTACCCATTATATTGTATCAACGATGGTTTTTTTGGGGATATTACAACAGATTTATTATAATTTATTAGGATATTCAGAGAGTGTTTTAGGGATAAATAATATAGGGGTCATGATTTATTATCCCCACTGATGATATTTGATTTATTCATTCAATTTGATGGAGGTAACCCATTTATTTTGAATTTTGTGTTTTATGGATAAAATATGATGATGGTGATTGAGTACGATATCTGGAATATGTCTTATATATATATATATATATATCTTTTGGGTCACATCAGTAATGCAGTTATTCACATTTGACCTAGAAATTACCTATTTGTTTTCATGGTAGTTTTTAAAATCATATCCCTCAAGATACAGAATCATTTTCTACAAGTGTCCATTAATGACATTGTTATATAATAATATTTTGAGGATGATCATACCATGGGTATAATGTAATTTTAAAATGTCATTTGGGACTATCAAAATAATTATGATGGAATTAATAATGGTGTTTTTTTGATACAATATATTAATTTTAATTTATTTTTGGTTTCATGAAATGTGGTTTTGGTCGATCTATTTAAATTAATGTTACTTTTTACATGTGATATATAAAATAATATTAAATAGATATATATATTTCATGGATTTTGAGATATTATTAGAGGTTTATGTCATATTTTTTCCAAAATTTGACCCCATTGAACGAATTTATCATAATGTAATTGGTATTCGTAGGTACTGGTCCATGTTATATATCTTTTGAATACCTACATGAGTAGTTGAAAAGTAACCCATTCACTGGATACAATATGACTGAATGATATTTGTGTTTTTTGAGAATACATGTCAACCTAGATTGAAATTCATCACAATGATTTTCTGGTGTGTGGTCTCATATGAGAGGATAGTGTTATATCATCATATATATACTTATCTAAAATATTTTATTAAATTTAAAAAAATGGAAATTTTATAAAATCTATAGTGGTATTGACCCGCAATTGAGTGCATTATTTTATTCATATATCTTATGTCTATAAGGTATATTTTCACTCATTGAAAATCAAATATAGGATAACATTTTTTGATTTTATTCTTAATATATGATGAAACTGGGATATGATTACCCAAGGAGAAAATGAATAATGATGATGGTGAATTATGTAGGATGTCAAGGTAAGATTAGATTTAGGGATATAGATACTGACATATTATGAAGTATGAGCTCAAAATGATGGATATTGATTAAGAGGTGGATCATGGAAGATGTTTCGTTTTTCATGTTACATGGAATTAAATGTTGATGTATTTGAAATCATATTTCCAATATGGAGAATAAAAGTTTGAGGCTATGGTGTAACATGACATTTATAGTGGTACAAAAAAGGGGTGGTTGGAAGATGATCATCATCATATTATTTTTCTAGAAAACAATATTCATCATTAAAGATGTGAAAGGATTAGCATAATAAAATTCATATCTCCGCATTAGTATTGAAGAGTTTTATAAGATATATTTTCATAACATAAAGGAGTAGACTTAGGGGTATGATATAATGAAGACTGTTGAATAGTTTGATACAAGAAACATTGTTTCTCCACAGTAGAATGATGACATCGATGTTACAAGAAATATATTGCATATATTGGGTATTCAATAGACAATGTGTGAGGAAATTTTGATGGATTCAATCACCAATATTCCACAATCCCATAAATTATGGGGTAATATATCTATTATAATTTATTTCTTGAAGAAAAATTTAAACATCACAGTGATCCAGGATAGGTTGTTATGGATGAATTTTAGATTCAATACATGGATGATGTATTGTAGATTCTAGTGGTAATTGATACCAAAATCTCTAATTGGGATTATTATTTCACCAATATATTAAGTGTATGATCTATCTATGATTTTTGATAAAATCATCATCTCAGAAGATATCTCTACCTTTAGAATCAAGATTAGAAAAATCCACACATTTAGATGTTGGAATATAATTTTTCGACCCCTTTACTATGTTTTTATGGAATATTCATTAAATAGTTTCCATTTTTTGGTATTTTATAAAAAATATAACATAATTATACATGAATACTCCAGATTAGGGGACTGATTGGAATAATTTTCTATATTCACTAAGATACACCAATGACAAAAAATATTCCATCCTTAGATCAGATATGTTGTAAAAAATAGATGAGAATGATTTTAGGATTTGATTGTTGATAAAGTAATATCTAGATCATAAAAATAAAATATTTATAGAATAAGGATACATATAGAGTTAAGGGTTATTCACACAACGTTATTGAGTGGTTTGACTTATCATTATAATGTTATGTTTTGATGGGGACTAACCTCTTTCCCAATTTTGATAATATACTATGAATGTTTTGTCATTTTTTGAAGTTGTTTTAATATTGTTCTACCCACACAATGGAATAATATCAATGATTTATTTTTTGATTTACATAATGTTTGATATCACTGCAGTGATTTCCATATTATTTATTCAGAAGATACTGATATTTAGGTTGATGCAATATTTTTGAGGAAGTTAATTGACAGTCATTATGGTTTTTATAAGGGGATTCATGATCTAGTAATCCCTTTAGTATAATTTGTTAATTTATTGTGCATCAGTGGATTATACATGGGATGATGAGCCATATATTCACTCCCATTATCCTAATCAAATATGATAAATCAATTGTTTTAATGATGAATTTATTTATTTTGTTAAGGGATTATTGGAATTTTTGTTTATTAATATTTTCATTTAAATGATTATTTTGTATTATTTTCTATGCTTTTTTGTTGCTGTTTTTAGTGTTTTAGTGGAATAAAAATGTTTTATGGTGTTACTCGTTGATGTTTATTTTGTTTTATTTTTTACTCTATTAGATAATTAATGATTTAAGGATATCTAATATAATTGAATTTTCCAATATATAATATTACACTATATATTTTTTGTGTTGGATGTTTTAGATATAATTTTAATTAAGTGGGATGTGTTGGATATAAAAATTTAGCACGAGAGTGAGATGATTCTACATGGCCCAAGATTTTCCACCAGATTGGATTATATAAGGGATTTTAGTAAAGTGTAAAATCACATTTTATTTTAATAAAATCATACATATTGTTTATAAATAAACCATATTTACTTTAATATTTTAGGGTTTTAACATGGTTTATTTGATTAAATTACTTAATAGTTGAGGTTGGGGAAAGGGTGGACAATATTGAATGGGTTGCCTTCACATTATGTCCTTGAACACCATTTAATTAAAGCATTGAAGGATAGTTTTTTTATAAATTTTATGTATTGCATCACCATGGGGAATGACCATTACTATGGGGTCATCGAGGTTTTGAATCTTGGAAACTAGATTTTGGAAGGCATTTAGAAATTTTTTTTCATCCCCACAACCATTCATCCATAATAATTAGTATAGTGGTCGAATAAGTATTAAATATAATAAAGGGAGTGGGAGGGAGAATTATTTCGAATATATGTATGATATAACCACACTATATCACATTAATTGTTATTTCATCATTGAATTTTGACTTCATAAGATAGTAAAAATTCTAAAGATAATATAAATTCATCATAAATACAATATTTTACATGAAAAAATTGATGGCAGTGGAGCTACTATAGAGACCATTAACATCCCATTACTATCCATTGATCCATATATTTCATAAATTTATTTCATTTTATCTGAGGTGAACCATCTATGATTATTTGGGTTATTTTATATTTTTTAAAAAATAAATCTTCGATAGGGATTATATTTCATATTTTATACCCTTAAATTATGATTTTTTGTTGTGTTTTTTACATTGATTTTTTAGTGTTCCTATATATGTTTCATGTTTTAGAATCTATTTCTCACATTAATACTGTTAATAAGTTTTGATGTATCAATTATAGTTTTGTATTCATGATAGATCACTTATAGTCAATATAATATGGATGTATTGTGACTTTTATTGCACCACGTTAATTGTATTAATTATATGAAGGATGATATTGAATTCAACTAATATTGGAATTGGTTGGAAAATGCAATTCAATTGTATTTAAATGTCTATATTTTATTTAATATCTTACTAATGAATGTTTAAAAATAATTAAATTAATTTCATTATTATGAGTTAAATGTTTCATGGATATAAATTCTTTTAGAATCATGATTTAGAATAAATTATCAGTTAATGGGGTAATGAACTAATTGTGTGAAATTTGAATTATTTTTTGTTTCTCCTATAGAATAGATTTTATGTGAATTTGAAAGAATAATAAATATTTTAAATTTATATGTATATATATATAGAAATTGAATATTTTGTGTTAATTTAATCCATCGTATTGTTGATTTGATTTCAAGGGTTTTGGTGGATCTTTTTTTGGTAAATAGTATTAATTTATTTCTCATTCTAATGTGTTTTGAAGGAGGGAAACTACGGGGTTCCATGGTAAGAATTGGATGGAATTATTATTAATTTGTAGTGGTTAAGAGATTTTTTTAGTTATTGGAAGTGTATTTTTAAGGGTTTTAGTGTTGTTTATGTGATGTCGATTTTGAATTATAATTTCATGGTTGATTTCAATTGTTATAATTATAAACAGATACTGTGATGGTTTTTTGGTGGAAATAAATAAATTTTAGTTATTAATGTCATAAAAATTATTTAAAATAATGGGTAACATATATTATAAATGTTGATTATAGAAAACATATGTTTTATTGATTAAAATAGAAATGAATTTAAAATTTACTGTAATATTAAGGATATGTTCTAATTTTTAAGTGAATACACATTGTTATTAATTTTGATGTTGTGAACAATTGTTATGATTATTTTTTTGGTATGATTGAGTGGTATTTATAATTGAATACATATAGGATGATATCATGGGATGGTGATATATTATTTTTTTAGTGTTTGTATGGATCAAATATTGGGTTGTGAACAATTTAGCTAAGGATTTACTTTGATTTGTTATACATGCAGTTTCATTTTATTCTATTTTAATTTCAACATATTTAATTTTATTTTGAGATATTTTGTCAATTATTTTCTATTTCATATTTATTGCATGACTTTACCGGGATTTTTTTATGAAATCAGGGGTTTTCATGATGTATATAAGGGGTGCATGATTGACTGTTAATTAGAAGAACTCGTGCGCCAATCTATTATTAATTGTGTTCCATGGACATTGGTGTTATCTAGATGGCATGAACTATATTATTTTCATGTGAATATCTATGGTTAATCGTTCTCTTATGACAGTTGAACTTTATGAGGAGCTTGGTTTGGTTGATGGGTATGTTCTCTGTCCACTCAGACCATGAGGCCTCATTTTTCAGTGACCCTGAATTTTCATACAAATCAAATTAGTAAATGTTATAGAAAAACAGCATAATATAATTGAACAACTGGGATTGAAAGGTTTAGTTTCTTTGGAATATCAGGACCATACATAACATTTAAAAAATGAAACATAAACATTTATTTAATGACTCCTTATCTAGCATCTTATTTTCCCTTATGTTCTCCTTAGTACATGTAATCACCAATGTATATTCATCAAAGAATGTGGTGAACTAATATCCAAGAAATATTATAGTTATAATCATGGATAAATATTACATTGGATGAGAAAAATA
Organism: Viscum album; assembly: GCA_963277665.1. Lineage (NCBI taxonomy): Eukaryota > Viridiplantae > Streptophyta > Magnoliopsida > Santalales > Viscaceae > Viscum > Viscum album. The sequence continues at coordinate 1,244,785,893 of OY728152.1, read as the reverse complement.
ATCATCAAAACATCATAATCATAATCATGTGAGAAAGTATTATATAATGGCATGGATTGTCTAAATGTATAAAAATGAAATGTAATGTCTCAACTGTCAACTACCACACATAGTTGTTAACATAGATACAATCATTTTCAGCCATATTACACATTATCCCGTAATATTTTTCACATTACCCAAACAAATGGAGAGATATATAAATCCTGGTGCAACCACTACATCATAACATTTACATTGATCTATATAATTCATGGTGCACCCTTCACAACATAACATTTAGATTATCATACATTCAACATAGAAATTATATCAATATAGTAAATAAAATAAATCATTGAAAGTGTATGGGATTCATTAATAATACATTCATGTATAATAACTATAGATACTAAAATAAAAAAGGAATAGTAAACTTGGTATAATAATCCTACATCTTGAGTTAAGAAGAAATAAGATAAATATTGTACAGCCCTCTGGGAAAATTAGTTGAACTCATATTTTGATAATCCCAATTATGCTCAATCATATTTTGATAATCCCAATTATGGTCAATCATATTTTGATAATCCCAATTATGCTCAATTATATTTTAATAATCCCTATACTGATTAATGATCAATTACATATTTAAGTATTTCTGTACATCATGCACATATTCATATATTACAATATTTATATTATCTTCAGAGAATTTGGTTATAGTATGGATATATATTCTAACTTAACTCATTCTGCCAATAAAATCCTTAAACAGACAAGTGGTCACCATTACAGATGTAGCCTACCGATACAGGTCACCGGTACAACAAGTCTACCATTATGTGAAAGGTTAGCATTACAGACATGTCACCGTTGTAGAACAAAGCTACTGATATGAAAAGGTCACTGATATATCAAGTCCACCGGTACAACAAGTCTACCGATACGTGAAGCTTACCGATACAGACAAGTTATCATTACATGAAAGTTCACCGGTACATTAATTCTACCGCTACTGATCAAGTCTACTGACAGACATGATTTCTACCGATAGAAAGGCTATCGTTACAAAAGAGGTTACCGATACAAGATTTTACCAATACAAAGACTTACCGATACACAAGGCAACCGATATCCAGTGCTGCCATTCTAGAGAATCCGACGCTGCATTAATTTCTTTATCTTTATTTAATCTAACCATTGGTCATATTAGGTATATTTTAATGCTCTTTTATTTATTTAATGAAGGTTGTTGGATGTCAGGGAACCGAACCTCGTACCTAAAAAAGAAATCATTTATTTTACCAGAGCTCTTGCTAAATATATGAAGTCCATGTTGCTGCAAAAGGGATGATATATTTACATATACACGAGAAATATACAAGGGACATACAGAAGTGACATACACATGAAGAGCTCATACAGATATACATGCAGGACCAAGATGACACAGAAGCTCATATATACTCTTGCTTACTCAAGAAGAGTTTTGTGCTTTTACGAGGATTTTGAATAACTTCATCGACTACTTTTCACTGTATTTGAACAAGGATGTCAAGCAAATGACACTCTGTTTTCCAAAAAAAAACCAGAAGAGGACTCAGAACCATTTCTGATCAATCTAAAGGAGTCTAGAGCTACACTGAAATCACTAGAGCCATTCTAAACTCTATATCTTGCTCAGTGATTTATTATTTACATTACGAGAAGTGTGTATCATCTATTTTAATTTACACACACTGTCTCCTGAACCTTAACTGAAGGATCTGTAAATCCTCATTCAAACTCCTTATATCTTCTATTTCCCACTCTGGATAGTGGTAGAGGTCATGTGTGACATGGACAACTGCATTTTCTATTAATTTTGTTTCCCACGTAGAACTGTGGTAGAGGTCTTTGACCAGGACAGTTATAAACTATTGGGAACCCTGATCCATGGTGTTGATCAAATTTATATAAATTTGAGAGGACTAATTCTTGACTTGAGACTGAAACTCTTAGTTATATCTGCTATGCTTTATTTAGTTTTATCTAAAACCTTTTTATTCCGCTGCCAAGTGCTTTAAAACTTAAACTGTTTTTGAATGTTACTCTGATAATTGAATCAGAAAGTGTTTGCATTATTTTTAAATAATTAGGTTAGTTTCAAAAGCAAATATGATCTTCTGAATAGATTAACTAGGAAATAATCAATCCCATGAGAACCTAACTGAAATATTTCTTTAATTCAAATTAACTACAATTCAATTAGTATTTTAAATTGGGGGATTTTAGTGAAAGATTTTAAAACATAAATTTTAATTGGAACTCAATTAACCCCCCCCCCCCCTCTTGAGTGTCCACTCCGACCAACATTTTGTATCAGAGGTTTAAAATATTTTCTGAAGTACTCTGTTTTTCAACTATGATTTTAGTTGTATTTTAAAGTTCTTAAAATTTCTGTTATTTCTAAATTTTTATCTCTTTAAAATTTTTATTTCAACCTAGTTATCATGGATAATGGAATTTAAGGTGTTGCTGCTAATAGACCACCATTTTTCAATGGAAACAACTATGCTCAGTGGAAGATTAAGATGAAAATTCATTTAGAAAGCATGGTTTTTGATATTTGGACTGCCATAGAATCAGAATATAAAATTTCCACTACTGTTAGATCTACCTGGAATGAAGCTACTAAGATAGCTCACAATAATAACTGCAATGCTATGAATGCTCTATATTGTGCCATAGGTGATGAGGAATTTAATAGAATATCTGCTTGTAAGACTGCATATGAAATTTGGGATACTTTATGTGTTTCTCATAAAGGAACAACTAATGTTAAGGAAATGAAATTGAATACCTATACTATTAAATATGATAATTTTATGATGAAACCTGATGAACCCATTTCTGATATATATCTCAAATTTATCGAAATTTTCAATACAATGATATCACTGGGAAATGATGATTCATCAAAGGAGCAGATCATGAGAATATTGAGATGCCTACCAGAAAGATGGAGGGGCACTTCTGTTTCAATCAGAGAATCTTGTGATATTGGTAAACAACCAGTTATGAAACTTATTTGTAAGTTCATGATTTACGAAGAAGAACTAAAGGTAAACAATGAAGAAGAAGATGAACCAAAAGGAAGTCAGTTGCCTTCAAGACATCTACTTCAAAGAATAAGGATAAATAGAAAATTTAGACCATGAGTGATAGCTCAAGCTGTGATGAAAGTGCATCTGACAGTGATGCAGAAATGGCTCACATAGCCAGAATATTTAAGATGTTTTATAGGAAGAAGATTTTTTTCATAAAATCAAATTACAAAGGTATGTATGACAACAAGGGACACTGGAAAAATGACTAGAAGAAATCTGAAAAATCTGATGAAGTTTTATTCTATGAATTCAAAAGAAAAGGACATCTAAAAGAAGACTGTCCAATGCTAAAATAGAAGAAGAAGTACGAGTATAAGGACAATAAGTATAAGAAAGCCATGAAGGCTACTTGGAATGATTCTGAGGATAGATCCAGTGAATCTAAAGCTTCTGAGACTGAAGACAGAAATAAGGCAAACATGTGTTTTATGACAAACACTTCTGATGTAACATCTGAAACTCCTACTTTAAATTCTTATTATTCTTGAGGTGATTCTGATTCTGAAAATATGTCAAAATCTTAACTATTTGAATACTTTTCTATGTTCTAAGATACCTGTAATGGGATGAAAGAAAAATATAATGGTTTAAAGAAACAATATGCTTTAACTATTAAACATAAATCTGATCGTGACATAGAAATGGAAAAGAATGCTCAGTTACTTAAAGAAAACACTGAACTGAAACTGTCAAATGAGAAACCAAGGATGGAATTAGAAAAGTTTAAAAATAGAAAAGATACTCTTACTCAAATTCTAGGTAAGAAGATTGCACCTCGATATACTCCTGGTATAGGATACCAAACTGGACAAAGAAAAATTGCCAAAATGAGATTTATTCCTAAATCTGGATAGAATGTAGATAGTTATAGTTCTGGAATTTCATATGATTCAACTACTTATATTCATAGTTACATATCCAAGAAGGTTTATCTTTCAAAATATGTTGATTCTACAAAATTTATGAGACCCATAAGAAAAATTTGGGTACCTAAAGTTTTATTGGCTAACATGTCTGGACCCAAGAGAATTTGGGTACCAAAATCATTTCCCATCTAAATCTGTTTTGTAGGGAACCATCTTAAAGAGCTCGTATAGAAATACTTGGTATGTGGAAATTGGATGTTCAAGACATATGTCAGGATACTTCTCATGCTTTAAAAACTTAGTCAGTTTTGATGGAGGTTTTTTCACTTTTGGCGATAATTCTAAATGGAAAATCATCGGCTTATGCCTGATTGGTAACACAAACTCAGTATTAATTTTTAACGTTTTAATGGATGATGGACTTATTTATAATTTAATAAGTATTTCTCAGTTATGTGATGATGGTTTTAATGTTAAATTTTAAAATAATTATTGCAATGTTTTTAATTCTAAAAATGCTTTAGTATTTTATGCTTTGCAAAATGAAAATGTCTATGCTGTTGATTTAAATTCTTTATCAATGAAAAATATTACATGTTTAAATGATATCCACAAAGAGCCTTGGATTTGGCACAGAATATTAGGAAACTAAAATGTACATTAACATAGAAAACTTACTAGAAATAACTTAGTTAAAGACCTACCAAAACATGAATTCCCAGCAGATAATGTTTGTAATCCCTGTCAAAAGGGAATGCAAAATAAAGTATCTTTAAAATCAAAGAAATAAGTGTCAACTTCTCAACCTCTCGAGTTGGTTCACATGGATTTTTTTGGACCATCTAGAGTTTCTAGTTTAAATGCGAATCACAATGTTTATGTTCTAGTAGATGACTATTCTAGGTATACTTGGGTATATTTTCTAGCTCACAAAAGTGAAGCATGTTCTTACTTTGTTAAATATTCCAAGTCTGTAGAGAACCGTAGTGGAATTAAGATTAAAACCTTGAGAATTGATCATGGCCGTGAATTTGAGAATCATGAGTTTGAATCCTACTGCTCACACAATGGCTATAGTCACAATTTCTCTGCCCCTAGGACACCTCAGCAAAATTGTGTAGTATAAAGGAGGAATAGAACCCAGCAAGAAATTGCCAGAACCATGCTCAATGAGTATGACCTACCTGTTTACTTTTGGGCTGAAGCTGTGAATACAACTTGTTATATTATCAATAGAGTCTTGATCAGAACTGTTCTTAAGAAGACCCCTTATGAGTTGTGGAACCATAGGAATCCTATGTTTAACTACTTCATATTTTTTCGTTGCAAAGTCTTTATTCATAATACCAAATATAACATTGACATGTTTTCATACAAGAGTGATGAAGGAATTTTCCTAGGTTACTCTATTTCTAGTAAATCCTATAGAGTTTTCAATAAGAGAACCAAAGGTGTGGAAGAATCTGTTCACATCAAATTTGATGAAACTGATCCACATGAACCTAAGACCTCTCTTGAAAATCTTGAAGATGATCTCTCTGTTTTGAACCTTAATGATAAAGACCGTGGACCTATAGTTAAAACATCCAGTTCTGGAAATTTTCCAGAACCTGCATCTATAGATTCCCAACCTGTTGATGAACCTAAAATATCTTTCCCTAACTTTTCAAGACCAACTTGGATTCTAATGAACCATCCATTAGATACTGTTGTAGGAAATCTAGATAGAGGAACATAGACTAGAGCTTCTCTAAGAAATCAGGTTGAACATGAAGATTTTCATTCACAGTTTGAACATAAAAATATCAATGACGATATCAATGATGAATTTTGGGTAATGGCTATGCAATAAGAACTTAATCAATTTGAAAGAAATAATGTTTGGGAATTAGTATAAAGACCTAAGGACACTTTGACAATAGGAAAAAGTGGGTGTTTAGAAACAAAGATGATGAATCTGGAAACATCATTAGAAAAAAAGCTAGACTAGTTGCACCAGGATACAATCAAGAAGAAGGAATTGACTATTAGGAAACTTTTGCACCTGTAGCTATATTAGAGGTAATTTGGATCTTACTCGCCCTTGAATCACATCTAAATTTAAAGTTATATCAAATGGATGTGAAAGGTGATTTTCTAAATGGTTTTATTGCTGAAAATGTTTTTGTAGAAAACCACCTGGTTTTTCAAATCCTCACATTCAATGTCATGTTTTTAAACTTTATAAAGCATTATATGGTTTAAAACAAGCTCCAAGAGCTTGGTATGAAAGAATTACAAATTTTCTTATTGCAAAAGGATTTACAAAAGGAATTGTTGATCCCACTATTTTTATAAAAAAAAATTCAAAAGATGATTTTATACTACAGATATATGTTGATGATATTATTTTTGGATCTTCTAAAAATTCGTTATGTACTGATTTTTCAAAGGTTATGAAAAATGAGTGTGGAATGGGCATAATGGGAGAGCTTAAGTACATTCTTGGTTTTCAAATCATTCAAACTAAAGATGGTATTATTTTGAATCAGAGTAAATATACTAAGGATTTATTAAAACATTTTTGTTTGGATAGTATTAACAGAAGTGATACACCTATGAGTACCACCTGTAAATTGGATATTTATGAAACTGGGAAACCAGTGGATCAAAATAATTACAGAGGTATGATTGAAAGTTTACTTTATCTTACTGTTAGTCGACCTGATATTATTTTTAGTGTATGTATGTGTGCAAGATTTCAAGCTAACCCTAAAGAGTCACACTTACTTGCAGTTAAAAGGATTTTCAAATATATTAAATATACTGCTAATATGGGACAGTTTTACACAAAAGGACCATCATTTTATTTATTAGGTTATTCAGATACTGACATTGCTTGATGCAAGTTAGATAGAAAGAACACATCTAGAACATGTCATTTACTTGGAATGTCCCTAGTATCATGGTGTAGTAAGAAACAGAATTCAGTTGCATTATCTACTGTTGAAGCAGAGTATGTAGCTGCTGGTAGTTGTTTTGCATAGATTATGTGGATGAAACATACTTTATTGGACTATGTATTTGATTTTAAACTTTTTTCAATTAACTGTGATAACACTAGTGCGATCAACATCTCTAAGAACCTTGTGTCTCACTCTAGAACCAAACACATTGATGTTAGACACCACTTTCTAAGATATCGTTATCAATGAGGTGATATAACTCTTGAATTTATAGGCACTGAACTCCAATGAGCTGATATTTTTTTTAATCCTTTATGTTGAGAAAGATTATGTTTCATTAGACACGAATTAGGAATGATAACATACTCTTAAACCGTTAGGATGAAACGCACCGTTAGGATGAACCTCACCGTTCGGATGAACCTCACCGTTAGGATGAACCTCGCCGTTAGGATCAACCTCACCGTTAGTATAATCCTCACCATTAGGATGAACCCCACCATTAGGCTAAACCTCACTGTTTAAGGACACCTCACCGGTACATTTCTCGCGCTGTTTTAAATTTTTGTTTTAAGGCCGAGACTTTGAATTTATTTTTAATATAAGATTTATTTTATATGTGAATCCTAAATGATATTAAACCCGACCCTAGACATCACTCAATCACTGTGACCCGTCTGTTTGAATCCCACCCACTTAAACCTCTTAAGATCGCAAAAAACCTAAGCCTCAGAATATGAAATGGCCCATGTGAGGCGACCCTCAGTGGATGAAGGGAGTGATGCGCTGCAATCTAAGAAGCATAAAGTAACAAATACTGGTGCCAGTGGAAGCAATAGATATGATGTTCGACGGAATCCTATGAATCCCCATTTATCGAAGCGAGAAATTGTAGTATAAAAGGAGTTATGTGTGGAATGGTTGCTGGAAAGCATGTCCTTGATTATAAAGGTTTTACAATAACAAGGATGTATCGAATGCTTCATGAAAAACAATGGACAGTATTATCCATCTCTTGTAAAAGATTTTTATGAGTCTGTCTGTTTTGAGACATCAGAAGAGAAGAACATGATGATTTCTTGTGTGAATGGTCAATTGTTTTCGTTTTCGTCACTTTAATGGGCTGATAACCTTAGAGTTCGTCATAGTGGTGATTATGGATTTTATTCAAAATCCATACCTACTGCTAGTGACTTTTTCAATTATTAGGATGCCTTGTTGGAATTGACAGGAAATGAAACCCCTAGAAAGGTCATTGCTACAGAGATGGTAGGGGAGGATAAACTACATTTCAAGTTCATTCAACATGTGATTATTCAAAGGAGTGGAGACTTTTCTACCCTCAGATTTCAGGATATTTTTTTCTTGTATCTGATAAAGCAAGGAGTAAAGGTGAACTTTTGAAGATTGTTAATGATTCAGATTGAGGATATGACTAGACCGAAGTCTATGTCCAATGCACTATTCATTTCTATGTTTATTTCAATTATGCTGAAGGCAAAGGAGGTAGCTGGACCTCAAGAAGAAACTGTTGTGGTTTAGGATAATTTTTGCATCACCAAAACTATTTGTATGTTTATGAAAGTCAGGCGGAACCCTTGGAAGAAATCATGGGTTAATGATGATGGAAAAATCTATGACAAGTACACTATTGTGGACCATCCTTCTAGACCAAAGTATGTGAGGGATCCAGGTCTTGGACTAGATGAGCCAGAACTGGTCTACAGTGATATTGAAGCTGATGTTGAGGAGGAAGAGACATCAGTCGAGGAAGAGGGAGACCCTGATTTACCTCCTAGTCCTATTCCCCAAAACATTTCCTATGGATCAACTAGCCCCCCAACAGAACTACCAAGGAGAGAAACTATATAGAAGGACAGTGATATTGAGACATAAGAAGAATAAGAAGAAGAAGCATATTAGAATGTTGTCAAAGACACCTCTGAAGAGGATGAGGCAACCGAGTCAGATCTGATTGCTCCTGAAGAAAAGGAGCCTACTAATGAAGCAGATGATGAGGAAAAAGAAGAATAAGAGCTCATTTTGAGCCCTATGATAGATAGTATAGTCAAGTTTGTGCCTGATCAGGAAGCATAAGTTGCACCTACTGCCATTACTGAGGGAGTCATTGATGACTCAGAAAAGGATAGTTCTCACCCCATAGTTGAACTATCAGAGAAATTGCCTATTGAATATGCTACAGTTGTAGAGGAAGTTATAGAATTACCTCAAGCAGAAATGTTGGAGGAGATTCCTCAGGTGAATTCTCTAAGTGAGGGGGAGCATCTTGGTTCAGTTTCTATTTTGTATGACATTGAAGGTTGGACATCAGATCCAGGATATATGGTTCTTGGACATAATTATGGAGATTCTGATGAGGAAGTCAAGACTCAAAGAGAATAAGTTATCCTACATGATGTTGCTGAAAATTTGGAAACCAAGGAGGGCCTTGAGTCCTTAAAGGCTAAAATGAAAGAAGCAATGAGAGATTCAGTGGTAGATTTGATGAAAAACCTAGTTGAAGAGAGGAGGAGTGTGGAGCAAAACCTGCAGCTATATATCGGATGTGTTGTGTCCATTCTTTTGAAGGGAATGATGGATGAGGTTAATGTATGCCATACTCAGACTGAGAGTTGGACATGAGATGTGGTTGCTCTAAGACAATCTGTTGCTTCATTGACTTCCATGAACAGCTCTGAAACCCAAGTAAATACTGATATCTGATATATCACAGAATTAGTCAAGCAGTTTGTGGATGTCTTTGAGGATTTTATGAAATTAGTCGAAGAACATTTGAATAGTCAAGATGAACTTATTCAGAAGGTGGTTAGTAATCTGACACAATATTTCAAGGAGATGGTAGCTTTCTCAGTTAAACCTCTTCCTTCATCCAGCTCCACTGTGAACCTTGATCAAATCAAAACTATTATCCAGGAAGAGTTGGCTAAGGCCAGTTCCAGTGGCACCTCGGATACCTAGATCCTTTCTACCACAAGGGAAGATAGTTGTTTTGTTCGTGATCACCTACGGGAAGATACTGCTTCTCAAGAGGCAATTATGAATAAAGTGGATGCTTACTTTGAGAAATTCTATAACAAGCATCAAATGACCAATAATTTCAAGCTCTTGATGGAGAATATGAAGTTGCCTCCAGTAACTCTAGCTTTCAGAGAACAGGTTAGTAAGCTCAGGGAGCTTAATCCTGCCTTGGATAAATTCATTGAAAATAGAGATGATTTTGTGTCAGCAATAGAGAGAGGAGGCAGTATTATTATGGATTTCAGGAACCTGTTGCTACCTTTATTGCATGTGGATTCCAGACCTATGATTGTACCTCCTGCTCTACCTGCCTCTGTCTCTGGGAGTACACCTCAGTTGACTCCATTTTAGGATTTTCCAAGCTTGACTCCTATGATCCCATAGAAGAGCACAAATTTCAGATCCGATATAGTTTCAGTGGCTGAACCTCCAGTTGTTCTTTTAGCTATTCCCAAACCATCCACTCAATCTGAACCTGCACCCTCTTCTGATCCTAATGGGAAAACTCATGTTCAAGAGGAATACTGAGTGATTCTAGATGTTTTTTATTGGATTCATTTGTATTTTCTTTTGTAATACTGACTTTATCAGTTTTTATCTTTTGTGATTTAATGGAATGTTACTCTTACATTCTCTACTTTTCTTTGTTTCTGTGTAATCTATTCCCTTTTAGTTTCTACATTTCACTGATTCTACCCTTCATTTTTTTAATCAAAAAGTGGGAGAAAATGAAACTAATGCGAACTGGGAGTGAAATTTCAAGGGGTAGAATGGAAGGGAGAGAAAAAATTGAGAACATTGTTTTAATGTTTTTTTAGGAAATTTTTCCTCTGACTCTATTTTAATTTCCTAAATACTTTGGCATAAGTTATGATAGTATGTGATTATCAAAAGGGGGAGATTGTTGAGACCTCGGGGAAAATTAGTTGAACTCATATTTTGATAATCCCAATTATTCTCAATCATATTTTGATAATCCCAATTATGCTCAATCATATTTTGATAATCCCAATTATGCTCAATTATATTTTAATAATCCCTATACTGATTAATGATCAATTGCTTATTTCAGTATTTCTGTACATCATGCACATATTCATATAATACAATATTTATATTATCTTCAGAGAATCCGTTTACTGGATGGATATATATTCTAACTTAACTCATTCTGCCAATAGAATTCTTAAACAGACAAGTTGTCACCGTTACAGAACAAGCCTATCGATACAGGTCATCGGTACAACAAGTCTAACGTTACATGAATGGTTACCTATAAAGACAAGTCACCGATAGAGAACAAGGCTACCGATACGAAAAGGTCACCGATATATCAAGTCCACCAGTAAAACAAGTCTACCGATACGTGAAGCCTACCGATACAGACAAGTTACCATTACATGAAAGGTCACCAGTACATTATGTCTACCGCTACCAATCAAGTCTACAGACAGACATGAAGTCTACTAATAGAAAGGCTACCATTACACAAGAGGTTAACGATACAAGAGGATACCGATACAAAGACTTACTGATACACAAGGCTACTGATATCCAGAGCTACCATTTTAGACAATCCAACGCTGGATTAATTTCTTTATCTTTATTTAATCTAACCAATGTTCATATTAGGTATATTTTAATGCTCTGTCATTTATTTAATGAAGGTTGTTGGATGTCAGGGAACCGTATCTCGTACCTGCAAAAAGAAATCATTTCTTTTGTCGGATCTCGTGCTAAATATAAGAAGTCCCTATTACTGTAAAAGAGATGATATATGTACATATACATGAGAAATATACAAGGGACATACAGAAGTGACATACACAAGAAGAGCTCATAAAGATATACATGCAGGACCAAGAAGACACATAAGCTCATATATACTCTTGCTTACTCAAGAAGATCTGTGTACTTTCACGAGAATTTTGAAGAACTTCATCAACTACTATTCACAGTCTCTAAACCTGGATGTCAAGAAAACGACATTCTGTTTTCCAGAAAAAAACTAGAAAAGGACTCAGAACCATTTCTGATCAATTTGATGGAGTCCAGAGCTACACTGCAATCACTAGAGCCATTCTAAACTCTATATCTTGCTCAGTTTTTTATTATTTTCATTATGAGCAGTGTGTATCATCTATTTTAATTTACACACACTGTCTCCTGAACCTTAACTGGAGGACATGTAAATCCTCATTCAATCTCCGTACATATTATATTTCCCACTGTGGATAGTGGTACAGTTCATGTGTGACCCGGACAACTGCATTTGCTGTTATTTTTGTTTGCCACGTAGAACTGTGTTAGAGGTCTTTGACCTGGATAGTTGTAAACTGTTGTGAACCCCGATCCAGTGTGTGGATCAAATTTATATAAATTTGAGAGGACTAAGTCTCGACTTGAGACTGAACCTCTTGGTTATATCTTCTATGCTTTATTTAGTTTTATCTAAAGAATTTATATTCCACTGCTAAGTTCTTTAAAACTTAAACTATTTTTGAATGTTACTCTGATAATTGAATTATAAAGTGTTTGCATTATTTGTAAATCATTAGGTTAGTTTCAAAATCTAACCTTATCTTCTAATTAGATAAACTGGGAATTAATCAATCCCTTCATAACCTAACTGAATGTTTTATTTAATTAAAATTCACTACAATTCAATTTGTATTTTAAATTGGGGGATTTTAGTGAAAGATTTTAAAACAGAAATTTTAATTGGAACTCAATTAACCCCCTCTCTTGACTGTCCACACTGACCAACAAATATAATTAATACGAGTGTTTTTAAAGGGAAGAGTTTATTTGAAAAAATATTTTAATTTTTCATGTAATCATATTGGATGAATGTATATCTATAAAAAATGGTTGGATAATGAAAAAAATATTTATGCAATATTAAGGGATCATATATAATAAGAATATAGTAAAATAGGGAAACCCAAAAATAAGAGAATTGGGTTCCATAATCCCCTTACCTATATGTTGAATTGATTTTATCACATTAATATCTTAGATAATAAAATAAAATCTAGTAAGTGAAAAATAAATAATTTTGTGTACATGAATTTATATCATTATAGTTTCATTAGTTTCAATTATGGATTTAGATGAGTTATGTAGTTTATTTCATCTATTAGGAGAGTTTTTTTTCTTGTTTTTCATGATAAGTCTACTTGAATATAAGTGTGGATGATTATATAGAATTTTTATAATAATCGTTAATTGAAAAAAAATATTAATGAACATACAGATATTTATATGGTGATTTATATCATTTGGTAAAATGGCATGACTACGAATCATTAGATAAATAGTTAATAATAATGGCTTGGGTTAATCTTGGCAGTTTTCAATCACAATAATCTTTATTTGTTTACTCATTTTTAATTATATAAATATATTATTTATATAATAAAACTAGGTTATAACAACAATTTTAATGTATGTGCTTTCCATTATGGTGGTTTTATGTACTTAATTTATGGTGGTAATGGAAAATAAAAATGCATCATCAATGATGTGGGTAAATCGAAACATCATGGAAATTGATTTAATTTTTAAAATAAAAGAGATAGAGGGAGGAATTTGAAGACGTTAATTACATTAAATTGAATGAATTTTAGTATATATATGGTAATGGAGTTTTAATCCAATTTTGATGATGAGAGGTGATCAGAGAAAAAAATAGTAAAGAACATGAAAAGAAATTTTAGGCAATGAAACATGACTTTACAGCATGAATTTATATTCATTGAGAAACTCTGTATGATTTTTTGGGGTATTTTGATGAGACTGAGATCACATAGATGTTTTGGAGAAGCTTGGGAGTATTACTGGGTAGAGTTTGGACTAGGATCAAATCAAGGAAGGTGTGAGGTAAAGAGGTGGTGGGGGTATTATTTATAGTAGATGAGATGGGCGAATGCTCATTATTTTATTCATTAGTTTATTATTTGGTTTAATAGAATGATCCACTTGAGAATTATCACTAAATGTATTAAAATAATTATGAATAGTTAGAAACTGTGGATTGATATCTTCCATGCATCATATATGACTCCATAATTCATGTATTTCTTTTCTCATAAATTATCATATTTTACAAGTAATAAAAACTCATCTATTTTAGAAAACTCCATAAAAATCAAAAATAATCCACAAAATCAATTTTTTGACATTTAGAATTTACAAATGAAATCCATTTTATGAAAATAATTTTATAAATTTGTGTAATTTTATTTTCAATTAAAATAATTATTAACATGTAAAATACATATTTTTAAATTCTTAAATTATTTTATAACACTCTGAAAATGACATAATGTCTCAAAAAATATATAAATATCATAATAAATAAATATTCTTATTAATGAATACATTTTATGAAAAAATATACTTATAAATTTTTGAATTAATAATCAAATTTTATTTATATATTTTTGACATAGAAAAAATCCAATACATAATTATTTATTTTTATAATATATATTTACATAGACTATGATATAATTATTCAATACATTCATTTATATGATTCCAAAATTTTATTTATTCTTATGTGGGAGATGTTACTATTCATTTGGTCAGTTTACTAATCATAATTGGCTTATTAGTATTACTATGGTCATGTGACTATTTCACCATTAATAGTTCCATAACTTCTATAAATACTTCTTATTTCATAAATTATTTCTTTATAAGGTTTTTATTATAGTATATAAGTGGTTTTATGTGATTTATACTATATGAAATTACTATAGGAATGGAGAAATTTACTTTATAAATTAATGGCTCATTATATTAATCCCCCTCTTTTGAAAATTTCCCCTTGATATTTCATTTTACTTAAATAGGTTAGGGTTATTTCTCGTTCACCACCTCCTTTAGTTCCCAATATTCTTCTCCATAATAATTGTTCGTCCACAATATTTTGACATGGATGGTGAGATTTATGCACATAAACTTATATCCCTAGTCTATAATCCTTACATGTTGATCCTGATAAGATAGATCATCATCTAGCTATACCATCACCAGCATCATTACAACTGGGGTATCTGGAATTTATATCTTCAGGAGTGATAAATGGGATAAATCATGATCTTCATCGATATTAACTGGAAGTGAAAGTAAATAGGCTACAACTTATATTCATTCAATGATATCAAGGTGGTCAATTTACTCTAGATTAGCTTCCCTTTCCTTGAAAACCATATTACTCTCTTCTATGTTGATATTGAAAGGAAGACTTAATCTCTAACATCAAACTCCAATTCCATTGAATGGTTATCATCGTATATTTTTATCTGACTTTGAAAAGAATTGATATGATACAGAATATCTTGAACCTTCCCTTTCTTATCTTTCACATGATCAGGCCCAAGAATCTTTTTTTCTCCAACATCATATCAACTAGTTCATGTTATAAATATATTTTCATAAAGATAATCATATAGAGCCATCTGATAACTCGAGTGGAAGATATGGTGTATGATAAATTATCTAATGGGAGATATTGAACCCCTCAACCATTGAAATATCATTATAACTCTCTTAGAATATCTTCAAAAATCAGACTTGTCCTTTCATATTGGCCATTTTTTGTGGGAGATCGGCTATTCTAAAATTCAAATTAGTACAAAAAGAATGTTGATGACTCCCCCTGAATTTAGAAGTGAATCGAGGATCATGATCATGGTAAATCAAGAATGGACCCCCATATAGTCTCACCACATCTATTAAAAATATCATTGCAACTTTTTCTATAGAGATATATTCTAGAATAATGATAAAGTTGGTAGTCTGGGTGAGTTTTCCTAGCATAAGACATATCACATTATATCAATTGGATTCCATCAGAAGTCCCAGGAAAAAGTCCAGATTACATTATCCCATTTTCACAAGGGTATAATAAATGGTTTCATAATCCTTTGGGATATTAGTATGTATGATTTAACTTGATGAAATATCACAAACCTTGAGATAGACTCTATAATATCCATCTTTATTTTATCCCACAATAATTGTTATCTAAGATAAAAGTATATCTAGGTATTCCTAGGATGGATATAAAATGTTTAGTTTTGTGCATTATCGAAAAGATTCTTTTTTATCCAAAGTGATGAAGACAAAAAAATCCTTAATCCAAACTGAATCACATGATCTTCATCGATATGGAACTATCTCAGCTTCCATTTCATTACCGTATTCACTTTTTTTTGTAACCCAATATTATCCCTTTATAAATCTATAATCTTCTATTGGATTGATGGTTGCAAAATAATTTTGGAATGTTATGATATATTTCCAAATATTATTATTTTAAAATACATACTTTGAATATCTATGAAGATAGGGTATTTCAGAATCCAAAACATAGATAGACTAGATGGTTCTTTTTTACTAAGATCATTATCAACCTTGTTTTCTTTTGTTGGATGATAGTGAATATTGAAATCATAGACTTTGATTAGTTCTAACCATATCCATTGATGAATGTTGAGATCGTTTTGAGTGAATATATAATTTAGGATCTTATAATTGATATATATGTCACACTTCTCACCATAGAGTCATTGCCTCAATATTTTCAATGAAAAAATCACAAATTATTTCTGTTGATCATGTTTCTGGTTGTTATTCTCAAATATCATCAACTTCTATGAATAATAGGCTATAACATATTCATTTCTCCTGAGTACACAACCCATGAAATCCATTTATGAATAATAGTATATTAAAAAAAATTCTTTATATATTGGTAATGTCTGTACATGTGTAGTTATAGACATTTTCTTTATCAGCATTATGATTTCCTCCCATTGTTTCTTCCATATATAATTTACCGCTTTTAATGTTAAATTTGTTAGAGGGGTTGAATATCATGGGAATTTTCTCACAAAATTTAATTATTTCCCAATAAATACCTGATAACTATAGATTTATTTGACACTATAGGGTCTAGATGATTCCCCAATTTACTTTTTAAGGGTCCATAAAAAAATATCACTTGTGATCACATGCCCCAAGAATGTGACATGCTGCATCCTGAAGTCCCACTTCATGAACATGGCATACACTTCCCATTCATTAATGTTTTTGATATAAGACTCATATGTGCTTCATATTCCTCCTTTATCTTGTTGTAGATGAGAATATAGTAGATAAAAGAAAAAAAATTTATTTCAGTAATGTATACAGACTCTATTGATAAAATCCAAAATGATGGTAGGGTAAAAAATATGTTTGAAGAGAATCAACAAAAACTCATAGGGACCATACAATGTATTGAATGATGTCTTCTGAATATCTTTTTATTCACCTTAAACTAATGATTTCTAGAGGGAAGATCCAATTTTGGGAATTACTGCACTCCTCATAGCTGATCAAGCATATCATCAATCATTGGAAAAATATACTTGTTCTTAATGGTGATATTATTGAGTTCCCAATAATTGATACATGGCCTCCTTGATCCATCATTATTATGAACAAAGAGTACTAGCTCACCCAAAGGTCATTCACTAGGGTGTATGAAACCATTGTCAAAATGCTCTTTCACCAATATAATTAACTCATTCAACTTGATAAGTCACATCCTATAGGGTCATGTTGAGAACAGAGTAGCTCTGTTTATGGAATATATTGAAAACTCTACTAGAAAATATGGGGAATGTCTATGTAAGTCTTCAAGAAATACATCATTTTTTCCTCACTGTGAGAATTTACACTAGGTTAATACATTTCTTTGAATCAACCATTTCTGCGAGGTATGCTTATTAAGAAGGAATATACACCAACACCAAAGGAGGATTCTCCCAAATAGATTCATGATCATCCTTAAATTTGTATATGAGTGTGGTAAGGAATATAATATTAAAGGATATTTCATTTTAATTGAACATTTTATGTTTTCTATATGATGATATCCAATCCATTCCTCTTAGAGAATTAAATTATTCCAAGGATTGTATCATGAGATTCATGGGAAGAAACTTCCCACATACAAAAATAGGAGATTAGTCCAATACATAGGTTGCATGGTTTGCACCACTAGGTTTTTTAATGATATCCCTAATTCATCATTTTAGGGTTTGACTCAATGATTCTAGAAAATTTTCAATATATAAAACAATAAAAACAGCCATGATCAAATAATACATTTTCTATTCTTGAGTGTATTAGAATTGTACCTTGTTTAAATTAATTTTCTTACTCCCCCTATATAGTTCTGATTTCATAAGAATTACCTTGATCCTTTTCCTTTGGTGGTAGATAAAGGTGATTGACCTCTAGGAAATGAGTTTTTTTAAACTAGTTTGTATAGTTACATTTCTTCCTATAGTAGAAGAATTGAACAATGGGTGGTTCTCTCATTTCCTCGACCACATATCCATTCTTCACCGTGAATTTTCAACATTCCTAAGCTTGGTGGACTTCTCTCCCAAACATAAACCATTTCCTCTTCTATTTATGTTAATCCCAAGATGACTCTTCCTACATTATATTACATGTGAATGGTTGAATTTTCATTCCACAATTCTCATTATATAATCTAGCTTGTTACTCTATCATACATTTCATTTCACCATTTATGTGATACCATTCTATGAACAATATTTCCACTTTTAGATCACATCAAAAAACTTCCTTATAAATCCCAATTTACTGAATTTTTATAGCCTATTTATTGTGTGGTTGTAAACCACTAAATAATCTATAAATCTTAATATCACTGTTAATAAAAAACATGACATGTACCATGAAATACTTGTGAAATTTTCGACATTGGATGTGAAATATTCACCTTATTTTTCCTTCAATATATGAATTCTCTCTCCATCATCTCGTGATTTTTTTGGGGGAAATACTTGTTAAGAAAAATAAACATAAACTCTTAAAACTCCATCCCATCAATTTCATCCTTTAGATTGAAATTATTAATCAAATCCCATCACTGATTAGTCTCTCCCTCTAAATGGTAAACATCAAAAGTCACCTTCTCCATTTAGGAATAGTGAATAATAGAAAAACTGTTCACCATTTATTTGAGCCACTATTTCATGACTACTAGATCAGATGATCCAATAAAATTTAGTGGCAATTTCTTCATAAAAATACTCTATCTATATTCTACATCTTAGGTGAAGGTTATCATTGAAAATTATTCACATTATTGTCCATAACCTAAGACAGAAGTGTAATCATCAAAATGAAATTTAAATTTCTACTCCTAGGGAATTGGGGATGAAATTTTGGAAATCGAAGAATTTCCCCCGCATGGGTTGTAGGCCTTGTTTCTCCCAGTTCCTACAATTTTCAAAAATAAGAATGGTTATTACAAAACATATTTCAAAAATTCATAAATAAAAAATTTATTAATTTTTAAAATTAACTCTAAAATAATATCTTATGGGATCACTTTATTTAAATATTTTAAAAAATAATGATGATTGGTTTTATACATATACTTTGTGTCATACTAAGGGTTTTCACTGAGGTTCACTAATCATAATTCCTAGATTAACTAAATTGTGTTTTTAGTACAGCTATAGAGGCATGACATTTACAAAACAAATGTATCCCATAATTTCATAGAAAAAAAACAATTCAACAACAAGGATCCAATGGATCAGTGTCTTGGAAAAATAATAACATACATATCATTTTAAAAAATAAAACATAAAAATTTATTTAATTCCTTCTTCTCTAGGATCTTTTTAGACCTTTTCTTCTCCTAGGTATGTGTAATCTCCAGAGGATATACATCATAGAATGTGGTGATTTAATGGCCAGTAAAATGATATATAAGAATATGAATAAATATAACATGGTGTTATAATAATAATCATCATACCATTATAATTATAATTATTAGTGAAAATATTACATAAAGGCATGGAATTTGGTAACTCATTAAAATGAAACATAATGTCTTAGATTTCAACTTCCACACATAGTTTTGAAAAAATTTAAAATCATGCTCATGCATTTTATACATCATCTCATGATATTCATAAAATTCCCCAATTATTTAATGAAATTTATATTTCCTAGTGGACCATTCAAATCATAACATTTAAATTGTACTGTATAATTCTGGCCACACCTACAACATTATAACATTTATATTGTCATGTCTACCATATAGAACAGATATAAATATTTGAAACTAAATAACCTAAGAAAATGAAATGGGTTTCATAAAGGATAATTTTCAGATAAAAATTGTGTCTCCCAATATAAAAACGGAAAAACATAAATGGTATAAGAATCGTCGATCGTGACTGCAGAAGATACACGCTCAATATAAGTAATAATTGTGTTTTTAAAAGGAATATATCTTTGGGAAAAATATTTTTTCAATAAAACAATTATATTAGTAGAATTTATATCCATTACTTAAAATTGAAGTATACTAAAATGACATTTAAGGAACATTAATGGACCATCCATTCTTAAAATCGAGAGAATGGGGAAAGCCCAAAGGAAGAGAGTTCGGTTTGAGAATCCATTTACCTTTTGTCTGAATTATTTTATCATGTTAATAACCTAGAAAACCAAATTAAATTCATTAATTAAAAAATATAAATCCTTTTATACATTAATTTTGTTAATTATAGTTTCATTATTTGTATTTATGGATTTTCTGACAAGTAACATAGTTTATTTTCATAGTTCAAGAGTGTTCATTTTCAATGTTTTTGTGATTGGTTAACATAAATATGAATATGGATTTTTATGTAGAATGGGTATAATTCTATAGAATAGAATATTTATGATATTAAGGAATAAATAGTGTTTCAAATGATTATTTATATCAATTGGTTAAATTGAATAATGAATAATCATTAGATAACTAGTAATTGATAATTGTACTGGTTAATTATGGGGGTTTTCAATCCAAAGAATCTTGATTTGTTTAATCATTTAATACAGGTAAATATGTTAGTTGTAGAACCTAAAAATGTTTATAAAAGAAATTTTACAGTATGTTACTTATATTATAGTGGTTTTATGAACATAAATAGAGGTTCTAATGAAAATTGATAATGCGCCGTCAATGACCTGGGTAAATTGACACATCACAATAAAGGATTTCATTTTTGAAATAAAATATAGAGAAGGATGAGTTTAACAATAAAAAAACAATAATATTATATAATTATAATATATTTATGGTAAATATGTTATAAAACTATTTGGATGAGGGGATTTTAGGATAGAAAAAAATAGAAAATAACCTAATAAGAAATTAAAAGAAAAGAATGAGGAATTTACCTCTGGAATTTGACCTATCTGATAACCTCCACAGAGAAAAGGTTTTGGTATTTTGAGGATTCTAATAGCTCTTAGTCATGGATGAGTATATAGTGAAGAGTATTTGGAATAAATTTGACATGAAAAAAAGTTATTTATGGTGTGAGTTGAAGAGGCATTTAGGGGTGGTATTAATAGTGGAGAAGATATCTATTTTCTCATTATTATATTCAATAGTTTAATATTTTAACTCAATAAAATGA
Source organism: Viscum album (assembly GCA_963277665.1). Taxonomy (NCBI): domain Eukaryota; kingdom Viridiplantae; phylum Streptophyta; class Magnoliopsida; order Santalales; family Viscaceae; genus Viscum; species Viscum album. The sequence continues at coordinate 1,244,764,384 of OY728152.1, read as the reverse complement.
TTAGATTGATAATTATCGCCAAATTTATTATTATAATTTTGTTATGTTCGTGATTATGGGCTTATATTATCCATACATCGTCTATGAATCCATATTTATTGTATTTAGATTTTATTGTAAATTATTGTGTTTACTATTCAACAAAAATTCATGTATATTAGAAAAATCCCAAAATTTCACCCTAAAATTATATGAAATTTACAATTAAAAAATCTAATACATTTTATGAAAATAATTTAAAATTATGTTTAATTAAAAGATTTATTAAAACATTCCTTTATATAAGAAATATTGAATTTCAAATTGTAACTGATTTTATAACTCTTTGAAACATTACTTCTAGTCTCATAATATTAACTTAAAATTCTAAGGCTAAAAAATATTAATTTATGAAAAAACGTTACAAAAAAATCTATGTTAAGTTATTTAAATATTCATACGATTGTAATTAATTTTTTAATATTCAAAAATATACCAACACTTAAACAATAATTTTTAAAATACATATTTACTTATACTATGATATAATTATACCATTCATTAATTTATATGATTCCTAAATTATATATATACTTTAATGGGTGGAGTATCTATTCATTTGGACAGTTTATTATTCCTAAGGGTTGTATTTTTATTCCTTTGGTCATGTTATGATTTCAAATGAATTGGATCATTATATTCTAGAAATACATTTTATTTCGATAATTTTTAATTTATAATGTTTTTTAATTTTATATAATATATATTTCATGATTTATACTATATGAAATTATTATGAGATGGTTGAAAATCGATATGTAAAATTTTGGGCCATTACACTTTCTCATTGGATAGAGGAGCCGTACAGCTGAAATATGGTTAGGAAAACCATGCAGCCTAATAAAACCTTAAAAATATTGATCTAATAGTTTTTTCCATCCCATGTTTTAATCCCAAATAACTAATTTAACCATGAAATTATACCCTATAGTTGTATGATTGTCTTCCTCCCTTCTTCTCCACCCTTATGATCAATTGTTTTGGGTGATTTGTCTTGGAATCTTCATAGAACATTTAATTAGGCTTCAAATCTTCCTTATTCATCACTTATCATTATCCCTAATTCTTTCCTATTGTCATATCTTTTTTCCATGGGATTGGATGGCCTAATGGGGGATCCATCACAATTAATTGGTTTTAATAATTTGTTTTTATGCCTTATTTCCATATTTTGGTCTCCACATGGTGTAGTTAGTGGATTCCCCCATGATTTGGGATGTATTCAAAGAAGAGTTTGGTGATTAAATTATTTTATATTTATGGATGACTTTAGAATGATTGTTTGGGTTTGAAAATGGGTTCATTGAATTTTTTATGTTGATAGAAGCATGTTTTTCATGGGGATTTCAATTCATTAGGGTTAAAAAGTTACTTTGTTATAGTAAATGGTTTTTATAATGTGAATATAAATTGTTTTAATAGTGATTTTCTATGATATATATCATTTTATACGATGAATGAAATAAAAAAATATTACACAAGGTATCTATCATGGTAAACTAGGTCTAGTACATCAGGAGAGTTGGTATACCAAGGTCTAGTCACCATAATGGGATTATGTAGAAGCTCTAGATAAAAAATATGATATGGACATAAATATCTAGGATATGTGACCACTGAGAGTATTAGTATCCTAAGACCCCAATAAAACATGTAATTTAGGGATCTCTAGTAGTTTTCATGAAATTGTTATCATTGATCTGGTTGTCACATTGATTTTATTATTTAATTCCAATCATTTTAAATATATTTTTTATTTTCATTTTCATAAAAAATTGTTATGATGATTTTTCATCTAATTAAATATCATGAAATTGATTTTTTTGGAATCCAAATGGGATATTTTTCTCACTCTCCATGAACACTAACATTTGAATGTAAGATTTTTTATTTTTTAACCATGTAATGGAAAGGTTCACGTGGTGGTAATGGTAGTTATATTTGTTATATTTTCTTCTTTTATAGGTTTTGGGGGAGGCTAGATGTGGATGTTGACACACATGTTTTAGGGAGGCTTGTAGTATAGTTTATCCCCCTTCATTTTTTGTAATTTTTTTTGAAAATTAAAGAATGATAAACTAATTTTATAGTGTCATTTTTGTGTCTCTTTAATAATTTATTTATTATGTTGTTATATACAATTATTTTTAATTTTTTATGGTATTTTACCAAGGTGGAAATTTATACCTATTGTGTTTCATGATTCCTAAACATTAATTTCCATCCAATAGGGACAATGAACACAATTCTATCTATGACCTGGGATGGGATGGTTATGAGGTTGTATGGAATCCTTGCCTTGTTTGTGAATTAGCGGTCTCATGTTAGGTTTTTACATTAATTTACATTTTTTGATTTTGGAGATTCAATATAGATATATGTTATGGTTTTTTTGGATTGATGATATATTATCAACTTGGATGTATGTCCAACACACCTCACGGTGACCCTTTGGTTACCATAAAATATTCATGATTTGGTTTGAATCAGCCTATAATTTTATGAATAGGAAAAATACCACTCATGGAAACTGAGATGATGTGGACTGGTTTGAATTTTAATAGTATTTTTTTGGTTTCATATTGATTTATTGTAGATTTGATATGTTACCAAAATTGTAACATTTTTTCTAGAAAATGTAATGATGGGTTATTTGGTAATGTTACTTGATATAGCATCGTTACACTATAGATATGTCATGATAAAATCATAAAGAGTCCAAATATATTAATCCCTCACATAATAATCAGAAATTAGTGGAATATGTGGTTCACGCTATACAGACATAGGATCAGAGAGTGGGATATAACCCTTCTCAAGCATACTAATTAAAAACTAGGTCTGAAAAATTAATAATATTAGGATTTCCTTAGGAACAAACCTCATTCCCTTTGGGGTAAAATGAAATTATGGAAATCTGAGGATTGTATTGAAAATTTTGAGAGCATTTTTATGTTTGAAGACACTGTTGGTAGTTATGGTGATTTGTTTTTCATTTATGTTTAAAGGACTATGTTGTAGGTGGTGGAACTATGTTTTCCATGTCAATAAGATTGAGCAGATGGGCTGAAATGAAATCAAGGATCTCTTTAATGAGTTGTATTTCGAAAATATCATGTCCCTCTGTATGATTAGAGTGTTTTAGGATATCGATCATGTGTAATTGACCATGTTGAAGTATGCTAACTACTTTTCATAGTTTATCTATTTTTCCCCTGAGTGGGTAGTAGTGACTTTATAAATTCTTATCATTTTGATATGGGTTTGGGAAAAAATATTCAATCTAAAGTATTTTTTTAATTTTTATGATGTATGCAAAGGTATTAGATAGAGATATGATAGTTGAAAAAGATCTTTCTTATAAAAATTCATTATTTGAAGAATCTTATGTAGTGTGCCAAATTGGTCATGGAACACCAAACAATAAGCGGAAAAGGGATGGGTAGGAGAATAATGGGTGTGGGGTGTGGGATATCTCTCTCGAACAATATTTTCTTCAACAACTAGAGTTGTGTTTATTGTGTTATATCGGCATGTAATGATAGGGAATGTGTGGTTATCATGTCTATTTAAAACTCTTTGTTTCCATCAATATTGTTGTTTCAGTTATTTGTATAGGATTATTAAGAGTGGAACATTGACATAGGGTTATGCATGTCCTTTAGCCTATAACGAATTTCGAACTCAGTGCAGTGCATCAAGGGTATTAGAAATCGAACTAATGGTCATGGAAGAATGGTTGGATCCTCTTGTGGGAATATTTAACTGAATGTATTCTCAAATGTTAGAAACTGATAAAAATATTTGGTATAGATGATGAACCTCTATGTTATAGACCATGTGACAGTGTAATAAGATATCGCACCTACAATGGTATGAGGAAATATTTTGACCACATCATACATTTATGTTGTTTTCTTTATCATTGGTACTTTATTTATTTTTATCTCTAATCATTTTGTGAAATTGAGGAAATTAATTATTGATTTTACCTGTTATGAAATAGACATAGAGATTCCCCAACCTAAGATGAGTGAATATAGTTTTATATTTTCATCATATTCTCTCACCCCAGCAAGGGTTTAATTAGAATGGGACTTCATGGTTCTATATATTAATCTCTTTGACATTATCCTCAATATGGAGATTCTAGTAATTTCACAGAGAAAGTAGATTATTATCTTTGAAGAGTGAGATTTTTTATAGTAGAAATGTGTAATGAATTATTCTATGTTGAATAAGATAACTGATCAGGTTGACACGGACCTCCACTACTATAGTTGAGGAATTATGTCTTTTGGGTAACTTATATCATGTTAGAGGATGGTGACAGAGGATTCCATTATGGAATTTATGTTTTATTAGATGAGTTCCTAGTGTTTTTACTAGGTAATTTTTCATGGTTTCATTCAGATATGAATGTTATTATTACAATAAATTTGGCATTAATAAAATAACTTATATCTCTTCCATTGTACCATATTCCACCAACTAGTTAAGGTAATTAAATATACTGATGTATTATTTCTAATAAAAAGGGTCATTTTCCCTAATAATCTCACCAAATGATTATAATGACCATCAATTATTAAAAATTAACATTACTTAACATTTGTGAAATAGATAAAACTAATACAAAATAGAAACCTGAAAATTAAACTAGTTTGGTGACTATAGAATCATGGAAATTAAACCATATAATTCTATGAAATATCATAAATGTTTCAAACATATATCTCATACTATATTATTTCTACTTAAAAACCTCTCTACACAACCTGGGGAAGGGAAATTTAAGAAATGAGTGAGCTCAAAATCTCTGAAAGAGAAAATAATGGAAATGCGTAAGAATATCATGAACATAAGGGAATGAGAAAATGATCATGATCATTAGATGATCATACCCTCCATGTCAAGAATTATAAAAAGTAATTATGGAATAAATACTTACATATCATAAGACAAGAACCATATAGAAATAAAAACCATGATTTATTAATGAATAATATAAGAATATGACTTGGAATTGTGTAAGACACAGAAGTATAAAAACCCTTTGTCAAGGACTACCAAGGAATTTTTAACATGTTATTATTTGTTTATTTATATATGTAACTTCTTCAATATTAGAATACTCTCCTATGTATCCCTCCGTTTTTTGTTCATGGATTATCCTCTATTGTACCCTCTTGTTTCGGTCTTAGGATGTTGTCCAATGAATCCTCTTATTTCTGGTGTGTGATTCTCTCCCTTATAACCATTGATATTTTAATAAATTTGTGTTTATAAAATCCATTGGATTTGTATATAGTTATCACCCATCAAATAATGAAATACTACTTGCATGTTTCACAAAACATTCGTCATATCATGACCCATGAAATGATATGGGTTCTATAAACAAGAAATCAGAACCCATGAAATAAAAGTTGTAACATTAACTTTTTATCGCATAGTAACCAATGGAAATGATATTGGTTTAAAAATAAATTCAAAAAATCATAGACAATTAAAATAAATGTGTTTCAAAAGAATATATCGTATGGTAATCAAACCTATTTCATAAGAAACATTCCATCATATCATAAGCTATTCATGAAATAAAAATAGTCAAACCTTTAGATATTTTCCCAGAAGGGAATGAGTAACATCAATAGTTGTCATATTATATGGAAAATAACAGAGAATGATATTTTCAAAACATTTCTTGAGGAAGATATCTGTTCTTCTTAAAAAAATATTTTTAAACATAAAACCATTTTAAAACATTATTCTTTCAAAATGAAATTAAATATTAGAATGAAGGATTGAAACCATTTTGAAAAATAATATCATATTAAAACTAATAAATATCATGAAAACATTTTATAAAACGTTTTCCTTAAAAACATATAAAATAATCCGGGATTATTTTTTGAAAAACAGGCTTTGAAAACACTTTTAAAACATATAACTAAGGATTAAAAAAAATTGAAAACAATTTTCCATGTAAACATGAAAAAGAATATTCAAAATTTATTGTAATTCATTTCTTTAAAAATACAATGAATATGTATAAATAATTATGGAACGCCATTTGAAATAATTTTTTATTGAATCTAAATTTAAAACGTATGAATAATAATTGATAATAATTTAAAAAACATGGGTTTGAAGGAAAATAGATTTCAGAACGAATACAGGGTAAAACTAGGCTTTATTAAAATCAATTGATTAAATATATTATATACAAAATTTTAGAAAAATGGTTCCAATAAATTTTAATATTATGAAAAAACAAATGTGGGGAAATTTCATGAATTATATTTAGAGATGTATTATAATATTTGACAAAAGGAAGCATAATCATAATGAATCACTAAAATAGATGAGAGTGTTTCAATAAAAACTTATCACTTAAAATCATTACACCATACTCCACATGTAATAAATTTATAATAATTAGTATTAAAATATAATTAATGGAAATAAATTCATTATAATACATTTTTATGGCCTTACTTAAAACACATATAAATAATTAATTTCATAACCTGTCATGTGTCTCAAAGATGGTAAATAGAGAAAAAATATCATACCAATTTGGTAACATTGGAAACATAATCCACATTAAAGTAAGATCTTATCATGGTTATTAAATTAGAAATAAATTTAATAATAATAATCTTATATTAAATTCAAGATTTGTATATACAACATACAAAATGAGAGTGTGGTGAACATGGTATGTATCTCATAGAAATAAAAAGTGAGATGAAATACCTTTATCTTGCTTCATGACTATCATCGTACTGAAAAAACTACCTATATATAATTTGATGTAAATTATACATATATAAAATAAAAATATTATTATATATAATAAATTATATGGTTTTATTATGACTTTATATTACCCGCATGTTAAAATATCTATGTTAATGTTTCAGTTCGAGTAATGTCCTCTCTTTTTTTGTATGTGTCTTAATTTGTTATATTTTTTGTCCTTATATGTATATAATGAATTCTAAAATGTAAAAAATAATATAAATATTATTTATATTCAGTAGACATAAATTATAGAAATATAATTAATATATAACTATTAAATGTAAAACATTGTTCTTGAAGATGGTAAGAAGTACGTATGCATGGCCATTGTTTCCGTCTTTATTTTCATATTGAAAGAAAAAAAAGGTAAATTAAATAGGTGAATGTCTATGTATATATATTTCAATATCATTAATATATTATCATTAATGAATTATATATATATATCATAAAACTACCATATACCCATCCTTAATACATTCGATGTATTTTGTGAACCAACTGCATCACTTTGAGGGGTGGTAGTCTGCACTTCCTCAATCAAAATTAGCATATTTACACCCGATGGAAGGTATACATATATGTGATAAAATATGATTAAAAAATTATAAATACATTATTAATATAATATATTACATATATAAACTATTTTTATCTCATAATCTCCATCATGAGAGGCGGTGAAAGGAAAATAAAAAATCATCACTTCGTGAGGTGGTAGTTCACCACACACATAAACAATATGTTTGTTACCCATTATATTCAAGATTGTGTATGTGTAGGTTAGAAAATTATCTTAAATAATTATATTATATTTATTATATGTGTCTTTTGATACAGTAACCGATGAATGGGATTTTAGTGGGTGGAAAAATGAAATAAATGAAATGAACTTGAGAGAAATACTAAATTGTTAATCAGGTAACTTATTTTACATTATGCCAAAAAGGCTTCCTTGTATTGCATTGTGCCCACGTATAGGATTCTATGAAGAATTTATGTTTTTTGGGACGATATTTTATAACATAATTTATAATCTAATGTGGTCATAGAGGTTTGTAGAAGGGGTATAATGCTTTAATTGTTTTCGTGGAGGGGTAGTGGAACTCTTGAAAATACTAAAAGGTATTAAATAATGGGAGGAGTCCTTTACCTAATGTGCCAAAAATATGGACAAAAATGTATTGATATGAATTTATGGTAAAAAAATTTACAAAAATAAAAAATATGTTAATTTTAAAAATTTGGTTCCTTAACATCTATGATTCCTGAATTATATTAGTTTAAATTTAATAAAATCATATAGTTTTCTAACATAAGTAATTTTTTCATTAAGAATAAAAAATAGGGAATTAATATAAAATTTTGGGCCACTAAATTATAAATATTATACATAATATACAAAATAAAATTCTCATGTGTTTTGGAAATTAATTTTTAAAACATGTGAATGTGACGTAAAAACACCGCTTAAACTCGGACTCTACTAACAATAGATTCAAAATATATGGGTCAATAAGATTATTATAAAAGATAAATCTCTCCATTAATAGAATATTTAATATTTTCAATCCATAAAATCACTCTAATGTATATAATGTTTTATTAATCTTATAGAATTCAATAAAATATCATATATTGTAAAATAACATTAATAAAAAATTTGACATCATTGATATAATTTAAAATTTAAAATATTAAACTAATTTTTTAATTCAAAATAATTATGTTTAAATATGGTTAATATGATATATTAATCTTATGAAATAATTGGATACAATATTTCAACCATTTAAAATCAATTTTGACATTTATACTATAATTTATTTTAATTATTTATTAACTAATTAATCACAATGGTGGCATTAAAATAGAATTTTATGTAAATAAAATATATATAATAATTAATGATAAACTATTAGGATAAAAATAACCTATTAATAATTCAAAATTATATGTATAACAAAAAATACGTTGTTTTCTAGATATCGTAATGTTTTATAAGTGTTAAAGGTACTGATGGTTCCCATTTTATCATTTTCATTATCCTTTTATATAGATAAAATTCATTTAATAATATCCCAATAACACATAAAATCGGTACCAATATAGGATATGTTCTAATTATATAAATTTTATGGCTTTTTTACAAGTTTCCAACTTATTTTGTTTATTTTGATTAAGGTTTCATCTTAAATTAAGTTTAATCTTACATTCATAACTACCATTAATTTATATCACATATACTAAACTTTTTTGTCAAAAAAATGATGATCATATTACAATAAATATATATTATTGATTAAAATCATTTATTTAAATTTTTATAAAACAAAATCATAATAATGGAAAATTTTTGTTTTGCACTACTCACGTATATGTGGTGAGAAAGCGGATTATAAAAGTAAAAATATTGAAAAGATCAATATGTTTTTATACCTAATTTGAATATATAAATGATACCAATCAGATATAAAGAATTAATATATCTATAATTTATCTATTTTGATATTAAAATAAAATTTTATATACAATTTAATACTAATAATTTTTTTTAAAAATGTTTTTTAATTAAATTGTAATAATATTTACTATTCACTCGGAAATAATGATTCAACGAAGTATACCAAAAATTTAACCTATGATAATTTTGAAATTCTGAATTCCAAATTTTTTTATTTTATATAATTAAATTTCTATGTGTGTCTAAATATTAATTATTTTCTACTAAATAACAAAATGAATTGTTTCTTTAAGAAAATCATATTTGTATTAATATAAATTCTTTACAAAAAATTGTATATATTTGTGATAAATATGTTTTAATTATGTAAAAACCTTAAAAATAATATATGAATTTTTTTATTAATATTAATATCATTATTTTTCACATCGATGTTTTAATTATCTTCTTTATATAATTACAATCTGAAAATGATGTATCATAATAACTCAGTGTTTCATGTCACACCTACGAAGTTAGTGCTTTGTGTAGATCTTACCATGTCAGAACCATGTGAAAGGAATATTTGAATTATTCCAATTAAAAACTTCAATGAAAATTAATTCATTCAAAAAATGTTCCATAAAATTTTCGAGTGTAACATTTACCCCCTTTAAAATGAATTTCACACAAGAAATTCATCTCAGTCAACAATGGTTAAATACTTTAAAATTCTTCTAATTGAAACCCACATTATAAAACAAAATAGAAAATAATAAATTAAAAAATAAAATTTTAACCATATTGGTTACCCATAATGTCGCATAGAAGGGGTTTCACATATGAGAGCATAGTTGGAGAGAGAAAACGTGGACATGGAAGAGAAATCTAACTATCATGTAATAGAGGTGAGTGATAGAGAACATGGTTCGGGGAATGTTAAAAATCACAAAGTCATAAATCTATGATGACTTACGTGGCCTTCATACTCATCTAAAATGATTTTATTGAGAAACCTTATTTGGCGTGATGATACTTTTTCCTATAGTTGAACAGTTTTTATGAAAATTTATACATGCATGATTTCAGGAAAACATCAAAGATTATTGTTCATTAATCTACTCCACCACTTTATATATCAATTAAGGATACTTTTCCATTGCTGATTTACTAACAGATCAAGAGACCCATGATATTACATCTGAAGAGTTAACATAAATACAAAGTTGTTCAATTGGCTATATAATATGCATAAATCCTCATTTCTAGAGATTACACATTAATCATTTTGACATTGTCTGATGTTTAATATAAGCATAACAAAAATGGATGACCTGTTAACACATATAAAAGATACAAATTCATTGAATTGGATTGAATTCCATGAGATCTTCTTAACATTGACTCCCCATATATCACCAAGTACAACTTGGTTCTCACATTCCAAAGAAGTGAATACCCTCATTGTATATTCCCTTGAATCAGGGTAATAAACATAGCTACCATAAATCCATTTGGAAAACATGCATGATTCTATATTCCAATGATTTCAATATATATTATTTAAATCCACAAAGTTGTATGATTTTTACTTGATGATATAGAGCACATCGTTAATAACCAGTTCCAAGGTCATCTGTATCATCAATTTTTCTTATTCTTGTCAAGCATGTAATTTTACGAACATTATTATCACCATATTAGAAATTAATTATAGTTTATGATACCCACAAAAAAATATCCCCTTTTAATGAAATTGAAAATCATTTCCTCGTCACTGTTTAATATTTTCATTTTATTCATTAATGAAAAATTATACTAAAAAATACTTATATATTTCTTGATTCATACAAAAAATATTTTCTTTCAAAATCAAAAATACATCAGTAATCCAACATTATTGTTAAACCATTAATCAGACATGATCAACATATTCATCAAAAAATCATTCGTAGAATAAGAAATATAAATAATTTATAAGTTTCCTCAAACTCAATCTAATAATTCTTATTATGCATAATGTAGAAAATACTAGAATACATCACATACATTTCACATGTCATTTATAGTCTCATTATCATCAGATTTATAAACATTTTTCATTCCTTATTTTTAATTCTATATATTAGATTTCATCTTGGGTAATTCATTTTCATCATTCCCATACCATCAACCTTAGAAACAATAAATATTTTCCACTTTATTTATAGTCCTCCCCTTTGAATTAAACATGAAAGAAAAGTGTTAGAAAAATTTATAATATTTGGAAACCTTATAATGATGAAAAAATACATATAGGGTGGATAAATCAATGATCATACTTATTTAATCTACAAAACATATGTTTATCCTAGGTTATTAATTTTTAACATATATTTAAATCATTTATTAAGATTTTTAAATTTTTTAGGAACACCCAAAGCATATCCTAAGTATTTTCAACCGAAGTACACAGAAACCCCACTTTTCATGTACCAGATTACCCCGTGTCAGGCCGAAGACATATTAAATAATTTTTTAACCAAAAGTATATAGTTTCTAAAGCCACATCCACTTTGAGTATACTAAAACAGACATGTTTCTATGAAACCACTCACTCTATCCATTAAAAAGTTCCATGAAATTTTCCTAAATTTTGACTCATCCGTATAATTATCTTTAATGATATCCATTGTCATATTCCTAAAAATGTATATAGGGATCTCAAAAAAGTTTTCTCATCCTATTTTTTAAAAGTTAACTAATCATTTTTTCTAATACCAACTATATAGAACATATATATTCATATACTATAATTACATAACATTTGGTGAAGGCATAACACATTATTAAAATAGACTCCCAAATAATATATTAGTTTGGTGGGACTGGAAACTGTTGAAAAATATCTTATATCTTAGATAAATATCTTCATTGTTTCCCTTAAAAAATATCACCGATTATATGCTTTCGTAAAAACATTACACATTACATGGGGAATGGACAGACTTGAAATGTGTGAACTCAGATTGTTAGTAATGGTAAATAAAGGAAACGTGTGATAATATCATGAACATTAGAGTGTGAGAACATGTTCATGATCATTATAAGATCAAACCCTACATATCAAAATTTTAAACATGAATCATTAAATAAATACATATAGGTAATAAGACATGAATCATAAGGAAAAAATGAACAGGAGACATAAAATCATAATATTATAATATGTCTTGAAATTGTGGAAGACACATAAGAATATAAAAACTCTAAGTCATTGTGTAATTCCATGGCCTTTGTAACATGTTAGAATTTGGGTAAAAACCTATATACATGCTTCAAGGTAGGGATATCTTCTCGTGTACCATATTGTTTTAGGATTGAGATATCCTCTTGTGTACCCATTTTTTCGATATTAGGATGCCCTCCCACATAACCTCTTGTTTTCATCATGGGATTCCCTCCCATATACACTTTATACATATAAAACATTAATCATTAACCAATGAATGGGAGATAGATATAGTCCCCACCCAACACATAATGAAATCATACATTAATTACAAAATATTCATCATATCAAAACCCATGAAATGTTATATGTTATATGGAAATCAAATAAAACCCCATGAATTGAAATTGGAATCATTAACATTTAATCACATCATAAACTGTTGAAAAACAATCAGTTTTATAGAAATTTCATCAAAGATTAAATTGTGAATATATGTGTGTTTCTAAAGATATAACCTTTGGAAAAAAATATTCTTTCATAAGAATAATTCCATCATAACATAGGGCATTAAATAAACAATATGAGTTTAATCATTGGATAATTTCTTATAAGGGATTTATTTATATCAAAATAAATCATGATAGATGGATAATAACTTGAAAAAATATTTTCAAAACATTTTTTTTGGAAAAAGCCATTTTTTCATGGAAAATTATTTTTAAAAATATAACCTTTATAAAACCAATTTCATTGAAAATTAATTTAAAACAATGAAAGGATGGATAAAATAATTTCAAATCAATTTCACTTAAAACCCTATAAATAAGTCATGAAAACCATTTGAAAATATTTTTCCTTGAAAACATATAATATATATAAGAAAATTTCTTTCAAATCATTATTTTTAAAATAAAGTGAATACATATAAATATTTATTATAAACCTCTTGAAAACATTTTTAATTTACAATACATAGGAAAAATATGAAGAATAATAGAAATCATTTTTAGAAGACAATGTTTTTAAGTAACATAGTTTTCTAAACGAAGAGAGGGTAATGTCAAGCATTCATAAAAATAATTTCATGACTATAATATGTAACAATGAGTCGTAAAATGATAAAAAAAAAATTAATGTATTATGATAAACCATAATAGAATAAAATTAATGAATTTTCATGAGATATTTGTTACAATTAACCAAAAAATGAATCATTATCCTAAAAAATCTCTAAAAGCAGTCAGATTGTTTCAATGAACTATAATAAAGTAGTGACATGCAACCATAATATCAAATTAGGGAGAAGAAATTGAATTAAGTCTATTATATCATGAATATATGGGGATTCATGATATATTTTTCAAAGGAATTATGTTTTCCTCATGTCCAAATATAATTACATGACCAAGGCTCTGTCTCAGACATGGTAAATTGAGACAAAACTATTTTACCAATTTTTTTATTTTGAACCACAAACCCCATCAATGTATGATCACAGAATTAATATTTAATTGATAATAAATTTATTAATATGAAAAACACATACAATATTTGGAGGTATATACACCAAAAAATGGAAATATTTGTTAACATGGCATGTATGTCACTTAAATAAAAAGTGAGATGAAATCAGCATACCTAGTGTCTTGACTCACATCAGACTCATAAAAACATACAGTATAATTAATATAAGAATCATTTAAGTATATAATAAAATAATATTATTATATATAATTCCATTTATGTTCTTAATATGAATTTATATTACCCAATTGTTAATAATTCAATGTTATGGCTTCACTATAGGAAAAATCCTCATTTTTCATTGCATGTCTATTAAATTATTATATATTTTGTTCGTATACATATATAATAGATTTGAGAATGTAAAACATGATAAAAAAATAATTTATATTCATTATATGTGTATTATAATAGTCAATATAATATATATTCATGAAATGGATTACACTATTCATAGAGATGGTATGCCATGTGTATGTGTGAATGTTATTTCTATCTTTACTGAAATATTAAAGGAATGAAGGTAAATAAAATATGTGCACACACATATATATAAAACAATTATATTACAATTACTGTATCATATATATAATATAATTTCACTAAAATAATCCTTAATAAATTGCATGTATTTTATGAATGAATCACATTGCTTTGAGGGTGAGGTATTCCTAACTTCCTTAAATGAAATTATCTAATTTTCAATAAATGGAATGTATAAATACATATGACGTAAAATTATTTAAGAAAAATTAATAATTATAATTAATATTTATATAATACATGAATATTATTTCAGTCATAATGTCCATGATGTGAGGATGGAAATGGAAAAGGAACAATCATTATTTATTTAGGCGATAGTTAGACGTACACCTAAATTGTATGTTTGTCACCCATTGTACGGAGGTGTTTGTAACTATAGAATGGAATATATTCGTAAAAAATCATAGAATATTGAATATGATATTGTATTCATACAATCATTGAATAAAGAGAGTAGAGGTGTTGGAAAATAAAATAAAAGAATAGTGTTTGAGAGAAGTAGTTACCTATTTATTGGGTAACACATTATGGATTGTGATAAAAGGCATCATTATATTTATTTACTCCCAAGGGGATTAATCTATGTGGAAGGGTGGGTTTTTCGTGAGGATATTTGAGTAGATATGGGCCAAACATAGTGGTTTGGGTGGTTTGAAGAAGGGGTAGAGTGCATGAATTTTTATAGTGGATGGGGACTAGCAGTCTTATAAATAAAAAATGTATTCATTAATTAGAGGTGTCCTTTACCTAATGTGATAAAAAATGGAAAACTAACTAAATAATATTAATACATGGTCAACCCAAATGTACACCACTCAATAATCTATTCATTTTAATAATATGGTTCCTTAACTTATAAGAATCCCAAATTTTATTATTTTGGTTTTCATTAAATAATATACATTTCTAACAAAATTAATTTGACTATAAAGAAAAAAATAATTATTTATTTATCATAAAGTATAGTTCCACTGAATTATAAATAGGATACATTATTTATAATAAAAAATTATCATGTGTTTTGGAAATTAATTTTAAAAATAAGGGCATGTGATGCGCAAAACACTTCTTAAATCCAAACAATGATAATAATGATTCTAAAATATATGTGTTAATATATCAATCATAAAATCTTCATTGTTTCATTAATATTCCATAATTAATATTTTACAACCAATAAAAATAAAATGGTGGAATATAGTATTTTATAAATTTTATATCACTTAATAAAATATCACTAATTGTAAAATAACATTAATGTCTATTTAGACATCATTCATTTAAATTTAATTTTGAAATTTCAATATAATATTTTAATTCAAATAAAATATGTTTATACATTTTTAAAATTATATATTAATAATACAATATAATTAAATAAAATAATTAAATCAATTCACTTATCTTTTAACATTTCTAGAATATTTTATATTTCTTTATTATTAAATAAATAATTACTATGTTGGTGATTCCTAATTATATTATGTGACTAAATCACCGATAAATTTTTTGGAAAAATTATTATGATAAAAAATTGATTTATATTTCAAAATGATATGTATAACCGAAAATATGATGTTTTTTATATATCACAATTATTTATTAATGGTAAAGGTAATGATAGTCCACATTTTTTCCATTTCGTACATATACATTTATATAGGTCACTTCCATTAAATAATATCATGATAACTATTTACCATCATGTGACATCCTCACATTAATCAAGGTATGAACCATTTATTTTTTTATTTCAATTCTTTAATGTGACCCAGGGTGTAAACCTATGCACCCTGTCGCCTGTGCCGATGAGTTATTTAAATTATTAAAATGATTTCATGGATTTTATGTAAAATATTACATCACACCCTAGTGTAGTGTTCTAGATAAAAAGAATAAAAAAAATGAAAATGAATATAAATTAATTTAAAATAAATTAATAGAAACTAAAAACGGAAATTTGAATTTTAAAATTAACATAAAAATGGTGCTATGATAAAATAAAAACAATATTATGGGAATTATATCATTTTTATTATTTTTATTTCCCTTTAATTCACATCCATTGTATTTTATTTTTTAATTATTATTTTTTTTTCATTTTTTCAGTTTCTCTTATTTTCTAAATATTCTTTTTTGTTTTCTTTTTATCTTTTCATTATTTCTTTTCATTTGTTTTTAAATATTTCCTTCCTCCATCTCCCTTCCGGTGTCTCCCTATTGCCCTCACAGTGGTGTGACTCCTCCTACACCTATCCTCCATCGAATACATACTATGACCCCATTTCACATTCTTTTTTAATGTTGTCTGGTGAATATTAATGCTATCAGCATGACTAATGTCACACACCAAGAATCATTTGATCCCTTCCCCTATCCATCGTGCAATTTTTCACAAAATGTTTTTACCCATAATTTGGGATTCTCTAAAATCAACAGTTTTCTAACGGTTTAGGTCAAATAAAAGATCATATGGAAGGTTAAGATCCTCTTAAACTACAATTTAGAGCACTTAATCTCATTACCATCATTTTTTTCTTTCTTTTGGATCGCACATAGTGCTGCTCATCGATGTCTACTGATGACAATAAATATTCTTCTATAACTAAATTAACTTAATTTGATTGACTATTGAAAACTTTTTTGAGATAAAATAGATTGTTTAATTTCTTACAGAATAATTGGATACCCATATATGTGTTCATACATAATTGGTAAAATTTCCATCATCCCTGTATAATTATTTTATTAATTGCATGTGTTGCACAAGCCCTCGTTGGATGCATATAAAATCATACTATTTATTTATGATAAATACGAACCATTAATTTTGGAGTTTTGTTGGTTGTTTATGAATAACATTTTCATTTTTTGAAATTATTTCCTCACTATGAATTTATAAAAGAAAAAAGTTCATTTTTTCTACATTTTGTGATAGATTGTTTTTATTGTTAGTTTTGGCATGAATGACGAGGTAGTAGGTGGCTCTTTGTTTCTTAAAATTATCAATTGATATTATACATGTATAATATGTGATGTCTACTTTTTTTAAATATAGTTAAATTCAAGGTAGTGAGATAATGTGGGATTCGTATTATGGACCACATAAGGACTCTCCATACCAGATTGGATACCATAGTACGAGTCGGTGAGGTGATGTCATAGGGTTTTACAGAAGATGGTTTCCCTGGGTTTTTAATATAATTATGAGTGATATAGGTTCCCTATTATAAAATCAAGGATGGACCCATTAGAAAAGTGTCTAAAACTTCTCACAGGTGATACTCGACCACATATGTGTGACACATGGAACAAACTCATGATAAAGACATTGCTTGAGTGATTCATGATATTTTGGATGATTTCATTGGATGAGCTCAATGGTATTGGATAAAATTAAGGATATACTATCGCGATGCCTTCAAGATTGGGCGAGACTCTGACTCTAACCATTAATATAATAAAAATGATAATTTTTTAATTGTTTATTTCTTGCACCTTTTAGTTACATTTGAATTGTGATACATTTCTCAGTCCTTGAATAATTCTTTGTTGACACATAATTTATACACAAGATAATGCACTTTCTTGGGTATATCCCCTTTTGTCTAACTTCAACATTCTAGCTTGATATATATACATCAAGATTTTTATAGGTACTTTATTTAGTTTACTATAATTGTCTAATGAAGGTAGCATTGGATTGGTATCATTGCGAAATTGTATAGTGTTATACTTGTTTTTAATTGTATATATTTAAATTATTACATTTATTATATATTAACACACTACTTTTGATCACAACATGAAATGGAATTTTCTAGACCACATGGGTGCCAACCTTCTAAGAATATATATCACTCCCTACTTGGGAGCTTTTTGGTACTTGAGTAGACTTTATTCATATTGGTTTGGATAATGGGAGGTGTACTAATTCTAATAAATGACTGTTTCGTATTTCTTAGGATAGATATTAGGGGTAGAGAACTGATCCTTGCTCCAGATACGATTTTTCACATTGTGGTGTTTTCATTATAGTTCGATATCATACCCGTATTCTATCTTTCCGTACTTTTATTTGAGTTCATACATCATATCATGACACATTGTGTAGCTTGGTTGATTTATTAGCTTCAAAACATTTCATTTATTCAATTGGGATTATTTAGTTTCATCTCATGTAGGTTCAATATTTATAATCTTACACTAATTTTTATAATTTTTTCATCCATTGTAAATTACACATTAACAATAAGGTAATATTCTCCCCCACGAAAGTTTTTAAAATGACATCGCTACTAGTAGATAACCTAAGGCATTTGGAATGATTTTCTTGAGGTTATGTGGACACCCCATCTCATAGTGCCCTTCGAGTGGCTCGTGGTATGTGGATGATAAAAAGTGGTATCAAAGGTTGTTTTTCCCTATTCCTAACTATTAGGGTTAGACTTGAGAATATTATAGAGGGATTTGGAACATACAATATTAATGGAAATAAATATCCCCTGTAGAGGGGAAACCAAAATTTCTGGAATGGGATTGCAGTTATTGATTTGTTAAAATTATTTTTTTTATGATTTAATCATTGGGTGACACACTTGATTATTACTTTTATTGATAATGGTATTTTTAGATAATGGTTTCTACAATTATAGCCCAATGATACTAGTTTAATTCATTCACATGCATCATATTAGGAACCATAGATATTAAAATGACATGTATATCTTCATTCCAGATCTAGTTTCACTGTTTATCTTCCTGTTTTCATGTGAGTGTTGTTGTTCATAGTTGGAAAAATGGGAATTTCATTTTTTTAAATATAATATTGTTATAGGTGTTAGATTGAAACTTGAAATAACCTAGAAATAGTTGGTAAACCTCATTTTAGTTATCCTTCTATGTTTTATATTTCCTTATCTAAAATTGACTATTAGAGAGGGATATCTGTTGTGTAGTGCTCAGAGGTAGGCTATGGACCTACCCTATTTATTGTACCCTTACATGTCTTCCTTATATCGAATTAAATTCTTTCTAAAGGTGTGTGTTTGGAAATTATATTCCAATATTTCGTTGTTGTCTTTGTGTCTTAACTGATGAGAGTGGCGATGAGAACATTAAAGAGATTGTGGGTACCAAACAACCAGAACATATTCTTGTAGTGCTTAATATTGTGTAACATGTAGAACCAACTATAATGCCTCATGTGGTACCACTTCCTACCAATCTTCTGATGGGCCATTATTCTCAGTTCAGGGATACTCTCTTTAGGTTTATGAAGTTAGATAATAATTTCCCATGACCCACCATGTGTATGGAAGTAAAAATGTAATTCCCTGACCCCAGTTACCTAGAGTCGATGCATTATTTTTATAAATTGGCATGATTACAAGGAATCAAGTCCTAAATCACTGATCAGTTTAACAGTCATTTAAAATAGATTTCATACGTGAACACTACATTAAAATTTCTAAAATAGAACACAATATAAATAATTCTTTGAGAACACTATTCTTCAGCTAGCATAACCCTGCATATCAATCATGACACCATTCATTGCATCCTATGAAAAATAAAACATTAGAAATGGGTGAGCTCAGATGCTCAGTAAGGATAATAATATAGCAGAAACTATCATATATAAGCATAAACATTAAATGCAATGTATAATAGAAAACAAAATCCTTTTAAACATAAACATAAGTTTAATATGATAATGATAAATAAAATAATTTCATTTACATATTCACAAGGATATGCTACATGTTGGATAATTACATGTAATATCAATAGCTATTTTCATAATGATGGAATGCCTAATGTTGAAAATAATAACCACGTAGTCAAGGCCTCATACCAAGACTACAAATAAGATTTTGTCAATGCCATCTACAAAGAAACTAAATTGTCTCGTGTGACCTACCAATGTATCGAAGAGCTATAGAAGGCTCCACCCAACACTTACCAATTCCAATTCATTTCTAATATGAAAAGGATAAAACATAATAGAAAACTTTGTTCTAAAACTAGCATACTAAATGTTAATACATTTACCATAAACCATGAATGGTATAATAATAGCGCACTCGTAGTGAAGCATATCATAACTCATTAAATACGATATAGATGATTGTAATATTGTAAATCAACCTCAATGTATAATAATTTCCAATAAAGGATTTTGCCATAGTTGAAAATAATCAATAAAACACGTTTAAAGAAATACACCTTTATTAGAGATCATATCAATGTCACATAATTTATAAAGGGGTTAAATTTAAATAGATTTTTGAATCAGATTCTTCCATTTCACTTTGAGTATTTTGAATTAAATTAACACTTTAAAATAATAATGTCTACATTAATAAATCCTTAAAATCATTTGGATAACAAGGAAATTAACTACAAGATTTAGAAAAATAAATCTTTAAAAACATTTAAAATGATTATATAGTGAAAGAGTCCCTTCCATAAAACATAAAATATTTTTTAAAAACATTTAAATAAAAAATTGACTTCTACAATTAATATTTACAAGTAGACACTTACAAATAAACAGTTTCTGGATAAGAATAAGAATGAGGAAATAACCCTTATATTGTACATTCCTTAAGTTGAGGGTACGTTTAACCTCTTATATAACGACCATAGTATGTTATTAAATTATTACTTTACCATATTAATATTTATGATAGTAGAATATATTCATTTATGGATTTATAGAACCCATTTAGTAATAATTTCTATTTTAAAATAATATTTCAAGTAATAATTTCTTTCTCTATCATACATGTTTTAACTTGTTATTCAAGATCATATCACTTATGTAATAATTTAATTGATTCCAGAATATAAAATATTATTTATTCATCATATATATTCACAATATAAATATATATAATAGATTTATATATGAATTGGAAAACACCGTTTATGGAGATAGTTGGTCATACGTACGCATAAACGTTGTTTCTTTTTTCATATCGTACCGAATGGATGTGAATGTTATATATATATATATATATATTTATATTTATATTTATACTTCCAATATATTTATTATTTAAAATATTAAATTCATATTAATAATATATTTCTTTATAATCATCATTGACTGGTGAACGTGGGAATGAATTTCATCGCGTCAGGGAGAAGGTAAGTCCTATGTACGCACGAGCGATGATATAATTATGTTTATGGTTAAATAAAATGTAATTGGATTGTATATTATATATATAGAATCCTTAATATGTTATATTTATTATTTACATCAATTATACTCAATTTTATACCTATCAAAATAATTAAGTGTTGAATAACAAACTACACCACGATGTGGAGATGGTAAGCCGTACATACGCACCTATGGTGACTTTTTCATTCATTGGATGGATAGAATAATAAATATGGTTGTAACATATTTATAATAAAACCTCATCATGTATAAGGTAATAGATTTATAATTTTATTATGAAAAAAATTTAATGAAATAGGAAGTGGAAGCAAAAAAAGAACATTGAAAGAGGTGATGAAGTAATTACCTCTTCTTCGGGTTCATTATTTATGGTTTGATCAAAATGGTTCCATAGACTAGATTCGGATCTATGTATGTACTCTAAATTTAATTGAGGGTATTTGGGAGGATATATTAGTAGGGTATGGCCGAGCCAAATGGCTTTGGAGATGTGAATTTGAGAGATGGGGAAGTACTCTTTTTTTGGAGAGGTGATGGTTACTTTTGGAAAACCTTGAAATATTATTTTCTTATAAAATCATTTTCGGTTTATAGTGGCTCCAAAATGATTTATTTCTAGTATTATTTGAGTATTGGTCTAAATACTCTCAACCAAAATGTTTTAGACAAGTTTAGGTCACTATATTAACCTTATCATTTAGATTTAACTCTTAGTTAAATAGTTCAACATTTATTATGTCTTCCTGTATTTTAATATTACCTGGTTAATAAACATACTATACAACTCCAAGGGAACCTAAAGTGGTTATTTAATTAAATATAAATCATTATATAAGTCATTTTACTGAAATTTATAATTTTTGAAATATTATATCAATTAATAATATAGTATTTTTTTAAAGTCATTTATGTCAATTTTGAATGAATTTGTTATTTGATTTTATTGAAATTTAAAAACATATAACTTGTAAAAATACATTTTGTCAACCCTAACATATCATATTAAGATATAAAAATCGTTTAATGCCTTAAAAGACTCAATTTATATTTTTTTATATATTTATATTATCATTTATTTTAATCGTTCATTAATATAGTAATTACTACATCATCATTGTTTCTAATATGAATTTAATTATGTAATATATAAAATAATAAATAGAATACCATGATGTAGTAAATATTTTAATCTTTCTATTGAATATTTATAATCCAATTTATATTATGCATAACCGTATAAAAAAAAATGGTTTATTTATTAACCTTTGAATTTATCACTTTTTAATATTCTTTATATAAAATAATAATAGATGTCCTAATCAAATAAAAATGGACCAAAAGGATCATATTTTATTCTTATTATTTATTTCGGTTGAAATACACTTATACATTCAAATTTTTACTTGTGTTAGGGTAATTATAATATGAAATTTTCATTTAATGACAATATTTTCTTTTAACCATAGTAAATAAAAGTCAAAAGATACTATTCCCTAAAAAATTATTTTCATCATATTGAACCAAATTTTACTTACTAATGTCAACCTTGTCACTCTAATTTTTGAAATTAAAATCCCAAAAGAGATAAAATTATGTATTATAAAAATTTCAAATGGGCCTAGAAGGTGGGTAAAAGGTGTTAAAATGTTCAATTAAATTTTATACATATAATTTTATTATAAAATTACTCCAATGAATTACAAATAACTTATCTAGGTTTGATTAATATATTTTCACTTCAAAAATATTAAATTAAATAAATAATTATTTAAATAAAAAGTCACTTTTAGATAATAACATAGTGTTTTTACTATTCATCAAAATTTTAATGTCTTCCAAAAAATTCAAATAATTCACCCTAAGAAAATTTTGTTCTTCAAAATCTAAAAATGGTGCCTATTTTAACAAATTACAGACATATGAGTAACTTCATTTAATTTAAAATTAAGTTATGTTGTCAAAACTAGAAAGAAGATTATCAAGATGTAAAAACTATTAAAAAATTGACATGTTTTTATGTAAAATATAAATGTGAATTTAAATTCAATGACCTAAATTATATTAAATGATAAAAATATATTCTAATTATACATCAAAACCACTCAAATTCATAATTTAACACTATAAATTATTTCGATTAAAAAAGTTGTTTTTAATTAAAATATAGTATTTTTAACTAATCCTCAAAAATGTGAAAGTTATTAGAAAAGAACCAGAAATTTATCCAAATTATATTTTTAAGTCCCTATTCTATAAACGAATTAAATTTTATTATATTTAATATATAATAGTGTCAAATATTGGATTTAAAAAGGGTTCTCAATTAAAATGTGGTAAAATTGCATTTTTGGAAAAATATTTCTTTTATCTTAAAAAAATGAATTTGTTATTATATTATGTCTACGAAACACATAATATGGATTCTAAAATAATATGAATTATATAAAATTAAAAATTCATTTAATACTATTCATAAATTATTTTTGAATGACTCATTTGGTAAGTCGTGGTGTGATCGAACTCGGTGTTGTGTGTAGTATAAGCTATTAAATTACATTAAAGACATAACGTACTACGAAATCATGTTGTGTAACAATCTCCCTTGATTTAATAAATTGTATCCAAGAAATTTGAAAAAAAAATGAAAAGACATTGTTAAAAATTGAAAATACCATTGTGGAAAAGCCACATCAGAAATAGGGTTAAAAAATTATTCTAAATAAGAGGGAAAGGTAAATGAACAATTCACCACCAAAATTGGATTTTGAATAGGATAACATTTTTGTAAATTTGAGACACATAATTGGAAGAAAAATTAAAATATTTATTGGGAGTTATTGAGGTCATCAATCACAAATAAGTGAACAATAAATAGAAAATCGATGTCATCAAAACCATAACTATATGATGAAATACAATATAATTGGTTCATAAACTAATAAGTTTTTAGGATAACACAATATTGGTTTTATAATTCATTCCCTAATGTTTATGTATTAATTTATTCATAGAATAATAAAAAAAATGGACATGTAGAGTTCCATCATTTAACTAATTTCAACCAAAAACACGTCTTTCACTCTAAAAAGATTATAGAACTCAAAAATTTTCTATTTATCCAAATCGTATAGGGTTCCAAAATTTGAATTTATAATTAATATGTCAGACCTTTAAATAAAACTGCATTATAAAATCCAGGATGTCATGTAGGCCAGAGATAGGTGATGTACCCTTCTCGCCCTTCAGTTGCGGGATAAAGTCTCGAGGCATTGCCGGACGCGACGGGTAGTCTCCCGACCTTCGGGTTGTTTTTTATAATAATCAATACATAATGTAATGAAATGTTTTAACTTTAGAATATAGTATCCAATGTCAAAATTAATACATTCCATCCTTTAGACTTATCCTAAATACTTATGTCCAAACTCATAGTCCAAAATTTATTAGGATGGTCGACATAACATAATGAATATCACTTTTTGCGACATAATAACATGTGAGTACCTTCATCATGTATGGTAACACCCTGAATTAACATAAAACCTTATTATTTACATTCTTTCATTATCATTCCTTATAGAATACTTGACATATTCTAAATATACAAAAAATTTGAATACTCGAACAAATATGGAATAAACAACCAATTAATCAGTTCCAAGGTAGACAAATATATCCAATATAATTTATACAAATCAACCATATCTTATAATAGAATCACTACCTTATTATTAGGACCATATTAAGGTTTATCTTTCGTTTAACCATATATTTTACCAAATGGTTTAACTTGTTATTGTGTCACTTTTCTAGGTACCAAAAAATCTCAAATCCATAATAAAATAGTACAACAGTACAGTCATTATATACTATATAATTTTATAACTAGTACATCGTTGATACAACACTCAAATTACATAATTATTTAATATCAACAAAACAACACTAGTCATTCTTCTTCATCTACTCTAGTACCATAACTTGATAATTATCTTACAACACCATTTCTAGTATACTTTGGTGACTACGACATTGATTCGCATAGTGTCTCAAATCCCTGCAGATTAAGCATCGTACATTTGAATCCTTTTTCTTACTCATGCAATCACAGACATAGTGTCCTTTTTCTCTATACTTATAAGAAACACACATTCCATTCATGCATTTTCCAAGGTTAATTTTCCACAATTATTACATAGGGGAAAATCATTCATTCCCTTATTCCCTTCATCTATCTTTCACTCTTTAGTCATTTTCTTCTATGGATTCCCTTAAATTCTATATGACTTGGAAAATTTATTACTTATGTTATTAACACATGATATTACTGTAACATATTATGGGAATATATGGGATACTATGTCCATTCTAAATGTTGGTTTATGGCCATGAATGATATGATACTTCTTGCTCATTGGATCATGCGTATTAATGGAGTTCTCATTCATTTTACTGGGTTCCATTTTTAAATAATGTAATTCCATAGGTTAGTTTATGAAATTCAATGTATAATTCCAAACTTGTAAAATACCTAACATAAATTGAACAATTTATGCATATAATCCATAATCATAAAAAAATTCCTTTGAGAAGGTATTAAATCCTAAATGATTCCTAATGGTTTGTAAAAAAATGTGAATTATCCTAAGATTATCCCCCAAGAGTTTCATTACCAATAGTGTAGGAAGGCCCCTTGTTGTGTAATATGATACCCTGGTTCAAGCATGAAACTCCTTGTGGGATTTTTCACTTCTAGGAACATTTGTGCTTGAGAAGCCTCTACCTGCTTGTATCTAGAAATAGATGTATTCCATGGAAAATTTAAAAAATCTATACATTAAAAAATTTCTAGGATGTTATTATATACTAATCCTCAATTTCTATCTTAGGGTAATGTTATGAAATCTGAGTTTATCTAAATATATTTTCATGGTTGTTTATAAACATTTTCTAATAAAAATTTTAATGCCCTGACCCCAGTTACCTAGGGTAGGTGCATTATTTTAATACAATGTCAATATTATAAGGAATAATGTCCCGAAGGAACTACCAATTTAGTAGTTTAGTAAAATAGATTACATATATGATTGTAAAATTACATGTTCCAAAATAAAACAAAATAAGAATAATCCCTTGTGAATTCCATTATTCTCCTAGCATAACCATGTATATAAATCATAACTCACTTCTTTTCATCCTAGAAAAAATATAACATAAGAAAGGGTTGATCTCATATGCTCATTGAGGATTAAAATATAGCGGAATCTCTCATAAATAAGCATAAACAATTAAGGAAATGTATAAGAGTAAAACAAAATCCTTTTAAACATAAACTTCAGTATAATATGAAGAAGAAAGATCAAATAATACCATTTTTTTATTCACGTTGATATTGTACTAGTTAAATAATCAAATGTAATATCAATATTTATTTTCATAATGATGGAATTTATAATGTCGAACATCATAACTACATAGTCAAGGCCTCAAGCCAACACTACATATATGATTTTGTCAAGACCTTGTGCCAAAACAATAGATTGTCTCATGAGAGATACCAATGCATCAAGATGCTATAGAGGGATCCACACATCTCTTACTATATAAAATTCTTTCTTCTTATGAAATGTTTTAAACAAAACATAATCATTCATATTAAAACTAGCATAAGAAATGATAATACATTAAACTTAAAAATGAATGGAATAAAAATTGCACATCAACAGTAAAACATATCCTAACTCATTAAATATAATATGGAATATTTTATAATAGTAAATAAACCTCAATCAAGAATAATCTCAAATAAATGATGTTGATATAGTTGAAAATAATCAATAAAAATATTCAAAGGAAATACACCATTTTAAGAAATATTTTAAAAAAAACACAATTTATATAGGAATTAATTTAAAAGATATTTTTTAATCAGAGTTCCCCATACCACTTTTAATATTTTGAATGAAATTAACAGATTGAAACAATAATGTTTAATTAAATAAATTCTTAAAATTATTTGGAAAATAATGAAATTAATTAAAAGATTTGGAAAAATAAATCATAAAAAACATTTAAAATCATGATATTGTTAAAGAGTACCTTACGTAAAACATAATAAATTCCTTTTTGAAATATTTTAATGAAGCATGGACTTAGATGAAAAATATGTCCCAGTAGATACCTACAAATAAACGATCTGAGATAATAATGAGATAGAAGAAATAACCCTTACCTAGTATTTTCCTCTAGTTGAGGGTTTGTTTATCCTCTTGTATAATGACCATAGTATGTTATTATGTTATTACATAACCATATTCATATTTATGATATCATAATTTATTCAATTATGGCTTTATACTTATAATTTAATAATAATTTCTATATTAAAATATTATTTCGGGTAATAATCGCTTTCTCTATAGTACTTATTTTAACTTGTTATTCTTGATCGTATCAATTATATAATTTTTTAATTGATTACTGAATATAAAACTTTTTTATGTTTCATATATAATCAGAATATAAATATGTATTGTAGACAGATATATGAAATGGAAAACACTATTTACGAAGACGGTTGGTCATACTTACGCATAAACGTTGTTTCCACTTTTATATCATTTTGAATGGATGTAAGTGAATGCGATATGTGCGTATATATATATATTTCAATTATAATTATTATTTAATTTATTTCATACTTATTAATAATAAATTTTTTTACAATCATTATAGAATGGTGAAAGTGGAAATGAATGTCATCGCGTCGTTCTGACGGTAAGCTGTACATACGCACAAGTGATGATATCAATGTGTTAATGGTGAAATCATATGTAATTTGATGGTATATTATATATATATATATAATAATAATAATAATTAACAATTTATATTTATTATTTACATCAATTATACTCATTATTATACCCATCCAAATAATAAAGTGTTGAATAACAAACTACCCCATGATGTGGAGACATTAATCCATATATATGCATGTATGGTGACATTGTCATTAATTGGATTTATATAATAATGAATAGTAGTGTACCATGTTTATAATAACATCTCATCATATAGAAGGTAATGGATTTATAATTTTATTATGGAAAAAATCAAGGAAATAGGATGTGGAAGAATAAATGAACATTGAAAGAGGTGATGAAGTTATTACCTCTTCTTCAGGTTCTTCCTTTATTTTTGATAAAAAGGGCTCTTTAGGTTGTATTCAGGTCAAATTAAGGCCTTTATGATTATGTTAGGGTAGATGGGTGGATATTTGGGCAGGGTTTGGCTGAGCTGAATGGATTTTGAGGTGTGATTTTGAGAGAAGGGGATATACCCTTTTATAAGAGTAGTGAGGGGCACTTTAGGAAAAGATTGAAATATCATTTTATTATAAAATAATTTTTTATTTATAAGGGATATAAAAGGATTTATTTAGATAATAAGGTCTTTTTGGTTATAAATCCTCTCATCCTATAGGTTTTAGACATGTTTTGGTCACCATATTAACCTTATCTTTTATATTTAACTCTTAGTTAAAAAGTTTACCTTTTACCATGAGTTCATGTATTTTTATATTACATGGTTAATAAACATACAATAAAATGACAAGAGAACCTCTTGTAGTTAATTAATGAAATATCTATCATTATATAAGTCATTTTTCCAAACCAATTATATTAGAAATGTTTTATCATTTAATAATATAATATTTTTTTTAAACCTCATTTATGTCAAATTGACACTATTGTGTACTTGGATTTTATGAAACTCAAAAAATTTTGATTACTTCTAAAACAATACATTAAATCAAACCTAATATTTCATTGTAACCTATAAAATTAGTTTTTTTCCTCAAAAGACTCAATTTAATTTTAATTTTATATTTATATGATCAATTATTTTAATCATTCATTAATAACGTAATTACTCCATCATCATTGTGTCATAAATAAATTTTATTATTTAATGTATAAAAAATATAAATAAAATAACATGATATAGGAAATCATTTTATATTTCTAATATATATTTATAGTTATATTTAACTTTTGTATAAACCTATATTAAAAATAGATCATTTATTATGATTTGAATTTAACCCCTTTAACTATTTATTAAATAAAATAATAATAAATGTCCTAATACAATACAAGTGAAAAAAAAGGATAATAATTTATTCCTAAGGATTATTTTGGTTGAAATAAACTTATCCATTAGAATTAGAACACGTTTAAGGGTAATTATAATATCATTTTTACCTTTAAATACCATATTTATTTTAACAGTGGATAATTAAAGTCAAAATTTACATTTCACCATAAATTATTTTCATCTTATAGAAACACATTTTACTTACTAATATAAACTGTATCTCTCAGATTTTTAAAATTCATATCATAGATGTGTTAAAATTATGTTTTATGCAAATTAGAAAATGTGCCTAAAAGGTGGGTAAAAGGCGTCTAAAAGATCAATTAAATTTTATACAACTAATTTTATTATAAATGAATCCAATGAATTAAATTGAACTTATATAGGAACTATGTATATATTATGAAATAAAATTAATTTATTTAAAATAACTAATTACTTAAATAAAAAGATAGTTTAAAACAATAAAGTAGTGTTTTTCACTATTCATAAAAATATAATGTTTTCATAAAAATACCAAAAATTCACCAAATGATAATTTTTATATTCCAAATCTAAAAATAATTTCTAGTTTAGATAATAAAAAACATAGGAGTTGAATTAATTAAATTAATATTAATTCACGTTTTCAAAACCAGATAGTAGGTTTTTATGAATAAAAACTATCAAAGCATTGATATGTGTTTGTATATAATTTAAATGTAAATTAAATCCAATGACATAAATTATATTAAATGTTAAAACTATTATCTAATTATACTTTAAAACCTCTAAAATTCATAATTTAATGCTATAAATTATTTTGAATAAAAAAGTTGTTCCCAAATAAAATTTAGTAGTTTTCAATATTCATCAAAATATGAATGTTATTAGAAAAGTTCCAAAAATTTATCCGAGAATTTTTTTTCCCAATTCAAATGAATAATTTAATTTCATTATATTGAATATATAAAAGTTTCAAATATTTTATTTAAAAAGGGTTCTCCATTAAAATGTGGTAAAATTTTATTTTTTGAAAATTACTTCTTTTAACTGAAAAAATGAATTTTTTATTATCTTATGTCTAAGAAAAACATAAAATGGATTCTAAAATTATACTGAGTATATAATATTCAAAATGATGTATATACTATTCATAAAATCTTTTTGAACGGCTAGTTTGTATGTCGTGGGGCTCTTGAACTCAGTGTGGCGTATAGCGTAAGCTCCGAGTTACATTAAAGATATAATGTACTATGAAATCATGGGGTGTTATAGAAAACATGATACTTTCTAAAAAATCACCCACCTAGATTCTTAGGGAGTGGCGGTATGCATGGTGCAGTGTCATGGATAGAATCCAAGATATCTATCATCGTCCATGTTAATATGCATTTAGAGGAGAGGGTAAATATAACAGTCTACGTGCTTTAGGACTCCAACAAGAATTGGTGGGACTTCAATTCTTAGGAATAGGAGACCAGAGACATGGTTTGGGTATACATCAAAACATGTTTCTATGATCACTTGATTCTAAATACATTGAGTGATGATCATGCTTGGGAATTATTACATCTCCCATAAGGCTCAAAGATAGTGTTAGAGCATTCAACTCATTTAATAAAGCATCATTAACTTGGTCCTTCTCTGAATGGTGACACAAAAATATCTATGTAGTAATTAGTGGATAGAATCAGATATACTATCCACTCATAGGTGAACGTAATTATTAACAACTATTATTGAGATCGTGAATCAAGCCATAATTTTAGAACAAAATGTCAAGGAAGATAAACCTGTGAGCCATGGTAGTTCATTACTGAGACAGGGTGATATTTCATCAGGAAGTGGGAAGAACCACTTCCTGGGTGAATAGGTGTAAAATTATAGCCATATGACATGTACTGATAGCACTATTATATGTCATCAGTGTACCATTATCATCCATTAGATGCCCTAGTTCATAAGGATCGTAATGTTATGTTGACTTGGCTGCATGATTGGTCATCTTTTGTGTTTCTCCCATCCATTCTCATCAGTATCTAGTGTAAGAGGATCTATACAAACACCTCTACTATGAATGATATCTCTGATTTCCACAACATGGGGGGTTTTTCCCCATTTCTTTTAGGTGCAGGTAATTATGGAGGCCTTGTTAAGGAAATCATGTCCCACACTATTAGTGTCAGCCGAGTGGACCTACTCAGGCTTGTCAGGTTTTATCTTAGGGTACCTGTTTAGGTAGAATTTAGGTATTGAAACCAGCAGTAGATGAGTATAATGTTGGACCATATACGATTATATGTACTATTTGTGTAGCCTCTACATTAGTTTCTTCCCTTTCTGATATGGGTGCATCACATTCCTTTCTATCTACTACAGCTATTGAAAGCCTTGGTTTTAAAATTTAGTAGGTTTGTGGCATCATTTCACTCGAGACTCCACTAGGGGTTATGACATAGGGAATACTCCACTTCTATGAGTTCCCCCAAAGATAGGTTGGTACCTTTTCTTTTGTAATTTTTCCTTCCTCAATATGTCTAGAATAGATGTAATTCATGGTATGAATTGGATCACACATTATTGAGACCAAGTGGATTTCTATCTCTATCATGCATCCATCTTATCCCCCGAGGGTGACCCAAATATTCACAAAAGATAATGGGATATGCAGGAAGATCTATATTGACATAAATTTACAAGGTTGGGGAGAGTAACAACTCAATTAATATGTCTCTTCATGAGGGATAAGGGAATAAAGCTAATGGAATTTCCACCCATTTTGAATAGTTTCACAGATGTCTTCCTTAACTATTTATCTGGATTACCTCCCATGAGGGATGTGAAGTTCACTATTCATATACTTCCAGGAGCAGCACAAGTGACTATTTCTCTTTAAAGGATGAACCTGTAGAAATATATGAACTGAAAGAACTACTTCAAGAACATGAAGATAAGGGTTTTATCATACATAGAATATCATTGTGGGGTTCACCAATTATTTTTTCCAATAAGGTGGATGGTACCATCAGATTGCACCTATATTATCATCAAATAAAATAACTTCTGTTAATGTTTCAATATTACTTTCCTTATATAGATATCCACATAGACTAGAATATAGTAGAAAATTTTTTAACCTAGATTGATATGAGGTCAGGATACCACCATGTTCACATGAAACCATATGAAATACAATGTATGGAATTCCAGAGTAGGTATGTCCCATACTGGTATCTAGTTATGTCATTCTTCCTAATGAATGTGCTATTAGAATTCATGGCATACATAAATTACAGTTTTCACCTGTACCTGGATTCCTTTGTGGTGGTTTTTTATGATGACATAATGGGGTATTCATGCTCTAAACATGACGTTGCAACCCATATTGAAATCCTACTGAGTAAACTAAGAGAAGACCATTTATATTAAATGCTTAGAAAATACCACCTCTGGATCTATAAATATCACTTTATTGGTCATATAATATCTGAGGCTACCTATATATTAATCCCAAAAAGTTGACCACAATAGTTTCATGGGAGCATCCCAAAAATGTTTTTGACAAACATAGTTTCTTGGGGAATACTTGATATCACAGGTGTTTCATCATGGGTATTTCCCACTTAGTTTTACCTCTTACATTCATGAGAATGAAGGGAGTATCGTTCATCTAGTTAGAAGCTTGTGAAATTTTTTTCCGAAGTTGCAAGAAAGACTAACCTCAGTTTTGAAGCTAATTTTTCTAGAGTATGGCATAAGTTTTATTGTTTCCCTTAATGCTTCAAGAATTATTCTATAGGTAGTTTTAATGCAGGGTAATCGAGTCATTTATTATATATCCTAACAGATGATACCCTATTAGATGAACTATCCTACTCACAACCTAGTGTTATTAGTTGTATTTAATTATTTACACCACTTGAGACACTACATGATGGGTGATAGGTTCTTTATTTACAGAGATCATAAATTATTAAAATATATATCTATAAAACAAGAATTGAATTTGAGGAAGCCTAGGTGGGAATAATACCCACATAAATTAGATTTTGATCTTTCTTATACCCATGGTAAGGGTGATGACGTGGATGAATCATGATCCACAAAACGCAGACACATTTTGTCCATGCATCTTGCAGTGAGTGGAAGATGATGACTTTATTTTCTGACATGCATCGTGAGGATTAGGAAAAGTGCAGAAAAAGTGTTCTAAAAATTCATATAGGGACATCCTTTCTTCTAGAATGGATTCTTATGTGACATTTATCTGATCCATAGGGTCTCATTTTGAGGGAACATATCACATGAGAAAACCATCCTCCTTTTTAGTTTCTTACTATAGTGAAAATTACTCTTCCATGTCTGAGTATGGTTGCCTTCAGATATATGAGAAGAAAAAATGAAGGAATATCATACCTCTATTTGGTTTGTCATCCTGGACATTCCCTGATGTACAAAGACATGTGTCATCAGTACTGGTGGTTGTTTATGAAGAAGAAAATAATGGGTTTCATCATTTGGTTCCCCACCAACTAGAAAATTAATGCATAGCAGAAACCACAAGATGGACTTCTATAGCCTCAATCTATTCCTGAGTGGGAACAAAATGACCTCACCATGAATATAGTTAATTTATTTCCATGATCTCCTTGAGTATGTCATGTTGTATTGGCGATTTTTGATAGATTTACCAAAGTCACAAAAATTTTACGAATCTAGGAGACCTTCTATACTAATGTGTTGGGAAGGCTGTATATTCTAGAAATAGTGCTACTACATGGTGTACATTTTCAACTATCTCTCATAGATATACCTACATTACATCACAGTTTCTAGAAAAGGGTATAGAAAGTGCTAAGTTCACAGGTACTCTAGAGTACTTCATACCAATATCTGACCTTTGGGTATTCCGAGTGGACCATTCAAGTGTTATAGGATATGCTACTGGCATGTATCCTAGATTGTGGAGGTTCCTGAGAGTAACAAGTTCCTTTTATGAGTTTACCTTTAATAATATATTTTAGCTGATGATTCAAATGTATTCATATGATGCCCTCTATGGTATACTATAACATTCACCTTTATGCTTGCTTGAAGCTGGTGTGGTAGCGTTGTTGGGAACTCACCTCGTTTAGGAGACTTCAGATAATGTTCAACAGATTTATAAGTTAATGACTATAGCTATGTCCTGATAAAATTCTTATTATGATCTTCACCATATACCACTCATGTTTGAGGTGGGACATTATGTCTTTCTGTGTGTTTCTTTATGGATGGGACATAGACGAATAACGATATAGGAGAAGTTATCATTGAGATATATCATGCCATTCGAGATAGTAGATAGAGTTTGGATGGTATCCTATCTATTAATATTACTTTAGAGATACCATGCCATATCCGGTGTCTTCCAGGTATCTCATCATAGATAGTATCATCCAGACTTATCTCAATCATTTAATCCTGATAGCATTATTCTTGGAAAGTTTCATCCATTGAGGAGCATCTGATCTATATCGTCAAATGTGGCATGAAGGTTCTCTTAGATAGGTCAGTTCCTCTGGTCCAGGTGCTATGGGATCATGGACGTGTTCAAGACAATACCTAGTATCTTGAGGCTGATGTGCATGCTTAATGGATGGATCCTTTCTCATGTAATATTCCGCTACCCTTAGAAGGACAACTTGGGGGGTGAGTTGTTATACAGAGGGGAGGTCGTAATGTCCCAAAATTCATCAAGGTGTAGAATGATTAAATTTTTAGTTCAAATCCTTAATTTGACCTCGGGAATGCACATTCACACCCTTTTTCTATTCTCATACTTCAATAAAAAATTTTTAACTGAATGCATGGATT
Organism: Viscum album; assembly: GCA_963277665.1. Taxonomy (NCBI): domain Eukaryota; kingdom Viridiplantae; phylum Streptophyta; class Magnoliopsida; order Santalales; family Viscaceae; genus Viscum; species Viscum album. Next base: position 1,244,728,615 of record OY728152.1, on the reverse strand, counting down.
AATAAAAAATATTACATCATTCCCTAGAATAATGTTTAGGTTAAAAGTAATAAAATAAAATTGAACATGAATTTAAAGGAAATTAATGTAAATTAAATGAATGTAAAATTGGTCAAAAATAAATTTTAAAATAATATAAAAAGAGGGATTATAAACAATAAAAATAATAGTAATGGAAATTAGCCCATTTTTATTATATTTATTTCATTCTCATTATCAACTTATTATTTTATTTATTTCATTTTTATTTTCATATATTTAAATATTTTCTCCAGTTTTTCATTTTTTTTTCATTTTTTTGTTTTTCTATTTTCTTCTTTTCTTTTATTTTTGTTTTCTCCCTTTCTCACCTCCCTCTCCTCTAGTGTGTAGTCCCTGTATCACCCTACTTGTTGTGTGCCTCATCCTCCTAATCTCCTTTTTCAGATGACAAATGGGACACAGTTTTTTATTCATTTTCATTGTCTTCTAGTAGGTAGTAAACATATTAGTATAGTTAATTTTACAATCCATTAATTTTGGGATCTCACCCATTATCCATTGTGCAATCTTCAATGGAAGGATTTTACCTAAAATTTTCGAATTTCTAAAATCATGTTTTTTCATCTATTTTTAGTCAAATTAATAATCATCGTAGAGTGTAGGATCTTCTACAGTTAGTAGGTAAGTAATCTACCCTCTTTCCAATATTTTTGTTTTATCTTTTATATTTCTTGTGGTACCCCTCACTGGTGCCTACTACTGACATTCAATTTTTCCCATTCCAAATTGATTAATTTACATTGAATAAATATTGAACCATTTTATGAGATAAACTAGCTTCTTAAATTTATTGCAGCATCATTGGATACCACTTCGGGTGTGCTTACATAGTTGTGAAAATTTCTGTTCGCCCCAAATAATTATTTTATTAGTTTCATGTGTTGCATGAACCCTCTTTAGTTAAGTTTTAAATCATCTTTTTTCTTTACGATAAATAAGAACCATGAATTTTGGAGTTTTTTTGGTTTATTATTCCTAATAGTTTCCTTGATTACTATTATTGACATTATATTCCATTATTAAAGTGAAAAGGTCATGTTCTGTTCTTTTATTAATAATGTGTTTTGACTGTGACTGTTTGGCGTGAATTTCCAAAAAGTATGTGGGCCTATGTCTCTTAAATTATTTTGTTGAAATTATAAATGAATACTCTATGATGTCTACATAATTGAAATCTAATTAAATTTATGGTAATGGGACATTGTGTGCTCCGTATTAAGGACCACACATGGACACTATGATATTGATTGGTTACCACACTATGTGTTGGGGTGGTGAAGTCTAAGGATTTTATAGATGAGGGTTTCCTTGATTTTTTATAAACTAATTAGTGATACTGGTTCCCTAAAAGACAATCAAGGACACAACCCTTGGAGTAGTGTCTACAATATACCTTGGTAGATACTCTACCAATGATTTGTGATACCTGGGAAAAAATCATGATAATTCCATACCTCAAGTGACCCATGGTCTTTTAGATTAATTCCTTGGACGGGCTTTGGGGTATTGGATAAATATAAGGATGACCCATAGTGATAAATTTAGGATGGACTCAAAGTCTATCTCTAACATTAAAATATTAATAATGATAATATGTGGAATGTTTTATTTGATATAGTATTGGGTTAATTTTTAATTTTGATACTTTTCTAGTTCCTTGAAACATATTTTTTTGAAACATATATTAGACCCAAGATGAAGCACAAGCTTTAGATATGTCCCCTTTTTTCCTTCCTTATATTATCTTGGATATATTTTTATATACATCCTGCTTATTATGGGCACTTTATTCAGATTCGTAGCATAGTCTTAAGTAGGTTATATGGGGTGGTTTCCATTATGAACATGGACCTAGTTATATTTGTTTAAATTATATTTATTTAATTTCATACATTTATCATATATTAACACTCTACTTTTTACCATAGAATGAAATAGAAAGGTCTAGAAATATTGGGTTCTAGCCGAATGAGATTATATCTCACTACCTACATGGTTTTTGTTTGGTTCCAAAGTAGAATATATTCCTTCATGTATGGATAATGGGACGTGTGCTACTTATGGTTCTTGAGTGTTGCTGACTACTTAGGATGTAGATTATTGCAGAGGAAAGAGCCTTGGTTGAGATGCTATAGTTTCACTCTATGTAATATTCATTATAGTTTGATATCATCATTTGATTATTACTTTACATCAATTTAATTTATTAAAAACATAATATCATGTTATTATTGTGTAGCTGGGTGGATTTATCACCTTCTACACATTTCATTTATTATGATAGGATTATTTCATTGCTTCTGCTATAGTTTGATTTTTTATATTCTTATACAAAAAAATTAATATATATTTCCTCTTATGTGTATTACCTATTATGTATGACGGAATAGTCTCCCATGTGTAAATGTTATAAAGTACATCAATACTTGTCTGCAACCTACAACATTCGAGGAGATGAACATGAGGTTATGTAGAAAATCGTCACAGAGAACCCTTCTAGTGGATTCTAGGAAGGGGATTTTAGAAAATAAAATTCAATCCATGAGGAGATAATGTATATTTATAGACATAAAATGGATTCTCAACATGTTCTAAAGTCATTTTGGCCCTTATGATTATGGATTAGTTATTAATTAAGATTATTCATTAGTTATTCCCTGTGATTACATTCAACCACATTAACTAGAATTTTTGACCAAATTTATTAGAAATTATTAGAGTAAAAATATTATACATAATAAAACCTTGAATTTATATTTTTCAAAATCCAAATAATATAAGTTGGAGAAATTTGTTAAATGCTAATCCAACAGACGTGTTGAGAATGCAGTGTTTAAATTAAAAATGTTCCATAGTTTAATAAGTGTTTATATATAATTTCAAAATAAAAAATATTTCAACGACCTAAATTGGATTGATATATTTATAATTGATCAATTGGGATATTAAAATCCTATTTAAATTATAATTTAAGAGTAATAACTATTTAACTGAAAATGCTATTTTTAACTAAGCTGTAGTAATTTTTAATATTCAATAAAAAATAAAATTTGTCAAAATATTCCCAAAAAATCACCATAAGATAATTATGAGATTATTAATTCATGAATAAAGTTTATTTTATCAAATTAACTTTCTATGAGTTTGAAAAAATAATTTTATTATTCTTCACAAAAGGACATAAAAATAGTTTAGTTATGGAAATTTTATTTTGAAACATATTAGGGTTTTACCTAAAATAATATATTTTTATATATTTTTTTATTTATGTGAACCCAATATAAATAATATATTAAATATATTTATTACTATTCAAATCACTAATTTTGACTCTCAGTTATAATTATCACATTTAAATAATTATAAAAATAAAATTATGTTTCATTGTAACTTTGCGTTGGATGTAAAACATGCCATGTTGGTCTTTCATGTAGTGAAAACAAATTTGGTTCTATAAGGTCGGAATATTTGACTTACTAAAATAAAATAAATCAATTGAAATTAATTAATTTAAAATAACTACCTTACAAACTTGGGGTGTTATAGGTCTTACTCTATGTTGTTTTCAATAAAAATATAGATAATGAATGTTTGATGATAACCTTAGGATGAATAAGGTAATAATCCAGAACAAATTCCCATTTACCCAAATTAATTACTTTTTTTTATTCTAATGGGGAATTAATGTTTTACATGATTGACCTATTCTCTGGGTATCATCAGTTCCTATATTGAAAACCATAAATTCCTAAAAAAGCATTCCAAAAAAGTTATGTCAACTTCGAGTATTTTCTCATACACATCATTTTGATAGATGCTCTATACTTTTTTAGGGAACATATGAACCATGATTTCTATTTGTATATCTATTCTTTTTCATGGATATTGAAGATGAAATCCTAGTATATTCCATGAAACAAGAATGTCATTGGAAATAGTTTTGGTCCATTCTAGGAACTTTTTAAGATCAGCATATTTATGTTAACATCTCTAATGCACCTTATGGTTTTAGGAAGTAAAATTTATATTAAACATGATATTATAGGGTGATGTTTCAGTGAACCTCAGTAAAATTGTAGTTGTGATGTAATGTCTGAAACTAGGGAATGCCTTCGAGAACAGGAGATGTTTTGGGAGGGAATAATATTATATGTTATTTTTTATGGAATTCTCTCTATCTTTTTAACCAAAGATTACACTAAAACATAAATGGGTATGTTTTTAACTAAAAAATGAATTGTAGGAATCATTTTTGATCGATATTTTTTGTTTTAAAAAGTATAAATTTTGGATAATACATGAATCCATGAATTGATATGTCATCTATTTTGATTTTTTTAGTTATGAGTTTGGGTGTCTGTCTTTGTAGGATAAACAAGGGGTAGATTATGGATGTCATAAAATCTAATAATATTAATGGAATTACCAGACCCAATACCTAGTACATGAGTTAGTTATTTATTGGATGATTATGTCAAGCCAATATCATTTAGGGGATAAATTTTATCTTATCATAGATCAAAAAGACATGGGAACATTTTATCACAAATGGATCTGAATGTCAGGTAGTTTCGGTGGGTTGAGTACCTTCATTGTTTCAACATTGATATTATTGACACCTATGGAAAGGTAATCTGGTAGATGATTCCCTATGAATGAATGTTTTTGTGAAAATTTTAAAGGAGTCATGTGTTCATTAGACATTTAAGGGAATGGGTTTCTAGATAAATATAATGAACAGAAAGACTATTGGAGGCACATTCTTACCAACAATTCAATTTTTTGGACACCCTTCTACAGATGATTCAGGAATAGAATATATGTGTTGATATTTACCAACATTCTATGAAACTCATATATTGTTGTGAGTTTCCCAGTCAGTATTTGTCATCTTCTAAGATAAATCATTGACTCAAGGGTCACTTTGGGGTAATAATATCCCTTTAGACAGTTGTGATATTCGATAACAATCAGTCTGAGTGGTTTGTGGATCCTTGTAACACCAAGATGTTTTAGGAAATTTATCACATGTTTTTAGTTCCTGGTATGAGATTTGATATAGCTGAATTCACGTACAGTATATATATCTATCTTCATATTATCTTTTATTACCATGGGCCCCCATGTTTTCCTTATAAAGACCTCATTTCGACCTCAAAGTTGATGAGGTCACCATAGATATCAGTATTTTTATAACACAACCACCTTAATGAAGGAACCTAATGGGGATTTCTATTGATCATATGAGAAAATCATTTAACTCTATATCATACACGGAATCAACTAAGCTAGATAAGTTTGGTTGCATATATGTTCAAGTGGTTTTGAGGAATCATGGTATATTATGAACTAATTTTAAAATTAGATACCAAATTATTATGTATGAATTCTAGTGATTCCTTGATATGGAAATGGGATCATTTATCAGTCTTTGTATAGAAGAGAATCCTCAAATAGATGGTCAGATGGAGTAGGCAATCCCTCTTTTGGAAGACATTCAATGTGCATGTGTTTTGGATTTTGAAGTATTGTGGGATAAAAATTTTAGATTAGTGGAATTGATGTATAAAAAAATTGCCAATACTCTATATGAATGTCCCACATTGAGGATCTCTATGGTCAGTGATGTCGGTCTATATGTGATGGAAAGATGTTGGTGGGACTTCTATTCTTAGATTGAACCTGATAAAAGAGACATTTAATAAAGATCATTTGACCAGTAATTTATTATTGATGGTGTATAAATTATATAATACTTATTAAGATTAGTGGATCTGATCCTTATAGTTCACAATTAGTGATCATTTGTTTCTAAGGGTGGACCCCCACCAGAGTCATTATCTTCTTGGTAATAATGTGAAGTAGATGCTGATTCAGGTTCGAACATTTGATAATATAGTAAGAATTGGAATGGAGGAATAGTGTTATTATGTACATACTGATTAGTGTTGAATGATTAGTTGTTCCATGTCTCACAATTGGAGGGTTATATCCGAGACCCATCTCTTATGTAGAACTAGGATGAAATGGAACTAGAATTTTATTTTTATGTATTTTAGTGTCCGGTGTAGATTTTGGATTCCCCAGTGAATGTGGATCAAGGTAAATATTTCCCTTGGTTTGAGACATTTTGAATCACAAATCATATGTTACTAATATATGGGAGTGAAATTATTTGGGGGTGGAGCTGTATCCACATTATCCTATGATCATAATTTAGTTGGACATTATGAGGGTGGAGTGTTGTCAAGATGGGGAGAAAAATCGCATATGTGTTGTTATATTGTGGTATATTATCAAATATTCCTTGTATTATATTTATTTCATGGATTTTATGGGATTAATTAAGAAATATGGTGGTAATGGGATGGATAAAATGAGGTATAAAATTATTATAAATTGTGTGCCCACGTAGTTGAAATTGTGTTCCAAGGACAATGGTAATTTGAATGTAGTGTGACCTAACACATAGGAATGTCACCCAACATGGATAAAATTTCCACAAAGAATGTGGGAATGTATTTGGAGAATTATTACTTTCATAGGTGTGTTCCCCTTGTGGTAAAATTGTATGGATTATTTTATTTTTTGAAATACGCAACACATGGTTGGCACGTCGTTGGAAAAACTGTGAGGTCAACCCATAAAGCATTCCAAATCCTTAAAATATTGAAATTTCAGTTTATATTATCCCTGGTTATATATCAAAATAACCCATTTTCTCATCCACTGAACCCTCCATCCACAAAAATTCATCAGTCCCTTCAACTCCACACATGGTATCTATTTTGGTGAGTGATTTGTCTTGTAAACTTCAAGGAACCTTTACGTATGATTATCCTCTTATATTTACATCATTTTTCACAGGCTCATCTTCATTACATATTTTATTCTAATTTATACTCTGGATATAATGGCCTATTTTTTATAATTATTATTCTATGTTTTAAATCATGTTTTTTTTGTGCTCATTCCGTTACAGGGTCTCCATTTATTAGTTGGTTGTTTTCACATGGATTTGTGATGCTTACATCAAATAGGTATGTGGTTCCATTCATTCACATTGATTAACTATTTTAGTATGATTTTTTTGGTTTTAAAATGGGCTGTATAAATTTATTTTATGGATCAAAACATACATCCCATGGATTTTATTGTCAGTTATTTTCAATGGTGTTCTACTATTGAAAAAGGATGTTTTCATGTGCATTATTATTGATAGAAGTGGTGTTTTTTAAAAGAGATATCAATTGATATAGGGAATTAAATAATTCACAAGGTAATCATGGGTATCTAGGATGAATTAATAGGTCTTGTATGTTAGGAGAGTTAGTAGGTCCTGGGCCCTATCTCCCTAACTGGATTATGACACAACTCTATATAAAATTTTATGTGATGATTCTTGGTGGTTATATCAGGACCATTTTATTTGGTATATGTGATCATTGATAATACTAGCATATGAGGAACCCTCTACCCATATTAGCATAAAGATTTTCCATTGTTATAATGATATTTTACCCATTCATATTTTTTGTTACATTCATTTTCATTATATTTTTCAAGGCATTTTTAATTTTGGTTGAGTTTCTATTTACGTAAAAAAATAGACTATAAAATTTTCAATTTATGTAATCTTTTGTAATTTCATTAGGTTTATCGCATATGGAATTTTGGAATAAAAAAATATACCCTCAAATGTATGTTATAAAAAACAATGTTTTTTCAGATTGTTTTTTTAGTCAAAGTTTCAATGTTTTCCTCTGGATGCTCGATATTGGTAAAATGGACTTTTTTCCTTAAGTAGATGATCTCAGAAATTATTTTTGACCAATCTAGTTGTCACAAAATATGGTTTTGACCATAGGATATATGTTTGGTGGAAGTCTGAGCCATTTTAATTTTCGCGGATTAATTAATGTGTAATTTTTATTAAATTAAACGTTGAATTATTCGTGTAAGTTCATTCCATGATTAAATTTTAATGGAGTTTCTTATTGAGATTCCATCTCCACCGTTGAGTCTAGAACATGGAAATTAGCTTAGTAAATTCATAATATCTAATAGGGCACTAGGGCCTACTCAGACCCCCTTTTTATTTATCATTCCTTTTAATATTTTCTTTTCCTTCCACATCCTTCCTCATCATTCTTGTGAACAACACTTTTTTAAATCCCACTTCTCCATGATATAAGATTGAAATATTATATGGAGATTTATTGAGATAGGTAAGGGAATATGGGAACTATTGTGAAGCTCTCGACATGCTGGTGTGGTATGCGGATGTCGTGGACGGGGGAATCAAGGGTAACTTCAGTGGTGTCTACATCAATGATAGTGGTTTTATGATATACAACCAATCAACTATAAATGAATTGTTTCTAGTTTTTATAGAAATATATTTCTCACTTGTGGCCTCTTAAGGTTGGATCTATTTCTATTGTGTTAAAAATGGGGGTTTCTGGTGTTTTTAGGGTTCTCCAATTTGGAAACCAAGGTTAACTGACATGTGTCCTAGAGAGCATGTCATGTGTTCTTCCTATTTAGGAATGACGGTGTTTTAATGTTTACATTTCATGTATGGGGCATACTCTCCTGGTACAGGTACTCATATATGTAACTGAGTACCCGGGCATGTCTACCTGTGTAGAATTACACGACCAGACCCTGTGTTAGGTAGCATGCCATGTATAAGTACATGGCATGGCCTAGTATCTGTCCAAGCCAATTAAAGTTCACAGAAATGTACCCCATGTAGGGAACACACAATATATTGGTTCCACATGTTGTGTAACTTGGTAATTACATACCCAATCCAATGTAAGTACACTCCCTTGTGGTGTAGAGAGTATATGTCGCGTACCAAGGTTACACACCGCATACTGCCCCTTTCCAACCATTTGAAGGATTTTGGTGTATTCTTTCCCTGATGTCAAAACTAGACTTGAGAGTAGCCCATTCTGAGTCGTCTTCACATAGATTGCGATGGTGAAACTAATGCAGCTTTCTGATGACTCCTAAGTGGTAATTTGGTTATTTTTTCTAAATGGAGGGGTTCTTCCTCAAGTTATTGATTTTTGACACCAATAGAGAGTGAGGCATGTCTTGAATAATAGGATGGGTGTTCATACCATCCATGTGAACCTACTCTGAGATGAGTTTTGAGTCATCTCTTGTGACCTTTTCTTTTGAAGAAGTTCACCTTGTGAGATGTTCCCTTCTAGCCTTTGTGGTCTTGTGACAGGATTCTTCCAAGGATCACCTAAGGGATGCCTTTGCTTTTGTGTGGATCTAGGAAGTCCCTTGTTGGATCCCTTAACTATGTGTTTACATAGAGGATCCCATGTAGGATTCATCTTTGTGTTTGATATATATGACCCAATGGGTTCCTATTTCTTGACTGACCATGAGATGTACGTTGGGTGTGGGTAGAGATTCTGTTCAGGTGGCACTTATTTCTAATGTAGAACTGGTAAACCCATGAGGTTCTGTATTTAGTGTTGGGGTGGGAGTTTGTGCCACCCTCACAGCTTGTTGTGTTAACTTGTTTATTGTGGTTATAGTTATGTTCACTAGAGGTATTTTCTTATTGTTGAATGTAGATCCTGACATGAGGCATATTTATTTCTTTTGGGATTCTCGAACATTCTTCCTATGATACTTGTTATTTATTGGAATGACAATATAGGCTTTCTTGGTATCTAGATTCCAAGCCATGTTATTTTTGATATTTTTCTGGTATAAAGAGTTATTACATGGGACAAGTATATTGATCTTGGATGTATATATCTATTGGGATATATTTTGTTGGGATGTCCAAAAGTGCTTCATGGTATCCAGTTGTTGATCCTTACATGTTAACTTTTATTCCAGGAGTGATACTTAGATTCTCATGGTAGGAATTCCTTTAATGGGTTCATGGAATGGATGATATGTGATGAGATTGATAAAATATCCTTGATATTTGTTTGGAATGAGTTTGGGATGGTATGGCCATTAAGATTGTGTATTGCTTATCACTAGTTAGGCTTGGCCTACATTTTTTTGATTGGTTTTGACAATAGTAAAGGGTGTCATGGAAGCGAGTTTGAGGTAGGGTGATAGTTAGTTTGGGAATCACATGTGTGACATGGATGGAATGAACATCTATTTTGATTGAAACGGCCATAGGGGAACATGGTTCCAAATATGGTGTGGATTGGGTTCTATTAGTTGGTGATTACCACTCACGTATGATGTTCAAATCCCTTCTTGAGTCCTGTGCACATAGGTTTAATTATTTATGAGGTATTTTTGACTAATAATGTGGGTAGAGGCCCCTGAGAGATGTAGTTTAGGTATTTTATGTTTGGGGGTTAGTGTTGTTGGAATCCACGTCTGTGGGGAGTTTCCAATAGATGACAGGGATGCGGATATTCGATTTGGAGATGAGTCTCCCAAAGATTGAGGTCATGGGAAATGAATTTTATTTGAGGAAATACATATTAGTTTCTCTAGTTGTTGTTACATGGGACGATGTGAGATTTGGAGAAGGGGTTTATGGGACCGGGATAATACTGTTTTGGCATTCCATCAGTACATCAGTACTAGAGACATGATGTGTTAGGAATCAATTGGTGTCGATCTATATGATTCAGGTTGAACCAGAGGGTCCACATGGTCTTTAGGACTATAGGAGTACCTTGGAAAATGAGTCATGGACTCTCTTCACTTCTGTGATATTATTATTGTAGGAAGAAGGTATATGTTGATGGGATTATAGACCCATAGATTGATTTAATGATACACTTATTGAGTGATATTATGTCCATCTTAATTCCCTTGCATAGGATATCTAGGTGAACGAGATTACGGACCCAAGGATCGACTATTGAGTGGTTTTCATGTTGATTGTTTCACAATCACATGAATATTCATTTTTATGTATATATGTATATTTTTTGGGCTATATATGTATACGTATAAAGATATGGACATCATTGGTTTAAATATCCCAGTTGGTAGGGATTGTAGACCTTTGTTATGACTACGATCTCACAGTGGGTTCACATTCTGTTTGGTTTTCCTTCATCTTGGATGATCATGTTACCTTGCAAAAGCTTATAGTAGAAAAGTTATAAGTTGATGGTCGGGGTGTCCGGAAGAGATTATTTATCACCCCTACACAGTCACCATGGTTTACATGTAAACAATATGTCTAATTTTCATGTTTATCATGATTTGTAGGGTTGATAGTGTTCAGGCCCAGGGATTCTTGTTTGGGGAGCTTCTCGAGTGGTTCCTCTGGTCGGGATGGTGTAGTTTGAGAGTGTTTGGAGATCTGGTACACGGGTTAGCTTACAGTTAGTAGTAAAGCACTGTACATTTACATTATGTTTCTTTTTTATTATTGTATTTGTGTGGTTGGCCTATTGGGTAACTAGTGTTGTGTTATATTGTATAGATGTTCCGGAAATTAGTAGCATTTTACTATTTCAACTTGTTCTATTTTAGTTGTTTATCACTCTTGCACTCTATTTACAATCCATTGTGTATGATATACTGTTATTTATATTTCTTGTGTACATCGATATGAGAACATATTCCCTCCACTATCACCACTCAGGCCCTCAATACTAGTTGGAAGCCTCTCGTATACAATGAGGCATGCTTGAGGGATTTTGGGGAGTCGGATCGGAGCACCGATTTAGTTGTATCTAGGTCAGGATGATACAAATTGATATTAAAAGAGTTCTTTTACTGGACATTATTATTTTTTTATGTCCAAAATGATTATTATGAATGTGGTGGACCATGTGATTGATATCATACTAGTGCATAGAGAACACTTATTCTTGTTGGAAGTCTTGTTTTATTAGGTATGAGAATGTGGTTCTGAACTTTGATGAGATAGTTGTATGTGATTATATCCATGAGTGAATAACAAGTTGTGTGGATAATTTGATTTACTATTCATCTGTTGCTCTTGGCCATTGGAAAGAATCTTGGTATGGATTTTTACTCTTTTCCAGCAAAGGCAAGAGGTGTCTCAAGAATTATATTCTGGACATAGGATTCACATCATATAGGCCTCATAGTGCATGATTTTACTGAAAGCATATTTCTATTCATTTGGTCCTGAATACATATATATTTCCTTCTGATGGATGCTTATGTGGATCATCTTTGAGGAATTCTGGTTTGAGGATGATGACTCGATCCTCGTGTAAGGGGGGTGTAGTAACACTTGTTGGTCGATATGGAATTTGATACACTTTTCTTGTTACCATTTTATGGTGTTTTTTATCATGTCTGAGGATATATATTTAGAATAATGAGTATTATGAAGATGGATTCAAGGAAATTTATTCTAATCTAGACCTCCAAGGGTGGTATTTTCGTATAGGGATACCCAATATGATTGAATTCGGTTCCTCTTTTGCATTGTATGTGACCTTCTGGGTGTAGTTTCTTTTGAGGATTCATAGAGAGGATCAAGGGCATTGTAGTAAGTGTTTTGTGTTTCAAACATTGTTTTGTTTTGATATTAAGTGTTTTCAGTGGGCCTTTTAGCTTATAGGTGTTTTTGGAGATGATGAAATGTTATTCATATGGTGGGGAGTACTAGATCGATTGAAGTCAAATGTATTCCATGTACTAGATAGTTGTTGAAGAAATATGGTTGGCCGTTGAAATATCATGATATCTTGGTTGTGTATATGAACTTATAGATTTCATGGCTGTTGATCCGTTCACCAGTATTTTTGGGGACGAGATGGTTTATGGTAGACTATTTTTATGAACATGTGTTTTTTCCGAGCTGCTATTTGGGGTAGAAATTTAAACATTTTTTTAGATACATGATTGGGTTAAAGTGGTATTTTTCCCGGATTAGGTGATCTTGGATATACTTTCTAATCACTCTACTAGTTCTGGAATAGGTTTTTTACACTAGGATATGAGTTTGGAAGAAATGTGAGTCATTCGAATATTGGTGGAATAAATAATATTTAATTTTTATTAAATTAATTATTAAATTCTTTGCAAAGGTTTGTTTGGAAATAACATCTGAATGGAATGTTGAATTTATATTCCATCTAGGTCATTGAGTCCAATATGTTTATTTTATCCTACCAAAGAAATTAACTTGATTCAGACACGGGGTCTGGCCGGGATCCCAATTGTTTTTATTTCCATTTCTTCTTTTCATCACCATCCACTTCTATCCTCCTCCTACTCGAGCACACCTCATTTGTAGATCCACCATGGTTGTGACCTAATAGAGAAAAGTTATAGGGAGATATAATGAGAGATGTAAGGGAATAATGGTACAATTGTGAATCCCTTGACCCGCTGGTGTGGCAACTATGGATAGTTGAATCAATTGACACTTCATCGGTTTCGACCCAAAGGTAGGCCATTTTTAATATTTACCTAAAATAACAATAAAATGTGTTTTCTATAGTTTATATAGATAGATATTTAATTCATATGGCCTCTTATGGATGGATCTGTTACTTTTGGGTGTAGAATGCAGGTTTTAGGTGCTTTGGGTGTTTTCCCATTGGGAAACCCATGTTACACGGTGTTTGTTCCAAGGGTGCATTCTGTGTGTTCTTACTATTTAGGGATGATTGTGTTTCAATTGTTACACAAATTTTATGGAGCCTACGCTACATGTACTTGTACTCTTCCATTTAGAAATGTACCTAGGAATGACTACCTGTGTCGGGGTACATGGCCATGTTAGATTAGACGACTAGACCCCGTGTAGGGTAGCATGCCCTGTAGAAGTACCTGGCCCACCCTAATATATGTACATGCTATTTGAAGACCAAGGAAATGTACCTCATGTTTAGAAAATTCCATGTACAGGTTCTACATGCCATGTACCAAGGGATTTACGGGAACATGATGGAAAATGTACATTCCCATGTGGCATTGAGAGTACACACTTTGTACCTAGGTTACATGTGGTTTTAATCCCCTTTCCAACCCTTTGATTGTTTTTCTTGTTTTATTTCCCTGATGTTGGAATCAAACTCAATAGTATTCCACTATTAGTAGTTTTCTATATAGATCCTGAAGGTGAAACCCATTGCTTGATTGAACCTGAGTTTTATGTCGTGTTTGGGTAGAGATGGTGTTTCGATGTGACCTAGAACCCATGCTTAAAATGTAATCCATGATGTTGTGGTTTCAATATTGGGTTGGTAATTCTGAATACTCTCACTCCTTATTATGTTCACATTATTATTGATGAAGTGGTGTTGTTCACCAAAGGAACATCGTGGTTGGTGGCAGTAGAGCCTGACGTGTGGGGTCCTTCTTTTTGTTGGGATGCCTGAATATTCTTCCTAGGATATGTGTTGGATATTGGATGACCAGATGTTCTTACATACTATCCAGTTTCTAAGACATGTTATTTTTGATATTTAACTAGTACCCATAGGTATTACATGGGATAATGTTGTTGATCATGGATATATATATATATAAATATATATTGTGAAATATTTTTTTGGTATATCTAGAGGATCATCCTGATATACGTCTGTTGAGACTTACATGATAACTTCAATGCCTTGTGTGATACATGGATTCCGGTGGTAGGAATTCCTAGGATGGGATCTTGGTTTGGATGATATTTGATGGGGATGATTATGCTATCCATGATGTGGGCTTGGCCCGTGTTTGGGATGGCATGGCCATTTTGATGGAGTGATGCTAATCACAAGTTGTGCTTGGCCCAAATTTTAATGAGTGGTATTGACCAATGGATTGGGTGTCGTGGACATTGGTTGGACGCAATGTCACAGTCATGTTTTTGATGGCCTAGGATAATTGGATGGTATATCCATCATTTTTGATCGACGTGGTTATTGGGGAACATGGTGGAAGATATGATGTTGTTTCATTTTTTTAATTGGTTACTACCTCTCACCCATGATGTCCAACCCACTGCATAATTTGTGTGCACATAGGATGACTCTGTGATGAGGTGGTTTTGACAACTCATGTGGGAGGAGGCCCTCGATAGTTGCAGTTTAGGTAATTGAGGATCAGAGGTGCTTGTTGTAGGATGACACATGGGAGGTAATGATCCTTCAAATTATATAGATGATTCTATCGGGTTGGAGTTGAGGCTCACCATGATGGAGGCCATGGGATGGACTTTTATTTGAGGATAGACATCGTTTTTTCAACGATTTTCATTCCATGGGAAGATGTGAGATTTCATGTAGGGGTTTGTGAGACTAGGATACTATTTTGTGGGCATGCCTTAGGGATGTCAGAACATGAAACATGAGGTTTCATGTGGCATGTGGTGTCGGGCTGTGTGATTGAGGTGCAACATGAGGGATCTTCTAGTCTTTCGACTATAGGAGTACTATGGACCATGGGTCAAGGACTCCATTTTCTTCTGATATTCCCTTATTGTCCAAAGCAGGTATATGTTGATTTGATTATAGTACCGTAGTTTGACATAAAGATACATGACATGAGTGGCACAATGTTCAGATCAATTCCCATGTACATGATGTTTGGGCGATTAAGATTATGAACCAATTGATCGACTATAGATTGGATTTCATATTGACTGTTTCTCATACTCATGCAAATTAATATTTGTGTAAACATATATAAGTATGTGAACATACATGTATAAGTATATTGATATGGACATCCATAGTGGCACGTTACCAGTTGACCAGGATTATGTACCCTATGTACGATTGTGAGATCACATTGATTTTAAATTGCTTTTTGTTTCTTTTTAGCTAGGATACGCACAATTATTTTGTATAGAAATAGAGCATCACAATTATAGGTTTCCTAACATGGTGGCATATTGAGAATATTTCTGACCCAAAAATGTGAACCTCATTGTACATGTATATCTTATGTCTTCTTAATAGGTTTCACACGAGTTTAATGGTGGATAGGGTTGACACCTAGTGATCCTTGTTCAAGAGGAGATACATGAGTGGTTCTTCTAATCGGGTTGGTGTAGTTCAATAGTGTCTAGAGATCAGGTATGTGGGTTGGATTAGAGTTAGTAGTAGAGACCTGTACATTTATGTTTATTTTTTTTTGTATTACTGTATCTATGTGGTCAGTTGAGTGGGTGACCAGTTTTGTATTGTATTGCATTGTTTTTTGGGCTTTTTATAGAATTTTACTATTGTAGCATATTCTATTTTAGTTTTTTTATCACTTATGCACACTTATTAATTTATATTGTCTATGATACTTAGTAATTTCTAATTCGTTCTAACTCTAATATGATGGAATAGACTCCCCACTATCACCTCTTAGGCCCTTTCTTCGAGTAGGTAACCTCTGGAGTATGGGGATTCACACTTGAGGTTTTGGGGAGAACTATCTTGGAGCACTGGTTTAGTGGAATCTAGGTCAGAATGTTGCATATGTATACCTTGTAATGTGTGGACCTTCTAAATGAGACATTCCATATATTGTTAGTGGTTGCTTCATGTTCTTGTGGTTTCAACATTGGTAGGTTTTGGTGTAGGTGGCATGATGGTGTTGACCCAAATAATGACTGTTGTATTGTTTTATATTTGGATACACATCATTTATTTTAACATCTGGTTTTTATTATAAATTATAAAATATTATACTCATGTTTTTTTGTCTTGTTTTAAACTCGTGTATTGGGTGATTTATTATGATGTGATGTGTCATTCTTTAGGATTTATTATTGTTTAATACCATGGGTGAAATCATTCCCAATTGTGTTTATTGAAGCCCTAATAGTTGTTTGTTTCCCTTGGTGGGAGAAATTGTATTTAGGATATGCAATGAGATGGGTCAGGTATCCGGTTGGATGGATTCCCAACCATGTTTGCGATTATAATTCTAAGAGATATTTACTAAATATATATCACTATATTATTTATTTCGTTAAAATCTTGCATTACACGAATTAGTGAGTTTAAATGAAACATGTAACCATATTATGTTATTATTATCATCAAGTCATTAGTTGGGATAGTTTGCATAGTAATAACTGAATTATTTAAAATATATGGTGTATACATTTATAATATAATTTAAATATTCAACTAAGGAATAAAATTATAAGAAAAAATATTATAAAATAAAAATTGATGTCTATATAAAAATATTTTTTTATGCATGCATTGAAATTTATATAAAACTAATATTGGTGAATTATTTTAATTATGTATATATATTACTATGTTGATGAAAATTTTAAAACATTTGTCAAATAGTTTTCTATGATAAATAAAATATTAAATCAATTTTATTGTAATAAACCTACTTTCTCTAAAAGCCCATTTTTGGAACATTTTAGGAACAATACCTAAAATTAAAATAAACCACTTGTAGTTATTAAATAATATACATAGAAATAGATATTGAGAATTAGGATGTTTCATAGTGGTAATTAATCCCATTTTAGTTTTTGCATTAAGGATAGTAATGGGAATAAAACTTTACCTTGGTAAAGGGAAATACATGATAATATGGATTAAAAATAATTGATAAGGTTATATTTTTATTCAAAAATCTTATTTAATGAATTTAATTCTACTAATGCCACATTATTTTAGATATTTATTATTTAATGGAAAATCGTAAGAAAAAATGACATATAAATTAATAAAATCAATGAAAAAAATTTCTCATCTTTTTTTAATAAATATAATATTTTCTCTAATGGGAGAACTAGAAGATATGAAAAACCAAAAATAATCATCATGATTATAACAGAGTTATACTTATAATGATAAAATAAAATTAATTTATTGCGATGAAATAATATTCATAAATAATTACACAATGATGATACATAAATTAATCAATTAAAAAAATAAATGGTTATATATATTAAATGAAAAATAATTAAAATTAATTAACATGTTATAAGATTATTATATAGGATATTGTCATATTAGTGGTGTATGAAATTATTTTTCTCAAATTAATCTTATATTCATGATTTTCATATGTTTAATGTTTTGAATAATGTAAAAATTTAAATAAATGGCATATTATCGAAATAAATTTTATTGAATTATTAAAAAATAATAAAAACCTTAGTGTGAAAAAACATGTTATGGGAGGGAATTCAATATCATTAATTGTCCATTTATAGTTTAATTTTATTTTTATATGTAAAAAATTACTAATATGTATTATTGAAGAAGTTTTTACCATATGTAAATTTAAAATTGTTTAATTAATGGAAAATCAAAATAATATGGTTTCAAATAATACAAAAAAATGTGAAAATTATAACAAACTAGGATTATTTAATGATATTTGTTTTCTATAAATGTGTGATAAATTATATTATATAAAATAAAACCACAACTATTTAATAGTTATGTGAAATTTATCGAGTATAAAGCGAAATGTGACAATTCTGATTCGACCATTATATGAAAATTGGTCACATATAACTGATGGAAACAATACAATGGATAATAATATTATAATTATAAATATATTCTTATAAATATAACGAATAACGATAATTTATACAAAAACCAAATCGATGGCCTTGATGACTAGAGTCATTCCATTTGATGAACATTTATCGAAACATGGGTGGTCGTTATTATTAATGGGGTTCTACATTAGGAAATCCCATGTTGAGATTCAATAAGTGAAGGATGATCAAAATATCTAAGGGGTTATGTTATTGTTATTAGAGATTTCAACTCAGTTGGTGTAATCCATGGAACCCAATGTAACTACAACCATTGCACACCTAACTCACAGGGAATATGTGAGAATAATAATTGAATATATTTCATGAAAATAGTTACATAATCTGAAATTCATTTTTTTTCAATAATATACATATTCCATCAATCTGTTTTATGAATAGATTTTCTTAATAAAATATGTGATGAATTTGATAAATTGATTTTTCTAACAAAAATATTACTTTTCCAACAATTATTAATTTATATAAAAAATATATTTTATTATAATTAATATATATTATAATTATACATTATAATGAAAAAATTAATTTAAATATAAATTAAAAAATAATTTTACAAATTTTAAGTGTTATAAATTATAGTACACATTCAAAACCTATTTTATTTTTAATAAGTGATACTTTATAAAATTAAAAGATTGAAATAGAAAACATATAGAATATTCATGATAAAATAAATAACATCTCTAAAATAATAACATCAAAATTACATATGGTTGGATTTGTGGGAACATTATAAAATATATTTTTTTTTCGGATGAATGGAAAAAGCAACGTTTGGATTTATGTATGTTTATTAAATTAATAATTACTTAATAAGGATGTAATAATTAACAAAATAGATTATTCATCCTTAAATAAATTATATTATTGATATAATATATTTTTAATATATTTTATTTATTTTCAGACCTATATTTTTCATTCCAAAGTCTAAAATGGAATCTATATCATTAAAATCATTAAATTTCATGAATCATTACTTTTCCATACCAAAGGAAGTAATATACCATGATTTATGGATATTTTGTAAAATATATCATTATATATGTCCTAAATGTTGAAAATAATTTAAAAACTATTAGAAATTAATCATTTTTTCATTTTCCACAAACTAGATTTCCATGGCCTATATTTCGAAATTATTAAATAATGCCTTCTCTTTTTCTATAAATACTGACACATTTATTGATTACATTTCCCTCAAAATCCATCTGTAATAATGATAAAGTAACATTACATCCCATGGAGTCATCACAATGTGTCCTCAATCCCCAATGGTCCCAATCCTCATGTTTTTTGAGTTACATATCAATGTATGGGAATTATCCTTAATTTCTCTTCAAAACAAAATATTTTTATATTCCCTTCAAATGGAAGGGTAATTCCCTATTATTAAAATTTTTTATTAGAAAATACTTAAAAATCATCTTATCAATGAGATACCCTTTCACCCTCTCTTTTAATTCTTTTTCCAAAAATAAAATATATACTCATATGTTCCAAATTTACTCCTTCAAATTTCATATTGCATATAAGAAATTCCCATTGATTTTATTTTTTGTCAATAGCCAATCCTCATTCATTATAAACGTTTTTTTATATATGTTAAAATGATTAATCATAATCATTAATTTAAATACAAGAAAACCTTATTCTTTTTTTGTGGGTTAAAAATGAAAAAATGACCATGTCTTTCATTTTTAAACTCACGAATTTTGATAAAAACTTCATTCTTTATTATCCAAGGATTTATTATCAAATTTTTGATTAAGATAAATCCTGCTGGCATTAATTAATAAATTTGAAGGGTCCACCCTAATAGTATCCAATTCCTTAGGTAATTAATTTAATCTCTAAAGATTACATGTTTTACATTACGTTGGTAAAGATCCTTGGTAATTTTTGGGATACCTCTATGAAAAACCATTTGGATATGCATATAAAAATATCATTGAAATGTTGAATAATAATAGAAATTTTAGGACTAATTTTATTTTTTAGTTATAAATCATTTAAACTTTATCATTAAATAATTATATTCCTCTTTTTATCATTTATATTCCTTAATATCACATTGAAATGTTTTCACGTGATTTCCCTTAATGGTCCTTATGCTCACCCTATCCTTTTACGTATGTCCCCAGGTAAGGAGATGTAGTTAATATACATAATATGAGCCAAGGAAGAAGATTTTCATGTGCATTAGAACAATGTCATATGTTTTTATCAATTATGTACGCTATTTACATGAAACAAAACATGGTAATATCCTTTATTTTTATATGGTAAGAATATTTTATTTAAAAAGAAGATGGGATTCCAAATTTTCTATCTACGGAAAGATTAGTTATTCGTAGAAATTAAGACATTAAATATTTTGGAATAACCCTATATAAAATTTTAAATAGAGTATAACATCCTGGTATTATGGTGAAATAATATGTATTTTGTTTCCATGAAGACAAATCTTTGTCATTATATGAACAGGTAAATCTGGCTCTAACATAGATGTATCACGGGGTAACATCGAAAAACCAAACATTAATCTAGGATCAAACATGAATTAGTTCATATTAATGTCCCTTGCTTCACTCTCAGTTTTATACTCTAGAAGGACATGTTTGGTTAATCACGAGATTTTTATAAACAATTATAATGATTTTTTAGAAAATATAGTTGAAGAATAATATATTTGTGCATGATATTTTAAGACACAAAATTTAATTATTATTATATTATTCTAAAAAGAAAAACATATCTCAAAAGTAGAATAATTCTTTTCATAAATGTCAGGAAATTAGACGAACTATATAAATGGTGAGTGTAACATATTGTAACTCGATAGCCCCTTTATGGAGGAAGGGATAAAAACATAAGGAGGCTGATTAACCAACTAACTCAAGTTATTAATTGTAAAATTAATCATTCCAAGAGTCTAGATTCCCCTAAATGGGAATGAAAATTTTTTTATCCATTTTCCAACAATGAAAAACTTCTTTTAATGGATCTAATAACCAATTTGTTTAGGAATAGTGGATAATATCTGTGTAAACGAAAAATTATGTACATTTTTGTTCGAAAAAAGATAACATCACCCTAGATATGTACTGATCAAAGGGAGAAGTTGATCATTGTTGGGGACATGTTTAAATTAGAAAAAATAAGAGATATTGATTCTATGTAGTGGGAAGAGTTCAAGAAATCCCTTTTCAAAAAAAATTACACCGTTCCATGTAGACAACAATGAAGAAGGAATATTTATAGAATATGATAAAGAAGAATAAATCTATGAGAAGCCATGGTTTAACATCCTGGTTCAAGAAGCTTCCCAGAGGTGCCCCATACATGATTGGTCACATGGCCTCAAGCACATTTCCCTGAATGCTAGAGGTTGTCGACCCACAACAAGGGCATTTGGTGTGATAGTAGGGAAACTATGACCTCATTGGTAGATTAAAACATGGGAAGTAAAACTAATACACAATAGTGATGCAGTAAAGAATGAAATAAGTAAACAAAAAAAGACTGAAGTAATAACAACTGAGCACAAAAAGATATATATGATGCATGATAGATATGTCTAGAAAAGCATCCAAACAAATCACAATATTGGAATAAAGTACTAAACCAGAGTACGAGGAAAAGTAGTTAAACAGCTGCACAACATTGAAATCCTTATCTTTGTCCAATGTTCCCCATCTCCATAACAATCAAATACCTAAAGTAGAATGGTGCTTGACCTTATCTAGACATGCACGAATATAATCTACTTCGGTCCAAAATCATTAACCAAATTGGGTGTGAGACTAATCCCAGAAGGCAACCACCCAATGATATGCGCCTAACAGTCAGTGAATATATATGGTAGAAAATAAACAAAATGATGTAGTAAACAAGGAAGTACTCAAAAGCAAACCATCCTATAGTTTTAACTGCATTCAATTTCATATATCAATAAAGAAACTAACCATAAACAGGAAATCCTCTGGGAAGAACTCACAGCCTAACCCCTATGGATCAACCTTAGCAAAAATTCCCTGAGGTAGCCCTCAGTGTCAATTCCCCCAATATTGTCATATTAGTAACTAATAGGCACTCTTGGTAATCACTCAACGTCCAATTCCCCCTGTGGCCCACATCGAGGAACTATAAAAACATTTAGGGATCACTCAACATCCCTCCCCCATATGGTCTCACAACAAAATATTAAAACAAACACTCTGGATAACCCTCAATGTTCATTCTTCATATGGTCTACTACACCAGGTTCTCACGATCCTGTGATACTCAATCGAGTACAATGCTATATGGAAGCCAATGAAATCCTCAATAACTACTTGGATAAAAAATCTACAGCATATCATAGCATGTCACATAATATTTACTCCACCCTAACAAAACATGGAATGGAATGCAAAGCATCATCCAAACTGGCCGAGCTTGACCAAACGGTCAAAACAATAAATCATGGGCAAACATCCATAGCCTGGAAAATTTTACCCTATTCAAAACAATTAAACTATATCCAAGCAAACAAGGCAAAGAAATTAATAATAGGGATAAACCCGTAAAACTGAAATACCCAGTTCTTTGGTATTGGGAACTATTTCCAATAAAAATCAAAGGTGAACTACGGAAAGGAACAAACCACCTTCATAGGCATTGTGATATTGATATACCTGAATATAAGGCCTTGAATCACCCTATAACACCATTTATCTACAAAAACATTATGACTTTCAACCAAGGATAACATATTAGAGAGATGAAATCCATAGATGATGTTCCAGAAGAATAAAAAACTCGTCGATTCAAATCCAACACAGCTGATGGAGTTTAGTTCGGTGAATAGACGGAGAGTCGGGGACTCGGAGAAGATCTATGGCCATTAGGATGGTCCTGGACGAGATGACCAAAGATGAAGAGCGTTCAACCAAATAGATGCAACCCTGGTCCATTTAATGGAAAAAAATTACTTGTCATGTATTTTAAAATTACACGGCATGTACTTGCATTTTCCGGCCTCCACTTTAGGCGGTCGCCAGGTCACCGCACATGGCCATGTACACGTCCATTAGACGGCCAGTAAACATTCACCCATGGGAATTGGGTACACAGTGTGTACTAAAAGTACATGACATGTACTCCTAAAATTTCCAAAAGCTTCTCCATTCCGAAAAAATAACCATAATGAAAAACGTACATGAAAAGAAGCTCCTAATTCTTACAAAATTCCACCCATAAAGAATTTTGTCCCCAAATTACCCTACCAAGGCCGCGTAGAAGAAGATACCTTGAAAATCTCTAGAAACGGAGATCGTACAATGGCCTCTCTCTCCCAAGTCTCATCATGTACTCGCATGTGCTACCATAGAACTCGTACAAGAGGAACAAACCAACCATGGTGAACTATCGCACATCGATCACCAATCTGGATAGGATGCTCCATGAATGAGGTGTCCACGTCGAGCTCAACCTCCCCATTATAGAAAACATGTTATGGGTCTAAGAAGTAACGTCAGAGCTGAGAAACATGAAAAAATTTGTGCATAGCCCAGTAACTCTATGATAACTGAAACTGATAGTCAATAGTTCCAACTCTCTCCAACACCTCAAACGGACTGCCATACTTCGATGAAAGATGACCATATCTCCTAATACTCCTATGTCCCATCCTCAGTGAAATGTGTTGGAAACCCTAATCCCCAACCTCCAACTCTAGAGGTCATCTCCATTGATCAGCATAAGACTTCTGTCCAGATAGGGTAGCAACCATCCTCTTCCGAATCAACTCTATCTGCTCCATGGTCTCCTGGACAAGACATAGTCATAGCATAGCTGTCTCTCCTACCTCCAGCCCACAAAATGGTGATCGACAAGGCCTACTATACAAATACTCAATAGGTTCCATATGAATAGATTTTTGAAAACTGTTATTGTAGCAAAACACGAAAAGAGATATTTGCTTCTCCCAGTAACATCCAATAACAATGATGCATGCTCGAAGCACATCCTTAAACACCTGAATCGTAAGCTTGGACTGGCCATCTGTCTGGGGGTGGTAAGATGTACTCAGAAGTACCTATGTTCCCAAAGGCTTCTGTAATCCCTACCATACTCGAGATGTAAAACAAGACTCCCTATATTAAATAATGGAAAGAAGATCTCCATGTAAACACACAATATCTTGGATGTAAAATTATCCTACCTTATCAACACTAAAGGTCTCCTTGATCATCAAGAAGTGATCAACCTTTGTGATCCAGTCAATGACAACCCAAACTTCATCATCCTATCGAGGTGACCTCAGAAAACCAGTCCTGAAGTCCATCGTGACATCATTCCACTTCCACTCGGGAATGGGTAACTACTAAAAATGCCCTGCTGGTTCCTGATGCTCCACCTTCACCTGAAAACAAGTGGAACTTCTCATGACAAACCCCTCAACATCTCTCTTCATGCCTGGAAACCAAAACTGATGGAAGAGATCATGATTAATCTTCATGACACCAAGATGAAATTCCCAAACAGAGGAGTGAAATTCCCACATCAGCTCCTCCTGTATGTCTGCTGGCACCCATATTCATCCTGGAAAATGAAAGATCTCATCCTCACCTACTATCCATCCATGAATAGGTTCATCTCCTGCAACACTATCTTGTAGAACTAGGTCTTCAAAAACTGATAGAAAACTCAATCACACTCGATCTATAAGAGTAGAGGTAACAGTTACATAAGATAGAAATGTCTTCCCCTATCTGTCGTGCACCTCCAAATACATCTCATAGAATAGAGCCATAAGATACCACTCACTACTGGCCTCCTGAACTACTTTTACCTAACTCCTCCTTCTCAACACATCAGCCACTGCATTTCTCTTCCTAGGCGTGTAGGCAGGCTCAATGTTAAAAGAGTGAATGTACTCAACCCACCATCACAATCTCAAATTCAGGACTTGATGAGTGAAGATATACATGAAATGTTTGTGGTCGATGAAAACCAGAAATAATATCCCAACAGGTAGTGTATCCAAAAAAGGAAACAAAAACTACAACCATCTTGAGATCATGCATCAAGTAATTCTACTCATGTGGTCTCTAGAACCGGGACTTTTATGCAACAACCCCTAGTCCCTTTATAATAACTGATCCCAGCCAGATACCTGATGCATCAGATTAAACAATATAGCTCCCACTCGACTCTCACAATACTAGTATCGGTGTAGAAGTCAACCTCCCTTTCATCTCCTGAAAGGTTGACTCATAAGAATCAGACCACAAGTACTTTTCACCCTTCTTAGTACGGTCCGCCAGTGGTGTTTCTATGCTTGAAAATTTCTATATGAAAAGTATTTAGTAACCAAACATCCCTATAAAACTCTATACCTCAAAGACGTTCTTCGGAAGATCATAGGAATATATTACTCTATCATTTTATTGGTCTACTAATACTCCTGTCTCTGAGATGACATAACCCAAGAAGTTAATTTGGTCCTTCCAAAAGTGGCATTTTGAGAGACTAGCATATGAATGATGCTCTCTCAGTGTACTCAAAATGATATCAAGCTGTGTGATGTGGTCATGTCGAGTGTGAGATCGCACTAAGATATCATCCACAAAGACTACCAAGAAACAATCCATGTATGGATGGAACACACATTTCATCAGTTCCATGAAAATTGGAGGCACATTCATGAGACTGAATAGTATAACCACATAATCATAAAGACCGTACCTACTCTACAAGGATATAAGAGGTAATTCTGATGGTCTAACGCTCAACTGATGGTAACTAGATCTCAAGTCAATCTTTGATAACACTTGAGATACTCCAAGATGATCAAAGAGGTCATCAATACTCAGCATGGGATATGGTTCATTTCCATCAACTGGTTCAACTTCTGATAATCCACACAAATTATGAGGATAATATTCTCTTTATTTGTAATCAGGATAGGTGAACCCCAAGGATAAGTACTTAGTCGAATGAACACCTTAGCCTACAACTCCTCCAGCTGCTTCCTGAACTCCTATAACTCTGGTGTAGCCATCCTATAAGGAGGAATGGACACTGGTGCTTCTCCTAGCATGATCCCAATAGAAAATTCCACCTCTTGATTTGGAGGAAAACCTGAAAATTCCTCTATACAGACATCCCTGAAATGATCCACCAAAGGAGGAATGTCCACCAGTGAAGTCCCCTAGAAATCCAAATATAGACTAGAAATCTGGGTTGTTACCTCTCCAACCCATGATGCTCTGGTCCCGGTCTACTCGCCTGGACATCACATTCTCCCTAATGAGGAATCGATCCTCCCTCTGGTGATGTGAAACTCATCCTATGGTGATATCAATTGAAAACTTCCTGAAAGAGAACAAACCAGTCCATTCTGAGAATTACATGATAGCATTTCATCTCTAGGACATAAAGGTCTTATAAGAAGTAATACCAACCATCCTCTAGAGAGATCTCCTTGAACTGACGTACTATAGCCATTTTTGTCCCCAGCGGAGTGTCTAATGTCAAGATCTCAACAGAAGAAATGATACA
Organism: Viscum album; assembly: GCA_963277665.1. Classification (NCBI taxonomy): domain Eukaryota; kingdom Viridiplantae; phylum Streptophyta; class Magnoliopsida; order Santalales; family Viscaceae; genus Viscum; species Viscum album. The sequence continues at coordinate 1,244,701,539 of OY728152.1, read as the reverse complement.
GATCTCAAGCCTCTCCACAATAGTAACAGATATAAAGATATGGGAATCCCTTATATAGAACAGAGAATATGCTAAAACTGAGACAACTAGTATCATACAACAAACTCTAGAGTGGTTGGGATCCTACTCCTACAGGGTCTTCCCCACTGCAACAGTTTGACATGCATCATGGACCTGTGACCCTTTCTGACCACCCTGGGCTGATTAAACCTATTGTTGCTGAAATCTTGGTGACTGACTACCACGTCCCTGACCTCCACCTTAGCCTGAACAACCAGAAGAACTCTAGTTCCCAGACTGGTGAGAAACTAGTGGTGCAGCTCCTGAACAAGGAGTCATAGAAGAATCTCTTTCACCAGCTGCTGGTGGGAAGAAATTAAAAAAGCACTGAAGATGGCCCATCTTTCCACTTGATCGACACTCCACTGGGTCTCTCAGGAAATGTTGTCTCATATTCACACTCTTCCTACACTGGTAGTACACCACTAGGCTACCAGAAGAAGTGTACCGCCTTCTTGAATCCCTACGTGTATACTCCCTGCGATGATTCTTGCTGTTAGTGGGATGGATACCAACCCCGGATGTCGAACCGCCCTGGATCACCACTCTAGAATCCCTAAGATTACCCTCTATGATTAGCATATGGTTGATTATATAAGTGACGGAAGTCAACCTGACGATGTTCACCTAAGATCATATTTCATTCCTGAGACCATCCTCAATCGTTCATTCCATAAATAACTCATCAACTCCTAGAATATTCATGAATCACTGCAACACTATAAAGCGAGAAGAGTACTCCATGACAGAAATTGTACCATTCTCCAGACTCATGAACTCTCGTGCTCGATCAGCCATCAAGGTATTCGGGTTGAAGTAGTCATAAAAGGTTTGATGGAATTCATCCCAAGCCATAAACATGTGAGTCCAACCTATGAGATCACATCCCACCATCTCATGGCGGAATCAAGAAGCATATAAGTAGCATGATTCTCCCACATTTCTAGAGGAATCTCCATATGCATGAAGATAGAAAGTATGCATTCTAACCATGAATCTAAAACCTGAGTTCCTCCTTCCCCTATGAAGGTGTGAGGATGTCGCTGCTGGATGACCTACATCAACTCTACCATTGAAGTGGAAGGATGAGGTACTCCTTGAATAGTTTTCAAAAACCACATAAAGACCTATCAGAACTGTGTGTCATCAGCTATATTCGAAATGATAGCCGGAGCCATGACTGGCACAACTGGAGGATCAGCTAGTTGTCCCCAATTTGCTATGTTTGGTGTTTGATAACTGCCCTGTAACTGGAAGACAGCCAAAGGACATCTTAGTGGCATGACACTACAAGGTCAAGTACACACCATGGATAAATATTAGTTTGTACTGAAACTTATAAGTGTAATAAGTGAACAAGAGAAACAAAGCACTAATTTTTTTTCAAATCATGGATACATGGCGTGTATAATGACTACATGGCCTGTTCCTGTATGCCTTCACTTGGGAATTTACTTTTTCTAACCCAGATCATTTAACACCCCATTCTAATTGCATGTTGTCCTAACACATGGCGTGTACTTGAATCATTTTTCCGTGCACAATTTCTTCTACACAGGTAATCCCCGTAGTTTTCCCTCGAAGAAGATAACATGGCGTGTTTGTTCCAAACATGGAATATACTAGAAGAACCTCATCGACCCATGTTGTTTGTTAAAAGGCCAAATAGAATGGTTACTCTACACAACATGTTCAAGGTTGACACGGTGTGTAAAACTTATGTTTTATCCATCTGTGTCGTTATTCACACTAGTGGGCACATGGTCTATGTAGCACGGTGTATACATCCTGTACACGTCATGTCCCACCAATGATTTCTCAACCCCGTGTCTTTTCCCACACAGTTAGTGACAGATTTAGAGTCTAGATGGAGTTTACATACAGTACCGATTTTGTACTCATGAAAAATAGTTCCCTCCAAAAAATAAGCACACATTGTGTGTATTCATCAATACACGCCATGTATTCTAGGTTCATCCATAAATTAGTCCTCAGAAACAAATCTGGAACCCATAAAAACACTAAAATAAACATTAATGTGCCCAAATATGATCCGTGAGGGCCCATACTCCTGTCAAATCAAAGCTTAGCATCATATACATGTTATATATAGACATAACAGCATAATGATCCAACAAATCCTGGTCTATGAGGGCTCATTACACCTAAAAAACCAATTATTGTAATTCAATTAAATGAAACCTTACACAATTCAATACCCTATAAAAATTATGTATTCAATCAAGCATTATATCACAATAACATGTATATCAAGAAAAACATCTATCACAACAACCTGAAATTGGTAATGCACCAAAAATGGCATGTAAACAATTCATGACATCTGATTTCTATATTGTGCCTATATGATGCAAGAGATGGAATACCCTCATATCTTCAGGTTGCAACAGAAAAATAACAACAATGATATAAACGATAACATAAAAAAACATGTGAATCAACCAATGGTGAAATCGAACCATTTGCAAAAATTGGAAAACAACGAAAATAACAATATACGAGGTAAATTAGTGTTTCCCTATAGATGGTTTAGCTACTCCTAGGAACAACTTTTTACCAAGTACCAATTTCTTTCAATCCTTGGATCTATGCTCCAAACCGAAAGTTAAAAAGAAAAGAATCTCTCTGATTCCACATTGTAACATCCTGGTTCCAAAAGCCACCCAGAGGTGCCCCATAACCGGTTCGTCACTTGGCCTCAAGTGCATTTATCCAAACTCAAGAGGCAGTTGACTAGCAGTGAGTGCCATTGTGTGATAGTGGAGAAACAAAGCCCTCAAAGAAGAGTACAACAGTGGATGTAAAACTGATATACAATAGAAGAATCAGTAAAACCATGCAATAAGTAAACAAAGGATAACTGAAGTAATAAAAAATTATCATATAAAAATATATATGATGCATGATACATATATCTAGGAAATAAGACAAACTAATCACAACACATGAATATAGTACTAAATCAATGTGCAAGGAAAAGAAGGTAAATAGATCCACAACATTGAAAGCCTCAACAAGGTCCCATGCTCCCTAGCTCCATAGAAATCTTGTACCTGAAGTAGAAAGACACTTGACCATATCTATACCTGCAACAATACAATCTTTTTGGGCCCAAAATCATGACCCAAATTGGGTGTGAGACTAATCCTAGTAGGCAACCACGTAAATATTGGTGCCTAATAGTCAGTGAATATATATGGAATGTAATAAAAAAAATGAAGTAGTAAATAAGGAAGTACTCAAAAGTAAATAATCCAATGGATTCTATTGCATTCGATTTCATATATCAAGCAGGAACCTTATCACAAACAAGAAACCCACTAAGAAGTACTCATAGTCTAACCCCGCGGGTTCATCTGTTGCACAGACTCTCTGAAAAAGTACTCCCCATCAATTCCCCCTATAATCACTTATGAGTAACTAAGATGAGATCTTTGGAAGCACTCAAAATCCAATTTCCCATGTGGCCCACATCAAGGAACTAAATACACTATGAGGGAGCACTATAAATCCATCCCCCTATGGTCTCTCAATGTAATTGTAAAACAAACACTATGGAGAAGCCCTCAACGTCTATTATACCTACATTCTTCTACAACAGGTTCACTCGGCATTGTGTTAGCCAATCCAGCACAATGATATATTGCAGCGAAAGTACACCTCTAGAACTACTTGGGAAAAAAATCTACATCAAATCATAGCATGTCAGATAATATTTACTCCACCATAACAAAACTAGTATTTGAATGCAAAGCATCCACCAAATAGGAAAAGCTAGACCTAACGGTCAAAACAAGAAAACATGAGGAAAACATACCTATCCTGGAAAATTTAACCGTATTAACATCAATTGACATATATCCAAACAAACAAGGAATATCAAGTACTAATAGGGCTAAAACCATAAACATGTAATACCTCGTTCTTGGGTATTGGGATCTTTTTCACATGAAATTCAAAGACATACTACAGAAAGGCACAAACCACATAACTTATTGTTGTGATATCAATATACATGAATCTCAGGCCTTGAATCGACCTAGAACATCATAGATATACAAAAATGATAAAAATTTAAACCGAGGATAACTCATGATAGATAAGAAATCAAGAGAAGATGTTCATGAAGAAGAGAGAAATCACTGATGTCATTCCAACTGAACTGACAGAATTAGATTCAGAGAAATGATGGAGAGTAGGTGTCTTAGAGAAGATCTATGGCTGTATGGACACTCATGGATGAGACTGCTGAAGAAGAAGAGAATTCTGTGTAATAGACATTCCCCCAGTCCATTTAATGAAAAAAAGTACACTTTGTGTATTTTAAAAGTACTGGGCATGTACTTGCCTTTTCCATCCTCCGCTTTTGGCGATCTCTAGGTTACAACACAAAGCCATGTACTCGGCCATTACATGGATATTACATGGTCATCCATGGAAATCAGGTACACAACGTGTACTTAAAGTACATGTCTCGTACTTAAAGTGCACGACATGTACTCTTGAAATTTCCAGATGCTCCTATTTTCCTAAAAAAAACCATAAAGAAAAACATATTTGAAAAGAAGATCCATGTTCATACACATGGGATGAGAATTTCAAGAATTTATTATCATATTATTATAATATACATGGAGAGTAATGGAAAAGATAATAACATATTTGGTGGAATAAGTCCCTATCTATATAAAAATGTACCCAATTGTGACTCTGAAATCATTGAGAAGATAGCGGGGTGTGATTTGAAGGATTAAATGAACTTTTTAGAGACATAGTGGTCACATAAATCAAATGAAAATAATATATATTTTCATCCAAGCATATAGATAAACATTGTTAATGGAGTATAAGGAAAAAAAAGTGAAACTTATTACTTTCAACAAATGAGGGAGGAAGCATTCGGGGAATTGCTTGTTGAGAAGTGGAAAATGATACAACTATAGAAGATATTACCATGTTGCTTAAAAATATCATAGTGAGGTGAAGCCACAACTTATTAACACTAATGAAAAAGGTAATACGGTGTAGACCAAATATGATGTCCATTACTAGACGTGTATGGATATTGGATACTATGAAAATCACTAGTAAAATTAGAAGGTAGTGGAGGGGAATCAACTCTAACTTCAGCATAAGACAATGGAGGAAGGATTATATTTTCTTATCACATTTGCAAAAGTATATTCCCTATATGACACGATGGTAGGTACTCACATTGTTATCTCAATGCTAGAATGTACTTTGTTTGATTATGGTGCTATATATTCCATGATTTCCTCTATCTTTTCAATGAATATAAAATCTATCACCAATCTTCTAGAGGGAGATTTATCATTCATGAAACCTATACGGATTTTATAATCATCAAGAGTGTATATAAACTCTTGTAATAACTATTTTGAGAATAATATCATCATAAATTATGTAGTAATTTTTGGGTGGAATATGAAATTATACTTGTGATGGAATGGATCTCACAATATATTTCTATGATCATCTGAGAAAACAGAAATATCATATTTCATGAATGAAAAACCAATATTTAGTTTCAAATTGTAGATTTTAGGACCTCAGATTTTTCAATAAGCACATCACCAAGCCTTTTTTATGGAGATGAATGGTGAAGTGGATGAAGTAAATGAATGTATAAAAATTGAAAATGTTCCCATCTTTTAGGATTTAACTAACTTATTTCCAAAAGAATAACATATACCTCCCCCAAAAATATAGGTTTTTCTACATATAACTCATAATTAGATCCAATAAAATATCATAGACCCCATATAGAATGGAAGATGTGGTTTTTTTAATTAAACAAATAACTTCTATATATTTTTTATAAGTCCTTTTTCAGACCGTGTTTGTCTCCAATGGGAGAACACATTCTATTTTTTAAAAATAATAATGGACAATGTAGTCGATACATTGACTATAGAAAACATAACATGGTCACAATGAAGAACAAGTACCCTCTCCCAAGGATTTATGCCTAATTTGACCAGCTTCAATGGAATCTGTTCTTCTCCGCGATTGAAGATATTACAAAGACCACCTTCTGATTTGGATATTCGCATTATTATTATTTTAGTCAATCCATTCATCTTGAATAATTCACATGCTATAAATTTGTATGTGATTAATAGAGCCATTAAGAACAATCTTTATAACACTGATAGTTTTTATTGATGATATTCTAATATATTCCAAAATTCACAGGGTGAATGATGATATTGTAATGGTTATACTGAAAACCTTGGGGAAAGGTATACAATTTTGAATGTTCATAAAATGTTAGTTTTTGTCAAAAAAAAATTATTTCATGGGGAGCATTATAACCAATGTGTAAAGCTCAATTGACCATTCCTATACTATAGTTATAGAGTTGTATCCTTATCATACAATACTATATTGATATTGATAGATTCATTGGATTAGTATCATGTTATAGGTGTTTTTTGGAAAAATTTCAAAAGTTTGTTTACACTAACATCGTTTTATTTAAAGGGGGATATGATAATCTATATGAAGGATATTAAAAAAATATTACAAGATACGAATAATATATTGGTTACTACTCCCATGTTATTATACCCTCTATCAAATATGAATTTGTTATTTTTATTATTCCATCTCTTAATGTGATTTGGTCTTTGGCATAAAAATTTACACGATAATATCGTATGAATCTTGATTGTAAAATCCTAATGAGTATATTAACCCAACAACTATCCTAGAGTCAACTACCATTTTTTTCCTAGGAACATATGTAGGTACTAACGTAATGGGTAAAGATGTGATATATATATAGAGATAGTGACCACCAATTATTGATGTATATTTTCTTGAAAAATTAATTTAACATGAAGAAAAGATTATTTTTTATCATCTCAAAATAACTATGATTGTTAAATTCCATGTTTCCTGGGAAGAGAAACATTGTTATTGATTCATTAAGTAGAAAATACCATTTTTATAAAACGATGTCAGATCAAAGAGAACCTCTGATTAAAGACCTATTGAAAAATTACATGGGAATTGTAAGGTAAGGTACGACATCAACCCTATAAAAAATAATTTCTCAACCTTCATTAATAGAGAATATCATGAAAAATCATGTAGAAAATCATTTTTAACAAAATATGGCAGAGAATGTGATGAATTAGAAGATTACTAAATTAAATATTGATCAAGAATTTGTTCTGATATTTCATTCAAGACTATGTGTTCCATATATTCTGCTGATAAAGAAATAACTGATAAATGTAAATCATAGGTCTACAGTCTTTATACATCCATGAAGCACTGAAATGTATAGGGACATTTGATATCATTAATGGTGGGATTCTATGAAAAGTGAAATTACTGACTACACTATATGGTAAATGGTATGTAATCCGGTTATAGTGGAGTGAAAACCTTCTCATGTGGTACTATAACTATCACCCATATGAACATGGATGTAGGAAAATATCACTATGTACTTTTTCTGCTATCACCCAAGAACATATGACGAAAAAAATGTTTTATGGTTTTCGGGGATCAACTCACCTAGACATCCCATTTCATATCTATTTTGGAATATTATTGTATTGGAAAACATTAAATGATTTCCGTAATGGATGTGGTGAGGTTTCATCAAACTCTAAATTCTACTTATTCAGATCATGATACACGGTTCAAATCCAAATACTATAGATGTATTAAACACAATCTGATAACCAAATTGAATTTTAATGCTGCCTAATACTCTAAAATTGATGGGAAATCTAAAAATAATATACAAAAATTCATTTAAAATTTTAAATCATATTTAATGGAATTTAATGGTGGATGGGATTATTATCTCTCATTATTATAGCTTCTAAAAAACAAAATCATTGATTTTTTAATTCTAATGGAACCCTATGTGTAGGATCCCTGAATACTCTTAGATGGTGGAGGTGAATTAGGGTGTAAAATGATTCTTTTAATGTGAAGTATCATGATCAAAGATTTTTTGAACTCATTAATCCCATATGATGGATTCTATCTGGAATTAGTCGTTCACATAAATAAAGGAATGACTACAATTTTATTTGGTTCCCCACAAAGGAATATTACAGTGATCATATGGGAAAAGTGATTTTGTAAAACCTTAATCCACTAATATTCACTACATGTGGAATATAGTTACTGTGACATAGTCACTGTGTTCTAAGAACAATACCTTTATAATATTTTAGGTATAACACATTCTGTTGCTTGGAAAACTTATGTCATCTCCCCCTCTGTAACATATTTTAGATAAGTATTAATCAATTTTTAAACATAATTTTATATTCAATGCGTTTGAATTAATGACAATATCTATGACATTGAATGAGACTCTAAATTCACCCCAGAACTGAGTTGATATATTTTGGAAGCCATATTCACTGAAAATTGATATCCAAAACTGCCTTTAATGAATCTTCTTTGTGAAACACACTACCTTATTCACGAACCCTTCTTTCAGGGAAAAAGTATCCTTCACCAAACAAATAGCATCAGTGCATAATACCCCATCATCATAAAACACCATTTACACATAATAATTGGGTGCAGTCAAGATATAACTAGTATTTTCATGATTCTCAAGCTTACATATAAATGTTGATACACAGAGCTCCCCTAGATTCATTAAATCATAGAAATTCTAGATTTTCCTTCAATACATTCATGAAAAGTGAAGTGGGGTAAAATTACAATTATGGTCTCATGATTTCATGAAGCTCCACATCCTCTATTTTTTAGATCTTTCAAAACAATCATTGTGGTGCCCCTTTCATCACAATGCTCTACTAAAATTTGATGTAGTTATGAAGATCACCTTCATCACATCATGTATTTAAGATTTTCTATATATCGTAATCGTGGATATCATTGTCTCATTCAATTATGGTGCGCATATTCCTGATATTGAACCAAGTAATCACGAAACCCATTCCTTTACCATATTTATAAAGAGTTCAATCTAGAAAAAAACGAATCATAGTAATATTTGTTTCTCTACATTTTAAAAAAAATTGAAAACCACTTAGAAATTACTCCACCTACAATAGTATAGAAGCTTATAATATAAGTTCACTTGATATGAAAACTCTTTCATCATCACAATGATTATATCTAAAAAACACAAACCAAACTACATTTCCATGAAATAATTTCCTTTATTCCAACACTATGAATATCTATTTGGGAAGCAATGTAGAACTCCAAAATGTTTTGATGATATTGTTGATAGAAATATACTAGGTCCAAATCATTTGAAATAGATGAGGAAAATCTTCATGAAATCAAACAACACATAAATGATGATCTTATTAAGAAGAAGAGTGATAAGAACAATGGTAGAATAGACTGGATGTTTTATGTCAGTTGAATTGTTTTCCTTCTAATAGAACCTTGGAATAGAGTCATTCAGTATGGATAAAATGAGGATTATCCACATGTACATTAGAATATATGAAATCCATGATATTTTAGGAGAAGTTTCTAATTGGATTTTAATTTTACCAAATATGTATCATGTTCACATTGTATTCCATGTATCTATGTAGATAACATACATATGTGATCCCTCCCATGTATTGAATCTGGAGGTGGTATAAATTGAGCATGACCTATCATATGAGGAGAAACTATTGGAGGTCTTGGACTATAGTTGAAAGGTTCAACATAGCTAGCCTACCCATCTCATCAATTTTTTTGGAGGAACTATAAATATAACGATGTTACGTGGTAATTTGAAGAGGAAATATGACAGAAGTACCCACTCCTTTTTCCAACTTATAAAGCAAGTTGAAATTTTGTGAGTGATATTTCTTCACTAATGAATAATGTAATGAAAAATAAATTTTAAATGATTATTGTTTCCTAAAATGTGTGTTAAATTATATTATAGAAAACAATATAACCTATCTTTAATAATGATGTTCTATTTATAATGTATAATGAGAAATGTGAACATCATGTTTCAACCATTATATGACCATTAGGCTAATATTAATATTGGAAACTATACACTTGGTAATAATTTTACCAATATAATTAAATCATTATAATTAATAATGATAAATGTTAATTGATATAGAAAGAATAATCATCCGACTCTACAAGTATAAGAATTCTATTTGAATCACATCTATCTAATATTGGGAGGGTAGTATCATTACAGGGGTTTTACCTTGACAATGCTCAAGTTGAGCATTAATATGTGAAGCATGATCCATGTCACCTATGAGAAAGTTCATGTTAGTGGAGAGTAGTACTCAGTCGATTTTATTCGAGGAACCCAATGCAAATACCACCATCGAACAACTTATGCATAAGTCATTTATAGGTGTAACATGTGTTTATGTTTTTATGACATATTAACATAATTTTTAGTACCATTCTGTACAAATTTTATATAATTAATTCCATTTAATGAATAGTTTTGATTAAAAAAATAAATTCAAAATTTCCGAAATTGGTTATTCAGACAAAAAATGTAGTTTTCATTGAATCCATAAATATTTATAATAAACTAATGTATATTGAACATTATTTATGTTAATGAAATCGTGTTGTGAAAAAACATTTTTTAAAACATTATTGTTAAAATTATTTTAAAAATTTTAACTGTTAGAACATTGAATATGAATGTTCAAACCACTAATAATTTTAACAAATAAGGATTGTTATAAATATTATTTAAAATAAACTTATTTATATAATTTTTTTGAATAAAATAAACATCAGTTTTTAAATGATCATATCAAAATTAGTTTATTTGTTCTGAATATTAAATTCTAGAATATTTGGATTTTAGTGAATTGTAGACATACAATATTATTTTATTTTAGTTTTAATGAATTAATAATTATATCATATTGATCTAATAATTAGTCAAACACATTTTATGGTCTGAAGTACTTTATTTATTAATATAATGTTTTTAATAGATATTAATCAAATTTCCAAACAAAAAATTTAGTTTCCAATGTCTAAAATAGAAATATATAAATTAAAAACATTATTTTATTGAAACATTACTTTTATGTTTGAATAAAAGTAATATAATTCGATGTTATGTAATTTTTCATTAAAATAACATAAAATATGTCACAAATGATCAATGAAATTGGAATAAATAAGAGGCCATTCCATAGTTTTTCATTTCCCACAACCAATATTTTGAATGCATATATTAAGATTATTATTAAAAAAATCCTCAATGATTTAAATAAACTTCCCCATTTATATATTTTAATTCACCAAAAATATGATCAAGTAGGTTTACCTCCCATTTAGTCATACCTTGGATTCCTCAAGCACCAAATGTACTTATAATCATGTTTTAAGGGAAATATTTCAGGGTAAGGGAATTATATTTCTTTTATATTCTATTAAAGGGAATTTTTATATATATTATAAATAAAATGGTTAATATATTATATTACCACATTTATGACAAGCATACTGAATATTATATTTCATCAATGAGAAACAGTTTTTCCCACTCATTTTACAACTTTCTAAAAGAATTATTTATATATATATTATGTTTCTGAATTTACTCCTCCTAATTTATCTCTACATAATAAAGTATCATTTATTTATGTTTTATAAATACAAAAACCTATTTCATATTCATGTGTATTCCCATAGATGTAAAATTTATTTATTTCATTTGGGTATTAACATACATTGAAACACCCTGTCCGTTTTGTGGGTTAAAAATGACATAATAATCATTTCATTAACCACTTTTAAAATGCCATGATATTGAAAATAAAATAATATTTTATTTTCCATTGGTTATTATTAAATTATTGATCATGATAAATGGGGATAAAATTAATTATTTCATATTAAGTCTTTACCCTAATAGTTCTCATATTCATTGGGTAATGAATTTAATCTCTAGATATATCATGTTTTATGATACCTTGGTGAATAACCATATTATTTTCTATAACACCTCGATTAAAAAACATGGTGATATTCTTTTTAATGTATAACTTAAATATTATTGAAACATATCCATGTTATTAATCATCTTATTTTTATGTCATTCCACATCTCCTTACACATTCTATAACGATATTCCTCATGTCCTAATTGATGTTCCTCAAGAGCATAAGTAAATTGTTTCCCTTAATTTCTCATACCTAGCCTTATGCTCTCCATTTACGTTGATATATTTCCCTAGGTTATGAGAAGATGTAAATTTACATGGAATGAACCAATTTAGGTAATTTTAGGATGTGTTGAAATAATTTTTTATGTTTTCATTTATTATGTAGCATATTTCCATGAAACTAGTCTTTTATAGATCCTCAATATGTACAATATAATGGATAATTATTTATTAAAAAGGATGGTTTCCATAAATATTATATTTTTTTGATGATATTACGACCATAAGTTATATTATATTCAAATATATTACAATGTAATGTCATTTTTATGGAATATTAATATATTATAATTTGGACTTTTAGGGAATTCCCAAAGCTCAGTTCACTTCAATTCGAAAAGGGTGCATGCTCCATCAATTTTTTATGCAACCATTATACTCCATGATCTACCATAACCTGAAAATGTATCTTATATGAATTCCTAAACACATTATATTTGTCATGGATGTCTCAAAATAGATATATAATGGAAAATTATATGATATCCAAGGGATTATTTATGAAAAATATATATCCCCTCTAACCGATCACATTATTTTTCTACTCTTACTTACCACATTTTAATATATGATGCTAATCATAGATAATTACATCATTACCATAAATATTCTATATTTTAATTAGTATTATTATAACACTAATATAACCCCTCATTCCCATCAATCTAGAAGTGAATGTACATCGCATGCATATGTATGGATTACCAAATCAATATAGGGATATAATTCCTCTTTCATCAACGTCATTTTAGGGAATATTATTATGATGGGTTTAATTAATATATAATATTTATATATGATTTTAAAATGATTATAAAAATATGAACAATTTTTCACATTCCATTGATTACAAAAATTTAAAAATAAATACAATGTGCATGCGTTTGTGTGGCCTACCATCTCCATGAATAGTGTAATTTTCTTTATATTAACAAATTAAATTAATTATTAAAAATATTTATATCGTTATTATATATATGTTTAACAACATTATTAAAAAACAAAACTGATCAAAAAAAGATCAATGTATAAGGACCAAGGCTTCCGAACCAAAAATGTTTAGAATATAATGTAGTTGTCATCATGAATAGTCATTTAAATAAAATATTATAAACTAAGTGGTTATAAAATGTCATAAATATAAATTAAATATATGATTTAATTAATTATATAGATTAATTTTGTAATAAATCTATATATATTATCCATGAGGGTTTAATTTGGAAAATGAAGGGCATTACTTATTGTAAGGATTTGTTTCACAAATCTCATTATAATTCGATAATGTTTATGTTTAAGTATCTATTGGGGAATATTCGAATTCCATGTCCATATATTCAAAAAAATTATTAATGGTTTTAAAAATTATCCTATGAATTATAATAGTTATTTTAAAATATATTTTACTTTATAAAAACTGGATTTAATGGAATATTTTTATGAATTTCCAAACATGGAACTAAGTGAATTTAAGGAAAAAAATACATAAAATAATATTTTGTAACATATAATGTATGAGAAGAATTTAATAACGTATTAACGATGTAATTTTATGAATAATAATATACATAAATAAAAGGTTATTTTTTGAAATTTTTTCCCTTTTTAATTTCTTCAATTTAGTGTTTTTTCAAATGTAAAGGATATTTCCCCCTAGGATTATTTCAAAGGATCATTAAAAGTAATCTTCTATATAAGAAAACATTATATTATGTTACATATTATTTAATGGGTATATAATTCAACTATACCATCCTTAATTTTTTCCATATGGTTTATTTTTATTATTCAATGATGCGTATTAATATCATAACATTTTCAATGGTTATTCCATGATTATGTTTTTAAGATACCCATTTATTTTCATGGGTTGTGATAAAACGAATTATTTAGTGTCATATATGAAAACTATATATGCATTCAATTATTTGAATGTTGGCACCTATATATCACTCCAATGAATTGGGGAAATATAAATATCCCATGAGATATATAAGAGGAGACTGAGGAGTGAACCATGATCCGTAATACATGGTTAGAGCGTATATGCACCTACATTAGAAATAAAGGGCCAGACTGAGGATTAAAATAAAATATGTATATGAATTTATCAACTGTGATAGTCTTGGAACTGAAATTTGACCAATATAGAAATGATATTTTATGGATTATTACATTCAGTAATTACAAATATAATAATATTATCTCATGATATGTGTTCATTGATTCATTTAAGATTAATGTTTTATGAGAAACAGATATTTTTTCCATGACTCGGGATTATGATTTTTATATATTTGGAATATTTTTAAAATATTATTGTCATGTATTTATTAATTTATACTCATGTTTTGTTTGATAACTCCCTTAACAACCATTACTGGGAAACTAAGTTCAATCATTTATCTTACATTTATTTTACCCTAGATGTTAACAAATGTGTTAAGTATGAAATGTAAAATAGTGTTCTAATTATGAAGAAAAAAGTAGTGGATGGTGTAGATGTTTTATGAAACAGTTTTTAATGTATCCATGTATCCAAATTCAATATAACCGTACAGTTTTGGTGTGGATTTTTTTGTTAAGTAGTCAATATTTAACTAAAAACCTTTTATATTGTTCTATGTAATGTTTCTTCTATTATATTTGGTATCATATGAAGGAATATTTATCCATTGGAAAGTAGAATGATAAATCAATAAAAAAACCTATGTGTAAGTCATTCTATATGTTACAATCTATTAATTTTGATAACTATCATGAATAAACTACAATTATTAATAATGTTACCAATATTTTATTTTGTTATGAAATTTCCATTAATTATTTTTCTTTCCCAAAATTATTATTGATACTCACATTATTATTCTTCATAATTAAATGTGTATAAGCTGATGTAAACAAGTTAATTTTTTATATTATAGTAAAGGAAACTATTATACTCCTGATAAATCGAATTCGATGGGATGAGGAAAAAATATATAATCTCTATGATCATAAGAAATTATCAAAATATTAATCTTGTTGGACATAAAAATTGAATAAGGATGGAACACAATTACATTAATTCTTTCATGAGTCAAATTTCACCATCATTTTGTGGGACCTATTATCTATAAGTTTGTGAGAATTGGATCATCAATATTGAAAATATATTTCTTTCCCAAATTTTAATAAAATAATAATGAAACGTTGGATATCTACCTTTTTGGATAAATAAGATGATCAATTGTGGAAAAATATCATGAATATGAGTTAGTAGGTGAAATTTACACAATGGAATGAAATGAGTTCAGAAAATTATTTTTCAATATTTACATTCCTATTACTCTTCATATGAAAATAGAGAACATTTCATGGATTTAATGAAAATGATGATGAATCTGATGGATCCAAGAAAGAAATGTTTCATGACTTGTGAGGTATACTTCTTGGCTTATCATCTATCCTAGATTCTAAGATGATAGATTCCTTTGTTTCTAAAATAAAGAATCCAAAGGATGATGACCCCAAGGTACATTTTTATATATTTATAAATATTTTTATGTGCCATCTAGATGGAAATTGAAGTTTAAGTTACTTAAAAAAATTGTATTGTTTAAATTAAAATGTAGATGTAGTTCAATGAAAATATTAAAAACCATGAGGAGAAGAAGACAATATTTATTTTATGATCAATGTTTGGAAAGAATCTTTGTACAAATTTTATTTAGGGTTCTAGTGATTTTCTTATGTTTGGGAATGAAGGTCACATTGAAATTTACTATCAATGAGTTGGGAAAAGGATAAGAAATGATGTGAATATAGAGAAGGTTTCACATAATTCACCCCCATAGTTTAATGCCTCATGTGTATGGAAAATAAAAATTAAGAAAACTGTTACACAAATCTAATGTTTAATGATGATGATTGTTGTTCAAAACCAATGAATTATACATAGGAAATATAATTCTATAATTATTGGTGACATGGATCATGAAAACATTTTGGTGAAAGATACACTTACCATCATCATTAAAATATATAATTTTAATTGATTAGGGATATACCGACTATTTTCTTATAAAAGATATTTTAAAGGTATCAAGATATCAAAAAAATAATTAGATATTGATTTATATTTGTAAACTCTTATTGGAAGAACAGTTGCATCTTAGGTTTATAATTCTCCTCTATTACAATATTTTGAGAAAGTGCTTCACTAAAATCATGTTATTCTTCCTTTATTCGTGTTAGATATTATTCATGAAATGGATTGGCTTTCATAATATGAAGATCATATTAATTTACGAGTTAGAGAATTCAAATTTCATATTTTAATTGAATGAATGATAATTTATCAATACAAAGATGTATATACCCTCATAATGAAAAGTAACATAATATTATGGTTATTGATTACCATACATGAATTTGTTTGATCTTAAATGTTTGGGGATAAATTGAACATTAAGTTTGATCCTATAATACTTTAATTTGTTGACATCATTCCAGAATAGGGGTACGTTCTTCCACAAAATTGTATAGATGAGTTTTTAATAGAACTCATACCAACTTATATGCATATTTATAATAATATTTATAGAATGTCCCTAATTTTTTTACGAATATAATGAGGAAATCCATAAGAATCATCACAAGGTATTAAAAAACCCAAGTGAATAACCTCCAGGGGAACATATTTTGTTTTTTAAGATAAATAAGAGATTAATGGTTATTTTCATTAATTATCAATAAAATAATAATACTACTATCAGGAACTACTATAATATCATCTCTATTGGGGATATATTTGATCAACAATAAAGAGGAATACATATCCACGATTGATATTCATTTTGGATATAGATAATTGGGGTAATGTATGATGATAATCCCATGATAACATTTTGTACATGGAATAGAAATAATGAATTTTAATGTGATACAATTTTGACATACAAATTCTCCTGATATCTTTATTTAATTAATTAATAGTTTTTGTAGAGACTATCACGATCTATGGATGATAGTTTTTATAGATGATATTCTTTTATATTATAATATAATTGATGAACATTAAGATCAAATTATGATTATAATAAATACCATTACAATAGAGAAGGTTTATTCAAAATAATAAATGATAAAATTTTTACTTTAGAGTATGTATTTTAGGGGTTGCATAATATTAAGAGATAGTATATGTATAGTTCGAGTAAATAAAAAATCTATTATAAGTAAGAACAAACCAATAACAATGACTGATATTTGATGTTTTATTTGTTTGGATTGGTATTATCAATTATTTTTTGATAATATACCTTGAATATCCAATCCAATCACCATGTTTATTCTAATGAATCCCTTGTTCCATTAGAAAAATGAATGCGAATAAAATTTTAAGGATCTAATGTGAAAGTTATTCTGTTCTGAAATGCTTATGTTACCCAATAATGTAGTAGTACATGTAAAATAATGTGATTCATCTTTTAAGGTATTGGGAAGTGTTCTCTTTAAAATTTACAGGGTTATAGCTTATGCTTTATGAAATCCTAATGTTAATCAGAAAAGTTACCGAAATCATGATGCAATATTATTTTCATTAATATTTTCATTAAGGATATAGATTCACTAACAATATATATAAGTGTGTGATATATATATAGATAAAAAATATTAAATTATATTTCACACATAAGAAGGATTTGTTGGATAAGGATCGTTGTTCATCATTTCTAACTCATCATATAATCAAAAAGACGTATAGAGACACGAATGATTATTTTTTTCAGGATGTACTTAAAATATGTGTTGTAGTGTATTTATTTAAATGAATGATATGTAAAAAAGTAAAATTTGAGAGACATATATCTAATTGGATGTTACAGCCATTACCTATACCCAAATGGAAATGGGAAAACATCAATATATAGTTTGTCATCAGACTCCCCCAAAATATCTAAATACCTTAATTCA
The DNA here is from genome assembly GCA_963277665.1 of Viscum album. Taxonomy (NCBI): domain Eukaryota; kingdom Viridiplantae; phylum Streptophyta; class Magnoliopsida; order Santalales; family Viscaceae; genus Viscum; species Viscum album. Next base: position 1,244,683,298 of record OY728152.1, on the reverse strand, counting down.
ATTGGGATATAGTTGATGTATATTAAATATAGGCATTACTTCCATATTTCTGATCTCAGTGCGGCCTCGTCCCACCTCGACGATAGTTATGGCTTGCGTTTGTGTGCTCGGGGTCATCTCCAGTGCTTCAGAGTGGGGAGGTCTTTCATTTTGGTGCTCTGGTATGTTTTTTCCATGTTTTTATTTCATGTAGATTTGTGATGGGTTACAACCCTTTTATTTTTATAATATTTTTCATGTCCTAATGTCTCTAAAGTCTTGGTTTCCCCCCTTTACCCTTATAAGGGGCTTATCCAAAATCAATAAAAATAACGGTCTTCGAGCCATTCAATCAGTCAGTATAAAATATAGGCTCCCTTCATTGATATTTTAAAGTATATATGTCGTGATCATATTTCCTAAATATATATTATGTTTTTTTCAATATTTAATTGTGTATAATATTCTCTTAATTCTCATTATGATCCATGGATTACCTGGATGTTTTTGAAAATTCTGTAGTAGAGTGTTGATATAGGGGAATGTTTCAACACTACTTATGATCCTAAAAAAGTTGTTCTGTCTGATATGAGAATTTAAACTCTATATGACATTTTGATATCTTACTTTTTTGATTTAAAATATATTTGGTATCTACACAAACATTTGGTATAACTTACATACAATAATTCCTTTCATTATAACATTTCTATTTATCTTTATGAAACTCAATATAGTACAAAGTTAATAACTCCATCATGATTAAATGATGTTTGGGAAATAAATCAATAGAATCTTAATTTAGTTGAGTAATTTGTAGAGAAGGATACAACCATTTAACAACAAAAAATATCAGATCGTTGTTGAATAAAATTACACTTAAAATAATTCGATAAATATATAGTTAAAAGAGGGTGAATTAATGATTATAATAATTGAAATGGGAAAAATCTCACACTCTAGTTTTTAATAAATATAATATTTTTAATATGAAGAAAATTAAAATAGAATTTCAACTACATATACTCTATAGATATCTATAAAAAAAATTATTCATCAGGGTAATTTATTTTAATTATTTATTGACAAAATAATTACCATAAATAAATACACAACAACCCTATAATAATTATTCAATTAATAAATAATTTATAAAATTATAATAAAAATAAGAAATTTATCATTAATTAAGTTGTAAAAATATTATAGATTAGTATAAATTATTAGGGGTGTGTAAAATCATTTTTTGTTATATTTGTTATCCTAATTTCCATAAGGTCAATTTAATGAATATTTTTAAAATTAACAATAGTGATATTTTATGAAAATAATATCTTATTAAATTATCTATAAATAAGAAAACAAAAATAAGGAAAATGAGTACATATAATGGTCCCAAATATCATAAATGTTTCATTTATTGATCAATTATAACAATATAATTTTAAATTTAGAACTATTTATATTAAACAATTTATTACCGAATATAAAATAAAAGTATGTTATATAATGGTTAATAAAAAAATTTAAAATAAAACCAAAATATGTATGAATTATTTTTTATTTGTATATTAAAACAAAAAAATATCATATCCCAAAAAACATGACCATGTTGTGGTATTTTTATTAAAAATAAATTATTATAATTTAATCCTTTTATAAATAAAAAAAATTTCCCCACACTGATAATATAAAAAGGAACCTCCTCCCCCATATAATTACACCATAATGAGACATCTAGTTCAACTATAAAGTACTATTTTATCTCAAAAACCACCCTAAAATCTTTTTATTGATTCTATTCATCACAAAAAAAATCCTGATATTCCATATGAAGATATCAAAAGGATACAATTCAAAGAATATACACTCTAACTAATCATATTATTTATCTAATCATACATAACTCCTATAAATATATAGTGATATTCAAAAAATAAGAAATTTAGTATCACAAATATTTTTAGATTTTATATGGATTATTACAATACCAATAGACACTTTATTTCCAATCAAATAATAAGTGAAAATATCTGTCATGTTTACATAGAGATTATTATCTCCACATAATGATAAAATTAATTTTTCATAAACATTTATTAGGATCAAAATTATGAATGTTTTAATGAATATATATATTATTCAAAACCTATTAATTAAATATTATATGTTATTTACCATCCTCATAGTATAAAAATTTAAAAATGAAAACAATTTTTAATCGTGTGTACTTGCTATTGTTAGGATGAATGATGTATTTCAATTTTTTATTCATACAATATATTAATGATTAAAAATATTATTATAATTTTTATATATGAATATAATAAATGATTCAAAATATGAAAATTCTATGTTTAATTTAAATGTATAAGTAAAATGACTACTGAATAGAATGATAGTTGGAAAACAATGATGTTATCATAAAGAACAGTGATTTTGATAACATTTTATTAATAAATTGTATACATGCTGTTATAGAAGAACCATAATAGGTATGATAGAATTATTTTTTATGTAATAAATTTAAAATAAATATGTATTTATTTTAAATTTTTTAACCGTGAATAATGATATATAACACTTTAGGATAGAGTTTATTTTACAATCTCTTTATAAATTGATATGGTTTATATTAGAGTATAACTTGTGGAATATTTATCTTCCATGTCAATGTATTCAATGAATGTTTTCAAAAAAAATTTACCTACTTTCCATTGAATTTATAATTTAATTTTTACCCATGTATAAATTTTAACAAATGGTTTCATATGAATATTTTTATCATCTTCCAAAAATCATACTGTGTGACTTTTCATAAAAATATGGAAGGATTTTTATTTTAACTTATACAACATGAATGGATTTTAGATACTTCAAGATGGATTAATTTTTTATGATTTTTATACATGATTACAAGGGTATATTCAAATATTATTTTTTTATTTTTATTTTCAATTCAAAAAAAATTCTTATTGACTTGATATTATCTAGAATAATTAAGGAAATATTTCAAAAAAAATTCAAAGTAAGACAATATTATTTGATGTTACTTGTTTCTTACTGGGTATATGATTATAGGATACTATAATTACTAATTAATTTTATAGTTTATGTTTATAATTTCTTAATGTTAATGAATTCAATTAAATTTACATGTGTTATGAAATGATGATATGTTTATTAAACCCATTTAATTTAAGTGGTTTTAATGTATTAAATTATTTCTATTATTGTGGAACATATAAGTATGGTCATAATTATTTGAAGGGTGGTACCTATATCTCCCTCTAATTATATGTGTAGTGATTTATATCTCATTATATAGATGGTGATATGACATGCTCTAAACCTTGTTTAGTAATACAAGGTTATAATGAGATTGAACCTAGTTCTGTAATGTTGGGAAGAAATGAGGGTGAACTTGGTTTAGTAAGGGACATTTTCCTCATTGGTAGTCTTGGAAATGAAAAGTACTATTATAGAGTCATTTTATATAATTATGGAATCCCCAAAATTCCTTGTCATATTTTATGGTCTCATGTTTTATGTCTATATATTCTTGTAAGAATCATTTTTAATTATCATGCATGATTTTTTCCATGACACATGACTGATGATTGGAGAAGGGTTGAAAAAAATGACAATATATCACTAATGGGAGACAAGTATGGTATGTTTTTTTGTTATTTTAATAGAAATTTTCATATGTTTATAGTAATATATGATTTATGTATGATTTTCATATGTCTTATGATATAAATGATATTGGGGGAGATATTAGGAATGGTTCATTATTGGATTCTAGGTGATGGATGGATCCTAAATCAACCCTCGCATCCGATTTAAATTTTGGGAATAGTAATCTACATAATCCCTGATCATTATATATAAATATATCTATATATATCAATTTATATAATGATATACATGGAAGGACTTTTTTGAATGTAGTATATGATAATTTCTTTTTGTATGTACACTATTTCCTTATAGATTTTTTTATTAATGATCTCATTTATGATTGCTTATATTTTTAATTATTATTAATTTATATAAATCCAATATAACTTATTAAGATATCCAATCTAGAATCATATACCCCTATAATTTATCATAGGACGGGAAATTGATATTTTAAGAACAAATGATTGTGATAAAATACCAAAAACTGATAGCTGGGTTGTCAGGTTATGCAGAGGTTTGACCTCCTTCACATTGTTAGACATAAAAAATGGAAGATTAATAAGATGAGAAAAAATTTACAATGTATTAAATAACTCACAAGGGAGGTATATTAGAGTAATGTGTGATTTTTTTTCTTTATTTTATTTATTTATGTTAATTAAATTCTTTATATATTGTTATAGATTTTTGATGATTTCAAATATTTCATTAAGGATTCTCTTGTGGATAATAGAACTCATGGGGAATTTATAGCTGAGGTTATGAAGTATATTTTAGCTACACCATTGGTAATTCTCTAACACTTGGTGCGTGTTCGATGATACCTAATAGGTGTATCAGTGGAAAATGAGTTTTCCCATTCTGTTGCTTCTTCAATGAAGGAAGTTTATAAAAAATAGAATTTTCAAAATACAAAGTTCATGATATTCATAAAATAAAGGAGGATGTGATTAAAGATTTGGAATGTGAAATTATGGAAAAGATGAAATGATAGTTTCATACTATTGATCAAACACCTCCTCCTCTACTAGAATCTCCCGCTCCTCCACCTGCACCTATAGACCCCACTCATTATTATCCCTCTTCGACATTCTATCCTTCGCAGGTTCATAGTTATTGTGTATTGTATATTGATTATCCCTGGAGTCATATTTTATCATATTATTTTGTATTTCATATTGTAGATACCATTAATCAACAATAGATAGAGATATAATATCACATTGTCATTGAATAAGATATTAGAGATAGATCAAAGGGAGTATCATTACTTATAGATGAGGTGAGTACACCTAGAAAAAGTATCATCCACTTTTCAATTTTCCTATATGGGCATGTTCGACATATTACAATCGAGGTATGTGAAAAAAAAATTTCTTTAATTTAATTTTCTGTTAAATTTGGTTATTAAATTTTAATGATTATATATTTATATATTTTTTACCAAAATCCTTTCTAGTTAATCAAATATTGTATAGAAAAAATAGAAATAACAATTATTGTGACTTCAAATACACATAATAGAATTATTGAGGGGTATTCAAAATATTCAAAAATATTTTTAGATGGTTAAGATATTATAATTGATGATATTGTTTTTAGGCATGAAATGACTAAAGAATTTTTCAATAATGATATCTTTGATCTGTTAAAAAGATATCAGTTCGGAACTAACACGATACAATTTTGTCCTTGTATTCTTTAACCTTAATATTTATCATAAATTATATTGATTTTAAATATATACTTATTTTTCCTTTTATAAGGTATATTAATATAGTTTTTAAAGAGTATTAGAATATATATGTATTTTAATTGATGAACCCGTTGATTATTTCACTAATCATGATGACTATTTTTAAGGCTAAAAGATTATTTTTTATGCCTGAATGATTTACAATTAATTAAATTATATGGTTCAGGATATTCCATTATCATTAATAGTACGGAACGTATATCTCATATAATTTTATATATGTATTCACATAATAAAAACTAATAATAATTTATAATTAATATTACTTTGAATTAGATGTTAGATGTTTTGATGGGGGTGGAATTTTTTTTGTTATGATCTATTTTTTCTAATGTGTGAAAAAAGTTATAAGAAAGTATTTCAAATGTATGAATGAATTTTTTTTAAATGTATTTATATTGTATTGAACTCTAAATTTATTTTATTCACATTTTATTTAGATAGGGGATGAAATTTATTTTGAGAGACCACATTAGAGAAGATAACATAGATTGAACTTGTAAAAACAGAGGTTATTGTTTATTTAAAATTATAATCTTTAGGATAAGTGATATAATAATTCAATTTTTAAAAGAAAAACTCTTTTAAACAAAATTTTCATAAACAGGAAGTATTAATGGGATATGAAAATTATAATTTATGATTTATTTATGAAATAATTTTGAATTGGATAGTAACTACATTAAAATTGGATAGATTTATTAAAAAAAAGTTCCTTAATATTTCATAAATTTTTTATGAATAAATTTTAATTAAATAACTTTAAATTTTTGAAATTTTAATGTAAATCTCCCTTATACTACACATAATCTGATACACTCATAAACTTATTTGAAACATCATTTTATAAGTGTGATTGCATTATAATTTATTTTTTCTACATTTTATAATGTTTAATGATCTGAATGTAATTATTTTCTCTTGTTGTTATAATAGTATTTCATATATTTTTATATGTGGTTACTACTATTTTTCTTCATATTTTCTCTTCATTTCTATTATGGGGACATGTTATTATGGGAAAATTAATAAAAAGAAAATTTAATTTCATATAGGTTTTATGATATCCAACCAAAAACCCCAATATTTATAGGTTTATCACATTGATTATCTAATAAATGACATGAAAACCCAATTATTTATATAATTTATATGATAAGTAATGTGAAAACCCGGTCATAAAGTTTTTCACCATACCATTATATGATAACCAACCTGAAAAACTAGTCCAATGATTCATTTACATTGTTTGTTTTTGTTAAATGATAATAAAATGTTATTTAAAACGTCACAATCAGTAATATTGTGTACTATCCAGTGTTAAAAATAAAAAAAATTCAAAATAACCATTTTATTTCCTAGACTAATTATTAATTAAAAAATATAGGGATCATGTAGATGTTTTGTGAACCAGTTGTTTATGTTTCCATGTTTCCAAAGGCACTATACTCATAATGTTCTTTTGTGGAATTTTTATGTAAAAAATTTGATATTCATCAAATTATATGATATATCAAGGTATAAAAATCATGGTATGTTATAGTGAAATTCAAAAACTACCTTTTCCATGCACTTAATTCTCAATTATGTTAATTTTAATTGTTAATGGATTAAATGTATATAATTTGACACCAAAAACCAAAAGTTGTATTGATTTGAGGATGATGGGATTACTATTGGAATCCAGACACTCTCTCCCAAATATAGTGTTCTGACATAGAAATTACATATATATGATTGACACCAATAAGAGTCCTCATGTATTTTCTCTACTGAATTACTTATCTATATTAAATTTATTTCCTTAGAACAAATTTCCATGATCATTTAGTTATATGGTTTTTGAGAATTATGACAAAAAGTATATGATTAAACCATTTTCACTTCCTACAAATATATATTTTACTGAATATATCATAAACTTCATGATCCATAGCAATACATAAACAATATTCACAAATTTAGAAAATAAGATAATTATTTTGATATTTCATAAATTTTTCATTTAGTTATATAATGGTTAAATGAAAACATATTAAATGGTTATATTTGATACTCACTAAAGGTAAACATAATATATTAGAATTAGATATATTAATTGATCATATGAAGATCATGTATGAATATTTTTGAAATATATGAAACATATACACAAAAAATAATTAATAATATATCATAGCATAATTAATTGTATGACACAAAAAGGAATCTAATGTTTGATGAAACAAGAGTCAACAACTATGATCCAGGATTTCAAAACGAATTTTAGATATTCCATTTTCTAATATAACATTATTAAATCTTTGAAAAGATATCAGCTTCTAGAAATAGTAAATTCATGAGAAATACCATCATTTCATTGGATATTGAGCATCTAAAACATACACATGAATACAAATATAATGAGGTATGAATAATTTTCCAATGTCTTGGAAGGTGATATAGGACCCCACCAGTCACCATCAATTATTTTTAGTACCACATGAAGATTATGAACATATAAAATACTTAAAATATCATTGAAATAAAATGGGGCTAATCAAACATTAAAATGGAAATTGATCAATTATTATAGCATAAAGGAAAAGTGAAATAATTTTTTCTATCCAGCAAATCATAAAAATGTATGAAAATAGAATTATTTTAACAAAAATTATAAATAGAATAACATAATTTGATATTTTATACTTCAATAAATGGTCATATCATGATATAAGACTTGAAAAAAAATTATTCAATGATATTCAATATCTTTTTATAAAAATGTCCTTAATTATTGATAATAAAACTTTTTATATTTACAATTAATATATTATAGTCAAATGTTTTATTTATTAACATCTAAAATTAAATTAGGGAATACATATTGATGAAATATTGTAATTAAATTAATAAAAAAAATGTATTGACCAAAAAATTATATTGGATGAAATATTATGGTTACACACTAATGATAGTTATTAATGAATAATGCTTTGATGAATACTTATTATAAAATATAAGTATATTACATAATCAACCTAGTGAATGAAGTTGTATTTTATTAATTATTAATGTATGTAAACAACTATTAAAAATTCCAAATTAGTACACAGTTGAAGAGAATAATATTTATGAAAATTATAAAAAAATATTAAAATATGAATCAAACCTTTCCATTTGAAAACATTGAAAAAAATTGATATGGTGTACAATTAAATGTCATTAAACGGTATCTTATATGAAATGAAAATTTAGAGATGAAAATATACTTAAAAAATATCGATAATATAATTATTAGTTGACATGGAAAACGATAAAATATATTTTTTTCTTATTCATGAAAAATAAAATTAAAGGAAAATGTAAATAGTTATATTAAAATCATTTAAGGAATTTTAATGTTGTATAAAATTAACATACTTGTTTACTACTATAATGAAAATATTATTTTCTAAATAATCCGTCGAATATAAAGATACAATGAATGGAGGTTCATGACCAAGAAAGTGAGATGCATTCAGAATCACATACAATGAACACATCACAGAATATACGAGGGAAAGGTAATTTTTTCAATATGTATAAGCCTAGGATTATCAAATCGAAACTATGATGTTTTTTATAAATAATTACAAATACCATGATTCATTGTCTTTTTTTATATGTATGATTTTAATATAATAAATTAAACAAAATAGTTATGGTTTGAGAATAATTTCATTCAGAATTCCTTTTATTGTTCAATTCATATGAATTGAAATCCATATAATAGTAAATATAATCTGGTTCCTAAATAATGAAATGTGATAAAATGAATTATTTTTTATTTAATAAAATGATATTATTGGTTTTATTATAAACAAACAAAAATATTTCTCACGAATAATAACATGAGACAATAAAATGTATAGCATAATAAATTTCATCAACTATAGTTCTTAAATAGTATATATAAAAATTTTCAATTTTAAGCCAAGATTTCAATTCATAATTCATGTAAATAAATACTTTTAATCATTTGTGATCATTAGTTTGTATTTTTTAGTTACATATAATCTATTTTCAGTATTGAGTAAGGGTACTTTTAATCATCCTACACTAGATTCATAATAGTGATGTTATTCATTATCCACCTCCCTAATATAATCATTTCTCTGTAAAAAAATAAAATAAAATAATATTTTATAAATATTTTCAGTTTAATAATTATTTTTTATGGAAAAATATTATTTCTCTTATTGATGAAATTTATGACACACATGTTTTTAAGAATTCATAACAAATGAATATTGGTATGTTGATTATTTAATTTAATATATGTATTAAATTTGAAGAACCAAAATATAATCATAATTTTTTAATTTATATAATATATTACAATATTGTAGCTTTTATATCTTCATCCTTGTTTTTAATTTTATATCATTTTTCTAGTAGGTTTTTAGACTGATCAAAACATGGGAATAATATAATTTCGAGACAATTATAATTATGGAATGAGTTTTATTTATATTAATTTCATTATAAATGAATTATAATTATATTTTAATGTTATGATTCATTTATTATTCAATATTTTAAGATGGAATAAAAATGTGAAAGGATATTGATAAAAAAGAGATTACTCACTTCATTAATGTTGTAGCCCGCACAACACATGATTTACATTTTCATTTCAAGAAAAATGAATGTAAAGTTGTTAAATTATAATTTCACTCATAGTAATATTAATATTATTATTTATTTGAAATTTATAATTAATTTCCACTTTTATTACTATTGAAAATATGAATTATATATAAATTAAAATGATCACATAATCGAGGATGTAACATGCACAACGCACAAATGATAATATTATTTATATGAATTTATCAAAGAATATGTGGTTATTTGTTATTTTCCATTCACATTATCATTAATTATGTAAATATAAATTATTAAAATTATATATTACTTAGAAAACTATATATTTAATGTGTCGATGAAAATAAATTATTTTTGTTGAAAAAAATACTCATTTTGAACGTCCATGATTTCAATTGATTGATTCATTGTAAATGAAATACTGTATTACTAGAGGAGTAATGAAATGGGAAAATGTAATAAATTTTTGAACATTGTATATCGTTATACAGGAAATTTAAAATTTGGATTTTTCTTGAAGGGGTGGTGGGAATCCTTGTTTATAAGTGGAGATAATCACATTTCTGTCAATTTCTCATCTATAGATAAATATATCACATGTTTCAATTAATAAGATGAATAAAAAATGGATAGTAATGGATTGTGGATTAGATAAATTCAGACACCCATCAACTAATCATTTTAAAAATTGATATAAACATGTTTTTACTTTTTTTAATCATAAAATTTTAATTTCTTCAATTGTTATTTCATTGTGTTTGTTGTTTTTATAGAATGTTAATTTATTTTTAATACCTAAAAATTTCCCGAAATAAGTAATAATAAACTATTTTTTTAATTTAAAAAACTATTTTTTTTATTTCTGTTCTAGTATCTAATTTAAATTTTTACATTTCTTCTTATTAAGTGCAAAAAAAAATTATTACGTGTATTCATAGTAATGAAATATAAATAGCCTTAGAAACAAATGAATTCAAAAAGATTTATTTAAATTATTTTCTCATAAAATATAATATTTATATGGTATTATATTAAATTCAAAAACCATATTTTTATATAACATAATTTTATTTAATGAAATTTATGAAAATGTAAATTTTTAAGTCCTTACAATTTTAATCAAAGGTCTTCTATATTCAAAGTTTTAATATTAATATATATAGTTTTATGTGATAATTAATATTTATCCTTTCATTTTTAGTTCATTTTGAGGAATTTATTGAATAATTAAAAGGATATTTCTTTAAGAAAATGCTATTTTTACTATTCATATACAGAACAATAATTTCTCAAAAATATAAAAAACTCTATTAATATGGAAATTGTAAATAAAAAAAATTATTATATTTTTTAAATTAATATTTACATAATTTTATATATATTTATAGAATATAAATGAAAGCTTTGTTATAAGAAAATAAAATTTCCATGTTCTAACCATTCATATTTTTATTCCCGGTTAATTAATGATCAAATTACTAAAATTCAGTTATATAAATTATTTATATCAGAAAAATACATGATATATTCAATCTCAAAAAAATAATATTAAATTAATTTCATAGAAAATAATTCATAACAATAAATTGAGTGATTTAATATTTTTAATTTATTAGTAAATATAATTTTTTTAATAAATGTTAAATTGAAAAATAAGTAAAATACACGTGATTACTAACTTATGACATTTAAAAAATACATGATTATTTTATCCTCATTTTTGTTTCCTATATCCTGAAAGATATTCATGAATTATCTATGAACATGGTATTCCCTAGGTGCAGTATAGGGTGGTGATTCCAATATCATAGATCAAAAGGATACTTACATGAGAATGAGTTACTCTTGTATTTGATTTAACTCATACATTACATTTAACTTTTCATTATATGATTAGCCTATGGGATACACTATTGATTCTATATTCTTAACAAGAAAATTGTTATCACCATGAGGGAGGTTTTAGTTACCCCATTTCTTCCCATTCATTTTTCTAGCATATATTTCATAGTCCTTTTACATCATTTTATACCTATTAATTTATCGACAATATTTTATTGTTTTTTAAATTTTATCTTAAACTTTTTTTTTTCTATTTTAAGGAATAATATAGACCATTATATTAATATAATATTTTATGATAGTGTAATTTCATGTTATCCCCATCTCTATTCATAAATAAATAATGTTATCTAACAATTATTGGTTATTATTAAATGAAATAATTAGATGTTACCTATAAATGAACTTAACATATAATTTAATTTCAAATATTTAACTTCTCTCTATCCCCTTTATGATAATTCAACCCTTATTATCTATCATAAGAGTATATTTTTAATGTTGAGTAATTTATCCACAATTGTTTCAAAATACATGATCATAATGGTGTGCAGTTTTTAAGAGGAAATCTATATTCTTTATTGTGTTGATATAATTTCATTGGATGATTATTATATTTTATTTTGAATAAATGGAAATTACCATGGATTCAAGGTCGATAGATTAATGTGATACTTAAATCAGATATCTGTTTTTGAAAATTACGAAATATTGGATTAAAATTACAAAAAATATTAATTTGACATGATTTTTATATCTTATATATAATATTCATAAAACCAGCATTTATTAATAATAATTAAAAATACAGTTATCATGTGGTTTTTATTGAAATAAATTAGTATATTGATCAACATAACATTATAATACTCTAATTTCATGATTCTATAATCGATTTCCCTTCTTGCCACAACATTTGTGAAACACATTTTAGAAAAATGTTGGAAGAATATTTCCCTTCACATGGATGTTTTCCATTGTTATTGTCATTTTTTTTATATTAGGACTTTGGTTTAGAAAATTTAATATAGTTCTAGAATTTATTTAAATAAAATGTTATCAGTATCTTAAGAAGAATAATTTGTTCCCTTAAAATTTTCAACATAGATCATTGTATTTCCTTTTTTTTTCTATCAACCATTCTTTACTATATGTGAATGAACTCCTTGTTTCGATAAGTCGTTCAAAAAGGTACCCAATCAAACATTTTATTCAATATAGAGATCTAATTTTATTTCCATCTTCATATTAATAACCAAATATTCTATAATACCCATGAAATCTATTTATTGGACTATTTATTGTCTCTAATATATTTACACTGATAATTATAATAATTTTTATCTATTTTAGATAAATCAAAATAATAATTGATTGATATGTTATCCCTATAATTCTCTTGATTGTATAGTGTCCATATTGACTATGTCCTTCATTATAAAAATTTATCCTTCAGGATTTGAACACTAAAAAAGGTGTTTCTCATGGGTGATTAAAATCATAATATTTATATTTTGAGAAAATTTCATAAGGAATTCACCCTCAAAACTCATTGCCCATTGATATTTTCAAAATAGACATTACTATAACCTAAATGAAACATCATTTCATCTATATTTCTATTAAATTAATTTTATAATTTTTCATAACATATTTTGATAATATAAAAAATAAAATTAAATGGATTGTAAATATAATTATATTAACTAAATAATTCCCCATTGGAGTTTCTGTCCAGGTGTGTAGTAGTTAGTCCACACATCGCACACATGAGTAAGGACTGAGTTCATACTCAATGTGCCTCATTCATGTAGATTTCCCCTTAGTGAACCTATTTTATAACTCTATATACATGTTAGTATGTGGAAAATAATTTAATATCTATGAAAAATACATAATCCCAATTTTTTTAAATCATTAAAATGATACGTTATAAATATATTTATCTCATAGTCTTATACAATGTTTTTCAGAAAATTTCAATTTCCATATATCCATTAATATTCTTTATTACCCCAACTACCTAATTTCATATCTATAAGATTGATAATATAATCATCAGTTTTTTATGAATTATTAAATTATATTAAACTTATATTAAAATAAGTAATGCAATGTAAACCATTATCCGATAAAAATTGTTTGCTGTTAAACTCACACACACATATTCATTTTTAAATACCATTCATTACATACATTCATTAAAATCACAAATTATTGAACAATAATTTTAACATATAAATTAAATTATATTTACTCAAATTCAACATTAAAAAAATTTTCCATTGTCACTTTTGTAAATATTACTAAATAATTATAACAAAACATTAACTAACAGAACCCTTTTCATTTTCAACTAATATACATATTCACATCTATACATGAAATTGTATAATAATTAACATTCCTTAGTTATCTCAAAATAACAATCCCCTTAATATAGAATATTATATATATAATACATTATTTATATCATTATTGCCCAGGGAAATAGTGACATAAGAATGGGGTGAGCATAGATCAACTGTAAGGGAAAATATAAGAAAAAAATAAAATATAATAAGTGATAATAATATGATAATATGGGTATATATACGGTATATTACATAAAAGATTAATAACAAAATTTTGTAAAAAATGTTTAATAAACATTTTCTATGATATTATAGAATAGCCTTGATAATATGCATAAAATTATTATGTCATACAATTGTGGCACACAATTTTAACTGGTAAAAAATTACATTTATGATCAACAACAAAAATTTACCATCTTTTGAGAAATTAAAACGTACTTTTGAATTATAATTTCTTTGTATATAAATACTAAAACAATGTATTGGATGTATGAATATGCTTCCACCCATCATAAACCATACATATAAATACAAATTTAGAATCATTTACTTATCACATCATAAATAACAATTGAAAATTATATTACTTTTATAATACTCACATTAGAAAATCATTCAATTTAATTATCATAATGATCTCGTTGAATGTAACTCTCTTTCATTCATCATATAATAATTTTCAAATAATATGAAAATTGGATTCATATAATTTTCCAATTTAATAACATTAATAGAGTATTTATAATTAAATATTGATATTAAAAAGATAAACTGAATGAAAATTAATTTTTATCTAATGATATTGTGTAGAATATATAGAAAATGACCTTTAATTGCGATAATTTGCAATACAAAGTTCACATAATGTTGAAAAAAGGTTTTGTCAGAAACCAAGACCGGATTCGATGAATCCCGACACCTGACTCGATCCACGACTTGACCCAAAGGGCATTCCTGATACCCACGGTCTGGCAACAAGTGTCGGGCATCCAAATAAAACAAGAGGGAACTATTTAGCCCAATAATAATAGGATCACAAAAAAAACAACATTGAAAACGCATCAAATCTAACCACAACTGAATCTCAATAAAATAACAATATGGTCTAATAAAAATACAACTAAATAAAACTATCACTAAGAGAACTAGGAGCTATAATAAAATAATACCACCAAATACTAACATGATCTCCATGTGACCTCTTGGTAACCTCCAACCACAAGACCACCCTTCTCCAGGAGATAACTCAAACCAGAAAAACCTGATCAAAACCTGAACCTGCAAAACAGCTCAGGTATACCGACACCGAGTGGTATAGGTATGGTGTGAGCTAATAGCTCAGTAGGCAATCACCACAGATTCTAATTATTTCCTTTCCCAATACAGTCCATTAAAACTAGTTTGAAATAAAATTATAAAAATATATTTTTCACATTTTTTTAAACAACCACAACATTACCATTTAATAGTCCAACACACGCCACCATCCCTTTTCCAAGAAAATAATCATTTTATAATAAAAAACCCAATCCAAACAATACTAGTAACAATTTTCAATGGAAAAAAATTTATATGGAAAACAATATCAATGAACTCCACATTAAAGACAAAGCACTAACTTTTAAAATTACCTACCCAACCTACCGTATACCGACGGGAGGTGCAATATAATCATTGAACAATAGTCACAGGAATTCCCCAAGGAACTATCTAGCTATGAGCCCCATGTAACTCGTATCTCAGTGAAAAGTAACAATAACAATATCATTTCTTGTGCACGAGCCACTAGTAGAGAACATACCCATAACCTAGTGGTCCCCAACATCATCATCATATTTTTGTTAGTGTTGTCATCTTCAAACTTGCTATGTGAAATAGGGGCCAAACCCCACAAGATCACTAGAATTCTAGTACTAGTTCGCCCACCTAGACACCCAGGCATCTTATTTTATGCTCAATAAAATTTCACATGTCACTTGTAACCACATACACCATTTATCAACCACACTGAGTCTCTCGTTTCATAATCCACAACTTTCTCATCACAAACCCACTCTTGAGAAATTAAGCAAACCGAAACATTTATAAATCACTTCAAAAACCATGAGGAACACAACCTCTTTAAAAAATTTGTTACAAAAGACTTTCCACATTTTAGGAAAATCCTAAAACACTAAAAACATTCCAAACGGACCATCACATCACTTATGAATTCAAATGATATTTTAAAACACCTTAAGCTGCCAAGAGGTCATTCACAATTTCTGAATCACATTATTTTCTAAAATCAACATTAAACATCACCGTAAAAGGTACAATTCCAAATGGGAATTTATGTTTAAACAACCAATTTCATTTTCCAAAATGTTTTTTAAATCATTTCCAAAACCATTATCATGTTTGAAATCCCAAACAACCCCTCAAGCTAAACATTTTCCAAAACACACACACCAAAATCCAAAGAGGCATATCCCCCCCATGGGATTCCATTTTAAACAACATTTAGGAAACTAATATTTCATGGAACACCCAAAAACCACTTCCACAAAACCAATCATTTTATATAAAACCATATCCAACCATCCACATCTTTCTATGAATATAAAACTATCCAATTATAACCATAAAACCATTTTTAAAGCATTCTAAAAATTTTAAAAAGATAAATCATTACCAAACCATACACACCAAATCAAGATCACAAATAATAAACAACCATCCCACCATAGTCATGGATAAACACATCATAAAACCCCGTAATTTAAGATTAAAGAATAATGAGGTTTTAAACAATAACCTGAGGTGCAATAAAACTAGGTATTTCACACAAATCCATTTGAAACCCTATTTTTAGTAAATTCTACCAATACGAAGACATCATTGTCATCAATCCATAGATATATTATAGGTGCGGAAGAAATTTAAATATAAAATGAAAACACACAAGTGCTCGTGGAGTGTTCTGGGAAGGAAAAAGATGGAAACTCCTACCTCAACCATGTGTGAAAGGAAAGAAACTTCATGGGAGGAGAGATCTAAGCCCCACTGACCATTCACACACCCTAGATCCAAATAAAAAGGAACAAATCTTAAAACCTAGACATTAGGGTTTGTCTATAGAAGAAAACCTCCAAAGGAAACCCAAACCCACAATAACACAAGGACATTTGTTGGGCACTCAACCCATCCCTCAACCAAAAGACCCAACAACGTGAAAAGAATAAAATATGGTGTATCTGTGGTCGGGGTGTGACAATTCTCCCCACCACAGACACTTTCTTCCCCCAGAAATTCACCTGGAAAATAGTCATCCAATGCTCAAGTCCATACCCAATAAAATCCAAGGCGAAACAATGTACTCTGGGATGACTATGAACTCAAAAATTCACACCCGACTGATCAAGAAAAAACCACAACACATGGATGAGGATGAGGGGAGATCATGAAAGGGTTTTACTTTCCACAAGAACTCAACTAATTTGAAAAAAATTTAATCCCCCAACAACACCCTCACTACAACCAGGAACAAGGGATTTCAATTTTTTATATTTTCATACAGCTCACATGGTTTGGCCGCACGGTTTACCAAACTGTGCGCCAACCATACGCGAACTACTAGATGGAAGGGGCACCCTACACGGCTTGGTCGCACGATTTCGAAACGGTATCCCAACTATTCCAATGCCTCCACACAAAAATGACACAAAGACACGCGATTATGAGACCTACCGCACAGTCGTGCGCTGGTCATTCAGTTTTTTTATCTACCTGGCTGGGGCTAGATGGTTTGGACTAGCCATGCGGTCACCGTGATTCACTTTGAAAAATATCCTAAAAACTCCAAAAATCCAAAAACCTCGACCGGGGTCAAGCCTAAACTTCCATACACAAGATGGATACCACCAACAATAAAACTGGGACCCTACTAAACAAACCGAACCCACAATAAACCAATTTAAAAAAACTCAAGCATCTCCAAATGAGTACTGCCGAAAGTTAAAACCGAAACTGGCCTACACAAAGACAAGAAACACTAAAAATAGAATGAAAACAATCAAAGGAAACATTAAAATAGACTCAATTGTTCGGTTACAAGAGATCTAGTTCATCACACCATTACCACAAAATTTTAACATACAAAATAAAGGCAACAAT
This sequence comes from Viscum album, assembly GCA_963277665.1. Classification (NCBI taxonomy): domain Eukaryota; kingdom Viridiplantae; phylum Streptophyta; class Magnoliopsida; order Santalales; family Viscaceae; genus Viscum; species Viscum album. The sequence goes on along the minus strand of OY728152.1, from coordinate 1,244,664,893 downwards.
AACAATGATATGTTAACCATTTCCATCACAACACAGAAAACAAATCTTGGTTGGGTTTCAAACCCCCTTCCTGTCACTCCTGATTATGTACGTGCTTCACCCCAGGACCTGTGGTTGGGGCTCAGATGGTTGAATCATATCGTGCCTCACAGTCAGGAAACACATCCTCCAATCAATACTTCCATTTTTAGACAACACCCATACATAACTTCTTCAAATGACCCCAATGGACACAATGGCGGAAAGTATTCAAAGGAATACGACACGATGGCTTTGAGTGACCAAACCGGACGCACTGGAAACATACAAGAAAATGGTCCGATGAACTGAAAGTCGGGGATAACAGAGAATTTTTTTTTAGAAACTAATTCCCCTAGCCCACCCTACTCCTCAGATGGGGAACCTTCATGAGAACCAACATCCACTGGATGACCCCATAAACTAGATCATCCATTAATTCCTCATCCACCAACCTCTCAAAATAGGTTTCATCGGATGAGATCACCCTCTCCATAATTTCAGGATGATGAACCCAAACAGAGAGAGGGGCCATCATATGATACTCCAATGCTACTCCCAAAGAGAATGGAACTAGCTCTCTAAAGTTTTCAACAAAAGACTTTACTGATCGATGGCCCTGCAAAACAACATATAGCTCTACCACCTTCCTCTACATCCCCACCTCTGGTATGAACTTTTGTTTGAATGTGGCCTTAAACACCTCCCATGACATCTCACCTTTAGTCGATGATGGGGAGACCAACCATCAGTAGAACAAAGCTGGACCCCCAAATAACCTTTGAACTGCACGAACTCTAACAGCATCGGTAGATCCCAATGACTTAAAGACACGCTCGAATTCCTGAAGAAACTCCATAGCCTTAAGAGAACATTGATCACTACAGAAAATAAGAAAAAATTATGAAGGAAAAGGAACTGGGCATGACTCATTAGGAAATGTGGGGACTTTTCTGTGCAGCATTTTCTGAACAAAATGAATAGCGCAGACCAAATCCAACATCAAATTGAGGCACAAAAAAAAACAAGAACACCTCAAAACAAAACCAACATGCTCAAAATCCATGTAAAAAACACCACCATGATTTTTTTTTCAAAAACCATCATTTTTAATTTAAAATTGAAAAAAACCTTCTTCCAAGTCTAATTCCCAAATACCCATAACCCATTTTTCAAGAAAAAAAAAATTCCTGAAATCATTTTCTCATTCAAATCCACTTTAGGGAGACTATGCTAAGACTTTAATTCAAAAACCCAACCCATGGTATCCCATGAACTGTTACATGTGTGTCCATCCATTCCCATCCTCACGTGCCAACACACACTTCTCTAACATACCCTCACACATGTCAACATCCATAAGTAATACCAAAGGTCCCATTACATTAACATTATCAAAAGCAAATCAACCTCAATTTTTGAATACCCACTTTAACAATTTAAAACCATTTCATGGAAAACACATTCTTTTTTAAATCCATATTCATTTCAAAATTCACATTCATTTTCAACATACACATACACCAAATGAAACCAAAATGTACCCCAAATAATAAGGGACCATAGGAATTACGGATTCGTGCTTATGCCTAGCCTGGCAACACGGTGCTGATCCATGCCCCATGTAAGGTATAAAACTACGAGGGCCTTGAACCAGGCACTTGGACTTTACATGGGTCACCAACCCACGTAAGGCCACAACCAAACTGACTCACCTCCATTGTCATCCTTCAATTCCAAAACAACATAAGACACAAGAATCAACCCTGAACTACCCTTGGTGACTCGAGGTTTAGAACGAGAAAAGATTCATGACGCCCTTCCTACACCTACCACTGGAGTCCTGAAAACCCTAGTATCCTTCTACCAGACACCCCAAATAACAATAACCTCCTCTAGTACCATTTTTTCACGAACTAAGTCGGGATGCAATGAATCCCAGCACCCGACTCGATCTGAGACATGACCTGAAGGGCGTTCCCAATCCCCACGGGCTGACAACAAGTATCGGGCATCAAAATAAAATAAGAGGGAATGATTTAGCCCAATAAAAATAGTATCACACAAAAAACAACAATGAAAACACAACGGATCTAACCACAACTTAATCTCAATAAAATAACAATCTGGTCCAATACAAATACAACTAAATAAAACTAACCCTGAGAGAACTCGGAGCTACAATAACATAATACAACTGACTACAAATGCAATCTACATGTGACCTCTTGGTCACCCCCAACCACAAGACCTCCCTACTCTAAGAGATAACTCGAACCAGAAAAACATGATCAAAACCTAAACCTGCAAAACAACTCTGGTCTACCGACACCGAGTGGTATAGGTAGGGTGTGAGCTAACAGCTCAGTAGGCAATCACTACAGATTCCAATTGTTTCCTTTCCCAAAATATTCCATTAACAATAGTTCGAAATACAATTAAAATAATTGATTTTTCACATTTTATTAAACAACCACAAGATTACCAATTCAAAGGCAAACACACTCCACTATCCCCTTTTCAAGAAAACTATCATTTTATAATAAAAACTCAATCAAAACAATACTAGTAAAAATTTTCAATGGAAAAAATTAAAATGGAAAAAAATTTCAATAAACTCAACATTAAATAGAATGCACTGAATTTCAAAATTACCAACCCAACCTACCGTATGCTGACAAGAGGTGCAATATAATCATTGAGCACTTGTCACAAGAATGCCCCTCGACACTATATAGTTGTAATCCCGGTGTACCTCGAATCTTGGTGAAATGTAACCGTAACAATATCCTTTCTCATGCACGAGCGACTAGTAAGGAACATAGCCATAACCTAGTGGTCCCCAACATCATCATCATCATAGTTTAGTTAGTGTTTTCATCGTCATATGTTCTACGTGAAATAGAGGCCAAACCCCACAAGATCAATAGCATACTAGTACAAGTCTGCCCACCTAGATATCCAGGATTCCAATTTTGTGCTCAATCTAATTTCACACATCACATGTTACCACATACACCATTTATCAACCACACCGAGATTCTCATTTCATAAGCCACCACTTTCACATCACAACCCCACTCTTGAGAAATTAAGAAAACCGAAACATTAATAAATCACTTCAAAAACCATGAGTAACACCACCTCTAAATTTTTTTTATAAACAAGCCTTTATACATTTTAGGAATAAAATGAAACACTAAAAACATTCCAAATGGGACATTACATCACTTAATAATTTAAACCTTCTTTTAAAACACCTTATGTTTCCAACCGACAATTCACATTTTCTAAATAACATTCATTTCTAAAATCAGCACGAAACATAACCTATAAAGGTACAATTCCAAACGGGCCTTTATGTTTACACAACCAAATTCATTTACCAAAAAATTTCAAAATCATTTTCAAAACCATTATCAGGTGTAAAATTCCAAACAACCCCTCAAGCCAAACATTTTCCAAAAAACACACACCAAAAGCCAAACAGGCATATCCCCCCACGAGATTTCATTTTAAACAACATTTAGGAAACAAATATTTTAAAGAACAACCAAAAACCACTTACACAGAACCAATCATTTTCTTTAAAACCACTTCCAACTATCCACATTATTCAAATAACATAAAACAATCCCATTGTAACAATAAAACCCTTTTTAAAACATTATAAAACTTTTAAAAAGATAAATCATTACCAAACCATACGCACAAAATCAAGATCACAAATAATAAACAACCCTCCCGCCATAATCAAGGCTAAACACTTCATAAAACCCCCAGATTTAACTTTGAAGAACAATTAGGTTTTAAATAATAACCCTAGGTGCAATAAACCTATGTATTTCACACGAATCCCTTTAAAAACCTATTTTCAGTAAATTTTACCAATACTAAGACATTATTCTCATCAATACATAGATATATTACATGTGAGAAAGAAATTTAAATATTAAATGAAAACACACAAGTGCTGATAGAGTGTTCTGGAAAGGAAAAAGTTGGGAACGCATACCTCAACCTTGTGTTAAAGGAACAAAACATCATGGGAGGAGAGATTTAAGCCCCATTGACCATTATCACACCCTTGATCAAAATAAAAACGAATCAAACATAAAACCTAGAAATTAGGGTTTGTCCAAGGAAGAAAACCCCCAATGGGAACCCTAGAAAAATGAGGGAAAGAGAAAGAGAGAAGATTTGATGAAGGAAACATGGAGAACCACCAAATTTTCTTGGTAAATCGCCCCAAAATCTCCCAAATCGAAGTAGGATGGAGTAGAAGGCTCCTCTGGTTGATGCCCAATAGATAGGGAATCATTTTGTAGGTTGAATCCCCCCAATCGGAGCACCACGTCAAAAGTTATGAAGCTCTCAACTGTCAGCATGGTTTGGCTCCACGGTTTGTCAAACCGTGCACAAACCATGCGGGGGCTACTGGAAACTCTTGAAACATCACATGGTTAGGTTGCACTGTTTTTCTAGGTCATGCTCAAACCGTGAAATCCCAAAAATATTCCAAAACCACCAAATTACATCCCAAACACTAGGGAAGTCCACCCATTGATCCTTGAAGGTTTTAAACACTATATAGGGACATCGACGACGTCACAAACTCTCCAACATAAAACTTTATATCAATCAAAACAAGTATAAATAATAATAGGTATAAAAGGAAACCCAAACCCACAAAAACACATGGGCTTTTGTTGGGAACTCAACCCATACATTAACCAAAAGATCCACTATCGAGAATAGAATAAAATAAGAGAGTATATGTGGTTAGGGTGTGACAGGTTTACTGTTAAATAAAAACATTACAACATAAATTTATAAATATAATCCTAAATAACACCTTGTAATTAATGGTATCAAGAAATGTATTCATAAAGAAATGTTATTTTGATAAACTATATTTTTATAAAACGATTATTATTAATAGGAGAAAATATAGGCTTATCATTGCTAAAAATGATATGGAAATTACATATTCTATATAGAGGAATAATATGTACGGTACAATTTTAAAAATATAATAATAAATAATAAATTTCTTAATCGATATAGACTTTTCCAAAAAAATTATATTTATTTTTAAAATTAAATTAAATTGATGAAATATCCTATACTTTTAGAGAAAATATATTAATATTGAGATATTTCAGAATACATTTTTTTGGATTTCATGTAGAATTTATAAATTTCTATAAATCAATATTCATTGAAGATTAATATTTTTTTGGATGAAGGTTTTACAAGGAAAATATTTATTGATAATATTTCATACAATGATAAAATCAAAAAAATGGAAAACATTAATGGCTAATTATAATATATTATGATAATGTAAATGTATTAGTAAACCCCCTTTGTCGATTATTGAAGAATGAATATGTATATATTAATAATAATAAAATGAATTATCTTGTGGAGAAAAAATGAGTTTCCTAATATAGTAGAAGTTCCAGGGTTAGTTTGACAAGAAATAAATATTCCAAGTAAAAAATAATCCTTTGAATTTGAAATATTGACCAGTAATGATACATATAATTATTATAATATTAAAAATTTATTGGTTTATAAATTATAAAATTACCCAGATAGATAATTTTTACTAAATAGACTTTATTTCATTGAAATATTGGTAATCTTAGATGTACATTTGAAGTATTATTTTATTCAAAACATTTTATATATATTTTATCTCCTGGTTGAAATATATTTTAAAAATAAAATGGTATAGAAAATCAAAACCCCATAAACAAGATAAAATTTATTAATTAGTATTTAATCATATCATATTTAATTTACCATAATTCAAATTATGAGATATGTCTCATTAAATAACAGTTAACTAAAAAACCCATACCATTATTTCAGAATTCAAATTTTCATCTTTAATCTCATATATAGAAAATATAACTATCATAGACATTTATTTGAAATCCTTATTCATGTGAATGTATTTAATAAAAATTACATAACCTTATTATTCCCATGAATATTATTTATTAATTATCTACTTTAAATATCAACTGTGTGTAATCATGATTGGTTATTAATTTTTTCATAATTGAGGTTTTGTTTTTCGTTATTCTCCAAATGATAATAATTCATATATAATTAATAAAACTCAAACTTTTTAAAATCAATTTTAATATTATATTCTCAGTATGTTGATATTATTATTGTGGTTCTAATAGATGATTTTTTTTTAAACAATGTATCTGGGATTTTTAGCTAATAAATGATGATATCTTAATAATTTAAATTATCATTGTTATAAATATTTTATTCAAAAACATTTAAAAATATTTTCTTATTTATAGCATATTTTATTAAACAATTGTTGGTAATTTTTTTGATCAACCACAACAAAATCAAAACTAATTGATAGAATATAATTATTATCAAATGGGTAAATTATATATAATTTAATTACTAAAAATAAATAATGATATTATATAGATTATTTATGTTAATGAATCAAATAAAATATTAATTTAATAAATAAGAATTTAACATGATGAAAATAAATATATAATACCATGTGCATGTTTTAGTCTTTATAAAATATGTTTAACATTTTTATTTATCAAATAACGAGAGAGAATGAATTTTTAACAAAATGTTTCTCCTAAAAAAATTATATTATAATAAATATATTTTTCATTAATATCAAAATGATTAACATTGAATATGGTAAATTGTAAATTACAGATATCATTACATTATGGATGTTATAATTCCCACAATTCATATATAATAGTTTCATTTTTCTTAGTAAAAAATTAATATTGTGGTTAATGGTTATTATATTTTAATAATAACATCCAATATAAATACAATATAAATTTAATTGTAAAGAAATTATTATATGTTATATTAAGTAATGAACAGATGCTAAATAAGATATGATAAAAAATAACTAATTTTTTTATCCATGAAATTTTCATGGAAGAGCTCATAGACGTAGAGGTCTGATGTTAAAATATATAGAAAAAAGGATCATGTAAATTCCTTAAATTTTTAATAAAATTAATATGGTATTTGTTTTAAGATGAAGCTAAATTTTGGGAGTGGTCTTGCAGGGGTGGTTATTGGACTATTCTATTAGTTTTGAGAATGGAATTATTATAAACTTTTTAAATTTATATAATGATTGAAAATTATTCACATTTTATAAACACTACATAAATGAAAATTATGGGGTTGGGTCTTTAAAATTGTCAAGAGTACCACAACCATTAATTTCCATTCATGTATTATAATTTTCTATATGCCTTCTACTTATAGATTTTTCATGTTAATCATTTTTTATTTGATGTAGAAAATATTTTCTATATATATATATATATATTAATTTTTTTGCAAAATACTAATTGGGTTTTATTATAAAATATTTTCCTACAATATAAAATTATAAAAATACAAAAATATTGATAAAATAATATCATTATGGATCTCTAATTTTATCTATAAATAATGAACTTGTGGAGTCCAAATTGTTTGAAAATTTTACTCTTACAGTTAATATTCATTTATAGTTACAAATTATCAATGTAATTGAATATATACATATATATGTTTTGTTATTATAAAAATGTATAAAAATTATCTTTCATTCAAATCATTGCAATTAAAAATTCATAGAATACATATTTATTTAATACAAATGAAAAAATGGACTATATTAGAGAATATTACATAAATAATTGAAATGATGATAATTAGTTTTCAAAACACAACATGGTATTTTTAAATATATATTATTAATTATATAATTCCTAATTTAAAAAATAATTTGGTTTATAAAGATATAAGTATTTCTTATACAATATTTATTTAACTATTTTGGTGAAAAATGATATTTCACTTTTCCAGAAAAGTATATTATTTTACAAATATGAATATAAATTCAACAGAAAATAAATTTGAAATTATTAATAAAATATAGTGTTTATTTTATAGAAATGTATTTATTGTAGTTTCAGTAAAATTGATAAATATAATGAGAAATTAAAATTTCCCCAAAAGAACATTTTCTTATGTTAACCATTAAAATTCTAAATTTATATGAATAACTAATCATTTTACAAAAATTTAATTAAATATATGATTCATATAAATATTTATAAAATATTTTATTTTAATATAAATCTATTGAATAAAGTTAATTTGTTATAAAAATTCATTTAATAATTAAAATTTCTCTATTATATTATTATTTGATATGTAAATGAAAATTGTTTTTAATTCAATGTAAAAATATATGAAATTTATAAAATGCATGTTATATATAACTTGTTATATTATCAGTTATGTAATTGTGTCATCATACATTGTAGTTACATTGCTACTAATAATTTCATTAAATTGTATCGACATCTAGTTTAATATTATGGCGGTAGGGTGTTCTAATTCTAGTCGGTTGGATATTTTGATGCTTCACATGTAGTTTTAATTCATCTTGCATACGATTATAATTATATAAATATTATTTTGTTAATGTATAATATTGATCTAGGGAAAACATTAGTGAAACTACGCCCTTCATGATCTCTGATAAATAAGGTAAAAAAGTGATTCATAGGTAACAAAATTACATTTCCATAGTATTTCTGACATATAATTGGTAATAGTATTATTTACTGGTAAAAATGTTAATTTAACACCTTAATTAAATCATTGAATTGTTTTTATAACATACTATAGTTATTTTTAGATCTATTATAAATTTTTAACTATTTTTTAATATAATATTTATTTGAAGTGAAATCAGTTATCAATAATGTTATGTTGTAGATAATATTTTCATTCATAAATTGAATGGGGTGGGTAAGTTGATTATATCCTTCTACTTATTCAAATAAAAAATTCATGAAATGGTATGGTTTTTATCACCTACTGATATGTGGATCATTTTTTGGACTGGTTCCAATATAAATTATGGGTCATTTTATAAGTTTCCATTGGAAGTGTTCTAGTCCAACCTACATTAGATAATACTTCATATATGTATTATATGGTTATGGTTGTGTAGATATAGAAGGTATGTGCCTAAAAAATACATTATTTATTCTGTTATTAAAGTGAAAAATACCTGGGGATGTGGTTTGGGTTACGAATTGTTATAATTTCTTATATTTCATTAAATACGGATGTGACAATTTGTGAAACGTGATCATTAAGGTTCAGTGATAGTGAAAATATAGATTTATGATATTTATTGAATTTATCTTGTTGCTAAATATTACGCTTCATCCATGCTATCATTAAATATAAGTTTATTCTTACTACTGATAAATTTCCCTTATTACCCCTTCAACATCGGATATTATCTCCCATCATTTCTCATAATGATTTTTTTTCTCTTATTTATTCAGTAGTGAATGAGATAAAAATAATTTGATCTCGACTCTAGTGTACAAATATTCCATGACGCACATCGATCTGTCTATGGTTTCTATGATTCAATAATATCATCATTTTTAAATTGAATGATTTTGAATGTTCGTCATTCATAAACATGAGATTTATAACATGCCTGACCCCCATCAAATTTTCAATAATTTTTAATTTTTTATGACCAAATTACCACTTAGTTTGGATATTTATGTTGTTTTTATGGATTTTGTTTTTCACACTTTCCTAATAAATATGAGTTTTACATGAGGTGTGATATTCCAAAATTGATATTATTGACTTTTTATTTGGATTATCTCATCTATTTCATAATAGTCTATCTTCAAATTAATTAGAAGTTTTGTTGGAATTATTCAATGCTCTATTAGAATGACCATTGATTATTTTCATCTAATATATCCTTATAATTATGTTCCATTTGATATCTCAATAATAATTATAGGGAAAATAATAATTAAAATATAACAAGATTTTTTTTCCTTATAAAAATGTTTTTTATTATTTTTTGCTATTTTTTATTCATACTATATTTAGATTTTCCATTACAAATATCTATTCAATTTGAACTCCAAGGATCTAAATTTTTATCATATATTTTTAATTGATATTTCTATTATATGGAAATGTATGTGTTAATGTTCCATATGTGGTGGAAATGGGAGAGGTCCTCACTTTGGAAAGTGTGGATAAAGATTGAATGATATTTTATGAAATGTGTAAGAGGATTCAAATAAAAAAATTCTAGTATTATTATTTTTAATTAATGAGTCATTCATCTCAGACTCATATTTTTACTATAAAAATTATGATATCATTCAGTCCAAATCAGTACTAATTATGGATATTATAAATTATGGAATGTACTTTGGAGCATATTTAAAAATGAAATCCATTTTTCATATGTTATTATATTAATCATGGTAGGTCTATGAGGATTAATCAATATAAAATAACATATTATTTATATCATTTTGTGATTTAAAAATAATTCCCTTGGATAAGATATTTATGTTCCTCTACCTCCAAATAGATAAAAATCATTATCAAAGTTTTGAATGAAAATCCTAGGGAATCACTGATAATTAACACATCAGAAAGGTCCAACCTAAGATAAAATGAAAATCATAATGGTTTGATTTATATAATTAGATTAAGAGCTAATTTCCATTATATTAATGGTTGATATGAATAATGTGGATCTATGTCATACATTGAGATGTACGAACCAGAACATGTGACTATTAGATGTGTCTAATTAAATGGGATGAAAGAAAATAATGATTACAAGAATTTTCTATTTAACAATGAAAATATATACATCATACATAAGTATTAATCTAAAATAATAATATATTTGGCCAATAATTATTCAGGAAATGTAAAGGGTCATGATTCCTTGGATAATGTGGCATATGTATCAGAGGTTTTTATATAACCTTAAACCAATTATCCATGGGAACCTAATATTCCTCATATAAAGAAATAACCACATTTATTTTTTGAATAGATTTATTAGTGAATAAAAATAGGATATGAAATAAGACATGAATCTTTTGAATAAATTTTCCATTTCTACAAATCATGAAAATTTGTTCGAATCATTTTACATGATATCAAATTTGAGAACAACATTAAACCAATGAAAATTGAAGGATTATTATATAATGCATGAATGGATGAATATGATAAATAAAATTACAAATGGATAATCATAAACTATATTAATATTTTGATGGAATATGATTTCCGGACAATTATATTATATTTACATAAAAATACAATTTTAAAGTGAAATTTTCATGTTAACCTCGATGAATATAATTATTAGTGTACAAAATATTTTTCGATTCGAAAATGTGGAAGAGAGAAAGGGAAAATATGTTGGGATGATTATATTTATGTGTGTGAAAATATGTTGTCAAATAAAATTGTGACATAAATTGCGTAAGAAACAAATAAAATTTAGTATGCTCAATGATTACACTCCAATGAATCAGTAATAAAATTCAAATAGTTTTAACGAAACCCAAAATTGTATGTTACAAATGTACGATAAGAATAAGTTAATAAAAAAACATCCCCAATGAGTGAAAACTACAAACCAAAAAGATCAACAATAATGACCATCTCCCAGTGGACCCTTCCATTTTCTCAAATAGGGATGATGGAAATATATTGACGTTCTATGGAAAATGCTAGGTGTGAGATAAGAACCCAACTAGGGTCTCACCATGTGCTCCTTATAAATTGTTATAACAAATAAATAAAATCATTATTTCAATTTCAAATGAAATATTCAAGGAATTAAAATTTTTAATTTAAATAAAAACTTACTTTTCATTTCAAATGATTGAAATGTTTCTAACAATGTATTAGGTAAAAATTAAATATAAAATAATTTATATAAATAAAAACGGCATGTGTGAAGCCGTTTCACTGTAAATTGAGAATATACAAAAGTAATCACAATATGAAACATGGTCATATAATTTATATATTATATTTTATGTCTATTGGATCCACACACACTCATATAGGTTATCATTACAACACCCACTCAAATTAATGGAAGAATATTGTCATCATGTTCTATATAACGAATGATTACTAGATGAACATTGATTACATAGTTTTATCATAACCAACCTTCTCCTATTTAATTATCCTCCTAGATTTGATGTGCAATATATCACACTGCCTACACAAAATTTCATGTTCTCAAGAAATCAGTCTATAATGTAAATATTATTTCCATATTGTTTAAAATACAATAGTCTCATTTTCAATTTTAATATGCCAATTTCAATTTCAGCACCAAAACCTATACTTTTTATCATTTGATTAAATTTTTTAAAATATAACCAAACATTGGATTCAAAAAATTCAATTTAATATATTTTTTCTTGTATTCAATTTCAAATATCAATTTCACATATTCCGTCAAATTCATTTCACACATAAATTTCCAATACCATTGGAATTGGGATGTTTTTCACTAAAATTCATGCCAAATAAATACATATCCCAATTATAATATATTTTATTTTTTAAAAAAATTTATTTGAAAGCAATTAAATTTAAATCATGAAAATAATTTTTTTTATATTAAGAAAAAACTCAATTTATCATCCTAAATTTAGTCACGGTAATAAAATCAGCACATATAGTAAGATTTTCCAATGATGAAAAAATGGAAAAATAGATATCAACAATATATTAGAGATAGAAATCACTGTGTTTAGTACCAAAAATAATGATATGATATAACACTGACTATTTATGAAAGAAACAGAGAACGACATAGAAGGAATGTGGGAGGATATCATAACAAAGAGGGATCAAATGAGGATACCCATACATAAATTCACCTGGTAAGGTGTGTAAAACTTCCAAAATGGGTTCTTTAGAGTCCCAAGATACAGTGATATTATAATACCAATTTTTGGGGTTGATATTAATTTCATTCAAGGGTTTGAAAATTTTTAAAAAAATCAAAAATAAAAATCCACAAAAGAATAGTATCTTAGGAAATCCCAGATTAATTTTAAAACCATGCACTCTAACCATGTGATCCACTAATAAGGATCATTGTTTCATCTAGATGGGATAATGGTTTCTCAAGTCATTATCCATCCTTGACAAATACCACTATTTAGGTTTAAATTATTTGGACTTTTTGAGTGAATGGTTAGGGTAAACCATACACCAATCAGGCATATCGGAAGATTCCACTAAAATATTAAAATTTCACATGAAGAACCACAATATATTACCCAACCAATGAATTATAAAATGATTTTTAGGTATTCCTGAAAATAGTAGTAGGATTATTAAACCTCCCCACCATAGAAATATTTTTTATTTAGGAATCATTTTAAAAATTTAGCATATAAAAACTTTTAGGCCACTACACTCTCTCCAATGTAGACTGATCATCTGAACCATGATTCCATATCATTAGAAAAATGTAATCATAATTACATTATGTACATTGGATTTAGAATAAAAATTATTTATAGGATGCATTAACCTGAATCTAATTTGGTTAACATCATGATCACACCAGCTTGAAGATGATGTGGATTACAAAGATATATTCACGTCTATGAAACATGTATGACATTGTGTATCTAAATCAATACTAACATGTGTTCCAAATGGTAATCCAATCATTACACCCAGTTAAAAACCTCAAATGATCCAATAAATTAAGATAATGATTTTAGTTCCTCACAATTCATCAATGACCCACATGAGGTGAAACATTTAAGAAAACATGATTAGTATGTGAGAATACCATATTTCTATAGATTTTATCTTTAGAATATTAATATATTTTGTGTTCTATAAAATATATTTTATTATAATCAATGTCATTTTTGTTTCCCCATGAACCATGTTATATCATACAATAGAACTATCACCATTCTCTTACCAAGACAATGGATATTTTCATGGTCGGGAAATAGGGCCTCGAAACAAGACATTTTGACCATTTTCTATTAACTATTGTACTAGGAAAACTCAAACAATCCCAAATTATAATCCCTAGTTATACCATATTGAAAAATAATGGAACAAATTTCAACATGATGAATCTATATATCTATCACAATCATGATATCCTTCTGTTAATGGTATGCTACACTCCTATGAACATGTGATCTCACTACATCCAAGATGTCTCTCCAAAATAGAGAATTCTATAGTGGACCTATATCAGATACAGTAGCCGATGGAACTAAATCGGTAATAATATTATCTAATACATAATGATTTCCCAAGTCCTAAAAATTTGTTATATCAAGAATGGGTATAATGTTTGATGATATGGTTTGGTTATCGATCACAACTAATACCACATTCGTCATTATCTAGTTTTGTGGAAGTGATAGAAAAAAGTCCATATAATTCACAACCCACATCCAAGTCAGCAATGTATGTGGATGAAGGAAACATGAAAATTTATGGTTCTCAACCATGATCTATGGGAAGGTATAGTAGTGTGAAATAGATTAATTGAGGCCTTGTCTCAATCAAGGTTTCTAGAATCCTCATCGCATGTCATTGAACATCATTGTGGTTCTAGGATCCACAACCAATCTGGAATTTTTGAATTCCCCAATCATCGCTTTTGTCATTGATAATGTAAAAATAGAACTATTTTGAAAACATCTAATACCCTTCATGAATAATGACCAATCAGTATCTATATCCCTACTATAAAGTGAGTGTATAATGCAACAGAAATCGTCATCATTATGTTATTCATCAATAATCATATTCAGAAGAGTATAGGTAAATTGAACAATATCTGTTACAGCCTCATCCCCTATCTCCTAGACTCTAATATAAAACATTTCAAAGAATTCCACATTAGTCCACAATTCTGATGATTCTATCATGGATTGGGGCATAAGTTTCCCACTCAATGCATTTGTAATGAAAGTACATTTCCTCAGTGCATAGGTGATATTGAGATAATATGATTAAAGGTACACCACACAATACCTTCTGATGATATTGAAACTATTTTGTGAGAATATTTTACTAAATATCTTGTGATCGAAATATAATATACCATTCTAAAAAAAGGTATTTTGGAAAAATATTATGAAACATTCATCATGAATTCGACTTCATGTTCATGGGTTATGTAATTATTCTACTATGTCGTAATTTTCTAAGAGACATATGTGATGACATGCTCACCCTATATAAGAACAAAGTGTATACCAGATCATACTACAATATAGAAAACCATATAGCACTACCAAGCCTATATTAAATTCTACATTGGTTGTAAATTCAAAATATATTACATATTATCAATAGAAATATAACATATATAATACCATAAAAATGTTACTACCTGATGAGTTTGGGTGGTATTCAGAGATAAAAAAAATTGAGAAATAATTTGACAATATCTGATAATACCACAATAAACCGTGGAATCTAGGAATATCAAAATAATTACATGGTTGCTCCTAGGAAATATCGTTATTCTCACTCTTAGGATAAACATAGATACTATGTTCCAACACCATTATTCCCAAGAACATTAATTAAGTAGTCTAGAAATCATATTTCTATATCGTGAATAATATTAGAGATTTTTCAACAATTCTAGAACTTCTGTCAACTGATACATATGATCCTCCATAATCATAGAGTAAACCTGTGTGTAATCCACAAAGGAAACAAAAAAATTATATTGATGTGGTTCGATAATCATTTTCATCAGAGACATAAATATTTTTGGTGCATTTTTTAGACCAAATGGAATGACGAGGTAATAATAATTACCATTCCTTCTCAGTTTTGTTGTTTGTAAAATTTCAGAATAATTTATGCTTAACAATTGATATCATGATCAAGGTAAAATATTTGGCCATGTAAGAACCAGGTTTTTGCTGAGAAATACTTTGGAATATTTTTGATAATATCACAGAGTAGCGCCTTCAGACGGCGTGCGATTCCGAGCCCCGGAGTGGCCAGAATTAAATTTTCAGTGCGTTCAAACTAGAAACGCCAAATAAATGTGATAACTCCTAAACGGTAATCCGGATCGGAGATCCGAGTGTACAGATGGGTTCGTAATGGGGTGTTTACCCTAGGAATGACATAAAGTTTGTCGGCGCGGGATGTTTGGACCCCTCGCTCGCTTTCAGAACGTAAAACGGATAAATTAATTAATTAATTAATTCGTTTGATGTTGAAACTCAAGTCTCTTCTAAAGGGTGGCTCGGATTGGAAAACGAGGGCACCGTTGAGTTCGGAGCGTGCCGTTTACCCTAGGAGGGGTATAAGTTTCACGGGTGCATGCCGTTTGTGAAAAATGGCTCCAGGGGCATTTTCGTAATTTGGCGGCCTCGGGCGCAAAGTTTAGTAACTTTTGAACGGGATCTCGAAATAAAATTCTGAGACCGCTGTTTCGCTCAGAGCATGGTTCTTAGCCTAGGGGAGGCTAAATCCCGACCCCGTCGGGAGTTCGGGTTCGGGGCTGTCGGGCGGCCGTTTATGTGATTTGTACTTAAACACCCCCACCCCTCTTCTTCTTCTTCTTCTTCTTCTTCTTCCTCAAACCCTTTCCCCCACCTTCACCTCTGGTGATGCAACTCCGGCGAGGCGAGCTAGGGCGAGGCGCGGCCCCCCCGGCGGGTTCACGACGAAGCAACGGGCATTGCCCAAGAGGTAGGAGTTTATCGTTTTCATTTTTCATTCCCGCACCTCGTTTGAACCTAATTTATACCCATGAATTGTTTTTTGATCTTCAAACGAAACCCATGAATGTGTATTATAGTTAATTCCATTTTCAACTCATCTTTCGGATTCAAATTCCGAGCTCCATGGCATCCGCAATGATCCGCCGAACTTCGCGTGTTTCTGGGTTCCAGCGAGTTCAAGCGGAGGCGCGGCTCGGTGGAGGTGGCGTCGCGGCTCGGTGGAAGCGGTCGGCGGTGCGGGTTCTCGGCGGAGGGTCGGCCGAGCGCGAGGCACTGGGCACCGGCGTGAGGAGAAGCCGGCCGCGCGAGGTGGCGGCTCCAGGCGGTGTGGGCGAGCCGCCGGGGGGCGGTGACCCCGCGGTCGCGGCGCGTGACCCCAGTGTGGGGGACAAGACCCGCGCGACACGAGTCTTCGCGAGGACCAAGCGACCGGGCACGGGCCGGTCAGTGCGTGGTTCGCTGGCCAGCGGTTGCACCGCAGCCCGACCATGAATGGCCGGACCGGACGGTTCAGGCCGGTCAGGCCCAAGGGGCCCTGCCCTCAAGGTTCGGACTCCCGAATTTTCTGCTACGGGGGGTCCGTTTTGAATGTCGTCTGCGGCGGCGCGGACTTGATGTCGATGCAGACTTTTTGAGATGGTTTCGAGAATTTTTAATTCCTGAAACGAGGGCCCATGGAGGCGCGACATGTCTTTAAGTGGACGGGCATTTTTCCTGAGATTTTTGTTTCGGACGGCGCAAACCTGTCCGACGTCCATTTTAAGCGCCGTCAGCGGCGTTGGAACTCTGGCATCGACACGGAGGTTTCTAGGGTGGTTCCGGGCGTTGAGGCCGAGGTTGAGGCATGGGCCCCATGGCCCGTCTTTTGAGCTGCGTGCAGCTTTTAGCGATTTTTCCTCGAAGCGTGCGAGCAGTCGATGTTGGGTGTTTTCCGAGGGGATTGAAATGGTGAAATCCGCCCACCCTAATTCGGCACGATGGTGCAGGGCCCATGAGGGCCGTTTGGGCGTCGACGTTGATTTTCCATCTTTATCACCGGGCGACCGTTTTGGACAAGGGAGTGGTCCATCATGTGTGCTTTTTCGAGAGGATCGCAACAGTGCGATCCGTTTTTTTGAGTTTCGGGACCGAGTTACGGGTCCCACGAAGCACCGCTCGTGTGCGGTGCACCAGAACGTATCTTTTTCTTCGGATATCGGTTGTGCTCATGTGAGTAGTGCTTTTGACGTTTTTTCCCGAGGGGATCGCAATGGTGTGATGTGCCCAATTGTTTTCGGGGCCGAGGCTCGGGATCACGGGACGTCATTCGGGTGTGGGGCGGTGTTGGTGACCTTTTCATCAGATATCCATTGGAGGCAAGTAAGTAGTTGATCTCGCGTGTTTTTTCATGAGTATTACAATGGTGGGATCTGGTTGGTTGTGCGGAGCCTCTTGTGTGATCTTTTTGTGGAAGCATGGATGGTGCTCTAGTGGTGGTTCGACCTACCGTGTTTGTAGCGGACCCTCAGCGTGTGATCGCGCACACTTGGGAGACTGATATAATTGGTCCATGAGATTTGGTTGTCCATGCCTGGGGCTTTAAGGTGGAGTTGTTACGTCACGCCTTTGCGTTGAAGTTGGGAGCCGTGTGCACAATATCCATAGGGCTGGAACGAGGTATACTCTGGGAGTATACGAGAGTGCTTGGAGGTACGTGGGGTTGTTTGTACATGAGGATGTTTGTGCGCTCAGTTGGGGTTGACTTGGGGCCACACGTTGTGTGGGCCCCACATGCGTGTCGTGATCTGTTTTACGTACATCGACCTCTCGCGACATAGAGGGTCCCTCTGTGCTTGTTTGTATGACCAGTATGGTGGAGTTTTCCCCTGGCTTTGTGCTTGTTTGTTTTACCAGCAGGGTGAAGTTTCCCCTAGCCTGGTGCTCTTTTGTCTGACCAGTAGGGTTGAGCGGTCTCCCCCTGGTCTGGTTCTCGATGGATCGGCTAGTAGCGGTGCTAGTGACACCCAGTGATGGAAGAGGCGCTGAAACCCCTTTGGGTGAGTTGTGCTGGAGTTGGGTGGTCGTGCGATACCCACTCCGTGTTCGGTTGGCCAGTGTTGTACCCTCCAGTGAGGATGGCTAGGGCAGTTCTGAGTTTTACCCTCCAGTGGGGCTGAGCAGTGGGTTACTCACCGACTTCTTCGAGTTTACCCTCCAGCAGGGCTTGCCAGTGGGTTACTCACTGACTTCTAGGGTTTACCCTCCATCAGGGCTTGGCAGTGGGTTGCTCACTGATTTCTAGGGATTACCCTCCAGAAGAGACTGGGCAGTGGGTCACCTGATGCTCTTAGGCTCTACCCTCCAGCAGAGACTGGGCAGTGGGTCACCCGATGCTCTTAGGGTCTACCCTTCAGCAGAGACTGGGAAGTGGGTCACCCGATGCTATTAGGGTCTACCCTCCAGTAGGATCTGGGCAGTGGGTCACCCGACGACCTCTTAGGGTCTACCCTCCAGTAGGGCTGGGTAGTGGGTCGCCCGTCGTCTAGTTCCAGGTCTACCCTCCAGCACGGCTGGGCAGTGGGTCGACTGTCGACTTATTCCAGGTCAACCCTTCAGTGGGGCTAGGTAGTGGGTCGTCTGATGATATGTCAAGGTCTACCCTCCAGCAGGGCTGGGCAGTGGGTCGCCTGATGATGTGTTATGGTTTACCCTCCAGCAGGGCTGGGCAGTGGGTCACCCAATATCTGGATATGAATTACCCTCCAGCAGGGCTGGGCAGTGGGACACATATTGGCTTTCCAGGCTCAGTCCTTCTACTAGGCTAGCCTGTGACTTTCCTACGTGATTAACTGAGTGGGACCCTTGCTTATACGGGTCAATGTTGTGATGGGATTTGACTTTGAGAAGACCTCTCCATTATAGGGCAGTGACGAGTTGTGGTTTGACATTCCCCTAGAACTCTCAAGTACGAGGGGAACTTTCCCCACCGAGATGTGTTCTTGTGACACGATCTAAAACTGTGTGGGCGAGTCAGTGCTTCCCAAAGCGGATAGTGTTGAGGTGCGGTGATTGATCCCCTTAGCTTGCGGTTCAGGGCAGGCGTGCGAGATGCTGGGCAACGATGGTGTTACTTCTGGGACTATTGGCGGCTCTTTTCTTGGGCTGAGCAATGGGACGAAGATCCCCTTACGAGATTTTTCGGCTTTCTTGGTGAGCATACAGGTATGTATATACCTTGTTTCCGGTACCCACTTCTTGGGTTAGGTTACTCTCCTTCCAAGAGAGGCGAAGATGTGAGGGGTATACCACGTTCTTTCCGTGTCTAGATTCTCATGGTTGGACGAGTCTACTCTCCTGCTATAGGTAGCGAAGACTCAATGGGAAGTTCATCTTCTCACCGTTTCTAGCTCCTTGTGGCTGGACGAGTCTACCTTTTCTCCTCTTGTTGGGTTGAGCTGGACTCTTTACTGCACTCTCAGTTGTACTTCTCTACTTTTCTCTGTTCGATCTACTGATCACCCTTTGGTACCTCCATTGTTTCTCCCTCGAGCCTTCGGGGTATCCTACTCAGTATTTTTATACTCACCCCTTCTTGGGCTTTGCCCGCACTTGGTGTGCGCTTGAAAACGACGGACAGGTGGAGCGTGACTTCAGTGGAGAGTAAGAGCTTGGGAGCTTCGACCGCGTGCGGTGGTCATGGTCGGGTTCCAGGTGGGAGACCCATCAGCTGTTTCTTTTTGTTTACCTGTTGCCAGGATGTGGCACTTGTTGGTTGGGCACATGTTTTTTCGCTTTTCTTTTCAGCGTAATTTCAGATTTCTTTGTACTTGTAGAGGTCGATGCACTTTGTGGTATATATATAGCAGTTTCCCTTTCCTTTTATTTTCTTGTCTTTACTTTTACTATGCGTTGTTGCATTGAGTTTGTTGCGTGTGTGTGTGTACAGGTGCTTAGGCAAAGGCCTCCCCGAGTTATTGTGCCTTCGGTGCTAGTCACCAGCCCCTGGCATATGGAGGCGGGATTGGGGTAGTTGCAGCTCGAGCCTGGGTAGGGTCGGGTCATGACAAAGTGGTATCATAGGTGGTTTGTTCCTGGGGACGTTGTGCGGATGTCCCTAAAAAAAGAGGAATTGGTTGAGATTTAGGGCAACAATGTTAACGTGTCTCGAGAGCGGCTCTCAGGCCAGGGAGTCCAGTGATGGTGTGGAGGCCGACGTATCCATTCACCAGGACCTTGATAACCCGCTTGTCGACTCGGCATGTTGAGACACTTGTTGCATGGAAATTTGTTTGTGCATCACATAGGACTGAGTCTTTGACTGTCCTTCTTGAGTCAACCCCCCATCGTTGCTATAAGTATATACATATATTCTCATCTGACCGAGGCACTCCTTGATAATGATCAAGATGTATCTGTGAAGATAGCTAGCCAGGATACCAGCTCTAGTTCGTGACGATGACCATGTGAGCTAGAAGGCCACAGTCCAGGACCCATCATGCGAGCCCCTTTCTCTGGGTGGGCCAGTGGCAGCACCCCCACCTGTTGAGCAGCAGGTAGTTTCAATAGAGAAGGATGAGCTTGAGTGCAGGTTGAGCACGCTCTGTGAGTTCCAGCGGCAGAGACCGCAGAGGTTCAGTGGTGAGCCAGACCCTCAGGTAGCAGATTATTGGCTCGAGAGAGTTGTTCGCCTTTTCAGGCTTCTGCAGGCGCCGATAGATGAGAGAGCGGCTTTGGCAGCCAGCCTTTTCCGTGGAGCAGCTCGGTGTTGGTGTAGTCTGGTGACTCGGTTTCTTGACGAGTTGTCACTTTCGTGGGGAGACTTTCAGTTGTTGTTCCGTGAGGAGTTTTCCCCCTGCTTGCGCTCCTTTCGGATTCAGGTGCTCCTGCAGTTTCAGCAGGGCGGGATGACGGTGGCCGAGTACGCGTCGAGTTTTACAGACCGTGCACGCTTTTACCCGGACTTGGTTCATGACGACAACTTCCGAGCGCAGAAGTTTGAGAAAGTTCTCCGCCGAGTGATTCATGCTATCATAGTACCCTTGGGCATTTCCACATATGTCGGGGTGCTAGAGCAGGTGCTGGTGACATGGGGCTTCTTGTCATGTTTTGCGGTTGGTAGTGGCAGTGAGTGCGACAGAGCCGGGACGTCAGTCGCAGCTAGTGGGCGTCGGCAGGCAGAACCTCGATGTCGGTGTCCTTCCCACTACCGGTTCCGGAGACGTGGTCGTATACCACTGTGGCGAAAAGGCGCAGGGCCTCAGCCTAGGATGCCCTTCCATGAGTGGATCCCGGGCAGTAGTCGTACACCACAGTGGCGCCGGAGGACACCAGGGCATCCCAGAGAGCGTCGGTGCTATACTTGTGACGGGCGAGGTCACTTGGCACGAGGATTCCTGACCCGAGTTGCTGAGTGCTTCAGGCAGGCAGTAGGCACACCACCACGGCAGAGGCAGCGCCGTGATCGCAGTAGTGGCTAGAGAGGTGGTGCTAGCAAAGGAGCGGGAGGAGTTGGTAGTTGGGGACAGCGTTATGAGATCTCCCCATCACCATTAGGTGGTCCACGTCAGGCTCTGGGAGCTGACGGTTGGGACCGCGGGTAGCTGCGAGCTTTGGATGTCTACCATCCTGTAGATCACAGGATGGTGAGAGGTACACCTTGCGACTCTTCTACTTCTTGATGTAGAATTGTTAGGCTCTGCGTGTGAAATGCTTTTCTCCCGGCTCCTTGTTTGAGTTGTTACCAGGGTGGCGTGAGGCGTCGGTGAAACCCTGTGTTGGTAAAGTAAAAGGTGTGATTCCTTTTCCTTTAGTCGATGGTGTTGAATCCTTCGCCATTTTAGCGTATAAGAGAGCATCGACTGTGGAATCTCGTTTAACCAGATATCCTTGGGTGTTTCACCATATGGATATTCTGAAAGAGGGAATCCCCAGGCCTTGTTTTAGGTGCGTGTGGTGATTCCAGTCGTCGCGTACGACGTAGAGGTTTGACCAGGGAGGTGAGCTACCCCCGAGAGCCTTCGGGCCATTTGAAACTGTGCAATGGGATGGAGAGGTTCCCTACCACCTTGCCCTAACCCCAATGTCTGGAGTGGGTGCACGACATAGGTGAGGGCCGACCTAGCGTGAACAGATCAATCCTTTGGTCTGTGTGCAGTGACGCAGAGCTATGTGTGGGTTCTTCTGGTTATGAGAAAGCCAGGTGTGGGCTTAGTACCCTGTGTTTCTCCCTAGTTTTTCTTTTCGGGGATGAAAAGCTTGATGGAGAGAATTATGTAAGAACACAGTTTCTGCTGAGAAAGACTTTGGAATATTCTTGATAATATCCCAGAGCAGCACCTTCAGACGGCGTGCAATTCCGAGCCCCGGAGGGGCCGGAATTAAATTTTCGGTGTGTTCACACTAGAAACGCCAAATAAATGCGATAACTCCTAAAAGGTGATCCGGACCGGAGATCCGAGTGTACGGATGTGTTCGGAATGGGGTGTTTACCCTTGGAACGACATAAAGTATGTTGGCGCGGGATGTTTGAACCCCTCGCTCGCTTTTGGAATGTTAAACTGATAAATTTATTTATTTATTTATTCGTTTGATGTTGAAACTCAAGTCTCTTCTAAAAGGTGGCTCGGATTGGAAAACCGAGGGCATTGTTGAGTTTGGAGCGTGCCGTTTACCCAAGGAGGTGTATAAGTTTCATGGGCGCGGGCCGTTTGTGAAAAATGGCTCTAGGGGTGTTTTCATAATTTGGCCGCCTCGGGAGATAAGTTTACTAACTTTTGAACGGGATCTCGAATTAACATTCCAAGACTGCCATTGCGCTCAGAGATTGGTTCTTAGCCTAGGGGAGGCTAAATCCCGACCCTGTCGGGAGTTCGGGTTCGGGGCTGTCAGGCGGGCGTTTAAGTGATTTTTACTTAAACACCCCCACCCCTCTTCTTCTTCTTCTTCTTCTTCTTCCTCAAACCCTTTCCCCCTCCTTCACCTCCAGCGAGGCAACTCTAGTGAGGCGAGCTCCGTCGAGTCGCGGACCCCTCCGCAGGTTGACGGCGAAGCGATGTGCATCGCCCAAGAGGTAGGAGTTTATCGTTTGCATTTTTCTTTCTCGCACCTCCTTTGAACCTAATTTATACCCCAGAATTGTTGTTGTATCTGTGAACAAAACCCATGAATGCGTAGTAGAGTTAATTCCCTTTTCAACGCATCTTTAGGATTCAAATTCCGAGCTCCGTGGCATCCGCAATGATCTGCCGAACTTCGCGGGGTTTTCGGGTTCCGGCGAGTTCAAGCGGCCGCGCAGCTCGGTGGAGGCGGCGGCGCGGCTCAGTGGAAGCGGTCGGAGGTGTGGGTGCTCGGCGGAGGGTCGGCCGAGCGCGGGGCACTGGGCACCGGCGGGAGGAGGATCCGGCCTCGCGTGGCGGCGGCTCCAGGCGGCGAGGCCGAGCCACCGGGGCGTGGCAACCCCGCGGTCGCGGCGCGCGACACCAGCGCAGGGGACAAGACCCGCGCGACGTGGGTCTTCACGTGGACCAAGTGACCGACCATGGGCTGGTCCGTGCGCAATCCGCTGGCTAGCGGTTGGACCGCGGCCCGGCCTAAGGGGCCCTGCCCTCAGGGTTCGGACGCCCGTATTTTCTACTACGGGCGTCTGTTTTGAATGTCGTCTGTGGCGGCATGGACCTAACATCGATGCAGACTTTCTGAGATGGTTTCGGGAATTTTTAATTCCCGAAACGAGGGGACGTGGAGGCGCAGCGTGTCTTTAAGTAGAGAAGCATTTTTCCCGAGATTTTTGTTTCGGACGGCGCGGACGGGTCTGACGTCTGTTTTAATTGTAGTCATCGGCGTTGGAACTCTAACGTCGTGGCGGAGCTTTCCAAGGTGGTTCCGGGCGTTGAGGTCGAGGTTGAGGCATGGGCCCCACGAACCGTCTTTTGAGCTTCGTGCAGCTTATAGCGACCTTTTCCTCGGACGTCCGTTCGGGGCGTGCGAGCAGTTGATGTTGGGTGTTTTTATGAGGGGATTGCAATGGTGCAATCCGCCCGCCCTAATTTGGAACGATGGTGCAGGGCCCACGAGGGCCGTTTGGGTGTCGATGGTTATTTTCCATCTTTATCACCGGGCGAACGTTTTGGACAAGGGAGTGGTCCATCTTGTGTGCTTTTTCGAGAGGATCTCAATGGTGTGATCCGTTCATTGAGTTTCGGGACCGGGTTTCGGGTCCCACGAAGCACCGCTCGTGTGCGGTGCACCGGAACGTATCTTTTTCTCTGAATATCTGTTGTGCTCATGTGAGTAGTGTTTTTGACGTGTTTTCCCGAGGGGATCACAATGGTGCGATGCGCCCGACTGTTTTCGGGGCCGAGGCTCGGGATCAAGGGACGCAGTTTGAGCGTGGGGCTGTGTTGGTGACCTTTTCGTCGGATAGCCGTTGGAGGCGAGTAAGTAGTCGATCTCACGTTTTTTTCTGTGAGGATTACAACGGTGTGATACTTTTGGTTGTGCGGATCCTCTTGAGCGATCTTTTTGTGGAAGAATGGATGGTGCTCTAGTGGTGGTTCGGCCTACCTTGTTTGTAGTGGACCCTCGTTGTGTGATCGCGCACTCTTGGGAGAGTGATATAATTGTTCCATGAGATGTGGTTGGTCGTGCCTGGGCCTTTAAGGTGGAGTTGTTACGTCACGCATTTGCATTGACGTTGGGTGCCGTGTGAAAGAAAGCCTTAGGGCTGGAACGAGGTATACTCTGGGAGTATACGGGAGCACTTGGAGGTATGTGTGGTTGTCTGTACCTGAGGATGTTTGTTCACTCAGTTGGGGTAGACATGGGGCCACACATCGTGTGGGCCCCACGTGCGTTCCGTGATCTGTTTTACATACTTCGACCTCTCACGATGTAGAGGTCCCTCTGTGCTCGTTTGTTTGACCAGCAGGGTGGAGTTTTCCCCTGGCTTTGTGCTTGTTTGTTTGACCAGCAGGGTAAAGTTTCCCCTGGCCTGGTGCTCTTTTTTCTGACCAGTAGGGTTGAGCGGTCTCCCCTGGTCTTGTTCTCAATGGATTGGTCGGTAGCGGTACTGGTGACACCCAGTGATGGAACAGGCACTGAAACCCCTTTGGGTGAGTTGTGAAGGAGTTGGGTGGTCGCGCGATACACACTCCGTGTCCGGTTGGCCAGTGTTGTACCCTCCAGTGGGGATGGACAGGGCAGTTCTGAATTTTACCCTCAAGCGTGGCTGGGCAGTGGGTTACTCATCAACTTCTTCGAGTTTACCCTCCAGCAGGGCTGGGCAGTGGGTTGCTCACTGACATCTAGTGTTTACCCTCTAGCAGGGCTTGGCAGTGGGTTGCTCACTGATTTATAGGGTTTACCCTCCAACAGAGACTAGGCAGTGGGTCACCCGATGCTCTTAGGGTCTACCCTCCAGCAGAGACTGGGCAGTGGGTCACCCGATGCACTTAGGGTCTACCCTCCAGCAGAGACTGGGCAGTGGGTCAACCAATGCTCCTAGGGTCTACCCTCCGGTGGAGACTGGGTTGTGGGTCACCCAATGCTATTAGGGTCTACCCTCCAGCAGGGTCTGGGCAGTGGGTCACCCGACAACCTCTTAGGGTCCACCCTCCAGCAGGGTTGGGCAGTGGGTCGCCCGTCGTCTAGTTCCAGGTCTACCCTCCAGCACGGATAGGCAGTGGGTCGCCTGTCGACTTATTCTAGGTCTACCCTCCAGCGGGTCTGGGCAGTGGGTCGCCTGATGATATTTTAAGGCCTACCCTCCAACAGGGCTGGGCAGTGGGTCGCCTGATGATGTGTTATGGTTTACCCTCCAGCAGGGCTGAGCAGTGGGTCACCCGATATCTGGTAATGAATTACCCTCCCGCAGGGCTGGGTAGTGGGACACCTGTTGGAATTCCAAGCTCAGTCCTTCTACTAGGCTAGCATGTGGCTTTCCTCGGTGATTACCGTAGTGGGACCCTTGGTTATACGGTTCAGTGTTGTGATGGGCTTTAACTTTGAGCAAACCTCTCGACTGCAGGGCACTGACGAGTTGTGGTTTGACGTTCCCCTAGGACATTAAAGTGAGAGGGGCACTTTCCCCACCGAGACGCATTCTTGTGACGCGATCTAAAACCGTTCGGGTGATTCAGTGCCGCCCAAAGCGGATAGTGTTGAGGTGCGACGATTGAGCCCCTTAGCTTGCGGTTTGGTGCAGGTGTGCTGGATGTTGGGCATCGATGGTGGTGATTCTGGGACTACTGGCAGCTCTATTCTTGGGCTGATCTATGGGATGAAGATCCCCTTATGGGCTTGTTCAGGTTTCTTGTTGAGCATACAGATATGTATATACCTTGTTTCCGGTACCAACTTCATGGGTTTGGTTACTCTCCTTCCAGGAGAGGCGAAGACGCATGGGGTATGCCACGTGCTTTCCGTGTCTAGCTTCTCATGGTTGGACGAGTCTACTCTCCTGCTATTGGTAGCGAAGACTCGACGGGAAGTTCATCTTCTCACCATTTCTAACTCCTTGTGTCTGGATGAGTCTACCTTCTATCCTCTTGTTGGTTTGAGCTAGACTCTTTACTGAACTCTCGGTTGTACTTCTCTACATTTCTCTGTTCGGTCTACTACTCCCCCTTCGGTACCTCTTTTGTTACTCCCTCGAGCCTTCGGGGTATCCTACTGAGTATTTTTATACTCACCCCTGCTTGGTCTTTTCCCGCACTTGGTGTGCCCTTGCAGACGACGGACATGTGGAGCGTAACTTCAGTGGAGCGTAGGAGTTTGGGATCTTGCACCGCGTGCGGTGGTCGTGGCCGGGTTCTAGGTGGGAGACCCTTCAGCTGTTTCTTTTTGTTTACCTATTGCCGGGTTGTGGCACTTGTTGGTTGGGCGCGTGTTTTGCCCCTTTTCTTTTCAGTGTACTTTCAGCTTTCTTTGTACTTGTAGAGGTCGATGCACTTTGTGGTATATATATAGCAGTTGCCCTTTCCTTTTCTTTTCTTGTCTTTACTTTTACTCTGCACTTTTGCGTCGAGTTTGCCATGTGTGTGTGTACAGGTGCTTAGGCAAAGGCCTCCCCGAGTTATTGAGCCTTCGGCGCTGGTCGCCAGCCCCTGGCCTATGGAGGCGGGCTTGGGGTAGTTGTGGCTCGAGCTCGGGTAGGGTCAGGTCGTGACAAGCCAACACTTATACACATGTAAGATGTAAAATATATCACAAATATATGGACATTAGTGCACTTTATTTTCAATAACTCAACATTATTTTATGTAATAGACAGAATGATGATTTTCCCTATCAATTTTCTTGGAAAAGTTAACAGGTGCTACATATGGTGACAGACTCATCTGTAAAAAACAATTCTCTAAAATATCATCCAAATATCTCTTTAACTCATTCATACATACAAGTTCTGTGTTTTAATATGTAATACATACTATTTGAGTACTAGGAACTAAGTCATTGAGAAACTCTACCTCCGTTACTATTTAAAAACATTGATGTATGAAGCCAAAGAATCAATGAATCTAACTTAATGTAAAAAAATGTTATTATATTCTATATCTATAGAAAATATGGTCCAAATCAACTCAACCTTAGGTCTCATTCCCTCTAAATTATACAACACATCCCATCAGGAATAGTAAAAGAGACCAATAGAAGATAAAAAATCAATTGATGATTTCATAGTAATGAACCAATCCATCATAAAAATTGGAGTAATGGGATAACCCACCATAACAAAACTACCATCCATACCATTCTTGACCATAAAAACACTATCCTTCATTTCAAAATAAGAAGAGTGTTTAAACATTAAATACTAAGAATAAATATCAAATTGAATTACAAAATCAACCATTGATTGTTCATCGTCTCATTTGATACAGTCTTAGGTGAAAAATTCATAATTTTATTGAACTTGTTAATATATTCATTCATTGTCCTTCCACACTTCTCATGTATGAAAATGTATAAAAAAATATCAAACTTCATAAATTATATGTATATGTTCATAAATATATTTATATTATATGAAAATAATTAATGTAAATCCACTCTAAGACCCCATTCTTAATCACCTTCACCGTCGTGTCCCATAATGTCATGCTATGTCCTTCGATATTGAATCTTTCACATTTTACATTTATCTCATAAGGAGTCTCTAGGAACTCAATCAAAATATGAATATTCCTAAATCAATACTCAACATTTTTCTAATTGATCTATAATTAGAACTCTAGAGTATTAAATCAAAGGTAATCATGGAAATGACATAAAAATTCAATCCTCTGAAGTTCTAGAACTAGGGAATGTGTGGGAATGGTTGTTGTTTTCTATCCTAGATCATGGAAAACATGAAAAATAACCTCATCCATATTTTGGTACATGATAGGATATACTCAATGTGGTACAGCAATACCTGCTTACTCGATCCGATTCACAGAACATCTCTAAAGTATGATACTAAAGAACATATGAATAAAAAATTGAAGAAATCAGAAGGCTAGCCAACTCAAAAATAAAACTATAGAAATAAGGGAAACATATCCAAACATATAATCAAAAATATATTTCTATTATAACTCTCCAAATCAAAAATAAATGAGAATACTTGATCAAAGCATCAAGAACCCTCTTTCAAACCACTAATAATAGATTAATTCTCTTTATGATGTGTGCCATTCATGAACTCACTCAAAAATAATTCCTATATCCTGATTTGAATTTACAACCATATACTAACATTAAGTAAATATGGAAAACATGATCCCTTGATACCAATTTTTCATGAACTAGTTCAGATACCAGGTACCCTAATTGTTGATCATGATATATAATTTATTGAAGGTAATTCCTGATCCCCATGGGGTGGAGAATATCACCTATTATCATATAATATTAAATAGGTTATAGTGTTCACAACATAAAAATAAAAATTAGCATGTACATATTAGTATTATCAATGAATCTCCTAAAGGAGATAGTACAATAATTTAAATAGGTAAAACAAAATAGAAAACAATATATCATCAATGTAATTTATGAAATAAAATCTAATATCGCATTGGAATGGACACTCAAAGTCCAAAATGTCAACAACCACCATCTCCTCAAAGTGTAAATTTCTCTTTTATTGAACCTGGTGGATTTAAATATAAAATTATTATTAAAAAATTCATGGGTTGAGGTCAATTCCTAGATAGGTCTAAAAAGGAACTCAACAATAAGACACTATAACAAATAAATAAAATCATCAATTAAAATTAAAATGAAAGAGGCTTCAAATTAAAATTTTATTATTAATCAAAAAATTAATCATTTTCAATTATAGAAATATTTCAAACAATTGTTTATGTAAATGGTTTATGAAAAATATTTTATATAAATCACCCGGGATGACTAATTAGTTTCATAACTAATGAAATATATATATAATTAATAATAATAACTAACGTTTTCATATTCCATTAGGTAAGATAGTTCCGTGTTATATGATATAAACACTCTCCTATATGTGATCACAACTATACCCACTATCTCAAAAAGTTATATTACAATCATCAACACATAGTTAGTGGTTAATTACAAGAAGAAAAATGTTTTATTTTTATTTTTTTATCAACAACTTATTTCTAGGGAATTATCCCCCTAAAATTATTGACCTATATAACCCAACAACTACAACTGCTTTTTGGGGATTAATAAATAAATCAATAATCAAGAAATAATTAAACAATTGTTTAAAATAAAATCATTCCATTTTCAGTTTCAATAGCAATATTCGAATTTCAAAAAAAATCATAGATTTTTCATTATGTAATGATTTTTTTCGAATAAAAACAAATCTGGGATTAAACAAATCAATTTAAAACATTTTTCCAAAAATTAATTTTAATATATAAATTTTAGAAGTTCCGTAAAAATAAAAACACACCAAAGTTTTCAATTCCATTGGAATTGGTTTTTTCATAAAAAATCATGCCAAATAATTTCAATTCTCAGTCAGAATCAAATTGGGTTTCATAAATTTATTTGAATTCAATATAATTTAAATAATTTTAATATATGGATTATTGCATTGAAAATATATATTCATCTACATTTATTTAATCACAATAAAAAACTCGACAACCAAACAAGGTATTTACAATGATGAATGATGTAAATATAGATGTAAATGAAATGTATATTCAGTATCCAAAAAATTGAATTTAAATTCATCAAGAATGTGATTTCCTAACAATATCTATGGATTAATATTGAGATATTTTTGTATAAGGAACCAACGATGTTATTTTATCTATGGAGGATAGCATGAGAACATCAAAAAATCAATTCACCTAGTATGGGAATTGGAGGGGCCAACGTGGTTCTTGGGACCCCGAAGGACCTATGAAATTGTAATACACATAGATTGGGTTTATAAGATGTAATACTAGTATTCAGAAATTTTACTATAAATTTTCATAAATAGAAAATTCATGAACCCATTGTTATCATGGTACGGCCACACAGTTTGGTCAAACTGTGATCCCTAAGTGTGTACCCCACTTATGTGTTATATAGTTTCTATTATGTGGGTTCATGGTTTTTCAAATTGTTTACCAAATTTAAAAACTCATACTATTTTGGTATTAAAATTATTTTCTTGATGGGAAAATTATTTTTGTAAATCATTCACCAACCATTAACAACACAAGATCTATCCAAAAATTTCTGAATTTCACCCCATGAGCCCCTATACAATTCCCAACAAAAGTATTATAAAAATATAGTAATAGAGTAACAAAAAATATAAATCTGATGTTATATATAGTCTATCATTTCAAATATCATATCAATGATTACCCTGGAATAAAGGTAACCACATATTAGAAATGATGTATAAGGTGAATGGTAAAATACCAATAATTTTTTAAGTGATGGTATTGTGTTATCATATATTGTTTGATGTTTGGTTTTTCCCAAAATATTATAAGGGATCCCTATATACCATGAACTATTCTCATGGAAATAAAAAATTAAATTATTATTTAGTATGAACCATATATATTTTAATTAATTTTTCAGGACTTCATGATGTATTTAGAAATCATGAAAACAATTATTTTTAAATAGATGGAATTTATGGTCTGATTAGTTGACTAGAATATTTATTAGGGTGTTTTATCTAAGATATATTTTATTCCAATGTGACCAATGTATATTATGGTTATTTTGGGATATAATTATTAATATATATAGTATATTAATGATTTTCATTTTACATTCATTGTATTATAGATATTAATACCTCTTATTTCTATTATTTATCTTTACAATGTTATTCACTATCCCATGGCTAGTTAGTGGTTTTCTATAAGGGACTCTAACCAAGTAAATATAGGATTGGGATGGTCACTTAGTCGGGATGGTTCTACATAGCTTTTTAAATGGACGAAATTTACCAAGAGAGATAAAAATATAGGAGAATTGTTTATATAGCGATTAAGTAGTGGTATTTCATAATAATTTGATGATTGTTATATCATTTATAAAAAAATATAAATATATTAGTTTTACATAACATGTAACTATATATTTTTAATCGATAATGGGTTTTGACATTTTGAAAAAGATAAAATAAAATTGAACACTTTATTCAATTAATTTAATCTATGGAAACATGAATATATTTAATATCTAAATATTTAACATAGGATATAAAATCTAAAATATATGTTTAGGGAAAAAATATTTTTTTGTGGAACTTTATTACAAAATTAAATTTTATCATCTATATAAAATTATTTCATTAATTTTTAAATTTTATTTACATTATGATGGTGTACATGAAAAATAATTCTATTACTATTCATTAATGACTCAATACTATACAAAATTAATAAAAATCATACCAACACAATTCTTCCTAAAATTAAATCTAAAAATGAATTACCACTTATCATATTAAAATTAAAACTACTAATAAATGAAATGTCTAGATATAATAATATAATACAATGAAAAATAATATACTAGTAATGAAAAATTCTTTTTGTCTAGTAATCTCTATTTATTTTGATTGAAAAATATATATTAGTTAAAATACTTTTAAAAATATAATATTCATCATATAAAACATATAACTTTTTGGAAAATATTCTTCTAATTAATTTGAATTTATTTTTCTAAAAAATATGTTTGAAATAATTTTTTTGCAACAAATATTATACACTATGTTTTTAAATTTATATTAATTATTATTTCAAAATTTAATTTATAACCTTATTCTAAAAAAATATCACAAACAATATGTTTTATTGGAAAATTTTGTTAATCTATAACTAGAAAAAATGGTTCATATATTTATAACACTATGATTACAATAAAAAATTCCAATTTAAATTATCTTATAATATTTCATAAATTAATAAAAGTAATTTAGTAATGAAAAAATTTAAAATCATAATATGAATCAAAAATAAAATATAAATGATTAAAAAACAAAATAGTCAATAGTAATTTGATTAAACATGTTTTGAATTAAAATTTTTACATAAAACATGCATTCAATGGTCAATGTATGTTATCAGATAATATATTTATAAACAAAATTACATAAAAAAATATTTTATATATATATAAATGGAATTTTTAGTTTGAAAATACATAAAAATAATTTGTTAAAATATTTGATTTAATTGTGGTGGTGTTGGGGGAACATACAAAGAGGGATGTTTTAGTAGGTTTGTAGTTTCCCTATGGGAATCCAAGTAATCATCCCCCATAAAATGTATAGATAACTCCTCTATAAATTCATCAGTATTCCATAACCAATAGATCACTCATATAATAATAACTATGAGGAAATACCCACAATATGTGTAGAATTGTATATAATTGTGAGGATATGTCTGAAAAACATCTATGTTTTTCTCCAACCATGTTGAACTGTTGTATTAAATTTAGTTTACACTAATGAATTTTTAATTTTTAATGTTAATATGAGGAAGATAAATATTGTTTCATGATATAGTATGATCACAAAATTATGGTAATAATCTCCATATATCTTAGAGATATGACCACAATTCAATCATCTTGTCAGGGAAATATAATGTGATTAAAGATGTGGTGGATGGTGGAATATTTATTGGATATTAATATTGTACTCTCTGATGGGTTGAGATATTACATGAATTTTTCTCAAAATATACTACCACGTAATATGAATATATATTTTTTTGTTGTACGAATGTATGTCAACTGGTTGTAGGGTGTTCAGATATGGGTCAAAACAACACCATTGTCTAAAATCTCCCCTGAAATTGGTGAATTTTTATCAACAATGGTTGAAATGGTTTTTTCACCTAGTATTGAATTTCGTATCATGGTAATATGGACATTTAAACAATAATGGGACCAAAAAATATAAAAATAATCTTGAAAATTAGAATTTCAATATGAAAAATACAATATAGATGGGTGTGTTCTAATAAAACCACTATTTAATGTCACATTCCAATCCAATTTTTAATTCATATTTTTTAAAATAGAAATATTATTTTACTCTTATAATGTTTGGGTTTCAATATGTAGTCACAGGTAGAGCGTTGTGCTTTGTAGATAAGGCAAGGGTATGAAATACCATCCTGATTCAATGGATGTGTTAAAACCTAATCTATATTTATTGTAGTCAATTTATATTGTTACATGGATAAAGTTTTGTTTCTATAATATAAGGTGGACGATTTTAAGATTATATGTATTTAGTAACTAAGTATTCCAATTCGATAGGATGCACCACTGATGTGCATTATTGTTATATAAACATGTATATCAAAAAAATTTCTATTAGTGAAGTAGCATAGACTCTCCATGTAGTGGCATTCTCCTATAATAATGATGTAGTTGAGATCGTCCCACACGATGTATAGTGACCCCCCAAAACTTTTCTATAAACAATTATATGAATGAAAAAGGAAATAAATTAAAACAACAGTTTATAAAAGAAAATATTTACAAACAACATAATATATATTTCAAAATAACATGATATGGAACACTTATATGGATTTATCTCTTTACTCTGGATACAAACATGATCATACAATGTAAATTCTTTAATATTGTACATGAAATGGGTGTTGTTTTTTATTACGTGCATATAAAAAGAGATCTCATTCCTTATACAATTGGTACATT
Organism: Viscum album; assembly: GCA_963277665.1. Lineage (NCBI taxonomy): Eukaryota > Viridiplantae > Streptophyta > Magnoliopsida > Santalales > Viscaceae > Viscum > Viscum album. The sequence goes on along the minus strand of OY728152.1, from coordinate 1,244,630,061 downwards.
AAAATTGATAGACATGAACATTCATATAGTAAAAAAATATATTGATCATACATTAAAAGTATTGAATGATGTTTACCCATGTCATTAACTAGGATTATATGGAATGTATCCCTCAATGTAGTTAGATATATTACACACCAAGAGTAGAACACATAGGTCTTGTGTTTGAATGCGTATATCTGGGGGATGATATATTTTTGTATGACATGTGTCTTCTCATAAGGATAATGATTATATAAGGAATTCACTAAATTCACCAGGAATGTTCTTCCAGTGTAATTTGGGTAAGAATTAAATTCCAAAAAAATTATAAATCAATTTTTTTTATTATTTATGATTTTTATTGTGTGATACTATAGAAAATTGAGAAAAATATTAAAAATCCCACATATGGAATAAAAAATCATTGGAGGTCTCATTTGAAATATACATGATACCAAGAACAAAAATAAATTTATCTTCATTTTAAAATTTCAATATATGTTTAATTGAGGGTTGTGAATTATCGAGTTAATTATAAAACAAGAGATGGGTCTTGGAAGAAAACATCATATTACATAAGGATGTAGTTTGATTGGGATAAATATGTATTATTATTATTGATTCTCCATATATTTATTCAATGTAGTTATTGATTTTTCAATTTTTTAAATAAATATAAATAATAAATTATGATCAATAATATAATTTTTTAATTACGATAACTAATTTTTTTGAACAATCCTATGTATAATGTATACTTTGGGGATTGAACTATAAATTAGATCATTTCCACTAGTCACCTATAACAAGTAGATAAATATTTTTTTTGTATAATCAATTATAAAATATTAGAAATTTTATGTTATTTATTATTTTTATATAGTATTCTGTTTATTTTATGTAAAATATATATTGAAATTAATAATAATATACATATATTTGTTTAATATTTTTTTAATATATAATAATTTACGTAATTATTTATATCATTTAAATAGATACAAATACATTATAATAAATCCGACATGATGTGTGATTCTATTTCACTAAGATTGATGTAATTATCTCCCTAAGGGTGATAAGAATAGAGGGCATTTGGACCAAAATAGTGTGCATAGATGTTATTCCAATTTCATTGAATGTTTTCATAAATACCATTTAATAATTTATTATTTATGAAAATATCCCAGAATGTGTTATAAAAACAAGAATAAAAAAGAAATACCTCTTCATTTAAGGTCGTCGAAGAGGGATTCAGGTGGAAAATGATTCAGATGCCCACGTGTTACTATATCATAATCACAAGCTTCATTATATTGTTTACATATTTTTATCTTATAATGTTTAAAATTTTATTTATATATATAAATAATATTAAATTTAAATGATGTATGTATTAACAAAAAATTAAAACATTAAAAAATCCAAATATATATATATTTATATTTAAAAATATCATCATGTTTTCCACATGCTATGTTAAGTTTCACTCAATATATAAAAATTTAAATTAATCAATTTAATTATCTATTCCTATAAAACTACCAACCGTGTTATCAAAATTAAATTGATACTGATTTAATAATTCATTTTTTTAAGATAAGTCTCTAATACCATTTCTAAAACATGGGAAATCACATTCAAAAAAATATCATTAAAAAGTATTTGGTTTACTATTGGAATAGGTACAAATTAGTCTGTTAAATATTTCTCTAAATATATCCCATAAGTTATTATATAGATTATTATTATTCTAAATATTCTATACACTTTTGAAAATATTAATTTTAACGCTAATTTATTGATTGATTTCATCATATAAAACATGTATACAGTTCAATTTTATTTAAGAGTAGAATGAAATATAGAATATTGTATCGTATATAATATATTAGGATATTATTCACTATTAGAAACTCATTCTTGTACATGATGTAAACATTCAAATATTAATACAACAATACCATATCATTCCGATAAACTATTGAAGTTTCTTTAATATTTTATATTGTAAACATATCCATTATCTAGTAGAACCAATTCCATCATCATTTATATATTTGTATGGAAATATTTTCTTTTATTATGGAGATTTATATAGTTTTTATTACATTTATTCCGAAAATTTTATTTATATGGTGATAAAAATGTTATATTATTAATATTTCTATAAAATATAAAATGAATGTATATCATTACTGATCATACCATGTATTGGAGATGTAATTTCAATAAAAATATTGGATTTTTTTGTGCATTTTCCACCTCATTTTTATCATAGTTCAAATGGTTTCTATTGTAGTTTCTATAGAACCAACCATATTACCCCTAATCTAGAAACACATGTTAGGGTGTCAAATCCTGAAATTGGTATAGGATTAGATAGTTTATATTACTCAATATATAACAGTATTGTTGTCTTGGGATACATTATACACACATGATCCATATAATGCATTTTAAAATATTAATGGAATGGAAACACCATCTTCACTCATAGGATGTTATTTTTTCATTCAAAATATTTTTTAGGGATACATTTCGAAATGGGAAAAAATAAGGGTTGAGATTAATATTTTTGTAATTGTATGTATAGAATGTAATATTACAAAGAAATATTATGAAATTAATGTAACTGGTGATATAAATAATCATTGACAATTATAAATGAGAAACATATGCAAAAATATTTGATAATTTATTGAATTAATACATATATAGATAAAAATAAATGTTTACATAGTGATGGATTTCAGAATTATAGGTATATTAATCAGATCATAATGGCCTTATTAATGACATTATAACCAAACAATCAATGAATTATACAATGTCATTATAACACCCACTATCCATATTCAATGATATTGTGAAAAAACATTCCTTATATATATATTCATTGGTAACAACTGAAGTGACCCAATCTAAATAATTCACAATTATACCTTCAACAATAAATTGTGATTCACATATATAAAGAAAAATTATTCATTGATTATTAATGAATTATGTAAAAAATAAATTATAAATAAAATATCACTCTAATAAAATTGAAAATGATCCCTCTGAACAGTGGATTCTATATTCTATAGTAATTATGAGACATGTCACACAAATTTCACTATACATGATAACCTTTAAGATACATAAAACATTTTACACCTATTCATTTTTTACGGAATGAAATCCTAATAAATGATGATCTCAAACACACTAAACGGGAATGTAGAAAATAGAATCTATCATTGCATAAAAATTTCATGAATGATATTTAATGAAAATTTATAAAACAAAATAATAATGTATTACTCAAATGAGAATAATAAAATATATACATGGATAATGTTGACATTTAACTGATCATAGGGAATTCAATAAATTATTTCATCGGGATAGAATCATTAATTATTCAAATCATAATCAACCCATCAAGGAAATGTTCCATAAAAACATTCATTAATATGTATTAAATACTATAAATACCCATGATACATTATCACATTTTTCCAATAGATTCAATAAAGTGATATATAAATATAAGAACCACCATGAACTAAATTATTTAAAATCACCCATCAATTTAATGTATTGAATATGAATATAATTCCTAATCATTGAACATGGTTATTAAATATTAATTACTATAAAAATTGGTAATATACGTAATTATTATCTTTCTCATTGAAATATATGGAATTAATTTCTAGTTGGAACACTTTTTGTTGAAATGATATTTATTAAATGGAATGTGGTTATTTTTTCATAGTATATTAATTATTGGGTCATGAAACTTGTAATATCAACCCATAGTCTCCTATAATACATGGTTCCCTTTCTCGAAATACACTATCTAAAACCTATCATATACAATTACCATAATAATAATAATCCAAATCGGTAAAAACATTTTATTTTAGTGTTTGTGGTCCTCACTGTTACACTAATTGGTAAACATATCAAAATATAAACAATAGTGTCAATTGATCAGTGACTTGAATGATTAACATTATATTTCAAATCATGTAGGATCCTTCAAATATAGTTTTCCCATTTCGACATTAGCTATAATATATTTTTATATAAAATTTCTCCCAATTTTCAGGGTGTTCTAAATTTTAACACCCATTATATCACACGTACACTTTATTTTATACTTGGATTTTATTTAATGTCATTGTAGAGGGTCCCATTGAAATTTGAATAAAAACTATTACTTATGGAGAATACATTTCACATGAATGATCAGTTCAGAATTAGTGATAAACATACAGAAACCATTAATTAGGAATCTGTGAGAATACATATGTGATTTTAATTGTTTGACCATAGTTATTCAAATTTTACTCCTCACTATGGGAAATGTGATCTGTATTGGTTATTTTAGTGAGCTTTCACATGGTTTTAAACAATTGTTATTCCTTTCATTAGAGGCAATAGTTATATTAATTTTATGAGACTATATCCATATATGGTTGGTTCATGGTTAGAAAAAAACCATGGATCATAACAATGTGAGTCCCTCAAATCCCTTAAAAACCTGGACATTACAAATGTTTCCTTGATATGTTTTAATAATAATCCCATTATAATCTACTTTACAATTCACCTACTTACTCTCTGGTAATATATATGCTTCTTCCTATAGAATGTTACTATGATTACATCATTATTTTATGATCACATTATGGTGCGATTCTCTTTTGATCAGGTTTCCCATATTATTTTTGGATCATATCTGAATCCCTTACCCTATGGGATTGTTGGTACCCAATTGTGTTGTAGATACTAGATCTGAATGGTATTATGAAAAATTAATGTTTTTTATTATGTATCAATAATCGTGATGACCCATTATACACTTTTATGGGTTTACATTATGAATACAAGTAGTTTTAATTATATTTGGAGTTAGGACTCTTCATAGAAGCGGTTAAAACAAATTTATTTTCATTATATTTTTGTAAATTAATTTGGAATGTTCATTAAAATTTAATAATTTTTATAATTTTCATTTATATTTAAGTGAAACATTCTTTTAAAGGGTTCTTTCTATAAAAATGGGATTTTTCACACCAAGTGTTTGATAGGATGCATCATTGGGGGATTGTGTTTCCAAATGGGATCATAACACAAGAGAAAAATAGAATTTATGTGATATGTTTTATTAAATATTTGTGTGGTTTTTAAATATATTATGAAAAAGTTATCAAAAATTTTAATCTTGGGTGTGTCTTGAAATGGACTTCTCAATCACTGTTTCTATAGTAAAAAAAGTGGTTTTATGTCACATTAGTCTAAGTAACTGCAGTAATGTCTATGTGGGTTGGATCCACATTAGTCATTGAATATGATTTTTTTCATTTCTACTATGAATCCCAATAGCTTATAGAACAACTAGTGTTATTATTTATTTATGATTATTTAAAAACATGGTGGTAATTCCATGGTTATTTTCTCACATGGTTATAGTTTGGTAAATCCATTGTTTTTTTACCTATGATTACCTATTTTTTCATACTTGACGTATTCTTATATTTTTCAAATATGTTATGTTCTAATAAAAACCTAATGATATGTTTACATAATTCTTTTACTTTATGATGTTTTTATAAACGTTATATTCAATAATTCTTGATAAAATATAGTCATGATATGTTAAAATGCACATATACTGCAGGGAAAGCATATTGGCATTTATTCCAACACCCTAATTTTTCATTAGGTTGTGGTAGATTCTTTTCCATGAATTTTTTAATGTTAAGGGAATTATGTGGCATGCATGTTTCTCTTGTGATCATCCTATTTGTAGTAGGGTTTCATCGAGGTGATGGATGGTCACTTGGGGAATTTTTACATTTGTATTTTGTTATCTTTATTGGCCAATTGGGTTTTCATTATATTTTTTGTATCATTGATATTTATTCATCACTTCCTCATTATACCATATTTTATAGTCAATTAAAGATGGGATCATTCATTATGTTTTTGAACACAATACTTGGAGGACCCTGTCATGTGACATTTCTACTTGACATGGTTTGGTTCAATAAATATATGAATAAATGGAGGATACCTATCAGGATTTGTTTTCTCACTAAAAAGGTATGCTTAATTTATTATGGTAATTTTTATTTTTCCACCTTAAAATTCAGATTTTATGTGTATGGGTGGGGGGTTCATTGATAAAATAATTCCTTGTTCAAAACTGAGTAACCATGGGTGGTTAGGATTTTTTTCTAAAATAAAACACATATTTTGAGGTAGTTTTTCTAACAGAAACATGGGGTATATTTACATTGATTTTTCTGATTCCTTATATTTTGAAATTAATTTAAGGAATTCATCAATCAGTAACCATGTTTAATGGAAATAATATGGAATCATGAAGAATGTCATTTGAATATTTAATTTTATATCATGTTTATTAGCTTTTAACATGTAAAATATAGATTATTCTTACTATATGAAATTTTTTAAAGATAAGATAAAATCCTAGAAGATAGGTTCGATAGGATAATACCCCTAGGTTTCCTTCAATAGTAGTATATGTAATCCAATTAAGTTTTAATTATGGGTCAATAAAGTGTATTAAATAATGACTAATGTTTGATCATTCCTCAATGATTTCAAATAATAATTCATCCATTTTATGAGGAATTTATAGGAAACTAGAAATCTATGTAGTCGATTAATAAGAAATAGATGAAATTTAACAACATAAATCCTCTGTAGGACTCTAATTTTGGGTTTTCCATGAACAATCATGATGCACTAGGCTTGAGATTGTGGGAATCTATTGTGAAACAAAATTTGATCCTAGAAATTACTAGGGTTTTCTTCAATTAAATACTAATATAAAATTTTCAATCCCATACATTAAACAATGTAATTATATAGGATTTTTTTATCCTTATTGAAAGGGAAGCATACAATTTTAAATTATTCTATCGACATTAATAATTTTTTTCACAAGGTAGTATATCTTATAACAAATGATTACATTAGAATACCTATGGTAATTATGTAAATGAGGTATTTCATTTTATAAATTATAATTCTCATGTTCCATCAAAAAAATGAGGATGATGACAATAAAGAGGATATGGTATTATGAGAAATAGATAAGAGAATCAGTTTGAGTTGAACTTTTTTAGGTGTGGTCTTTAGTCAGGGTGTTTATATTGGAATAAAAAGGAAGTACATGGGCTGTAGTTTTCATCTTAAATAGTTTCATGGACCACATAGGACACCAATATGTTTTTTACAATCAGTTTAGATGGCCAGTTCATAAAAATTGAAGATGTTCATAGTCTCGTATAAATTATCATCCTTGGGGAAAATCATATTATCTAAGGTGTTTCTATGGATGTGTGTCCCAATACAAATATATGCAGTCTCACTATGGGTTTTCATGTTTTTTATAATTCTTACATGGGTTGTGATTCTTATAAATAGTACAAGTGGAAGTTCAAGTTTCTTTGAAATCTAAAGGAAGTGTGGAGACTAGGTGTATTTATGTACAAGAGTACACAACAGAGGTCTCCATTTTAGGTCAGGTAACTATTAGGGGTATGTTATTTGTTTCATCATATATGAAACAAGAATTATATAATACATGTGATAATCGTTCATTTATATTGTGAATGATAGATGAAATATTGGTTTCATGATCATATATGTTTTCATTCATTTTGGATAATTTGACATCTCAAGGAAATGGTATTAAATATGTTTTCAATTTTCCTGCATATCCATTGACAATAGTCAATTTTTATTTGTTGAATGATTCCATGGTTCATGATCTAGATATATTCAATCTAATTTTTATAATTGATTTTATTATTATTGTTAAGGACTAGATTGAATATTATAATTTTCTTAATAAATTATTATCCCCTGATATAGTTACTCATTAATTTAAGAGAGATTTCGATTCGAGGTCTGGGACATTGTGAATTTTTTTCCTTATACGGGGTTGTCTCATGTTTGTTTTTGAATATGTTCCCAGAGTCATTCAATCCTTGTTTTATTAGTCCAATTTGTGAAATTTTTTGTTTATACTGTGAAATATTCCAAGATTATTTCTCAATATTATATCAATAGAAGGAGGTTGAGAAAAAAATTGAAATTCTCCATGGTATGAGGTAAATTTGTTGTCTATTTTTATATGAAACATGTTGACATTGTGAAACATAATTTCATCCTTATAAATATCATGGAAATTGGATTTATTTATTGTATCGTGTCCTGGTATTCTTCTAATGTACAATTTTACAAGTAAGCATATGGGAGCCTGAAACATATCATTGATTAATGAATATTAAATCAGGTGGTCATTATGGAGAAGTAAAACTTTAAATAGTTTTAAGATATATGTAATCTGATCAGACATTCTTGGTGGTTTTCAATGAATGAGACCCAATCGAGGTACTAACTATTGTATTCTAATGAATATGATATATAAATTATAGTTTTTTAAGACTCTATAAGAAATTTGAATTTCACTTTATTCTATTCAGTCTCATTAAATCTAATTTAGTATTTATGACATTGATAAACCAAATAATTGATTTTTTTTTTGAATATTTTGTGATCGTGTCCATGGATGATTTTTTTGTGTACTCCGTGTTAGAGGAGAAACATATGGATCATTTGGATATCATTTTTATAAATATGATATTTGATTTTCTGTCTGGTAACCATCTAAAATGTGAATTTTTTATCTATAAATGAATTTTTGTAGGTAATATAATATCATATAGGGGTATATTAGTGGATCCTAAAATGTTCTATGTGTTTAAGATCAAGTTTCATCACATAAATGTGTTTGAAATATAAATCTTCTAGGGGATGGAGAGATATTGTTGGTATATTATTCACAAACTTTCCATGATATTATATTAGATGTTATTTTCAACTTATAAGGGTGGTATGTTTGAGTATAAAAAACTTTTACAAATAAATTTAGGATCTAAAAAATAAGTTGACTTAAAATAAATCTTTGATTCATATAAAACAAGATGTAGTATATTATGTCTTATTTGAGGTATCTTGAATAGTTTCTAGGGTTTTGTGATAAGGTTGAAACACGTGGGGGCCTATATACCTCACCAGTTATTCCATGATGAAAATCACTACCCAACATATAATCACGAGGTTGTTGCGGTTATGTGAGATATAAGTATATGGAATCACTATAACATTGAAAATAATTTTATATATTATTATGATCATAAGATCATGATGTATATTCAGTCACTGGGGGATGATATCATTTGATAGAGATGTTGAGTTATGATCCTTAGAATTTTGACTATGACATTGCATGTAATCTCTGGAAATTAAATTACATATAAAATTAGTTGAGATGAAAATATTTGAGTCAATCCATCAAGGAATTAGTTTAGTAGTTACCACTTTTATGTTTATTTATTGAGATGATATTGGTATTGTAATATGCTTGTGATATGTTGTAATTGAATTCAATAATCACTGACTCAAACATTACTCAATTGTTTTAGCTCAAAAACGAATCAAATGTTGTTTTCATCACATTATTGGAAATTTAAATCGTATGAACATATCTGAGGAGTGGTATTCTTCTTCAGTTGGTTACTTTATCATCAATACTATATTGGTTGTTCCAATTCCTATGTGATAAGAGTAGATGAAAAATGGAAACAAGTATTTATTGTACATACTCCATAATACCAGAAAGATATATCATCATTTGAATTGAAAGAATAATTTTTTGGAGAAGATATGATTGGTTGTATAATTTGTCTCATGGTTCCCTACATTTTATAGATGAAAGGCATTAGATCATAGACATACACATTTTTTACATCCCTTTCCCCTTCCTATAAGGAATTGAATGTACATTATATAGATTTAACCAATGTATTTTAATGAAATCTCTATAGAATGTTTGTGACAAGGGTGATCAATGATCCAACTATAGTATCGTATAATGTCATCTCTAAAAATTTATTCTATGAAGGTATAAAATAAAAAAAATTATTTCCAATACATTCTAAGAGTTTATGGGGGTACAACATCAATTTATTTTTGTGGGACATGAGATCCACATCTAGCTTCTGGAATGGATTATTTATGGAGATGGTTTATCAAATGAAATGTAGCATCCAATATCATTTTTAGATGAATATATAGGAATATGGTTCTCTTATGATTCCCTTGGATATTATTAGTGTTTGTTTGATTACATTTACAAATTAATTGGAAATTAATTTTTCACTAGTATAATTTTCCCATAAAAATTATTATCAAGCATTGATAAAGATACTTCCATTTGAATCCTTATATGTGTTGTCATTTATATCTCATTTTACATAAAATTAGTTTGGAGAGTGAATCTTGGGAGTAGAAACTATTTTTAGGAGATGATGGAAAGGTTGAAATTGATCCAAAAGAGATTTGTCTCATCAAAAAGTCATCAAAAATATTATAAGGATGATCTTTTTTTACTATAACAATTTGTGTTTGGTGATTAGGTTTTCCTTCTAACATAAGAACACAAAGGAAACAGTCGATTGGTTTTGTAATGAAGAATGACAATGTAGTTAGGTGAACATTTTGAGATAAATAAATGAGTTTGAATGGTTTTAAATCTGGTGGAAATGCCATCTCATTTGGATTCAATTAACAACTTGTAAAATGTTTCTAATTATAGGACGTGTCAATTGGATCCTTATAATTTGATTGAATTGGAGGATGATGTTCTTTAGATAGACACCATAGAAGTTAAGAACCAAATTTATATTATGGATCTTTATGATTATGTTCTTTAGGTTAAAAAAATTCCCTTTGTCTATGAACTATGGAATTATATATGAGATTACCCTAAAATGTTGTTAATGATTTCAATGATTAGGAAGGGGGAACATCTCTTCCTATGATCCTAGAGTCATAATCACCTTTTGGTGAAAAAATTATATCAGGGGGTTAATAATTTAAATGATAACTATATAAAAGTTATGTTTTAATTTTATCATATGTTTTATATAAAGACATTATTGAGGATTTTGGGTAACACTATTCGAAAATGATAATATTTGAGAAGACTAAGTGCATGGTTTGTGCACTATTGGTTATACAAATTTGGAAACCATTATGTATTTATCTGTGGGATTACAATGGTGTTTTTGCAAGTGTTCCAAAATGGATAAACTAACCATGTAGATAAAAAATGAAACAATGTGGGGACTATATGATTATCTAGGGTATTCAAAACCAGTTTAGAATGCCTCTATAAAATGATGATGCTTTTCCCTGGAGACTAATAATATTTTCCTAATGATATCAATAATATTAATGGTTTTATCATTGATGGAATATGGTTATACCAACTATGCAGATTAATCATGAAGATACCTAAAAGCTATGACATTGATGGAAATTTACCAAACTCCCTTGATCATTATATGAATAATAATATCATAATCCCTTTCTGGATTGGTTAAATCATTATATATGTATATAGATTCTAACTCCATTTTATTTTACAGGGATTTACATCATTCATGATGTATCTCCTTGAGTTCTATTTTATTTTGTTTCCGGTTTCCTCTCTCTATTTTACATCCTCATTAGATCTCTTCCGATATTTACTCGTTGGAACCCAATTGTTTTTTGTAGTCTAGATATAATGTGTTTGATAGAGGTATAATATTATTTATTATTGATCTAGCATCATGGGTAACTCAACTACTATTACTCGATCTCTGTTTTTAAGGTGATTTTTCCATCCATTATTATATAGGTTTCCATATATGTGGTTTTATAACTGATGAAATTCTTGATGTTATTGTAAATTACATCTGAACTTAAATTAAATTTTTTTTGTTTGTAATCATAGTGAATTTTGATAATAAATATTTGTTTTTAATGGGGGATTACATTAAAATATGGTTTTCCATAATAAGTGTTTGATGAATTTCATTAATTATTTTTTTTATTAAAAATAGGACATTAATACCATTATTGGGAGTGATTTGATAGAAAATTGTTTTATTAAATTATACAATGGTTGTGAAATGTATTTTGAAAATATTTCATGTAGAAACCATGACCCCAAAAACCAGAAAACTAGCACCTTCTACCAAAAAATATGAATATGATAAAAGATACACATCTTGAATGACTGAATGTATTAATAGGATTTTTAATATTGATAGAGAAATTATTATTACATTAAATTTTCACGCACAGATTAAAACATAATTTGTTTTCAAGAGTAATTTTTTCCCCATAGAATATTCATTCATATCAATACTAGTAAACATTAGGGAATCATGGGTAATGTAAACTAAATAAGTGGACTTCAAATTCTTAGTATGGGTAAGTAAAAAAGGAATCAGTCATGAATAAGTAAGCATAATCATTATATAAAATTAAATACCTAAACACACATACCATGTAGTCGATTAACTGAAATAGAAGTTCATAAACAATATATTATTTTAAATAAAAGAAAAAGTAACATAGAAATACCCAAACATTGATGAATATATATGTCATGGAAAATAATTGAACACACATTCAATTATATGACTATACTACTAAATAAATTTTCCCATATATATTGACATGGTGAATATATCATGGATAAAAAAAATGAAATTAAAAATGATGGAAATGTTTTTTATTGAGCGTCATGTTTATAAGCAGAAGAAACCATTATAGAAAAGAAGTATTGTCCATAAATTTGTAGAATAATCAGTAGAATCAAATTTACCTAAGACTATCCAACTGATTAATCCCATTATTTATAGATTCATAGAGGGGTTATAATTATCCAAACCACACCCATTTATTCCGGATCAATGATTTCCTCATATATCTAATAATCGATTAGATTCAAAAACAATGTTCCTTATAGTCAAATATCCACACTGAGTAAAATATACAACTTTATCAATATTTTCCAATCAATTAAATAAATTAATAAGTATGAATAAATATATAGAAATGAGATATGGTTAATGTAACTAACATTACATATTAAATATTTTATTTATTTTGACGAAATTTAATTTTAAATGATCACATAGAAGTGAATATTCAAGGGGAAGATAAGAACTCAAAAATTAAATAAGTATATGAATGTAATTTTTATACATGATCATATAATCATAAACCATCTAGATTAAAATTTAAGTACACTAAAAATACACAACAATTATAAAAAATGTAATGCCCTATTGGCATTTATGTATTAAAATAAAAAAAATCATGAATATATTCATATGAAAAATGTACTTTTCAAATTGAAATTAACATTGAAAATATTTTTTATTAAAAATAACCTTTATAATAAAATTCATTAAAAATATTCTCCCAAACATGAAGACAATTTGATTGTAAATGAAATCCATGTTATTGGGTATTTCTGTACATTTCTTAAACAACATTCCTTTTTCATAGTAAAATCAATAAAAAAAGTAGGGTGTTTAGAAAGTGATAAGAATATTATATTATAAATATTATATAATGATAATAAATGCATACAAATTTATTTTAATAAATCATTTTGAATATTTTCATTAATATATTGTAAATTTTTTTGAAAATAGTTTTTTGTATGAACACATATTTTTGTCTGATGAAAAAATGAATGTTATATTTTTTGAAAACATTTTATAAACAATTCTGATTAAAAAAATGTGAAAAAATGTTATTACAACTTAAAAAATATAATTATTAATCATAGGAGAATAAAAGTAGTGGTTTTATTAAGAAAATTTCAAATTATTTAATTTAATTTAAATTCCATAATGAATAATCCCTATTATAATAATATTGTTAAATAAACCCTTAAAATCATAATAATTTTGAAGTTTAAATTAACAAATGAATAGATTATTTGTATCCACTCTAAATCCAACTAAAATAATTGGAAAAAAATATTTTAAAAATTAATTATACACATATTCATAGAATATTTACAACAATGAATAGGAAATATAACTTAATGAAATGCAATTATGATATGAAATTATTTATGATTTGGCAATAATCAATTCAACTCCCATTTGATGAAATAATTAAAATAAAAAAATAAAAATACCATAAATAAATACGTATTAATGATATTACATTGAAATGGTCTTTGTATAAAAAATATAAATGTAATTGGTTATATAAAATAACAATAGGTATTAATGAACTTCTTAGATGAAATCCCTTACATCGCGCTTTCCGTTGGGTCATAAATTATTTAATCCCATGTATTGTGTCTATAATGATTTTATAAATTAATAATATAACAATATTAAAAATTATTACATCATATATGAATATTTTATAACATATCACCACCCATTTGTTAATAATCTTTCATTTTTTCATTATTTCATGTGTTAATTGCTCGGTTTTTTAGTATGTTTTGGCTTGTTATTTTTTTAACCCAATTACATCAATGACAACTAATTCATTTATTGAATATTAAATAATTTATATATATCATATATAATAATTGTATATGAATTTATATTAATCCATAACATATTGTGATAGAAAATACAATACATTATTCTTGGAGAAGATAGATGATATGTATGCTTGAACTTTGTTTCCATTTTATTTTCATATTCAAAAAATGATACATATATATATATATTATAGTATCATTTTATATCAAATATATCAATTTTTTAATTAATAAAACATTTAATATATTCCATGTAAAGAGTGACCGAATAAAATTGCTTCACGACACGGTTGTCCTCTATACACATGAGTGGCGTTAAGATATTTCCATAAAATTCTAATCATGGTGTTATGTGTGGTATAATATGTATATTATTATAATAATATAATTAATATAATGTGTATCATATATAAACTATAAATCCTTCATTTTTTCCAACCTTTAATGGTTGTAAATGAATAATTGAAGACTTAGGACTGTGAGGCTACAATACACCGTACACATGAATGACAATATGATAACACATTTGATTAAAGTGTGTGATATTTTTGGTAATAATCCTTACATAAAAACTTCATAGAATATGGAACATATATAGGTTTTTATATAATCATGGTATAAAATGAATTTCATGTCACAACCCGCCTTCTTCAAGAAGAGGGAAGGGATACCAATATTCCAAGACCTTCTTTCCACAAGATGAATGATATATAATAACCCCCCATGTCCCTCCTCCAATTGGCCCTGGGGTGGTGATTGGAACAAATGGTAGGGTATCATTCACATAATATGGGAGTAATTAAACTTTTTATGGAAAAAATATTGGGAGATAATATTTTAAATACCAAATAACTCCATTCATTTTTATAAGTTGAAGAAACCAGAAACCACCCCATGCATGATTAAAAAAATTCACAATTTACTAAAAAAAATAGCAATGTAATTTTCCAAAAACATGTCTAATCTGCAAGACAACAACTACCAAGATACCCCACCTAGTATGTTTTGGCTTGGTCATTAATTTCCTCCATGAATGCTTGAAACATTTTCATATAAATTGGCTGAGCATAAAAGTATACAATATAGAAAATCCCAAGTCACTCATTCACAAGTGGGGTAACATACTAATGTCTCTATGAGAAAACAACATGAACTAAAAAATCAACTAAAAATAAATTCTAACTACCCCCACATCACTATGTTACACTCTCCAAATAAAAGAATTTGAGTAGAGTAATAATATAAGAACAACGATGATAGAGAATCTCACACCACTTCACACTAGTTAACTGTTCATCCCTAATAGATAACATCCAGGTGATACTTCCACAAGCCCAACTATCACAACGATATCGTACACACATGGTCCACACACCACATCACATCTAACCTATGTGCACCTAGTCCATAATGATATCACATCTTGCCCATGTACACTGGGCCACAACCACCACACGTCTCTCCCAAAATAACTATGGCCTCATCTCAAAGGAAATTGGTATAAAAAACCACCTCTAACACAACTAGTAACACAAATACAGTAACAAACCTCAAACCATTATATCTTGGAAAAGAATCTTGGGCAATAAATTCCTTGAAGAGGAAGTAGGAGAGAAAATAAACAGCCATCCATCCTCCCACTAGGATGCTGGAAAAAACACCATCCCTCGTAACAATGGGGGTGTTTGGAATGTGGTGCACCAAAAAGGTGTTGTGCATATGGAAATAAAAATTAAATACATATTTATACAGATATGTAAACACAAATTCCTCTCAAACTAGAGATTTAAAATCTATAAACCAACCCACAGAAAACATCCCTTTGATGTTACCCCTACATGCACAACAACACAAAAAACCATATATAAAAAATAATCCCACCCATTTAATTTAGCCACATATCATTAATTATAATGAATTTCAATTATTTCATTCCATCAATACTTGGGTAACTATTAACCACATCCATATCGAACATATTTATCCACATATACATCACACAATAAGATAGTAGTCCCTGTTCCCAACACTACTCAACAACAATAACACAACCCAGATACAATTACACTACTCTATAAGTTCATCAATTACACAGAAAATTAATCTCTCAAACTGATATCCATTCACACCTCCTACACCTCATTATACACAAATCCAACAATAACTACTACGAAAACCACAACCCCACTGCATACAAATACCACACCCAACTCATGGAGGCTTACCCACTGTCCACCAATGTACCCACAACCATAGTACCAATAGTAGCACCATACAACCCACACAAGGAACAGACACACAAAAAAACCCCTCATAGAACACTGACACACCAACATGTCAAGTTTATTCATATTTTATCAATAATGCTATTTTATTCTGCTTTTATAAATTTAGGGGGGATCATAGAACTGGTTCAATCCTGGGCATACATTTTATTTTCCAATATGTATTTGGTTTATTAGATTTCATGATTACAATACTTTGAATTGAATATCAACAACATGTATAAATAATCACAAGTGCACAAGAAAAGTCAACCAAATAGAATTATCTTCATTGGTATACAACCCATAAAATTCACATTACAAATCAATGATAAAAACATGTTATCATCATCATCTTCCCCATCCATAAATATTACTAATGTGACAATGTTATTATATTGTAACACCCATAATAAATGGTTTCAATTATGGTCAAGAGGTGACATGAGTATACCCACACTATATGATACACAAAAATGGAGATATGAAGGAAATCCTTACATGTAACCATAGGTTATCATTGTTTCCTCCTTGCACTAAATCAAACAGTTACATGAGATGTACGAGACTCCAACGAAAAAGTCAACTTGTTTTTACAAAAAGGATGCATGACTACTAACTGAAGAAGGTATCTAGGCACATCAAGAGAAAACAAAAAGGTTCCATGGATGGGAGGTTGTCAGTTTAATAATAGTCTTGATCATAAAATCAAATAAATGATTTCAATGTAAATAAATTTTTATTCAGGGTATAACCAAAATACATGGTCATTTCAAGATATAGAGGACATTAGGATATAAAAAAATATAATAATTATACTTATAGCCAGTACATATGGAATAATAAATTCAGAAACATGATAGGTAGCTTATTTAACATCAATGTGGGAAGAAAGGGGAAATTATAGGAATCACTCATCATTGGGTGAGTCACCATAACAAGTTACTGGTGATGATTCATGTTTTGGTGATTTACTATTGTGAGATATAGGTTACGAGTCACTATTAGGTGAGATACCATTCAGATAGTCACCTTTTGATGAGTCTCCATGTAGTGATAACTCGTTTAGTATTTCATTGTATTTAGATAGAGATGATGAGTAATAGTTTGGTGATATTATTTTTGTTATGCCTTCATTTTATGAGCCATTGTTTAGTGAGGTATCATTCGGTGAGTCACCATTAGATGAGCAACCATATGGTGATCTACCATTGGAAAACTGAAAACTAGAAAACTCTTGAAACATGTCATGATGACCTCCATGAACACTCCAACCACTCTACTTCCACAAAGAAAATGGACCGATGGGGTCTAGGATATTAAATTAGATACCTATAAATCTATTATATTCCTAAATAATTCAAAAAATAATTGTGAAGATGGAGGTGTCTGATCTACCACCCTATAAGGAACCTCTCAAATATAACGCAATTTATGTTGTTCTAATGCTGAAGTGAAACCTTATCATATAAAAACACCACCCCTGACATATACATCCCTAATAATCTGAGAAACACTAAATGTCACATTGTCCAGACACATGTTTCAGACAATTCCTTCATCCATGTCAAGATATTATCCCTTTTGGGTGGCACTGACTAGCCCATACAAGTTCAATAACAAATGTATTAATGAAACCTTATTAGGGATTATGTAATCCCCATCCCACATGTCAAGACTCTTTTTCACACATTAAATAATGGGGAAAATCATCCTATAGAAAAAAAATATTTAATAAATACATCATAATGAAAATCACAAAAGAAAAACTCAAAACAACACTAGGTAATGGGAACAAATCTCCACCTCTCTCTCACAATTACTCTCTTCGAGACCACCATGCCTCCTCAACACACTGAACAAGGGAAATATACATCCAAAAAACACTATTACTTGAAGATCATGCATCTATACTGGTCATTCCACAAATGTAGTGTCGTCATCGATATCCAACTCTCCCTAGTAAATGATTTTAGAGTCATCATGTAGATATCGAAGAAACTAGGAGACGTGGAAGGTGTCGTGGACCATCTCCAACTGTGGTGTTAGTGCCACCTGGTATGCCAATTCACCATCTCATCCCAACACCTAAAATTTTCAATTGATTTCGGGGGAGATAATTCCCCCTACTGAACCTCCCCTTCCCACGTCAATGGGAAACCTTCAAAAACATGTGGTATCTTACATGAAACTCTAAGGGCCTCCTCCATTGATTGGATTATGAATTTTCTTAGTCATGTGCTACATTTACCCTATAATGCACATGTTGGGATTTCCTTATCATGCTCCACACAAGCTTCAGACCCAAAATAGTTGTCTCACTATCCCACATCTCACACAAAGGTGAATGAGAAGACATCGAATGGAATTCAAAGAATGGAACCATTCTAACAGTAATGTGATAGCTATAATTGTTTGAAATCTCTACAAAAGACAAATTTCATACCCACATGCCTCTAATGTCTAAAATAGATGCCCACAACATATCCTCCATTGTCTGGATGACCGCTCTATCTTCCCATTTTTCTATTGGGGAAACCAGAGCTATGGAAAACCATATTTCTAATAGAATTTTGTAATACCCTCTAGAAAATTGAGGAATATTGTGTGTCCCAATCCGTGTTGATGGATCTCATAACCCCATGTAGCCACACCACTTCAACAATATACCTCCTTGACAAGGCATCCACTATGCTTGACTACTTGAATGCTATGATGTCAGATGGTTTCATTACATGATCCACCAATACCCAGTGAGCATCATTTCCTCCAAAATCCTTAGGAATAACTCTGATGAAATCCATCAATGTGTCCTCCCACTTCAACACAAGGACTCCATGGGCTATAAAAACAAATTGGGAACACAGTGCTCAACCTTGACATTGTGACATACATAGCACATTGCAGTAAATTATTCCACTACCCACTTCACCCCAAGCTTCCAAAACTTCTCCCACAAACCTTAAAACATCATGGAATCTACATTGTGTGCCACCATTGTTGTGTTTTGAAACTCATAGAGAACTTCTACATGCATTTCCACTAGGATAATAGATTCCCATGGAGTATAATATGATTCTAACCATCCTCTTACCATCCCTCTAGAGCATGCCCCTGGTCAATGTGATTTCATATCACCTCAGCCTTCATGTATCCCCATTAAGACACCTCCAATTTACATAATATATAAGTCATCAGTGTCATATGAACAAAAAACAAAACCTTCCGCAGCCCATCCATACATCCATGTGCATGGAAGCCAACTCCTCCAATGTCTTCCTAGTGTCTGCTAATTGTTGAACATCCTCTATCTACAGCATCATACTAATGTAATCGGTACAATGATCCCATTTTCAAAGGTGTAAGGGATATCAATGTCGTAGTACTTGATGAAATCTGTCTACCTCCACTTCCTAAAGATCAACTCTCACATGGAAAATATGTTCCTCTTGCTCTTACAATTATTGAAAATCACAATACACTCCCCAATGCGGTAGTTTCAAAAAAAATTCAACATAAAAATTTATTGTTGTAAGATCCAAATAATTTATGAAATAGGTACATTTTTGGGATGAAAATACCTAGATATATAGGTGATTACTCCTTGCTTATACATAAGAACAAATATCAAGCCTAGAATTGAAGGTTTCAAAGATCCGTTGATCAAAACCAATACCTCCAGCAACCAGAGTGCTAGAGAGTTTACTGGCCTCCTCTTTATATAGGTGAAGAATGCCTGAAACGACTTGTTCCACAAAAAGGAATGGTCTTTTCAAGTCAAATCTATAAATGGAGCTTCAAATCATGAGAAGTAGTGTGTAAATTTCAATTATAAACCACCATACTAAGAATGCTATAATCCTCTTCCAAATCCTTCTGTTCTTCACAAACCACCTCCAACATTAGTGGATCCACTACTATCCCATGTTGAGACACAACATGTGTAGATATTTTCACCTCTCATGTCAAGAACATACACTTGGAGAACATCCCATAATGATGGAGGCATCGATGAAACTCCTAGAATATACTTATATGGTTGGCATTATCATCCTATGACTTTGAGTAGATCTAGATATCTTCATCGAAAATAACAAAGATCTGGTCCTTGAACTCGTAGAAGATAGAATTCATAAGCCCCATGAACACGGTTGGTGCTTTCGTAACACTGAACATCATGAACATGAATATGATGTTCCCATACCTACACCTAAAATAATTATTCATGAAATCACACACCAATACCCTTAGTAGGTTAATCCTAGACCACTGATCAATCTTATAGAACCAACCTTCTCACCTCAGCTAGTCTAAAATATTGTTTATCCTTGGTTGTGGTTAATGATTCTAAATCATTACTTGATTCTGTCTCCAGTAGTATATGCACATCCTTAAAACAATGTCTACCTTCTTAGATAAAATGACTAGAGAACTCCATAGAGACACAGTAAGGCAGATAAATCCTTTATTCGTTAGATCATGAATCTGAATCTATAACACGGACAACATAGAAGTTTCCACTAGATATAGATCTATTGAAATCGAATGAGGACCATGTTGTATGTCTGTCCCAAACTCAATGTCATGTAGAGTGGTTAGAGTCATGGAACCCTCATGGAAGACATCCAAAAACTATTTTAATACACGTAGAAACACCACCATCATTGCATCCATATATCCACCTAGTATCTTGGCCCATAATGAAATTAAAGGCTCTACACATTGGTTACCCACCTGAAAAATCCGCTCACCCTTGAAAGCTACACGTTGTCCATCCACGTCAGAAAACACAACTCCACTCGAGAAACAACTGATAATGGAATGCATTGAAAAAAACTATTCGAGGTCATGGATGATATTGTACAATTTCATCTATAGAAAAAAAATATACTCACTGGACTGATGTGGTTCCAACATTATTCTACATCACTGTAATTATTCATGGATTTTTTTTCCAATCAGATTGATGTAATCAATACCAAAGAAAATGAATGTATATATGTCTAGTACTAAGGAATGGTCTAGACTGGGTGCAATGAAAGAGTTTGAATCTTCCAAATCAAAATAATCCAAGCAATATTACTGAAAAAACTAATTGTACCATTGCTCAACTCTATCCCAATAGGAACTATAGCCTCTATGGTGTGTAACATTCCATGCCCATATCCTCTTCTCCTATGACAGTGGATGCCTCCTAGACCATTCCATTGTCAAAAACACTGAGGATCACCAAGAGGTATCCCTACACCTTCATCATCAACCCTCAGTAGAGTGGGAGCCTACTGGTGCTTCTACGGGAAGTGCTACGATGGAAACTTCTACTAATGCGGGTAGTATACCTACCGACATCCAATCTAATGTGCTCAAACTAGGCAATAAATCTGAATGATCCCATGACCTCCGCAAGGGATACACATCGGACCCATACACACAAGAAAGGTTGAGGTCTTGAAGGTTGGAACTGAAACTACTAGGGTCGATCCCCCACTGGACGAAACCTGGAAGGGGCTGATATCGAAGACCTACTACTGAAATCATTTCCATTTGAAGAACTCATATGGATACCCTATCATAGTAATCCTACTCATGAGTGCATCCTTTCAACTACCTCATCATTATTCTAAACCTCTATTTATATTTTCAATGTGAAGTGAGTAACCACATACTGAAGATAAGGAAAATGGGCAGCCATTAAACATCTCTCCTTAGACTCCTCATCTGCAAAAAGATCTAAATAAAATCATAGGAGATCCATTATCTTGATCCATATTTCCCTCAATAACATACTCCTACGATAGTGATAGTAGATCATGCTTCATCTCATCCTTCAATGACAAAGGAAGAAATTATTCTGGAAACTTTTTCTCAATGTAAACCCATGAAACATCAGTATCCTACATCACCACAGGGTAAATAGTCCACCACTAACTCATTTCTACCCTCATCTAGCTCTCTGCAAGAGGAACCCAGTACTCTGTCAGAGCCCAGATCTATGTGATGGTGATCATCACCTCCTCAAGCCAACTCACTATCTCTATATCTAAAAAATTGCCTTCGTACATTCCGGTAGTCTATTTCTAGAATGAATGAAGGGTCCTCTACAACACATCATCCACTCCCACTAGGTCAACCCACTATCGATCAACTAGGTCATCCATCTGAGCCTCCACTGCTCGTACTACACATAGGCGATGTCTGTTAGCCATAGTTTAAAGGTAAACATGGAACTCTTTTGCCCTGGTAGTATGAAATTTCATGTTGGATTAATTTTAACTAATTATTTATTTTAAATTATAGAAAATTCCCCTTTAAAATAATACCTGAAATAATTATGATGCATGTACTATTCCAAGGGCCTCTACCCTACAATCTGTGTACCTCACTTGATCATTCTGTAGGCTTAAAGTCCTTTCATCATATCAAAAGGGTCCTTAAAATCTCATGTCCTTTCCAGTATTTCTTATCCTACGACAACCACTTAGATCACCTAACATTTTTCCATAACATCCTATCCATTCCTCACTATCATCGAAATCCATCATGTCTTTAAAACATACCTCTGATACCATTCTTTTAGGAACCAATTTCTTCACGGTGATGGATGGGATATAAAACTACTAAGACCATCCTTCATCAAGATGAAGAAGAGATAATTACCCCAGAGTCCCACCTTCAATAGGCCTTCAGGTGGTGGCTGGGACTGTGGGTTGGTAAAAATTCACATTAGAAAGGATAAATTACCCTTTTAATGGAAAATAAGAACTATAGATAATATGGTAAATCCAAAATAACTCCAAAAATTTGTATAAGAGAATGAAACTAGAAACAACCCCATGTCGGTTTCTTAAAAAAGAGTCTGAGGGTACAAAAAAATCCCATGTAAAGTACAAAAAACAAGTCTATGTAGAGAAAAACAACTATCTTGATGCCCAAGCTAATATGGTCCAACATGGTCTTCAAAGTCTTCCTGGAAACCTAAAAACAATTTTTATGTGTATGGTGAGCATAAAAGTATACTCAATTTGAAAAATCAGGTCACTCATTCCCAAGTGGGAAGAAAATACTAATGTCTCTATGAGAAAAAAGAATATCCTCCAAAGCACATAAAAATGAATAGTAACTACCATATCCTCACTAAGGAACACTCACTAAATAACCCATGTCGAGTAAAGTATTAATGTAATAACATCAATTATAGGATATCCCACAACACTTTCAACTAATTATCTTCTCATTAATTTTGGAAAACATCCTCATGATTTATCTCTTCTACAGGCCACACTGTCAACACATACCTACAAATACATGGTCCACAAACCACATCAAATACTGCCCAGAAACACCGAGTGCACAACCACATCACTACCTACCTGTAGAAAACTCATTCACGACCACCACACATCTTTCCCAAAAACGTCTAATTCACATTCAAAAGAAACATCAGAAACAGACCATCTCTCACAACGCCAGTAATATAAATCCAATAATAAATTTCATTCCATTATAGCTTGCCTATGAGTCTTGGGAGATAAATGTTAAGAAGTGGGAGAAATGGAGAAAAGAACCATTTATCCATCCTACCACAAGGATTTTGGAAGAAACACCCACCCTGATAACAATGAGGGTGTTCAGAATGTAATGCTCAACATAGGTTGGGTGCATCCGAAAATCACAATGAACTATAAATTTATACATATATGTGAAGAAATGTATCCCATCCAATATATTTCTCAACAAGCAACCATCCCACACAAAAATAACATTTTGTACTACCCCTACATGAACATCCTCACAAACAACCACAATAAAAACATAAACCAAACCCTTTAATTTAATAACATATAATTATATATAAATAAGTTCAATCATTTCAACCAAAAACTACCCGAGAAAAAACTAACAAAACCCTAATCAAATGATATAATAGAACCTAAAACACATATCTATATTATAGTCCCATTGCACAATACTTCTCAACAACCATAACACTACCCAAAAGAAGTTCCGCTCATCATCCATAATCAATCACCATCTCAAACTGATATTCTATCCCAAATTCTGCACCACCTTATAAAGAAAGCCCACAAAAACCACTTCTAAAACAATATCCCCACTATATACACATGCCACACCATACTCATGGATCCAACCCCTCTTTCAACTGATGTACCCAAAACCATGCTACCAACTACAATACCTTAGAACCTAAACAATGTAAAAACCCAAAAAAACCCCACACAACACACATCCACAACGACAAGTAAAGTGTATTATGATTTGACAAAAAGTGTTCTTTAATTCATATTTTAGAAATTCAGGGGTGATAACACAAAAATTTCAATCCTAGGGTGTCCATTTTATTTAACAATATTTATGTGATTAATTAGATTTCAGGTTTATAGTCATTTCAATAGTGGATCAACAACAATTATAATGCATCGCAGCTGCACAATAAATAAACACCAATGGACATGGATTTCATAGGGATACAACCCAAAAAATTGAAATTACAGATAAAAGATAAAAAAATGATCATCATCATCTTCCTTATCCATATTTTTTATTAAGGTTATATGAATATTATATTGTAACACCATTAATAATTGGTTTCAACATGACATCTAAATTTGAAATGAGTATACCACACTATATGATACAAAAACAATGGAGGGAAAAAGGATTTCTCTACTTGTAACAATTGGTGACCAATGACACTTCCTTGCACCAAAACATAGGGTCATGCGAGTAGTAGGAGAATCCAAGGGAAAATCAACTGAATAGTACAACATGGATGTAAGGAACTTTGAGGAAGAAAGGATCTAGGTGAACCTAGTGAAAATGGAAAGGATAAGAGTAAGATAGGATCTCGACATAAAAAATGATAGATAATAAAAAATGGGATACGTTTTTAAACAACATAAATTTCGGTTCATGGTCGGACCATGAGTCATGGACACTTTAAGGTCTTTGGGGGGGGGGGTTTGGATATAAAAATAATCATAATTCTCCATAGATATGGAGTAAAAAAATTCATTAACACTTAAACATGATTGGTAGCCCATTTAACATCAATGAGGGTAAAAACCAGAAAAAACTGGAAATTACTCACTATAGGTTGAGTCACTGTAATTACATTTTGGTGACGAGTCACTATTTGATGAGTCACCATCCCGCGATACTGGAGAAATGTCACAATTCGGTGAATCAACATCTGGTGAGTCTCTATTATGTGAGATACCATTCTGTGAGTCACCGTTTAGTGAGTCACTATTTGGAGAGCTATTATTTAATGAGTTAATGTCACAAGATATTGGGGAATAGTCATCATTTGGTGAGTCACCAATCGGTGAGCCACCGTTGGGTGAGTTACCATATGGTGAGGTACCATTTGGTGAGTCACTATTCAGTGAGATACTATTTAGTGAGTCACTATTCATTGAATCACAGTTTGTTTATGTATCATTAAGTGAGTCACTATTCAATGAGGCACTGTTTGGTGAGTTGATATTTAGGGAGCTGTTATTGGGTGAGCCATCATTTGGTGATCCATCATTCAATGAGACACCGTTTGAAAACTGAAAATAGGAAAACTCTTGAAACATTCCATAGTGACCTCCAAGCACATTGAAACCACTCTATTTTCATACATTAATGGATTTGAGGGGTCTGAACGTCACATTTAAAGGGTTTTGGAATGAAATAAAAATTCTTTTAGAATAACATTTTCATTTATGTTGATATTCTCATTACGACCTCAATAAAACATTTAAAGGATTTATATATGGAAAAAAATTCACCTAGGATGGGGTAAGGGATTTTAGGGAATTATTTGGGATGATATTGGTGGATCCAATTTTCTTGACCTGGGAAAACAATTGAGGGGGGTTTTCCTCACTTTCATACTAGAGGATGAGTGTAATTCTTGAAAATTGTCTGAAGTATTCACTATTAGGGTATCCTCATTAACTCTTATGGATAAAAAATTTATTATTAATGTAGTAAATGGATGAAATGATATATCTGAAACTCTAGCACACAATATAATTCATTTTATAATTATTATTTTTCTTAAGTCATTTGTTTTCTTATTTAACATTTTTTATTGCCTAATTACTTTTCTAACAAAAGTATTTTTAACATTAATACTATACTATAGTGAGATATATAAGATAGTTTTACCCATTTATTTTAGTTTTTAAATAATTTTTTTCAATTAATAATACAATATGTTTTGTAAATTAATCTTGAAAAGAAGTGCATGTAACATGCAAAATCATATCCTTAAACTAAATAGTGCAAACAATGTATTTACCATTTAGTGGGATTTTTTAATTAAAAAAATTATAGTTCCACAAACAACAATATTTTATATTTATTTTTTTTAATAATAAATTTTTGGAATAAAGAATTTTTTTAATTTTAAATCATTTTATAAAATATAATTTATTTTAAAATGGAACAATTATAAATTTTGATAATGTAAAATTATTTTGAGTTCATTTATATCAATAAAATGATGGAATTTTTATACATTAATTTCACAGATGTTTGAAATAATACTTTAGTATACATATTTTCTATATGAAAATAATTAATGCCATTTATTTAACTTTTGCATTTTGTATTATCATTTATTATAGTTTATTATTAACTAACTAATTACTTGATTTGTGTTTCGCAGACATTTTAGGAAATAAATTATTCTATATTAATTAAATATATTTTATAATTATATATAAAACATTTATATATTTTGAAATAATATATATAAACGTACCTATGATGTTTTTACATTATCCCAAAGCATTAAAGATATTAGAATCAAAGAAGGTAAATTTTTTGTGTTTTTCTTGATGTAAAAAATAAAATAAGACTGATTCATAGGCTAGTGTCCATAAACCCCATGGGATTCAATCCAAATGAAATATATATTGACATATGTATAGAAAATGAGTTTTGGTCATGTTTTTTTCATTTTACACAATATTTTCTATGTTTAACTTCTAAGTGAACCTATTTTTATTTTAATCTCCATAATAAATTTTAAATTATTTACCTAATCATTATGATCAATAATTATGTTAATAGTTTTAGAAATAATATATTATGATTATTCCACATATTAAATCCATTTTTCAAAATTCCTTATAAATATATGGCTAAAAATAATTTAAAATTAATCTCATTGACTAGATGATAAAGAAAATTTTTAATGTGAAATTATTCAAATATATTCTTTCTTTCTATATGTAAATTCAATATATAATTATTCCAATATCCATAATTTTATTGATATATAAATATATAATTTATATAATTTTACATTATATCAAATTCAATATATATATATTTATATTGACCATATAAATTATTTAAAAAATATTAATTTTTAAATTAAAATTTAGCATTTTCACTTTTCATTAAAAAAGAACATTTGTTAAAAAAATCATCATATGCTAATTTTTAAAATACTATATTAAAATTATTATAGTTTATCCAAATATTATATTTAAATGCATTATAATTTATTTTTAAAATAAGTTCACCATTAAAAGGTGGAAAACTGTCCTTCCAAAAATACTTTTTTTTATTTATAAATTGGGATTTGGTATTATATTATACCTCAAAAATATATTAGATGAATGTAATAAAATTAATTTTGTATATAAAATTCATTATGATAATTCGTTAATATTAATTTATTTAATTAATATGATAAAATTTATTAGGGAGTATAAAAATTTTTTTTTTGTAAAATCATTTTCGTTAAATTCAATCCATTTTTGTTTTCATTGAAAATAAATTGGTAACCAATGAATTCAATCATGTAATTTCATTAGTTAGTTAATCATATTAATAAATTCAATTTTAATATCTAATTATTAATTTTCATTTTACCTATTGATATTAATATTATTAGGTAAAACTATGTCTTTTATGTAACACATGCATTCAAAGAAAGTCATTATTGCATGTAACACGAGCTAACTCAGGGTCTCATGCATTGAAATCATTATAATATATTGAAATTATAAAAAAAATATTAAAGGTATTTTATTGTATTATAATAATGTAATCTCTCTTCTGATTTTGTTATGTGTCATTCAAGTTATTGAATTATGGGTTAATCTTTTTGAATTTCGTTGTATAATATTTCACATTGCATAACATTGGGTGAATTTAGGAATTTATTTTCCTCTATTTATCATTAAATTTCATGTAGAGTTTTTTATGTGAATTTATTTGGAATAATTCTTCTATATTATATATTTTGTTGTACTTAACTAATTGGAAGGGAATTTTATAGAATGACCATTTCAGTGGTTGTTGTTGTATTCATAGTAAGATATTCTCAGGGGGGGCATGTTTGTTATATGAAGACATGTTTATGTTGTCCTCTATTACATTTTATGTTTTTCTTGTTTTCCTAAAAAAATTGTCTCATGGATGATTATTCATTTAATCCAAATTTCCTTCTTTTTTATCATTAGTTATACAATAGACATTCGAGACATTATTTCATCTCACCCCATTGAAGAACATCTCATTTTACATGTCCACTTGACCCCGGGTGGTTGAATACATTACATCAATATAGAAAACATAATTTGGAAATAATGGAAATTATAATATATATATATATATGATTTTTATGTGAAATATTTTATAATCTAATAATATTCTAATCAACCCAAGATAAATAAATGGGTTTAAATAAGATTTCCATAGAATTATATCGTAACAAATCCATTTAAATATGTTGTATGATATTTTTATAGAATATACCAATTGAATATTAGTATTAATTAAATGAAATTGGAATAGATGAAAAATAATTAAGAATAGTTTATGGAAATTGATATGAATAATGTATGAAACAACCCTTCCTTATAATAACATTATTAAAAAGAAATAACTTGGTATAAAACCATAGGTATAAGATTTCAATTTGTAAAACCATGAATACCACTATGATAATATTAATTGTCAATTTTTTATATAAATAATGGAAAATAATACCTTGGGAAGAGGGATTGAATATAGTTTCATTTAACACATATATATGAAATATAAAAATTTAAATATATGAAAAAATTATTAATAATAATTTTACATATTTATTAATGAAAGTCAAAGCTTCCCTAATGTGACAAAGATAAATATATAATTTTATTTTAAACATATATTAGAAATAATTTTTTATATTTTTATATAGATAAAAATTATACAACAAAAAAATTAGAAAATTGCATATTACCCTTATAGGGAAATAGTTGGAATAAGTATTAAAAAGGTGATATGTAATTATAAAAATGCCAATATTAACAAAAATAACCAATTGATAAAATTATATATTTGAAAATAGAGGGACATTTGATATAATTCCTTCCAATGAAAATTTATAAAAAAAAGTATTTTATTTTTTATTTGGATTTCAATATGATCCATTATGATAAAACTAATATTTGATTTAAAAAAATTTATAATAAAAAAATATATGCAACATTGAATAACATAAAAAAAATTAAATCATGATATAACATTCCAAAATATTATTACATACACAATTTAAGAGAAAATTTTATGATAATACAAAACATAACAATAAAATAAAATTTGAAAAGAGACTCTTATGAAATTTTTTAATGTATAAAACAATCAACCATCTAACAGAAATTATGAAATGGTATGTTAAAAAAAATAACGTTACATTAAAAAATATTATATTAATTATGTAAAATAAAATAAAATCGTGTGCACAGTTTAAATCATGACACAATGAATTTAAATAAAGTAACAGTACCATATCCTTGATAGTTATATTTGCTATATAATTCATAAAATCTAATATAATTCACCAATACTCATAAATAATCTATTTTAGATACTTATTGATAATTAATTCGTCAATTAGTTATCATTTGTACTCATTTATTATATTATTATGCTTATTTTTTATTTTTATCATTCATTTGTTGTTTTTAGTTTCAATATTCACTTTAATTATCTGATATAATGGATTTTTTCAACATTCAATTCATTGAAATTATCAATTGTGAAATTTTAATGGTTACTGAATAAAATATCCATAATTTTTCATTTATTAAGTATCATTTTGTACATTTTTTAAGATTGATTTTCCAAGAGAAATACATATTTCACTTCTTCTATAAATAATTAATGAAATTTTTTCATTTAATATTAAAGAGATAAATAATAATCTTACTATTCAAAAATAAAAATAATAAAAATAATTATTTATTTGACCCATATTGTTCTATAATTTATGTCTTCATAACAACCCATGAAATGTAAAAATATCCATGACTGTATATTTTTTAAATTCTATAATTTGATGAAATTATCATAATCAGGGTATAGGTATGATTATGATGTGTTTTTATCATAAAATTATCATTTTCTATGTTATAGGGGTGTAATTTTAATAAATATTTATTTATTAAATTATATAAGGAATGTGTATCCAAAATTGAATATTATGGGATTGATGATTAGGTGAGAATGATAAATTCCTCATACAATTTTAATGAGATATATTTATTATACTTCTAGATCTTATCAAATAATTAAACATTTTTATGCTTTTCATTATTCACCATGGTTACTAACTAATACAATAGATAACATATATTTGTATATAAAAATAAAATTTATCACTCTATTTAATATGAATACGATTATACAAAATAATAAAATAATTTATTAATTTATTTTTTAGTGGTGGTAAAAATTATTAATAATATATTCACACATAATTCAAGAAATATTTTCTTCTGAAAAAATATATTTAAGAATATAATGAATATATAGTTATTTGTGATAATAAAATTTCTAGAAATTATATTTATTTCATTCTGATTAATAATGAGGGATTATTTGACATTCAAATCCAACCAACACCATATGTTGGCATATGAATACAAAATTAAATGAAATTAACCGAAAAATAGTTTTTGAATATGTTGAAATATAATATATTTTCATAAAAGTCAAACATTGGAATTAAAAATATGAATATAATATTCAAATTAATAGTTTTACACTATGAATACCTCAAGAAAATAAATTTTTCCCTAAAATCATAAATAAACATTATTTCATGATGAAGTTATAAAATTTACATCATTGGGAAAAAATGAATTTTCATCCGTCACCAGAATTTTTAATTTTTAAAAATATTCATCAAATACATCCAAATGATATTTTTACATTCTAGAATAATAATTATGTTGATATTAACCATTTTATATTATATATTTAATTAGTATTAATTTAAAATAATATGACGTGACACATGAAGAAAATTGTTAATTTTAATGAAATTCATTTCCATATGAAATGAGTAGTCATATTTTTATTTTATAAATTTATAAATGAGGTATATATTTCTTAAAATACATTTCTTATAGCTATATCCATATAAGGATCATTTATTCCTGGAAAATTTATCATGATTATCTCATGAAAGAGTCTATTATTGATATTAATTCCATATAGAATATTCAACATCCATTTTTGAATTTAAAACAGGACATAAATACAAAAATATAAAATGGAATCTTCATTAATAGAACTATACAATGGTTTAAAGATAAATATAATAAATTTCCTGTGAAATTTATTTATGTGGAAATAAACACCATTTAGTATCTTTAAATTTATTTTAGGTAAACCCCCAATATTGTATAAAATATATCAATTTTTGAATATATAATTCTATGATATATAAATTTTTCATATCAGAATAAATAACTACTGACAAGTTTAAAATTAATTATTTTTATTGGAATAATATATCATTATATTAAAATATAGTTTCCCCTCAAAAAATAGTAAAAATATGAAAAATGTAATGGAATAATATGCTTACATAGTACGTCATGGTATAAGAAGTAAGGTTATGAATTTCAAGAAATATATTGATTATGGAAACCCATTGAGAACTATGTGTTGGAATTATAAATACCAACTTTAAGAATAATAATATTATATTATATTATATTGGTATAAAAAATATGATAAGAATAAATTAAAATAATTTTTTTACATGTTTCTATGAATGGGGATAACAATATTAATAAATTAATCATATGTAAAGAATAAGCTTTAAAATAAACATGAAAAAAACATGAAAAAA
This sequence comes from Viscum album, assembly GCA_963277665.1. NCBI lineage: Eukaryota > Viridiplantae > Streptophyta > Magnoliopsida > Santalales > Viscaceae > Viscum > Viscum album. The sequence continues at coordinate 1,244,597,204 of OY728152.1, read as the reverse complement.
ATCAGCATTCCAAAATTAATTGATTTCATGTAATAATTTCAATTCATGGTATTTTGGAGTACATTTTATGACATGAGATAATAATACTACAAAATATTTGATATCTGAAAAATAGCCCTTGTAATTCGAGAAAACTATCATCCCATGTCTAAAAATAAATAAGCATAAATTTCATATGAAAATTTAATGAAATTCCTTAATCATGAATAACAATTTATAGTGAAATAAACATAATATTAAAGTCATACATTTTTATGAGTTTTAGAATATTTGTTATGAAAATGAATATTATAATTTCTAATAAACATTTTTACTCAACCATGTGTGTGTTATTATATGATGAATACTTGTGATTCTTTTTCAAAGATGTATCATGATAGTTTGATAATTTTTACATAATATGTTGGGATTTATTTTTCATCCCCTTACATGGGTTTGTGGAAGAATTTTAATATAGATAAAATATTATAGAATATATTTTTCTAATTAGTTTTTAAAAAAATTGATCCTTTAGTTACATGTTATGATTATATTTAACCATAAATTTATCACATCATGCTGATAATTAACAATCATGATGACCCTTTCAAGAATTATGAACAAAATATACTCATTATGGATCAGGAGAGGAAAATAAATATTTTGTTTTCCATTATATAATCTAATAAATGATACGATAATCAAATTTTTCTAACAAATTATTCAAAACCACTATTTATATAAATAGAAAGGAAAATATTCAATAAATTATGAGATAAAAATCATATATTAGATAACCCAATAATAAATATAATCATAAGTATAATTAATAAAATATAATGTTAATAAAAAATTGTTTTCCATTTCATAAAGAATTTTTTTAAAAATCATGATAACATGTTCCGAAAAAGTAATATTTGATTTATCCATCATAATATTACTATCTAATAAAGTCACATACAAATAATGACTATAAAAACCATTATATTTTATAAAAATATATTATTATTTTTCCATCTTTAAATTAATAAAAATGAAAAAAAAGTGAAATTTCATATTATTTATTATAGATATATTAAATCCAAAATACCCACTAGTTATACATTTAAACCATAACCATGTAACACAACACACATATTGTGATGTTTTTCAAATAAAAAATATTTTCCTTCCACTATAATAAATTTTCATTTCCTAAAGAAAAAAACCAAATTAAAACCCAAAGTGAAATAAATATCATTTAACTTATGTGTGTCAAAATTTTATATCTTTCTTCTCAAGTGACACAAATAAAATTGACACTATAAAAAATTTAAAACAAAGGGATATATATCACATTAGATAGTTCACCTTATATAACCGAATTAATATAACCAATATTTTCATCAATCATTTTAAAATGTTTTCATGTCATACCTTAAATGGTATTAATTAAAAACCATATAATAATTTAATTAGGAATATATATTAAAGTGTTCAATTAACATCAAAATAATAACATTGTCTATCATTACATTATCAATTTTGTAACCTGATAAAACCTATAACACCGTTGAATATTAAACTATTACAAAGTACAAAAACAAATTCATAACATACTATATTTTATTGTACCTAAATATACCAAAACATAATAATTAAATATCACAATATCCTAAAAACATATACATCCACATATATAGCATAAAATTATAGGTTTTGTTTTAATCAAAAATAGCTGAAAATATTTTACTAAAATAGATCATATAGTTTCAACCAAATGGACATGTTTATCAATAAACATATTATTTCATATATTTAAAAATATTATTACATATCTAATCTAATTATCAGTAAATTTTTCTTTTATAAACCCATCACACAAAACTCTTTATAATCATTAACTATGAAATTTGAATAATAAAAATACTTATCTTAAACATTCTTTACGTATTAGAATACAATATAGTATATCGTTGAATAAAAAACCATTTACAATATAGAAGGAATACCAAAAAATTATATAATTATATATAACCAATAACAAGATGATGAAATTTTTCAATTATTTAATAATAATACTATTGTCATAAATAATATATTTGAATTTAATAGAATTGATAATGTTCAATATTAATGTATAATCATCAAGTTCATCTTCCTAAAATTAATTCCTAAATGTTTGTGTCCTAAAATAAATACCAAAAAAATCCTCTCAAGTCCTAGTATTACTTCTAAGGGTAAGAAAAAATAATGAACCACACATCATTAAGTTGTTAAATTGTATCCATTGATTTATGGGAATCAGTATGGATAAAATTCTAATTAATATTCACTAGTAATAAATATAGAATTATATTGAATTAAAAATATTATATATGTTTAATTTTTCCTAGAAAATAAGTGGAATCTAACAACATGATACTATATTAAACATACATATAATCCTTTTTTGATCATCCATGTGATGTAACTTGTTTTTGGATGGTTTTGGATACTTGTTAATTTTTTTTGATGTTTCTAGAATAGTGCATAGTTGGATCATTCTTAGATAAAACTACTCATGATAACCTATTAATGTAGGAACCATGATATATTTTTTTATATGGGGGTCCATAGTTAGTTCAATATTTGTTACATCGCCATAAAATAGTGCCACATGGTTCAAAAGGGAGAAAATGATGGTGAACGTTATACATACTAGAAAACCACATCATACACCATTTTTTGTATCCTAAAAGGGATCACATAGTTGTAAAAAAATTTATCTATCCATTTATAAAATCAAAAGGAACTCATTATAATCTCATAAATTCTTCATGATTAGTCATTCAGTTAACACTAATCATGAATTGTAACTCCAGAAACTATGTGACAAGACAATCAAATTTTTGTAACATATAATTAATGACATAATTGAACATTTATAAATAATAAAATAATCTTACTCAGAACCAATTAGATCCATTATCCCATATTTTATGTTTATAATAATATTTTTCTCTTTAACATTTACTCTTCTCAAGTTAAAGGTTTTGTGGGCATGTTTTCACCCACTCGAGTAAGTGAAACCTCATTGATTTTGAATCCACCCCTCTTTCTACCACACAATAATTATAATGTTCATTGAAATTTTTTTATTGATTGGAACAATGATTTGATGAATTTGAGTTTTAGTGATTCAATCATTATTTATATCGTTATTGGCTATATGATGATGTCTCCCATTTAGAGTGATTCATTGATCATTTGAATAAAGGTATATGCTTACCTTAGGAAATATCCTACAAATGTAATCATAGTTACAATCTAGAATATAATTAAAATTTCAATTCATTTGTAGACCATTATGTTTTATTATTTTTTAATAATGATTCAAATGGCATGAGATATTGAAATAAAAATATTTTTAAAACAATGTAGAAATAATTATAGGTGTTTGTAAAAAAAATTAATTTAATGAATGATTACTGTAGAATGAAAAAATTATATAAAAACCAATTAAATTTGTTTTAAATTGAAATGGAATATTCAAACTAAATATTTCAGAATTTGAGTTGTGATTGACTAATTTGATTAAAATTAATTATTTTACCATATATGATTGATTTATTAATTTATAGAACATCTGATCCTAAGTTGTTTGTGGGTTATTTGGATGTAACGACCCAATGTTTTTCAATGGAAATTCCCTTCTTATAATTATGTCTTAAAATTACATGAAAACACAACATAATGAACTACTATGTGATAAGTGACCATTAAACACAATTTTTCACTTATGTGTCTCGAATTTGGAAAATCTGACATACACATTTGTGTTCAAGATGATTTTTGGAGTCTAATAAAACAAATATAATTTTTGATGAATAGTAACCTACCATAATGAATAGTAACATACCCTTATGAATACTGATATAAAACAATTAAAATTAACTTTTCCTATGAAAAAATAAAAACAATATTCATGTGAAAGTATGATGTACTTATATTTTAGAATAAGTAAATGATTTTTTTAAACCTGATTTTTAGTAATAAACCATGATTTTAAATAAATATTAAATTAATAATACATAGAAATTTTTTTTTGAAAAATGGACTTCATTTTTTTATTTTACGCATCAAAAAATGGTTGGGGAAATTTTTTGGGATTTTTCCGAAATACATGAATTTTCGATGAATAGTGAAATATCGTCATTTAGAAAAAAAACTAAATAAGCTAATTATAGAGTCATGTGTGATATTCTACTGATATAAGACCACTTGGTTGGGGATCACATGATAAAATTACTATTCTTGGTCATTCAAGACTCACTATTCCTTATCTTAGGGTAAATTAATAGACTAATGAATTTTATATTAAGGAAACCCCTCTCCCCTCCACTATAAAAACCACCCTTCACACCCTCATTTCCTCACACATATAAAACTACAATACTTCTATAAAATCTTCCCAAACATCTTCCCCAGACCCTCTCCCACGTTCAGGAGGAGCTTATTTCATCAAAATACCAATCCTATCTTCCTTAAGGAGAATCTCAAGATGAGTATTTAAGAGGTAATTTTTCACCCTCTTCACCTTTAATTTCCATTCATGTTCATGTTCATTTGATAACCTCTCCCCACCTATATTCATCCAAATTGTATTTTAATATAATTATTATACATATAATATAATTTTATGATGCTAGTGGGATATTATATCAGTCAACCCCTTTCCCGCTTCAATTTGTATTATTAAAGAGAACTCTGTTCATGAGGTGTTAATTTATCACCTTCAAGTACAACATGCTTTCTTCTTCCATTTCTACGCTCGTATCTGGTCATGAAAACATTTTTATGGTTGAACCAGAAATTTTTATATGCATTTTTTCCTATTTTGTGTTCTGGAAATAACTTATGGCCATATTACTAAGTTATAAATTAAAACAAGTTCGTTGTTATTGAAAAACCATCAAAATTAACCCAAAAATCCATCATTTAATTCATATCTAATTATTCATCCACATGGATATAATATGATTCATTATAAGATCATTAAATATCCTGTAATATCACTGATAAAATGTAATATCAGTTCTGGATGTTTACCCATGTTCTACAAAACTTAAATTTAATAATACAAGTGAACCACTCAAGAAAACAATAAAAACAAACATTCCAGAATAATGTTTTTAAACTCTATAACTCATCCAAAGGCACATAAAATCACTTAATGAAACCATGATGAACCATATTAATTATCATAAGGTTATTTATTTCTAATTAATGAATTTATATTCATTATATAAGACATTAAAGATAAGTAAGCATTCAGATACTAGGTACGGGGAAAATCTCAAACCCAATTTTCTTTATTCGAGTTCTCCCTCTTTCTCTCCAATTTGGTATGGTCACTTCTTAAAAATAATTTTTTAATCAATATATTACCTTTTTTCGGATAAAAAATGTTTTCTGATGACGTTTATTTCAATCAAAATGATTTCCAAAAGAACTCTTCTTTTAAGAACTCAATTTTTACCTCTCATTCATGGATGATGGTTTTTGTATCAAGTATGTTGTTCCCTCTTTCTTTTCAGAACCCAATTCTTATGAATGTATTCTTATGAGATGTAACTCTTTACTTACCATGAGTTAGTTATGTTCATTATTGATATATGTTCTACGTGGCATGCATGATAATGATAATATTAGGAGCTGACGTGTGCGCCCATAATTATGCAGCGCAATATAAATGATTGAATGTGACGGATGAACCTGGAATTAAACAATGATCCAATGGATTGGGTAATGTAATGAATCTCATGCGTAAATGTGAAATGATTTGTGAAAAATATTCTATCTTGGTTCACAAGTATGTGTGGTAATAAACAACTTAGACATGATTTTTCATTTTTATGCATTGCCACATTTCAAGTCTTTTTTTATGCTCCTCTCATGTTAATGATCATTTGCCTATGTCATGATTATGCTCACCCCATGCTATATTATTCATATCTATCATCTTACTGGGATTCTAGATCACCCCTTTTAATTTATATCATCATGGGGCTACACGTACAAAGGAGAGGATTAGTGCCAATAAGAAGCTAGAGAGGAATAAATTAAATAAATGTTTATGCTTTATGTTGAAATTATCATGTACGGTCATAGTTTTCCCAAACACTAATCCTTTGGATCCTTTATTTGTAATACTATTTTGTTTTTTATCATTAAAATGATGGAATAGTAATCCATGAAAAGACTGGGATGCTATAGTTGGTATCATAGGAAATGTTTAGTTAATTTGGGAATTAGGATTAGTGAACCCTATATAAAACCTTTAGCATGAGACTAAGTACAAATTTGAAATCAAGAATATTTACATGGGATCCCATATGTTATATTTTTTGGTATAAAATTTTTAAATCAATAAGTTATTCATGACTTTTGTACTTTTGTTTTGTTCTACCCTTTTCATTTTAAAAATGGTGGGAACCAGGAGAAATCAGGCCGACAACTCGTGCGAGGGACAATGCAACGATTGCCCGAACGACATCCCCAATGATTTGGGGTGGAGTTCAGAACATCATTGAAATTATTACAAAATTATCTCAGGTTATGAACAATAACCATAGTAATGGGCAACATCCTCCTTCACCAAATAGGTAGAAACTGTCTATCGAATGTTTTATGCGTCAACGACCACCGACGTATAGTGGATATTCTGATCCACTAGTTGAAGAATAGTGGGTAAATTCCATGGAGAATATCTTTTTTGTGCTTCACTATTCTGAGATGGGGAAGGTGACTCTATCCATTTATCATATATATGGAGAAGTCAGTCAATGTTGGTATTTCATTAGGAACACCAAGCTGAGGGAGGAAATCGAAGATATAGAATGGGAAGACTTTAAGATAATGTTTCTTAATATGTATTTCCCAAGAACTACTCATATGAAGATGGAGAGGGAATTCATAGTGCTAAAGAAAAAAAGAGAGAGTCTGTCACAACCTATGTAGAAAATTTCACATGGATTGCAAGGTACACTTCGGGTTTTTTCATCAACAATGATAACAAAATTGATAAATTATTTAGTGGATTAAAAACAAACCATCGAAAGGCTCTTGTAATTTGAGACATTGGGAGTTATGAAGAAGGTGTTTGATGTGATCTCAAAGAGGATATGGAGTTTGGAGAATGGTCCCATGGCTATGGGGATAAGAAATGAAAGATGGAGTTTCAAGACGGTGGATCTAATGATAAAGGTGGGAAGAAAACTCAACAAACCACATGCCAAAAATGTTGGATGTTACATAATGGGAACTGCCTTAATGAGATGTGGAAATGAAAAAAGTGTGGGAAATAAGGAAATCAACCTCAAGAGTGTCAAAAAGACATGAAAAGGAAGGATAATGTTGCAAAAGAAAGGAGAGGACCACCCATGGTTCAATGCTACAACTCCAAGCAGCTGGGGAACTGTGCAAGTCAATACACTAAACCTCAAGTTCATGAGGGTAATCAACATCTGCTACCACAAAATCCAATGTAACAAGGGAAGGCTTATTCCATCACTATCGTAGAAGTGGAGCATGATAATGAATTCGTACAAAGTACACTACCTATTCACTCAAGAATGGAAAAAGACTTATTTGATTCTGGTTCTACGCATTTTTTTTATATCTTGCAAGTTAGCTAGAACTAGAGAATCGAAGTCCCGAAACCTTGATGTAGAGATATCTATAAAAACACCATGTGGTGCAATCATTGCAAATGAAGTGTTTGACTCTTATCCTGTTGGTGTACGAGGGAAGATTCTTACAGAAATTCTCTTAATAGATCCCTTGGTGGAATTCGACGGAACAATGGGAATTGATTGTCTCTCTTTATATAGAAAACATATCAACTGTCAATAAAATGATATATCCTTTCATATTTCGAACCATTCCATGCTCCTCTAAAAATTCAAGGAAGATCATGCATCTATTTTGAAAAATCCTTCAATGGTGCGGGTGTTGATTCCCAATGATAAAGCATACCTCACCCAAATAGTTGAGTCGAATGAAAGTTTCAACCTTGAGGAAATGCACTTTGTGAGAAAATGTGATGATGTATTTCCCAAAGAGTTACCCAAAATTCCCTCAGATCGTGAGGTAGAGTTCTCAATTGAACTCATACCCGGAGCAACTACTATGTTGAAGTGTCCCTATAGGATGTCTCCTATCGAACTGGAGGAGTTAAAGAATTAGTTGCAAGAGCATCTAGAAAAAGGGTTCATACACCATAGTGCATCACCTTGTACTGCATCGGTGCTCTTTGTGAAGAAGAAGAATAGAGAAATGCGGCTGTGTATTCACTATTAGGAACTCAACAAGATCTCCATAAAGAAAAATTATCCTCTTCTAACGATTGATGACTTTTCTGATCAGTTATGAGGATCTAAATACATCTTAGAGGTGGATCTTCGTTTTGGATATCATCAGGTAAAGATGAAGAAGGAAGATATTCAGAATACTACCTTCCCTACAAGGTTTGGGCACTATGAGTATTTGGTGATTCCCTTTGGACTTACTAATTCCCATGAAATCTTCAGGGATTTGATGAATATAGTCTATAGAAAATACCTCAACAAATCGGTGATATTGTTTTTTGATGATATTCTCATTTAATCCAAGAGCAAGGTGGAACATGAAGAACATCAAAGACTTGGGTTGGTGACATTTATAAAGGAGAAGTTGTATGCCAAGTTCAGAAATTGTGACTTTTGGATAAAGAAAGTCATGTTCTTGGGACATGTGATCACAAGTGAGGGAATTTTTATGGATCCATCAAAGACAAAGGTGATTGACGAATGGCTTAGGCCCTCTAGTGTCACAGAAATCTGTAGTTTTATTAGATTATCTAGGTACTACCAACGTTTTATGAAAACTTATCATGATTGTCAAGCCCTCTAACTAAGTTAACATGGAAAGGGGTAAAATATGTCTAGAAAGAAGAATGTGAGGGAAGATTCATGGAGCTAAATAGAAGGCTAATCATTTCCCCTGTACTCACACTACCAAAAAGTGGAGAATGTTTTGTGATATACAATGATGCTTCAAAGAGTGTCTGGGGTTGCATAATCATGAGAAATGACAATGTGATAGACTACACCTCATGATATTTTAAGATCCATTAACAGAACTACCCAATGCATGATCTAGAGAAGGATGCTATGATTTTTGCCTTGAAAATATGGATGCACTACCTTTATGGTGAGAAGTGGGACATATACACTGACCATAAGTCCCTAACGTATATATTCACACCGAACGAGCTCAACATGCATCCAAAGAGATGATTATATCTAATCAAGGATTACGATTTCCCTATTCATGATCATCCTATAATGGTGAACAAGGTAGTTGACGCTCTAAGTAGAAAATAAACTGCTACTCTATCCTTGTTGCAGATTCAGAAAGACCCTATCCTCTAGGATATTCAAAGAATGTATTTGGAAATCATAAGGGAATGGGATTCATCCTACCTTACACAAATTATTGTGAAACCATCCATCCAATAGAAGATTAAGAAAGCAAAATTGGATTATGTGGAGATACAAAAGATAGTGATTACAGTAAGGGAAAGGAAGCTGCCAGAGTTCCATATCGATGATGATGGTGTGATTCAGTTTGGAATGTGTCTTTGTTTCACTTCATCACCCTGGATAAAGAAGGAGATATTGGAAAATGTACAAATATCAACTTTCACTATCCATCCTAGGAGTACAAAGATGTACAATGATCTCTGAGAACACTTCTTGTGGGATAACTTAAAGAATGAGATTGAATAATATATATCAAGGTGCATGGTATGTTAGAATGTCAATGTTTTGTGACCAAAGTCCAAAGGTATGATTTAGCCATTGCCTATCCCCATGTGGAAAGGGAAAAAGTTTATTATGGACATTGAAATGGGTCTCCTGAAGACGTCGAAGGGAAATAATGCGACATGGGTTTCGGTTGACCGACTCGCCAAGACTTCCCATTTTATCGTTATTCGGGAAGATCTCTTGCTTGAACAACATGAAATGATATATTTGAAGGAAGTGGTGAGACTTCATGGAGTTCCACATTCGATTGTCTCTGATTGTGATCTGTGGTTCACTTCTAAATTTTGGAAGATCCTTTAACATGCTTTGAGTACTGAATTAAATTTCAGCATGGCCAATCACCCCCAAAACTGATGGCCAATCTGAAATGAAAATTCAGATGATTAAAAATATGATAAGAGCCTACTATATTGAATTAAAATGTGTATGGGATCACAATCTCCCATTGGTTGAGTTCTCATACAACAATAGCTTCCACTCATGTATTCAGATGGCTCTATATGAATTTCTCTATGGAAAGTGTTGTAGAAATCCAACCTGTTGGGATAAAGTTGGAGAAAGAATGATACACAGACACTATCTTTTTAATGTGATGACAGAGAATGTTCAAGTCATCCAGAAACACATCAAAGCATATCAATGTCGGAAAAAGAGCTTTGCTGACAACCGTTAAAGGGAATTGGAGTTCGATGTTGGAGATGAATTCTTCCACAGAATATCTCCATGGAAAAGAGTCATGTGATTCAGGAAGAAAGGGAAGCTAAGCCGAAGTAATATTGCCCCCTTTGAGATCCTTTACCACATAGGAGCTATGGCATATCAGATTACACATCCACTGAATATGGATCGTGTTCATGTTGTTTTTCACGCATCACTCTTGATGAAGTACATACTTGATCCCTCACATGTACTAAACTCATAGGTGGTGCAGCTGGAAGATGATCTCTCCAATGAGGAGAAGCCAGTAAAGATTCTGGATCGGAGAGATAAGGTTCTACATAACATGAAAATCCATCTTTTCAAAGTGTTTTGGAGGAACTATAAGTTTGAAGAAGCAACTTGGGAACCAGAAGAGGCAATGAAGGAGAAACACCCTCACCTTTTTGTGTAATGTTAAAATTCGGGGGAGAAATTTTTTAAGGGGGGAAGAATGTAATCGCCCAAAGTTTTTCAATGGAAATTACCTTCTTATAATTATGTCATTAAATAACATGAAAACACAACATAATTAATTACTAAGTGAGAAGTTACCTTTGAACATAATTTTGTCACTTCTGTGTTTGAAATTTTGAAAATCTGACATACATGGTCGTGTTCAAAATGATTTTTGGACTCTAATAAAAAAAATTGTGAATAGTTACCTACCCTTATGAATAGTAACATACCCTTATGAATAGTGATGTACCATAATTAATAGTAAACTTACCTATGATAGTATAAAAATAATATTCAAGTGAAAGTATGATGTACCTATGTTTTAGAATAAGTTAATGAATGCTTAAAAACTATTTTTTACTAATAAACCATGATTTTAAATAAATATTTTATTAATCATATTTAGAAAATTATTTTTGAAAAATGGACTTCATTTTTGGATTATACATGTCAAAATATGGTGGGGGTAAAGCATTAGGATTTTTCTGAAATACTTGAATTTTCGATGAATAGTTAAATATAGATATTTAAAAAAAGCTAAATAAGCTAATTATAGAGTCATGTGTGATTTTATGATGATTTAAGCCCCCTTGGTTCTTCATCACATGATAAAATTACTATTATTGGTCATTCAAGACTCACTATTCATTGTCTTAGGGTAAATTAATAAACTAATGAATTTTATATTAAGGAAACCCCTCTACCCTCCACTATAAAACCACCCTTCACACCCTCATTTCCTCACACCTCTCAAGATCCAAGCCTTCAATAAACTCAGCCCAAATATTTTCCCTAGACCCTCTCCCACGTTCCAGAGCTACTGGTCTCATCAAAAGGCCATGCCAAGCTTCCTTAAAGAGAATATCCAGAGGAGGATTTAAGAGGGAATTTCTTTCCCTCTTCTTCTTTAATTTCCATTCATGTTCAAGTTGATTTCTTGATCTCTCCCAAGATATATTCATCCAAATGGTATTTTAAGTCTATTATTATGAATATAATTTAATTTTATGATGCTAATGGGATGTTATATCATCCAAACCCATTTCCCTCTTCCATTTATTTTATTAAAGAGAATGTTGTTCGTGAGGTGTGAATTTATCACCTTCAAGAATGACATGCTTTCTTCTTCCATTTCAACCTTCAGATCTGGGCATGAAACCATTTATATGGTTGAAACAGAATTTGTTATATGTATTATTTCCTATTTAAGGTTATGGAAAGATCTTATGGACATATTACTATGTGGTAAATTGAAACAAGTTCGTTGTGATTGAAAAATTTCCAAAATTAACCCAAATAGCCATCATTTAATTCTTATCTAATGATTCATCCACATGGATATAATATGATTCATTATAATATAATTGAATATAATTTAATATCATCAATAAAATGTAATATCAGTTCTATATGATTACCCATTTTCTACCCAAACTTCAATTTAAGAATACAAGTGAACCACTCATGAAAATAGTAAAAACAAACATTCTCAAATAATGTTTTTAAACTCTATAACTCCTCCGAAGGCACATAAAATCATTTAATGAAACCATAATGACCCATGTTAATGTTAACAAGGTTAGTTATTTATAATTAATGAATATAATGTCATTATATAGGACATTAATGAGAAGGAACAATTCAGATACAATGTAAGGGGAAAATCTCGAACCAATTTTTCTTTCTTTGAGTTCTCCCTCTTTCACTGCAATTTTTTATGGTCACTTCATAAAAATAATTTTTTCATCTTTATATTAACATTTATGGGATATAAATTTTTTCTAATGAAGTTTATTTCAATACAAATGTTTTCCAAAAGGACTCTTCTTTTAAGAACTCAATTTTTATCTCTCATTCATGGTTGATGGTTCTTGTATCAAGTATGTTGTTCCATATTTCTTTTCAGAACCAAAATCATATGAATATTTTCTTATGAAATGAAACTAATTCCTTATCATGGGTTAGTGATGTTCATTATTATTATATGTTCTATGTGTCATGCGTGATAATTATAATATTATTAGCTGACGGGTGCGCCTGGAATTATATAGTGCAATATTTATGTTTGAATGTGACAGGTGGCCCTAGAATTATAAAGCGCTCCAATGCATTGGGTAAAGTGATGAATCTCATGAGTAAATGTGAAATGATGTGCGAACAATATTCTATCTTAGTTCACAAGTATTTGTGGTAATTAACCGCTAATACACGATGTTTCATTTTTATGCATGGCCACATTTAAAGTCTATTTTTTATGCTCCTATCTTGTTCATGATCTTTTTCCTATGTCATGATTATGCTCACCCCATGCTATATTATTCTATTATATTCTCTTACTAGGCTTTTAGCTCACCTATTTTGATGTATATCCTTAGGGTGATACATATATTATGATAGGACATGTGCCAATAAGAAGCTTTAGATAAAGAAATTAAATAAATGTTTATGCTCGAGGTTCTAATTGTTATGTATGGTCCTAGTTTTCCCAAGAAACGAAACCTTTGGTTCCTCTATCTATAAAACTATTACTTTTTTTATCGTTAAAATGTTGTAATAGTAATGTAAGAAATGGCAGGGATGCTATAGTTGGTATCAGAGGAAATGTTTAGTTCATTTGTGAATTAGGATTAGTGAACCCTAGAGAAAACCTATAGCATGAGACTAAGTACAAATATGCACACAAGAATATTTACATAGGGATCCCATATGTTATGTTTTTGATAAAATAAATTTAACTGAATAATTTATTCACGACTTTTTTACTTATGTTTTGAACTACCCTTTTCTATTTTAGAAAATGGTGGGAACCAGGAGAAATCCGGCTAACAACTCCTGCAAGGGCCAATACAACCCTTGCTCGAACGACATACCAAATGATTTGGGAGGTGTAGATCAGAAATTCATTGAAATACAAACCCAATTATATCAGGTTATGAACAATAACCAAAATAATGGGGAACTTCATCTTTCAGAAAAGAGGGAGCAACTGGCAATCAAATGTTTTATTCGGCATCGACCACCAACGTTTAGGGGATCTACTTGTCCACTAGTTGTGGAATAGTGGGTCAACTCCACGGTGAAGATATTTTTTGTGCTTCATTTTTCTGAGATGGGGAGGGTGACTCTATATGTTTATCATCTATATGTAGAATCCGATCAATGGTGGGATTTGATTAGGAACACCAAGACAAGGGATGATATTGAAGAGATTGAATGGAAAGACATTAAGATAATGATTCATAATAAGTATTTCCCATTAACTCTTTATATTAATATGGATAGAGAATTCATTGAGCTCAATCAAAAAGAAGGAGAATCGGTCACAACCTATGAAGAAAATATCACAAGTCTTTAAAGGTATGATTCATGTTTTGTTATCAAAAATCATAGAAAAAATAATATATTCTTTTGTTGATTAAAACAACACCTTTGAAAGACTCCAAAAATTTGAGACATTGGGAGTTATGACGAAGTTGTTCGATGTGCTCTCAAATTGGAGATGGAGTTTGGAGAATGGTCCCATGGCTATGGGGATAAAAAAGAAAAGATGGAGTTTCATGCCGATGGATATAATGATAAAGGTGGGAAGAAAACTCAACTACCCACATGCAAAAAATGTTTGAAGTTTCACCGTGGGAACTACCTTAAAGGGATGGGGAAATACTAAAAGTGTGGGAATGAAGGAAATCATGCTCAATAGTGTTGAAAATACATGAAAAGGAAGGACAATGTAGTGGAAGAGAGGAGAGAACCACCTATGGTTCAATGTTACAACTGCAGGGAACTGGGCACTATGCAAGTAAGTACACTAAACCTCGAGTTCTTGAGGGTAATCAGTGTCAGCAGCCACCAAATCCAAACGAACAAGGGAAGGCTTAGGAAATATCTACTAATGAAGTGGAGTAAGAAAATGAATTCATAAAATTTACACTACTTATTCACTAATGAATGGCAAAAGTCTTATATGATTCAAGTTCTATGGATTCCTCTGTATCTTGCATGTTTTCTAGAACTATAGAATCAAATCCTCGAAACCTTGAAGTAGAGATATCTGTTAAAACAACAAGTGGTTTAATCCTTACAACCCAAGTTTTGAATCTTCTCCTATTAGTGTATGTGGGAAGATTCTTCCGAAAAATCTCATAATACTTCCCTTGGTGGAATTAAATTCTATAATGGGAAAAGATTAGCTCTCGTTATATATAGCACATATCAACTTTCAGGAAATGGAAATATCCTTTCATATTCTGAACCATCCCATGCTCCTCTACAAATGCAAGGAAGATCATGAATCTCCTCTGAAAAATCCTTCAATGGTGTGGGTTTTGATTCCCTATAATGAAGAACACCTCACCCAAATGGTTGAGTTGAAGGAAAGTGCCAACCTTGAGGAAATGCCCATAGTGAGGGAATATGGTGATGTATTTCCGAAGAGTTACCCAGAATTCCCCCAGATCATGAGGTAGATTTCTCTATTGAACTCATACCCGGAGCTACTCCTATCTCGATGTGACCCTATAGGAAGGCTCCAATCTAACTAGAGGAGTTAATGAATAAATTACAAGAGTATTTGGAAAAAGGGTTCATATGACTTAGTGAATCACCTTGGGGTACTTCGGTGCTCTTGGTGATTAAGAATGATAGAACAATGCAGCTGTGTATTGACTATCGATAACTCAACAAGGTCACCATAAAGAACAAGTATCCTCTTCAAAGGATTGATGACCTGTCCAATCTGTTTTGAGGTGCTCAATACTTCTCAAAGGTGGATATTCATTCGAGATATAATCAAGTAAAGGTGAAGAAGGAAGATATTCTGAAGACTGCCTTCCGTACAAGGTATGGGCACTATGATTTTTTGGTGATGCCCTTCAGACTTAATAATGCCCCTACAATATTCATGTATTTGATGAATATAGTCTTTAGAAAATACCTCGACAAATTTGTGGTTGTGTTTATTGATGATATTCTCATCTACTCCAATAGAAAGGAGGAACACGAAGAATATCTAAGACTTGTGTTGGTGGCATTGAGAAAGGAGAAGTTGTATGCCATGTTCAGTAACTGTGACTTTTGGATGAAGCAAGTCAGGTTCATGGGACATGTGATCTCAAGTGAGGGAATTTTTGTGGATCCTTCAAAGACAACGGTGATTGAGGAATGACCTAGGCCCTCAAGTGTCACAAAAATATGTATCTTTCTTGGATTAGCTGGGTACTACCTACATTTTGTGAAAACTTCTCATGATTTTCAAGCCCTCTAACTATGATTACAAGGAAAGGGGTAAAGTATGTCTGGACAGAATAATGTGAGGGAAGAATCAAGGAGCTAAAGAAATGGTTGATCACTACACCTATACTCACACTACTGGAAAGTGGAGAATGTTTGTGATATACATTGATTCTTCAAATAAAGGCTTTGGTTGCGTACTCATGTAAAATGAAAATGTTATTTCTTATGCCTCGTGATAGTTCAAGATCCCAGAACAGAACTACCTGACACATGATCTAGAGTTGGAATATGTGGTTTTTGCCCTGAAAATATGGCGGCTCTACCCTTATAGTGAGAAGTGTGACATATACACCAACCACAAGAGGATAAAGTATATATTCACACAAATGGAGCTCTACATGCATCAAAAGAGATGGTTAGAGATAATCAAGTATTACGATTACTCTATTCCTTATTATCCGGGAAAGGCCAACAAGGTAGTTGATGCTCTAAACAAAAAAGAACAAGTTACTCTATACTTGTTACGGATTGAGAAAGAACATATCTTCTGGGATATGCAAATAATGGATTTGGTAATCATAAGGGTAGGGGATTCATCCTACCTTTCCCAATTGATACCACAACCATCCATTCAAGAGACGATTAAGGAAGCACAAAGGGATGACTTGGAGACACAAATTGGGTGAATGTAGTAAGGGAATGGAAGCTGCAAGAGTTCCATATCAATGATGATGGTCTGATTCGGTTTAGAACGCGACTTTGTGTCCCTTCATCACATGGGATAAAGAATGAGCTATTGGACAATGCACATATCTTCACATTATCTATCCATTGTGGGATTACCAAGATGTATCGTGGTCTCCAAGAACACTTCTTATGGGATAACATGAAGAAGAAGATTGTGGAATACATATCAAGGTGCTTGGTATGTTAGCAAGTTAAAGTTGAGCGAAAGAAGTCCAAATGTATGATGCATCCATTGAATATTCCCATGTGTTAATAGTAAAATGATTCTATGGACTTTGTTCTAGGTCTCCCGAAGACATCGAATGGAAGTAATGTGATATAGGTTATGGTTGAACAACTCAATAATAATTAACATTTTATCACTATTCGGGGAGATCTCTCGCTTGAGCAACATGCAACGATACATGTGAAGGAAGTGATGAGACTGAATTGAGTTCCACTCTCAATTGTCTCTGACCACGATCCAAGGTTCACATCTAAATTTTGGAGGAGCCTTCAACATGATTTGAGTTCTGAATTAAAGTTTAGCACGACCTATCACCCCCAAACTGATGGCCAATTTGAAAGGACTATCCAAATGCATGAAAATATGCTGAGATCTTCATCTATTGAATTAAAAGGCAGATGAGATCAATATCTCCCATTGGTTTAGTTCTCATACAACAATAGCTTCAACTCAAGTATTCAGATAGCTCCATATGAAGCTCTGTATGGAAAGCGATGTAGAACTCCAGCCTGTTGGGATGATGTTAGAGAAAGAATTCTACTTGGACTCTATCTTTTTAAAGAGAAGACAGAGAAGGATCAGTTCATCTAGAAACACGTCAAAGTATCTCAAAGTCGGCAAAATTGCTATGCTGACAAACATAGAAGGGACATGGAATTCAAAATTGGAGGTGATGTCTTCCTTTGAATATCTCCATGGAAAGGAGTCATGTGATTTGGAAAGAAAGGGAAGCTAAACCCAAGGTATGTTTTCCCCTTTTAGATCCTTGATTTCATAGGAGAAGTGGATTATCGGCTTTCACGTCCACAGAATATGGATCGAGTCCATGATTTTTTTTCACGTATCACTCCTGAGGAAGTACATACCTGATCCCTCACACGTACTAAACTCAGAAGTGGTGTAGATGGAAGATGATGTCTCCTATGAGGACCAGCTAGTAATGATTCTGGATTGGAGAGATAAGGTTCTATGAAACAAGACAACACATCTTGTCAAAGTGTTGTTGAGGAACCATATGTTTGAGGAAGAAATATGGGAACTAGAAGAGGAAATGAAGGAGAAACACCCTCACCTGTTTTTGTATAGTGAAATGTCAAGGGCGAAATTTCTTAAGGGGGGAAGAATGTAACAACCCAATGTTTTTAATGGAAATTAACTTCTTATAATTATATCATAAAATAACATGAAAACACAACATAAATAACTACTAAGTGATAAGTGACATTTAAACAAATGTTTTTCACATCTATTTTGGAATTTTGAAAATATGACATTCAAGGTTGTGTTCAAGATGATTTTTGGAGTCTAATAAAAGAAAAATAATTTTTGGTGAATAGTAATCTACCTTTATGAATAGTAACAAACCCTTATGAATAGTGATATACATTAATTAATATTAACCTTCCCTATTAAAGTATAAAAAGAATATTCAAGTTAAAGTATGAGTACCTATATTTTAGAATAAGTAAATGAATGTTTTGAAATTATTTTTTAGTAATAAACCATGATTTTAATTAAATATTAAATTAATCATATTTAGAATATTATTTTTGAAAAATGGACTTCATTTTTTGATTCTGCACATCAATAAATAGTTGGGGTAAATTTTTGGGATTTTTCCGAAATACTTGAATTTTCGATGAATAGTGAAATACCGTAATTTACAAAAAAAATTTGCTAAATAAGCTAATTATAGAGTCATGTGTGATTTTATGCAGATGTAAGAACACTTGGTTAGGGATCACATAATAATGTTACTATTCTTGGTCATTCAATACTCACTATTTCTAGTCTTTGGGTAAATTTATAAACTAATGAATTTTATATTAAGGAAAGTCGTCTCCCCTCCACTGTAAAAACCACCCTTCACACCTTAATTTCCTCATACCACTCAAGCTACAAGAATTTTATAAACACTACCAAAAAATCGTCCCTAGAGCCTATCTCATGTTCTAGAGCTGTTGGTCTCATCAAAATAAAACGCCTAGCTTCTTTAAAGAGAAACTCAAGAGGAGGATTTAAGAGGTAATTTATCTCCCACTTCTCCTTTAATTTCCTTTCAAGATCATGTTCATTTCATGATCTCTCCCCACATATATTCATCCAAATTGTATTATAATTTTATGATTCTAATGGGATATTAAATCATCCAACCTCCTTTCACTCTTCATTTTATTTTATTAAAGTGAACGTTGATCGTGAAGTGTTAAGTTATTACCTTCAAGAACGACATGTTTCTTCTACCATTTCTACCTTCAGATCAGGTCATGAAACCATTTTTATGGTTAAAGAAGAATTTTATATATTTTTTATTTCCTATTTAATGTTCTGGAAATAACTTATGTCCATATTACTATGTGATAAATAATGACATGTTCATTGTGATCGAAAAACCGCCCAAATTAACCAAAATAACGATCATTTAATTCTAATCTAATGATTAATCCACATGGATATAATATGATTCATAATAAGATCATTCAGTATTCTATAATATCATTAATATCATTTAATATCAGTTCGGTATGTTTACCCATGCTCTACCCAAACTTCAATTAAGAATACAAGTGAACCACTCTAGAAACCCATAAAAACAAACATTCCCAAATAATGTTTTAAAAATATATAACTCATACAAAGGCATAGAAAATCACTTAATGAAACCATAATGAAGAATATTAATGTTCACAAGGTTAGGTATTTCTATTTAATGAATATAATGACATTATACAGGACATTAAAGAGAAGGAAGCATTCAGATACAAGGTAAGGGGAAAATATCGAACCCAATTTTCTTTCTTTGAGTTCTCCATCTTTCACTCCAATTTGGTATGGTCACTTCTTAAAAATCATTTTTTCATCATTATATTACCTTTTCTGGGATATAAATGTATTCTAATAATTTTTTTCTCAATCCTAATGTTTTCCAAAATAACTCTTCTTTTGAGAACTCAATTTTTACCTCTTTTTCATGGTTGATGGTTCTTGTATCAAGTATGTTGTTCCCTCTTTCTTTTGGGAACCCAAAGCATATGAAGGTTTTCTTAATAGATGAAACTCGTTCCTTAACCTGGGTCAGTTATGTTCATTATTGATATATGTTCTATGTGGCTACATGATAATGATAATATTTTGAGCTGACGGGTGTGCCAGGTATTATATAGCACAATATGAATGTTTGAATATGACGGGTGCGCTCGGAATTATACAGCGCTCCAATGAATTGGGTAATGTGATGAATAACATGAGTAATTGTGAAATTATTTGTGAACAAGATGATAGCTTGTTTCACAAGTATGTGTGGTAATTAACCACTAATACATGATGTTTTATTTTTATGCATTTCCACATTTCATGTCTTTTATTTATGCACCTCTCATGTTCATGATCTTTGGCCTATGTAATGATTATGCTCACCCCATGCTATATTATTCCTCTCTATCCTCTTACTAGTTTTTTATCTCACCACTTTTTATGTATATCCTTAGGTGGCTACTTGTACTAAGGAGTGGAAGAGTTCTAGTAAAAATATAGAAAAGAATAAACTAAATAAATGTTTATGCTTTATGTTGTAATTATTATGTACGGTCCTAGTTTTTCCAAGAAACTAAACCTTTTGATCCTATATGTGTAATACTATTATGTTTTTTTTTCATTATAATTATGTAATAGTAATTTAAGAAAAGTTCAGGATGCTATATTGGACATGCTTTCAAAGAATGCGACCCTAACAAATGGATTTAAAATGAAAACATAAAAATCAAGATATATTTTATTATTCGATAATGATGTGTTGATGGACTATTTTCTAAAATCCATAGCCATTTGGACTTTTCCACACATTGATCAATGTTTTATTAACATACATGTTTGAGGATCACAGATCGTGGAACTAAAAACCCTAATATAATATAATAATGGTGCATATTTAGTTTAAAAATTATATAGAAATGTCTACTATATTGATTATTTCGTGCACATACATATTACTGTAGTTTTATTTTAATACATTTTTGATTTTACATTCCATTAACTGAATTTAAAATCATGATTTATTGAACATGTGAAAATATCATAAGTTGAATTATCTTAATTTAAATTTAAATATAAATTTTTATTTGTTATGGAACCCCATATATATAATTTGGTAAAATATTAATTGTCTATCCTTTCATAAACCATATCATTAATTTCATGATTTTTATGTTTTGTTAAACCATGTGCATGAAACGGGAATGCTCCAATTAGAGGCAGTGGGTTTGCACGAATACTATGAAATTGTTTGATTCCATTGAATTATTGATGTATGATCGAAAATTGACAATATTATTTTTATCTTAATGGGGGTTTTATTATTTATTGGATGGATTTATATTTTGGGAACATTGTTTTTCTAATTATGGTGTGTTCCCTTTGGGGAGGGATTGACATAACCACTGTTCATTTATTCATATTCAACATTTCATTATTGATTGTAAAATTTTGGTGAGAAGTCATTCCCTATGACCATTTATTTATTCCCTCGGTCCAATTTACATGGTATTAGAATCATGAAGACCCTTTCTACAATATTAGCACCATCATGAGTAATGGTGTGCAATTATATTAATGGTGGCTCACAAAATATATGTATCTGTTGTTGAATTAGTCTTCATTCATGGATTTAGTTTTTCATTATGGGATGCCCTAGTATATGTGAGGATTGATTTTATGGAAATATTGGGATGAATTTGAGGTGTTACAAGATGTATAAAAAAATAGACAACCTTTAGTAACCCTGGTTCTTTGGGGAAGCATGAATTTCAAGAAAATATTTATATAATTTTAATATTTCCAATACTATATATGAATAGTTTGAAATCCAAAATAGTCTATCTATCAATAGTATTTATATTAAAATATCCATTTAATGATTTGATTATATGAATATTCTTACTGATGATTTAATACTACCTTTTTTAAATTTTAATTTAATATTCCCTCATTAAGATGTAAAAAAATAACATGATGGAGATACCAAGGAAACATATAAAATGAAACCTATAATTTAAAATAATTGTATTATGATAGTGGGTTTGATTTCCATGACATGTGAGATACACGTAGTCACATTATTTTTCTGGATCCAATAGGGGATCATTTATGGAATGTGAGTATAAATCATTCTTGATAAATTAATCAACATAAGAATCTATACTTAAAATGATCTAGAAATAATTAAGATTGACCGTTATAAAGGGGATGAATCATGACCAGGGATGCCAATCGCTTAGCTGAACATGTATTGTTCACTA
The DNA here is from genome assembly GCA_963277665.1 of Viscum album. Classification (NCBI taxonomy): domain Eukaryota; kingdom Viridiplantae; phylum Streptophyta; class Magnoliopsida; order Santalales; family Viscaceae; genus Viscum; species Viscum album. Next base: position 1,244,574,741 of record OY728152.1, on the reverse strand, counting down.
CTACAGTAATATTAAATGATATGTCATATGACTTAATACTTGAGATGAGTCTTCAATATAATATTATATCCTATGTAATTTGATGATTATCCCCAACTATTTTTTAGATGTTGTAGATATATATTCATGGATTGATCATGTCCTGAAATGTATGTCAATGTCAGTTGGAGTTCATCCATCCCATAATGGTTGTTCTATTTTTTAATGATATATAGAAGAGTTATCTTGATAACTATCATTGTTAATGATGATATATTTCATTAATTTATTCTACTATGATATCCAAAAATGAACCAATAATTTCCATTCAATTAATCATTTTTGGACTTTAATATAGGTTTTTCTAGATATAATGAAAATATGTGGTTTTTAAGGTATTCCTTTCATGAGGTGTTCCTCTGTTTTTTACAGGATATTTTCATTCATTCCTCCTCCTTATTAGGTTTTTCTTTTGTGGCCAACCTCTCTATATATCCTCCCAATTTTAGGTTTTGTTTACGTTCTTTTTAGTTGGATCATGACCTATATGCTTGGTATTTCTTGACAACGTTCCACCTCTTCCCTTATTACCATACCCTCCATACAAGACCCCATTTCTGGTGTTCCATGTTGGTGTTTTATTATTGTTTTGGATGGTTATGGGGGTATAGTTGTAGGATATTTCCCTATGGTTAACTATACCATATCGTTTTTCCCTATATGGTTTTTTGTTTCCCATTTCCCAGTTGTCGTATTTTTTTGGTTCATTTCCTTTTTGTGGATTTGATTTAGTCTCGGCATGGCTTCAGGTTTCTTGTTGTGTGGACAACACTCTGTGGTTCCTGGAATAGTGGTTTCTTTTGGATTATGGATTTTAATCATCTGGCTTCTGCTTAATTTTTTTTGTCTCTTCATGATTATGATGTTGGTTTCCATCTTTCTGGTTTTTCGTTATGTTAACATTACTGGTGGGGTGTTGTATTTTTGTGTCTATTCACATGGATATGGTTCTGATATTGTGGCTATGATGTTCTATTAGTGTCTGTGACTATGTATTCCAGAATGTGGTTCTAGCAGGTGATCTGAATCACATTGTGGTGGAGTTAAAGTGCGTTTTCATCACAATGAAGTATTATGTTATGCGAGGGTTGTTATAGAATGGTGGTATTTTTATCCTCAATTATTGTTGGTTCTTGGTGATGAGTCCAGTTTTGGTTCCATAATGGTAGTTCAATAGCGATGATGAAGTGATGCAGCCTCGAGAAGGTGATAGTCACGGTGTGCATCTGTAAACAGTTTTTTTGCCCGTGGTTTTGAAGTATTCCCACTTCAATTTGAGCTAATTTTTATTGAACTATTAATCTTTGGTGTTGCTTGAAGTGGTTGGTGAGTTTTTTTGTTTTAATTTTCTATTGGGTGTTTTGAATTTTTTGAGGCTCTCACAAAGCCATAAAGAGATTCTTTAAAAATATATAAAACAATATGAAATTGGAGTGTGAGGTCAACTAAGAAAACCTGAAAATTTTAATTTTATATTCTCTACCACATATAGTGTCATAGTCTCATAACAATATCAAGGTAATTTTTTGTAATTACATGCATCATGTACTAAAATATTCCATCCATAGGCACTCATATTAATGATTCTTCACATAGCGGATGAGTCTTTAGGGGACGTTGATACAAGTTCAATGATAGTTAGAGTAACTATGATTATAGATTCATATTCAGTGATTTATTTCATTTATATTAGATAAAATAATTCATTAATACCAACTAGAATTTAACATTATTACTAGGATTATATCATGTGTGATTGGTACTTCTCGAACCCTCAGAATGAAGAGAGTGGAAGAATCTATGATTCCCTTCTTAGAAATTTCCATTAAAAAAGATAAACCTAATATGTAATATCATTATTATCAACAATTTTTTAATATTTGGAATGATTGAATAATGATCTAAAATCCATCATTGACAATTATATATTTAAGGATGACTTTAGTACCAAAACAATGGTGATCTATTTTTAAGGGGAATGTGAATCATTCTCGATTCGAGTTGGGAAACCTCTTATAAAGAATTAAATATTGGTGTCTATGTTCATTGACGACATGTGGAATGAATAATTGAAATGGTAACATCATTAGGAAGACATCATGTTTCCTTAAGTATTTCATTATGATAATCGTTGTATTTTCTAGTGTGGGGGTATGGGTTTTCTCTTAAAACTATAAAAGATATTAATATTATCATTATTCCATTTATAAAAATAGATCCTAATCAATTCATCGAGACAAATAGCCAAATACATCATTTATTGAATAAGGGTCATATTAACCTAATTGTATCACATTATGCGGGTTATGAAAATCCTTAATGATATATAATAGAACACTATACTCACAAAATGATTTCAGATAACCGAATTGCGTTAAGGAACTGAAAAAGTATATTTTTCAAAATATTGTTGGTTTAATATATTATTTGAAAGGAAATGAGTATTTCCTAATATTTTATTAATTTATCTAGTAATCAACTACTAACTATTAACGAGTTCAATCTGTTAAAGGCTGCATTCCAGAGTAGGTATGTCGATTATAAGTACAATTTTATTTTATTTTGCCTACATAATACATTGAATGATTATATGGTGCTAATGGATAGTATATTCCATGAGTATAATAATTCTATAATAATGGTATTTGAGGATGACATATTGTATTACCATAATGGAAAAAATATAATTTGCACAATATGTGATTAGTTGTAAAATTTCTAAGACCTCATAGATATTACGTAATGTTTTCTAAAGGAAATTTTAGGATTTGGTGGTTAATAAAATTATAAATATTGTATAATGACATGTAATTTTATTTGATATGTATAGGTTAAAGGATGTTAGTATATTGAAAAATCCAATTATTTTTTTCAAGATTCATATGTTCATAGTCATATTGATCGATTACCACAAGATAATTTATGATATCTCCATCTTGGAGTCTATTACGATATCAATCTCTTAGAAAGGGGTGATTTTCATATAGGATTTGATATTTCATAATTCCATTGATATTAAATTTATAATTTTTCATTTTTTCACTAGTGTAGACACTTCTAGTGGAAGAGGAGGGAAATGTAATCATTAATATTGAATTAGATTTAGGATTAGTTTTTTTTCTCTTGTGAGGTTATCAAATTATTTACTCTAGTTCCTAAATGATTAAGAAAAATTATATGAAACACCAAATCCAAGATGTTGAACTCATGGTTTTGATTCATTAAAATATTATTTATTGCCATGATATTTTTATAGAATGTTTAACATCATCTTCAGTAATGATATCTAGATTTATACCTCATTAAATTAGATTGGAATCCAATATTTTGTATGTTGATGATATAATTTTTTTTTTAACTTCAATATTGAATACAAAAATTTTAAGGGTAATGTGATTCTTGGGGATTTATTTAGGAAAAAAAGAAACATTCAATTAGAAATTCATTTGAAGAGAATATTATTTTTGTACTATTTTCATATATGAATTTTAGGGTTCTGGAGGATGAGACATTGATTATTCTAGAAATTATTTTATTGAACACCTATATTACTATAGTGATTAATTAATAATTGGTAAAAAATTATGTGTTCTTGGGAATTATAGAATATATTTATATGTGGGATACAATTGATCAGTTTCATTTATCCACAATGGTTGTCTTATAAATTTGGAATTGGAAAAATATAACTTTATATATATATGGAATGATGGGATATGGGATTTCCATTGTTCCCAGCGGTTGGTACAACATGAACACTAATGACATTATATGATATGTGGTGATTATTTTTTGGCTATGATTGAGATAAAATACAACTGATTTTTTCTCTTTGGTATATCATTCAATAAGTCATGATTTGGAACCTAATGCCTCTAGGTTTTATTTATCTCCTTTCTATGGTTCCTAGGATGCAGGATGTGATTTTTTTGGAGTACATATCTCATTTCTATATGATCCTCAATGTAATAATTTTTCATGTGTTTTGGAATGTTCAATGATATGTTTATTTACATTATACATATTCATGATATGAAATGGTTGATAAAATGGGAAGTATGTTTTTGAATGAGGGTTACATCCCACATAGTTTCTACAGATGTAATTTTTATTAGAGATACCCATTTAACATCTCATTAAGAGAATCTTAGAATAGATGAATGGGTATAATTTATTTTTTGGGATGACATATGAACTATAGATGAATTGTTTATCAAAACAATCAATGTATATTAATGAATACATGATTTTTTATTTCATTATTGACATTTTTATAGCTTCGGATAGAAACTTGGGGCTTTATGAGATTCCCTATACCAATATTAAAAATTCATCATTCATGATAGAACCCTTTGAGAGTTTGTATGTATAACTTCATAAATCACTATTGTTTCAGTTGGGAATTATTGGGAATTCTCGGGTATGACCATGCTATTCCATGAAATGGAATATTAAATTCAGTTGATTAGTCATAGAATTGTGAAGTATTAGAGTTATTATAAATCCTATAATGATCATAATATTATATATGTGGAATTTTCCATTCCAATTCAGGTTTTCCAATAGTTTTTCATCTTGGTTGTTTAACTGAGGACTTCGAAGATAAGAGTTTCTTTCTTAATGATATGTGATAATGATAATGTATTTTTAGTGTATAATAAATGTGGGTAATAGTTTCTCTTTTCCTACATTGATTATATTAATTTATAATATGTTTCACTGGTCACCACATTAAAATTGTCTCTCTAACCTATCTCATTTCTTGTGTAGTGTTGACCTAGATTTTAATCATAATTTTATATTTACAAAGAAGATAGATTGGTTTATTATTCTTAGATTAAAGTTATACATTAATTATTTATACTATTAGGTTATGTAACATTGTAGAATATTTCTGATTCACATGAGACATTTGAGATAATGTAACTAATGAGAGAATAGTAGAATCATATCATTCATACTGAGTATTTATAATAGTGTTTCTTCAAAGAAATGTCTATGATGGGGTGATTATGACATCAAATTTAGATGATTTGTTTAACTATATACCATATTTTAATCATTATTTATTGGATCATGTATCTCATTGTTTTCCAATATTTTAAGAATATTTTTGAAATTATTGTAAAAGAGAACAATTATTCACATTTAAGTATACATGTGTATCATATCCACTAAAATTATTTGAATTTTTTTGAGAGTAATATATAGTGGTTAATGTTTACATAAGACCATGCTTCATCAATCCCAATCAATATGAGTGTGACAGTAGGGAGAACATATATAGTACATTGTCTCCAATATTATTATCCAATCCATTAACCCTATTTATTGTCACTATGGATGTTAATATTGGTTAACACATAATCTTTTTATCAAGGTGTCTAAACCATGATACACTCTCAATAATACCATAATCATAGAATGGTTTAGCAAATAGTTTTATATAATAATGCGTCTATCCCAAGGAAACATTGTGATACGATTTTTCATCCTCTGGAACAAATAAATAATGAAATTACCTTAAAATATAAACAATATAAATATCATAATAAAGAACAAATACCATATTTCATTAATTTTATTTCTCTAGAGATAATTGTTTTTCTGTCATCCTCTAATATTCTCAGATCATTGTGTTAGGGTGGAATTATTGATTTATTAGAGGGTTTTAAACCTATTTTTATGGATTCCTTCTCTTTACCCATGTCACATTCACAAAGAGTCTTGATTCCTCCAGTTCTGGATTAATAAGTTCCATAGTTTAATGGACTATATTACAGATGAAAGATCCTATTTGAGGAGAGTCACCGGTAAAGTAAACAAAATGCATGTTGTTTTTCATGGATTTTACACATACATGGAAAACTGATATCAAGATAGATTTCAAATTAAATTTCAATTAATTTCTCAATATTTATTTGATAGGATGTTTTGGATGAATTATTATATAAATTTTAACATAAAATAAAATATATTATCAATTATTAAAAAAGTATTTTTTTATATTGATTGAAAAACATTAAAATTAGAAATGATATTAAAAGTAGTTAATGTTTTTTAAAACAAATGATTTGGTTTATACATTGAATGTATAAGATAAACAATGTTATTTGGTCATATAAATGGTGATTGATAAAATGAATTTAAATGAAATTTCCAACTAATTTTATTGATTTGTTAATTTAAATCACTTATGATCATGATTAGTTAGTTGGTTAATGGGACATTCATACTATGATTTAGACCCCCTATATATGGATTGATGATGAAAACTCAGTCTAAATCATCGTCATTGTGATTTTTATACAATGATATTTTATTGATTATATAATAATGGCCATGGAATTTTGGAAATGTGCACAACAAGATCTATGACTTAGACATTATCATTTTAGGATTATAGATTTTTTAACAAATGAACCTCTAGGATTTTAGCTATGGTGGTTTATTTTGGGATGATTATTTCCTTTATTTATTATTAAAAGTATTTCATTGTTTTAGTCTATTTGATAAAAAATCATTAAATAAACTTTTGATATATTTTCCATAAAAATGACTTTAAATCATTGTTGACTAAAAATGTGAAAATGATATGGTATGACTTTTAAAATTTAAGTACACGGATTGAGGAATTCTCGTTTAGAAGAAATAATTTTTCAATACAATTACTCCATTATAATATCATGGTTATTGATTTCAAGTTATTAAAATTTAAATATAATCAATTTTATAATTCAGTAATAAATCATCATTTTTACAAAAGCACTATAAAAATCTCCTTAAACTAATTTTGACAAGATGAATCCAGAAATGTATTATCATTATCAAAATGAAGTTCTATAATTTAAAAATATATGACATATATAAAATCACGTAGTATAGAAAAAATATTTCATTTAATATAAATATTATTTAATTATAAACTGTAAAATTATATTGTAGGTTCATTCATTGGTTTTGTTGATATATATTGTTCAAAATAATTTTATTTTCATAAATATCATACATAATAGGCTTGGAATAGAATAAATTCCAACAATATTGTTATCCCATGATCCCAACCAATGCATCAATGTGTTATAAATTGTATGCCCCATTATTCTCATAAAATGTCTAGTGTGTCTGTAAAAAATGATTTTTTATATAGATAAAAATATTTATTTTGAAAGTGGATCCCTTTATATATATTGGACAAACAACCATTACTTTTTATATAGAATTTTGAGGTATATAGACAGGGACTCTTTCCCCTAAATGATAATTGGAGTTGTGAATAAATATAATACTTATATTAATGGAAATATAAAAGGATTATTTTATGTATCCCCAAATTGAATTATCAGAAATTAAGAATAATATACAAGAATATATGGTTAAAATTTTTATTAAATTGTTTTTTCCATAGATTATAAAGGATAACATTGTTAATATAAGGGATGGACCAATGAATATCTACACTGAAAATCAAGGTCGTAATAAAATCACAATAAAATAATATTCTTTCACAAATTGTTTATCCCTTCAATCAGTTATAAGGATCCCAAAAATTATTGAAAATTAAACATCAACCAGGATAAAAAAAATTAGCGATGAAAATTGATTATATACACAAAACCTTCTTATGAAAATGTTATATAAACTATATATTATTAGTGATTTTCCTATGACATAAAATTTCCAATAGTATATGCACATTTCTAATGAATATTAATTTGTTATTACCATGGAGAATTTTTAGAAGTCCTTTTCATAATATTATATTATATTCTAATAGAAATAATGAACCTTTAAAGAATTTGGGGAATCTATTAAGTAAAATATGATATGAATTATTATATGACATGATTAATATGAGTGGATTTTGATTAATTTTTTTCCTTTCATTGGTCATGTAATAATATTTTATGGTATATTGATGGATTAATCAAATGGATAACTCGCCAAAGAACAACTAATATTATCCACTATGAAAAAAATATGAAGCCTTAATTGATTTGTTCAATATTATAGATGAATTATTAAAACAAATCATTTTTTAATTCCATTAATGATATAAACATGTAGTTGATTGAACTTCCACTATGTTGAATAATTTGATGAATGCCTGAAATATAAATTGAAGAAATTGGTCTTTATACCTGTGCTTATATAATCATACAATGAAAATATATATTTAATAAATAATTATTCCTTAATAAATAATTTAAAAAGCCTCATTATGAAAATTAATTCTTAGTAAATTACTCACCACATCAATTAATGTCTAATATGACAATAATTTATATAACAAAATCCTGATTTTGCATCAATAATCCTTACATTAATTATTTTATACTTGATTCGTAATAACAAAATGTTTGAAATATACATAACATATTATATTAAATATATATTCAAATAGATATAATTAAATATGCTCAAAAAGATCATGTATAATAAATCATAGAAAATAAATGCTAATTTCATTTTCATATAAGGAAGGAAAAGGTTCCAATAGTGCTTGAACAACAATTAACCAACTAGAATGTCCAATATATGTGTTAAAAAGATCATATATTCGATAATTCTAAAATGGTTAATTATGATGCCATGTGTAATGGGATGAAATTTAACTATTCCTCAATTAATACTCAAGAATCCATTCAAATGAAAATTATATAAGACCAAATTGCTAATTTGGATCAACTAAAAAATTAAGGGTTTGTTATGGATAAACATAGATAATCATATATTGAAAAGGACAGAAACCAAGATATATGTCCCATAAACACATAACTATATAGTGAAATTAGTGTTGATCAACATAGATCACCAATCTCTATTTATAGCGTATGAAAGAAAATTAATCGATATCTAATGAAAAACATATACTGAGGGGGAAAAATATTGGTGATTAAATGCCATTTGTTGAAATTCTTCATAAAAATCATGATAAAGATAAACGAATTAATTATTTTTTAAAAATTAATCCAAAAAATATTAATGAAAAACATTGAAAATACAACCATGTAAATTGTTGTATCATACCCTCTAACATATAAAGACTATATTTTCATTTTGGTTATAATAAAACTCGTTAAATTGCTAATGAATTTTTTTTCAATATAGAAGACATCACACTTCACCAAAATCATCTTGATATACATAAAGGAATTTGAAATTATAAAAGGTTTGTGTTTATCGATTATATTCTATTCGTATTTGAAGTTAATAATGAGTATTTAAAGATGTCATCATCATAAAATGAAGACCAAAAAAACACCACAAATCACCCTCAAAAATGTACTTTGACTAAAAGAACATTTTTCATTCTTTAAGAAGTTAAAAATTAATATTAAATATTCCTCCACGGATAGATGGAACAACTTATTACCTGGTTCAATTTCTCATATAACAAGAGTTCCCACTGCAATATTCAGATTATTCAATATGTTACACTCTTTGGGAAGAAATTTAATCACAAACCTGATGTGATTTTGTATTATAGAGAAATGTAATAGTATCAACCAATATATAATATAAAAAAATATGGTCCCAATAATTCAACTGAATATGAATTCATCATAATTTCAATACAAGAGTAATTTAGGTCATAATTACTAGTATCTAGATATAGATGTTGGTGAAAAGTAATTCCCATAAATATATAAATTGATGTGGGTAATGATATTTCGGAAAGATGGAATGTTGATGACATAAAATATTCAAACATTCTTTATCATTGATTTGGAATGGGATGTATCTTATAACTTTTAACTCACACCAGACCTCTAAAATGTTCATGATGTCTTCCATGTATCATATTTGATGGTGTATACATATCCCTAATACTATGTACTGATCAAAGATTCATTGAAACTATAATAACAAATATCACATGGGTAATAACTACTCGAGGTCCTAGATTAATGAGATAACTTTATCTAGAACTATTCCAATTAATGTTTAAATGTTTGACTGAAAAACAATAAGCAAGAGAAAGGTACATCAAACTAGAAAAATTAATGAGACAAAACTATCCACAAATTATTTAATAGTGTAATAAATTTCGATTGTATGTTTATTTTCATTGGTCTATAATGTAACCACGCAAAATATTTATGAATAATCCTTTTTTAATAAATGTGTTGCTAACTATCATATTTTACACACAATAAATATCCAAATTGGACATAAAAACATATTATGAATGTAAATATAACTATTTCAATGTTTTCATTGAATTGGTGAGTAAAAATTATGGTAACCACATTATTTAATATATTTAAAATATATATATGTTAATATTTAATAATAATACACCAATTAAATTCAATTAGTCCAGCTAAACAACTAATATGTTCATTTTAATCCTGAAATTTTTTTCTTTTTAGAACATGTATTATTATTACATAATTAAATTTATTTCATGAAACTAATAATATTATACAAATTTGTTAATAATATACATTTGTTTGAATAATAGATTATCTTTAATTTAGTTACATGTTAATAAAAAATATGAATAACAGTATTTAATATATTTAAATGTCATTTTCCTATAAAATATAGTTTTCATGATATGATATGACTACAAGAAAAATTTATATCAGAAAAATTTTGATTTTAAATTAGGTAATATTATATTATAAATTTTATTCCATGTAAAAAAATTATCTTCAATGAATTTATAGGATTTTTTCATAAGTAATTGATTTATATTTCCATAACTCAGAAAGGTATTTTACAAGTACCCTAACAATTATTAAAAAAAATTAAAACAAAATAAAATTTATATAACCATACTATTATACAAATTTAATTTTTTAAAATAAAAATATAAATTTTTATGGTATTGTGATTAATAACTAATGATATATTTGAAAATTTAAAATAGTAGTTATAATTTTGTCTAAATCAATTATTAGAACCAAATATATATATTATTTAGAAATAAATTTTAGGAAAAACAACTAGTTCATATTGTTACTCATAATTTTTAAATTATGTATTTTGGTTAATTTTATTTTTAATTATAAAAGGAAATTAATTATTTACTTATTTTAACCTTATTACAAGTTAAAATGAAAAAAGGATTAAAGATATGGTGTAAAATATAGAAAAATGTTTTTAAATACCTTTCAATGTTTTTTGGGGGATTTTATGACTGTAAATTAACATAACCTTTATTATTTACCATATTGAATCCACCATCCATAACGAATATGAATTCTTATTAATATTGTAAAAATAAATGAACCAAAATTTAATTACCTTAAATTATAAATGCACCTTTACCCTACATCTTCCATGTTATATATGGAATTAAAATCATCCAATATATTATTTATATATTCCTCGATATTTTTTCCCATATATATTTCCCATATCTATTCTATATCATTATGGATTCTGGGAAGGAATTAACTTTTTCAATGCTGGTATTTGATCCACTATAATTATTCATTCATTTTTATCTTATATAAAATCTTAAAACTAGTTTTCTATAAAATTATAATGAAATAAATGTTATTATAATTCTTAATTTTTTTAATAATTAGATAATACCCATTATGCACCTTACTCTATTCCATTTAATAAAAAAAATCCCATTTATGTAATGTGCAGAATACCACCTCTATAAATTAATGCTTTATTTTTCATCAAAAAATAAATTTCTTGTTAAATGGGGGTATTAGTTGAAAAAATATGATATTTTTACATTATTATCAATATTAAATAATAATATAATTCAAAATATCATTTCAGTTTATCGAAAATGAATCAATCATATTTCTCAACATGCAGAATACTACCTCCCTGAAATAACCTATTAAATTTATCAATACTACAAAACCAATAATATTTAAAGAAATATTTAAATGAATAGAAATTATTTATATAAAATTTATATGTTTCTCAATTTGTTATATTAATAATTGATGTGGTATTAATATAAAAATTGTCTTCATCAAAATTTCTGATACAAACTCATATTTGATTCTATTATCACTAATCATGAATAACAATATTTTAGGATTAATTACTAAAATATTAAATCATGATAAAAAAATTATATGATACCATTTTAAAATCATGGAAATGATTATTTTTAATTATATTTTTTGTAAACATTTATTTTTGAAAACATATGTGAGGAAATAAAATTTTCAACTATCTGATGACGAAGATAATATATTACTATATAATAAAATGAAAAAATTGTAATAATTAAATATTTTGTTGGTTAATAGATATGAAAAATATTCCTTAATATTTTATTTTTAATATTATGATAATTATAAAATATTTTAAAAAAAATTATTATATGTGGGTAATTAAAGGTAACTATTTTCAAATCAATTTCCCTTCATTGAGGATTGTTTTCATATTGTGCACCTATTATTATTTCACCATTTAATTATTATCTTATGGGTTATATTAACATTATTAATTATTATTTAATTTATTTTAAATTTATTTTCATTTCCTTAAATTAAAAAAAATTTATATTCATTATTAATTAAGTAGTAACTTTTTTCAGGTCTCAATTTTCATTCACTAAGACATATACCATAATCATCAATTATATCATATTTTGGGACATATATATAAATGTATTGATGAAATTCACAGTTATATTAATAAAATAATAGGGATTTAAAAAATATACAATTTTCTATTTTACACATGATTTTGATTCAACTTTGAATAATGGTGTATGTTATTTTTTTAACTCAAGTACACTTTCAATGAGTTACAATTTTTCTTCTTGAATTTTTTAATTCGTTGTTTGGGTTCGTCATTGATAATATTATATAATATGATACAATATAAATATACCTATGGAAATTATAATTTTTAAATAAAATATTATGCATTATATAATTGCATCGAAATAACATCATAACAATGATAATAATAACTACAATTAACATTAATTACTATTTTTCAGACATATGAAAAATCATTATCCTAACTACTATTATCAACCCATTTTAAGAAATCAATAAATTTATTATTGCAGTAGAAATTAATATTTTTCAATTTAAATTTTAATTATGTCAAATTATAAATCATTTTTAAAATTTAAGAATCGATAAATGTATTTTCTAAACAAATATTGAAAACTATTTTCCTTTAATTATCATATATTTCATCATCCGCTATAAATTTTTACTAGAAGAACATTTTTCATTTCCAAGGATTGATTTTTCAAAATTTATTCCAACTCATGTATGTATATTTTTTTCATGTCAACAACTCATAGGAATAGATTTAATGTGTACCCATTCATCATTTTTTGTGAATAATATTAACATCATTTTACGAAATCAATTTTAATTATTTTATTCTAATTTCATATTATTTCATTAATATAAATCTACCAATGGCTAATATTTCAAAAATCACCATGTAAATAATATTTGAAATTCCCCCTTCTCATTATTGATTTTTTATTTTCAATATTTATTATTCTTGTGGTAATATTACGTTTCAAAATTTCAAAATATTACTATTACCACATTTGAATGGTGATTTGAAATAAAATAATACATTAATTCATTACAAATACTTTTTTATGATTATTTATTAATGTGTGGGGGTAATATATTTCCCTATATTTTATTCAGTATGGCTTTTATATCTCATGGGATAATAATTAATTAATAGAAGTTATTTTATTTTTTTATGTTCACCTTATTTCTGTTTCAATGTGATAATAGCATATAGTTCTCAAATGAATTTTTCATGAAATACATTAATACTGGATATTATTAAAAATCAATGTGTGAAAATGGAATCATGTTTCTATGTCCAACAATTTATTATTCCTTACAATTATTCATACTCAAGATTTATATATTATAATACATTAATATGTTTAATGGAATGTGATTATTGTTTCATCAATGTGCATTCCAATTCATGGGTAAATGTATTATAACTTGTTAATATATGAGAAAACATTATTATTTGTGTTTTAATTTTTAATTTGATATTTTACTTGTAACCAAATTTTTTTAGGCATATCATATGACACTAGATTATATGGTTATTTGTTTTTCTCCATTCTATGTTTACATGCTCTCCCTATCTTATGTATTCCATTCCACAAGATACAATGATGAGTAAAACATGTGATATTCACAATAAGTGGTCTATTATTGTTAAATTAATTTTAATTTCCTATAGTATTATAAAATATGTTTTTTGTATCTATTTTATAATGCCCCGAATCCATTACCATCATTTTTTACTTTATTTTTGAGATGATATGAATTAGAAAGGATAATAAAGAAATATAAAAAATAAAATTATTGGGCAACCCATATATCCTAAAAAAATTAATATGGTATGGAGCTACAACTTTTGACCAATAGAAAAGTAATGGGGTAATGGATTGTATCTACATAAATCATCTCATATATAGGACCACCTATAGATAACGATTATAGATGTGGTCGCCATCAGATCCAATGGGATCCTGGAGACTAATGTTGTTATATTAATTCCTTATAGGTAAAGTTAGATTCTGATATAGAAGACATAAAATCTTATATATGCATATATTTTATATGGGTGTAAACATTCATTGAATCAATATAACCACACTACATAATTATCTATACTTTAGATTATTATTAGAAATTTGGTGGAGAGGCTTTCAATTCTCATTGTGTTGATTATACCATTTTTATGTCTAGAAAGACAGTTATAATGGTTGATTGGGGTGTTGAATCATTATCTTATTTAATGGATGGATTGATGGTGAAATTAGTATAGTATTAGTAAGTTGTATTTCTAATGATTGTAGAATATTATATTCATGTATTTCTAGATGATATTGATAGCTACCCCCTTTAGGAGGGATCATGTTTTTTATAAGTTTCAATGATGATATTATCCAAATCTCAGTGTCCACATATTGGTTGGATCCATATATATTTTGAGTTTTATGGAATCAAAGATCTGATTTCATTTAGAGATGACTCTCATGGAATTGTTTATTTTCTTTTTAGGGATCTTTTTTCTTTTTTAGTGAGTTTTCATACATGAATTTCATTCTCTATGGATTTGTTTTTTCATGAACCATGAGATAGTGAATATTTAAAATACATTTCAATGAATAAAAAATATATCAGATCAATTCAAGGGAGATATGTAGTTCATCAATAAAATTATTTGAAATATATAAACTATGAATTTCTATATCAGTTTTTGTGTGTCCTTATTGGTTATATAGTTATTCATTCATTGTCTAAAGAGATGATTCTGTGGAATCTATAACATGTTTCGGTTTTTTATTTTTGTGTGCATCTATTACTAAATCTATTGAATTGTGATTATCTGTCCCATGATTTTTATTCTATTTATATTTTGTTTTTCAATATAGAGTAGTCATTGTAACTTTATTGACTAAGGTGTATTCTTTTCTGGAATATGATAATAACATTATATAGGTATAGTATTTCCCTTTAATTTCATAATATTATTAATTTTTTAACCTCTATTATCATATTTTGATATTCCTATGATATTTCAAACATGAATTTATTGGGTTTTTGCTTTGTTATACTAGTACAAGAGTAATTTTCCAAAATTTTTGTGAAGTAGTTCATTTCTATGTGAATATTTTTCTAGTAGAGGGAAGAAACGTAAATGATTTTTATGATCCTTCACATATTGGAATACTTTTCACCTTGATTCCTTAAAGAGAATTTATCTCATAGAATTAAAAAATATATATAATAATTAATTAATAATTTCCACCCATGAAATTTATATTTTTTATCTGTTTAATCATTTATAATGGATGAACTACCTCATTGGTGACTACTCATTAGTCTTTATAGATCATAAGTCCAAACGGTATGTCTTATCTAAATGAAAAAATGAACTACTAGAGTATGAGTTTCATGAAATTATTAAAGAATTATGAATTTTTTTATTTTATAGATACCTATAAAATATTATTTTGGTACTGATACATTGAACCATATGATTGGTATTTTTGTTGTGTGTCAGAATTGTGTCTTTTGGAGGGTGATGGATTAGATTTCGATGATTACAAATAGTGTGGATGTTTTTATGATATAGGGTGTATTAATAATTTAAAATTTATTACATATTTAGTGAATTAAGTGGTGGAGTCATAGGATGGTGATTCCATGTTGTTGGTCAGTAGAGAATGAAATATTAAATATTTGTGTCATGTTGTTTGGATTTCTAAAGTGTGGATTATGGTCACCATGATCATCCAAAGGGAGGTGGCTTCTATAGTTTTATTCTCAAAATTGGAACTGGGAAGACATATTTTTTGACATTATAATACATTCACAATGTTTGTAGTGACGACTTTATGATATATAGGTTATTATGAAATACGTGATGTTTTTAAGACACATTAAAATTATCATTGAGTCAATCTCAATAATGGTTTTTCATGGAAATATGTATATTTTTTGGTGAGAAATATAGGGAATCAAAATTTGATCATAATAGAAGTATGATTTCAAAAAAACATCAGTGGTTTAAATAGGTATCAAATACATATTTAAATCATAGACAATTATTAGTAATTTTTTATATCCATAGATTTATTCTCAATTGGAGAAGACTGTCAAGGCATTTGAAGACAAAATGTGTGGAGAAATTTTTGATTTTGAATGATCTTTAGTGATTCATCGATAACTAGTAATGTTTTCAACCAATAATGCTTATCTTTAGAACATTTTACATCCTCAATTACAAGAACTACCTGATCGAACATGTTAATATTCCTTATGAAGCCCCAATATTTCTGAGTTAGTTATTTGTGAACAATAATGGTGCAGTGAACAGAAATAAAGGTACACATTATATATGAGATAATGAATATAGCACTTGATTACAGATAATTTTATGATTAATATATGTAGAGGCCTCTAGAGTTTGATTTTTGAGATCATGGGATTCCTAATGTTTTTTTTCAGTATGGGTAGTATATATTTAGCTGGTATTATAGGAACATTCAAATTGGTAGTGTATATTAGATAGGTTATTTAGATATTGTAAATTCCACCATATATGAGCATGATTTATAAGTTTTCCCTCCCATAATAACTTCCTAAAATCTTAATACTTATTTATATGTCACAAATTAGGATGATAAGGGATATCATATCGTTGAAACAATGATATATATCATCGGTATATCTACGACCAGTAGGATAATGTGTTACATGGGTGTTCTATTCCTTCGGTTTATGTCATTTGGATTCTGTTTTTCATAGAGTAGATAACCTAGGACTATGATTTAGGGATATACTCATAATATCCCATGTAATTTAATGTTTGATTAATTTTCTATTTAGATTCTATAATCTTATCATTAGGTTTATGGTATGATTGGAGATTTTTGTATTTATACTCATTTTCCCTATGATTTTTTGTATTTTATTTTTATTTTAAAATATCCATTGGGGGCATCTCGAGTGGTGTTATTATTTTCTATTTACATACATTATTTTGGTTTATTCATAATTTTTATGGATCATAAATGTTTTAGAGGTAACTGATGTGAGGGAATTTTTTATGAAAATTGTTTCTTTATTTTTATATGGTTGAATGAGTTTTCGATATGGGTAAAAAAATATAGGTGGAGGATATGATGAAACATTTGCATTTCATATAGATGGTAGAAATTTATTCCCACCCCATTTGTGACATATGGGCTCTAGAGAGACTAAAATGTTTCAATGTTCTTGTTTACAAAATTCCCCCAAGAATGTTTCCCCAAATATCAAATATTATAGACTACAAGTAAAGGTTTAATAGAGGAAAAACGATGAAACAATACCATACAAGTAATTATTTATTTTGTTCGAAGTAACTATAAATAAAGGAATATGAGGAATAATATTAATAAAAATGAATATTTGGTTGATTAATGATTAGGAATAAACACTATATAATATATGAGAAATATTCAAACAACATGTGATAAAAAGAAAAAAATTTAAATAAAAAATTTTCAATGGATGTCCCCATTAGTATCTTAAGAATCATCTCAGTCATTCACACATGTACATCTAGGTACATCCATAACAATTCACATGAAGGAAGAATTTATAACCTCCAAATATATGACATCTATTCAATTACAAAATGAATTGTCATATAGACTCTGAGATATACATAGTAGGATCCCAAAAATGGAGTCTACCAAAAACCTTTCATTGAATAAAAAATAAATTATTGAGTAGGTATATCAATTGTATGGAAACATAAATATTAATAAATTCTATGAAATTTGGTTCAAGTTCCTCAAGGAAAACTTCTCAACTATACTAGAGTCATCCACATCTCGAATGTCTATAAATATAAATCAACATGTATAAATATATAAAATTATGAATAAATATATATATATTTATTATAAGTGTGATAAAATATGCCTAAATATGTATTGATATTAAATTTTAATCATGATATAATCTGTAATTTCAGAATCCGTGTAACATCCCAGGTAAATAAAGAATAATGAATTTTCATATTTATTAATATTTACGAATTAAATATTAATTTTATTTTAAAGGGGTTGCTATGTTCGATAGCGTACCCGATACGCAACGATGAGTTTCTTTGAAACTTACGTAGCACACTAGTAATAAAATAATATTATTTTAAATGTTAGTTAACGAGTAGCCGTTGTACTGGCAGGAATGGATAGAAATAACTAAAATATGATTAGATATGTTTTTAAATGTTTATAAATTTACCCAATAAAAGATAAAAGCATAAAATACAGAAAGAGTTCAATTTTATGGGTATATATACTCTAATTTTCACTAAAGGTTCAGTTATCACCTTTTAATGGTGAACCGTCATTAAATATAGTTTTGATCACTCTTATACATTATTTTGGACCAAATATAACTCTTCTTTAGAATCGGGACATCAAAATTTACTTTGTGTAAATTTTTGGTGCCTTTCTGATAAAGTTCATTTTTTATGAATAGTGTAAAATGTTGTATTTTAATTCAAAACCTCTTTTTAATATAAATTATTTATATGATTAGATTATTATTCTAATTGGTTTTAAAGTGAAATTAGAAAAAAAAATTACCAGTTAATCCAATGGTGGTCATTGGAATCAATTTCACATTGAAATTGGACTTAAACTGGTGTCACTCTTTTGATACTTATTGTTTCACAAAAACACGTTATTTGTCATGACAGCGGGAATTAATTATTAAATTAATTAATTTGACTTATATGTTTTGAATTTTTTAAAATGGACTTCATTTTTGAATTCGGAATATCAAATATAGCTTAGGGTGAATTTTTGGTAATTTTCTGAAAAACTTCAATTTTTGATGAATAGTGAAACCACTAAGTGGTAATCAAGCAAACTGATTTTTCAGTTATATGAAAGTTTACCACTAATGTGTATTTAATTTTGAAAATCTGACATACATGGTTGTAATTAAGAATTAAAATGTGGTTCAATGAGATTAAAATATTTTTTTGGTGAATAGTAACTTATTAAGTTTTAAATCGCGATTAGAGGTAATTACTGTAATTTAATGTAAAAATGATATTAAAAAAATGTGAAAACACCATGAAACTTGTCCTACACCTATTGGGTGAGTCATGGACGACCAATACAAGCCATGGTCCAACTTGGGGACCCCATGGAGCCACTTTAGTTGGAAAATGACATTAATATATTTTTATTTAATGTTAAAGTGAAAATGACACTAACATAAATTGTTTTACTAAAATAATTTTTGAGTAGGGTTATACAAGTCCAAATTTTGATTATAAATAGTCATTGTAAATATAAAAATATTTACTACATAATAGTATTTTTTTTATAATTTTTAGACATTAAATAAAGTAAATTATATATGACATAATAATGATGCAGCGATGACATCATTATTTGACGATTTAAATAAAATGGAAAGATAATGAAAAATATAAAACCTACACATAGCCAAAACCAATTGGATGAGGGTATTTCGAACCCTTATCACCTTATCCACGAATTATATCAATGTGGGACCTTTTAAAACCGAAACACATTTTCAAATAAAGTAATATTTCTTTACTTTCCAAAAGTGCCCCTCCTCTCCTCTTATAAAAGGCCCCCACCTCTACCCCATTTCACACACTTCTCAAGCCTTTGGATCGGCCAACCACTTCCCAATTACTCTCTCCACATCCCTATCCTCATCCTAGAGGATTCCCTTTGGGAAGAGTCCTTTCAAAGGAATCCTTTAGGCTCAAATCAAAAGGGAGTTACACTTTTAAAGGTAATTCATTCTCTCTTGTTCATTTGTTTTATTTTGCTTCTCCAACCCTCTAAACTCTTTTTATTTACTTCTTTTGTAACAAAACCAGTATCTTCAATATACTAGGATGTTTTTATAAGATTTATTTGAGCTACACTCTCACACAACTACATCAAATGGTTAAAGAACATACGGTATTCGTGGATGGCGAAATTCTGCCTCCCGAAACGATGATTGTTCAATACTCATTTAACACCTTCAAGGGTGGACATTATGATGTCACTATTTTTATATATGATATATAATATGTTTATGTTTTCTTTAAGCTTCTGTATTTTTTATTTTTGACATACCTTTATGGTTTCCATTATGGGTAAACACGATATCTTCATTTAAGGAAGTGCGGACTACCGCCCCCTAAAAGTGATGTGATTCGTTAATGCCATATGTTGGACGTGTAAAGGATGGATTTAAAGTTATTATATATGATGTTATACTGGAATTATAATATACCTTTATATCATTATTATTTCGTTCCATTAAAGTATGAGATAGAAATGAAAGTAGCGTTCATGCGTACGTACGGCTTACCGTCTCCATGAACGTTGCATTTCATTTCTTATCCCCAAATGTAATGTACTATAAAAATTACATGTATATAATGTATATATATAATTAATGATATATCTAAATGATGAATATAATTATGGAATTAAAATATACATAACTCTCATTTAGTTTTAATTCCTCTAATATGACAAAGAAATGAAAGTAGCGTTCATGCGTACGTACGGCTTACCGTCTCCATGAACGGTGCATTTCATTTCTTACCTCTAAATTATTATGTAATATTATAAATACATGTATATTCTGGATATATATGATATATATGATATCCAAATCAGGAATTTCACTCTGGATATAACGAACTTTTGACCACACGAACAACATGTAATTGTAAGAAGTCATCTTTCGACTTAAGAACCAAATATTGACAAAACAAACATTATTAACTTAAATGGATACATAATGTTTATAACATGGCAATAAGTGATATAAAAGGAATAATGAACTTTAAAAAGGTTCTTAATCAAGTATAAATTAACTCAAGTTTATTATTCAGGACGTTAAAGAACGATCGAGTCAAGTCGGACCCAAGGTAAGGGACTTCGTCTCAATCTCCTTTCATTGAGGCATATTTTGTTTTATACACAACTTTCTTTTATACGGTGTATAAACCCCTTTGACTTTTACTTTTATACAAAAGGAATCTTTTTCTACGAAGCGTTTTACTAAACGACAAAAAGGAATGTTTTTTTAACGTACGCGGTGACAACGACCTTTTCCGCCGCCGCGAGTATTATTTGTTCTTTGGCTTTCTCAACAAGCTGTAATGTTTTTAGAATAAAATAAATACCATATACTCTTTTATGTATTTTGGTATTGAAAATGGTTTTGAAAAAGGATTCTATTATGTCAATATATTTATGATATATTGTGATTGAAATGTGGAAATGTTATCATTCCTTTATATTGGTTTTATGTTTTATGATTTTATATTGGTACTTGGACATTTTAACGGGTGGTTACGTTATAAACCATATGACGGGTGGTGCCGTGAATACCAGGACGGGTGGTTACGTTATAACCTCCAATGCATTGGGTATGGAAGTTGGCCGTATGGCTATTCCATTAAGTATGTATGGAAATTGGCCGTATGGCTATTCCATTAAGTGATATGTGTGGAAGTCGACCGTATGGTTATTCCACTTAAGTATGTTTATGTTCCAAGTTACCTTTATATATTCTATGTGTTCTTTATATGGGTTTTATGGCAATCCTTTGTTTACAAAAAGGTAAGTAATGATACTTTATTCAGTGAAGATTTTTTTTACTACTTCATGAAGGTGAAGGTATTACATTGATATAGTATACATGGTTTACTTGATGTTTGAAAAACTAACAGTTTTCATTCTTTTTGTATCCCTTACTGATCTTTTTATGCTCACCCCAAGTTTTTCGAAATGTTTTTCACAGGACTTAAAGTGGAATAAGGTCAAGGATGGGATCAAGGGAATTTCATGCTATCTAAAACATGGAATCTAAACATTTTTCTTTTTAAGAGTTTTTATTTTATGGAGACTTAGTATAGGTGTCTACTTTGTAATCTTTTGAGATGTAATATTTATGTTCTAATTCTCTAAAACTCTAAACCTGAAAATATCCTCAATGTGAATTATTCATTTAATTCAATATTAAGTAAGGATTAAGGCTGGGGCCTTATAGTTGGAATCAGAGGTCAGTTTAGACAACTTTAGGAGTTATAAAAGTGTTAAATTATAATATGATTGAAATGATATAGCATTTACAGATTACCATGTTGCTTCGCCTAAGATATTTCTGTGTTCAGAATGGTTTTCCGCCGAGGAAACAAAGTAGCTATGTTGGGACGACATCAGGAGGAAGATAACCTTCCAAATCAGCAACCTGAGATGGTCGGAATCGGAACTGAACAGTTTGTTGCAGTGATGGCACAGTTGACTCAGGCTATAAATGGTGGTGGTATCCATGCACGAGATCAGCCAGATCAACCGCAGAGGAACATGTCAGTGGTGGAACATTTCATGAGGCAGCATCCCCCCTCATTCAGAGGATCATCTAACCCTGTGCAAGCTGAAGGGTGGATTAAATCACTGGAGAAGATTTTTGATGTCATGGGCTATTCAGAACATCAAAAGGTTAGTCTTTCTATTTACCGTTTTGAAGGTGAAGCTGATCAGTGGTGGTCGATGGTGAAAAATATAAGGGATAGTGATGAGATTGAGGATCTTCACTGGGACGAATTCAAAGGTATGTTTCTTGAGAAATATTTTCCTAAGGTGGTTCGTCTTAGGATGGAAAAACAGTTCCTAGAATTGAGGCAGGAGGATGATTTAGTGGCTGCTTATGAAGAAAAGTTCACTCGATTGGCAAGGTATGCTCCAAACTTCATATGAGATCTTGATAGTAAAATAAACCGTTTTTACTCACTGTTAAAGCCAAAGTATCGAAGGGCTTTAGCTTCTCGTGAATTCAAAAGTTATGAAAAACTTGTTCGATGTGCGGAGAAGGTAGAAATGGATTTTGCCGATGATCAGGTGTTCTATGACAAACAACAGAATAAGAGGTCTAGTTGGCAGGAAAAGGGGAATAATTCATCAAAGAAGCAAGGAGGTAAGAAAACCAAATATCCCTCCTGTGAGAAGTGTGGTAAAATGCATCCTGGAGAATGTTTATCCAAGTCTGGTAAGTGCTTTCGGTGTGGTAAGTCTGGTCATATTGCTCGTAACTGTAAGGAAGATGATCAAGCAGGAAATGAAAAGCCAACGTTAAGATGTTTTAAGTGTAATGAAATGGGTCATTATGCAAACGAGTGTCCAACGAAGAACTCAACTGGGGGAATGAAGCTAGACTTCAAGCAGAAAGGGGTTGTAAAATCATTTGCAACAACTTCAGCAGATGTTGGGCCGTCGAATGAAGTGGTATCAGCTCCAGGGGGCTCAGTATTTTTCGAAGATTGACTTGAGGTCGGGGTACCATCAGTTGAAAGTAAAATAAGAAGACGATCTGAAGACTATGTTCCATACTAGATATGGCCATTATGAATTTTTAGTTATGACTTTTGGGTTAACCAATGCACCTGCTGTATTCATGGACCTTATGAATAAAATTTTCCATGAGTTCTTGGATAAGTTTGTGTTTGTGTTTTGAGGTTTGTGAAGAGGTTATGTGTGCCTTGTGATTCACAGTTGAAGAATGAGTTGTTATGTGAGGCACATAGTTCTCCATTTTCAGTTCATCCTGGCAGTACTAAGATGTACATAGATCTGTGGGAGTATTACTGGTGGGATGGAATGAAAAGAGACATTGCTGAGTTTACTGTGAAGTGTTTGACATGTCAATAGGTTAAAGCAGAGCAGCAGTTACCGAAAGTGATGCTTCAACCTTTACCAGTGACAGAGTGGAAATGGGAGAATATATCCATGGACTTTGTCTTTGGATTACCGAAGACATCTCAAGGTAATAATGCAATCTGGGTTATTGTTGACCGCTTGACCAAATCTACTCATTTCCATTCTATACGAGATACATTCTCTCTTGATCAACTTTCCCGTCTGTATCTTAAAGAGATAGTCAGGTTACATGGAGTTCCTCTCTCCATTGTATCGGATCGTGATCCCAGGTTTACTTTTAAATTTTGGAAAGGCCTTTAGAAGTTGTTGGGTACTGAATTAAATTTTAGTACAACTTTTCATCCTCAATCAGATGGGCAGTCAGAACGAACAATTCAGACATTAGAGGATATGCTACGAGCTTGTTCGATGGATTATTAGGGAAGTTGGGACCAACATCTTTCTTTGGTTGAATTTTCATATAATAACATCTTTCATTATAGTATACAGATGGCACTATTTGAGGCATTATATGGGAAGCGGTGTCGAACTCCAGCATTTTGGAATGAAGTGGGTGAAAGGAAGCTGATGGGACCCGAATTGGTAGAAGAGATGGAAGAAAAAGTTCAGTTGATTCAGAAAACACATGAGAACAGCTCAGAGCAGGCAGAAGAGTTATGCGGATAACCGGAGGAAGGATCTATCTTTTGAGGTAGGTGATCATGATTTTATCAAGGTTTCTCCTTGGAAAAGTGTGATGAGATTTGGTAAGAAAGGAATGTTGAGTCCATTGTTGGTTGGACCATACAAAATTCTGGAAAGATTTGGATCAGTTGCATACCGAGTGGCTTTACCTCCGAGTTTATCTCTGGTACACAATGTTTGTCACGTTTCGATGTTGAGAAAGTATATGCCAGATCCATCTCATGTTTTGAGTCCAGAGGTAGTTCAGCTGGAAGAGAACCTATCTTATGAGGAACAACCGGTCCAGATTCTTGACCACAGGGAGCAAGTGTTACGGAATAAGGTGATTCATCGGGTAAAGGTTTTGGGGAAAACCCATGTGATTTAAGAGGCAACGTGGGAATCTGAAAATGCTATGAGGGATAAATACCCCCACTTATTTTGATAAGTGAATAAAATTGCGAGGACGCAATTCCCAAAAGGGGGGAAGGATGTAACATCCCAGGTAAATAAAGAATAATGAATTTTCATATTTATTAATATTTACGAATTAAATATTAATTTTATTTTAAAGGGGTTTCTATGTTAGATAGCGTACCCGATATGCAACGATGAGTTTCTTTGAAACTTACGTAGCACACTAGTAATAAAATAATATTATTTTAAATGTTAGTTAATGAGTAGCCGTTTTACTGGCAAGAATGGATAGAAATAACTAAAATATGATTAGATATGTTCTTAAATGTTTATACATTTACCCAATAAAAGATAAAAGCTTAAAATACGGAAAGAGTTAAATTTTACGGGTATATATACTCTAATTTTCACTAAAGGTTCACTTATCACCTTTTAATGGTGAACCGTCATTAAATATAGTTTATATCACTCTTATACTTTATTTTGGACCAAATATAACTCTTATTTAGAATCGGGACATCCAAATTTACTTTGTGTAAATTTTTGGTACCTTTCTGATAAAGTTCATTTTTTTTATGAATAGTGTAAAATGTTGTATTTTAATTCAAAACCTCTTTTTAATATAAATTATTTATATGATTAGATTATTATTTTAATTGGTTTTAAAGTGAAATTAGAAAATATTTTTACCAGTTAATCCAATGGTGGTCATTGGAATCAATTTCACTTTGAAATTGGACTTAAACTGGTGTCACTCTTTTGATACTTATTGTTTCACAAAAACACGCTATTTGTCATGACAGTGGGAATTAATTATTAAATTAATTAATTTGACTTATATGTTTTGAATTTTGTAAAATGGACTTCATTTTTTAATTCGGAATATCAAATATAGCTTAGGGTGAATTTTTGGTAATTTTCTGAAAAACTTCAATTTTTGATGAATAGTGAAACCACTAAGTGGTAATCAAGCAAACTGATTTTTTAGTTAAATGAAAGATTACCACTAATGTGTATTGAATTTTGAAAATCCGACATACATGGTTGTCATTAAGAAGTAAAATGTGGTTCAATGAGATTAAAATATTTTTTTGGTGAATAGTAACTTATTAAGTTTTTAATCGCGATTAGAGGTAATTAGTGTAATTTAATGTAAAAAATGATATTATAAAAATGTGAAAACACCATGACACTTGTCCTACACCTATTGGGTGAGTCATGACCGACCAAGACAAGCCATGGGCCAACTTGGGGACCCCATGGAGCCACTTTAGTTGGAAAATGACATTAATATATTTTTATTTAATGTTAAAGTGAAAATGACACTAACATAAATTGTTTTACTAAAATAATTTTTGAGTGGGGTTATACAAGTCCAAATTTTGATTATAAAAATTCATTGGAAATCTAAAAAGATTTCCTACATCATAGTATTTTTTTTATAATTTTTAGACATTAAATAAAGTAAATTATATATGACATAATAATGATGGAGCGATGACATCATTATTTGACGATTTAAATAAAATGGAAAGATAATGAAAAATATAAAACCTACACATAGCCAAAACCAATTGGATGAGTGTATTTCGAAACCTTATCACCTTATCCACGAATTATATCAATGTGGGACCTTTTAAAACCGAAACACATTTTCAAATAAAGTAATATTTCTTTACTTTCCAAAAGTGCCCCTCCTCTCCTCTTATAAAAGGCCCCCACCTCTACCCCATTTCACACACTTCTCAAGCCGTTGGCTCGGCCAACCCCTGCCCAATTACTCTCTCCACATCCCTCTCCACATCATATAGGATTCCCTTTGGGAAGAATCCTTTCAAGGAAGCCTTTAGGCTCACATCAAAAAGGAGTTACACTTTTAAAGGTAATTCATTCTCTCTTGTTCATTTGTTTTATTTTGTTTCGCCAACCCTCTAAACTCTTTTTATTTACTTCTTTTGTAACAACACCAGTATCTTCAATATACTAGGATTTTTTTTATAAGATTTATTTGAGCTACACTCTCACACAACTACATCAAATGGTTAAAGAACATACGGTTTCCGTGGATGGCGAAATTCTGCCTCCCGAAACGATGATTGTTCAATACTCATTTAACACCTTCAAGGGTGGACATTATGATGTCACTATTTTTATATATGATATATAATATGTTTATG
The DNA here is from genome assembly GCA_963277665.1 of Viscum album. Taxonomy (NCBI): domain Eukaryota; kingdom Viridiplantae; phylum Streptophyta; class Magnoliopsida; order Santalales; family Viscaceae; genus Viscum; species Viscum album. The sequence continues at coordinate 1,244,547,228 of OY728152.1, read as the reverse complement.
TTTTCTTTAAGCTTCTGTGTTTTTCATTCTTGGCATACCTTTATGGTTTCCATTATGGGTAAACACGATATCTTCATTTAAGGAAGTGCGGACTACTGCCCCCTAAAAGTGATGTGATTCGTTAATGCCATATGTTGGACGTGTAAAGGATGGATTTAAAGTTATTATATATTATGTTATACTGGAATTATAATATACCTATATATCATTATTATTTCGTTCCATTAAAGTATGAGATAGAAATGAAAGTAGCGTTCATGCGTACGTACGGCTTACCGTCTCCATGAACGTTGCATTTCATTTCTTATCCCCAAATGTAATGTACTATAAAAATTACATGTATATAATATATATATATAATTAATGATATATCTAAATGATGAATATAATTCTGGAATTAAAATATACATACCTCTCATTTAGTTTTAATTCCACTAATATGACAAAGAAATGAAAGTAGCGTTCATGCGTATGTACGGCTTACCGTCTCCATGAACGGTGCATTTCATTTATTACCTCTAAATGATTATGTAATATTATAAATACATGTATATGCTGGATATATATGATATATATGATATCCAAATCAGGAATTTCATTCTTGATATAAAGAACTTTTGACCACACGAACAACATGTAATTGTAAGAAGTCAACTTTCGACATAAGAACCAAATATTGAAAAAAAAAACATTATTAACTTAAATGGTTACATAATGTTTATAACATGGCAATAAGTGATATAAAAGGAATAATGAACTTTAAAAAGGTTCTTAATCAAGTATAAATAAACACAAGTTTATTATTCAGGACGTTAAAGAACGATCGAGTCAAGTTGGACCCAAGGTAAGGGACTTCGTCTCAATCTCCTTTCATTGAGGCATATTTTGTTTTATACACAACTTTCTTTTATACGGTGTATAAACCCCTTTGACTTTTACTTTTATACAAAAGGAATATTTTTCTACGAAGCGTTTTACTAAACGACAAAAAGGAATGTTTTTTTAACGTACGCGGTGACAACGACCTTTTCCGCCGCCGCGAGTATTATTTGTTCTTTGGCTTTCTCAACAAGCCGTAATGTTTTTAGAATAAAATAAATACCATATACACTTTTATGTATTTTGGTATTGAAAATGTTTTTGAAAAAGGATTCTATTATGTCAATATATTTATGATATATTGTGATTGAAATGTGGAAATGTTATCATTCCTTTATATTGGTTTTATGTTTTATGATTTTATATTGGTACTTGGACATTTTAACGGGTGGTTACGTTATAAACCATATGACGGGTGGTTACGTTATAACCTCCAATGCATTGGGTATGGAAGTCGGCCGTATATCTATTCCATTAAGTATGTATGGAAATTGTCCGTATGGCTATTCCATTAAGTGATATGTGTGGAAGCCGACCGTATGGTTATTCCACTTAAGTATGTTTATGTCCCAAGTTACCTTTATATATTCTATGTGTTCTTTATATGGGTTTTATGGTAATCCTTTGGTTACAAAAAGGTAAGTAATGATACTTTATTCAGTGAAGATTTTTTTTACTACTTCATGAAGGTGAAGGTATTACTTTGATATAGTATACATGGTTTACTTGATGTTTGAAAAACTAACAGTTTTCATTCTTTTTGTATCCCTTACTGAGCTTTTTATGCTCACCCCAAGTTTTTCGAAATGTTTTTCACAGGACTTAAAGTGGAATAAGGTCAAGGATGGGATCAAGGGAATTTCATGCTATCTAAAACATGGAATATAAACATCCTTCTTTTTAAGAGTTTTTATTTTATGGAGACTTAGTAGAAGTGTCTACTTTGTAATCTTTTAAGATGTAATAGTTATGTTCTAATTCTCTAAAACTCTAAACCTGAAAAGATCCTCAATGTGAATTATTCATTTAATTCAATATTAAGTAAGGTTTAAGGCTGGGGCCTTATAATCCGTGTATAGTTCTATGTGTCATATCATGTGAGTTGATATCAATGATATTCATTGTTGACCATTACTCTGTATTATGGGGGCTACGAGTCACCATTTTGAGTTTCAAAAGAAATATTGGATAACTTCACATGAAAGAAAATTAATATAGTTTGAAATATTATGCATTATAAATAATAATGATATGGGTTATTGTAATGACCCGACCATTTAAGAATAAAATTCACTTCCTTTTCACTTAATTAAATATCATATAGATATAGAAAAAACCTGTACTCAATTTTTTTATTATATCCCATTGGATTTAAATTACCATTATGTATCAAAATCCAAGATAATATTTTTTTTTAATAGTTATCACGTCACTATAATAAATATTTGGTTTTAATAAATCTTTTTGACATACACAAAGGAAGAGATGGATTCAATAAATATGATCGTACCCTATGAAGACCACATTTATAAGACTCTATGGGAGATATTTTTTTTTTGTATTTTCCATTCACCAATACCAAGTTATTATCCAACTATTTTGGCATATGAGAAACCATTTATGGGAGAATTTCATGCTCATAGAGATCACGACAAAAACCATGTTCACTGAATGACCCCGTGAAATCCCTACCATCGCAAACCTTACTCTTTGGGGGTATGATGGTGTAATAATGGGATATGTAACAAAACTCTAGAATTAACATTATGTACATTATTTTTAAAATAATAATGAATATATTATCATTTTTTATTAATACATCGTAAATTCTTTATAATGCACAAATAGTATTATTGGTTAATATTCAAATTTAATTAAGAAATACATTTTTATTTAATTTATGGATTTTTTAAATAAATAATATTCTAATAAAATATTATTATTAAAATTCATTTATAAAATTTAAATGACGGTATAATTTTAATCATGTTAAATGTTATTGCTCATTATGTTTTAAAAACTGTTTTGGTCAAAACCAATCAATTATCAATAAATTTTAGTTAATATTTTAAAAGTGAAAATTCTCCTAATTAAGAAATTATTTAAAAATAATATTATGATTTTTGGACTTAGGACTTTGAAATTATCCAACTGTTATTGTTATAATCCTTTTTGAATAGATGAATTTTTGGATAAAATTTAAATACCGTATAAATATATGATCTATTTTATGAAATCATAATGTCCCAATAATGATGCAATAAATACAATCAATGTGATATTTAGAAATATATATTTTTCATTTCTTTTATCGTTGGACTCACCTCCAAATAATCAAGGGAAATATTTTAATATATTTCTCCACATTCCTTATAAAATAATGTATTCCACTCCCCCTTTTCCATAAATTATATGAAAACCCCTAAGATGGTTTGTGGTTTTGAATTATATATTGTATACTGTACAAAACAACAATAATAAATAAATCCACCTCATTTCCAATATAAACCCACCCAATCATTCATTACTATTCATTAAAAATCATTGAAGCTCAACCACCCTCGTCCCCCACTCCCTAGAGTCTTACCATGGTACCCCAAACTCCCATGAATCCCATCCCAAGCCATTGTAGTCACACATCCAAACTAAGGATCTCCCACTCCTTTCTTTTATCAGGAACACCATTTGTGATTGGCCATTTAATTACAATTTACATATGTAATGGTATATTCATACATACCTACATTAATATACATTTGATTTATAAATAATGATATATTATTTTAACTCTCATTAATCCTTATTTTATCTTTTATAAACACTTATTACCATACCAAAATTCCATAATGGATTTCTCTCTTCTCAATTCCATTCAAGCACCTCAATTATATTATTCTTTGAAAATTCCATTTTTAGATGTTGGGTTATTATGTTTCATGACTACCCTACATTATATATGATATAAAAATGATGTGATCTTCCTTTAATTCTTGTTAATCCATTATACGATATATTGAGCACTTTCCTTACTATGTCGAAAATTCTTCAAGGGATCAATCACATTCCACTATTATCAAGAATGCCTTTGGTGATATGCCTTTTAATTTTAAAATTATTATGATGGGATATGTTCATATATACTCCCCATACTATCCATTCTATTTATAAATATTTATATCTTCCTTCCACTATCATTAATCTTATCAAGATCCTTTATATACACATGTTATCATGCCAAAATTATTTAAGGGATTTTTCTCTCCTCATTCCCATTAATGCACTTATTTTATATTTTGTATCTAAAAAACATTTCATATATTAGGATATTATGTAACATTATCCCCTTAATATCCATTTCATTTAAAAGTTATGAGATACAGATTTTCTCTCATCAACATATTTTATAAAAATCCATATGACGTCATTATGGTGCCAAAATTGCATCATAATTTTCAATTCCAAACTCATCATATAATGAAAACCATACCCTTTCCTATATCAAGGATATTTACCTTTAGGAACATATTATTTTATATTGAGGACTTGTATGTTTGTATTTCACATGTCTTCAGTGTGTAATAAATGATTATATTGATTGAATCCTTGTTATATGATCTATGTGGATCCCATAAACATTAGATTGAAATGACTATGAAGGGTGCACCCTAATAGTTCCCAAATGTATTGCATAATGATTAGAATCATGAAACATCATGTGGGGACAATGTCATACCTTATTCCTTTATAAGACTTTTTCCACCATGTTGAGATAGTGGTTCACCTGATTCGTTTTTGTTTACGATGCATTGTTTTATTTTTTTTTTCATTTCAATTTTATGTTTATCTTGCTATGCCAAGCCTTTATGTTCATGTTTCTTTTGTGATACATTGATATTACTATTAAAAAAACATGTATTTTTATCATCATGTTATTCACTTACTAGTCTTTATAGATCACCTTTTTCTTATGTATGTCCACATGTAATCCCATGCAATGTTATGTATGAAGGAATGTTGTGGTAATGTAAAATATTATTTCAATAAAAATGTTGTAATTTATGATTTAAGTGGTTATGTAATTTTTCATTCCCAAAATACCCTAGTCCTCTAAATATTATGTCTTTTTTGAGAAAATTATGCAATAAATCACGTTTAAATGTGTAATATGTACTGTGGTTTTTATATTTCATATACGAGGATAGGTTTAGTTTTTTTTGGATTAGGATTTGAAAACCCCAGTGAAAAAACATTAGGGGTAATAAAATATATTAGAAAAACAAACCTAAGTTTGGGTGAGTATAGATTAAGTGGTTTATCCAATTAAACCATCATTATCAAGATACAATCAAGTGGATGTGGATTTGGTATAGATGAATCTAGTCGTAAAACCTGAAAACAACGCATTGAGTTAGACTCAAATGGGTAATGGTGCATGATAATAGTCATTGTTGCACTCTTAGTATTACATTCATGGGGGATATTCTTTTCTAAATTCATAATCACATTAGGAATCATTATTAAGGGAATAAAAATAATGCCCACAATAATATATGTTTAGATGTAGATCATGGATAACATAGACTGAAGCCTAGAAACACATATGTTAAGGAGACAAATGTCATTTATATGTTATCCCTTCAATTTAATTGGATTCCATTTACGTGTTTATATTTTTAATAAAATATTCTCTAATTTTTCTTTTATTCAAGATGATAGCTGGTAATAGGAGGAATTTTGTTAACAATATATGTGAAAGGGAGTATGAGGATTTCCCCAATAAGATTCCCAACCCAATGGGAGGTGGAATCACAAACATTATTACCATAATCTCTCAATGAACACATGTTCTGAATCAAAACAATATCCCACTGTATTGGCCACCCCCCCCAAAGAGAGAGTAACCTACAGTCGAGAGCTTCATGCGGAAAAGGCCTCTTATGTCCAATGGATCATATGCTCCCTTAATCTTTAATAAATGGATAAATGAAATGAAAATGATATTCTCTATACTTTAATGATTTGATCAAGAGAAGGTTCATATGGATAGTTATCATATGGGGTTCCTTCTAAAAAATGGTTGACACTGATCAAGAATACAAAGCCTGAGAAATAGATTAATGAAATAGAGTGAACAGGTTTTTGGAAAATGTTTTTTGGTAAATATTTTCCCCACACCCTTGGACTAAGATGCAAAGAGAATTCCTTATACTCAAGCCAAATTATTAATGATATTTTATGTCCTATTAATTAAAACATCAAAATACTTTCAGGATACTCCTCTAGTTTTCTCATAACCCAAGAATGCAAGGTTGACTGCTTCTTTAGTGGGCTAAATCCTAGCCTATGAAAATATAAACAATCTATGAAATTGGTAACTATATAGAAATTTATTGATGTTACCTCAAAGTCAATATATATTTTTGGTTAATCATAGGGGTATCATGGGGAAAAGAAACAAAAAGTGGACTTTAGTTCTAGAAATTTGATGGATAAATCCCACAGTGAAATGAAAATACCACACTACTCTTGTCAAACGTACAGAAAGAAGGAACCCAAAAATTGCCTAATGGGAAAGAAAAAAAGATTTTATTGTGGAAGAGAATGGTAGATGCCAAATGATTTCTGAACATAGAAACCCACCAATGTGGCATAACAATGAAAAGCTCTAGTTAAGCCTCAATGTGTTGCTCCTTCCGTAAACTACATGGAACCATGGATCTTTGCGAACTAGTTCTCTAATACTAGGTTTCTGTGAGGAAACCAATGAACTCCAAGGTAACAAGGGAAATAATTCCCCATAACAATTTCCAATTTGAATCCTAAAAAAATTGTTTATAAGGATTCGGTCTATCAATAATTTAATAGAAAATGTTCCTTTTGATTATGGTTCATTGAATTCCATTATATCACGAACATTTAGTAGATCATTTCAAATATCACCACTAGGAATGGAAGTAGAGGTATCCATGAAGATGGAAAATGGATAAATTATTATATCTCATGAATATAACCCCTCCCTTAACACAATTTATGGATAAAAAGTTGTAACGAATATTGTTATACTTCCCTTGGTGGAATTTGACACCATTCAATTCATTGAATGGATTTCCATATAAATATCCAAAATAAAGTATGATGAAAGGGAAATCACTCCCCATTTGGAAAATGGACCCCCGATTCTATAAATGTACAATAAGGAGGATGAATCTTATTTAGCACCATCAACTCATGGATGGATATTATTTCCATACGAGCATGTCTATCAAGACAAAATGAGTATTTCTAAGAAATGAACAACCCTCCAAAAAATTCCTATTATGAGGGAATTTTCTGATGTGTTTTCTGATGAAATGTATGGTCTTCCTCCTCTCAGAGATGTAAAATTATTGATTGATCTTATACCTACGGCGTTTCTAAAATTAAAGACACCATTTAACAAAATAAACAACAATAGGAGAATCTAAATAAATAGTTTATATTCCCAATTGCTTCATCATTGGATGTAGCAGTACTCTTTATCAAGAAGAAGGGTGTATCAATTAGCCTTTTCATTTATTATCACGATATCAGAAAAATAATGATAGAGAATAAGTATCCATTACCACATATTAAATTCATGTTTGATCAGATATGTGGAGCACAATAATTAACCAAATTGGATCTTTGGTTGGGATTTTACAAAGTAAGGTTTAACAAGGAGGATATCCCCAAGAATGCTTTTTGTACATGGTATGGGCATTTACAGTTCATAGTATTGCCATTTTGACTCACTAATGATCCATAAATATTCATGGACATGATTAATAGTGTATTTACAGAATAACTAGAAAAGTTCATAGTAGTTTTTATAAATGATTTTGAAATATACTCCAAATCCAAGGAGGATCTTGAGGAAAATTTATGTATTATGCTTAAGAACTTAAGAAAGGGTAATATCTGTGAATCATATTGAAAGTGCGAGTTCTTATTAAATGAAGCTTCATTATAGGTTAATATAATCCCATGAAATGGGATATCTATGGATCCTTGAAATTAAAATTTAATTGATGGATGGTGGAGGATGAAATTTGTCAAGTCATTCTGTAGTTTCCTTAGGTTAGGTGGATATTATAACCTATTTGTGAGAAATTTCTCTCAATTTTCAAACCGTATTAAAAATACTACCCACAAGGGAGTCAGGTTTTAATGTAATGTTGAAATTGTAGAAATATTCATGGAGTTTAAAATTAGGTCTATCACTACACCCGTGCTCACACTACCCACAAGTGGAGAGCATTTTTTGGTATTCAGTACTGCTTTGAAAAATTAAACGGGTTTTGTGATGTGGAAAAATTACAAAGTAATTACATATGGTTCAAGGAAGATGAATGTTCATGAGAAAAACTATCCCACACAATATTTGGAATTAGTATCTATGTAATTAGCATTAATAATTTGTTTGGATTATCTCTTTGGGGGGAAGTTTGAATTATATACGGATCCCAAAAGACTCAAAAACATATACACAAATAAGGATCTAATATGAAAAAAAAATTATGGTTAAAGAACATCAATGATTATGACTGATCAATCCACTACCACACTAGGATGCTCAACACGGTATCATATTCTCTAAAAAAGAACCCATCAATTCTATCATTTATGAGAATTAAAAAGGATATGGTATTCTAAGATTTGTGGATGATGAAACTAGGAATACTAAATAAAGGAACATCATCAATCCATTCACAAATTATTTCTAAAACATCTATTTAGTAAGAGATAAATGATTAGAAAAAATGTGATGAGAGGATTCATTATAAATTGAAAACTATCAGAAAATAGAAATCCATGGAGATCAATGTTATTGATGAATGAATTGTGAGATTTGGTTCAAGATTAATTGTTCCATCAAATCATGAGATAAAGAATGATCTATTGGAAGATGAACAAATTACTAATTTCCCTATTCACCTAGGAAACACAAATATATATCAAGATCTCTAATAGCACTATTGGTGGGATAACATGATGAAGGAGATATTTGAATATACATCAATATTCCTGGAATATCATCAACTGAAAGTTGTGATGTAGAAGTCTAATGGGATGATGAAACCATTACACATACCAACACATAAATGTGAAGACATTACCATGGTCATTGTCAACAGAAATCTGAGGAAATCCGATAGAAACAATGACATTTGTGTTTTTTGTGTATCATCTTATAGGAAATCACACTTCATTTCACTTCTAGAGGATTTATCACTCAATCAATTGGAAAAGATATACATTAGAGAAGTGCTAAGTATTCTTTTAGTACCACTATTTATTGTTTTTTATCAAGATCCATGATTTTCCTCTATGTTTTGAGAATGTATCCAACATGCTCTAGACACTGAGTTTTACATCAATATGACTTATCACTCTCAAACTAGTGGGCAATCTGAGTGGACTATCAAAACACTTGAGGAAATTTTGAGAGCATTCAAAATGGACTTAAAATAATGATGGGATCGACATCTTCCTCTTGTTGAGTTCTCTTATAAAAACATTTTCCACTAAACAAATCCAAATATCCTCCTATTAATCTCTTTATAAGAAGAAGTTTAGAAAATAATCATGTCGGGATGATGTTTTAATATACAAGCATCTAGGTCCTGAAAACGTTAATGAAATGGTTGAAATGTTTAAGACCATATAGCAACACATCAAAGATTCTTAGATTCGACAAAATAGATTTGCTAACAATCATTTATGTGACCAAGAGTTTGATGTTGGGGACATGGTTTTCCTCTACATATCTCGATGAAGTAAAGTGATAAGATTTGGGAAGAAGGGAAATCATAGTACAACATGCATCAGGTGTTTAGAAATCATTGATCATATTGTAGTTGTGGCCTACCAACTATCACTCCCACAAAACCTATCTCAAGTACATGATGTATTCCCTATTTACCTCTTGAGAATGTACATACAAAAACCCCTCACAAGTACTTGATCACGATGTGGTACCATTGGTGAATTGAATTTCCTATGATGAGAATCTAGTGAAGTTTATAGATTTTAGTGAACAAATTCTACAAACTAATACAATCCCCTTGTCAAAGTGTTTTGGAGAAACCACATGTTTGAAGAGTCAACATGGGAACCATTGGAAGAAATGATGAAAAGTTTCCCCTATCTATTTTAGTGTGGGAAAAGGAAATTTTGAGGGAAAAATTTCTTAATAGAGGAAGGATGTAATGACTTGAACATTTATAAAAAAAATCCATTTATTTTGACATAATTAAATGACATATGTTTTTAGAAAGAACATACACTTATTTTTCATTTTTTATATCCAATTTTATTTAAATATATTTTAACAATCCTTATCATTGATAATATAGAGGTTGATCAATGATCACATTACTAGTATAAATATGTGGTTTTAATAAATCTATTAGACAAATAAAAATGAAATGATAGCCACAAATGGAAGGATAATACCCTATAAATCCCATTTATTAGATATTACGAGGGTGAAATCATTTCTGGGATTTTTTCTAGAACAATCCCAAGTCGAGATTCAACAAATTAAGCATGAGTGAAACTCTTTATAGGATAATTTGAATCCCATCAAGTTCACTGAAGGACCCTGAAACACCCTAAGAGGGGAGGGGTGAATTATGGTGTCAACCTTTTATTTTTAATGTTGTGGATCTTGTTCCAATGTAGTTAGGAACTTGTTAAATCTTTAAAACAAATGAAATCAGGGAGTAGACACAGAACATTTACATGGTTCACCACAAAGGGCTGCGTCTAAGGATCATACACTGATAGTGTGTCAGTTGATCCAAAATCCACTAATCCTCACTTGTTTGTGGATTCCAATATTCCATCACAAACACATTGTTCCATGAATAATACCTTTACAATGTTTTACAGAACACTCATTTCATCCGTTGTATCACTTCTATCATCTCCCCCTAGCTCACTACTTTGAGAGGAGTCAAACTCAGTTTATCGACATGAAGGTCTATTCAAAAGACTTGCCTAGAAATATTTGTTTCTATTTAGCATGAGATTCATCTTACATCGAAGTACTAAATTGATTCACTTGAAACCACAGAACCACTGAACCAAATAATTAGAAGTATGTCATAAGCATAACACCACACAAGTGCACAAAACCCCAATTAGTGCTCAAATTTGGGAATTGTTGTGAAAGATGACTTTCGTTCAATACCCACTTTCTGTGAAACCCTTATCTTTCATGCAACTACACTGAAGGGTTCACAAGGTCTTTTCAGACTAAAGAGACACCTTGTGTGATTTATTTACTCTATTATATTCTTTCGTGCGCAAATCTTTCACATAGATGAGCTACCAAATTTCTGATGGAAAATTCATAAGTCTTCCATGGGGTTAGCCGCATATTTACAGTCCCTTGATGACCAAACATGCCAGATCCCAATGTGTTTTTTGTAGGTACACGCAAGATTTTTCATTAGTGAGAAAACCCCTTTTGACATCTCATTGGGCATGAAAACCCTTTCACACAACTTAATCTTCCATTCACTCCATTACTTTTCCATTTTTGGACGTTTTGAACCTAAAACATGACTTGTATGCATTTTCTAAAAACACCTTCAATATTGCGTAAAAGACCAATCTTTCTCACACACGTCACATATTTACCGCACCTTCCTTTTCCAAAAACAAGTTTCTCTTTTTCCCAATATTCAGCCCTAAAAATTTAGCAAACATTGGAGAATGGTTTCACCTTCAATGCTGCTTTTGGATCAACATATATGACCCCATTCCATGTAATCTCCCTAATCATACATGAATGGTATGACATTAACAAACACAAGCCATGATCAACCCAAATTAGATTGACAACAAAGAAATACCAAACCCCTCTTTCAAAAAAGAACCACCTTGGTTCCAACAATCAAGACCCAAACCATGTTCACCGAACAATGCAATGAAATCCCCACCATCACACACATTAATATAAGAGTGTGTTCCATTTTAATAAATGGACATGTAACAAGACCCTATAATTATTATTATGTACATTATTTTTTTGTATAACAGTGAATATAATTTCATTAAAATATAGTTACTTTGTAAAGAATTTTTAAAGCAGAAATAGTATTTTTGGTTAATAATAAAATTCAATTTCAAAATGAATTTTAAATTAAATAATTAATTTTTTTAAAAAAATTATTCTAATAAAATATTTTTATTAAATTATATTTATTATATACAAATGATCATACAAATTTTATGAAGTCAAATGTAATTTTTATTATGATTTAAAAACTGTTTTTGGTAATGCCATTTAATTTTCAATAAATGTATGTTTTTTATTTTAAAAGTAAAAATTCAAAAATATAGATTATTATATGGATAAAATTTATATTATTTTTGGAATAAGGTACTCAAAATTTACCAATATTATATTTTTTATAATTTTCTGAGATAGTCGACTTTTTTCTGAAAAATTAATTATCGTATAAATATACAAGGTGTTTTATGTCATCATAATGGCCCAATAATGATGTAATAATTACTATAAAATGTATATTTCCGGAAATATATGTTATTAATTTAATATAATGTAATTTTAGGTTTATTCAGTTTATTTTATAACACCTTGTTGAATCCTCCAAAACATATAATATACAATATTATTTTAAATTCATTTTCTAGAAAATTTGACTCACCTCCAATTAAAAAAGTTAAATATTTTTATATAAACTGACCTTTCCCATATAATATAATTTATTCCACTACCCCTTTCCATATACAATGGGAAAACACATAGGATGGTTTTTTGTATTGAATATTTTATTGTGGAGTGTCCAAAACCAAAATAATAATGAAATCCCCCTCCATTCCTATATAAACCCATCCATGATTCTATTTATATTCATTAAATCTCGTTTAATATATCAAAAACATTCATCCATAGTCTATATGGTCATCCCAAGTTTCACCAATCTTCCTTGAAGCCCCTCCCTAGCCGTTGGAGTCACACATCCAAGTATGTTTTCTTCCACTCACCTCTTTTATTAAGCACTCCTTTAGTGATATGACTTTTAATTTAAATTTAAATATGACTAGACTTGTTCATAAAGACTTACAATAATTTACATATTATTTTTAATTATTGATATATTCCTTTAACTCTCATTAATCAATACTTGATACTTTATAAAAACATGTTACCATGCAAAAAATTTGAATGGGATTTATCTCTTGTCATTTCTATTATAGATCCTTTTTTACATTATACTTCTGAAATTCCATTTTTATATGTAGGGATAAGAGGTTCAATGACTATCATACTATCTATTGGATTTATAAATGATGATATATTCCATTCTCTCTCATTAACCCTCTCTATGATCCACTAATAACACCCATTACTATGATAAAAATCCCATATGGGATCTTTCACTTTCCTCTTTTATTGAGCACTCCTTTTGTGATATGCCTTTTAATTTCAATTTTCATATGTTGGGATATGTTCATACATACTAACCACACTATAAATTTGATTTATATATAATAATATCTTTCTTCCATAATCGATAATACATTCATGATCCTTTATATAAACATTCTATCGTGCCAACATTCCATAATGGATTCTATGTACTCATTCCCATTAAAGAATATCTTTTATACTATTCTACATAAATTCCATTTTATATGTTGGGATATTATGTTACATGACCCCCTTACTGAATATTTCATGTACAAATTATTAGATACCCCTTTTCTCTCTCATTATCACATTTTTTGAATTTCTATATGACCCTATATTGCTGCAAAAATTGCACTATGATTTTCCATGCCAAAATCATCATGTAGTAAATACCAGACCCATCCCTCTATCAAGGGTATTCACTTTTATGCACATATAATAATTTATTGATGACTAACATTTTTGTATTAATAATTCCTTTATCATGTAATACATAATTGTGTTTAATTAATCCATGTTATATGTTATATGCGGCACAATTATACGTGAGAATGAAATGATTATAAAGGGTGTGCCCAGATAGTGTTCCAATGAATTGGGTAATGATTAGTATCATGATACGTCATTTTGGGATAAGGGTTTACTTGATTCCTATATCGAACATTTTTTCACCATGTAGGGATGGGGGTTTACCTGATTTATTTTGGTCTATGATGTCGTGTTTTATGATGTTTCCACATTTCCATGTTATTATTACCACACTATGTCATGCCTTAATGTTCATGTTTCATTTATGCTCCATGGATATGCCCATTGAAAAAAATTTATTGTATTCATCATGTTATTCCCCAACTAGTCTATATAGATCACCCCTTTCTTATATATTTCCTTAGGTTATACAATGAATTGTTAAGTACGATGGAATTTTGTGGTCTTGTAAAAGATTTTTTCAATAAAGATGTTGTATTTTATGTTTTATGCAGTTATGTAATGTTCCAAATCACCGAATACAGTAGTCATCTCGATCGTATAAATTTTATTAAGAGAAAATTATATAATAAATCATGCTTAAATGTGAAATATAAATTATGTTTGTCATAGTTATACAAATTATCTGAATCAAGGGGCTGTGAAATGTCATGTCCAGAAAACCAAGTGATGTAAAATTCTAATTCCAACCTCCTATAACAATGGATTTATGGAGACATTTCCAAAAACCCTAATTGAGTTCCCTATATATAATTATAATACATTATAATACCATAAGTAATATCAGACCATAACAAAGGCATTAAAAATATAGGAACCCACCATTACTCATGTCAGAGTTGAAAATAATTTCTAAGTTGAATATTATATTAATTAAGGTACATATGAATCATAAATTTTATAATAAACTAAAATATAAATGAATAAACACCAAAAAATTGTTAATTAGACTACCATGTCAGAAAGTTTCATTTACAAAATAACGAACCCATTGGAAGCACACATGTTATACCACGAGAAAATTATAACTAAGAAATCACCTCCATTTTAAAGAATTTATACATTAAAAATCAATTGTGGTTTTATTATAAAATGGATAATGATTTTCATACAACTTCATTCTATTCAATTTAATTATATATATATTGTTTATTAGTAAAACACACCTTATAGTGTGATTGAAATTGTTAGTTGAGAGTTATAAACATGAACACTAATAAACATACCATTAGGGGTGTTTTAGGTTGATATTTTATTATGATGAACCATAAAAATGGGGGTTTAACAATATCCATTATGTTTTTCAGGGATTTAACAAAAGAATAATTATGATTTTGGAGAAATTTTTGGATGTATTTGAATTTTGAATAATGATAATATTATATAAATGATGCAACATTTTTAAAAAATAATATTGAACACCTAACTCCATCATAAGATGTTCCACCCATCCATTATTGCTCTTTGGTGTGAGTTTGAAAGATTTAAATCTTATGAATATACCACCACCCAGAAAATTGGGAGAATTATATCGCATTAAAATAGAACCAAAGTATTTGAGTAAAATAATGAAATGACGAAGAATGAATCATATAAATGTAGACATTTCTCTAGGGCAGCCAATAATGTCTATTTTGGAGCTCAAATTACTGAGACAAACCCAAGGGGGGGGGAAGAGGATGGTATACATATGAATGTGGACTCCTGAGAAAATCTTTATGGGAAAAAGTGAATACCCATTATGAATTATAGGGGGATATAAGTATTTTTCCCCTATTAATGACATTCATGGTTATGTCACATGGTTTCACTAATAATGAGTAAATCACAAAACTCTAACCTCTCATTAACCCTAACAAACATGAATTTTCTGCATAGTTTTGGTCATCAATGCACCAACCATTTTGTGATATATGTTTTTTGGAACTAACTATGTAGGGTAGTAACATGATTTATAAAAAAATGCGTATCACATGCTCTTAACATTGAAAATTTATTATATATCATCTAATTACTATGAACCTTTTCACGGATTATTGATCAATCTACGGGACACCATAATAAGGGCCTCATTGTTTATCCTAGAGGGTCTCGTAGTATACACATACCTTGAACCCCTATATTGTCCTCATAAAAACGTGATTTTATATGGTCGTGGAACTCCAAAAATTCAATTGAACTACCTAGACCTCTATTAAGGCTCAATACACAAATTGAAACATCAAATTAATGTGTTTTTACATTTTTATTTAAATTATGTGTCCCTATTAGAGATTCAACTGATGCACTGAATGAAAAGTTCAAATTCTACTGTAAATTTCACTACAGTCTAATGAATGGGATGTTAAACCATAAATTTTATATTTATTAACATTTATATGAATATTTATGGTTTATTCATAGAAAATGATACATATAATATTACGATATGGTAAATATATATCTTTTTCACTCAAGATGAAGTTTCACTATGGAAATGTTCTATAGTATGGATCTTGAGGGGCTAGGTTTCATTTATTATACCTTTAGATGTGTCTCACTATCATGTTCACAAGGTGGTGATATCTATTTTTTTTATGTTTATGTTTTCAATAATCTATGACTTATATGTAAATACCATATAGTGTTTTAACAATTGATCATTTAATGTTTTGACATCCATTATATTGATTAATTTAGGAGAAATCCCTAGGATATTAGGTGTGGTAATAAAGGTTGTATCTAGATTCCTTATAATTACATCATGGGATTACATCAGTTAGTTATTAAAGAATTCGCATACATCTTCCATTCCCTTTGAATCTCTAGGTTATATAATCTCTAATCCTATAATCATTTGATCAAAAAATTATTGGGTTTTCCCCGAATTCGTGATATTATTCATTGATGAACCATGGTCATTATATATGTTTTTAATATATTATTCTTATTTCTAATCATTGATTCCATGTTATATTAGTTAGTTACCTTCTGTTCTTGTATGTGTTTTGATCATTTATGGTGGATCCTAAGTCTGATGTATGAATCAATCATGATTTTAATACACGAGTGTATAATATATGTCTCTATGTTTATGTTCACCCTATCCAAGTAAATATTGAGGGATACATAGCATGATTAAGTATTAATTAGATTTACCTTATTATGTTAATGTGTTGCATTATAAAACATTAATTCATTTCTCCAACTCATGAATTAACCTAATGTATGGAAATATCATCTTTTAATAAAGAATCATAATGGATACAGTGATCCCATGTTTGGAATCTATGTTGATTATACCTCTTGTGGTTTTCTATATTTTCTAATACATTATTTATTATATTTTAAATTATCTTTTGAACGTTTTATATTATTAATATTGTGTAAAACACAAAATTTCTATTAGGATAATGCGATTATTTAAATTTGAATGTTAATGAAATAATAAATTTTTCAAGGAAAAATTCTAAATAGGAACAGTTTATCTGATATATGATTATGTTTTTTTTAATATTTTATGATATTATGATTTTTTTATATATCATAATTCTATACATAATTAAATGGTTAACTTAATATGGTAATAATTATATTTTTTATTGAGATAAATTTTTTTTGGGATCTTATTATTTTTTAATAGATTTTCTATCTTGGAGTTATAAACTTTTTCTTATTATTGAATTTGTGTACTAATAATAGTTCTTTTTAAATATATTTTTTATCCAAGATTGTATAAGAATTATAGGATTTATTTATAAATTTTTTAATGCATTTGGGATTTACATAATGTTGTGACGAAACATGTAGAATTTGGTAATAAATTAATGTATATAATTTTGATGTGTTCTATTTCAGGTTGGAAAAAATATATATATTTATATATATATTCTTGTTCTTTAATTTTTTGTCTATTTTCATTTTATTCATTACTATAGGTTGATATACATGCCATAATAGTAGGATTGATTTCAATTTTATCTGGAATGGTTCACATGATGGTTGATTTTGTTAATTACCAACTTCCTAATATAGTTTATTTTTTTATTTCTTGTAAAACCGCAAGCTTCCACGGTACACTTCTCTTTGAATAATGTACTTGCATGAGTTGTACAAAACACCAAAATCTAGCACACCACGACCAATCAAACTAGCCATTTATAAAATATATATGAATTGTAAAAATGCATTTTGGAATTTTATAAATTTTATTTTTCAAAATGGACTTCATTATTTTATTCAGATTATCAAAAATATATTTGGATGAATTTTTGGTATTTTTCTGAAAACATTCATTTTTTGCTGAGTCGTGATAAACACAACGTTATTGTTTAAAACAAAATATTATTTAAAAAATTATTATTATTATTTAAATATATTTCAAATTAAAAATAGAAACATAATACCTATATTAGATCAACGTAATTCATTGGAGTAATTTTATAATAAAATTAGATATATAAAATTTTATGGAACTATTTAATGCATTTTACCCACCTTCTATGCACATTTGGAAATTTGCATAAAATGTAATTTTATTGCTTCTAAGTATTGAATTTCAAATATCCAAGAGACATGGTTGACATCAGTATGTAATATGTTGTCAAATAGGATTAATATAATTTTTTATGAATAGTAAATTTTGATTTTTATGTAGCTTTGTTAAAAGTAAATAGGGTAATGAATGGGAAAATTGATATTATAATTATCCTAACACATGTACTAATTCTATTTTACATGTTTATTTAGACCTAAAGAAACCTTATGAATAAAATTTGATCTTTTCTTATCCACTTGGATATGATTATGACATTTGTTATTATTTTATTTAAAGAAGAATTAAAAGTGTAAAATTTTAATTTTAATAACTAAATATTTTTTAATATAGTGTTATAAATAAGATAAATTCGACCCTAAATATAAATTTTTAAGATAAAACAATTTACTATGTAATTTTATTTTATTTAAAAATTTTAGATGGTAAATAATTAAATTTATTTATGACACAATGATATTGGGGTAATAACCTTTTTAATGAATAATTAAATTAATTGATATAAAAATAATAAAATAAATGTAAATAGATACTTTTCATTCATTACATGAATTTTCTATGTTAATATTACATGATTGGGTAGATTAAATAAATTTTGTTCGAAGTGATAAAGTTGTTATCACTTTCACCAAAACCCAATAATAAATATTATCAAAATTGACATAAATGAGTATTAAAAACGAATACTATTTTATTAAATGATATAATATTCCTAAAAATCTATGTTTTGGCCAAAGGATATATATAAGGTTTGATATGTAAATAATTGGACACTAGGGGTACTATTTGCTTTTTATAGTATGTTTATTAACCATTTATTATAATAATATAAGCAGACAATGTAAAAGTTAAATATTTAACTTAGAGTTAAATATAAAAGATAAGGTTAATATATTGACCTAAAATTTTCTAAAACCTATTGGATGAGTGTTATTGGACCCATATAAACCAAATAATTTAAAAAAATAAATTTTGAACAATTAAAAATCGAAAATGATTTTATAATAAATTAATATTTCATTCTTTTCCTAAAGTGACCCTCACCCCTTAAAAAAGGTACTTCCCCATCTCTCAAAATCACATCTCTAAAGACATTTGGATCCACCAACCACTGCTCAAATATCTTTCCAACTACCCTCAATTAATCTTAGAGGCCTTAATTTGATCATAAATCCATCATAAGAAGCCCTTTTGATCAAATCAAAAAGGAATCACCTGAAGAAGAGGTAATAATTTCATCACCACTTGGAAAGTTCTTTTCATATTAAACTTACTATTTATTTGTTGTTTCCATGCCAAATTAATAACAATATTACCATATATATACTATTATGTTATTATAAATATGGTACATCCATATTCATTATTCTATCCATCCTATGAAATATAAAGTCACCATACATGTGTATGTACGGCTTACCATCTCCACGTCGTGGTGTAGTTTGTTATTCAACACATCATCATTTGGATCAGTATAACAATTATTATAATCTATGTAAATGATAGATATTTCATTTTAGTGGTTCTTTATATGAAATATAATATCCAATTACATACTATTTCACCATCAATAGAATTATATTGTCGCACGTGCGTACGTACGAATTACCGTCTCCACGAACGCGATGAGATTCATTCCCCATCATATCCATTAAAGAATAATTTTCATTTGATGATTAAAAATTAAATTTATGCACTTAATATCATTCTGTGTATGAATGAAATACATCCTATCCGTAACAAACATGACATAAAAAACAAAATATATAAGGAAAACCGAATCTGTTAACACTGAAAAAAATGATGCTACTGAAATATTCTTAATGAAGCAATATTAGAAGATCATATATGATATAATATTTATGAATGTGGTTATTTTTTAATTTAGTAACAATTATTTAACTATTATATTGGAAGTTAACATACCCTTTTACTGAGGAAATGTACAAGGTAAAGGTAAATTTTATAATATCTTTATTATATGATGTTGTTTATACATAAGTATCTACTGGGACATATTTATAATCCACATTCATCTTTCATAAAAATGCATTTAAAAATAATTACCATATACTATAATATGGGTTAATTTCATTTATAACTGTGTTCTACTTTTTATAAAATGCTTTGAAAGTACTCATGCTATCATTTTACAGAAAAGGTACTTTATGTCCTTTTGGACAAAATTATGGAATGAATTTTTTTTACTTATATGGAATGTGCGGCCATTGTCTGTTGTTATAACACCTTCAAAGCATCCCTTATAAGATGATAAGAACATTTTCAAAATAATTTTTTCTTTAATAAATATGTGACTTTTAAATGAATTAAAAGTATATAGATATATTTTTTCACAAATAATTTTTGGATTGATTTCATCTATGTCAACATCCTTCGTTGGATTTTACATTTGTTTGAAGTTGATTTATTATGATTCAATCTTCCATATTATATTTAAGTTTTTTTGATATTTTTGCCTAGATATTTGATATTTTTATTCCATTCATGGTTTATTGTTAAATTATTGAAATTCCTTTTTCTAGTTTTAATATGAATGTTTATATTAGGTTTCACCCTTTTCATATGGGAAATGTATTGGACGTAGTAAGTGATGGGCAGGGCCCGCTATATCCCTTTGATGCATCCATATGTCTTAAGATACAAACTAGTGTCTGGGCCTATGTCCTTGACAAAATCTTATTTTTATTCTTGGAATGAGGCCTTTACATTGTGGTTATAGTGTCTGAAATTATTCATTCCTTTATTATGAAATTAGTTATTGATATTACATGTGATTATTTGACTAGTATAATATCCATGTGAATAGGTAAATGGAATTATTTTAATTATTTTTTCTGTATTATGCTGATGTTTATGTTTAAAATCCTTGTGTTTTAGTCTTATTCATTTCCTTAAATGATTTCACTTATTTGTGTTAGTCTCATCTATATTGTTATCCTTACTGAGCATCAGAGTTATCCCCTTTCTTATGCTTTATTTTTTCCCAGGATGTGAATAATTATATTATGATTGACTAGTAGTTATATTCCAATGGATATGATTGTTTTAATAGGGGACATAATGTTGTTTTTATTTTGTTATATAATGTAAAACTTATATATATATCTAGTACCTCTAAGGCTACAGAACTAATAATTCATTAGAGACAAGATCCCCTCTGATCATTCCATTGTTTTGTAATAATCCACTAATTCTTAGTAACCTGGGTTGGGGCATTATAGTTGGTATCAGAGAACATTTAGTACAAACTTAGGAAACTAGATTTAGAAAAACTCTGATTATAGAACAATACCCTATGATAAACAATGAGGATTAGTATTGATGAACTTATTTTAATTTTAATAATGCAACTATTTTGTGTATTTTCCATTAAATATTTCTCTATCTGTATACAAGAAAGTAGAGGTGGCTCTGGAATAGATTTATCTAGAGGTAAACCCAAAAAACATTTCTTTGAGTTGGACATGAATGGGAACTGGTATACGAAAATGGGCATTGTTGCACTCTTGGTTATGACACTCATGTGGGATATTCATAGGATAATTGACATTTTCTTTTAAAACCATTATGATGGATTTATGTGTAAATACTTTCTCAAAGAAGACATTTTTTATGATTTTGGATTATATGCATAAATTGTTCAATTTATGTTAGGTATTTTTCATGTTTGGAATTATGCATGGCCCTTCATAAACATACCTACTGAATGCAGTTTTTTTAGAAATAACTCCTAGTAGAAGAAATTGAAACTGTATCAACGCATGTAGTCCATGTTGGGATCTCCCTTTTATGAAAGGTAATTATAGTGGAACGGGTGATGAAACTGCATTTGAACATATTATAACCATACTGGGAAAAATCACTCATGTTATTAATAATAACCTTACCTCTATAGAGCACCCTAATCCACAATTTAGGGGACAAATGTTAGACTGTTTCATGAAGTAACAACCACCAACATTCAATGGGACTAAAAATCCATTTGTATCTGAGCAATGAATATGTTTCTTAGGAAACTTTTTCTTGATTTGGGGAGTACAAAAAGGGAGAAAGATGTCATGGATGTTTATCACTTCACTGAAGATGCAAATCAATGGTAGCCATTAATTAAAAACAAAAAGCAAGATAAAGAAGTATCAAATATGGAATGGAAGAAGTTTAATGTTATTTTCTTAGAAAAATAATTTCCTCATGACTATCAATCAGATATGGAAGGATAATTTTTGAGTCTATAGAAAATGGAGGATTATAATGTCACAAAGTATGAGGCTAAATTTATCAGGTTAGCGGGGAATTCTATATTTTATATACATAACCCAATATAGTATTATTGATCAATTCTTAGATGGGTTAAAACTATTTATTTTTTGAGCATTTTTCTCACAATCCTTCTCATCATATGAAGATATTATCTCATGTTCTATCAAGATAGAAAAAGAATTCTCTATGTCTTATAGAATTATAGCAAAGGAAGAGAAGAAGAGATCTACTGAACCCTCTAGAAATGGAAATATGGAGATGAAGGGAAAAGTTGAATTTCTATCCTGTAGTAAAAGAGGGAAGAGACACCCAAGCACATTTTTGAGGGTAATGTGAGTCTGTTACAAGTGGGGATAAAATATCCACCAAAATCATTATTGAAAATGGAAGAATGAGGCTACCAATGATGAATTATTTAGTTATAAATAAATGGGTAAGTATGAAAATGAATTTCATATGCATCAAGGAAACATACCTAAACAAATGCTTAGGTAGAAAGGAAAAATTTACCTGATCACAACTATAGAGGTTGATGTTTTGAATGACATAGTGGAAGGTACAATAATTGGTTCCCCCAATTTACCAATGATTTATTTGATGCTAGATCATCTCATTCGCCCATATCTTCCGATTTTTCCAATAAAATTAGATATTTAGAATTTTATTTTCCAAGGGAGTTGTCAGTCAAAACATTAAAGGGATGTATCATTGCAATAATGTTTTTTTAATCAATTATAATTATGTAATATAAACGGGATTTATATGGTGATATTATTGTCATACCCATGATTGAATATGATATAATCCTCAGTATGTATTGACATTTGGACCATGAGGCTAAAAGTTTTCTTAAGAAGTAGGAGGTTATAATTTTTGATGATGATAAGGAATACCTTATCTTAAGATAATAAATTTCACCATATGATTCTCATCCCGATCCACCCCTAGTAGCTCTACTAAACTCATTTACTGGGGAGAAATTGAGTGAAATAATTATAGGTGAATAAAGGAATGTTCAAATAGAGGATGTACATATTGTGTAAGAATATGTCGATGTGTTTCTAGAGGATTTATCGGGACATCCTCCAGAATGAGAAACTGAGTTTTCCATTGATTTATTTCCTGGTACTTGGCCCATATAGAAGTTCCCTTATAGAATGGCCACTATGGAAATAGTCATACTAAAGAAACAACCTATGGAATTGAGTAATAAAATATTTATTCACCCTAATGTTTCTCCATGGGAAACCCCTGATCTTTTTGTTAATAAGAAAGATGTATCTATGATTTTGTTCATTGACTACAGGGAGATCAATGTTATAACAATAAAGAACAAGTATCACCTACCTTGCATTGATTAATTATTCAATAAACTTCTTGGAGCCCAATATTTTTCCAAGATTGACCTTCTATTAGGAAATCACATGTTTTGTGTGAATAAGGAAGACATTCCAAAAGTAGCATTTCGCACCAGGTACGAGCATTACATGTTTATAGTAATGCTTTTTGGACTGAGTAATGTAACCATTATTTTCATGGATCTAATGAATTTAGATTTTAACGAATATATTTATGACATTGGAGAGGTATTTATTGACGATATATTGGTATACTCCAAAAGCAATGAAGAACATGAAAATCACTTGCACTCTATTCGAAAGACTTGTAGAAGAGATGAATTATATGGGATTTTTAAAAATTGTGAATTATAGCATTAGCAGATTTTGTTTCTTGGCCATATAGTCTCTAAGGATCAAACCTCTGTTGATCCTCCAAATATAAAGTCAATCCAAGAATGGCTATCACCAACTAGTATAAATTAGGTACACAATTATATTGGTTTAGTTGGTTACTATCGGCATTTTGTCAAAAACGTTCCACAATTAGCTAACCAATTACCCAAGCTCACATGTAAAGGAGATAAATTTGTTTGGAAAAAAAGAGTGTGAAGTATGATTTGAATAATTGATGAGGTGATTAATCAATTCTCTTATCTTGAATCTACAATTGGGGAATGATGGGTTTGTTATTTATAGTGATGATTCAAATAAATGACATGGTTGTGTCCTTATTAAAAATGATTAGTTTATTGCCTATGCATCAGGACAGCTAAAAAATCATGAACAAAACATTCACACTCTTGATATTGAGTTTGAAGCTATAATAATTTCTTTTAAAATATAGAGACACTATCTCTGTGGAGAAAAAATGTTAGCTATATACTGATCACATGAGTTTGATGTATATTTTTTTCTGAAAGAACTCAACATGAGGTAATGGTGATGGATTGAACTACTCAATGGTTATGATGGAAAAATAAACTACGACTCGAAGAAGGAAAATAAGGTGGTAGATGCTTTGAGTAGAAATGATCATGTTATTCTGTACAAGATGAGAGTTAAAAGGGATCCAATGTTCATGGATCTAGTAAAGATGGATTTTTTAATAATCGTGGAAGGTGAAATATAAATACACTTCTAAATAGTTTCCAAACCATCATTACTAAAAAGGTTAAAATGTTCTTAGACTGATGATGAGGAGTTTAAAAAGAGAACTACAACTATAAATGATTTGAGATTGATTGACTTCGTATATGAATATGGAATTTTGAAATTTGGGAGGAGGCTTTGTGTTCTTGATATACCTGATATAAAAAGGGAATTTTTAGATGATTCTCATAGCTCCAACTTCTCTATACAGCCTGGTAGCACAAAAATGTACAGTTATTTGACAAAACATTTTTTTTTGGAAAACATATAGAGGGAGATAGATGATTATATGTCAAGATATATGGTTTGTCAATAAGTGAATCCTGTAAGACAACATCTTGAAGGACTCTTGAAACATCTTCCCATAAATGAGTGGAAATGAGATGATATTATGATGGAATTTTCCATGGGGATACCAAAGAATCCTTGAAGGAATGATGAAATATGGGTCATTGCTAATAATCTTACCAAGATAGCACATTTTATTTCTATAAGAGAAGATTTTCCACTTGAACTTTTAGCAAGAATATTTATTATTGATGTTTAAATACTTCATGGTCTACCCTATCGATTATTTTTTATCGTGATCCCCATTTTACATCATGATTCTATAAAATTTTTCAGTATGTCTTGGATACTGAACTTCATTTGAGAACTGCCTACAACCCTCAAACAGATGGAGAATAAGAACAGACTATTCAAACCGTAGAAAACATGTTGAGATCTTTCTCACATGACTTTAAAGGTATGTTGGATTAGTGTAAACTCTGGTATAATTTTCCTATAATAATAGCTTCCATTCAAATATTTAGATGGCACCATGGGAATAGTTATATGGATGGATATGTCACACACAAACATGTTGGGATGATGTTGGTGTATGAAAACTCGTAGGCCCATAACATGTTGAGCAATCAATGGAAAAGGTTAAGATTATCCAAACCCACATCCAAGAAGATCAAAGTAGGAAAAAGAGATATACATATAACAGAATGAAGGATTTGGAATTTCAAGTTGGTGATCATCTTTTCTTGGAGGTATATCCATGGAAGGGTGTTAAACAATTCAGTAATAAGGGAAAATTAAGTCCCAGGTACATCAGACTATTCAAAATTCTTGAGCAAATTTGAGTTGTATCATACTATTTGGAAATTCCTCTAATTCTCTCCAATGTTCATGATGTGTTCCATATATCACTTTTGAGAAACTAAATGCATGAACCAATGGATGTACTCACCTATGAAGAAATAGAACTGGAACCTGATCTATCTTATTGTGAATAGTCTATCAAGATTCTAGATACCTGAGAATGTGTATTGGGAAATCGGGTGACTCATCTTGTAATAGTTCTATGGAGAAACCATTAAATGGAAGAGGCAATGTGGGAACATTTGAAGCATATGATTAAGAACCACTAGAATCATTTTATGTAGTAATATTGTGGATATTTTGAGGATGAAATTATTTGAAGGAGGGATGAATGTAACTCCCAAAGAATCCACGGTATGCTTCTCTATGAGTAATGTAATAGATTGTGTTTTACACAACATCGAGTTCTAGCAAAGCACAACCAATCAAACTATCCGTTTAGAAAAAATAGTTATGAATAGTAATAGAAGCATTTAAAAATTTTTTAATTTAATTTTTCAAAATTGACATCATTTTTGGATTCAAAATATCAAAATTATCTTAGGGTGAACTATTTGTATTTTTTTTCTTAAAACCATCAATTTATGATGAATAGTGAAAACACTACATTATTGTTGAAAACTGAATTTTATATAAATAATTATTAACATGAATTAAATTTATTATAATGTCAAAATAGATACATAATACGTTTATTTGTTCAATTTAACTCATTAGAGTCATTTTATAATAAGAATATATATATATATATATAATTTTATGGAACTATTTAATGCATTTTACCTATCATCTAGGCACATTTTCTAATTTTCATAAAACGTAATTTTACCGCTTCTTTTAATTAAATTTCAAAAATCCAAGAGACACGATTATATCTATAATTCCACGACCCCTCTAGACTAGAGCTAGTGAATTACTAATTACATTGACATGATTAAAAGGAATCATATCACAAAGGGATGAGTAGTTTAGTAGTCTTGAAGAAACTAGATATATATATGTAACTGAAATTAAATTGGGAAAGGTAACAAGATACAAAATATAAAAAAAACTAATCGACTGTATCCATGAGAACTCCATAAATAGTCTCCTCTTAATAACTTGTTGAAGGTAATAAAATAAAAGGGGTGTGATCAAATGATCAGTTAGTGGTACAAATATTGGAATCATGAATCTATAAAAATTGAATCATGAACAATTAGGAATAGTCAATGTGGCATTGTGAATAAATAAAAAACACGCACATTTAATAAAATAAGAATGAAACTACATCCCAAGGTTTTGTCATAGTGAAAGCCTCACGGATATTAATAAATCAAAATCAATAAAGAGAATTCTTATTAATTGGATGTCATGTTTATTGGACATGATACCATAGTACCATTGAAACAGTTTAAGTCTGTTAGTAGAAACCCGTCTGATTTTTAGAAACAAACTCGAAGGGTTTGTCGACAACTGATTTTTCTCATGACACATGTCGATACATCGAGGGGCTATAGTGGGCGCCACCCACAACACTAAGTCCAAATCATTCTTCATATGTAGATTTAATAAAATTAAAACATGCCTTCTCAATATCCATATATATTTGAGGATATGGATTTTCCAATGGATGTTGACAAAAAAGATACTTTTAAATGAGACATTTGAAAAATTCATGAGGAAATAATCCTCAATCATTCAAAATTGTCCCATACCACCTCGAAACATTCAAATCATAATCCCTTAAATATAATGAGAATAATTAGACTCTTGATATGATATAATGAATTGTAGTACATACACCACAAGAATTAAATAAGTGGGGAACAATGCATATATCTCCAAAAGTTAAATTGTGAGGAGAAGCATCCATTTTACATTGGAAAGAAGATTTCATTTGGAAAATCATTTATGTTTTCCATAAATCAGTATTTAAACATGTTTATCCTAGAAAAGAAATTTTACGGAAATCGATATTACATTTGAAACACAAATGATGTCCTTCTAAAGTGAAATCATGTAAAATGTGATATTAAAGAAGATTTATAATTAAACCATTTTAAGGCGGTTTAAGGAATTTATTAAGAGATTTTAGAGCGCAAAGGAATGTGTTCTATAATAATACTATAAATCATCCAAATAATAATTTTCATGTTGAAATTTTTTTTTAAAAATGATAAACATGGATAAAAATAGATTGCAGAGTGAACATCTAAATAGGTAAGAATTTTATAAGTTCCTTGAATCAAGATTTCATTTCGGAAAAAATTTGCAAAGATTATTTTAAAACATGTAAATTCACATGAAATAAAGAATGATTCTGATGGGTACACATATATAATATATTGAAAAATAATTTATGAGGATTAAAAAATAATAGATAAGAATTTCATTGTGGTGAATAGGGAATAAGAGCAACCCGAATGAAAATGGAGGTTCGGGTAGAAAATACTGACTACATAGTAATCAATTGAGCCCTATGCCCCAAAATTAATTTTCATCAAATGATATTTTGAATATAATTAAAATAAAGAGATTAATGTTATGAAACATAAATGGGACGTATAGACACACCATACACAAGTAATACTAGTGAATACGGATTACCTCACAAAGATGGATGTGGGATGAAAAACCCCATACCAGGAACACATCATTTGATTGGGGACAAATAAATAACATAATTAGGTGTGAAAAACATAAACCCCCAAAATAAATGTGGATATAAAATATAAAACAATCATAGTAAAACAAAACATTTTTTGGTAAATTATAAATCCAATGACATTGATGTTTAACTCAACGAATGGAAATTGAGTTAAGATATCCCTTACCTTAACCTCGAAGGTGTTCTTGATTATTCTCAACGAACTGAATAATAAAATTTATCTTCATTAACTAATAGTTCTAGAACCTCATAAAAATTTAATTTATATGTTATAGCCTTATTAGGTTAATTCATGACCTTTTTATGGTTTTTAAGAGATTCAATTTTATTGTTTTGGAAGCATTTTCTCCCAATGTTTTCAGGATCTGTTTACTTGTATTAATAAATGGTTGTTCATTTGAAATATGGTTAAACATAAAGAAATGTTAATATATATTATTAGTGACATTAATGATATATGAATGATCTTATAACGAGTATGGTTTATATCATTTAGTGTGATTCATTACTAATAACTTATTGATAAATGCATTGATTATCATTTACCATTTTGTGCATAATGAACTTGTTTTGTATTATTATTTTTTATTATGACTATGTAGGGATTCCAGAATATTGAATAAGGTAATATATATATATTAATATCTGGTTCAACCATTATAATGTTTTATTGAATATTCTTGAGAATAGTAATTCTAATTGAAAACCCGTCTTCCTTGACTGTGATAATTTAACACATCTTGAATGGTGGTTGCATTTATAGTATAAAAGGAGGGGGAGAGATAGATGATGATGAAATATTCCATAAGAATAACAAAATTAGTATTCATGTAAGGTAAGATAATTATCATAGAATTTGGATGATGGGATCTGAGGAATAAGGTATAAATTAAAGGAACTCAAAATTGAAGAAAATTGAGAAATCTCTCACGAAAATTAAGTAGCTTAACGGCATCACATAAAATTTAATTATGTAGTTTAATGAGAGAAAGGGAATATCTGATCACTAATAAATAATATTGTAAGTATAGGGGATATAAAATAAAATATATAAAAATAATCCAATGGAAATTAAAATGAATAACATAATGTGAACGAAAATAATGAAAACAGAAGAGGATGTTTACCTCTTCATCTCTTCTCTTTGAGATCCCTCTTAAAGCCTTTGATTTTGGCCTCACGGTGAGACCTAAAGCTCTAGGACGTGGGAAAGAGTCTTGTATGGAGTATTGGGAAGATCCTTGGATTTTCTCATGTCTTGAGAGGTGTGGGAGGAAGAGGGGAATGAGGATGACATTTATAGTGGAGGAGAGGAGGTATTTTTCATTATTTAACTCATTTTTATAATATTAGATTCTCAAGACTTTTAATAATCTTAATTCATGTGACCAAAAATAATAATAATGGCATGTGAGTTTGAACCAAGTAGTATTACATCACATATGTGTTCATAAATAGTGTATTATACTAATAATTTTTGTATACGGTATTTTACCGTATTTCACTATTCATCAAAAATTCTAGAATTTAAAAAAAATTGTAAAAAATCACCCTCGCCATATTTCGATGTATTGAATTCAAAAATGAACTCCATATTTCAAAAATATTATTCTAAATATTATCAATTAACATTTTATATAAAATCATAGATAATTTAAAAAATAACAATGTTAATGTTAAAAAAATTTATATTCGATTGATAAATTAATGAAGATATCATCATTTTATTGCCTTAATAAAATGAAATAAAATTATTTTTCACTATTCATATAAGCCATAGTACTATTAATATAACTATTTATAAGGGTATGTTACTATTAATCAAAAAATATAGTTGGTTCTATCAGACTTCAGATGACTTATTGATCACAACTCTAGATGGCCATTTTTTTAAATTCAAAACACCGTAGAGGAAAGGTTGTGCATGATGACTATATTATAAAATGTGTTGTTTCGTGGAGACTCAGTGTTTCATGAATTCTATATTAAACCTCTTGGTAAATTCTTGGGGTGTTACATTATTCCCTTCTTACAAAACATTCGTCCCCAATTTTAGAAATTGAACACCGAAAGTTAATGGTTGATACTTGAAAATTTCCTTAAGGGAAACCCAAATCAGGATTACGGTTAAAATATCCTCTTAATAAAACGAATGGTAAATGTATCAATTAATACAAAATAATGAATTCTAATTGGACAACCTAGTCCTGGTATAATAATATGTCCATCATGTAGTGATTAAACTCTAATAACCCCATACATTGATCAACTTAAAACATTTTTTAAATTGTTAAAAATTGATAAATATAATGATTCAATAGATTATAATGAGGGTCTCTAAAGTTCCAGGATGAACATATCAATAACCCTTAATCAACAAGAACCAGATCTAAAATTCACATTCCAAACATGTGAATTACATCATCATATATCTTTTGAAATATAGAAATATCTTAAATTACTGTAAAAACAATATTTTTAACACGCAATCTTCTATATTCCTTCAGTAAGATACATGTTATTGGATATATTCCTCAAATCCAATAATGTTGTAAACTCCATCGATGATAGTATATACCACATCTCGATAAGTTGAAATTTAGTTCCAAGGTAGTGAGTATATATCTGAATTAATCATTTCATCATCATTATATCTACATCAGATATATATATATATATATTAATGGTTTTCTTTCCCTCAATCATAAATTTTTTTAAACAAGATTAACTTTCTTTTGAATCACTTTTCCTTAGTACAATTTATCATACGACCACAAATAATTAATGAAATAGTATTGTACTATATTCCTTATATATATCTTAATTCATATTACCAGTACAACACTGAACAAATATTGAAATAACATGATTCTTGACTAAGAATATTAATCATTCGAATTCATCTGTGGTAGCATCATAACATGATCATTATCCAAAACCGGCATTTGGGGTATATTCCTTTGATGATTAGGACATTGATTCGCATAGTGTCTCATCTCCTAGTAAGTGAAGCATTATACTTTGGAAAACATTTTCATTCCCTTAAAATCATGAACATGGTGTCCTTCTTCTCCACCCTTATAGAAAACTCTCATTCTCATCCATCATTTACCATAGCGATTCTCTCCATAATTTTCATAAGTTGGAAAACTCTTCTTTACATTCTTACCTATATCCCCATATTTCTCTACCATCCTCTCATTATTTTTCTTACCTTTAATATAAATAGGACTTATAGTATTCTTTACATACCTTTTTGACACATGATATTATTTCCTCATATGATGATGATACTGGGGAGAAAATATTCCATTAAAAAGTTGTCTTAAGTCCATTTGAGATATGGTTCTTTTTACGCTTCACATCACATGCATTGGGAATGTTTTTATTCCTTCTTATAAGCACCATTTCTAATAAATTTCCACATTATATATTAGCTAAAAAAATTATGAACTCTCTATAAATCTATAAATTGTATAGCACATAGAAAAAATTTATGTATTGTAAATACTAGAACCATATTTGTTTGTCACTTTGGGGTCCTAAATCCTTCGTAATGGATGGTAAATAAAATGGTTATTATCCTAAAAATATCCCCCAAGAGTGTCAAAACAATAGTTCTGTAAGGCCCACTATTGTGTACCAGGATACCCCAGGTCAACCCTGAAACTCCTTGTCATATTTATCACTCCTAGGTACATCTATTCTAAAGACACCTCTACTTGTTTTTATCTATATTAGGATGTTTTTTATATAAAGAGACACATAATAAATTCCTTACCAAAATTATTGGATATTCCAATTTATTTATCCTCATAGACCATCTTAAGGATTTGTTCCCTAAACAAAATTTTCTAAATCTAGTTCCCAGGGTTTCTACTAAAATTCCTCTGATAGCAACTGTAATTCCCCGGCCCCTCTAGACTAGAGCCAGTGAATTTATAAGTACATTGTAATGATTTGAAGTAATCAAATCCCAATGGACCAACTACTTTAGTAGTATTGATGAAACTAGATATACACATGTTACTCATATTAAATTAGGAAAATTAATCAAATGAAACACATAAAAAAACTAATAGACTCTATCCATGAGAACTCAATAATTGGTGTCCTATTCATAACCGGATGAAGGTAAACAAATAAAAGGGGTGAGCTCAAATTATTTGTAAATGTTACAAATAGAATAATCACGAATCAATAAAAATTGAATCATAATCAATTAGGCATAGTCAATATGGCATGGTGAAAAAATGAAAAACACGTGTCTTTAAAAATCATAGAATAAAACAACATCCATAGGTTTTTTCATAGTGAAAACCTCATTGATAATAATTACAAAAAATGAATAAATAGAATTATTATTTATTGGATATGATGTATAAAAAACATGATACAACAATATTATTGAAAAGGTATATGTCTATGGGTAGTGTCCCGTCTGATTTTTGGAAACCAACTTGAAGGGTTTGTTGCCAACTGATTTGTCTCATGAGACCCATCTATGCATCGAGGGTCAATAGTGGGCCCCACCCACCACTGCAATTCCAAAGAATTTTATATACGTAGATTTAATAGATGTATTGTATGACATATCAATATCAATATATATTTGTGGATATAGATTCATCAAATGTTTTTGACATAAATAAAGATACTTTTAAATGAGACAGTTCAAAAATTCTAGAGGAAATAATCCATAAACATTCCCAATGTCCCATACCACCTTGAAACATTCAAATAATAAACCATTAGAATATCATGAGTATAAATATACTGTTGATATTATATACCAAATGGAAGTACATACACCACATGAAATAAATAAGTGTTGAACAGGTCATATATCTCAAGACATTAAAGTGTGAGGAGAAAAATCCATTTTAATTGGAAGGAAGAGTTCTTCTGGAAAATCATATGTATTTTCCAAAAATCTGATTTTAAACATGTATATCCCGGAATATCAATTTTACCGAATTTTAGATTAAATTTGAGGAATAAATTATTTCTTACTGAAGTGATATAATGAAAAAAAGTGAAATTAAAGAATCTTTAGAATTAATACAGTTTAGTGTTGTTTAAGGAATTCATTTAAGGGATTTTAAAGAAAAAATGATGTTCTTATTTCATAAAACTAGAAATGATCCAATATATTAATTTATTCTTAAAATTTGTGATTTAAAAAGATAAAAAAGGCTTAAAACAGATTATAGAGTGAACATCAAAATAGGTATGAATTTTAGAAGTTCCTTGAATAAATCCTGCATTTCGGAAGAATTTTTTAAAGATTATTTTAAAACATGTAAATTCTCACAAAAATAAGAATAATTTTTATTGGTACACATTTATAATGCGATAACATAGAATTAAAGAGGTGTAAATAAGAATAAATAATAATTTTGTTGTGGTAAATATAGGAGAAGAACAACCCGAATGAAAATGGAGGTTTGGGTAGAAAATACATACTACTTCGTAGTCAATTGAACCCTATGCCCCAAAATTAATAGTAATAAAATGATACATTAAATATCAATAAAATAAATATATAAATTGTATTAAACATAAATGGGATGTATACATACACTATACACACTTAGTAGTAGTGAATATGGAATATCTAACAAATATGGAAGTGGGATGAAGAAACCCTTACCAAGAAAGTATCATTAGATTACAGACAAATTAATGAAAAAATTATGTGTGATAGAAATAAACCCACACAATAAAAGTTTATATTCCTAATAAATCAATCATACGTCATTCACACATGTTCTGGTAAAATACAAAACCAATTACATTGATGCTTAACTCAGCAAATTTAAATTAAGTTAATATATCCCTTACCATAATCTCGAAGGTTATCTTGATTGTTCTTAATGACCTGAATAATACAATTTATCTTTAATAACTAATAATTCTAGAACATCATAAACATTTAACTGATGTAGTATAACCTTATTAGGTACATTGAGGACCTTTTTTATGGATTTTAGAAGATTCAATTTTACTATTAAGGAAGCATTTTCTCCAATGGTTTTCATGATATGTTTACTTGTATTCAAGAATAGAAGTTCGTTTGAAATGTGGTTAAACATAAAAAATCGCTATAATATATTATTAGTGAAATTAAATAGATATAAATTATCTTATAATAATTTTGGGTTATATACTTAAGGATGATTCATTAGTTAAAAGTTATTGATAAATGCTTGGATTAACATTGCCAAACTTTGTGAATAATGAACTTTTTTTGTATTAACATTTTGTATTATTAGTGTGTAAGGAGTCCATAATATAGCATAAGGTAAAATGAATATATTATGATCAGATTCAACAATTAAATTTTTTTCATGACAAGCCTTGAGGATAGTAATGTAAATTGAAAACTCCTCTTCGTAGAGTGTGATAATTTAACTCATCTCGGGTGGTGTTTGCATTTATAGTATAAAAGAAGGGGGAATGAAATATGATGATGAAATATTCCATTAGTTTAATGAAATTATAGTTCAATTAAGGTATGGGAAGTATCATGGATTTTGGATGTGGGGATATGAGGAAATAAATAGAAAAAATGTACTCAAAATTGAAGAAAATTGAGAAATCTCTCATAAAAATTCGGTAGCCTAATATCATCACATAAAATTTCATTAAATAGTTTGTTGAGAGAAAGGGGGTATATCATCAATATTAAATAATATTTTCTGTAAGGTGGATATGGAATGAAATATCCCAACATAATTCATTGAAAATTATAAAGAATAACATAAAGTGAAAGAAAAGAAGGAAAACAAAATAGGATGTTTACCTCCTGATCTATTTTCCTTGAGATCCTTCTTAAGAACGTTGGTTTTGTCCTTATGGTGATAAAAAAAGCTCAAAGACATGGGAATTAGTCTTCGGGTAGGTATTAGGATTAATCTAGGTAAATCTAAAGGCTTGGGAGGTGGGGGAAGAAGACGTGAATGAATTTGGATTTTATAGTGGAGGAGAAGAGGCATTTTTCATTTTTTTAATCTTTATTATAATATTTTTCTTGAGGATTATGAATAATCATAATTCATGTGACCCCAAATAGTAAAAATGGATTGTGAGTTCTAAAAAAGTTGTCTTACATCACTTATGATGTCATAAATATTGTATTATAATGAAAATTGTTATATATAAAATTTTATTGTATTTCACTATTCATCAAAAATTCAAGATGTTCAGAAAAATCCCAAAAATCCACCCGAACAATTTTTTGATTTGAAGAATTCAAAAATGAACTCAAATTTTAAAAAATAGTTTTCTCAATATTATTTATTTAATTTTTCAATAAAATCACAGTTAATTCCAAAAATAACAATGTAAACGGTAAAATTATAGTTATTTGACATTTAATGATTAATTAAGATCTTCTCATCTTATTACATTAATAAAATAAAATGATAATATTTTTTACTATTCATATGGGTCATATTACTATTCATAACGATATGTTACTATTCATAAAATATTGGTTCTATCAGACATCAAATGGCATACAGATCACAACTCTAGATGACTATTTTTCAAAATTCAAAACACATTAGAGGAAAAGATGTTCTTAATGACTAGATTATAAAATGTGTTTTTTTTGTATGGACTCAGTATTTCAGGATTTCTAAATAAAATCTATTTGTAAATTATTGGGGTCTTACAACATCAGTAAGTAAAATTTGGTTCAATATGATGAAAATAATTTTTGAGGAATAGTAACTTTTGAATTTTAATTACCAGAGTTAAAAAAAATATGGTAATTAAAGGTAAGAATGATATTATAATTACCGAAACACATGTCCTTATTTGATTGGATATGTTTAATTCTTCCTAAATAAACTTTATGAAAAAAATATTATTCATTTTTATTCACTAGGATTAGATTAGGACATTAATTGTGATTTTATTTAAAGAAGAGTTATAAGTGTGAATTTCAAATATTAATAACTAAAAAAATTTTAATATATGGTTATAAATAATATAAATTAGAGTATAAATATTCATTAGTAAACTGAAAATATTTCCTACATCGTGGTATTTTATTTATAATTTTCAAACACAAAATAATTAAATTTATTTATGACACAATGATGATGCAGTAATTTAATTAGTAATTAAAAGATTAAATTAATTGATCGTATAAATATTAAAAAAAATTAAATTGAGACTTTTGATTCATTCCAAGAATTTTATAGGTTAATATTACATTCTAGGTTTGATTAGATAAATTGTTTCCAATGTGATAGTGTAGTTATGACTTTCACAAAAACCAAATACTAAATAGTGTCAAAATTGACATAAATGAGTTTTTAAAACAAATAAAGTGTTATTAAATGATGTAATATTCCAAAAAATATTAGGTTAATAAAAATTCCATAATTAAGGTTATATATTTCAATAATGAACATCTTTTGGTTCTCTTGGCCTTTTATAGTATGTTTATAAACCAATTATTATAATAATACAAGAAAAAATGGTAAAAGTTAAACTATTTTACTAAGAGTTAAATCTAAACTATAAAGTCTATATGGTAACATAAACATCCTTAAAAATAATTGTTTGAGAGGTTTTAGACTCATCCCCACCTTAGCTTCAATATAAATTCATTTTGAATAATTAGAAACAGAAAATTATTTTATAATAAAATAATATTTCAAACATTTCCTAATGTGACCATCACCTCTCTTATAATATGGTACAACCTATTCACTCAGTATCAGACCTCCTATTCTATTTTTCTCAGACAACCCCTGATCAATTATTTTTCCATATACCCTAAATTCAACCTAGTGGCCTTACTTCGATCAGAAATCCAACCTAGTGATCCATTTTTATCAAATCCAAAAGGAAGCACCCAAAGAAGTCGTAATAATTTCATAACCTATTTCATTGATCATTTTTTCTTCCACATACTCTTAATTTGACGTTTCCATACCAAAATAGTAACTACAGCACCTTCAACATACTTTTATGTTATTATAAATATGTTACAACTATATTCATTTTTCTATCCTTCCTATGAATGACAATGTTACCATACGTGCATATGCATGTCTAATCGTATCCTTATTGTGGTGTAGTTTTTTGTTCAACACATACATATTTAGAGAGGTATAGTAATGATTATAAATGATTTAAATAATAGATATAACATGTTAATGATTCTTTATATTTAATATACCAACCAATTAAAAACATTTTCACCATCAATAGAATGATATTGTCCCTTGTGGGTACGAATGGATTACCGTCTACACAAACTGGATGAGATTCATTCCCCATCATAACCATTCAAGAATAATTTTCATTTTATGATTAAATGTAATATTTAATAACTTAATAAAATTATGGGTATGAATCAAATACATTTTATCCATAACATACATGACTTACGTTATGAAACATATAAAGAAAAATGAATCAGTTTACACTCAAAACAATGATACTATAGAAATATTATTAACAATGCAATATTACGAGATAATATATGATATCATATTTATTTATATTTTTATTGAATAATTTAATAATTTTTATTTAACTATTATACATGATTTTAACGATCCCTCAACTATGGAAAAGTACAAGTTAAGGTTTAATTTTACAATCTCTTAGTTATCCGAGGTTGTTTATATGTATGAATCTACTAGGACATCATTATCATTCACATATGTGTTTATTAAAAATGTATTTAAAAACATTATTACTATTTCCTATAATATGTGTTAAATTTATTTATACCATTGTTTTACTTTTTATAAAAAAAACTGAATAAAATATTTCCATCATTTTCGGAACAAGGTACTTTTTGACCTTTTCGAAAAAAATAAAAGAATGTTTTTATCTTATATTACATGTGCAACCATTTCCTGCTAATATAACACCATCACAAATTCCCTTAAATTATTATTATAATAATTTCAAAATAAATGTTTTTTTATATTCTGGTGACTTTTAAATTAATATAATTTAGAAATAGATATTTCATTTAAATAGTTTTTGGATTGAATTCATCAGTGTCAACATCCATCATTAGATTTTACATTTTTTTGATGCTTATTTATCACAATACAATATTCCATATTGTATTGATGGTTTTGAGGTATGTTTGACTGTGGATGTGCTATTTTAATACCATTTATGGTTTCTTGTTAAATAATTTACATTTTGTATTCTATTTTTAATATAAATTTTTATATTCTGTTTCTACATTTTCAAATGAGAAATGCTTTGGAGTTAGTAAGTGATGGGTGGGGCCTAATATAGCCCATTGATTCATCATTAGGTCTCATGAGACAAGCTAGTGTCTTTGAATAATTCCGTAAACAAATCTTATTTGTAGTCCTGGAACGAGTCCTTGACTTTGTGGTTATGACATCTGGTATAATGCATTCCACCATTATGAAATTTCCTATAGACATAACATGTGATTATTCAAATAGTAGAATATCCATATGAATAAGTAAATGGAATTATTTAATTTATCGTTTATATATTATGCATAAGTTTAAGAATAAAAGGCATGTGTTTTAGTCTTATACATTACCTTAAATGTTTATGCTTATTTATGATAGTTTCTCCTATATAGTTATCCACACTAAGCATCTGATATCACCCATTTATTATGTTTTATTTTTCCCATTATGTGAATAAATATATAATGATTAACCAGTAGGGATAGTCAAAATGATATGTGTGTGTTAAAATGGGACACAATGTTGTTTTTTATTTCATGATGTAATGTAAAACATATTAATGTATCTCATACTTCGAAGGATACTAAACTAAACAGTCTTTCGAGACATCATCTCTAGTTATCCTTCCAATGTTATGTAATAATGCACCGAATCTAGGTAACTAAGTTCAAGGCATTACATTTCAAGTGAAAATAATTTATTATATAAGGTCTACTAGATTTTTTTTAATATTGAATGTTAAATAAATTAATGATGATGTATTGATATTTGTGGTTATTTTTGGGACAAGGAGTTTTGAAAAAATGGATCAAATCATTTTATTCTCTACGGAGTGTGGGATGGAAATCTATAAATAAAAATACGATGAATGATGAATAGTAGTAAACTGAATAATATTTCATATAAATAAAGTGGATGGAAGTAAGAGAGTAAAAAATCAAAGAGTTCTAAATAAATGATGACCAAGGGAGTCCCCAATGAAATGTGTTATCCAACCAAAAGGAAAAGATCCAATGGAGAAAACTCCAAAAGGGGAAAATCCGAGGTAGCTAGGGAGGCCACAAAATCATCCACATATTTACCTTCAAAACATGTGTGCAAGACCACTGTGTCATCAGATAAGAAATCCCTGAATTCTGAAATCATATAGGTAATGGTCCATGAGTGGTAGAGTCACCATTGAGGAAGCATCATATTATATTAGAGTCTGATTCCATAGAGGTTAGGTCAACATTCTTTGACTGGTATGGTGAAAGGCCATTGAGAATGTCCTTAGCCTCCACCATCATGAATTTATAAATTTCTAGAATGGACTAACCTCATAAATCACTAGTCTATATGAGTCACTGACCAAACAACTCCCACGCATGAATCCATGAGAACATGAACCATTGGTGTTGAGATTAAGGCCACTAGTATGAGTAGAATAGTGAACCTAATTCCCTATCAGGCTAGACGTAGGAATTCCTAATGATGGATGCCTGATCTGGTTATTCCTTAAAGAGGGAGTGACTACCCCCCTTTTTCATCAAGAGAACATCCAACTCGACAGTAATGAATCTTTCTCTCACATCTATATCTATGAAGGAAATTAGAGGGAAATTCATAATTTCATTCTGACCCTTCCATATGGTCCGACATCCCACAACCAGAAACTTCACCCTAGGTATATACCTATACTTTTTGCCAAGATATCCTTATAACTAAATATGAGGAAAAGAATAAAGGGAGACCATTGCAGGGGATGAAGTCACGAACTCGCCTTGGAATCTCCAGATAAGGGTCACCTACCTTCAATGATATAAAAGTTTCAACACTGACTCCTCAATATGGGTGAAGCATCACATGCATTTTGAGGCCAATTGAACTATCCTACATTTAACATCCAGAATAGATGGTAGCACATGTTACTTAATTCTACATAGTATGAAATAATATTTAGATTAGATTTTGGTAAACCAATACCGGGTTCCACAAGGTTCATTTTTAGTCGATAAATTTTGAGTCTTCCTGTAATTCTAGGTCAAGAACCTCCCATTCATAGCACTAGAAAAAACATTACGGTTAGATGACTCTTGAAGACTGATACTATCGAATAAGTCATTCATTGTAGAGTTATGAATTACCTGGGTAATGGATGTATAAAATTAGGCCTCCTAGAATGATATGTTAGGGGCATGGAACCCTAGAATGTCCAAGATCCCACCCCAATCACATTTCCAAAATCCTACCTCACCCATATCCATGACACAATAGGAGTGATTATTGAGGAATATAATGTGAACGCTCAAAGACTCCCATAGTTGGGAATGGGACATTCCATTATTATGAGATACAAATATATACTTCTATTTGATAAGATCAACCCATAAGAAATGACCCTTGATAACTTTTCAAGATATATTTTCCTATTGAAATATCATAGAATTCTCTATATCCCTAGTACCAATGCCCCCATGTTCAACCAGTTTAGAAATATTAATTTAAGAGGCCCATACATATTTTACATTTCCCCTGGTATCCAAAATGAATGAATTCATATTAATCTCAATTTTTAGATGGTAGATTTAGGATCATTCAGAATTGAATGGATATGCATTTATATCGGGGACAACACTTAGTTGACAATATTATTTCTCCCACCATATGAAAAGAATATGATCTTCCAATTGTTGATTTTATTGCTAACTTACAAACCATACATAAAAAAACCAAATATGTATCCTTATGGGGTATATGGGAGAACCTATGTAGTTCATGGGAAAGAACTTAAACAAATGGCCAAACATGATTCAATATTACCCTTTCTCTTGTATGGGAATTTGGTTGGAAGATAAACCCTTCTCTTGGATCAATTAAAAAATTTCCCTCTCCAGTATATATACTCGTATATGATGTAGTTGTAACCTCTTATGGAAGTGATATGCCTATTAATAATGAAAATGTGGTCATCATTAATGAGGATATGTGACACACATGGGGAATGAGACCCACAGTGGTAAGGAATAATAATCTCCGGATGTAATGATGCTATATAAAAAATGAATAGGATATCCTGGGAAAAATAAAAATTCTTGGGGAAATGGGGTCACCATATATGATCCCTCTTATAGGTTTCAAGAAAGCACAATGCCTACCCTTTATAGAATCATTAAACTAGGGGGATCTGTAACACATAAACAACATGTTAATATCCAATTATTAAAATCCCATACATCTCAATGCTCAGTAATAATGGACCATTAAATCATTTCATAGGATTTGTCCATATCCACCTTGACTGAAATACTAGACATCAAACCTTAATTTTTATGTCACAAGTCATCTCTTGAGCCAACATCATTAGACCTTGTATGATAATTCCTTAAATAAGTTTATTCTTCTTATGTTAAAACTAACTGTGTATGAACCGGTATAACCATCCATTGATGATTTTTTCCAACACATTGTATGTAAAGTTACAAAAGCTAATGTACTGGTACTATGAAATGGAATAGGGGGTGTGTAAATTTGGAATATTAATTAATATAGTTTAACTAGCTACCTGAGGGATCCCACCCTCACTCAAAAGGTCCTAGATGGACTAACAAGGTCATCCATAACCAAACTCTATGTGCTTATAAAAAATTTACAAGGGAAACCATCATTCCCATGTGTTCTCTCCTACCTCATCGAGGAAACAACATCCCATACATAATTATCCCCCAGATCACCTTTGAGGATGGAATTGTTTTTATTAGAAAAAATCCTCAGATTAGATTTGAAAATATCATCATGATCATGTGGGTATCTATTATTCTTGTGAGGTTTGGGGGGAAATCAAGAATTTAATTTGAGATAAAACAAATCTTCAATAGTAATTATTTTTCTAATGAAGGTTATATCTCGGAAATAGATATAAAGAGTCTAACACCTCTATCTCTGTTCCACAAACACAATGAAGAATTATGTTTTCCATTCCCATTATTTCATCTATATGGACCAAGAGAGATCTTAATAAGTCATATCCTTCCTATGAAGATTCATATTATATAGATGATTTTTGAGACACAAGTAAATAAATTCCTCTATATCCCAAGACTCCTCTAGGATAAGATATAGATTTTCAATTTCATTCTGGTTGTCATCCAGTGAAGGTCAACTAGGGGAAATGAATTATACCATCCCTGAAGATAAACTCTTAAATGTTCTAGATTATTGTGAAGAAAAATCCATAATATTTCATTTCATAGAGCACCCCACAAATCAGGAATGGTACTGAGAAAATCATGGCGGGAAGTCCATAACCTTGAGAAAAATAAACACCTCTCTACTGGATGGCATGATTAATGTCCAATGATTAAATGGGATTTGTTAGACAATGCACGATATTGGAGGTTGAATTTCATAATAGGTAATTCTAAAATAGTCGGGAGGTTCCTTAAACAAATATTCAATCTACACCATGTTCTTTAAGAACAAATTTGGTTATTACACCAGGTAAACCTACCTCCCCCAAATACAATATAAGGGAGACCTTTCGAGGATATAAACATTGAGAATTTAATCCTATCACTCGGCATGATGGAGATAACCCATTTATTCTCAGACAAATCCATAGTTGATTTAATTTCAACCAACTATACAAGTGACCTCTCCAATGTTGAAGGAGTTTATATCATGCCATTGTTTCTCCTGATTCCTAGATTGACATTTTATATAGTTGAAAGAGAAGACTCAAGAATGACAACCTAGTACAATATTAACTGAAAACAGATGATCAATTATTAATATATTCAACACTGATATCATGGGCTTCAAGAAAATGAATTCTTAAATATTTTCCATCACACAATGCGAGAGGAACTAATTCAATATCTTCTTAAAATATCTATAATTTTTATTGATCCAAGCTTAATTACAGGATTCTTAGTAACAAAAAAACATTTCTATAACCCACTTTAGATGTAATGTTGAACATCAAGTGGGTTATGAGACCCCGAGAAATCCCAATCATCAAATATTACATTAAAAACAAGGATTCCTTTCCATTTTCCCATACAGATAGAGTCTAATATCATTCTCACATATAGTAGGGGACAATAATCTGGTCTGAGACCTGACCCAAAATCATGATATCATTTTTCCAATTCCATAATGGTGCACCATGGATTTCATGTGTGATGACACATGAAACTAATTTTAAATCTTGATAGTTTACCAAAATATGTCCATTTATGATTCAATTACATGTCATATTTATTTTATACTATACACCAATTCGGTATGGATAATAGATTATGCCCATTATTTGGTATGAAATTTCTCCTTAAGATAACGTATATAGATGGAATGAATAACTGACATCTCTCTTTCTATTAGACACCTACAATGTTACAAATATATTTTGAATATCCAGTA
This sequence comes from Viscum album, assembly GCA_963277665.1. Lineage (NCBI taxonomy): Eukaryota > Viridiplantae > Streptophyta > Magnoliopsida > Santalales > Viscaceae > Viscum > Viscum album. The sequence goes on along the minus strand of OY728152.1, from coordinate 1,244,502,677 downwards.
TATATGTGATTTTTTAACTGTACATGTCTCCAAATTCTATAGACTCTAAATTTTACTATATATATATATATATTATAGTTTATGGAGGTTTTAAAACCAACCTGAATTCTGGTTGTAGTGAATAAGGATTAAAATAGCTTTACATGAATTTGGTTTCTTTATTTTGAGAATAATGAATGTTAAAAGTGATATATTTTAATTTTATATTAATTATCGGTTATATATGATATAGAGATGATGAGGTTGTGATGATTTTCACTTGGTATGTGATATGATGTTGAATAAAAAACATGGTGTTTAATGACTTATTCAAGTAATTATAGTAAAATATGACTTGCGTTGTGGAGTGTTTGTGAAAATGGAGGGTGTGTGAATAAACTATGCCATTAATTAATTTTTTTAAATGGAAATGTTTAAATAAAGAAATTACATACTGATTATTGGATATAGTTTCTCTAGTTTAGTAAATGTGTTAGATCTATTATTTATTTTTTGGATGAAAAATTATTAATTTATATTTTCATGAGTAGTTAGGTGAAATATTGTACTGATTTAAGATGATTGTAAAAACATATATTTAGACTATTTATTATGTCCATGGCTTCAATTTAGTGATTGGATATGGAATGACAAGCTTAATGTGGTGTTTCCAATGATAATTTTGATCTATTTCACTTCCAGGGTTCAATATTGTTATTCTAATTTACTCTATTTCATATGAATATATATTAATTTAATATAAACATTCAATTAAATTTTATTTGATGTTTATTTGTGGGTCTCATGATATCTATTGTCTATAATTTTATATTTCTCAAAAATTCCTCCTACTTTTATACAGTTTATAACATTAATGATATTCACCAATCTATTAAATATTGCATATGGGCTTCAAGGATTATCTCAAACTTCACTACCATGCATGGTGGGTTATCTTTAAATGGGGTCTATAAAGAAAATACTTCATTTAAGGAGGATTTATTTAAGATTAACATCACAATGAATCATTTTCATGATAATTAATTATTATTATGGGTAAATTTTTTCATACATGGGTATTAATAAGAATATTTTAAAAACTAATTGTTTACAGAATTTATATTTATATAGAATTTCCCTATATAATATATTATTTCGTTAAATTCTCAAATAAAACATTGAATGATAGTTTCATAAACATAATATAACTATTAATATTTAACATTCGAAAATAACATCATTACATCCATATATGTATAGTAAATAAAATGAATATCAATAAATAAATTAAAACAATATAACAAAAAACTATACATATCTATAATCATTCTAAAATTATCAGAATGAAATTAATTTATCATTAATTTTCCCATATCATTCACATCAGAATTGTATATAACATATCAGCAATCATTAACCCATTATCTCCCTTGGCGATAAAAATAATGACCATATCTACATGAAAATGACGATTCAATTTAGATCCCTTAAAAGACTATACATATCCCCATTTAATCAAAATGGATAAAATGAGATAAAACATAAATCAACTGTTCTATAAAAATTAATTGAAATTATGACCATAATTTTATTCAAAATAATTAAATTGCCTACTTTGGGGAAAATAATAAAATACAGAAATATTATATGATAGTAATGATGAATTCATTATAATATAAAAATGATGAAAAAAATAATGTCTACTGTTTCACTACCAAATTTAAGTTAATTAATTAAATTTATATAATTTATAGTAATTAAATTAATTTTTTGAACATATAAATATGGATAAATGCCTATATTATATTTTATGAATTTTTAAATTAATTATTAATAAAGTCATTTACAAGACATAGACTAATACGATTTAATGGAGTTTGGTACCAAATAATTTGAAATTCAAAAACCATGTCATAAACATTAAATTCCACAATTTAAATGCCTGATAATTCCAATTGTTTTATATTCCTCCACAACCTAAAAACAAAAACTTCTATTTAGAATTTAATAAAAAAATAGGCACTCATTTTCGATACACACCCAAACATCCTTTGATTTATCTGCACATGAAAACCATTGTCAAGGATTTTATGTCATTGTTCGTCCCATGAATCTTTTTGAAGAGGATTAGTTAGATTAATGAAGAAATAAAAATATCTATTTTTTTAAAGAATGATCTATGAGTTTGAATCAATAGGGAAACAAATATAACGGTATCCAAAAAATATGTACCTTTAAATTTCATGTACAAAACACTACAAAGGGTATTGGGATTTCAATATCAATCATTCATTATGATCATTTTTTATTGTGATATCCCTAATTGGGATCCATATGTCTATGCCCCAAGCTAGTTGGCCACATGTCCTCACTCATGAATCTCTATTCACCAGTGGTTGCCGAAAAGCAGGAAGTGTCTAATATATGATAACACTGAGAGATTATACCCTCAATATCAAATAACCTCGAAAAATGATTCTAATAAACAATAACCCTATGACATGGTAAATAACCAAAAATAAACCATAACTAATATAGAAAACTATAAGATGGTGACCAAAAAAAGGAAATATAAAATCCAAAGTAATGTAGTACTTATTTTATTCCATAAATGTGTAATCTTTCAATATGAAAAATTAAAAATAATGAAACACTGAAAACACCCATTTTTCATAACATAACTGTAACACCCCAGGTAAATAAAGAATATGACATTTTCATATTTATCCATATTTGTGAATACAATATTAATATCACTTTAAAGGGGACGCTATGCTCGATGGCATACCCAACACGCAACAACGAGTTTTTGGAAATCTTACGTTGCACTCTAATAATAAAATAATATTATTTTAAATGGAAGTTAACATGTAGTTGTTTTATTGGCGGGAATGGATAGAAATAACTAAAATATGATTATATATGTTTTTAAATGTTTTTACATTTATCCAATAAAAGATAAAGGCTTAAAATATGGAAAGAATTCAATTTTAGGTGTATATGCCCTAGTTTTCACTAAAGGTTCACTTATCGCCTTTTGATGGAGAACCGTCATTAAATATAGTTTTGTTCACTCTTATACATTATATTGGACCAAATAAAACTCTTATTTAGAATTGGGACATAAAATTTTACTTTGTGTAAATTTTTGGAATTTTTCCGATAAAGTTCATTTTTTAATGAATAGTGTAAAATGTTGTATTTTAATTCAAAACCTCTTTTTAATCTAATTTATTTATATGATTATATTATCATTTTAATTTGTTTTAAAGTTAAATTAGAAAATACTTTTACCATTAAATCCAATAGTGGTCGTTGGAATTTAATTTCACTTTGAAATCAGACTTAAACTAGTGTCAATCTTTTGATACATATTGTTTCATAAAAACACGCTATTTGCTCAGACAGCGCGAATTAATTATTAAATTAATTAATGTGACTTATATGTTTTGAATTTTGTAAAATAGACTTCATTTTTGAATTCGGAATATCAAATATAGCTTAGGGTGAATTTTTGGTAATTTTCTGAAAAACTTCAATTTTTGAGGAATAGTGAAACCACTAAGTGGTACTTATAAAAACTGATTTTCCGCTTAAATGAAATTTTTCCACCTTTGTGTTTTGAATTTAAAAAATCTGAAATACATGGTTGTCATTAAGAAGTAAAATTTGGTTCAATGGGATTAAAATAATTTTTTGGTGAATAGTAACTTATTAAGTTTTTAATCGTGATTAGTGGTAATTAGTGTATTTTAAGGTAAGAATAATGTTTCAATAAATTTAAATGACCTATAAACATGTGCTACCCTCATTGGATGTGTCATGGCCGACCAAGAAAATCAATGGGTCAACTTGGGGACCCCATGGAGCCACTTTGGTTGGGAAATGACATAAATAACTTTTTATTTAAAGTTAAAGTAAAAATGACACACACATGATATGTTTAACTAAAACAATTTTTACATGGGGTTATACAAGTCAGATTTTTGACTATAAATATTCATTATAAATCTAAAAAGATTTCCTACATCATAGTATTTTTTTATAATTTTTAGAAATTAAAGAAATTAAATTATTTATGACATCATGATGATGCAGCGATGACCTCATTATTTAACAATTTAAATAAAATGGAAAGATAATATAATATCTAAGACCTAAACATGTCCAAAACCTATTGGATGAGTGTATTTCGACCCCTTATCACCTTATCCTCGGAATACATCAATTTGGGACCTTTAAAATCTGAAACTCTTTTGAAAATAAAGTAACATTTTGTAACTTTACAAGAGTGCCCCTCCTCTTCTCTTATAAAAGGCCACCACCTCTGCCTCCATACCCACACTCTCAAAGCCTTTGGCTCGGCCAAACTCTGCCCATATTTTCTCTTCACTTCCCTATATTACTCCTTGATGCCTCACTTTGGGTAGAAGTCTTCCCAAGGAAGCCTTTGAGCTCAAACCAAAGAGAGTTACCCGATTTTAAGGTAATGTCTTCTTTTGAGTCCTTTTGTTTTATTTTGCTTCTCCAACCCCCTAAACTATTTTTATTCTTTTATTTTGAAACAAATACATTATCCTTAATAGACTAGGATGTTGTTATAAGATTTATTTGAGCTACACTCTCACACAACTACATCAAATGGTTAAAGAACATACGGTTTCCGTGGATGGTGAAATTCTGCCTCCCGAAACGATGATTGTTCAATACTCATTTAACACCTTCAAGGGTGGACATTATGATGTCACTATTTATTATATATGATATATAATATGTTTATGTTTTCCTTAAGCTTATGTATTTTTCATTTTGGGCATACCTTTATGGTTTCCATTATGGGTAAACACGATATCTTCATTTAAGGAAGTGCGGACTACCACCCCCTCAAAGTGATGTGATTCGTTAATGCCATACGTGGGACGTATAAAGGATGGATTTAATGTTATTATATATGATGTCATACCTTAATTATTATATACCTATATATCATTATTATTTCTTTCCATTAAAGTATGAGATATAAATGAAAGTAGCATTCATGCGTACGTACGGCTTACCGTCTCTATGAACGGTGCATTTCATTTCTTATCCCCAAATGTAATGTACTATTAAAAGTACATGTATATAATGGATATATATAATTAATGATATATTTAAATGATGAATATAATTCTGGAATTAAAATATACATACCTCTAATTTTGTTTTAATTCCATTAATATGACAAATAAATGAAAGTAGCGTTCATGTGTATGTACGGCTTACCGTCTCCATGAACAGTGCATTTCATTTCATACCTCTAAATGATTATGTAATATTATAAATACATTTATATGCTGGATATATATGATATATATGATATCCAAATCATGAATATCATTCTGGATATAATGAACCATTGACCACACGAACAACATGTAATTGTAAGAAGTCCACTTTTGACTTAAGAACCAAATATCGACAAAACAAACATTATTTGATTACATAATGTTTATAACATGGCAATAAGTGATATAAAAGGAATAATGAACTTGAAAAAGGTTCTTAAGCAAATATAAATTAACTAAAGTTTATTATTCAGGACGTTAAAGAACGATCGAGTCATGTCGGACCCGAGGTAAGGGATCGTACTCCACTCTTTCTTTTTAAGTACACTCTTTTATGTCATTCCTTTTAAAGATAATCTTTCTTGTTATTGTGATGTTATTTTATATTCATCTTACTGTAATTTTTATGTTCATGTGATGAGAGACCCTATTCTCTCTCATCAATACATTTTGGAAGTTTTAAGTGGCGCTGTTAGGCTGCCGAATTTTCGTAAGAGATCTAACCTCTCTCTTTCTTTTTAAGTACTCTCCTTTATGTCACTTCTTTTAAGCTATTATTTTTATGATGGGGGATGTTATTTTATATTACTATTGCTATACATTTTATTGTAATGTGATGAGATACCCTAGTTGATCTCATCAATCCATTTTTGTAAGTTTTAAGTGTCGTCGTTAGGCTGCCGAGTTTTCATAAGGGATTTTTCATCTCACTTTTATTCCTGTGAGATTTATGCTACATTTGCCACAATTCCCTTTGAGTGGTGTATTTAATGACCATTATTTTACTCATTGTGTAATATTCATTCATTTATGAGTATTTACATCAATGTTTTATTATCCTTCCTTCATGGGGCATATGTTTTGAATGATACCCAAGTCGGTAAGGGAACCTTTCACCCTCCTCTTTTTAAAAGGCTTCTTTTGTTGGGTCTTTTAATTTACATATTGTTATGTTGCGATATGATCTCATATATCCTTATTGATGTAACCTTTATGTACATGTGATGAGATACACTTTTTATCTCTCATCAACTCATTTTGATGTGACGTCGTTAGGCCATCAAGGGAACTTCTTAACCCAATTTCGATTTCTTTGGGTTCAACATGTATTTATTGAATATGTCATCCTTTGAATATGTGTGAATGACCTTTGATTATTTTACACTTAATATCCACTTATATTTGGTGTATTCATTTGTCACACATAATTATGTAATTGATTTATCCTTAAACCAAGGATACCGTCTTTGTAAGGGACTTCGTCTCAATCTCCTTTCATTGAGGCATATTTCGTTTTATACACAACTATCTTTTATATGGTGTATAAACCCCTTTGACTTTTACTTTTATAAAAAGGAATATTTTTCTACGAAGTGTTTTACTAAACAACAAAAAGGAATGTTTTTTAACGTACGCGGTGACAACGACCTTTTCCGCCGCTGCAAGTATTATTTAGTCCTTGGCATCCTCAACAAGCCGTGATGTTTTTAAAATGAAATAAATACCACATACTCTTTCATGTATTTTGGTATTGAAAATGGTTTTTATAATGGATTTTTTATGTCAATATATTTTAGTGATATATTGTGATCAATGTGTGGAAATGTTTTCTTTCCATTATATTTGTTTTATGTCTTATGATTTTATTATGGTACTTGGACATTTAACGGGTGGTTACGTGATAAATCATGTGACGGTTGGTGCAGTGAATACTAGGACGGGTGGTTACGTTATAACCTCCAATTCATTGGGTATGGAAGTCGGTCGTATGGCTATTCCATTAAGTATGTATGGAAATTGGCCGTATGGCTATTCCATTAAGTGATATGTGTGGGAGTCGACCGTATGGTTATTCCACTTAAGTATGTTTATGTCCCACATTACCTTTATATATGTTATGTGTTCTTTATATGGGTTTTATGGTAATCCTTTGGTTACAAAAAGGTAAGTAATGATATTTTATTCAGTGAAGAGTTTTTACAACTTCATAAAGGTGAAAAGTATTACTTTGATAAAGTATACATGGTTTACTTTTTGTTTTGATAAACTAACAGTTTTTATTCTTTGTGTATCCCTTACAGAGTTTTTATGCTCATCCCATGTTTTTGAAATGTTTTTCACAGGACTTAGCGTGGAATAGGGTCAAGGATGGGATCAAGGGAAAGTCATGCTACCTAAAACATGAAACTAGACATTTTTCTTTTTAAGAGTTTTTATTTTATGGAAATTTAGAAGAATATACTACTTTGTAATATTTTGAGATGTAATAGTTATGTCCTAATTCTCTAAAACTCTAAACCTGAAAATATCCTCAATGTGGATTATTCAATTACATCAATTTTAAGTAAGGTTTAAGGCGGGGGCCTTAAAATAACTTCTGGTTCACTCACCCATACTTCATCCCAAATATGAAATCTATCAATGGGATCCATCCCATATCATATCCTAGAATCATAATTTCAATTCAGGTATTGTGGACAAAGCCTGAGTATGGTGTGATTAAAACATAGTAGGCCACCACTAATGATATCTAAAATAATATATACTTTATATCAATATATGTAGTTGTATAAAGAATAATAAACTAGTTATAAATTATGAAATTTGTATATTATATTATTATTTTTTAACAAAAAAAACAACCATTCGCAATGAAACATGAACAAAAAAACCTATTTCATCCCATTCTAAAGTCTGAACATTCTCCAAGGGATATAACATATCAAATAAATCATGGGTTTTCATGTAACATTTCATTTAAATTTTATTATTATTTGTACTTTGAAACATATTTCAAATCAATAATATTGGGTGAGGAATGTCATTTCTAGCACCCTATAAGAAATTGAAGCACCAATCCTTTTTCCAAGCCCTATTTATTGATGAATCACATATGAGCTATTGATACATCATTATATTTCCCGCAATCACACTTATAACATTCATGATTTTTTGTTTAGAACGTCTTTTTTATCACTACATGGGCTTTTGAAGTATCATTATTGTCTCCACTCGCCATTAATCAATCAATAACATATATCACATATATGAAAATTCATAATTTTATTCATCATTAGTACTATTATCAATTTTTAACATTTGGGTTCATCACATTAATCATATTGAATCATATGAAAAATTAAACAATAAAACAATTATCATTTTTTAGTCATATGATCCAATAACCCTTATGGTTAATTAAAACATCAATCACTTCCTTGTTATTAATCAATTCAATATTACATTATTCTCAAATTTCAGAATAGTAATTTCAACTAATTTCACAATAAACACATTCCATCAATATCAAGGTTCCATTAATTAAATAATAAAATTTATGGTTCAAATTTTGAAATTGGAAATTTCAATTTCATAATTCAATACCTGAAATAATAACCAAGACTATGGAAAATTAAATTTACACCAAGTACCTCATGTTAGATAATGAGTTATCTCTTAAACACAACCCTAAATTTATATAGACTAGTTGGATCAGCAACATTAGAAGAGATTATGAATTAAACACCAATCCATGACAATATTGTATGCCAAAATCAATCCAAAATAGTTTGGAGTCATCATAGGGTCGATTGGAAGACAAATACATAAAGGAATGAAAAAAAGATTCACTACACCTTTCAGTTTTCTTATCAAGTAATTAAAATCTGTTTAAATCCACAACATGTTGTTTTATTATTATCAAATATTTTCAATGCCACACCATTCACCATATTTTATTTTATCCCAATTAAAAAATTCATATTCTGTAACCCATTTATTGGGTGTTTAAATTTTCTATAGACTCATTTTTGGCCCAAAAATCTATATCAATGATCGAAAGAACATCAAAATCCTATAAAACAATATCAAACCCATTCCCATCCTAGAAAAATTTATTAAAATAAAAATAGAACATACCTTTAAATTCATGGGATCCTACAATATCCCCACCTTATATCATCTTATCGTCAATCATTCCTCTAAAAATCACTATTATTCTGAGTTTAAATGGTCAGTCAACTAACCCCATATATCATTCTCTGACACTAAATTTTCCCCCTAAACATGCACATTCTTCCAAAAAATGGGTACTATTATCAAGGTAATTCCCCCAAAAAACATTTTCAATACAATATAATACATGTATATAATTCTACACAAATTATGCATCAGTATCAAACGTAACATCAACCACATTGATTTAATGAGATGTGTCGGTGTGGTACTATCGAAAATGTGACAAATGAAAAACATCATGCATAGAACTATACCTCTATGGAAGAGATAATTAGTATGTCACTGACCAATTATCAACACCACCGAAAAAAGCCTAACATAACTAGGTTCCAATATTCACGATCATTTAATACTTTGGTTACACAATATATGAGAAAGTCAATGGAAAATATGATCACCTACTGTAAAATCATGGGATCTTCTATATCTATCGACATAAAAATTATTCCTGCCCAGATCCGTATCCATGCATTTCCATATCATTTGAACCTATTCTGATGTCTCATGCATGATACATGACCCCAACAACACTAACTCACATGCCATTTTCCAAAATATAAGATATGTATATGGCCTGCCCTAATGTACCCCATATGGTTCCATATAAATATTTTTTAGAAATTTTATTTGTAGAAACACTCAATTAGTGCTATGTGCATCTCCAAATAGAATCCAAAATCAATAAAACACATTAGATTCATATGATTAATTACCTAAATTGTATGATATTACGTCCCATATATCTACGGGTGGAATTTCATACTACGGAAACCATGTATTCCAAGATACGTATGCAAACCCTTTTATAAAAATGAGGTAAAACATTAAAAATGGTTTTAAATAATTTTTGATGGCACCCTGTATTGAGAGTATATCAATCAAACATACAATTTTCCCTAGTGAATGAATGATAATGTATCCCATTTTTGTAATAAATGTGATACCATTTTCATTTTTTCTATAAACACCAAAATAATGTTATACCTTAGAGGCATCCTCGGGAGACCCCACACAAAATCCATAATAATATTATCCCACATCCTTTCATGAATATGAAATGAATATATTAAACCACTTGGTTATTGATTCATTACCTTTACCTATTGATAATTGTTTCATTAGGTTGCAACCCCAACTATCACTTTTTTCATTCCTACAAACCAACACTAACAATATATTTCACGGTACATTTTGGTCAAAAACAATTGATACACACATTTCAAGGAATGAAATTCATGCATTATATCCTCAAATATACATGTAAAAACAATTACACAACCCCTGAAATAGATGTTCTGATTCTTTTCAATAGTTAAATATGATGGTGAGTAAACATCGTCATGTCTTTCCCTTAAGTCCATACACATCAGTTCCCAATATAACCTTTTTCTAATCTGACATAAATGAGTAGAATCCTGAGACACATATGCAAGACTCATATTCTCCTAGCACCCCTAAACCAAAAAAGACTTCTCATATAGTAAATCAATCATTATACACTATTAATTATACTTCTCAACTACACGCGTTTATATATTCCACCTTAAGGCATCAACAATATTGATTTCCTCAAAATGCATAAATCCTTGTCCAAAATGAAATGAAATGATACACTCAATATATCTTTTCTGCAATATATTCATGTATATCTATGAATATATATAATTTAATCTCTTATGATAATTAATAATGGTAAAAAATTTACATAACTGGTAAATCCTCCTTTACATCATGGTGTTAATTTTTTCACCTAACTCGATGCCATTCATATGATTATTCTCTTCTTGGGGAATCAACTTTCATGAACCATATTCCCTAAATTGATCTCCTTAAATCAACCCTATTATAATACCAATCCTAGATTCATCACAATATATGAAGTGATCCTTTACTATATCAGGTTGGATCATTATTACGGCAGTGTTAAACAACTTATTTAACTACCGGAAAGCATTTTGACATGATTCAAACCCTTCAAACATTACCCCTTCCGGGTTAAGCTGAAATAATAGTGATTCCAATTGTGAAAATTCAAATATATAACTCCAATAATAACCCTAAAATACTTGTAAGATGTATATATCTAATAAATTCTTTATATGATCACATATATCCAATTCTATAACCTTTTATGGATAAACTAACACAACATCAACAAATAATATTTATCCTTGGAAGTGTATGATGTCAAACCCGAATTGACACTTAGATAGAATGGGGTATATGAAATGATATCTCAGTTTACTTATGTTAAAATAAATAAGTATAAAATGATCTACATGTTTCGTGACATACAATGGTATTTCAACAAAATATAGGAAAATAAACTAATCAAGGTACTGGTTGATGATTTGGTTCATCAAGTCCATAAACAATACAGGTGTGTTCGTTAGCCCATACGACATCACCATGCACTTAGATAGTCGGTAACTACTCCTAGGATCATTATATGATTTATTTGAAGGTCTATCTTTCAACTGATGATACCCTTATCTCATGCCAATCATTGAAAACACCAAAAAATTCCTTAATATGACTAAGAGATCATAAATATATGGAAAAAGGTTATTGATTTCTCACATTCATCTAGGTAAAATTATTTTAATAATCACATAAGCTGAATTTCTCATTATCCTATCATGAAAAAATGATTGGTGACCCCTAAGGAATCAAACATATATGGATAAACCCATTATCCATTAACTCTCCAAGTTGATTCATAATCTCTTGAGTCTTTCTTGGTTCCATTCCTTATGGTGGGATAGAAACTCTATCATCCCACTACATGATATCAATCTCAAATTATACATATTTCTCATTTGTAAACATTGATTATTCCTTTCAAAACACAACCTAGATCCATTCTAATATGGTTAAAAAACCTCCTTTATTACACCCATAAAGTCATGAAAAATACATTAAACATGGGAGGTGATATCCTCAAATTAAAGATAAATTAGCCCTATACATCCTACATGTATATCCCACTCCCAATAATGATAAAAAAGTTCCCCTAGGAGACGTAAAATTCACACTCCTACGGTAAAATAAATATCATATGAGAATTGTAATATCCAATAAATATATAGAATAAGCTCAAAACATTACATGTAAATTATGTATAGATCCCAACAGAATCTACAATCCCTAGCCTCTAGGGAACACCACTGTCATAACCAGATGTCTCCTAACCATACCTCGAATGGTGTGTCGAGCATCATCACCCTACCCTCAATTTGCACATCAAGACTAAACCTATTCACATGTACTGTAGATATAGTGGAAGAATATTCAGTAGAATCAAATAAGGCACTCTCAATAATATATGCTACAAGAATATTACATCTAACTATCGATGGTCCGGCCTCACTATCCATATTTATAGGATAAAATGTAATCAACTATCGTGCCCATGTTCCTTGTGCTTTAGTTTGATTCCCATGAGATGAATAACTCTACTGATATGAGAACTACTTACAATCACCACATCCACTACCTCAATTTCCAAAACCAATTGATCTCATGTCGGTAGACTAATATGTTGTATAATTCCCCTTTCTAAAACATTTATTCATCATGATTCCTCTCTCACTACCAATAATTCTTGGGTTCCTTTGCAACCGTTGTAGATTTCACATCCTCTAACTTGATCAACACTCTACCGGTGGTCTGAAACAATATCTAAATATGTGACCTGACCAACCACATAGGTGGAAAATAGTTTTAGCAATGCCCTGAGTAATAAACCCTTCCACCAGACCACACTTCTTTCCACTTCATAAGTCAACATTTTCAATAAAATTCTTTTAACTATCAAATGAAACACGACCTGATCCTCTAATAGAAACCAAAGATCTTCCACAAGAGTCATCCTTTATGTTCCCCAAAGATACGAGATCCTAAATTACCACTTTTGAAAAATTATTCATTCTACATATGTTAACCTTGGATTTAATTTCACATGAAAATATCATCCTTAAACCACCATTCAATATTAGCCTCACCCCCTTCTAGAACTGTAAAAAAATGATGAAAATTATTGAAGTGTCATATACAGTTCATCACAAACATACTCCTCTTGGTCAACCACCTAAACTCAATGACCCTCTAATGATTGGGTATCTATAGATAAATGTTCTCTAGGAATGTCTCTTGAATTTCATTCCATTCCATGTTTTCCAGATGTATATCATGAGTATGGATATCCCACTAAGGATTTCCATGACCATGTAACATATAATAATCCTGTTTGAATTTCTTATTAATAGTAGTATTTTGTTTTTCGTGAGTCATGTAGTTATACATAATCTAAAACTCTACTGGCTCATGTCTACCATCATCGGTGAATGTCTAAAGGAGTTGAAATAACAAATCTCATGTAATGTAGGATATAATTTTCATAAACCACCATCATATTTTTTTAATAAACATCATAATGTGAGTAATATTTTCACAAAACTCCTTCTAGTCTTCCTCACCAAGTACTATGATAGAATTAACATTAACTTAGGGTGGTCTATTTCCATCCATATCCTCTTTTCATCCTCTCAACAAGAAACTACGTTGAGGCATACCCCAAAAATTCTAAACATAAGTAATAGGAAAAATAACATAAAATTTAAACATTTACAAATGAGGCATTCATATAAAACCATAACAATTAACCCCCCATACCCAATCACACCATCACAATTGAGGAATTATAATATTCCTTAACCATCCCTTATCATGATCATAGATATAAAAAGGTAATCACATTTCGTTATTCATGGTTCTAAAGGGATTCCCATTTTAAATTTTTCATATTTGGAATTATAATAAATTATTCAATATCATATTAGTCTATGTTCTAATATAACTTAAAAAAGAAATGAAAATCATTTCATTTAATCAACCTACCCAGAATCTACATTTCTTATACTAACTAATGTGATTCATGTCACAATGAATCTTGAGTTCCTAGATTTATGAATTTATAAAAAAATATCATTCCAGATTGATCAATGAGTCAATCCTTATATAATATTACAATCAATAACATCACATATCATGTTCATCACTCAATGTGAAATAACAAGAAACTGTAACAGCATACATAAATAATTATAACACCCACCTGGGATAATTTGGTTCCACCCATACATGGGATATCAATTCACCTGATAAATCACCTAACTAGAACCCAACTCATCTTAATATACTTTACACCATCACAATATAGTAAGAAATAATAAAAGATAAGAAAAAACATGTGACTCCACTTTTTTAAATCATTAACCTAGATCCAAATACAATTTCCCCAAGCTAGATGGCTATATGAACTCTAACATGCCTCCCCATACTCTAGTGATAGAATACTAGATACTTGGAACAAATATATGATAACACGGGGTTGAAATAAGCATTATATCAAATGATCTTCATAGGCGATGTAAATAAATAATGACTAAATGAAATAATAAATTACAAGAAGTCATCCATGTCCAACACATACTAGTATAACATGATGTCCAAAATATGAAATTCTATATAAAAACTAAATTAGTAGATTTTTTATTTGATATATATGTCACGTTTATATAGGAAAAACCAAAAAATAAAGACACACTAACAACTCCCATGTGGGTCCTAACATCATTTATGCTTCCATAATCAAATAACATTCCCAACACATCCATCTAATATAGGTATATTTACCCTAATAATGTCACATGAACATAATTTTTATTTATCTACTGATCACTTAGCCCAATTTGGGTGTTTTCATAACATAGTAGTACAACACCAATAAAATCTGAAACAATATAATTCTTAGAGTAGTTTATTTAGTTGTATAATTAACAAAATACATGTAATAAATAATGAAGTTTATGTATTCTATTTTCAATTACTAAACCACTTAAATCCTCAGTTTATAATGACACTCGATGAAAAAATAAATGCTTTATCCAGTCCAAGAGTCTGTAATATCTCCAAGGTATATTACATATCACATAACTCATGTGTTTTCATTTATCATTTCATTTCAATTGTAATATTGTGGAAATGTGGAACCACAACAGTACTCCAGAATAATGGGTATACAGTGTCTTGTCTAAACCATCATGGGATTTTGAATCATCAGTCATTTCCCCACAAATTTTTTATTGATCAGTCACATATTTTGTTTCATAACATCATTACTTGACACATAGTTGTAGTTATCATATTCATGCTTTTGGGCCAAGATTTTCATGTTTCTTACCTCATTGACATTTGAAGAATTGATATATTTCATGCACCATATTTTTTAATAAATCACATATATCACATTAAAAAAGGTGAATCATCCTTAACCATCTTACAAATTTTTCATTTTATTACTCATCACCTTAATCACATGGAATAACAAGAAGAATTCACCATTAAACTATTCAAAATCAATAAATCATATAAATTTTTAACATGTAATGATAAGAAAAATATCTCATAATTACCATTAATTATTTGATTAAGTATCCCATAATTATCTAATTTTATACTCTTAATTTCAACTAATTTTAAAATCACCATAATCCATCAATTTCACTTTTCAATGAATTAATTAATAATTCATTAATCCAATTCGAGCTGTAATTTCATAACATGAAAATTATAATATAACAGTTCCACATTTACAATTATAACCATGACTGCAGTAATTTAAATATAAACCACCTAATACATGTTTATTGACTAACAAATTCTAAACCACAACACTCAAGTGATGTAGAATTTGTGGATCAATAATGATAGAAGATATTGTGTTTTCAATACTAATCCATGATAATCAATGTTGAATAAAATGCACCAAATCCCATGAGGGTTTCCTGATTGTTGAGTAGTGGAAGGACACATGATGTAATAAAACAAAAATAAACCACATGGGTGCTTTTAATTTACTTCGAATGGAATTTCACATCATTAAATTCTATTAAACATTGTGTAATTATTTTTAATGGTTTTTTTAATATCCATTCCCCTCATCTGATTTTATCCGAATTAAAAAACTAAAATGTGTTTCACGCATTTATAGGTCCTGTATGTTTTTTGAAAACTCTTTATCCAAAAAATATTCTACTTCAGTGATTTGAAGGACCTCTAAATCCTCCCAAACCAAATCAAACCCTTTCACACCAAAAAACTGGGAGAAAACTCAAAATGTGCTTAGATATAAATAATGTCATCTTACATCTGGTAAGGTTATCTATAACAGTATCAAATCTTATCTATTTAAAATCATTTTAATTTTATTACATTGATATATGTAATGATTTCAAGTTTCATTAATGGAAATTAAATAACATTTCATCTCTTATTCCACATACAATTCTATTATATTTATATAAATGTATTTTTAAACAATTTATATATTCTATTATCTATTAATTCATTCATAGATTCCTATTTATAATCACTTATTTTGTATATAAACAAAATAAAGTAAATATTAAATAATTTATTTACTTCTATTGAGAATATCCTATAATTAAATTCAATGGATAATCATTGAATATATATATACTATTTACATTTATTCACTAGTGTAATTAAAATTAAGACATTTGTATATTATTGGTTCATTTATAAAAATATTTGTTTTTTATTTTTTAACCAATTAATTTCTAATGGTTGATACCTCTAAAATTTTTTATTCACATTAATTTTCTAACCCCAATAATGTGTTGTAAAATATGTGTTACCATTATAAATATTCTTTTAGCATTATGTTATCCTTTTTCAAATCATTAAGTCATGATCCACTTTCATAAAATCACTCACTCTCTCTTAAAAGATGTAATTTCAACATGTAATTTCATAAGGTTATTCAATAACGTTAGAACCTACAATTTTTCATGTTTGGGATCTTTGAGTCATAAATTTCCCACTATTATATTTTGCCAGTAATAATATTTTTTAATGAGGATAACTTTACCAAAAATGTATATCTCATAATAATTTAATTTAAAAAATTGATCATATAGGTCAATGACAGCTACAAGATTTCTAATAGCTTCTTTGTCTCTTGGTTTAAAATTAACCTTTTAATCAAAATAATAAAACTAAAAATTTTATTACTCTAAAATGATTATCTACTAATTATATATCACATTTCCTTTTTGACTCATAGATAAGATTTTTTACATGTTGTATACTCTGAATAATATTGATTGAGATATAAATAATATTTTAATCTACAAATTTTCCATCTCATTTTTACCCATTACAATGATTATGTTCCCCCATTATATATCAAATTTTTTATTAGTCATTTTTCATAACATGTAATCTAAAATATAAAATTCATGTACACATAAATCCATTGTTTAAAAAAAATTCAAAAAATATATAGATATCAACTATATTATTTAATCTAATCCCCCAAAACAATCAATTCTATTGTTCTTAAAAAAATCATAAAATAATTTCAAAGATTATGAAAATCCAATTTTAAATATTAAACATTTATTATTCATCTCAAAATTATCATATTTTCTGTGAAATCACATTTATTTTATGAACTCGCTTGATAACTTCTTATGAATGTTCTTTTGTAGAATTCAATATTTTTCCATTCATGTCATAATATAACATGTTTTTAATTAAATATTTTTTTCACTTTAGTTTAGTGATAACATATTGTATGATATTATTCTTATGTTTAGAATAATACATTGATACTACACAATATTCAAACATGTATTTTAATTTGCCAATCATGGTCTTCTCAACTGTTGATCTTCATATAATTTGATCAAAAACTATTGAATCCTTGTAGGTATTTATACTGAAAATTTCTATTTAATATAGGAGTAACACAATAGAAAACAAAATATAATTTCTAAATCCTTCTAATAAAACTATGACTCTCATTGTTTAACTATCTTTCATCATCACAACATCTTGGAAACATTTATGATCATATTAAAATATTCAACCACTAAACTAACAATTTAAATGTAATAATTTTTTCATATTTAACTAGTTAAATTATTAAAATATTAATTTATAAGAATAAAATGATTGAACACAATAAAATTTGGTAAAATAAACATGTGAAAGACATGTTAAATTTCATTCATACATATTTTTGATTGAAATTTCTCAATGAACATCATTTAGAAAATGAAAACATATAAAATTATAAAAAATTTGTAAAAATTGCATGTTGATAAAAATGAATATAAATACATATATTAAAGAATTAAAATAATTGATACAATTTTAAAATATATGGGCATGGAAGAAAAATATGCATTTAAGGGAAACATTAAAAATATAATTTTTAAAAGTAAGTCCCTTATAAAAATCATATTTTCGATTTGATCATTAATAAAAAGGATCTAATATGTATATTTAATGAAAATACAAATAAAAAAGTTCATATAAAATATATAAAATTAAAAATTATTTTAAAAATTAATCCTTGTAGGACATAATCATTGAAGTAGAAGTTTAACCTAATGAATGGAAATCAGGTTACGAATTCTCTAAAAAATTTATAATCGGTCAAATCCTATTCCCCATAAAAGTATTATTTATATAATGAATAATTTAATATTAGTAATAAAATTATATTTGTTATATTTTTTATCAAATTGGCTAATATTTAATAAAAAATTAAATAAGTGGTCAATATGGAATATATCTCACAAAAGAAAATGTGAGGCAAGAAATCCTTAACTCGTTCTTCCCTTTTAATTTTGAATACTATATCCTTCTATATAAAGATCAGAATAATGTTATTAATTAATTAAATAACCATTTAAATATTTATAATACCTTATAATATACTTTTATAACACCTTTATACTCATTTGTTAATAATATTTCACTATTTTCTTTGTTTTGGTTTACAACATCTCAAGGTTTCATGGTTTGTTCAATTATATATAATTAAATATTTTCAAGTCAAATAGAAATAAAAAATAGAAGTGAAATGAAATGGTATTTATTTAATTCCATCATTTTAAATGGTCACATATATCATTTTTATGTCTTACACAATGATTATTCTTTTTATAAAATGTTATTGATAAATACTTCATTCAATCTGGCCATTTTTTCAACCATCACAAAATTGTTTCATTTTATTTAAAAATAGTTAAATATATTTGTTCCAAAATATCATATTGGTTAAAATATACATATATAATATTAATTAACATGAATAATTCTTTTATGACTATTTTTGAAGGTAGTAATGGAAAATAAAAAATCATTGTCCACTAAGGTCATTATCTACCATGACATTGATATTAGATTTATTTATTGGAATACAGTGAGGTAATAAATGGGAATGATACATGATATTCCATTAAAAATATAAAATTATATAATATAAATGACATGTTTATTTATTATGAATTTATAGATTTATGTGGGTAATTGATGGTAAAAGAAACTATATTAGTAGAGGATGTTTGAGAAGGATTCGTCATGTATATCAAAACCTTTATGGGCCCCTTAAGAAACACTGAATCAGTAATTGTGTTAGAAATGAAGAACCAGTATGTGTAGATTGAGGTTATGATATGTTTAAAAAAATATTTCAAGACATCCAATGCCTACGGGGAGAATGGGGTGGTGAGAAGTTGTATTTATACTTAAGGATGGGTTGTTTTGAGACATTAAATAGTGATAATTTAATATTTAACAGTTTCCACATCAGGGTGGAATGAATAAAATTAATTTTATTTTTAATTAATTTAAGAAACTCATTTTATGTTTTGAAACAAATCAACTACCCATTTAATGTTTTATTTTTTAGGTATTTTAATATTTTAAAATTTTCCTTTACCCTGTTAAATTATTTTACCTATATCAGGTTAAATAATGTTCTAAACAATAAAATCATAATATATTCAAATGAAAATGAAAGTTTATCCTAAATATTTCCATTTTTATTACAAAACTACAATCCATTTTACATTATTAAGTTTTAAAAGTGATAAAATAACTTAAAATTTTTGAATGTGTATAACTTATGAAACAATATTTATGACTAAAATCATAGATTTCAAAATTTATAAGAATTTATTTTCAAGTGTTATATATTACATATAAAATAATTCATTAAATAAATTTTTAAAAATAATCAGTGATTAATAATTTAATTCATGATCATATATTAATTATTTCATGAGCATTATTATATTTCATAAAAAGATATTTTTAATTTTTAACAAAAAATTAATCTTCTTGAAATTTCCCAAAAAAATAACCAAAACAAGAACTATAATATGGATTCCGAAATATATTTTTATTTTTCCAAATAATTTTTATTGATGTTTAAAAAAGTAATTATATATACTTTAATCAATGAATGAAATATAAATATCTTCGTGAAGAAAATATTTTTTTTAACAATAAATAACTTCATTATAATATTTATTAATTTCCCCTAAATAATTTATTTCTTATTGAATATTAAACACATATTTAATTCATAATATATTTAATATTTTTCAAAAACTCCAATGTAATGATTGTTTTCTAATTATCTTGTTAAAATAATGACATTCTGGTGTTCGTTTGAGATACTAGTTATGGGAAATATAAGCTATCAATCATAGTGGTCTCTTAAAATTTTATGGTGTTACACCCTCCCCACTTTCAATAAATTTCATCCTAATAATAATTTTTTTTATCAGTCATGTATTCCTAATTTTTATATACACTTGTGTAAATTCCCCATTGAAAAAATGGTAAATAAAAAATCCACTTAAAAATGGGAATGAAAAATGAGATGGTCACCCCATAACATGTTTTTCATATATGATCACATTAGTTAAATGTGAAACCATGGGACTGGAAATTAAATCATACTAAAATTTTATTATTTACAGTGTTAGAGAACATGTTCATTACATATTTTACCTTCCCAAAACTATAAATATGATTATGTTTAAATGTCCATTTATTTCATAGTAATAAAATTAAAGGATTATAATTTTTTTCCAGAATATTTTTCCTAGAGTTGAGGAATTTTATTAATTTATAGACAATAGACTCATGAAATTTACTTAAATGAGTTATAAGAATATTATCAATATTCAGGTTATTCTTTGATTGATTTCCACCTCATCAATTATACTGGTAAATAGATATTAAAGGTGATTTTTTATTCCATAATCTCTTTTATTGATTCATAAGAACCTTAAGTCAATTCATCATCCTCAATATATATATATATATATATTTAAGATAATGTTGATTTCATATTAAAAAAACAACAATATAAAATTTTAAAAATAAATTATTCCTGATGTAGTTAATCAAAAAATGCATACATAATATATCATTCCAAATTCAATGAATAATAATTAATAAAGAATTTAACTAAATTTTATTGTCAATATAAGATTAAATTCCCCCAAAAAATAATTTAACTCTTAATTTCACATAATAAATATATTAATTCATTAATCACTATAATACATTAATTAAAACATGTTTTATTAAAAAATTAATTGTCAATTTTCCAAATATATTACTTAAATCCCATTAGGAAGTAAAAATTTCAAGGATAACATAAATTATTATATATTGAACCTCTTTCATTTTCATTGATAATAACACATAAACATAATATATTCATTATTTTCTTATCATAGCGAACATATATAAGGTTAATATCCAAAAAATGTGTTTTCCAAAAGATCAACATGAAATAGGATAAATTATCTTCAATGTTGGTACTATTCATCACATGCTCAAAATTTAAACGATGTAGATATAGATGCCACTATATGGTTCCCCCATCCTAGAAAAAACATTCCCTAAAGATCATCTACAAATATTCCAGAGCTTGTTGACTAGAAGTGAGGGCCAAGGTGAGATGGTGGGGATGATATTCCCTCATAAGTAGAGTGCAACATAGTTGTAACAATATCAAACAGTTAGTAGAAGTAGTATATCAAACAAATATCAAAAGTAACTTGTTAATGACTAATATAAATAATGAAATAATAAATCTCATACAAAATATTATGATAGATGTCGTATGTCTCAAATAAAGAATCAAAGAAAAGTATACAAGGATGATCAACAACCCATAAAAAAAGTATAAATATGCCCAAACCTATCAAGATAGAATCATGATCTAAATCTATATTCCATGCTCCACTATTCCAAATGATGATTCATGTAGTTGTATTAGGGAACTTTTCACTGACAGTACCAACAATCATATAGTTTTTTAAGTCAATAAAGGTTACCCAAACATGGTGTGATATATAATCCCAGTAAGAAAATGCCCATGGTATGGTGCCAATAAATAAATGAATATATATAATAGTGTAAATGAATCTATGACAATAGTGAAATGATGTAGTCAAAAGTAAACAATCCTTAAGTACTAGTTCTCTTTTAAGAACAATGGAATTAAAAAAATTTCATTTAAGAGATAAATCATTGATTTATATGTCAGGAAAGTGTGGGTTATAACATTATCATTTATCAATTAAATACCATTTAATTGTAAGTCTTGAGACATGGATGAAATCCCAGAGTTCCCTGGTATAACATAACAACTTGATGGATATGAAGATCATCCATAAAAGTATTAGTCAATAATGAATCTAAGCATGTGAATTTTCCTTAAGGACGCTTCATATAAATTCATGTAATTCATTATTAAATTTATATAATGAGCCCATATTTAAAATTCATAAGTCATAATTCATGTATTTAATTAGGTACAAAGTCAATAAACACACAATAATCCCATCCATGGAGAGCCTCTTAGGAAGCCAGGTATTGATCTAGGTGTAGTGTTATGTCTCTACGAATTGAGTCCATCATTGGTGGTATACTAAGAGAGCTAGATTATCACACATGGAATAAAATATAAAATTCCCTATGAGTTCATCCATGGAATTCTCATATGAATCCATTTATCACTCGGTATATTTGTCAAACCACACAATCATTCATTGAAGGTACTCTAGGGAGTCTACAGATCACTCAAACATAATCAGGGATCAATCCAATTTATTCCATTAATGTGCCTCTAATATAAATCCATGTATTTACAAAGGGATAAATAAGAATCAAGGAAATTCAGACCATCCATCGAATTCTAATATGTATCCTTGTATCTCCCAAATATCAAACATATTTATTCAATTTGATATCCTTTTTTAAATTCCATATGTACATATCAAGGTGAATACCATGAAAAGTCCATTTCGAACTAAAATCAATGGGTGACACAAGCAATGTCCAAGAATAGAATATTTTCGTTTCAAATAATCACATGGTAAATTTCGCATAAACAATCTTGTCAATCATAACAAGCTATTAGTGAGAATTTTATCTATATAACTCACATGGTAAGAAAAGATATAAATTTATTCCGAATAAATAAATTTCATTACATAGACGTCACTTAACCCACATGTCCAGTTTAATATATTTATAATCACATGTATAGAAACCAATTTAAAAGAAAGTGTAAAAGGCCATTGTAAATTCAACATTTACAATTAACCACATTAATTAAAATTCATATTAAAAATCAATCTCCATTTTATTTACAGTAGAATTTATTTAAAAGTTCAAATTTTCCATTCCAATAATGGGGTAAAGTCATACCTAAGTGTGTCCAAGGCCAAAATCAAATAATGGTTCAATTAAAAAATTATCAAACCTAGGGGATGGTTCCGTTTCAAGGATCACAACCAATAATAACAACCAACATGCCTCTTTAATTACATAGAACATGACTATAAATTCAATGGTGGAATTTCAATTTAATTGGAATCCTATACATTGGGATAATGATAGAAGGAATATATAAATATATTGACATTATGTGAAATACATTATAATATCTACCATAGGACTGTGGTTGATAATTCAATTAGTATCCACCACTAATCTATATTAGATTAGGTGAAATCCGAAGAATGGGAGATGAACCCAAAAGTTGGGAGAATAAGATTTCAGCTAAATAGATAATTGATATCTAGATTAATGGAGAATGGATAAAATGAAAATGAGGGCTTACTATTACTTATCTAATGAGATTAACAACCTTTGATTCATATATCTTAAGGAATTGTTCATTAAATACAAGGATTGTTCTCCAAAGAGGGATTCAAAATAACCCCTTATTTGGAAATAGAAGAATCATATTTTATGATTAATATCAAACTTATTTTAATTTTAAATAATTAAATTTTCATAAAATTAAGGGTTTGTTTGGTTTTGGTGTATTGTTACGTATAGGTAGGGGCACAACACACGATTTACTCTCATGGTTTGACAAAATGTTTTCAAACTTTGTGATTCTCCAATATCAGAATTATCAACCTAGATGCACATACACACTTCTAATCCCCCAAAGGTTGGTCTAACCATGCATCCTCACTCCACTCTCTTCCCATTCCATGCTTGTTTGGTAAAACCATGCGACCAACCCCACAAATTTTAATCTAATTGTAAGACAGTCTATTTCCTCCAAAAAACTAGGTTATTTGCTCCGAACTGGACTCCTACTACCCCAATACCACTATAAAAAGAATAGACATTCAAATTAGCACATATTAGACAATTTTAACTGATATTTGACATAAAAAAGGGATTTATGCCTCAATGAAGAGCCGTCTTCTTACAAACCATTTTCCTTAAAGAATGTTTTCTTAAATTTCACTTTTAAGGGTGGTAAACAATGATCTATTAATAAATCTAGTTATTGTGATCATAAATCACTCTCCCACACCCATGTATCATCATATGCTCAGTTTAGCTTCCATAGAACTCATAATAGAGGAATAAACCAGCCTCTTAGAACCTTCATTCTAAAATCCTCAATATGTATAAGATTCTCCTCAAAGGTTGCATCTACCTATAACTAAACTTCCTCTGGATAAAAGGCATGAGAAGGGTGTGACTATTAGCAACACAGTAGAGAAACATTGAAGACATTGTGCATGTATTGGTACCTTTTAAGATATTACAGCCAATGGGATACAAGTTCAACTCTCTCTATAATCTCAAACAGCCCAACGTACCTCGATGAAGGCTTTCCTTACATCCTGGTCCTTTTTTGCAAACCTTTGTAAAACATGTATGAAAATAGATCATCAACCTCAAACTCTAGAAGCCATCTAGAGATATCATAAAATGATTTATGATGATACTTTACAATAGTTATCAAATTGCACATCAAATACACCAACTCATGGTTTTTAAGTACATGAAATGGTCCAAGAATAGCTGCCTCTTATCCCTCTAACAAACGCAGGGGTGATCAACATTTCCAACCAAACAAAGTTTTGTATGGTTGCATATGTATAGTAACCTGAAAAAAATTATTGTAGAAGAAATAAATTAGGTTTATATCCCTCTCCCAAGATCCCATGAAATAAATGACACAAGATCACAATATGTCCTTAAGAACCTGAATTGTGCGCTCAGACAAGCCATATGTCTAGGGGAGGTAATCCATTCTTATAAACAACTATGTACCCAATGACCTCTGTATCTATTTATAGAATTGAGAAGTATGTTGGTCAGCCCAATACATAATGATATTATGCTAGAATCTATTAAGTCATATTATCTCATTAATATACAGCGTCCCAATATCATCCACACTGAAGGATTCCATGAATGGTAGGAAATGTGAAACATTTTTTATTCTATCAACAACCACCAATTCAACATGATTACCTCAATGTGACAAAAAAAACTTATTATGAAATCCATAATTGAATCATTCAATTTCCACTTAGGAATGGGTTGCTATTGTAAAATCCTTGTTGTTCACTAGTGCTCCACCATCACATGCAGATAAGTGGAACATCTCATGAAAAAACTAGATACATATATTTTCATACTAAATCACCTGAACTGATGATGTAAATCATGATACATATTGTTTACACCCATGTGTACTTCCAATACATAAGAATTTGAATATCACATCAACTCCTCACGCCTTTCTGAATATAACCATACACATCCTTGTAATCATCGAATTGTATCCTCACATTTGGTCCAACCAGGAGGATGGTCATCACCTAACACACTCTTTTGTAGAAATAGTCCTTATTTTTCCTATAGATTCCATAAAATGGGTAAAACCCCAAGGATTAAAAAAATAAATTTAATGCATGAAACATTGTTTTAATTATATATTTTTAACTAGCCTTTGATCATAATTTTGCAGATTCTGGGTTTCAAATTTCGAAAAACAGTCATCTAAAATTATGTTCAGAAAGTTATTTGGAGTCTGATTGAACCAATTTTTTTTAATAGTAACATTGATTTTTAAATAGTAATATGATATTAATATTACATAATGAATATTAAATTGTCTTATTATTTTATTTTAATAAGTATTTATGATAATGACAACCTGGTTTATTTTTCCATGTGATATAAAGGTAGTTATAGAATTTAAATTGTTAATTTTTTAATTAAAAATTATTTTATTAAAAATTTAAATTATTAATATTTGGAAAATAATTTTCAAAAAACTGAGTTTATTTTTGAATTATACAAGTCAAAAAATTGTTAGGGTGAAATTTTGGATTTTCTGAAATAGTTGATTTTTTTGGTGAATAGTAAAAATACAGTTTGGAGTTTCAGTGTGTTTAATGACATAATTAATGACTCAATAATTATCATCATCTCATGTATAGTAATATTATTTATGAGGTGTCCCAAGTGGCTAATACCATGGGATAATACCATGTTAAATCCCATTGTTTTTTAAATACCACTAATGAGGTGTCCCATAGAAAATATAAAAATATTCCATCAATTTTGCTAAAAATACCAACCCATTCATTCATTAAATTCATTCGAAATTACTCATCAACTAAGCCATAGTCTCTTTACCTCCTTGGTAGTCCTCTGATGTTTTTATCAATCCCCCAATATCCCAACCATCATGTTCTAGGAGTTAATCTACAAGGTATGAAAATTCTCAACTTCTTTCTTTTTCCATTCATGTTCCCTTTGTGTGGTATAGAATTCATGAATTCGTACCTTGTTCTTATTTTCATATTATTCCTTCTCTATTATGTATTATGATTCATTTAGGGATTGTTTTCTTTTGTCCCCTCTCATTTTAATGTTTTCTAAAACCCTGTTGCATATCTGTTTTCCTACAGAATTTTTGTATGGAATTTCTCAACTATTCTTTTATTTTGAGTTCTTTTATTTTCTTATTCATTCATCAACTCCTCTTACCAAAGTGGAATTAAATAAACAAAAAATATGTATTTTTTGGATTTTATCATTTTCATGAAAAATTTATCCTCATTATTCTTCTTATATCCCTCTTATTCAAGAAATAAAAACATTATCAGTGATAAGTTGAATTACAGACATCAAGGATGATGTGATTTAATTTGGATTTCAATATTAAAATTCTGGTAATGAACCATTTTTATAGTTTATCCAGGTTATGATATATTTATTATATCTCATCCAGGGTTCTATAATTCTATTGTACACATGCTTTCGATTTATAAAACAAAATGAGGTTGTTATTATCAAAGAACAACTAAAATGATCTAAAAGAACATCATTAATATTTTAACATTTTAATCATCCTCATTTCAAACATCAAAATGATAAATGGTATAATTTATCATACTATAAATAATCAAATTCCATTTCACTCCAATTAAATAGTTTCACTTCCTATCTAGAAGAACATCAATCATGAACCAATCATGTTAATCTTGTAAAGAAGGCTCCCAAAAACAATGGAAGGAATATAATACTTATAATTAAACGGTGAAATTTTGTTATGAAATTATCATATAATGTGTTATAAACATGAATATGTTACTTTAATATATTAATAAAACACTTTTAACCATTATACAAGAGGTTTAAATGCATTTGAAGTAAGAGGAACTCGTGGTAAGGGAATTCGTAACCCAATATCCATTCTTTGGGTGAACCTTATTATATATTCATTATATGATATTAAGATTTTTTGTGTGATAAATTTATTTATATACTATGTCTCACTATGTGTATTTATATTGTATAAACATATCATTTAAAATATATTAATTTTTAGTCCAAATATATATTAAAGGACTTCCCTTTTAAAATCCTTTTAGAACTCTTATTAATAAATTTCAAAAGGATTGTTTTTTATGTGTATGGAATGAGTCGTTTATCCTGATATCAAGAAACATTATTAGAATCATATGTTCCTTGGAAATTTTATATGTTGTTTTGATCCCATTATATGTCAAGATACACTGGGTTGAGCCCCATTATAGCTCAAGACATGTTGGGTTGATCCCATTATCGCTCAAAATATGATGGGTGAGCCCCATTATAGCTCCCCAATGCATTGGGTACAGCATAGATGGAAGTCAAAAAAATAGTTTATTCCATGTGTAACTGTAAATATAATAGTGATAGGTAAAATATGTCCCAAGGAAACTACATCATGTTTTTATACACATGAGTATTTATGATTATGAGTTTTATTGGATTTTATGTTATCACTTGACTAATGATTTCATTATTTATATCCCTTAGTAAGTGTTATAAAAATCCATGGTTTTAAAAAAAATAATAGTATATAGGGATGTTTAAGAGAATTTGGGGTGTCGTGATGAATAATGTAGAGGGTTTTTAAAGAAATCATGTTTTAAAATTTAATATTTTATATTTTGAAAAAAATGTAAGCTTTTTTCTATAATATATTCTTGTATGAATTTGGTTTGTTATGTATATAAGGTATCATAATTCTCTAATACTCTAAACTCAAAAATAATCCCCAATGTGTAATAATATATATTTTTGACCAAAATTCATGATTAAGTAACATTTTAAGGCGATTCCCTTATAGTTAGTATCAAATAATGGTTTAGATAATTTTAGGGGTTGGGATGATATTTAGAAAATACCATAACTAATTTTTACTCAATGGCAATTTGAAAGGTTATATAATTTTAGGATTACCATGTTGCTTCATCTATTTCATATTAGTATAGAATGGTTTTCCACATAATAAATAGGGACGATAATGTATGAAGGAACCAAGAGGCTGATGTCTGTCTGAATCTGCAGCTCGAAATGGTGGGAATATGAACTGAGCAGTTTTGACAGAAATGGATTTGTTGAATCGAGAAATAAATGGGAGTGGTATACATGATATATAAGAACATGATCTACTAGAATGAAGCATGTATTTTGAAGTTAATTGTATGAGGAAACATCCCCCAACTTTTAGTGGAACTATAGATCTAGTGAAAGTCGAAGGATGGATCAATGCTCTAGAATAGATATTTGATATCCTAGGATGCTCATAAAGACAAAAGGTAATAATAGACCATTATTGTTTGGATGGTGAAGCTGATCGATGGTGGTCGATATTTAATAATAAAAGAGAAAGATAAGATCTTGACATCCTGGAATGGGATGATTTTAAGAGTCTTTTTCTGGAAAAATATTCCAAAAACAGTTCAAATAAGAATCGAGAAAAAATTCATTGAAATGAATTAGAAAGATTATGATTCTGTCAGATCATATGAAGCCAATTTTATAGGACAATCTATGTTAGTACCTGATTTTAATCACAATTTTGAATTTAATATTAATAGATTTTACTCTGGTTGGAAACCATTTTTTTGAAGAGCTTTGGCTTCACGAGAGTTTAAAAGCTAGGAGAAGATTGTTCGTTGTGATGAAAAATTCGAGATGGAGTTTTTTGACACATATAAGTCTTGATATGACATGAAAATGAAGGGTTTAGGTTGGAAGGAAATGGCGAAGAACTCGTCAAAGAAATATAGAGGTAGGAAAATGAATTTCCCTTCTAATAAAAAGTGTGGTAAATGGAATCCTAGTGAATGTCTTGTAAATTTTAGAAAAATCTATCTTTTTGGAATGTTTGGACACATGTCTCATGTGTGAAAGGAAAATGATCCAAAAATTAATTATAATCTGATGGTGAGGTGATTTAACTATAAACAATTGGGCCATTTTTCTAATGTTTGTCTGAAGCTAGTTACTCCAGTAGGGAATCAACAAGATTTGAAGTGGAAGGGTTTGAGGAAATCCTTTAGAACCACTTAAGAATATTTTGAGCCATCAAATTGGGTGTTATTAGGATCATTTTGTGTTTTTATTTATTTTTTAAAAAGAAAATTGATTCAGGGTCCACACATTCTTTCATTTCTGATAAATTGTTAGAAAAATTTTAAATTCATCTTCATGAAATGAAAAAATATCTCTTTGTAAAAAAACCTAGAAAAAAATTG
Organism: Viscum album; assembly: GCA_963277665.1. Lineage (NCBI taxonomy): Eukaryota > Viridiplantae > Streptophyta > Magnoliopsida > Santalales > Viscaceae > Viscum > Viscum album. The sequence continues at coordinate 1,244,472,085 of OY728152.1, read as the reverse complement.
TAGAAAAAATAAATTATAAGAATCTACCAATATTTTTATATGGAATGAGTTTACTTGTAGCCCTTATTTTTTGGCCTCTAGTAGAGTTTTATGTTATTCTAGGTATGAAATAAGATTCTTGTAATCATGCTAAGATCAATTGTAGAGAAAAAAAAAGTTGTTTTCAAGAAATAATTTTAGTTTGTGTACAAGAATGACCCCATACAATTAAAAACATACCAGGAAGCTAAGAAACTAATAAAGGATTGGAATGAATGTTATTATGCCCATATTTTTGATGATAAGGGAACTACCCAGATTAATGATGTACCAGTTGTAAATGAATACCTGAGTGTTTTTCCCGATGATTTGCTCGATGTTATTCCTAATTGAGAGGTTTAGTTTACTAATGAATATGTTCCTTATGCTAAGATATTTTCTAACCCTCCTTATCGAATGGCCCAAATGGAACTTCTGGAATTAAAAAAAGTAGTTGTAGGAACTATTAGATAAAGGCTTCATCTAACCTAGCACTTCACCATGGGGATCTTCTCTATTGTTTAATAAGAAAAAAGATAGTTCAATGAGAATTTGAATCCATTATAGAGCCTTTAATAACATTATTTTTTTAAAAAAACTTTTTCCTCATATCAATTATTTGTATGATCAGCTCCAGGGAGCACAATATTTTTCAAAGGTTAACCTACGGTTGGGGTACCATCAGTATAATGTAATGAATGAGGACATCCTGAAGACTTCGTACCATACTAGATATGGTAATTATTAATTTATCGTTATGCCTTTTGGGTTATCTGATGAACTTTATGTATTCATGAATCTTATGAATAGTACATTTCATGATTTATTGTATAAGTTTGTGGTTGTATTTATTGATGAAATTCTGGTATTTTTTAGAAAAATAGAGGAGCATGAAAAAACATCTCAGGGTTATTTTGAAAACCATAAAAGAAAAGAAAATGTAGGAAATATACAGTAAGTGTGATTTTTGGTTGAAACAGATTTAATTTCCTAAGAACATTGTAAATATGGATGGAATAATAGTTGATCCATCCAAAACACTAGTGGTTGATGAATGGTCATGACCTATAAATGTTACATAGATTCATATTTTTCTTGGATTAGCAGTTTATTACCAATGGTTTGTAAAAAATAATCACGGATATCTAGCCTACTAAATAAGTTAACATGAAAAGGGTTTTAATTTTTTTAGATGGAAGAATTTAATGATTGTTTTTAAGAACTGACGAATAGATTTATGATTGCTCCAGTTTTGGCCAAGTCATTCTGAAATGATGAGTTTCCCTTCTATAGTGATGCTTTATTAAAGGGACACGATTGTGTTCTGATGCAGAATGATCAGGTAATTTCTTGTGTTTCAAGACTACTACAACCTTAGGTGTTAAATTATCACACACAAGATTTGGAATTGGTAGGTGTGGTTTTTTCATTGAAAATTTGGAGGAACCATTTATACAGAGTCAAATGTCAAATATATACGGATCATAAATGTCTGATGTATAAATTCACTCAAAAGGAATTAAACATGAGGCAAATAAGATGACTTGAACTCATAATGGATTATGATTTCACGATTATTTAGGATCCATGCAAAAGAAAACAATGTGGTAGATGCCTTGAGTTGAAAACATCAATCATAATTAGCCATGTTATATTTGAAACACAATCCCTTGAATAATGATTTGATAAATTTTGCCTTAGATGTTTTTCTGGTAGGGAATACTTCTGTTTTTCTTCAGGTTTCAGTGAAATCATCCTTATCAAATAGAATTAAGTGAGAATAGAAGGATGAACATGAGATATATAAAATGGATGATTTTCTTAAAAAGGGTAAGCTATTAAAATTTAACCATGATAAAGATTGTGTTTTATGATTTGGAAAATGGTTGTGTGTGCCTTGTGATTCCATGTTGAAGAATGATTTTTTTGTGAAGATCACAGTTCTCCCTCTTCAGTTTATCCTAGAAGTACAAAAATGTACATAAACCTTGTGTAGTATTACAGGTGGGATAAAATTAAAATGGACATTGTATAATTTACTATGAAATTTTTGACTTGACAATAGGATAATGAAGAGTGGTAGTTACTGAAGGGGATACATCAGCCTTTGCCTGTTCTAGTGTGGAAAAGAGAGATCAAATCCATTGAAATTTTGGTGGTACTACCTACAATGTGATTTTGGTTATTGTTGATCAAATTACAAATTCTGAACAATTCCTTTCTATTCGAGATACAATGTCATTGGATTAGATTTCTAAATTATACCTCAAATAGATTGTTTGAATAAATGGATTTCTCCATTCCATTGTATCTGATCTAGATCCTTGGTTTACTTATAACTTATGGAAGGGGCTTCAGAATTCTTTGGGCATAGAATTAATTTTATGTACATATTTTCATCCTTAATCAGATAGGTTGTCATATCGAATGATTTAGACTTAAGAGGATATAATTCACACTTGTTCAATGGAATACAAGAAATTTTGGGATCAACGTCTTTCGTTAGTTGAGTTTTCTTATAATCAATGTTTTAATTCCAATATACAGATCGAACATTTTGAGGCATTCTATGGGAAGCATTTTCAAACAATATATTTTTTGGATAAAGTCTGTGAAATGAAGTTGACGGGACCATAATTAATTTAGCAAGTGGCAGAGAAAGCATAGATGACCTAGTAGCACACGAGGATAGATTAGAGAAGGCAGAAAAGTCATGCAGATAATAGAATGAAAGACTTATCTATCGAGCTAGGTGACTAGGATTTCCTTAAAATCACTCCTTGTAAAAGTGTGATGCATTCTGGTAATAAAGGAAAGATAAGTCTCTGATTCATCGGTCTTTTTGAAATATTAAATAATGTTGGACTAGTTGCACACCGAGTAGCTTTTCCTCTGATTTTATCTCAGGTACATAATGTTTTTCATGTTTTGATGTGGAGAAAGTATGTTCCTGATTTATCAAATTTCTTGAGTCCAAAATAAGTTCAGCTAGAAAAGAACCTTTCATAAAAAGATAAACTAGTACAGATTTCTGATTGAATGGGAACATGTATTGCAGAATAAGGTATTCCAGTAGGTAATGGTTTTGTGGAGAAACCACAAGGTTGAAGAAGTAACATCAGAATCACAAAATTATATGATGTAAAGTTAGCCTAAATTGTTTAATAAGTAAATAAAGTTGTGAGGAGACAATTTGTAGAAGGCGGGGATAATGTAACACCCCAATGTTTGAAAAAAATAAATAAAATTCATGAAAAATTGATTTTAGATGATATTTATAATTGGACATTAGATATAATTTTTCAGATACTATGTTTTGAATTTCAAAAAACAATCGTGTACAATTGTGTTCAGTATGTTATTTGAAGTGTGATTTAACTAACTTGCTTTTTGGTGAATAGTAACATACCTTTAAGAATAGTAATATGAATAGTAATATTTCCCAAATGAAAAGTAAATTTAATTAATATTTTATTTTCCTATGGATTTATGATAATGGCATCGTTGTTAATTTGTCAATGTGATATAAAGGCAGTTATAGAATTAAAAATGTTAATTTTGGAATTTACTAGTATTTTATTTAAAAATTATATTAATAATATTTTGAGAATTATTTTCAAAAAATTGAGTTCAGTTTTCAATTCTACATGCTGAAAATAGATTCCTGTGATTTTTTTGGATTTTTTTTGAAATAACTGATTTTTTAGTGAATAGTAAAAATAGAACCCTATGTTTCTATGTGTTTACTGAAATCATTAATGATTTAATAATGACGTAATAATTCAGGTCAACTTATATACAGGAAAACAAGTTATGTGGTGTAAAAAGTGTCTAATACCATGGGCATGCCCATGGTTTTGAAAATACCACTAATGAGGTGTCCCTTAGAAATTATTAAAATGTTCTCTCGATTTTGTTGTAAATACCAACCCATTAATTCATTAAATTCTTTTCAAATTCCTTATCAAAAAATCTCTGGCCTCCTGACCTCCCTATTAGTTCTCCTAATGTTTCATCATGCCCTCATGGTCCCAACCTTCAGGTTTTAGATGTTACTCTACAAGGTAAGAAAATTCTCAACTTCATTCATTCTCTATTCACATTCTCTTTTATGTGGTATATAGTTGAAGAATCCATAATATAATCTTTTTTTAATATAATTATTGATCTATTTTCTATTATAATTCATTTCCATATATGTGACTTTTGTCCCATATCTTTTTAATGTTTTCTATAACTCTGTTGCATAGACATTAGGCTGGTGAATATTTGAAAAGGGATTTCTTAATTATTCTTCCATTTTGAGTTCCTTTATTTTTTTATTCATTCCTCATATCCTATTACCCAAGAGGCATGAAATCTCCCGAAATCATGTATATTCTGGATTTTCTCATGTTCATGGAAAATTCATCATAAATCTACTTCTCCTCTCCCACTGATTTAAGGAATAAAAAAATGTCAATGATGTGTCAAATTACCGACATCGTGAACGATGTGATTTTATTTTTCATTAATTATTTCAAGTCTGGTCATGAAACTATTTTTATGGTTGTTATAGGATATAATATATGTATTTAGTCTCATCCATAGTTCTAGGATTATTTTGTACACATGGTTTTAATTTATAAAACAAATTGAGGTCAATATTATCTTATAACCGCAAAAATGATCTAAACGAACATCATTACTGTTTTAACTTATGAAACATCCTAATATAAAACATCAAAATGATAAATCATATAATTTATGGTACATTAAATATATAGAGACCATTCTATTCCAATTCTATAGTTTTACCTCCAATCGACAAGTCCATCTATAGTGAACCGATCATGGAAAACATATAAAGAGAGAACCCAAAAACAATGGAAGGATCCAAATACTAATAATTAAAGAGTGAAATGAGGTTTTTAAATTACCATATAAGGTATTATAAACATGAAGATGATTCTTCAAGATATTAATAACACTTTTTAGCCATTATAAAAGAGGTTTAAACACATTTAATGTATAAAAAATTGACGAAAGGGAATTCTTAACCCAATTTCCATTCTTTCGGTAAACCTTCTTCTTTATTCAATATTTGGTGTTAAGATTATGTGTGTGATGAATTTTTTAATTTATTATGTTGAAATATGTGTATAATAGTGTATATACATATCCATTAAATTCTATTAGTTATCACTTCAATTATATTTTAAATGTCCTTCCTTTTAAAATCATTTTATTACTTTGTTTAATAAATTTCAAAAGGATTGTTTTTTGATGTGTATAGAATGAGTAGTTTTTCCAAATTTCAAGATAAGTTATTACCATGAAATGTTCCTTGGATATTTTTTATGTTGGTTAGATCCCATTTTATCTCAAGATATGTTGGTTTGAGCCCCATTATAGCTGAAGATATGTTGGGTTGATCCAATTATAGGTCATGATATGACGGGTGAGCCCCATTATAGCTCTCCAATGCATTGGGTACTCCAGAGATGGATGTTGACCAAAAGGTTATTCCATGAGTAAGGGTTAATGTACGGTTGATATGGTTAATATTTCCTAGGTCAAATACAAGATGTTTTTATGCATATGAATTTTTATGATTATGGGTTTTATTGGTTTTTATGTTATCACTTGACTAACGCTTTCATTCATTATATCCCTTAATGTTTTTTATACTAATCCCATGTTTTTAAAAAAAAATTCATAGGATATAGGTATGGGTACAATAAATAATGGAGTTGTGATGAATAATGAAGAGGGTATTCAAAGAAATCATGTTTTAAGGTTTAATGTTTTATATTTTGAAAAAAATGGAAACTGTTTAATTATAATCCTCCTGTATGAATATGGAATGTTGTGTATGTAAGGTGTAACAGCCCAAGATTTTATAAAGAAATATTCTTTTTAATTTTATTAATTTCTTGTGTTGTACGATACACCAAAAGGAGCTTGCACAACACGCATCCTTGTCTTGCCTTGCATTACACGCAATCACGACCTTCCTCAATAGCGTGTGTAATACGCAATACCGAGTTTCACTAAACAACGATGTGCTATTAAAATATTATTAAAACTAGCCGTTATGAATAGTAATAACCACTTTTTAAAATTCTGTAAATCTTATTTTTCAAAATGAACTTCATTCTCGGATTCGGAGTATCGAATTTAGCCTAAGGTGAAATTTTGGTACTTTTCGGATAACTTTCATATTCTGATGAATAGTGAAAAATTACTAAATTATAATTAAAAACAAATTTTTTAATCGAAATAATTAATAGTGATAAATTATTAATTTGAGTGGTTTTAAAGTATATTTAGAATATATTTTTACAATTTAATACAATGTTGGTCATTGGTTGTAATTTCACATTTAAACAAGACATAATCAAGTGTCAATCTTTTGATATATATTGTTTCCTAAAAACACGCTATTTATTTTAACAGCGAGATTTAATTATAAAATTAATTAATGCAAATTCTATGTTATGAATTTGGTAAAATAGATTTCATTTTTGAATTCGGAATATGAAATATAGATTAGGATGAAATTTTGGCATTGTTCTGAAAAACATCAATTTTTGATGAATAGTGAAACTACTAAGTGGTAGTTAAAAAAACTGAATTTTTCATAAAACTTAATTTTTCCGCTTCTGTGAATGGAATTTCGAAAATCCAAGAGACACGGTTAATATCAAGGACTAAAATGTGGTTCAATGAGATGAAAATAATTTTTTGGTGAATAGTAACTTTTTACTTTTTTACCGCGGTTAATAGTAAATAGGGTAACTAAGGGTAAATATGATATTACTATTACCCTAACACATGTCCTAATTCTATTGGACAAGTGTAATTCGACCAAAAACAAACTTAGGAATAAAATATGACCATTTAGGCCCACTTGGATTAGATTAGGACATTTATTATTAATTCATTTAAAGAAAGGTTAAAATAGTTAAAATCAAATTTTAATAAGTATATCATTTTTAATATGGGGTTATACATAAGATAAATTCGATTGTAAATATTCATTAGAAATATAAAAAGATTTCCTACATGATGGTATTTTATTTGTAATTTTTAGACATAAAATAATTTATTTTATTTATGACACAACGATGATGCAGTAATTATCTTATTAATGAAATATTGACATAATTGATGTTATAAACACCAAAATAAATATAATTTGAGATTTTTTATGAATTCCACTAATTTTCTAGGTTACTATGATATATTAATGTTGATTTAATCAACTTGGTTCGAACATTTAATTCTGTTATGACTTTCACAAAAATCATATATCAAATAGTGTCAAAATTGACACAAAATAGTTTTTAAATCAAATATTATATTATTAATTGTTATTGTATTCCTAAAAATCTAAGGTTCGGCCAAATGACTTAGATAAGGATATATATATTAATAATAAACAATTTGGGGTTCGTTTGGCATGTTATAGTAAGTTTATTAACCATATAGGGAAAGAAAACAAAAAGACATGGTAAAAGTTAAATTATTTAACTTAGAGTTAAATTTAATTGATAAGGTTAAAATAATATCCTAAACTTGTCTAAATTCTATTGGTTGATAGTATTTCGACCCATCCCCACATTAGCTTCGAAATAAGACCCTTTGGAACCATTATAAACCGATTTTGACTTTAATATCAAATAATATTTTGAGATATTCCTAAGGTGCCCCTCTCCTCCCTTATAAAAGGGCACCTCCCCCCCCCCTCCTCCTCGCACCAAATTGAGAACTCAAGCTCGGCCAACCCCTGCCATTTTCTCCTCTCCACTTCCCTAGAATATTCCTAGAGGTCCTGTTCTTCTCCAAATACCACTCTTAGTTCCTTAAGTGGAGGATTCAAAGAGGCGTTCCAAAGAAGAGGTAATATCCATTACCGATCTTTTCAATTTCTTTCTTCTTCAACTTCTTCTTCTTTAGTTGTTTCATGATGAAGTAATAACATCAGTATTACTTACATACTTATATGTTATTATAAGTATGAAATAACCCTATTTCACCATCTATCCATCCTACGGAAAAAGAAATCACCGCGCGTGCGTACGTACGGAATACCGTCTCCACGCCGTGGTGTAATCTATTTTCCACCACCACCTTACATGGATGGGTATAATGGTGTAAAGAATAACTATACATAGTTATTACAACATCATATTGATTCTGATATATTGTATAATCCACTCCAATTCAGTTCAATATTTATGGAAATGATATCATCGCTCGTGCGTACGTACGGACTACCGTCTCCACGACGCGATGAGATTCATTCTCCATGTTAACCATTTAAGAATGATTATAAAGTATATATAAGAAATAATAATGAAATATATGACATTATAAAGTTACTGGATATATGTATATGTATATATATATGTATTTCATCTACTTACTTCCATTTCAAGACAATAAGGAAAGTAAAACAGCGTTCATGCGTACGTACGGACTACCGTCTCCATGAACGGTGTTTTTCATTTTATTTATCTATCTATTATATATATATATACTTAATATATATGATATATAAATCATATTTTATATTCTGGAAGTATGTAAATCATGATATAAGTAATAATGATGTCAAGAACAACAAGTCAAAACACCTACGATAAATGAAACGATTTTACCCAAAACGCTTCTTTAACATGGAATTTACAAAAGAACGGGTAATATAATATCATAAGTGAACCATATATGATATCATAACAATGAATATGATTCTGGAATAAGTCAATAACATGATTTAAATCATTATACAGGAGGTTCGGACACTTACAAAGCAAGTCGGACATAAGGTAAGGGAAATATCACAATCTCATTTTTATCCGAGATTGTTTATTCGTAAGTATTTACTGGGGTGTATTTTATCATCCACATCCATGTTTCATCAATATGTAATATTACTTCCATCCACCTACAATTGTTTAAATCCATTTTTACCCTTCGGTGAGTTTTTAGTAAAAGAAATGAAAGGAATCTTTTGTCGTTTTTCGTACGAGGTACTTTTTGACTTTTCCGACAAAAGTACGAAGAATGTTTTTTTTAACATATACAGCACGAACGGATTTCTACTGTTTTATAAAGCCTTATTTTAATGAAGCTTCCTCTAAAAGATTTCATGACTATTTTCAATAAAATCTCTTTCTTTTAAAATTGCATGATGTTTTGTGAAAAGAAATTGATTTTGAAGAAGAAAGGATATTTTCCTCAAGAATTCAATTCAAGTGTTTTATCAAAATTATTTTTCATCTAAGATAATAAAAGGGTTATATTTTTATCCCTATTATTACATGGATTTTATTATGTTGTGATGGAAATATTTTTATGAATTCTTTTATCTTATATGAATTGTTTTATGATGTCATGTTTTTTAAGAATCCCATTTTTATTACGTGGATTACGCTATGATGTATGGTTTATGATTATGTGGCACACATAAGAAAGGATTCATTATAAGATGGGTGGGACCTATATCTCCCTCCAATGCATTGGGTAAAGATTTTATATCTCATGAGATAGACATGGCTGAAATGGTAGGTTATACCGGTTCAGTGAAACAGTACTGAAACGAGGGTTACTCGATTCAGAAAGGGACTTTGTCCACTAAGATAGTCTTGGCAATGAGTCATGACTAACAAGAAATGATTTTCCATGATTATGTGTGCATGCCACAAAGTTTCAAGTTTCATGTTATGATTATGGTGATCTCATTTTCACTTCTATGATTTGTTCCATGTTAAGATATTATGATCTCTTTTGCAGGTTATGATTTTCAAAAAGATATGATATGATTTTTATTTCTTTTGTATACCCTTACTGAGCATTTGAGCTCACCCTTTTATGTTTTCTTTTCCCCAGGATATAAATAAAGGTTTTAGGTAAAAAAAGGGAAGATCTTTATGGGAGATATTGAAGATCTTTCACCACGATTAGAAGATTACGTTCCGAGTTTCCAAAGACACTAAACTATTACGATCCTTTAGTGTGTGTTTTTGTAATGTACTAAGTATTCCGCAAAAGTAATGTAATGTCAATGTACGTCAGGATTCGGGTCTCTATAGTTGGTATCAGAGGAAAGGTTTAGTCAACCTTTGGAAACTAGGATGTGAAAACGTTAGTGAGATCCCTAGAGATATTTCTAAGGTATGTCTAGGGATGTCCCTAAGGATACGTATACATATAGGATAGTCCTAGAACTATGGTAACGATCTTAGAATTAAACCTAAGATGTTAGATATTGAAGGTACTCCCCCTTTATTATGTTGTTTTCCCTAGCATGATTTTTTCCTCTCACACTATTCTTTTTGGGTTTTAGAAAATGGCTGGAAACAAGATGATTCACAATAATGGAGGATATGATGGACAATGGAATGATATTTTTAATAATGAAATGGGATTTGGAAGTCCAAACATCATTATTATGCCAAATCAGAAATCTCATAATATGATCAATAAAGTAAAATTTGGTAAGTTTCCTGACTCGGCTAATAAGAGAAAGATGGAGTTTCATGATGATCATAGAGGAAAGAAAGTTCAATTTCCCCTATGTAATTCATGTGGAAAGAGGCATCAAGGAGAATGTTTCAAAGGAACTGGAAGATTCTTTGGGTGTGGAAAAGAAGGACACAAAGCAAGTAAGTGCAAAGGAAAAGGTTCAGTTAACACCATGGATGAGGATAATGGTATTGCTACGACATCAACAGTGGTTAAATGCTTTAAATGTGGAATGTACGGGCATTATGAAAACCAATGCCCTAAGGGAAAGTCTCATGAAGAGAATTAGTATGGTCGTATGGGAAGTATTTATGTTGATGATGATGAAGAAACTACAAATGATATGTGAGATGAAAGAAATGTTGAAGCTCGATCAATGGTCTAAGAATGTAGTGGAATGATTACATGTTTATCATGTGTAATGTTGTATAAGTAATCTCATGGAATTAGGAGACATCAAAGGATTGTTACACTGTTGTCTTTCCTTATGTTTTGAAAGTGTATGATGAATGGTACCAGTAACCATGAAAGGTTATTCAGATACTTTTGGAAAGTAGATGATAAGTGCATAATGAAAGGATAAGAAGATAATGAGATGTTTGATTGTATTCATGAGCTCGTGATGGATATAAGGACTAAGTGATATCATGGTTTGAGTATATATAATTAACTTTTGACAGGATTCATGTTTTCACTAAGGTTCAATGGGTATTCAAGAGAATACGTGATTAAGGCCTTTGAATATTTGATGTGACCAACGAAACATATATTATGATATATGGGGATCAACGATGGTATTAAATCTCTGAGAATCGTTTTCACTATATTATGAGAGTGGACTGCAGTATTATGAATAAGCCTAGAGATTGGAATGGATTATGTTGGACATAAGTTAGTATTGTTTAAGGATAGAACTTTTGATATTATTGATGGGATGTTATAGTAATATAGTTTTAGAAAAAGGACAACGTGCAGGATGGGCGACAGCCCATCGCTTCGGACAAGGCCATGGGAATCGAACCCACAACCGAAGTGCGACTGGCCTTTATCGCCTACCACTGGCCTACAGGAAGTCCCTGTTTAGTAGAAACTAGTTTTATTATATTAATCTATATGACATATGATGTATAAGTCCATTTTAGGAACCATATATGATTAATCTCACTATAGATCGACTTATGTATATAATCTTTTTTGCTAACCTTTTGTTTGAGACAGATGGAATGACCCGTCATTCTATCACAAGATCTGCTAACACTTCACGAATAACAAATTCAACTTCATTTATTTAAGAGATGAAGTGGAAATTGTTAAAGGCACGAACAACAGCGAGATTGTACCAAAATAAAGTAAGTATTTATTCTAATTGAAATTCTTTAACTTTAGGGAAACGATCTTGAAAACCAAAAATGTTGTCCTAGTGGTCTTATATCTGATGAATCAGATGGTACCTTAGATCGTCACAAATTTATGGCTTTGTGATTGTTTGTTTTTCCATAGCCATGTTCTCTACCACTCTCCATCAGAACATGATGGTTAGATTTCTCTTCCATATCCATATTTTCACCGATGTGGAAACCCAGTGATTAGTTTATTTGGGTAACCGTTACGTTTCATACTTTTGTTTTTAAAGATTGGTTTTGATATTCCTTTTTACGATGTGGGTTTCTATTAAAGAAACTTTCGAATAGTAAACCATTTATAACCCCGACGAATTTCGAGGGCGAAATTCTTTTTAAGGGGGGTAGGATGTAACAGCCCAAGATTTTATAAAGAAATATTCTTTTTAATTTTATTAATGTCTTGTGTTGTACGCTACACCAAAAGGAGCTTGCACAACACGCATCCTTGTCTTGCCTTGCATTACACGCAATCGCGACCTTCCTCAATAGCGTGTGTAATACGCAATACCGAGTTTCACTAAACAACGATGTGCTATTAAAATATTATTAAAACTAGTCGTTATGAATAGTAATAACCACTTTTTAAAATTCTGTAAATCTTATTTTTCAAAATGAACTTCATTCTCGGATTCGGAGTATCGAATTTAGCCTAAGGTGAAATTTTGGTACTTTTCGGATAACTTTCATATTCTGATGAATAGTGAAAAATTACTAAATTATAATTAAAAACAACTTTTTTAATCGAAATAATTAATAGTGATAAATTATTAATTTGAGTGGTTTTAAAGTATATTTAGAATATATTTTTACAATTTAATACAATGTTGGTCATTGGTTGTAATTTCACATTTAAACAAGACATAATCAAGTGTCAATCTTTTGATATATATTGTTTCCTAAAAACACGCTATTTATTTTAACAGCGGGATTTAATTATAAAATTAATTAATGCAACTTCTATGTTATGAATTTGGTAAAATAGATTTCATTTTTGAATTCGGAATATGAAATATAGCTTAGGATGAAATTTTGGCATTGTTCTGAAAAACATCAATTTTTGATGAATAGTGAAACTACTAAGTGGTAGTTAAAAAAACTGAATTTTTCATAAAACTTAATTTTGCCGCTTCTGTGAATGGAATTTCGAAAATCCGAGAGACACGGTTAATATCAAGGACTAAAATGTGGTTCAATGAGATGAAAATAATTTTTTGGTGAATAGTAACTTTTTACTTTTTTACCGCGGTTAATAGTAAATAGGGTAACTAAGGGTAAATATGATATTACTATTACCCTAACACATGTCCTAATTCTATTGGACAAGTGTAATTCGACCAAAAACAAACTTAGGAATAAAATATGACCATTTAGGCCCACTTGGATTAGATTAGGACATTTATTATTAATTCATTTAAAGAAAGGTTAAAATATTTAAAATCAACGTTTAATAAGTAAATCATTTTTAATATGGGGTTATACATAAGATAAATTCGATTGTAAATATTCATTAGAAATATAAAAAGATTTCCTACATGATGGTATTTTATTTGTAATTTTTAGACATAAAATAATTTACTTTATTTATGACACAACGATGATGCAGTAATTATCTTATTAATGAAATATTGACATAATTGATGTTATAAACACCAAAATAAATATAATTTGAGATTTTTTATGAATTCCACTAATTTTCTAGGTTACTATGATATATTAATGTTGATTTAATCAACTTGGTTCGAACATTTTATTCTGTTATGACTTTCAAAAAAATCATATATCAAATAGTGTCAAAATTGACACAAAATAGTTTTTAAATCAAATATTATATTATTAATTGTTATTGTATTCCTAAAAATCTAAGGTTCGGCCAAATGACTTAGATAAGGATATATATATTAATAATAAACAATTTGGGGTTCGTTTGGCATGTTATAGTATGTTTATTAACCATATAGTGAAAGAAAACAAAAAGACATGGTAAAAGTTAAATTATTTAACTTAGAGTTAAATTTAATTGATAAGGTTAAAATAATATCCTAAACTTGTCTAAATTCTATTGTTTGATAGGATTTCGACCCATCCCCACATTAGCTTCGAAATAAGACCCTTTGGAACCATTATAAACCGATTTTGACTTTAATATCAAATAATATTTTGAGATATTCCTAAGGTGCCCCTCTCCTCCCTTATAAAAGGGAACCTCCTCCCCCTCCTCCCCTCACCAAATTGAGTACTCAAGCTCGGCCAACCCCTGCCATTTTCTCCTCTCCACTTCCCTAGAATAGTCCTAGAGGTCCTGTTCTTCTCCAAATACCACTCTTAGTTCCTTAAGTGGAGGATTCAAAGAGGCGTTCCAAAGAAGAGGTAATAACCATTACCGATCTTTTCAATTTCATTCTTCTTCAACATCTTCTTCTTTAGTTGTTTCATGATGAAGTAATAACATAAGTATTATTTACATACTTATATGTTATTATAAGTATGAAATAACCCTATTTCACCATCTATCCATCCTACGGAAAAAGAAATCACCGCGCGTGCGTACGTACGGAATACCGTCTCCACGCCGTGGTGTAATCTATTTTCCACCACCACCTTACATGGATGGGTATAATGGTGTAAAGAATAACTATACATAGTTATTACAACATCATATTGATTCTGATATATTGTATAATCCACTCCAATTCAGTTCAATATTTATGGAAATGATATCATCGCTCGTGCGTACGTACGGACTACCGTCTCCACGACGCGACGAGATTCATTCTCCATGTTAACCATTTAAGAATGATTATAAAGTATATATAAGAAATAATAATGAAATATATGACATTATAAAGTTACTGGATTTATGTATATATATATATATGTATTTCATCTACTTACTTCCATTTCAAGACAATAAGGAAAGTAAAACAGCGTTCATGCGTACGTACGGACTACCGTCTCCATGAACGGTGTTTTTCATTTTATTTATCTATCTATTATATATATATATACTGAATATATATGATATATAAATCATATTTTATATTCTGGAAGTAAGTAAATCATGATATAAGTAATAATGATGTCAAGAACAACAAGTCAAAACACCTACGATAAATGAAACGATTTTACCCAAAACGCTTCTTTAACATGGAATTTACAAAAGAATGGGTAATATAATATCAAAAGTGAACCATATATGATATCATAACAATGAATATGATTCTGGAATAAGTCAATAACATGATTTAAATCATTATACAGGAGGTTCGGACACTTACAAAGCAAGTCAGACATAAGGTAAGGGAAATATCACAATCTCATTTTTATCCGAGATTGTTTATTCGTAAGTATTTACTGGGGTGTATTTTATCATCCACATCCATGTTTCATCAATATGTAATATTACTTCCATCCACCTACAATTGTTTAAATCCATTTTTACCCTTCGGTGAGTTTTTAGTAAAAGAAATGAAAGGAATCTTTTGTCGTTTTTCGTACGAGGTACTTTTTGACTTTTCCGACAAAAGTACGAAGAATGTTTTTTTTAACTTATACGGCACGAACGGATTTCTACTGTTTTATAAATCCTTATTTTAATGAAGCTTCCTCTAAAATATTTCATGACTATTTTCAATAAAATCTCTTTCTTTTAAAATAGCATGATGTTTTGTGAAAAGAAATTGATTTTGAAGAAGAAAGGATATTTTCCTCAAGAATTCAATTCAAGTGTTTTATCAAAATTATTTTTCATCTAAGATAATAAAAGCGTTATATTTTTATCCCTATTATTACATGGATTTGATTATGTTGTGATGGAAATATTTTTATGAATTCTTTTATCTTATATGAATTGTTTTATGATGTCATGTTTTTTAAGAATCCCATTTTTATTACGTGGATTACGCTATGATGTATGGTTTATGATTATGTGGCACACATAAGAAAGGATTCATTATAAGATGGGTGGGACCTATATCTCCCTCCAATGCATTGGGTAAAGATTTTATATCTCATGAGATAGACATGGCTGAAATGGTAGGTTATACCGGTTCAGTGAAACAGGACTGAAACGAGGGTTACTCGATTCAGAAAGGGACTTTGTCCACTAAGATAGTCTTGGCAATGAGTCATGACTAACAAGAAATGATTTTCCATGATTATGTGTGCATGCCACAAAGTTTCAAGTTTCATGTTATGATTATGGTGATCTCATTTTCACTTCTATGATTTGTTCCATGTTAAGATATTATGATCTCTTTTGCAGGTTATGATTTTCAAAAAGATATGATATGATTTTTATTTCTTTTGTATACCCTTACTGAGAATTTGAGCTCACCCTTTTATGTTTTCTTTTCCCCAGGATATAAATAAAGGTTTTAGGTTAAAAAAAGGGAAGATCTTTATGGGAGATATTGAAGATCTTTCACCACGATTAGAAGATTACGTTCCGAGTTTCCAAAGACACTAAACTATTACGATCCTTTAGTGTGTGTTTTTGTAATGTACTAAGTATTCCGCAAAAGTAATGTAATGTAAATGTACGTCAGGAATCGGGTCTCTACATAAGGTATATTAATTTTCTAAAACACTAAACTCTAAATGATAAAAAATATTTAATAATGTATATTCTTGACTAAAATTCAATATTAAGTAACGTTTTAAGGTCGGTTCCTTAATAAAAGACTCTATCCATAAGGGTAGAGGTAATATCTTTGGATTAAAGGAAAGGATGGCCCTGACTGTGATGTACCTCCAAGTGCATATTAGTGAACAAATACATGAGAATTAACTTTTTGTTGGACTAATGTACTAATTGTATATATGTCCTCTAGATCAATGAATTAGACACAACATTTTCTTTTTCCACGATTGTTTGAAAGATCAAAATCAAAAAACTAATGGCATTCCACCTATATCTGATACCTCAGATTTAGATCAAACTAATTAAAATTATACTTGAGGATTTTATAGTCTATTCACACCGGAATTCCATATCAATTTAGTTAATGTATCTGAAAACACAATACATGAATAGTTGTAGGATTATCATGCTCAAGCTTCATTAAATTCCTCTAATTTGGTCTCTATTGCTAAATCTCATATTCCTCAACTCTATTGCCTTGTATAAGAACATCTCCTAACCCAATAGATAATGCATCAAAATATAGAGTGTTACTCATTCTTGAATCCATAAAATATAGTATTAACACTTATGCGAATAAACATTTTATCTTTTAAAAGGATGTCTTATAGAAATATATCCATACATATGTCACACCCTACTTAGTAAATCCCACCAATGGAACACCTATGCACGATAAGTCTTTTATGAAGTTCCTAATGTATAAATCTTTCCCTAAGTAACAATGTACCCCAAATATGTTCTTAGGTTTCTCTTAGAAAACTATGTCTATAACCTTATCTGTGTCTATAAATTCTCCTACCATGTAGAAAATGTGACATAGGAAGTGAATCAGAAACATCAAATGTGTCACTTCATGAGCATATCATATAACTAATGCTCTCTCAATGTATTAATTTTGATATAAAAATCTATGTCAGGGTCATGTTGACCGTGATAATGCACAATAATATCATATGGGAAAACCACCCATAATGAATCAAGATATGCATGGAATAAATGGTTAATCATTTCCATTAATACTGCGGGTGCATTCGTGAGACCAAACGGAATAACCAAATATTCTTATGAACCATACGTTCTCTAAAAGGATATTTGATGTATGTTTGGTATTCTTACACACACCTAATAATAAATGGTTCTCAAATAAATATTTGAGAAGACTCGATCACATCATATTTTATCTAAATCATCTACCAGTCTCTTCATTTTTGTAACAGCATCGTAGATATGATATACGAAGGAATGAATATCGGTGCAGCTCCTAGAAAAATCTATATAAACAACTCAATCTGCCTCACCAGAGGCAATCAAACAAACATTATTCCAGGGAATCGTCCCTCAAAAATATACAACTAGAGGGAAATCCATTTAACATGGTTTATGATTATATAGATATAATCTCAAAATCATTACATTCATCCAGCCCAGTCCACAGTGATTAGGTCTAGCTCATCTCGCCTTAAAATCCGAACCACCCTTGTAAATAATCTCTCTTCCCTCTATTAAAATTAAACCCACCCTATGGCGATAGAAATAAAAAATAATGAAAGGGGACCAAATAATGCATACCAAGAATGATATTAAAACATCTCATATAAATGGAAAATTGTTCACATTGGATGTGACACGCACCAATATCAAGGGGGAACTCCCTACACTGACATACATCTTCTGTTATGATCCCTAATTGTATTTCTAGTTTCATAACACCATAAAATGTATAAATAATGATCCCAATTCTCTTTCCCATGGGAACATACATAAAAAAATATGAATAAATCCATAAAAAATATTAGAATCTAAGGTGGATATACTATAAAATAACCCCTGATATTATAATCATTAATATCCATCTCCTCAGGGGTCTGTTGCACTCTATATATCTGACATGTACCATGTCCTTTTGACACTTCCTGTCTACCCAAAGATGATCCACCATGACATCATTGAATAAATATGGTTAGAAAAACAAGAACATGACTAAAACATCAACCTATTTAGCTATATACACCCCAGATTCCATCCTAGAGAGAGATATTAACCCTTCTCCAAAATGTGGAGTTAGTTAAGACACTCCCTCACAATCTTCTATTGGAAACGTTTTATGGATGTGTTGTAGATGGCCCATAGATCTGCAGAATCAACACTTGAATGGGTCTCGTGTACACAGTGGCCTCATATGTTCTAGCCTACCACACCAGCACCACCTCATCTTGCTATATGATGATAGGTTTTCACTGCTAAAATCACAACATGGAAGCTCCCAACAACACTTCATACTTTCAGTTGATTCACTACTCGATTGACATTTTGAACCACCTTGGCCCTCAGATCCTATATCAATCAAGTTACACTTAATGATAATCATATGATTCACTGTTATAGGAATTGTTTTAGCTAAAACACATTCACAATCAATAAAATTTAATTATTGAGACCATCATCAAATAACCTAGCATTAAAAAGATTGACACCAACCAGAATAGGAGTCAAGCGTTAGAGCGTTGTCAAATAAGATGTGTAATCTATCTCATATATTTCACCGTACTATATATTCATGAAATCCAAGTAACTATCCTCCCTCTATATCATGGGGTATAAATAATCATAAAAGGAAAAATCAGTATCACTCTATTATGTATCTCTATGATGGTATGTCTATGTTCTAACAGCTCACCTCCTCTTGGTGGAATAACATAGCATGTAAGTAGAGAGATTGACCCTCCTCTCATTAGGCATCACTAGATTATCAAGGATAGATAGTATGAACTCTATCTAGGACTCCACAAATAGGTTCCCACTATCCCATCAAAATGTGGGTAGTTGATGTTGTTGAAACTTACACGTTAACTTTGTCATTGTTGAGGTAGGTCACGGTGCTCCCTTGATGGTCTTTATTAATACCATAAATCCATCATGACACATTTCATCTGCATCTGTGTTAGGTATAATAGTTGGTATTGTACCTGTAAAAATTGGGGGATCTACTACTAGCCCATGTCCCACCACCTTTGGAGTGTTCTCAATGATAACCACCTGATGTATTACTAGTGGCCGCAAAGGTATCTTGCCTCTACAATGCCAAATACATACCTCAGATTATTCTTTTAACGAGGTTCACATTTAAAACTAACTAAAAATTTATAAATTATTGGTAAAATCATATTTATTTATGAACACACCCCAATTCCTACTCCACGAGTTGAATCTGGGTGTTATACAAATCATGTATAAGCAAGAGACACTATTATTAGTCCACTAGAATTTTTTGGTTTGGTAATGATATCTACAATAAGAAACCCATGTTCTGATTTTCATTCCCATTTTATTTTTCTATTTACCCAGAATTCATAAATTCATTCACATTTATTAATATCCATTTGGACTCAGGCCCATTTCACATTCACATCGTAGATAAATTTAAATGTTCAACAATGGTTCGCCAAATTCTAATTCATGAGGGCCAATAATTCCTATGGATAAAATATTTGTGTCATTATAATCCAAAAAATAACTAATCCCAATATAACTATAAATATAGAAAGAATATTTATCCTGAATCCTATCAAAACAACATGCAATAAGTAATTCAGCTTAAAATGGATGACACGATGCATTGAATGTGATTCCTAGAAACTGCCTAATATAATGCATGAGATGGAACAACCCCATCTCATCTGGTTGAAACATAATGAAATCCAAAATAATATTAATTATAATGTCACAGTAAAAATTTATCACCAAATGGTAGAATAAAATCGATGGTAAAATTCAAAATCTATAAAATGGAAATTGAATTTGAGGTAATTTGGCTTTTCCGTGTTCGTGTGTTAGCTATGCCCTGAAAAAACACATTATAAAACTCTAATTCAATAATATCTCCCTCTATTGTCTCCAAATATTATAGAAAACTAGGAAACCTCCTTTGATACCACACTATAACATCTTTAACCCATAATACATTAAATGGTTCCCTGGGCAAGGTTGGCCACAAGGACTAAAGACTATTTCCCCAAACTCCTGAGGTTGTCAACTAGCTTGAGATTATAGTTGAGTTAGTGGGGAGAATAAGGATTCAATACCAAAGTTTAACATATCTAAAAAATAGCATACATGTATCACATGTAGTATAACATACATATGAAAAATATACATAGAATAATACTGAAATAAATAAACCCATAAAAAATATTATACACAAAATCATGATACATGTCATCTGTATCTAATAATTTAACCATAACATGTAGAAAATGAATATGTAAAATCCATACAACAATAATAAAAATGTCCAAAGAGTGTCTAGTTAGCATCGAAAGTCTTAGCATGATCCTTTGTTCCCCTACTCCCAGCTAGAAATCAAGTACATAAAGTAGGGTTATTTTTGAAATCATTACATTAATTTATATAGTACGTTTGGGATGAGAAAGTGACCCATAATGGGTGTGAGCTATAATCCAAGTAGTAACCCACCAAAGGGTGGGATCCATGTATGTAGTGAATATATATAAAAATTTGTAGTAAAATACAACAATAATAATTGGTAGAAATCAAACGTAAACAATCCTTAAGTCATCGTTCTTATTTAATTCCAATAAAATTAATCAACTATATTTAATTGAAAAAATATTGGATTTATCATTCAGGAATATATGTGTCATAACATGATAATTTTACAATTAAATACCATTATTTGTTTGTCTTGATACATGTATTAGATCCTAGAATCCCCCATTATAACATATCAAAATGATGCCTTTGATGGAAACCCAAAAATGTATAAGTCATGAATGAACCAATCTAGTGCTTTGGGTTGGAAGAAACATCATATAAGAGTCATCTCATTCAATATTCATCTAAGAACCTGATCTCATCTTTGAAATTCCTATGTTGGAATTCAAATATCATCTAGGTTTAATATCAACCAACAACCTACAAGATCATCCATGGTGAAACTATAATTAACCTTTGTATCACTCAAGATGTGTTATGACATCACTTCCATTAGATTCGATCCTCAATAAACCACTATAGGAACCCTTGTATCATCCATGGTCAAAAAGAACAAATGTACTTTGAGTCACTCCATGTAATTATCATTGCAATCCATGAATCAATCGGCATTAAGGAAAGCCTCAGAGTACATACTTAAAATTCCACATGGGAGTCTTATTATTACTTATGCATAGTCGTGGTTCAATCCAATTAACACCATCTATTTCATTCTAATACGAATCCATGTATCTCCCCTAGAATAAAAAAGTTCATGGAAATTGTGTCTGTTTATTGAATCTGAATATTAATCCTCATAACACCCAAAACACACTTCAATTTAATAAATTTTTTATAATTTAGAAAATTGTTTTTTACAAGTTATGGTCAACACCATGAACATTTCATTTAAAACTCACTTCAATAGCTGATAGATTGAATACCATGCTTGGAATGATTTCATTTCAAATAATCACATGGCAAGTTTTACAAAAAAAGACTCTCATGGACTACAAGCTATTACATTGCATGGAATCTATATAACACGCATGTGTGTGATAATAAAAATTAGCTTTTATTCATAAACATGAAATTTCAAAGCATATTCATAACATAACAGTCATAGAAATTTTAATATATCAAGCATCACATGCATCAAAATCTAATTAATAAAAAGGTGAAATAGACATCCTCAATCCATCCCTTCTTATTAATCCCTTCAATTGAAATTAATAATAAAAATAAATCATCATTTTATTTATAATACATTTCATTATAAAATTACTGTTTGAAATCCCATATTTGGGGTAATGGAATGAAAAAGGGTTTCCAAGGGGAAAATTGACCATTAGATCAATTAAATAATTAACATTGGTTATTTTTAAATGTTCTCAAGCTATAAAACCCTAAAATAGCCTCTTTAATTACATAGAATATGCCTAGAAATTACATCATTCAATTTAATTTTAAAATCATCACTAGAAATTGGGGAAATACGATGATGGACTGACTGAAAATTAATTTTTTTATTAAGACATGTAACCCCTATTTTAAGGAGAAGTGGGGAAACTGCATGACATCAAAGACATAAATAGGCTAAAACACCCCAACAGTCCTAATGTTTAAGACCAAAAAACCCACACTACATGATGTAAGCCCCTACCAACATCAAAAACTATGAAATCTAGCTTCCAAATTCCACCACAAATCGGCTAGCTGTCCCATGAAAAAAACAATGGCCTCATACATTGGGAACTACTGGCCCTAAACCTCATCTGGAGGAGCCTCTTGTAGATGATCAGATTATAAAATCATTTGAACCACAGACCACTGAGGCCAAACCAAAATCAAACCAACCATAGATTCCACCATGGATTCGCAACATCAAACCTTTACAGCCTCTATAAAACACCCATAGACAAATCACGAACAACAACACATTGACGAACAATTAAACCACATACACCTATATCCATCACATGAAGAGAAAAACATACAAATCCAAAAATGTATGAAAAATCGTTATTTAAGAAACCATCACTGAATGACCATGAGAACAAAAATGAATCTGTTGCATCTTGTCCATGCTGCAACCACAACAATAACGATGATGCCAAACCAAATACGCCAAAGAAGACCAAACCAATGAAAACCCGGAATCATGAACAGGAAATCATCCAAACCCAAAATTGAGAACAAGAAATGAAAACCAAGATGACCAGTGATGGTGGAATTGGGCGAGAAATAGGCCAGTAGCACTGCACCCTGAGATGGCCAAGTCCATGAATCCACTACTACTACAACAAATAGGCCACCACCATAAACATTCTGAGCATGAGGAAGGAAGTTGATCTGACCCAGGATGAAGGGAGGAAGCGATGATGAGGGGAAACCCTAATTTCTAACTCCCCTTACGGGCTCATGATGATAAACATAATTCCATGGCAATAGAATATGTAAATAACTTGACAGTCTACGATAGAAATGATACAACCAATTTTTGGTCTACGGTTCATATCTCAAAAAATAATATCTCCTAATTTTGAATATATTGGGATAAATTTGAAGAACGGTTGAAGAAGAAAATATTAGGGAAAAATGGATTGCACCAAAATATTGTAACCAATATCCATATAAATTTATATTGACTAAAACAAATCAAATTCATTTCGTTATAGATACAAAATACAATAAATTATTGATGCATCAATAATTAGGAGAGTTACATCAAATACCTTGATAGTTCTCTAATGATGTTTAAATATGACCTCGTTAACGTGCATGATACCAAACTCAATTTATATTTAATATGGTTTCAAATTTAATTTTCAATCATTATGATTTCCCAAAATTAATTAGATGCATAGTTAAGGGGAACAATTTTTAATCCACATTCTAACCATCCTTGGTTACCTTTTAGAAGGAACATAGTTAATGGTTTACCCACATGGGTTTACTAACCATAAAAAATATGGTTGATTCTCTAGTGTCCAAATTGCAGACCTGGATACACAACCATTCTCCAATCTCGTACAGAATGGGATAGCTATTCATCCTCAGTCTACTCTCTTCCCATTCCCATCATAGTTTTTTATAATGTCTGGCCTTCCCACACTATATAATCTAATCAATTTCAATCACTATTCCTCCCAAAATCATGGTTCTGTGCTTTGAAACATACCATGAAAAACATGATACATCTATGAAAACAATATGCCTTCACATTATGCCCTATTTTAGAATTTAAACCAAGAATTTAGAAAAAAAATGGATACATGCCTCAATAAAGAACTGGGATCCTAGTCAAATCCTTAAGGAAGATGCATTATAGTACAGTCCTTATATACCCATTGATTAAGAGAATTGGATTATTTTTTACTATTTTGAAACATAATTCATGAATATAAATTCACATGAAATAAACTATCCCACTACATTTAGATACTATTAACTACACTTCATCATATTATTCTTAATTCCTTTTATATTTCATTTTATATTTTATAATAATAAACAGTATAACTATTACTCGTATAACATTAATAAATTTTATCAATATTTTCACACAAATGAAATATATTTTTCTAATTATCATAATTTCCATATTTAGAACATTAAACTATCTTTAATACCTTAAGGATACTATTATTCAATAATATCTCATTTTTTATTAGAAATTACTTTTTTTATATCCTTATTTCCAATAAAAAAATATCTATATGGTCAACTATAGCATTGAATTGGTTATTTCAACCCTGATTCTCAATATATAGATAAAATATTTAACTTTTCTCCCTGATTTCCACCACCCAAATTCTATAAGAACTCAATAATTATATTCTCTAATGATTCCTAGAGTTAGTTAAAGTTAATGTTTTTATTCATATATCATGGTAACTTATTAGGGATAATCAAAATATCGTTTACTCTTTTCAAAATACAATTATGTTTTTCTTCAAAATATCATCTATCATATTAAATTTTATTAAATTTATTTTGGGTTTCAACCATTTAACAAACAAAATATAAATATATATGCATCAAACTATAATAATAATAGTTATCTATTACATAACCATTAAATAATATTCTGATTATTTCTAAATCATGACACATTTTTCTAAACATATGAGTCATTTAGTTAATCATATGATATCCAAGGTCATTATAAAATTTATATGATGTTTCATTATACTTATACTTATACTTATTTTTATATATATGGTCAAATTACCTAATATATATTTTAAAAAATCTAGTTAACATGGTTTCTACGAAACATTCACTACTACAAATTTTAAGAACCCTGGCCCTTGTGTCCCAGTGTTAGTGGTTACTCAATTACTATAGCATAAGCTACACGGAATCACATCCCAAAGGACAAAATAGTTTTTTTGTTATGAAAAACTACATAAATACATCAATATTAATTTATATTTCAAAGCACTGAATAAAAATTATGAATAAAATTGAGAACACCATTATTTTCCTTAGTTTATCGCTTTATATCAGTCATAATAAACATCATCACTTCCCTGGGAAAAAATAGAAAAAATAAACTGTTGAGCTCAGTTTCATAGTAAGAGATTTTGCATAGATAAATATTTCTTAAATAAGAAATATCTATTATCGAAATGTTAATAACTGATAAAATATCATTTAATCAATAACCTGATCATAATATGGCTGAAATAATATATTATCAAATAATTCCATATAAATAATCAAATGAGATAGAAAACATAGCCATGAATAGTTTACCAATATAGTAAACACATGGAAGTCAATGAATAATCGTATAATTATGGAATTCAATATAGAAAACATCATAAACATACCATCATGGCTTCGTCTAATACAACATACATAAATACATATGGCACTAGCCAAAACCCGAATAGTTTGTCTCAAAATACATGTCATTGTATACAGGGGATATAAGGGGCCCTTTCCATCACTTAATATGTTCAATTCATTTACCATATGAAATAGTTGATATATAATCAATTTATTCATTTTATTGAAATATTTATAATAACATTAAATAAAATTCCCCAATTAGAAAACATAATTACAAACCATCAAGAATAATATAGTGAATGGTTTTAAATTAGTACATCTATAATTGAACTGATCATAAATTTTTTAAAAATATATAGAAGATATTTTATTAAGTAATCACTATAAAATATGAATTTTATTTACCAAAATATAATTTAATACTTTAAAATACATTAAATTTGGTCTTTAAAAATTTATTGGAAATAATACAACTTTTTTACTAATATAATCACTTATTTTTGAAATTGCAAGAAATTATAGATGAAAACATTTTATTTGATGATAAAATTCGTATTTTCAAAATTATAATTCATGAAATAAAGGTATTTTGATAGGGGGAACAACCGTTTATGACGTTTAAGTTTAGAAACCCTTACTTTAATATTTTTTTGGTAAAGTCTCAAAGAACCCTGTTTAGAAAAGGAAAAAATATACAATTATATATATATTATTTAATATTTCTTCTATTAGAAAAAATGAAAATTAAAAAGCATTTTATAATATTAAAAAATTCAAAAAAACATAGAATTCTTGAAAAAAAAAATGGATTTTTAATGGAAGAATTAATAACATAAATTTTTAAATAATATCGCTTAAAAATATAAAATAATTGAAGAGATAATTAATAAAATATATATATATATATTTAATAATATTAAAAATATAAAAGATGTAATAAAACATAATATATTCAAGATTAATTTCACAAATAATCATATTGTGACATATTCAGTGAAGTATAAAGTTAACCCACAGAATGGAAATTGCTTTATGAATTCTATTATCACATTGAAATAAATAAAATAATATTCCTCGTTAATGTATTAATTATATAATTAACCATTTAATATCATTAGGATAATTTTATTCTTGATATTATATATCATATAGAAATATATAATTAAATATAATGAAATAAGTTGTGAATAAGGCATATTTCTCATATAAGTAAAAGTGAGATGAGACACTGTTACCAAATCCTTCCTATTTTTTAGTACAATAACCTCCAATAGGAAGGTTTAAATAATTTAAAAAATCAACTCCAATACCATATTAATATTTAAAATAACCAAAATGATAGTTTATAATATCTTACCACACATTCACTAATAATATATTATTATTTTCATTACATTTGGTGAATTCAATTAATGTTTCATGAATGATTCACATGTGTATAATATTGGATTTAATTGTGAAATGTAAATAAAACATATAAATTGAAATGAAATATTATTCATGATTATATAAAATCCTTAATGACTAAATATATATTTTTGGTTTTCCGCAATGGGATGATTTATTTCATGAACTGTTAATGATAAAAAAAAATTTATTTTGTGGTTTTTCTGACCATAATCAAATACATTAGTTTTATTTAATATTATGTAAATATATTACTCAAAAAAATGAAATACGTGATAATATACCAATTAAGATCATATTTAACTATAAAATTAATTTTATAACTAGTCTTGAAGGAGAGAATGGATAATAAAAAATTTGTTTCACTATAGACAATTAACCCACATAATTTATGAAATAGTATTGTTTCATTGAATAAGAGGATGTAATAAAAAGTATCGCTATAATATATTTCATTATAATTATAAAATTAATGTATATATATTTTAAAATAGATATTTTTCCTATATGGATGAATGAGTAGATGATAAGGTGGAAAAATAATGGAAATTATGATATGTTGATTGACAAAGTTACCTCTTGAATATCATGTCATTGATAGACCCATTAATACATCAAATTAGTATTTTGTTAAGGCCGTAAACATGATAATGTTGGGGGTGGGGTTGGGGTTGGGATGATATGTTTTGAAAGATATTTGAAAAGAATCAAGACCGATAATGAGGATTGGATTTGTGGGCAGTTGTATTTATACTTTTAGATATGTGGTTTTAGGTGATTCAATAATGATCATTTAATATTTAAAGCTGACCACATTGGGTATTCCATAAAAACACTGAATTATAATCATAATAATTTTTTTAAGGCTTCTTTGGTTTGTCAAAAAAACTATCCCGCTCGTTTAGTTTTTTAGTTTTTAGATATTTAGGCCTTTAACTTTTATCATTGACGTATTACATTATTTTACCTATATTGTGGTATATCGTTTTATACAATGGTATAATTTTTGGGATTAAAATTGAAAATAACGTTTTATCATAAATTCATCATCATGGTTAAAAATATTTATTCCATTTTAATTTATTCATTTTATATGTGGAATACAAATAAATTATAAATATTTTACGTGTATAACTAATAAATATAGTTTTTAGAGTGGAAATCAAATTTTTCAAAATTATAAACCACATGTTTCTTAATATAAATAACATTTTATTTTTTAAATAATTAAATAATGTTATATAAGAAATTAGGGTTATTAAATATGATATCCGGATCATATAATAATTATTTCATAAGACTTATGGTATTTCATATAATTAATATTTTCACTTTTTATCCAAAAAAATTATCTTTTTTAGAAAATTACAAAAAAATTACCATAAAATAATTTTACCATGTGGAGTAAAAAAACAGCATATTTTATTAAAAAAATATTTAATAAATATTTATATTTATTTAAATTTATTTAACCAAAAAAACTAATATAATTCTATTTTCAAAGAAAATAATTATTTGAAGATTAAAATGACACTTCATATTATTAAGTGATAATTTCGTAAGAATAAATTAATTTTTTTGAATACGATCAAAATATTTATTATAAAATATTGTTAATAATATTCAAACAATCCAGTTTAATTTTTGTTTATGATGGTCATGATAAAATAATTTTATTTTGGAGTTTATTTGGGTTTAGTGTTTTCGCAACGTAACCTTTCAAATATATTGTTAACATTCTATCATCAATAAAAATGATTAATATTACAAATTTAATGTTAATTTTTTTGTGAGGAGGTTTCCAGTTAAAAATATTGTTATATAAATCCCACATTATGAAATGTTTTAATAAGATTTCCTCTTAAAAAATATTGAAAGTAAAATGTGAAGATCACCAAAAAACTAGGATTCTATATATGTGATCATTAGTTGAAAGTGAAAATGTAGACATGTTATATAAATATAAATATATTTCTTTGATGTAGAGTGATATAAGTCACGGTCATTATAATTTTTACCGTCACACAATATGTAAATTAGGGATAGTTTAAAATGGAAATGATTTTTGGGTACAAAAATTAAATGAATAACGTTTTTGTTCCAAAATACTTTTCATAGTGATGAGAAATTATTTTACTATTTATTAAATTTGATCAAGAGAACATGTACCAGATTTATAGGTATGATCTCATACATTTTATGTTATTAAATATGTATCCACATAGTCTCGTACACAATAAAATGGATATTGAATGATAATTTTTTCATGCTCGAATAACTTTTAATTAAAAATAAGTTCCAAAATTCATTTCATATGAATATAAATAAATTCTATATACAAAATGGTAAGCATTTGTTATCAGAAACCATAATATTCGTGGATCAACATAATCTATATCATAAGTATTTTATCATATCACCCATTGAAAATATGATAGTCCTAATTTAATGACCCTATATTTAGAGGTATGGTACATAATGTTTCTAAACAACCATAACACGATGTTCCATAAACAACCTTATGTAACACTTAATATCACATACCAAATATGTAAATTAATTTACCACTATAAAGTATAAATGAAAACATACATTCATATAAAAATAAAATATCATATTTTTCAATATATTCTTTAAATCCAAGAATATAGTTGATATTATAAACATAAAATAATCCGTCAACATGATATCCAATTTCATTATTAGAAATAAAATGATATGAACATATATTTTTTATTATTTTCTCAACATCACGATAATATTTTTTTATCACCCCTTAATAAGTTTTAATCTAATGTAAAATTTGGAAAATAATCGTCACTTTAGGATTCTAGTACTATTTATCAAATGATTCCCAATACATAATGATGATGTATTGTAGTTCATTCATCATATATCTCTTGATTATTAAAACAATAATATACCTGATTATTTTACAAAATAATTCATTAATCCAAGTATACAAAAATTTAATCATACCACTTCATTTGTAAAAAAAATAAATAAACTTCATCATATTAGTCCTGATTCATTTAATATGTAATTTGTAGTATCATAATGAAAACCAGTAAAAAATTTATCATATAACATTACTAATTTTTGTCATGAGTTTCCCCTTATAACATATATTTTTATAATGATCATAATTTCCTTATTTAAGACATTAAACCATCTATCAAATCATAGGGAGACTCTTATTGGGAACATTTTAATTTTCCTTATTAATTATTTTCATTATATCCTTATATCTACTCATAAAACATACTATAGTTCATATATGACAATAAATATGGTGTTTCTTCTCATATTTTCAGCATAACAAAAAAATATTCTTTTAACCAATCTTTCCAATATATTCTCTCTTAGGTAACTATACACTTATCTTCTTTGGTGAGTCCATGAGTTATGTGTGGGGAATTTTTGTAATCATAATTCATGATAACTTATTAGGCATAATCACTATATCCTATACTCATGTCATCATCATAATTAATTTAGCATCAAAACATTGTCCACCAAATTCAAGGGTAACCCAGTTCATTCTAGTTTCTACCAATGAATATACCCGAAACAATGCATAACTATCCATCTACTATAATCAGAATGTTATATAATGTAACTTTGAAATATTTTACAATATATTTTTAAATCATGACATAATATCATCATCCTATGAGTCATAAGGATTAACTTAGGTTACCCATGGTCATTTCCATATATACAAGATTTTATCATATACCTTAACTTATTCTCAAAGTAAAAAATATGGTTTTATTCTGTAATCTATTTTTTCCTAAATATAGAATCCATGATTTCTACTAAACATTCCATGATACATAATTTAAATACCTAGACCCTAGTATCCATGATTCAATGGTTACATAATAACATAGGCATAATATACAAGTAATGACATCCCAAAGGACTGAATGTTTAAGATGTTTTGGAAAACATGATTTATAATTGAAACATGAAATTTAAATTAAAACATATATTTATACCTAAAAATTTAGATGATAAAATAATTTTTCATCTATCTTGTCCATGCATATAAGTCATAATAAACACTGTTGAATACCTGGGAGAAATGTGACATGTGAATGGTGTGAGCACAAATGATCAGTAATGGTATATACATAGTGTAAGCTCGAATAAACAAGAAATAACATTAATGGAAAGGTAAATAACTGAAACAAATTCATTTTATTTAATAAGTTGAGCATGATATGGAATGTATAAAATATGATCGAATAATTTTATATAAATAACCAGAATATCTGTTAAACATGGTCATTGATATTATACTAATAAAATAGTCACATGGAAATTGATATATAATATCTGAATGGTGGAATTAATTAAGTTTTACATCATAAACATACCCTTAAGGATGTATTGAAGACTCCATACCTAAACAAGTGATACATTGGAATATACCTAGTGTAATTTGTCTCATGAGATGTTCTTTTATATCATGGGGGTATAACTATCACAAAAAATGATGTAATATTTCCAATTCATTCCGCATTCGAAATGGGTGAATAAAAAAAATATATTGGTATTGAGAAAATCATATAAAATATAAATTAATTTTTCATTCTTTTATATATAATCACATACAGTCTAGATTAATATGGTGAATATTGTACAAGTAGTATATCCCCACTTGGCTAGAACATAATCATTTTAATAACATATGGAAGATAGTGTCCATAGATATTTACTAAAATTAAAAATATTATTCAATATAAGATATTTAAATAGATAGAAATTTATTAGATGATATCATTGACAATTTATTGAGTAAAATAACTTTTTTCACACTATAGATCACTTGTAATTAAAATTATATGTATGTATAAATGGAAAAATTTAATGTAAAGTTAAACATATTAACATCTAATGTATGATTCAAAACACTACTAAGTCATGATGGTAGAAAAATCAACTGTGTAAATATTTGTTAAAAACATTAATTTAGTATTTTTTATCAAAAAATATCAATGAACCTAATTTAGAAAATAAAATAATATAAAATTTACAATATTAAATAAAAAATAAAACAGAACTAAAATTGAAATTAAAAAATCACATGATAATAGTAAACACAAATCAAAATAATTTTTAAATTCAAATATATCGAAGAAAAATGTTCTATTAAGGGAAACATTTAAAGTTATATTTCATTGAAATTCCCTTTTTAATATCTTATCATTGAATGAGGATTAATCAAATGAATCAGATATATTTATTTATTAAGAATATGAATAAAATAAGGATAAATTAAATTTAATCTATTCAAAATACATTTGAAAAAAAAATCTTTGTATGATATAATCAAGGGTGTAGATATTTTACCCAAAGAATGGATATTTTTTAAGTAATTCCATTATGACTTTTGAATTAGTCATGTTCTATGTCACATAAATGTCATAACTATATAATAGACCATTTAATATAATTAATAATATAAAATTAATCGTTTTATATGTAAAATGGAAATATATTAAAAAAATGAAATAAGAGGTTAATAAGGAATATAACTCATAAAAGTAAAATTTAGATGTGAAAGACATGCCTCACACTTCCCTTTGTTTTTTTCATATTACCATCCTATAAAATTGTATAAAGAATGTCATTAATTCATTCTAGAATAATTTTAATATTTATAATACTACGTATGGAACTTTTATAACATTTTATCAAAAAAATATTTAATAATGTTTCATTGTTTTCATTATTTATGGTGTGTTTGTTTCATTGTTTAATTTTTTGTTCACTTCTGTATAATTTTTTTCATGTCAAATATTAAAAAAAACAAAAGAGTGAAAGGAAATAGTATTCATGCGTGTTCATATGTTTTACTTTTACCCTATGCCATTTTTCATTCTTACATGATGATGATTCATTTTAAAAAATATTAATCATAAATTCTTGTTTCATTTGGTGGGTTTTCCGACCTTCATGATCATGTTTTATTTTATTTAATATTATATCAATATATTTACTAGAAAATATTAAAATATTATTTATGAACAATAATTATTTAATTACCATCCATGAAGGAGGTAATGAAATAAAATATATTATTTTCTATGGGGAAGGTTAACAGACATAATTAGGAAAATGATTTCATTTTTCAGAAAAATAGTAGGTAAGAAAAGGGATGGATATAATATATTAAATTTTTGAATATAAAAATAAAGTATATAAATTATAACATATTTATTATTCCTTTATGTATTATGTCAATGAAGAGAAGGTAGAAAAATAAATGAAATTAACAGTAGTAGTTTTAAAATTGTAGTTCAAAATTATAAACACTTTTAAGGGCCCCTTAAGGAAGATTGGATTATTATTTGGGTTTGAAATGAATTATATGGAATTTTTTAACATCAGGATGAGAGATTTTGGTTGATATTTTATGATCTTTATGATATTTGATACTAATGGGGGTTGTGGGGAGTGGTAATTATACTTCATGGGTTATATATTTAGGTTATAAAATAAAGATTATTTTATTTTTAAAATCCATCCCCATTTCAGTGGAATTAGTTTTAAATAATTTGATTGACAATTAATATTTTAAATTGTTGATTGATATGATAAAAAAATTCACCCATATAATGTAATAGTTTTTATTTATTTTGTTTCTTTAGCATTCATCATTAAAATGTTACATTATTTCACTTATATTATAAGATGTGTATATTTTACTATAGTAAATAATATACGATCAAAAATTAAATTTTCCTTGTAAACTAATTTGGGAAATTTGATTCCAAATATTGAATCCATTATAGAATCTTAAAACAATAAAACATATAAAAATCAATTTGAAATTTTTTACGCATATAACTCATAAAACAAGGTTTTAAAAATAAAATATTGTTTGTAAAAATGGAAAATAATGTGTGTCTAAATGTTTTAGATTATGTATTATGTAATAAATAAAATAATTCTTCATAAATAATATTTTTTAACGTTTTAAAATCCTATAACTCTAATAACTATTTCATTAGAGTTATTGTATTTCGTAAAAATATTATTTTTACTTTTTAACCCAAAAATAAACTATGTTTTGAAAATAAACTTAATTTACCATATGTTAATTTTGAAATGTTTATTTTAAAAAAATATTATTATTTTGTAAAATTATTTATATATAAGTGTAATAATATAATTATTTAAATTTTGTACAAGAAATCATTAAAAACATTGTTTGAAGAAAATATTTATCTAAAAAATAAAATGACATTATAGAAATTCTTATGTTTATTACCTTCACATTATTTTTTTAATTTATTATTGACATCATATTTATTTAATAATATAGTTGATCATATTAACACGAAAAATACTTATGCCTATATTATATTTTTCATGTATAAAAATTACATTTTAGATTTTGTTTTTCCACATTGTTCAATACAACACAAGCTATCAAACATAGTGTTCTTTTAATATATCGAGGAGTTACATTCTAGAATATATACTTAATTATAATTTGATGAATTTTATGAGTAAAATATTATTATCTAATCACTATTTATAATCCTTATCATCATGGAATGAATGATTATATATATATATATTGATATAAAAATGATATTTCTGAGGGAAAGCATTAAAATTTAAAATATTTGTTTCTTATATTTCAAGAACATTACAATCCCTAAATAAGTATATAAAATATAATACTAACTAAAACAACCTAATATTTCTAATAATGATATTTTAAATTCGTCTCCAAGGGGACCAATGGTACATTTTTATAGAACATAAGTTATTTTGAAAAAAAAATTCAAACCTAAAGTGTAAAATCCCAAGAATAGAAATACCTAAGAGGATGAATGTAAAATTCTATGTCATTTTGGTGGAATTTGTCTTCTTGGATCATTCACGATTAGAAATGTATATATATATATTAACATATTTTGAGGATTTCTCCCCAGATTGGTGACCTCATGGGAATTATTCTATGGTTGTGTTTGAGTGAATGAAAATATTATATAATGAAAACGTGTCGGACTATGGTGATAATTAATAGAATGATAAATTTTACATTATAAGCAATACATTTTGTTTTGAAGATAAGATGACTATGGTATTATAAAGATACCCATATAATAAAATAAAATATTACATGGATAGTGTATGATAGATAATGAAAAAACAATTATTGATGTGTTGCTGATGATACATTGTATAACTCTAATATTTTTATTTTCAATAATCAAAAAAACATATAACTGAATAATGATGTTAGTTTTATTAATTGTTAATGATAATGGAATTATATAAGAAACTACAATATTTTAGGATCCAATTTCCAGGGATGTAGTAATGATAAATTTGGAAATTATATGGGAATTGTTTAATTATTCAAATTTAATGTAATTTTCTAACAATTATTTCATAATAAGACATAGAAAACCTTAAAATATAAAAACAACCCCTAAAATATTGTTAAATACATAAATGATTATAATATTGGAGATATCATCTATGAATATGGGTTGTCAATGTCTTGAAAATAATTATGTCTTCCATTAGTTTCTAATATATTTAGAGAATGTCTAGGTGAAGATTATAAATTATCTATACATATCAACCTTTATACAACCAATATATATTGGTGTATAAGAAATATTCTCTAGTGAGGGAACAATATGAGTGAAATTGGGTACCATTTTCAATGAATATTATTGTTTCAATAGGTTACATCATGGATTCAACATCCAAGGGATGTATTAAGTATTTTCCAAACATCAATTTGAAAGCATGAAAATATAAAAGTAATCATTTTTATTAGAATTCCAAGTTAATTTAATTTCAAAAATAAAATATTGGTAATTTTAGATCCAATAACATGTCCTTATTTTTTCTCAAATAATGGATTATTTACACCTTTTATTATTAATAAAAATTCATAATGATGTATGACTTCATGTTGCGGCCCTACTAATTGAATATTCTCAAAACCATTGTTTCACATAAAATATTTATATTTTTAATCAGTATGATTTAATGTTTAGAATTTATTTTATAACCACATATTTATCTCAAATTAGTCATAATTAGGAATTGTTTATACATTTAGTTGAGTAAAAGATTATATTTTTTTCACCTAACTTATAAAGATAATGATACAAATATCTAGCTTTGGAATAATATTAAAATAATAATAAAATTTTTCATTTTTGAATTCTAGTTGAAACATATAGATATTATTATGTAAGTGTATTCCAAACTATATCATACAGGTTGGAAGTGAGAAAAAGGAACATACGACATTCATAATTCATTAAAGATAAAATAATAAAAATCTGTAGTACTTCATTTCATTTTCACAGAAGTTAGTGTTTCTATAAAATATATTTGTTAAATTAGTTGAAGGATTTAGGGTATGAAATATTTTATTTGTAAGGTCATAATCATTAAAATTGTTAACAAAGTTTTGTAGAGACCAGAAGCTTTTACTAAGTTATATTTTGTTGGTCAATAGTGTTGAGAAAAATGTTGCAATGACTTAACGATTAACTATACTGCCCAACCTCCCAATATTAAATGACATTCTCCATGTATAGGTAAAGAACATGTTCATGAAAAATCCATCACATATACTCATCATTAATGAAATAGTTTTCTAATACTGCTAGTCTTTTATTGAAGTGCCTATTTTATTATTTTACACATGGTATAATTTTTTACATCATTATAAAACATAGATAATTAAGGAACATTGGAGGAATCTTATAAGAGAGGAAATGAAATGGGATCTTGAGGATTTAATTACGATGATTAACAAAATATGATTCTATAAAAAAGCATAAAATAAATTTTTGAGATGATATTATTTATTTTTGGATAATTTGATAACTGTTATACAAAACTTTTAAATAAAACATTTGTTATAATAACCAATTCATATTAAACAAAAATGTTCATTTCATTTTCTAAAATCCCCTCAACATGTTATATATAACACATAAAAACATAGGGGACCATAATAATGTATAGATTCATTGGATCATGGTCCTAGAAGAATAAAAATTATTATTATTATTATTATGAAAAATTTAGAAATAGTTTATATATGATGTAGAAATAAGTAATATTATAAAAAGTATTTTATATATTTTTGTGAAGATTGTTTGTAGTCTATTATATAATGGTCAAAAGGGTAAAGTAAATATTGGAATCTGGATTTTTGGAATCATGCTATATTAATATTTATATGAAAATAATATAGAAATTAGTACAATATAATTCTTAACATATTTTTTATATATTATTACTAATAATATTAAAAAACATATTTTAGTTAAGGAATAGTAATTTTAATACCCACATTTTATTCAAAATATAAAAAAAATTATTAATTATTTTATGTTTTTTGAAAAAAGATTTGGTTCTTATATACATTAATGGTTTTATATAATTAATAATATTTATATATATTGGAAATTTATTAAATTAAATTAAATTATATTTTTGAATAAACTAATAAAAATTATCTAATGAGAAACGTTTAAAAAAATTGAAATTTTAAATTTTTTGGTCAATATAAAAAATATGTTGACTAAATTCAGTAATAGTTGAGACCTTATTTTTATAAAAAAATATTTGATATATAATAAATGTTATTTATTTAAGAAATAGTTATATTTATTAAAATTATATCTTTTCAATTAATTTAATAAATTATCAAATTTTTTGGACATGTTTCACATGAGTAACATATATTATATGATTATAAAAACCATTTATCCCGTGTAATTTTTTTCAATCATGTTTACAGTTAATTTAGGACGTTTCTTTCTTATTATTATAAAAATTAAAATAAATGACCTAATTTTAAAATAAGATGGTTTTAAATCATAGGATAGATAATGAGTTTCAATTTTACAACAAACCAAAGTCTATGAAAAATGATTTGATATTAATAAATAATTCACCCCTGATAGAATTTGTTTACCCATTATCTCATTTTATCCCTAATAACACAACAATGTTAATTTTCTCAATATCATTACATATCATTATGATTGGGGATTCCAAAAATTTAGATAATGTTTCAATACAGTATATATATATACCTATTAAAGACGATTTTATGATTCTTTTATGAAGTGTCTTAGGGAGGTAATGGTAGATAAATCGTAATATCAATCTATTTTAATTCATTAATAAACCCTTATGAATTAAAATTGTTTTTTCTCAATATAAATGATTTGAAATTTCATGGTATGTTATTTAATATGACTCTCTTCATTTATCTTCTCAAATTCATTATTATTCTATTAAAATTCAAAATGTAATAATTTTATTCATTTTTTAAAAAATCGAAAATTTTATTCTGAATACAATACAATAATTAGAACGTATATATAAACTTGAAATGCCATTATTTTTCTAATAGTGGAATTTTTTATCATATATTTTGTCACCAATCAAATAATTAATTTATTTACATAGGTTAATTCCCATATCCGAGGATATTACTTAACCCTATTACACTAATAACAATGATATATTCCATTACTATATGATATAAAATAATTTCATTATTATTGTTAGAAAATAATGAAGATGATTATGTTATTAAATTGAGTGGTGAATAATAGAAACTATTTATAACCATTACATCATTATGGATAAGTATTTATTATTAACAAATATATTTATATGTGGTTATCATTATAGCATTATTACAACTATTGTCATCCAAAATCTTCAATATGGTGGATGAATTAGTCTATTAGCATGTAAAAATGTGTCATTTAAAATATAATTATATATTCAGAGTATTATATATATTATGGATATACTGTTATCATCTAAATTCTAGATGGTTATTTTACCCACTATATTATCGTGATAGGTTCCCCATAATTTTTTTGAATGCATCAATATATTTAGTATTTATTGAAATTTTTTCATCACTCAATCTAGTAGAATCTAATATAGGGTATATAAATGATTAAATGACATTATAGGGGAATAAATATGACATCGTTATGATTACATTTTTATATTTTACAAAATGATCAGCTATATATATAGTCTCCAAATATAATTAACCCATTATGTCTTATATAATCTAATGTCATATATATTATAATATTTGTGGAAAATTTATACTCTATGTTATATAATATAGGGTGAAATGATATATTCTATTTGAAAATTTGATGTAGATAACTTAATACTAAAGAATACATTGTCACAATTATCATGGCCATATTTAGGTAAATAAAATCATAATCTTTTAGTATATATAAATTCTCAAGTAACAATTTCTCCTAATAGAGGAATAATTTTATCATCCATGATATCAATTAGTCTTTATGAATCATTTCAAAATAATTATTCTCATAGAAATCCTTCTATATAGTATAATGATATCTATTATATCCAAGAGTTATTAACAATATCCTAAATGATCATAATGATTATTTGAGAAACTGTTTTACTTAGCCTAATGGAAATAATTAAAAAACCCATAACAAAATAAATTAATTTTTCTGAATAGTAGTAACAATTGGAAAAAAAATAATAGTGTGGTAAATGATAATGGATGGTGAGTAAAATGAAAATTTCAAGTCGATAAAATGTAAAACAATTTTGAATATGAGTGAAATGAGTCCTGACTAAATGATGAATTTTTATGAATGTATCAACATATAGATTGTAGTAACAAATTGAATTGTGAATTTTTGGATTCTCAAATCATGTAATAATATTTTAGAATTCATAATAGAATGAGACTAAACCAATATATTGACCATATAATGGAATATATTAACTAAATATATCATGAAAACTATTGGATATGGTAAGCTGTGAGTTATCTTAAATAAAAAATATAACCCTCAAAGAAATTCGGTGAAATAATGTTTACCAAGGATGAAAAATTAAAATTGTGGTGTTATACCATTAAATGACCTAGGAACCTCTTTTCTTGTGATTATAGAAATATAATTATTTGTTTTTATTTTTTCTAGATTATACATTATCAATGTTGATGAATTTTTCTCATAATTAATTTTAATTAAATGGGATGATATTTTAGAATCAATAAATAAAAATTATATAAATTAAACATATATTATTTTACGGAATATTTGTAAATAAATTAATAATTATTGATTATTAATTTATTTTATTTAATTACATGAATGACATTAAGGATGTATGATGTATATAAGAAGAAAAGGGATGATTATTCATTACCAAATAGATAAATAAAATATTTTAAATAATTTTCATTTAATTTAAATAAATTGTCCTTACTAATTTTTTAATATATATTGTAACATTATATTTGATAGAAACATTTTCAACTTCATTTTGAAAAAGTACAGTAATTGGAATTTTATTAATTTCATTTTAATTTGGTTAATTAGAAAATAATAATATTAATACAAATCCAAATTGAAAAATTGATTTCATTGAATTCAATGTTCAATGAGAGACATTTCATTCAAATGGATAGAAATCCTTATCTAATATTTTGATTCCCAAATAGAGACCACTATTAAGACTTGTTATGATATCCTCAATTTGGAAAATTTTAATAATGGAAATATATGTACCAAATTATATACTATAATGAGATGTCATTTTTTAAGAGAAAAATAAATTTTATAAGAATAATTTTCTTAAATGATTACCAATATTTTTCTCGTCCAGCCTCAGAAATTAATGTATTGGAAACTAGATATAGGGATTATGATGTGTCTCTAGCCAAAAAATAACATATTAAATGATTCAATTTTATCATTACCTATACATTTACAAATGACCTTATATTTTTTAAAAGGAAAAAAACGATATATATTGTAAAAAATATAATAATTTCAAATTTATTCATTAAGAAATTTAATTTTTAAACTATGTGAGGTCTGATTGATAAAATTTTTGTCGGATATTTGGCCACTCGTTTACCTATATTTATCTATCTCCCCTCAATTTCATTATACTAGTATTGTAGTTTTATTTATTTTTTAATTTTTTTTGTTGTTGTCGTGATATTATTCATTATATATATATATATATTTCTTATTTTTAAACTC
Organism: Viscum album; assembly: GCA_963277665.1. NCBI lineage: Eukaryota > Viridiplantae > Streptophyta > Magnoliopsida > Santalales > Viscaceae > Viscum > Viscum album. The sequence continues at coordinate 1,244,430,731 of OY728152.1, read as the reverse complement.
ATTAATACATTTTTTTCAATTTTTTACCACCCCTTACCCATCACAATTTCTAACTCCAATTATTCAGAGTAACATACCTAAGGAACCTGTAGAGTTAGAGAATGAGGTTCAAAATGAACTATTTGAAAAATAATAATTACAATATATGTTTTACATAGAATTTGGATTTGGGGGATCTTATTGGTAAATGAGATTTTTTTTCTCCACATTTCAACTGAATTTTATCTTTCACTATTACAATATTCTACCTTGATCCATGAGGTTGGTGTGGGGTGTAAATGGTTATTAATATGTGAACCAAAAATTGAAAACATCAGTACAATTTTTTTCATATATGATGAGTTGGACTAATTTAATATTTTTTTTCTAATATTAAGGATATTAATGTTCACTCATGGTAACTATATCAAGGGTTATTTAATTTAATATATTATTATTTTTTTATCCATTCATTTTATAGATCATTATGTTTATTTCTAATTATTCCTTCTATCTGTAATCAATAATATATTTTACATCTAATTCATAAATATAATAAATAATATATTAAAATTAAATTTATTATCATTTATTATGTTATTGGCCATAAATCCCATCATGAAAGTAAAAAATGGTCATCCACTACGATTATCATTGAAAAGTAAAATAGAGATTTCTTACCACTATACAATATTAATGTGAAATATTAGGGATATTAATGGGGGTAGTGATAGTTATATAATATTTTTAATTATATTTACATAGTAGTATTCATTTAAAAAATTTAAAAAATGTATTTCCCCGATATATGAAAAGTGTAAATAATTTTCAGGGATTAGTAACTCAAATGTGAAACATTAGGAGTATAAGGATGACAAAGAGCAGCAAGAAAAATTAAAAAAATTGTGAAATATTATTCGACATGGAGAGAAAATGGAATGTTTATAATGTTAGGTAAATGCTTCAAATTTTAATAAATAAAATTTTAAATCTAAACTAGTGGATGATTTTTTTCCCACTTACTTTTCTTGTTGAATATTGCATTTTGTTTTCTATAAAATTCAACTACTTCCCATTTGACATTTCTCAAACATATATCAAGGATGAATTTTATGAAAAATTTAAAATTCCTAAATTTTTGGTGATTCAAATGTATTATATAATTATTGTAATGTTTTTTGGGTCTAAACTATAATCCATCTATCCATCAATAGAAATTGAAAATAAAAACCACTCTATAGCTATCATTCATTTTAACAATATTATCTACATTCACCTACTGATTCAATGTTTTCTATTTCCCTTTTAGAAGAGATATAGATTCAAAACTCATTAAGGGATAGAGAAAACTTCTATATAGACTATTATATTCTTAATTATAGTTAAATTATTCTCCTCACCAGCACCCCGTTCACGTATATTTTTTTACATCTGCTACAATATAATAGGTTTTGATAGTAAAGAAGGGTCTAAAAATTATTTTTAAAAGTATAATATATTAATGATAATTTGGTGATATATCTATATCATCTACATAAACATTCTCACCATATAAATGAGGAAATCATATAAGTGAACCGAGAGAACCCCGATCTTATATCCCTCTAACATTATACATAAATTTGTCTCTTGGTTATGTCATGGGGTTGTGAAATTTATTGTCATCATTATGAAATTCTTATATCGGTGTACACTCATTGAAACATGGAAAACCCATATGTAGTGCTTATATAAATTAAACCATATCCACCTTAACATTTGGGATAATCCATTGCGTGTCTCAAACATGGTGCAGCAAAAATATAAAATACACATGTGGATTCAACCCATGTTTTATTTTATTATCCCTAACAATTCATTTTTCATTGTCTTTATTGTTCTTAATTATTCATATTCATTTATTGAAAATATCATGTCTTATAATATAAGAAGTTAATACATATACATCACCTCCAAAAAGTATGGACATGTCTCCCATTTAAAGTATTTTATTTCTAACAAAAATAGTGAATGATATTATATTCCTACAAGATTTAATTTAAAATAAAATGTATAGTGAATTTATTAGTTCTGTTGGATTGATATGAAAAAATTATTGGAATTTTTTATTTGTTTTCTTTTAAAAATATATTTAATTGTTTTTGACATTTTTTCACATTGGTTTTTAATTTTTTCCATTATATGTGTTAATTATATTAATATACTACATTAAGAAAAATCTATTTATTCAATGAACATTTCATGATTTGAATTTTCATAATTTTCTATATCAGTAGATATATTTCTCTTATAGATTTATAATAGTTTCATTTAATGTAGTTTTATTGATTGTGACAATAATAAGCACTAGTTCTCTCAAAATTAAAATAGTCACACAATTATAGAGGAAAAAAATCATTTTCACATCCTCTATATTTGATTATTATTCATATCTATCTAATGTAATTTTTATTTATTGAAAAATTGTTCCTTCATTCCATTTCAGATCTATTAAATTTTATATAATGTCTTATGTATGATTAATTCATCCATTTCAAATCAATTTTATTACTTTCCACTAATATAATGGTCAACTGTAAGATATTATCATTTTCAAAACATCTTATCCATTAACTGACTTTATTTGAATTCAATGTGCAATTCATTTATCCCATTACAACCTCCTATTGATATTGAATTAATTAATATTATTGAACTGAACTGTAAGGGGGGACTTTGTTTTGTTCTTTAGATTTGATGACATTATTTTAGTTTAAATTATTAAAGAAGTGAAATCATTATTTATGGAATTAATGGAATAAAAATTTATTATTTAAAAATATATTTGTAGGATTAATATAATCCCAATGATTTTCTAAAATTTCACCATCACATGAAGATCATATTATTCCGCACTTTTCTTATAGAATTTGTTTTCGAAGGGAAATTATGAATATTAATTCATGCTCAAAATATGTTACTAATTGGAAAATATTGTGATGAAAACATCTCATCTCTTCGTAAATTTCACTTTCAAATTACTTAATGTTTTTGTGATGTAGTTATCGTTGATTTATTTTTATTTTAATTTAAGAGAAAAAATTTCATGATTAAATATTTATATACATTCAATTCACATTATTTCTTTATGATACTCAATTATCTATTGATATTTTTATATTAAAAAACATCCAACATCAACCATAGATCAAGAAATATATCATACATATTGATTAGAAAAATTGTGACTATTTTATTGGGGAATACTAGGAGGAAATATTGTATATACAGATAAAAAATATTCATGGGAAATGTAAAAACCCCAAATTTTAAAATGAATATTACATATAACATGGGATTCAAATGGATTTATTTGAATTATTCAGAATTAAGTAAATTAAATTTATATTGGAGGACCATTCTTTTTTACTAATATCAAATTGTTTATTTTTTTCATTAATTCATTGTGATGTTTTTAGAACATAATTAAGATAATTTCCCATGAGTGTAGAGTCTAAATATGGTTGAATTTATAGAGCTACTATTTAAAAAAAACTTTAAATATACATGATTTAAAAATGATAGTTTAATATTTTATTGAAAATTTTCATATTTGATGGAATTATAATTACTTTCGGAGTAATTATGAATGATTGAATTTCCATTAAATTTTTATTATATAAATTTTATTTTTTAACTAGAAAATATTTTATCTATTGTAATACAAATTTAATTACTCCTCATTTAGAATTCTAAGTTTCATAGTCTTCAATTCATTCCACATGAACAAAAATCAATCAACAATTTTGATGCCCAAATCATGCTCACAAGTCACACCCCCAAATCTATTCCTAGATCTGGTTATTTATAAGATGAAACTATATTTCAAAATATTCCAACTCAAATATTTTATAATTTCATGTGGACCAATGTAACGAAATAAGGATCAATTATCATAGTTGTGAAAAAAATTGATTATTTATATTGTGAGGTAATTAATTTATTGAAATATGTTTAAAATTTATATAAATTTTGTCTAAGAAATAAATAAATTATAAGAAAATTGGTTGTAACATCTTTTATTATTTGATGAATTAGATGATTTTTTAGATTTGTTTTATATTTGGAAACATTATATATGGAAACATTTCCCAACTATTTCAGTTATTTTGTCGCATATTTTTTATCAATAGGTGGTGGATTTTGGAAATGAATTTAGTAATTATATTTCATATAAAAATTATCGCATTTCATTTTAAATAATTTTACATTTTAATAATATTTATTTAAATTTTTTATGTTTTCTTAAATTAAAATAATAATTTTTATTCAAATAAATCATCATATTCTTGTACATCAAATTATAATTTTATTTTCTTTTTTTCACCATGTTCTTCCCATCTCTTATCTATAATAATCATTAGAAATAGTAAGTATCCTATAGAATCTCTCATAATACATCTCATAGTTGAAGGTGACCATAGAGAGAGTGGGAGGAGCCTCAATGAGTCCTAATGATAGTGCATATTATTTCTTCATCTAAGATTTTGGGTAGTAAAAGGACTTTTTTAATATGGAATGGGAGAGTCCCTTCGCCTCTACCAATAGTGGATTTGAGAACAAATCTTCTTGCCCCTAACCTAACAATTATATTTCATTAGAAAAAGTCCTCAAAGGCTCATAAAATAGTGAATATTATTCAGGTAATCCGCTTATTTTAAAGTGACTGGGAGATAGTTCATTTACAATGGTTATATATCTAGATACTCTCAATAAAAAATAGATATATTCCATTTCTTGGTGTTGGGTCAAACCTTCTATGATAAAGGTACCAAAACCCAAGTGATTTTCTGATTTGATATCCAAAGTCTCAAATTGTTGGCATTTATAAATATAGAGGATTATACTAACTTGCAAGGGTTATTATCACATAAATCTAGATATCGAAGATGAATCTAAATATGTTTGGAGTGTACGTAATCTGTGTTTGAAACCATGTTTCTTCAGGCTCTCAGAGTGGGATGCAAATTTCAATCCCTTTATGAACCTACACTCTATGGATAAGTTATGGACATGGATACGTGGAATTTCGTGGGTCTATTAGCATACAATGATTATTAATGATCTTGATTCATGAATTGGTACCACTCTAAAAATAGATCACCTCACTATTAGTGGTGACATTGGCATTTAAGAAAGAGTGATGATAGAAGTAAATACGGAATCATAGCCTCTTGATAAAATTTATTTGGATGTGAAGGACCATAAATTGGAGATCAATTACGATTTTGAGAATATTCCAACATTTTTAAATCATTTCATGATGGTAGGCCATGAATTACAATATAGTATAGTTTCCATTAAATTGGTTAATAATACACCTTCTTCATTCGTAAGGAATGAGATTTTAATGGGGGTGAAAAGGATGTTATAGAAAAGGGGAAGGGACAGATCTTATCCATGTAGGATGAAAATTCCATGAATGAAAACATTGAACGATTCTCGTGGGCCGAGTAAGAAGAGGTAGAGGAATGGGAAGCTGATATTTCTATGAAAATCTTAACCCACACTGGAAATTTTGTGTGAAATATTCCTCTAAAGGATATTAATGTCCATATTCTAGATTTTACTTCGGATGTGTTCAATATTATATAGGATATACAGATTGATGAATTTCTTATTGAGTACATTGTATTTGAAATGAATATGAATTTGGTTCATCCATAGTCTACATTATAGGAATCTCATGAAATTCCAATGACAGAAATAGAGATTGAGAATAGACATACTCATTTTATAAAGGGTTACTTAATTAAGGATACTGCAATACAGGAGACCAAGAATGAGGACGCCCTCGTAGGTGACATGATTTAGTCTTGTATTGTTAAAATATAACTGAACAGTTTTGTAACTACTCTTCATGTTTAAACACCTATGAAATCATAGCGTAACTTGGGAAAAAAATAATTCTTCCCTCCATGCCCAATAAATGATGATTTTCTTATTTTGGAACTACCATGGCTTAGCCAACCCTAGCATATAAGGTTACTTTAGGTACCTTATAGGAAGGTATAAACCTGAGTATCTTGGAATTTTTGAACCAATATTATCTCCAAAAAATCGGAAACTTATTTAGAAGATGAGTAACTCTATATTGGGCTGAAACCAAGCTATTTTTGGTCTTGATAGGATTTTTCTCCTGACTTATAATACTATTGATTCTCTTGAAATTGTGGATAAGGGTAATCAGATCAACACATGTAGTTTTTTAGAGGAAGGTACAAAAATTTTCTTTTCTATTTTGTATGACCATATCAGTTATGTTAATATGAGAAACATATGGGGGAAGATATAGCTACTTTCCATTTATATATTTGGTTCATGTGTCCTCTTAAGAAAGCTAAATATTATTCTCCATATGTATAAGAAAATTGGTCTAGTTACAAACCCCATCTATACCAATGAATTTAGAGATTGCATTGAGAATGATGGTTTGAATGAAGTTAGACTAATCGGTCCTAAATTTATGTGGTACAAGAGTCATCTTAATGATATGAAAGCTACTATAATTTACCAGACCTTTTTGGAATAATGAAATGCACTAATCATGGAAATCGATTTCATGTGTTACTCTTGTTAAGAATAATTTTCATAACCACCCTATTTTGATAAAATATTTCTCTCAAATGGAAAGATTAAACCCCTTCCCATTAAGTTCAACAATTCATCGTCCTCTCTCCTACATTGTTCAATGATTTTCACAGAAACCTAGAATATGGTCATATGTAAAGTGAATCTTCTGATATGTGTTTCCAAGTTAAAAAATTATCAAGACCAAGCTAAAGTATTGGGGTAAGGAAATTTTTTTCTCCCATGATTCTCAATTTGAGGTAATTTAATGTTATATTCATGACATTCATGAATCTATCACAAGTTCCCACATCTCCAATAGCATGAACCAGGAGGCTGAATTTCATTAATGTTGATGAACGTTATGAAACTCATGAGTAATATCATGAATGAAATCTTCAAAATCATGTGTCTCAATGAAGGAGATAGAAACACCATGTTCTTCAATGCCTTTAAAAGGATGAGAATAGTAAATTGAACACTTTAAATACTCAAGGATGAAGGGGGAATTCTCAAAATGAGGTTGGACCATTCTAATTATATTGTTTCCCTTTATGAAAACCTCTTCAATGGGGCACTAATGATAGAGAAGGTAAGGGATAACATTATTCCAAAACTGATTAATGATGAAGAAAATAAATCTTTTATATATATTTCAAAGTATTTGGAAATTATGGAAGAAGTGTTTAGTCTCAATAACGATAGTTCTCTAGGATTTAATGGTTTCTCAAAAAAATTCATTCAAAACTATTGGGATAATATTCTAGAAGCGGTGTGGATGTCGGTAAAACATTTTTAGGGGTGGATAGCTTGGTATTGTTTTTAATACATAGTTACCGATCGTTATTACCAAAATAGAGAATGCAAGTGATATAGGCAAATTCACTCCAGTTGCAACGGTTAATAAAATTTCTAATGAAATTACAAAAATGATGGCCTACAGGCTTTCTCGAGTTTCTCAGAAGATCATTTCATGGAATTAGTTTGGTTTTGATAAAGGGAAGAGAATTCAAGATAGTCTGCTTACTGCTAGAGAATGTATAAATCATCATATAAAAATGACACAGGGAGGGAATGTTTCCATTAATCATGGAATCAATAATTCCAATGATATAATGGACTGGGGCTTTATAGGATATCCCTTTCAAAAAAATTGATTTAGTGTCATGTACATCCAATGGATAAAAATGTTGTTTGAATAAGATCATATATTAATTCTTATTAATGGGTTACCTGAAGGTTATTTCACTCCCTCAAAGAGGTGAGATATTGGAATCCACTATTAGTGATTTTTTTTCTGTTGTTGAATATTTCATCAGCAGAATTCACCTCAATATGGTTGAAAAAGGGTAACATTCAGCAATCAAATTGGAACTTGGTATATTTTCCCAATTTCAAATGTTTTTTATTGATGATATTATAATTTTTACATAGGGAGATAAGAGTAACATCATTTATCTCAAGATGCCCCTCATTCATTATGAATGGGTCTTAGGGTAAGAAATTATCTAGAATAAACAATTCATTCATTTTGGTAAAAATATTCCAGATTCAAGGAATGATTAGTATATTAAAAAATATTTGAATAAGGGATGGTTCACTTACATTTATTGATTATAGAGTTCAAATGTTTTGGGGGACGCTCTGCCTCTCATATTTTTCAAATTCTTTACGCCATCTCAAGAAAAACATTCCTCTGAGAAGGGAAAGTATCTATCAATGGAAGGTCCCATATACCTTTTCAGCAATGTGGTCACCTCAAGGTTGGTCTTTTCTATCATTGTGTATATTATTCCTATTTCAAACATTAAGTGATTCAACACAATGATGAAAAAATATTTGTGGAGTGTTATTTTGATGGATGGGAAAATAATTATAGCTATGTGGAATCAGTGTTTCTTGCCTCCCACTCTCAGTGGACAAAGCATACTAAATATGCATCTTTATAATGAGGAATTATAGGCAATGTTTATCTGGTGTCTTATAAGCAATAATTACACATTTCCTGAGTTCCTAAGAGTGTGGATTCATTCATGGTTAATTAAATGGAAATCTAGGTATCAAGACTCATCCATCTGGTCGGGGATGAGATATGTTTTCCTTAACATAATAAGTCATTCATATTATATGGTTAATGTGAATTCATTTTTTAGTTTTTGGAATTCTAATTAGGAATGATCCCCACTTATTGAAAGAATAGATGCTATAAAACATGACATTGATAGAAGTAGTACTATCAATGAACATATGGAACATTTGGAGTCTCTTCCTGTAGATATTTCTTCAACATTTCAAGGTCATGAAATCATTAATCAAAATAATATCCTTATCTAGGAAATGTTTCCATATGGGACTCTTGATTCCATGTTCTTATATAATCATTTGGTATAGATAAAATGTGATTTTATCAGGGACATGAATGAAAAATGGAATCCCCCTTCAAGGTTTACATTAATTTGGAATCATTTCCACAAAAATGGTCCAATGGATGGAAATCATCAATGTGTTGGAATTTCACTTTGATAGAGGTGTTCCTTATGTCATGAAAATCATGGGGATGTTAATCACCTAGTTATGTAATGAAATATTGGTTCTTATCTATTGAGTATTGTTCTCACCATCATCATGTTACTGCCCCTCAATTAGGTTTTCTTTTGATTTTTCTCGATGCACTTTTCATAATTCAGTATTCCAAATAACTCATTACATTGTTTATAGTTTCATGGATTTAGAAGTTGTATTGTCTATCTAAAACCCGAAACAATTATATTCATCATAGGACAACAATGTCTGAATCTAATACAACTTCACACATTCAGGTGGTCATGAAGAATGGTATTGGAATGATCAAAGGATGTTGTGACAAATTAGTATAATATCTCTTGGTTCTTAAGAGCCTGAATGTTTCATGACACTTTCCTAAACCTAGTGGCATGATGGAAGTCTTATGGACATACCATTTATATGGATGGATGAAATGTAATATAGATGGGGCATCATGGGGTAACACATGACCATCAGAATTTGGATTGATCATTATAGACATCAATGGGGATGTGGTGGAATGTACCTATAGACCTTATGGACATGCTACTGCTTTGAAATCTAGAATGCAGGTGAATATAAATTCAATTAACATTGTTTATCAATAGAATTTGAATAATATTTGGTTGGTGTGTGACTCAACCACTGTTTTTAATGCCATAAGGATGGGTCTGATTCATCTTTCAAAGAAACATATATGTTAATGGATAAAATTCCTTGAGCATATCTCTTATCTGATTTACATCATCACACACACTTTTGTGGGAGAAAACTATATTAGAGATTCTCTTGTTAATAAAGGATTCACTAAAGAGGATAAAATCCATTGGAACAATATGCATGCTAACATGATTCATCTTCTTTCAAGTGACAAATGTAAAATTCCTTCATTTCATCTGGAATATCATACCTTTTTATCAATATTAGAGCCAATATGTTAACTTTTGGAAAAAATAATTAGGCAAAGGGTATTCTTATTGGTAAAGGAGATTTTCTGTATTGATTTCTTGACCAAAAAAACCAAAAAAGAGATATTATATTATCCATGGATTAATAAACATGAATATCACTTCTTTTTAGATTAATAATAAATACATTACATAAAAATCATTAGAGCAATAATGGTTTTGTTTATTTTGGAACTATAAACACATTCTTCTTATTTCATTAAAATTCCTCAACATCTCCTATAAATATATTATCACATTGTAACCATCTAAGGAATATTCTACCTAAATAATTTTTCATAACATGGGGAATGAAACATATGAAATGGTGAGCAAGGATTCTCTATATGGAAAAAAATGGACATATATATCTATGATTGTATTAATGAATAAGATAATAATAAGGATATTTTATCCAAATAATAACATAATAATTTTATACAAAGCCATTCATCGATGGAAAACATGATCCATAGCATAAAACATTTTCATTTCAGAAAAAAAATCTTCCATTAGAATAAGAACACGTCATAAAGACGTAATAAATGATAAGATCATGCGGTAATTTCCTGGAACTAACATTAATATAAAAAACCATTTAATATATAGAGGTTAAAAACCAATACCATCATCATAGTGGATCATGACATATATCACATTTTGTATGAGGGTTATGACACACCTATTTACCATAGTGGGTTAGAACTCACTAATTACCAATAGTGGATAAAGTTACAATTATTTCAATAATTGTATTATTCCAATAGACATGTTTTCCATCATTTTCTAATGAGATTCATATCTTTACAAAATGATTGTTAGGTATATATAGGCCCCACCCATCAAATAATGAAAACAATACATATTTGTGTCATATGATTCTAAGACAGTAATCATATCATATCCTATTAAATGAAAATGATTTAACAAACATTTCATCATATCATAACATGATGAAATGATGAGGGTTTCATAATCATTTAATTATTTAATAATATCACAACTTTCAAAAATTATATGATTCTATAGAAATATTATCATGGTACAACCTAGGGATGAGAAATGTATTTCATAAATGTATTTTCATCAGAATAATAAACCATATAGATAATTATTAAAAATGGATTTCTATTAATTACATCCCCAGTAAGTCTTATGTTTCATAAAAGGGATTCATCATATTTGGAAAATGATAATGATATATTAATTAGAATATTTCTTGGGTAAAATATCCTTTCGACTTTGCAAAAACCATTTTTCAAATAAAAAGTAGTTTTATAATAATTTTCAGTAAGAATATACTTCCAAACATAAAATTTAATTATTAATAATCAATTAAACCATATCATGAGGAAAATATCTATTCAATATTGAAAATAAATTTTTAAAAAATTACTAAAAAAATTGGAAATAATTTTCATGGAATGTAAAGATTGATACATATAAAGGAATCATTAAAAAAATTATTTGGTCATGATAGTAAACAAATATTGTTCTTATTATATATGCGAAAATATTGAATGCATTCACATTTTTAGTAAATCAAATAGGTTCAAGTTTGTAAAATTTCGAAATAATTAAATTATTAAAAAAAATTAAATTTGAATGATAGGTAAGATTTTATTTGATAAATTTTATATATAATTGAATTATATTTTTTAAATATATTTTCAGAAAACATGGTATTTGAAAAGATTTATGTTTTTTACAGATTAGATAGATAAAGATTATTTTTAATAAAAACACTAATTGGATATTGTTGGGAAAAAGTAGCTCTAAGTAACATTACAGCATTTTTTGGGTTCATTGTGTTTGTTGACAAAGAAGGTTTTTGTTGTAAATTCTCAATTTCCTAAGATGATATAGATAATCCTTGTTGAAAATGAACCATGAAAAAGGAATATAAGATCTAGAGATGATAAAAAAGTACATATAAAATAGGGCTCTCTTTTGTAGTGATTGCTAAATTTTTGGGGTCTAAAATTTGGGATTTGGTGTGCATCGTGAAAAGTGCATTTCCTAAAAGATAGCATAAAAATATGGAAAGTAATGTGTTTCATGAATATGGGATTTGTGAATTGTATTTCAAAAATACCCGATGAATTATTACAATGATCTATACGATTACAAAGAGCTTCATGTATTCCAAAGGTGAAGAGCATTGTGAGGACACATTATGGTGGAAGAGAAGAAAATGAAATCCTATGCAATTTTGACAAGCCCTATGATCTAAAATTTTCTATGGCACTTTATGATATAGTGAGAATATCAGTAGAAATTTCGGAGCATTGCAATTTTATAGGACATGGTGATGACATTACATTAATGGTTCTGGAGTCGGTGGAATCACATATAAATAGGCATCGACCCCGTTGTGAATAATAGAGATTTTTGGAAGAAAATTTTGTAGATCTCGAATCACGAATAAGGTTTGCGGATGTAGTGTGCTTTGTGAAAGGTAAGAGCTTCGTGGTGGCTAATCTAGCTTCGTCAAAGAGGTGTGTTCCTCATTGGATCAGTGTTCTTCACAAATAATGTTTCTTTATGATGGCTTGAGCTCTGTGACACCCTATTCTCTACGAAGGTGTGTTTCAATCGAAAAAGCAAGGACTTTATAAATGCATGTTTGAGATATTTTAAATTTGAAACATCCTGAATAATGAGTCTTTGAAAATGTATTTCCAAAGGTTTTTTCCCAGTGATCATTTCAAAATGGGTATTCTTTAGTGGATGAAATTTGGAATTCAACATAGCGTTTATATATAGTGAATGATGTACTCATTAGAGATAATGAAATGACCTAAAAGTCTTTAAACTGTGATTGGATCATTTGAATAAGTATTGATGAAACTAATGTTTAGAGGGGAGTGACTTCTCAGATTGAGATTTTTGTAATACCAAAGGGATAGTGAGTCTACTTTGAACATGTAAATAGTACTGCAATTTTAGTAGATTTTGTACATTATCACATTTCTAGTGTATTCTAATTAGATGTATCCCAGTGAGTGTGAACCAAGCTAATTTTTTTCTCATGTACATTCTATAATATTTTTTCATACCTTGTAACATGAATGAGAGGAAAGAATGTTTTTTTATGAAAATGAATCAAGATCAAAGGGGAAGTTGATTTAATCCGTCATAACCTGATTTAGTCCCCTCTCCGGGTATCTATCCTAGTGGACCTAATAGATCTCGTGGGTAAACAAAGAGTAAAAATAAGGAAAATAGATTGTTCACATGAAATAAAAATATTTTATATAAATAATTTTTTTATTTAGATATAAATCCTAATATTTCAACACACAAAACATAATAAAAAACAATATTAGTAAAAGAAAAGATTCTATCATAAAATCCTTACCCCAATGGTTACATTGAATTGTAAGCCCCATGAATGAATATAATTATGTAATGTTATAATATTATATGGATAAATTAATAAATTATATTATATATCCTAGGTTATTTATATACTTCATAAAATAATAATGGTTCATAACATAATATATGTCCCATATAAAGATAAATGAGAAATAAATCATTAGAGGCTGAAATGTTATTTTAATTATAGACCCCATGAATGATAGATCCAAAAATTTATATTTTAAAATCAATATTTATTATGAAAATATTTATAAATTAAAATGTATGGTTAGTATATATAGTACAATAATTAAATAGGAGGTGAATATGGATTGTGTATCACAAATATAAAAATTGAGATTAAAATCTCTTCTTAATTGTCTCTTGTTTTTTACAAGTTAGATCATCCTTTATAATAAATATAATATTATAATAGATTTATTAATTTACCATAATAATATATATCATACGATATATTATTTAATAACTGATTTTCATTATTCATTTATTTTCTATTCCTTGTTAAAATTATTATTAAGGTAACACCCACTTCATTTTCACTTACCTTCTATTTTAGTATATTTTTGGTGTATCTAAATTTTCTCATGGATAAATCATCTCAATAATTTTAACCATGATTGAAATTGATTTATATTAAATATATATATATCTGTGTGTGTGTGTGTTTATAGTAATCTATATATGGTATACATATAAAATGAAATGAATAGTTTATGGAGATGGTAGATTGTACGTATTTCTGAACACCATTTTGAAATTCACGATGGATTGAAATTAATTATAAAAAATAGTATATTTACAATATAGAATAATTTTTAGGTCACATATATATATATATATATAATATTTTCATTTAACTACTGTTTATTGCATTCCTTGTAAAGGGTGAACAAATCAAACTACCTCACAAGGAGGTAGTCTGACAAACACATGAGAGACATTATCGTATTACCACTAAATGGAAGGTATGAATGTATATTTAATATTATTGTTTTAGAAATATAGTTATATTGAAATAAAAATAACTTATTCCTTTTTTATATCCATACAACCATCCGTGTATGAAATTTAAATACACATAACATCAATTTGTAGAGCTATAGTCTATTGAACGAACAAAGAATTTTTTCATAACACATTTGAAGGAAGTGGAGAGGAATTTTTTAGTGAAATTAATAAAATATAATTACTGATTATATTATATACTATTTATTATATAAAATCATGTTTTAATCAGAATTTAATGACGTTGAGGAATGAAAAAAAATTCTTGGTAAGGGATGTTACCCTTTTTTTCTAACAACTTCCCTTAGATTCCACCAACAATCTCACATTAAAGGAATTGTTCCAAAACTATGTCTTCTAGGATTATATGAGTTAATTATGTATGTTAATTGTTAATATTATTGGTGGACTAATGGTTTTTCAATGTTTTACAATTAGATAAGAGATGGTGGAATTTTATATTTGAAGATAGTGGCACAATTGAATATTTTTAAGAGAAAAATGTATACCCACGGTATTAACAAGCCAGAGGGTTCCAAAATGTTCAATTATAGAAAATATAAGTGATATGGTCACCATATATCAATAAAATGTGTTCTGGATGTATTTTCTCTAATATTTGACACTAATATTTTTAGTTTAACTCCTTGGTATATGATTTATTACCTTAAACTTAAAAAATAATTTTTCATATTTTTAGAATTCATTTTTGTAAGGAAATAAATTGAAAATGTTATATTATATAAATTATTTTTATAAGAAATTTAGAGTCATTTAATTTATATTTTTTTCAGAGAAAAGCAAATATTTGATTAAAAAATAATCTAAAAAACAAATTTAGAAAAGAGTTTTACAAAGAGAAAATATTCTATTTTATAAAACGTTTTCCTATCAAAAATATTTACAATATTAATTTTAATTAAATAAATATTATTAAATGATATAAAAAAATAATGTAAATTTTTAAACATGTTTTAAAAATTTAGGGTTATTTTTCATAAAATAATCATCAATTATTATTAAATACAATTATTTTTCACTATTTATTGAAACATTAATATTTTCATAAAAATAAACAATATTTAAAAAATACTTTTTTCACATATTTATATAAAAATTGTTTGTAATTTTTTTTAATTAAACTGAAAAATACTATTTTTAAAATAACTTCCCAAAAGCTCATAGAATTTCTTTTTTGGAAAAAAATATATTTTAACCATAAAATGGAATAATTCTTAGCTACAGTTGATTAAATTTATAGGGTTATTGTTAAATTATTAGGTAATATATATTATATAATTATATGTAAAATAATTCACCAAAAGTAAATTTTTTAATTTATTTGGTGAAAACCTATTTTTTGAAAAATAATTGTATTTCCAAAAAAAATCCTTCTTTTTAAAATATTTTTTATTTCCATAAATATTTATTTAGAAAAAAAATAATGAATATTATTTACCTATTTATACAATATATTATTAAAATTTATTTAATAATATTCATACCCTCCATTTTGATATCTCAATGATAACTATTATATGAAATTATAATGTTTTAACTCAATGATAGGTATCATTTAAATATTACGTTGAATGTAATATAATATAAAATCATTATTGGGTGTAACTAAAAATTTCATAATGATTAAATAAATTTGACAAATAATCATAGAATCAGTTTTTATTTTTTTGTATCCCCACCAAAATAAATTTCACACCCACAATTTGAACATGTTCTCGGTAAAAATGGGTTAACATATGAAAACACCATCATGGGAAACCCTTATAATAAAAAGGGATAACAAAAAATCCACTTGAAAAGATAGAAATTGTTGTTTAAAGGTCATATATTACAATACATAATAGGTTTTCAAATAGGATAACCTAATAGAGAAGTGAGTATATAAAACTAGAAGAAAAATCCAACACCTGAATACTAATAGAGAGTGATATATAACATGATTATAAGAATGATAATTCCTAAAAATAAATAAAGATGTGATAGGTCAAAAAATATCATTCCTCATAAATGAAGGTAAAAGTAATAAAATTTATATCATGATTCATTTCCAATTTGTGGAAAATTTTCATGTGAAGATACACCTGCTTTCATTCTATTCCATAACTGGAATGAAATCCTTCATTTTTCCCATGATCATTTTTTAGTTTATATCTTACACTAATGGATAAATTTTTTCTAACAGAATATCTAAAGAATATTCTTTAAAGAATTGTTATTATTTACTTATATATATAGTTTTTATCAAAATTAATATGGTTAGCACATGTTATGAATATATCATCATATAGTTATATAATATTATAAGCTATAAATGACTATCCAAATTCAACAAGAACAATTCTATAAAAGGTTAAACTTATGACCCTTATAGAATTCTTAATATATAAATAATGGCACTAAATTACCAAATATAAACTCAATAGTGGTTCCCAAATTAAAAATAAGTATAACATAATAGTCTTATACCAAATTTGGGATTACCTTGATCATTTATCCACATAATCAATTTTAATAAAAATAAATAACATTACACATTAATTAAGACATACATACATTAATAAATTAAAAATATCATTATAAATTCCAATATTTTTTTAAATATTTAATAATCCCAAAAAATTTATGAACTACATCAATCATAATATACTTCACTTTTTCAAAAAACAATTAATCAGTTCATGGGTCATCATTACTGCAAAAGTTTCTTTATCCATATCAATCATAACATTATCCAAAATAATTATCATTTTCTACACATTAAGAAAACATTATAGGTCATCATAACTTAATCGTTAGTTTTTTATAAAATAACACATGGACCATGTATCCCTTTCAAGGTTATGAGTACTATTCAACATATTCTATAAAAAAAATATTAAAAATATAAATAGAAAAATACTTATATTTTTTATAATTTAAAAATATTATTCTTGAATCCCATTAAATAAACACAACACCCATTCCACTTTCTTTATAAACCATTAACAAAACATCTTTATCTTATTCCTTTATACTTAATTACTATCATATGTCATTTTTAGTCTCTTCATCAACCAAAAGATTACTATTTCATGTAATGAAATCATATTAATTTATTGGGATTTCAAATTATGTAATAGAATTGAAAAATCCCATAAAATCCATATTTGAAGCCATCAATTGTTGATGATATCATAGAGGAAATATTTTTATAAAAAATTGGGTTAAGAACTTTTCACTTTTTCTTTGATATTATTTTATTTGTGTCATTATTTACAACAATTATAAAATTGTATTATTCCGTCGAGGCATTACCTGATGTGCTTCATCCAACACTCATGACATATAATAAACTAAATCACCCTTCTTCTAATATCTTAACCACAGAAAATCATGATAATCATTGTCTTATTCTAAATTGGTGAGATGTATAGTTGTTAATTTTTCATTTTGTTTATAATATATTGTGAATACAGATTAGGTATAATTACAATATACTTCACTCCTATTTTCATCACATTCATTTTCCCAACAACACATTTTCAATCATTTTTAATATTAAACATGTTCATTCATGTTCAAGGTATTACAAGAAACTATAAATAATAATTTCAAAAATTGTAATTAAAGAGTAAATCAAAATCATCATGAAAAATTACATAAATAATTAACGAATCAGAAAATATTTTATTAATATATGAAATAATTGTATTAACCTATAATATTCTTGGTAAATATTCAAATCTTTCATGGTTGTTCATAAATAGTGAGTGAAGATCCAAATCATATCCTATCTGATTGTGTAACCTATTATATTGTATGTCCCTATATAATACACCATGAGAATGTAATATCTAGCTAAATTCACACTTTTCGAAGTTTATACACCCAGATACCTTTCTTCTGGTTCCATATACACTTCTATTATCCATACATGGATGTAATTTCATGGAAACCACTCACTATATCCTTTACCAAATTCCAGGTCATTTTCACACACATTAACATGTCCTTATGCATATCATTAAATGTATCCCATGGAATATCCATATAGATATAATTATACATATATTTGGGCATAACCTTTGGGTTATAAAAAAACTATCTAATCTTATTTTATAAATGTTATGAAAATAAATCCTCAAAAACAAAATATAGAATCCTATGAATTTTATACATTAATATCACATAATGTTCGATTAATATTTTTTGTATATCACAAACACAACCCAATGTAATGTAACAGATTACTTTCTTTACAGACTAGAAAAATAATATTCATATTTCATGAAATATATTCAACATCTCCCATATTATCATATCACATATTATTCTTCCAAGGAATACCCTACCTAAACAATTATTCATAACATGGGAAAAGAATCCTATGAATGGGAGAGATCAAGTTCATATTAATTGAAAACATTGTAGTTATCAATATGTTATGATTTGAAATCATATGATAAAAATAATTATTTATGATTATGAACGTAAATTGTGATGTACATACCCAACATTCTATATTTCATAAACTTGATTCAAAGAATAAATGTTATAAATTAAGACCAAATGGTCTATATCAATGGTAAATAATCTATAATCAATCATGAACTATAAACTCTTGTATTATTTTGGGAACCATCAAAAATATATATGAAACTTTTATAGGTTTGGGGTAACTACCAAGACAATCAACGTACTAGATCATGACTTATCCATAGTTTCATGTTGTGCTCCAAGATGCATATACTTCCCATAGTAGACTAGAAATCACCATTTTCCTTACTGGACCTTGACATGACTATTTATAAATATATATCATCACTATTCACTTGTTTCTCGTAATTAAAACATGAGATATAAATATTTTACTAATGAATATGATAGTTATATCAGTCCAACCATAAAAAATAATGAAAATAATTTTAATTTTTTCAATAAGATCCTAAAATAATTCCAATATCATAACCCCTAGAGTGAAATGGGTTTCATTTTTATTTAATAATTCCATATACTATTGAAATTATTATAGTTTCATAATCATTTAATCATTTTTCATACCATAACTCATGTAAGGAAGAATTCTTAAAAAAAACATTTTATCATTCAATAACCCATGGAAGTGAAACTGATTTTGTAAATATTTTTTCATTATAAATATATACCATGAAAGTAATTAATATGAATGGTGTCAGCTAAACTTATCCCTAGTTTGGAAGAAGTAACATGGAAGGATTTTATCAGAGAGGGTAAATTATTTTTAAAGGTTAATTGCTAAATTTTTTAATTAAAATATTTATCACACATTGAAAAACAATTATAATAACTTAAGACATTAACACATAATTTTCTCTAATAGTAACATTCGATATATATAATAGATTATTTAGAGATAATTGAAAACTTTTATTTATAGAATACTCGTTACCTTTTTTGGAAATAACTTTTGAAAATTAAAAAATCATAAATCATTTTTTGAAATAATTTCCTATTAAATTATATTTTAAAACATATAATCAAGGATTTTATAGAATTATGTTATCATGATGGCATAAAATACTATTTATATCTTCCTAGTATTTAAAAAATATCTATCTTATTTTCAGTAAATCCTAAAACATATTAGGGAAATAACATGATGTTTCCTTTCGAAAAATTAGGAAAAAAATATAGATTGATAAAAAAATATTTTTAAAAGATAATTTTTATAATTTTAATATTTTTTGACCTTTTTTGGAATACATGGTTTTGGATGAAAATTTTCTTTCCAACAAATGAGTTAATGAAAGAAGTTTTTTCAAAAAAACAAATTTGAAATCCTATGTACATAAAGAGTGTAAAATTAAGGGGATCCATGTATTCTAGTGTAATAAATAGAGTCTAATAAAATTCATTATTTTCTTGATAATTACATAATAACATTAAATGATCAAAAACATAGTCATAAACAATCTAGATAAATTGTGATATTATTTCATAAAACCATTACCCATTTTCTAATATCGAATCATTATCATCATAAAAAATTAAAATTAATTGATGGTTTAAATATCATTATAATTATTAAAATTACATTATTAAATAACATTGGTTCCTTATATACACCTCATAAAATAATATAGGCATGTAATATAACATAAGTATCAAAAGATAAAAATCAAAACTAAACCCATTTTTCAATTTTGTTCCATTAGAAATATAAATCCCATGAATGTGAGATAGTCAAATATATATTTAAATATAAATATTTTACATGATAAGAATCATAATTTATATTCATTTTATTCATATACAGAACATAAATGAAATATGTATAGAATATGGCATGTGTCAAACCAATGTAATGTGAGACAAAAATCCCAAACCATAGGACTTGAGATCTTTATTAACATTTTAACCACAATTATTATAAATATATGATATTTATACATGTATTAAATATCCATAGAAATATTATCAAACCATATATGATTTACTAAGGATGATTCATTACTCCTTTATCAATAATTTCATCTTAAAATTAATTTTAATTTAAAAATTCCTTTGTTTTTCTTGTATGTCTTGGTTTTGTATATTATGTAATATTATATTGATCAAGGTTCCATAATCTACCAAAAAATTATATGAAAACACATAAATCAGTTTTCATTTTATTTATAATAACACATAAATGTTTAGATGTTAAATGAAATACAGAGTTTGTGGAGATGGTATGTCCTATATACACGTGAATATTGTTTCCATTTTTTCGATGAATTGAATGAAATGATGGTAAATAAAATATTAAAATTTTGGTAACATTTTTATATCATATATATATATATATATATATGTTAAACAAATCTACATTAATGACTATGTAAATCATGACCAAATCACATCGCTTCACAAGGCTGTAGTCTGTCATTCACATGAGCAAGGTTATCATATTCCCATAGAATTGAGGGTATAATGGTATATGTGATATAATAAATCTAAAAGGATAATTATATAAAATATATAATATTTATTCATTTAATAAATCCTTATTACAATCCATGTTAATCTAAAAATGAAAAACACATCCCATCATTTTATGAGGCAATAGTTTTCCATAATGATGAATGATGATTTCATAAGCCATTTTATGGAACATAAAGAAGGTTTTAGTTAGATAATTTAACAATAACACATATAATTATTATTAATATATTTATTTTATTTTATAATTATGGTTTAATAAAAATTTAGTGATGTAGAGGAATAAATAAAATTAAATGCTCGAGTAGGGAAATTCATTCTTATTCAAACAACTTCGATTTTTTTTCACATGAAGCATTCCTAGTTTAGATTTTTTTACCATAATTAGGAATATAGAATAATTATATCAATTTTTTTTATTTTTTTTATATTTAATTTCTTTTCAAATGGGTTTTTAATGTCTGAATAGAAAATGAAAATTGGGATGGCCTTTTATAAGTGAGGTGAGTGGCACACTTGTAATTATTGAATGGAAAATGGTGTTCCCATTTATTCACATGAAAAAAGTCACATAAATTTTATATTATTGATAATAGATGACTTAATTTCAAAATATTAGAATGAAATTGTTTTTAGATAATATTTTGTTCATTTTAACCCTTTCCATTCTAGTTTAACTCCTTATAAACCCAATTTTACATTAAATGTGATAAATAATTTTTTAATATTTTCATGATTCATGATGTTAAAAATTATGTAAAACTAATTATAAAATTTAAATTATACATAATTCATATATGGTATCCATTTTTCTATGTTTTAATGGTTTACATTACAACATTTAATTTTAAATTTATCCCGTAAAAGTGACGAGAAAGAGGTTTTCCCATGGGAAAATATT
The DNA here is from genome assembly GCA_963277665.1 of Viscum album. Lineage (NCBI taxonomy): Eukaryota > Viridiplantae > Streptophyta > Magnoliopsida > Santalales > Viscaceae > Viscum > Viscum album. The sequence goes on along the minus strand of OY728152.1, from coordinate 1,244,408,402 downwards.
CACAAGTTTAAACTATTTTAATATCAAAATACAACATTATATTTATTAAATTGATAAAAGTATTATTAATTGATATAAAATTTAATTAATATTATTCTTAAAATCATCTTAATGTGGTATTTATATGTTTAACTATTTTAAAAGTAAACAAAATTCATAAAAAACAAGCATTTGTCACTATTAATTGAAAATTTTAAAAAATTAGAAAATTCTAAAAATTTATAACATTATAATATGGATAGTATTTTTTACAAAGGTAAATTTTTCAAATAAGTTTCATTATATTGTAATAATTTAATTTTAAAACAAATATTCAAAATTTGAAAAATCTTACATTAAAAAAATATATTTTTAAACATTAATATACGATTAATTCTTAATTATTGTCTAGAAAACATAGTATATGAATGTATATCATTTTTATTATTATATAATATATAAATTTAATTAATATAATTCAGAAATTTTTATTTTTTAAACATTTTTATGTAAATATAATTTTTTCCATTACAATAATTTTTTAGGAAAAGATCTCAATAATTTTAAAAAAAAAATTATTTTAATTTCTTATTAATTATCCACCAATTAAATAATTTTATATTCATCTGTATACCATATTTTTTCATAATTCAGTTAAACCTATTCATACCATACATTCAAATTACTAGTTTATAACTACCATATTTAACGCTAATATGGAAATAGTATGTCATAATTCATTTATATTTAGTGTTGTGTGTAATTAAAAATATTAAGAGGACAATTTTTTCGAAAAACAATATTTCAAAAAATCTCAATGTGTAAATCATATAACATAGGATAGCCACTATGTTTCAATGTAAAATTAAATATATTATATTTAATCATCACATGACTTGTGTGAAAAGAACCTAAACCTATCTTTATATACCCTCTTTCATTGATCTAACACTCTCTAAAAATTATTTAAAATATGGATTCCTTTTTTGTTGACTCGATATCCGGAAATGTCATCAAAATTATCTATAATGAATTGTGAAAATATATAATCACCATAAAATTCATTCAATTCATTCTAATAGAAGTAATTTCATTTTTATACATTTATAACTACCAACATCAATTTTCAAAAATTATATATAAATATACATTCATTTTTACACATTTAATTTCAAATCAAATTGAAATCAAATGTGTCAATCTATAGCCTTAATTCTGTCAACACATTTTTATTATTATCTCTCATAAATACATATAAAAAAATTTTATTAGAATAGTCCAATCAAGACTATAATTATAAAAACATATATCCTTTGATAAATTTAAACCTACCATTCCTAACTAATATTTTTTGATTTATCCTCTATTTTTTTATGACTGTCCAACAAATTCTAGAGAGATTCTTCTTCTTCATAAATTATTAGTACATAATTTTAATGATAACAAACATAAATTTATTACATGACCAAAATCCAAAAATTTATTTTCATGTTTAATTTAGGACCATAAATAATATATACACTATAAAACATAAAACATTTATTTAGTTCTGTCTTCTCTAGCTTCTTATTGGCCCTTAAATTATCCTTAGTACAAGTAGCCACCTGGGGATATACATAAAAATTGGGTGAGATAAAAGATAATATAGTGGATATATAAGAACATTAAATAATATTACATGGGTTTAGAATATTCATTATCATCGTAACATAGGCATAAGATCATAAACCTGAGTGGAATCATGTAGAAATGCCCACAAATGTGTCCATGCATAAAAATGAAACATCATGTCATAGTGGTTAACTACCACACATAGGTGTGAATAATGATAGAATCATGTTCAATAATATTATAATTTTCTCATGAAATACATCCTAGAACCTAATGTATTTAATTGATATAATATTCTTGGTGGACCCATCACATCTTAACATTTACATTTATCTATATAATTTCGGGTGCACCCGTCACATAATATTATTTATATTATCATGAATGGTTGATAGATCATATATAAATTAGGAAAATTGAATTGACCATAAGAAGGTATGCGTATAATATTATATATAATACATTCATAAACATTGGGATCCCAAAATAAAGATGGAAGAATATACTTTCTAAAATAATCATCTACACTGACTGATGAAGAATCAATCTCGAGAAGTAAAAGATGTTCTTTTTGAAAGAAAAGTTCATCGGGAAAACAATGTGTTTCTCTTAAACAGATTTTTAAACCATTTATATTCATGAATATTTAATATAATGATGTATGAATGATATTTATGGAATACCAATTCTAAAAATGGGGTGAAAGAGGGAAAACAAAAATAAATATAGTTGTGTTTGAGAATTCACCTTAACCCGTGTCAGAATAAATTCTTTACATTAATATTTTTTATAATAACATTATATTCATTAATTAAAAATTCCAGAACCTTTTATACATTAATATTATTCTTTATGTTTTTTCTAAGTATAATTTTTTTCGTTGAGTTATAGATTTTAATTTCATCGTGCGGGAGCATTCATTTTCTTAGATTCCATAATCAGTTCACTTATACTCATGTGTGATGTTCATGTAAAATTAAGATAAATACCAATAATTGTTATTATATGTTATTAATAATATTATATACATTTAAATTATATTATAAAAAAATTAAATATTATTATTATTAATCGTTACATAAAAGTTAAAGATGCTCATTTTTTGGTAATTTTGGCTGTTTTTCTACCACAATGAACTCATTCAATTTTATAATTTAGTATTATGAATAAATTGTAGTACCAGAACATAAATATAAATTTATAAAAAAGAATAAAAAAATTTAATCCAATTAATTGTTTTATTTTCATCTTTACAGAGTTTAATAAGAATAAAGGTGCATCGTCAAAAGTGTTACTAAATTGACACATCATGGGTGGTAATTTCAATTTTACAATAAATGATTGAGAGGTAAAAGTTTAATGATGGATAATCCATTAACATGATATAATTATAATATATTTAAGGTAATAGAGTAAACATTCCATTTTTATGATGTTAGTAGAGGATAGAATAAGAAAATAAATGAAATTGAAAGGAAGTTAAAAGAATAAAGTAAGTGTATTTACCTCTTGAATATGCTTATTGATATCCTCCCCAAGGAAACTAGGCGTTGTATTTGGATGATAACAAGAGTCCATGGACGTTGTTTAAGAGATATGTATGAGTGTTTGGTACAATTTTAGAATTTATTAAAGCATGAGAGTTGTTAGAAGAAGAGGGTGTGATTTGTGGTATTTATAATGGAGAAGAGGGTTGTATTCTCATTATTTAAATCATTAGCTTATTATTTTTTTAAGAAAAGAAATATTGTTGGAGAAAAAGACTAAATTAAATAATTAGATCATTTCAGTTTGAGATAATGGGCTTACATCAGCACCACATGACCTATTACTCTATAATTCATGAATTTAAAATCAATGCTAAATTATTTTATTTTTCTATTCACTAATAATTCAAATGTTTTAAAAAAATACGAAAAAATTTACCATAACCATTATTCTATGTGTGGAACTAAAAAATACACCCCAATTTATGTAAATAATTTTCTAAATATGTGTAATTTAATTTTAAGATAAAATTAATAATTAATTGGAAATACAGGTTTTAAAATTATAACAGATTTTATAACACTTTAAAAAATTACATTATGTCACATAAAAATATCTTAAAAATATAAGACCAAAAAAAATTAATTTATAAATATATATTATGAAAATAAACATTCTTTTAAATTATAAAATTAATCATAAACGTTTTATTATATATTTATGAGTTATAAAAATAACAACACATAATTAGTAATTTGTTTAAAAAAATTTATTTATATTATGATATAATTTTATAATATTAGTAATTATAAGATTCCAAGAAATTATTTATACTTCCTTTGTTTAGTATACTATTCATTTTGTTGGTTTACTATTCATAAGTTTCATTTTACTACTCATGTGGTCATGTTAATATTTCATCAGTATTTGTTTATTAACATATAGATATAGATATTATTTCATTAATTCATATTTTATAAAGTATTTATTATGGTACATAAGTGACGATTTGGGATTTATGATACATGAAATAATTTTAAAAAGTGGGAAATTATATTGATAAAAAGTTGGGTCATTATAAATTACATGTTCCATGCATCCACTATAGACAAACCAATTGATGAAATTTTCCAGTATTTCCCACCATAAACCAATTTCTTATTGAGATCATCAAGTAAAAAATGAAATTAAAGAACAAAATATAATAATACAATTCTCATATATAATTTAACAGACATATAGAGTGAACCATTTTTAACTATTATGTTTACATAATTCGATAACATAAATTATCCCCCTTTTCATTAATAAAAACTAAAAAATAGATAAATCAACATGAAAATAGGCATAATAAACATCAAATATATTATTATGGTTGAAAATACATTTTTATATATCTATATAATAATTATTAAGTAAATTTAAAAAATTTATTATCCTCTATAGAAATTCTAACTTCATTCTTTTATATAGAGAAAAGAGTCCCTAATTGATCGTAGACGATATATGTTTTTGAAAATAATAAATAAATAATATTTCATTAAAAATTGTCTCTATAAATCTCATGGATTTTAGATAATTACATTCATATTAGCCCACAATGAGAAAATTCACCTTATATCCCCCACCATCATTCAATTTGGTTGGCGACAACCATCAAATATCATTCTAAAATAAATCAAAATATATTTATATATTAATTCTCCTTTATATTTCAATTGGGCTCAATAATATTGATCCTTTGGTTATAAATAATTATTCTCAATAAGACTAAAAATAAATTTTTAATAAAAAATATAAAATGGTGAGGGAAATCATAAATCAATGGTTGGTTGCATTACAATTCATGGAATGCTGCATATAATGCGACTTTTCCACATTAGAAATCTCATTATGAAGATTATCTATATCTTAACCAACATTATAGACTCCAAAATTATATTTCTTCGAATTTATTCGTCACCATTCAATATTCATTAGAGACCATCACTTTAGAAATTTCCTAGTTTATTACAAATTTAATTTTTTTTTAAATTATATTCCTCTATGATGATTACTCTTATCCAAAAAATTACATTAATTTAAATTTTGGTTTTGAAATATTACACAAAATTCTAAAAGAAATTAAAATAGAAACCTCTATTATTATTGTGAATCTAGAATGAGAAATTTTTAATTTATATTCAATAATTAAAATATAAAAATAATTTGTTTCCAAAAAACATATTTAAAAAAAATACATGGATATTATTGACTCCAAATCCAAAAAAATATACAATATATAAATTTATATTTCAATTATTGGGGAATAAAAAACTAAAATATTACATATTATAAATACTTATAATTCATATTGAAGAAAATGTGATAAATTTGTGAAAAAAATAAAATTTATACAAAAATATTAAATAAATTTCAAATACACTAAAATGTAAAGAATTGTAAAAAAATTAAAATTTAATTCATAATTTTATTTATATAATTTATTTCTAAAATATATGTTCCAAATTGACATCAAATTAATGCCACAAAAAAATCCAAATAATCTAAAGTCATTTTAAAGTCCCAATGAATACATTTATTAATTTTAGTTAAACCCGCTCAATCATATTAAAGAAGGATTCCATTTCTAACAAATATTTTATTTTCTAGGAAAATTTAGTTTTTGGTCTCCCTATGGTAAGAGTGGATTTTTATTCACAAAAAAATATTATGTTTTGGTAAAATAAAGGATTTTTATATAAAATATGATAATAATATTTTAAAATATTCTAAATATTTTAAAGAAACAAAATTTTACATTAACTTAATATTCCAAATTTACCATTTCACCCCATGGTATACATAGATACATAATTCCACTACTCCAAAATAATGATTAAACCATGTTGAACCAGTATTTTGAGTTATCTTCTCATTTATTTTAGTGAAATTATTGTCAGATTAAATCTAACCGTGACATTTTAATTGATCTGATATTTTTTAAAAATACTCCCCAAAAGTATCACAGTAAAATCATTTTCAATATATAAGTAGAAACATTATTCATAATTTAATCAATATATAATTGAAATTGATTAACACCATCATGTAAGTGCAAAATTTCTGTTTTTATGAAATATATTAAAAAACTATTTTTGATTAATTTTATGGTACATAGAAGATAAACACATAAAATACAATTTATCACAAATTGTACCTATTCCAAAAAAAATCTATACCAAAATATGTCCCAAATGTTGATCTATATGGTAGAAGAATATAATATATTATTTTTTCAATAATTAAATAACTTAATATAATGCAAAATGTGTAACAATATGACGCTAATGTTTATTTTAAAATGTGAACAAGAAATATTCAATTCTTGAAAATAAAATCTAAATTATGCCCTCTAATATATAAATAATGAAATACACATTAACCATAATAAAGAAATACATGATAAATGATAATATTAGAAATTATTTTCAAAAAATATAAAAAAAAGATGCAAAAATAGAATTCAGATATAACATCACATATAATTTATTCCTTAAAATAATATCATAAAAAAATATATCCAATTAATTGTCAAAAAATGATTCAGTTTTAATAATATAATATATAAATGAATGTAACATCCCAGGTAAATAATGAAATAATAAATTTTCAATTTAATAAATATTTGGTGAATTAACTATTAATTTTACATTAACGGGGTTCTATGTTCGATGGCATACCCGATATGCAACAACGAGTTTCTTTGAAATCTTACGTTGCTCAATAATAGTATAATATTATTTTTTAAAATGGTATTTAACGCATTTTCATTGTATTGGAGGGAATGAACATAACTAACAACACTAAGATTATACGTGTTTGTAAAATGTTTTTACATTTATCCAATAAAAGTTAGAGGCTTAAAATATGAATGAATCTAATTTTAAGCATAATTTACTTTAAAAACTTTATTTACCGCCTTTGAATGGAGAACCCTCGTTAAATCTATTTTTGGACACTTTTATATTTTCTATTTTACCAAATATAATTCTTCTTTAAAATTGGGACATCAAAATTTACTTTGGGTGAATTTTTGATATTTTTTTTGATAAAATTCAATTTTTAATGAAAAGTGAAAAAAGATGTATTTTCATTCAAAACTGCCATTTAATCTAACTAATTTATATGGTTAGATTATATTTTTAATTTATTTTAGTGTGTAATTATATTATATTACTATCATTTGATCCAATTTTTGTTATTTGAAATAATTTCACTTTGAAATTGGGCATAAACAAGTGTTAGTCTTTTGATAGTTACTAATTTTTAAAAACACAACAATTGAATTTACAAAAGGAATTAATTTTAAATTAATTTCTGCCACTTATATGTTTTGAATTCGGAAAATGGATTCCATATTTGAATTAAAAGGTCCAGATTCTGTAAATTGGTAACTTTTATTATTAGACATTATGAATATTGACTTCCGTAAATATTTTATTTACCATGGATAATGGGTAAATCTGGTAATTAAGGGTAAAACGATATTACTATAATAATATAAAATTACCCTAAAATGTTTCCTAATACATTTGGATGATACACTTCCGACCCTGGATATTCTTTGGTTGATTTTTGGACCTCAAGGGGCCACTTGGGAGTGGTAATGACACTTTATTATAATTAACATCAATTAACGACCAAAATGACATAAACAAATATCTTTTAGTAAATCAATTTTTACATATGGAAATATAAGTTATCATTTCAACTATAAATATTATTTGTAAAGAAAAAACTATTTCACACATCATGTTATTTTTTTATAATTTTTAGACTTTATATAAATTAAAATATTTTTGAAAAAATAATGATGTACGGTTTACCTCATTAATAAATGATTTAAATAAATAAGAATATAAATATTAAAATAATATCCAAAACATTTCCATTTCATATTGTATGTTTTTATTTAGACTATTAGTCTTATTGTATTCTACTTTAATAAATTTTGGACCTTTAGATTCTGAAAATCATTATGTAATAAAACAATATTTTCACACTTTTCTAAAGAGCCCCTCCCCTTTATAAAATTCCCTCACCTATAACCCATTCCTCACACCTATCAAGCCCCTTATCTCATCAAAACTCTTCCCAATTAAGCTCCCTACATCCCTCTCCTCCAATAAGCATTAACTTAGACAGAAGGCACTTCAAAAAACCCTTTTGGTTCAAACCAAATGGAGTTACCCGATTTAATGGTTTCATCTTCTGTTATGTTCTTTTGTTTTATTTTACTTATATAACCCCTAAACAATTTTTATTCATTTATTTTATAACAAAACCAGTGTCCTCAGTTTAATATTATGTTTTATGAGAATTATTCTAACTACACATTCACACACCTCAATCTAATGGGTAATGAACATATTGTTTTTGTGGATGGAAAACTAACAACTCACGAAACAATGATTGTTAAATCATCTCCTACCGCATATTATGGAAGCCATTATGATGGAACTGTATTTATATATGATATATATATTATGTGTATGTTTTCTATATGCTTGTTTATTTTCCATTTATTTCACAGCTTTATGGTTTCCATTATGGGTACACATGATAATTTCATTTGGCGAAGTGCGGACTACCGCCCCCTCAAAGTGATATTACTCATTAATGTCATATAAGGGATGTATAAAGGATGGAGTTAATTATATTATATATGATTGTATAGTGTAATTTTAATATACATATGTAACATTATGTTTTAATTCCATTAAAATAATAAATAAAAATGAAAGTAGTGTTCCTACGTACGTACGACTTATAGTCTCCAAGAACTGTGCATTTCATTTCTAACTTTAAAATTTTATGTGCTATTATAAATACAAGTATATACTGGATATAAATGATATATATGATATCTAAATCATTAATATCATTCTGTAGATAGTGGTCTTTTTACCACATAATCAAAATGAAAATATAATAAGTTTGTTTTGGACTCAAGTACCAATTATCGAAAAAAATGATTGTTATTAACTTAAATGATTACATAATGTTTATAAAATGGTAATATGTGATATAAAAAGAATAATAAACCTCAAAAGGGATATTAAGCATGTATAAATTAACTTTATTTTATTATTATGGAGATTAATGAATGAACGGTTCAAATATTGAATGAGGTTAGGGACTTCTTCTCAATCTCCTTTCATTGAGACATATTTTGTTTTATACACGACATTCACATATACAATGTATATACCCCATTTAATTTTACATTTATTCAAAAGGAATATTTTCTCTACTATGCGTTTACCAAACGACAAAAAAATAATGTTTCTTTTAACGTACGCGATGCCAATGACCTTTCTGACACCGTGAGTATTATTTGATCTATGGATTCCTTAACAAGTCATAATGTTTTTAAAAGGAAAATACATACCATATACTCTTTTACGTATTTTGGTAGTGAAAATTGTTTTGATAATATACTTTTTGTGTCAATATATTTAAATGATACATTTTGATTGAAATGAGGAAATGTTATCTTTTATTTCTATTTATTTTTTATGAATATGTTATGTTCTTAGGAATTTTTTATGTATATGGGTAGTTCCGTGATAAAACTAGGGAATGTGAGCCCAAGATAACTCTCCAATGCATTTTGAAATTTGATGGAGGTAAACATGAATGTCTCTCCTAAGAGATTTACGGAATATACTATGATGGGTATTCCAAATGTGACTCTTAATGTAGCTATGATAGATATAATTTAAGTATGATATGGATGCCACAAGTTACCTTTATGATTTATTATTTCTATGTGTTATTCATAAAACTTATGATTTCATGAGGTATGTTAAATAGCTTATGTTATATATGTAATGATGAACTAATGTTTTCTTTGTTTTTTTATTGCCTTTACTGATCTTTTTATGCTCATCCAAATTTTTGAAATGTTTTTCAAAGAACATAAAGATGAATAGGGTCATGGATGGGATCAATGAAAGGACATGCTTTCAAAAACATGGAACTAGACATGACACTTTTTTCATGAGATTTTATTTTTGTGAAAAAAATGAAAAGTGAGTAGAAGTGTCTATGTTGTAATAATTGAGATTTAATGTAATAGTTATGGCCTAATTCTCTAAAACTCTAAACTTGAAAAGATCCTCAATGTGAATTATTCATTTAATTAAAGATTTTATAATGTTTTAAGGCTGGGTCTTTATAGTTAGTAGTAGAGGTCGAATTAGATAAATTTAGGAGTCATGATATTTCTATATTAATGTCCATAAATAAATTTATGGTAAGCATGATGTGATATAGAGTTAATATATTACCATGTTGCTTCACCTAAAATATTTCTATGATCAGAATGGTTTTCTGTAGAGAAAATAGGAAAAAATGTTGGGACGACATAAGGAGGAAGACCACCTTCTAAATCAACACTCTGAGATGGTCAGAATAGGAACTAAATAGTTTGTTTTAGTGATGGAACAATTGACTCAGGCTATAAATGGTGGTTATATCCTTTCACGAGATTAGAGAGATCAACCATAGAAGAACATGTTAGTAATGGAGCATTTTATGAGGCAACATCCACCTTCATTTAGAGGATCGTCTAACCATGTGCTAGAAGAAGGGTGGATTAATGCAGTAGAATAGATTTTTGATGTCATTTCGTGTTCAAAACATCAAAAGGTTGGTATTGTTGTTTACTATCATGAAGAATAAGTTCATCAGTGGTGGTTGGTTGTGAAAAATATCATGGCTAGTGAGGAGATTGATTCTATTAATTGGGAAGAATTGAAAGGTATGTTTCATGCGAAATATTTCCCTAAAGTGGTTTGTCTGGGGATTGAAAAATTATTCCTGGAATTGAGGTAGGTAGATGACTTAGTGGCAGCTTAGGAAGCAAAATTCACTTGACTGGCAAGGTATGCACCAAATTTCATATGAGATCTTGATAATTAAATCAACCATTTTTACTCAGAGTTAAATACAAATTATTGAAAGGTATTATCTTCTTGTGAGATCAATAGTTTTGAAAAACATTTCCTATGTGCGGAGAAGGTGGAAATGGATTTTGTCGATGATCATGTGTTCTTTGACAAAAAATAGAATAAGAGGTCAAGGTGCCTTGAAAAAGGGAAAAACTCTTCAAAAAATTCAGATGGCAGGAAACATATGTTTACAATATGTGGAAATAGCGGAAGAAATCATGCTGGGGAATGTCTTTGGAATTGTGTTAAGTGATACCGATGTGGTAAAATGGGACAAAAGGCTCGTAATTTCACTAAAAAATAGTTGGGTAATGGTAAGATAGAATCTTATTTACAGTCAGTACAATGTTTTATATGAAATGTAACGGGCCATTATGTAGATTATTGTCCAAGGAACGACTCGACTAAGGGAAATAAACCATACGACTGGCATAAAGTGTGGTGAAATCCTTTCCAACTACTTCAATAGATGTTTGGCCATCAAATGAAGTAGTATCATGTACACTGTTTCTTTTTTCAGATTATTCCAATGAGTTGTTTGATTCAGGGTCTTCACATTCATTTGTTTTGGAGAAGTTTCATATAAAATTTTGAATTCCATATCTAGATATAAATCCTAAACTTACGGTAAAAGCACATGGAGGAAATGTTGAAATAAAAAAAATTCTATAAACCTTCATGTGCTTGTTTGCAAAAAGAATCTACCTACAAACCATATTTTTTTTCCTCTAGTATAGTTTTATGTTATTAAAGGTAAGGATATGATTACTATTTATCACGATAATATTTAATAGAGAGCTAAAAAAGTTTTCTTTTCAGAAAAATGTTCTGTTTATATACATGAATAAACCCTTACTTTTGATAACATATCTGGAAGCTGAGAAAATAGTAAAAGAAGGAAATCAATAATACCTTACAAATATTGTTGAAAGCAAATGCAATGTTCATATTAATGATGTGCTAGTGGTAAATGAGTACCTTGATGTTTTTCTTAATGAGTTTCCTGGTATTATACAGGTTGGGGAAGTTGAATTTACTATTGACTAAGTTCTTGATGGTAACTCAATTTCAAAACCCCCTTATTGAACGGCTCTAATTGAACTGTTATAGATAAAGAACCAATTACAGGAGTTATTGTATAAGTTTTCATTTGACATAACACATCACCATGGAGAGCTCCTATCTTATTTGTTAAAACGAAAGATGGTACTATGAGACTTTTCCTTGATTATAGAGCATTGAATAACATCACTATTATGAACCAGTATCCTTTTCCTCTCATCAATGATTTGTTTGACCAGCTCCTGGGAGCTTCGTATTTTTCAATGATTGAATTGAGATCAGGGAACCATCTGTGGAAATTAAAAGGATCATACATTCTGAAGACATTGTTTCGTACTAGATATGGCCATTATAAATTGGTAGTTATGCCTTTTGGTTTTACAAATGCAGCTTTTGTATTCATAGATCATAGGAATAGAATTATTTGTGAGTTCTTGGATACGTTTGTGGTTCTGTTCATTGATGATATTTTGGGTTATTCCAAAATTAGAGAAAAACATGAATGAAATTTAAGTGTGGTCTTTCAAACCTTAAAAGAAAATAATCTCTTTGGGAAATTCTGTAAGTGTGAGTTTTGGTTAGAGAAATTTTTTTCCCATTGTTACATTGTCTTAAACAATGGCATAACTATTGATTCTACTAAAAAATGTAATTTAATAATGGCCAAGTCCCACAAATATAATTGTGACCTTTAGTTTACTTGGGTTAGTAGGTTATTACTGATGTTCTGTTGAGATTTTGTCACGGTTATTTGGACCACTGATTAAGTTAAATTGAAAAGGTGTTAAATTCATTTGGACAAAAAAATATGAAGATTGTTTTTATGAATTGAAAAAAAACATTAGTGGATGCTCCAGTTTTGGAACTACCTTCCAGAAATGGTGAGTTTGTTATTTACAATGAATCTTTGTTGAAAGGACTTGGATGTGTCTTTATGAAGAATTATAAGATAATTGTTTATGAATAATTTTAGCTGGAACCTCATGAGTAAAATTACCCTACACATGATTGGGAAATAGATGCTGTTGTTTTTGATTTAAAAATTTGGAGGAATTTTTTGAATGGAGTAAAGTGTGAAATATATACTGATCAAAAATGTTTGAATTATATATTCACTCAAAAATAATTGAACATGAGTAAGAGGATATGGTTATAATTAATCAAGGATTATGATTTCACAATACATTAACATCAAGGAAAAGAAAATAATGTGGTTGATACTTTGAGTTGAAAAAGTAATTCTTTATCAACCCTTCTACATTTGGAACGAGATCTGTTGGTTTCTGATTTGAAGAACTCTGGAATATAAGTTGTTGGTGCATGAAATTAATCTATTTTGTTTCATGTTTCAATGAAATCATCTCTATCAGACCGAATAAAGAAAGCATGGAAACAATACCCTGAGTTATAGAAAATGTTAGACATAGTTCAGAAGGGCAAGCTTCCAGAATTTAACATTGATAATGATTGTGTTTTGGGATTTGGAAAGATATTATGTGTGGATTGTGATTCAAATCTGATGAATTTTTAGATATCTGAAGCTCATAGTTCCCAGTTTTCAGTTCATTCTTATTGTATTAAGATGTGCATAGATCTTTGAGAGTATTACTAGTGGGATAGAATGAAAAAAGATATTGATGATTTTACATTGAAGTGTTTGACTTGTTAGTAGGTTAAAGTAGAGCGTAATTTAACGAAATGGATACTTCAGTCTTTACCGGTGCTAGAGTAGAAATGGGAAAATATATCCATAGACTTCTTTATGGGATTACCAAATTCATTTTAATTTAATAATGCAATCTAGATTATTATTGATTAATTTACTAAATCTAATCATTTCATTCCAATTCGAGATAATTTTTCTCAAGATCAACTATATCGGTTGAATGTTAAAGAGATTGTCAGGATGCATAGTTTTACCCTCTCTATTTTGTTTGATCGTGATCCTAGGTTTACTTCCAAAATTTTAAAATGCCTTAGGAATTCGTTTGGTACTGAATTAAATTTTAGAATAGATTTTCATCCTCAATCAGATTTGTAGTTAGAATGAAAAATTCATACCATGGAGGATATGCTATGTTCTTGTTCACTGGATTACCAAGGAAGTTGGTATCAACATCTTTCATTGGTTTAATTTTATTATAATAACAGTTTTTATTCCAGTATACAGATGGATTTGTTTGAAGCATTACACAGGAATTAGTGTTGAACTCCAGCTTTTTGGGATGAACTAGGTGAAAGGAAAATTATGGGACTATAATTGGTAGAATAGATGGTGGAAAATGTTCAGTTGGTTCAGAAGCACATGGGAACAGCTCCGTGTAGGCAGAAAATTGATACGGATAACTAGAGGAAGGATCATTCTATTGAGGTAGGTGATCATGTCTTTCTCAAAGATTCTCCATGAAAAAGTTTGATGCGCTTTGATTAGAAGGGAATGTTGAGTCCAAGGTTCATTGGACAATATGAAATACAATATAATGTTGGATCAGTTTCATATAGAGTGGGTTTACCTTGAAGGTTGTCCCAGGTACACAATGTTTTTCACGCATCAATGTTGAGAATGTATATTCCAGGTCCATCTCATGTTTTGAGCCTAGATATAGTTCAGTTGGAAGGGAATCTTTCTTATGAGGAACAAACATTTCAGATTCTTGACTTTAGAGAGCAGGTGTTGCAGAATAAGGTAATTCACTATGTAATGTTTTTGTTGAAAAATCATATGGTTGAAGTGGAAATGTGGGAATCTGAAAATGCAATGAGGGATAAATACTCTCATTTATATGATTAGTCAATAAAATTGTGAAGATTAAATTTAAAAAAGGGGGAGGAGGATTTAACATCCCATGTAAATAAAAAAATAATACATTTTCCTTTTAATTAATATTTTTTTGAATTAAATATTAATTTTACCTTAAAGGGGTTGATATGTTTGATGGTGTACCTCATATGCAACAGTAGGTTCATTTGAAATATTACGTTTCACAATAATAAAAAAATAGTATTATTTTAAATTGGAGTTAACACCTTATAATTGTATTGGAAAGAATGAACAGAACTAACTACAAAAAGATTATAAATGTTTTTTAAATTTTTTTACATTTATCCAAAAAAAATTAGAGGCTTAAAATGTGAATGAATCTAATTTTAATCATGATTTACATTAAAAGATTGATTTACCACCTTTTAATGGTTAACCCTCCTTAAATATAGTTTTGGATACTTTAGTCATTTTT
This sequence comes from Viscum album, assembly GCA_963277665.1. Lineage (NCBI taxonomy): Eukaryota > Viridiplantae > Streptophyta > Magnoliopsida > Santalales > Viscaceae > Viscum > Viscum album. The sequence continues at coordinate 1,244,393,029 of OY728152.1, read as the reverse complement.
AATTGACCAAATAAAATTATTCTTTAGAATCGGGATATCAAAATTTACATTGGGTAAATTTTTAGTATTTTCCTAATAAAATTCAATTTATAATGGAAAGTGAGAAATGGTGTATTTTACTTCAAACCCACCTTTTAATCTCATTTATTTATATTGTTATATTATATTTTTAATTGGTTTTGATGTTTAATTAGATTATAGTTTTACCATTTAATAAACTTTTGGTAATTGAAATTAATTTCTCCTTGAAATTGGACATAAAATTTTTTCAATCTTTTGATATTTATTATCTCATAACAACATTCCTTTTGTTTTACCAGCGGGAAATTATTTCGAATTAATTTTTTCCACTTCTATGTTTTGAATTTTGAAAATTTGATTCTATATTTGGAATCAGGAGGTCCAAATTGTGTAAATAGGTAACTTTTATTTTTATACATTATGAATATTTACTTCAGTAAATGTTTTATTTACCATGGTTAAAGGGTAAATTTGGTAAATAAGGGTAAAGAAATATTACTATAATAACATAAAATTACCCTAACATGTGTCTTAATCCAATATAATAATACAATTTTGACCATGGGCATCTTTGGGTCGATTTTGGGACCTCATGGGGCCACTTGGGAGTGATAATGACACTTTAATTTAATTAACATAATGTAGAGACAAAAATGACATAAACAAATATCTTAAAGTAAAACAATTTTTACATAAGGTTATATAAGTTATATTTTAGAATAAAAATATTATTTGGAAAGATAAAACTATTTCTCTACATCATGGTATATTTTTATAACTTTTAGACATTAAATAAATAATAATATTTATGACACACTAATGATGTAGTGTTTACCTCATTAAAAAATGATTTAAATAAATATGATTATAAAGATTAAAACAATATCCAAAACCAATAAAATTCTTATTTGATGATTTTATTTCGACCATAGTCATCTTATCTTCTACTTTAAAATGTTTTTGACCTTTAAAAACCGAAAATCATTATGTAATAAAATTTTATTTTCACTCTATCATAAAGATCCCCTCCACCCCTTTTAAAAATCCCTCGAATCTATCACATTACTCAAACCTCTCAACCACATTTTCTAATAAAAAATCTAACAAATTAATCTCATTATATACCTCTCCTCCTCTTATAATCCTTAACATAAGTAGAGGGAAATATAATAATTCTTTTTGGTACAAACCAATGGGAGTTACCCGATTTAAAGGTAATGAATTCTCTTATGTTTCATTGTTTTATTTTACTTCTCCAACCCATAAACACTTTATATTCTTTTATTTTATAGAAACACCAGTATCCTCAATATTCTATGATGTTTTTATGATAATTATTTGAACTAAACTTACACTAACATCCATCTAATGGGTAAAGAATATATTATTTCATTGGATGGAAAACTAACACCTCACAAAACAATGATTGTTCAATTATCTCCTACCACCTCACATGGTGGCCATTAGGATTGAACTGTATTTATATATGATATATATTTTGTTTATTTTTTCTTTATGATTCTTTATTTTCAATTTATATCATACATTTATGGTTTACATTATGGGTAAACGAAATAATTTCATTTGAGGAAGTATGGACTATCACCCCCTAAAAGTTATATGACTCGTTAATACCATATGTGGGATGTATAAAAGATGGAGATAATGATATTATATAAGATATTATACTGAAATTATAATATACCTAATTATCATTATGTTTTAATTCCATTAAAATTATAAATGGAAATGGAAAAAGCGTTCATGTGTATGTACGGCTTACCGTCTCCATGAACAGTGCATTTCATTTCCTACCTCCAATTGTTATGTACTATTATAAATAATTGTATATACTAGATATATATATGACATATATGATATCTAAATCATTAATATCATTCTGTATATAATGGACCTTTGACAACATAGACAACATGTAAATATATGTAGTTCATTTTTTACTCAAGTACCAAATATCATCAAATTGAATTTTATTAACTTAAATGATTAATTAATGTTTATAACTTGGTAATATGTGATATAAAAAGAATAATAAACATTAAAAATGATCTTAAGCAAGGTGAAACTATCGTTAGTTTATTATTCGTTATATTAATGAACGAATGGGTCAAATCTGACACAGAGTAAGGGACTTCATCACGCTATCCTTTCATTGAGTCATATTTTTTTTATATATGACTTTATTTTATATGGTGTATAAAACCCTTTGACTTTAACTTTTATTCAAAATGAATATTTTCTCTAATAAGAGTTTTCCTTAATGAAAAAAATGTTTCTTTTAATGTACGCGGGGACAACGACCTTTCCACTACTGCAAGTATTATTGGATCTATGGCTTCCTTAACGGGTTGTAATGTTTTTAAAAGGAAAATTAAAACCATATACTATTTTACATATTTGGTATTGAATATGTTTTTGATAATAGATTTTTTATGTCAATATATTTATATGATATACTTTTATAGAAATGTGGAAATGTTAACAATCCTTTGTGTTTATTTTTTATGAATATGTTATAGTTCTTGGGAATTGATATGTATATGGGTGATTCAGTGATAAACCTAGGGCATGTGAGCCTGAGATAACTCTCCAATGCATTGCGAAACGGGATGAAGGTAAATGTGAATATTTATCTTAAGAGATTTAGGGAATATACTATGATGGGTATTCCAAATGTAACTCCCTATAGAGTTGTAACAGCTACAATGTAGGTATGATATGGATGCCAGAAGTTAACATTATGCTTTATGATTTATATGTGCTATTAATAAATCTTATGATTTCATGAGGTATGTTAAAGAGATTATGTTATGTTTGTAATGATGAACTAATGTTTTATTTATTTATTTTTTCTAACCCTTACCAATATTTTTGTTCTCATCCCATGTTTTGAAATGTTTTTCACATGACATAAAGATGAATAGGGTCAAGGATGGGATCAAGGAAAATCCATGTTGTCTAAAACATGGGTGTAGACATAACTCTTTTTTTCAAGAGTATGTATTTTTCTGAAAAAATGGAAACTAATTAGAAGTGTCAACATTATAATACTTGAGATATAATGTAATCGTTATGGCCTAATTCTCCAAAATTCTAAACCAGAAAGGATCCTCAATATGAATTATTCATTTAAGTCAATATTGTGTAATGTTTTAAGGCCATGTCCTTATAATTAATGTCAAAATTTAAATAGTAACTATATTGATATTGAATCATTAGATTGTTAAACAAAATCTAAATGATATCCCTTATTTTGTATATATATTATTTCTAATAATTTTGCATTTTCAACTATAACAACATTGGTTGATGATCATATGATTAAAATAAATTCAAATTATAATAATTTTATATAAGAGTTGGAAATGAATAGAAATTTCATTAAGGAATTTAAAACATTCTTTTCCTCTTATTTTTTGAGAAATAAATTATATTATAATACATAAAGCATGTTTTTTTGTAATTTTATAGAATAAAAATGATGATAACTTCTTCTAAATCAATATACGGTCCTTAATTGAAATAACAAACAATTATAATTTCTAAAATCAATTAAGAAACTTATTTAGTGTAACCATATCATTGACCATTAAAAAATGTATGATTCAATGTGCATGTATAAAAAATTATTTAATATTATTCAAAATAGTATGAAAAAAGAATAAAATATAAGAAAAAAGGATTGACTATAAAAAAATAATTTAATTTCAGTCTCATTGATAGAAAATTATAAATTTGTTGTTTCAAGAATAAACCAATTATCTATGACCTTTATTCACCCATCAATGTAATGTATATTTCTTAAAAATATAAAAGTGATTGTTATTTTCTCTTCTATTACTCACTCAATAGCTCTATTATGATACATTATTAGGATACCTAAATTGATAGACCATTTATAATATTTATTGTAGGATAATGATTATGTATGTAATTGAAAAGATTAAACTTATTCCATGTATTTAGTTCTCTATTTTGGATTTTTGAGTAATAAAATGATTTTGGTCATTCATATTAAAAGCAATATTTTTCATATAATTCAACAAATAAATTATCCAATTCACATAGCTCTAATAATATATATTTATCAATAATTTAAAATCAAGGTTCAAAAAATCAAATAATTTTTTTTGATATAATAATATAAATATTTAGATGATTTTATAATGTAATCTTATAAGATAATATTCTACTATGAGATTTATATTGAGTCTAATAATTTTATATGGCATCATCATGCTAAAAGGACTATTAATTATTAGAACACTAGTTAGTATTCAATAAAATTTGGTTATGTTGCCTATATTAAATGTTATTTTCATTATTATATTATTGGTGGTATATTTCACTATATTGATGGAAACTACAATAATTATTCATCAATGTATTCAATATTTGTTTTAATGTGGATTCCTTTATCAATGCGGAAAAGCATGAGAACTCTAAATCTCACAAATAATAAATTATCATAGAAATTGACAACAATATTTTCATGTATGTTTTGAATCTTTATAGACACGACCCATTGTGTATCATAATAAACAACTATAGTTATATGGTTATTACCATAGGAATATAGAAATTGACTCATAAATTCCAAACACTGGAATAAATTTTTAACACCTATAAAATTCCATTACTTATTAGATTTATTCTTCTTCTATCATTAACCATCATTTATCGCATATTATAAATGACCTGTAATTTTCTACAATTTATTTTTAGATTATAAATATAGAAGACATTTTTTGAAACCATATGGTATACATAGATACATAATTCCAATACTCCAAAATAATGATTAAACCATGTTGAACCAGTATTTTGAGTTAACTTTTCATTTATTTTAGTGAAATTATTGTCTGATTAAATCTGACCGTGAAATTTTAATTGATCTGATATTTTTGAAAAATACTCCCCAAAATTATCACAGTAAAATCTTTTTCAAAACATAAGTAGAAACATTATTCATAATTTAATCAACATAGAATTGAAATTTATTAACACCATCATGTAAGTGAAAAATTTATGTTTTTATGAAATATATTAAAAACCTATTTTTAATTAATTTTATGTTACATAGAAGATAAACACAGGAAATACAATTTATCACAAATTGTACCTATTCCAAAAAAAAATCAATACCAAAATATGCCCCAATTATTGATCTATATGGTAGAAGAATATAATATATTATTATTTTTTCAATAATTAAATAACTTAATATAATGCTCAATGTGTAACAATATGACTCTAATGTTTATTTTAAACTATGAACAAGCCATATTCAATTCTAGAAAATAAAATTTAAATTATTCCCTCTAATATATAAATAATGAAATACCCATTAACAATAATAAAAAAATACATGATAAATGATAATATTAAAAATTATTTTCGCAAAATATGAAAATAATGATGAAAAAATAGAATTCAAATATAACATCACAAATAATTTATTCATGAAAATAATAACATTAAAAACATATATCCATTTAGTTGACAAAAAATGATTCAGTTTTAATAATATAATATATAAATGAATGTAATATCCTAGGTAAATAATGAAATAATAAGTTTTCTATTTAATTTATATTTTCTGAATTAACTATTAATTTTACCTTAATGGGGTTCTATGTTCGATGGCGTACCCGATACGCAACAATGAGTTTCTTTGAAATCTTACATTGCTCAATAATAGTATACAATTATTTTTTAAATGGTATTTAACGCATTTTAATTGTATTGGAGGGAATGAACATAACTAACAACAATAAGATTATACATGTTTGTAAATTTTTTTAACATTTATCCAATAAATGTTAGAGGCTTAAAATATGAATGAATCTAATTTTAAGCATAATTTACTTTAAAAGCTTTATTTACCACCTTCGGATGGAGAACCCTCATTAAATCTATTTTTGGCCACTTTTATATGTTCTTTTTTTCCAAATAAAATTGTTCTTTAAAATTGGGACATCACAATTTACTTTGGGTGAATTTTTGATATTTTTTTGATAAAAAACAATTTTTAATGAAAGGTTAAAAAAGATGTATTTTAATTCAAAACTACCATTTAATCTAACTAATTTATATGGTTAGATTATATTTTTCATTTATTTTAGTGTGTAATTATAATATATTACTACCATTTGATCCAATTTTTGATATTTGAAATAATTTCACTTCAAAATTAGGCATAAACAAGTGTTAGTCTTTTGATATTTATTAATTTTTAAAAACACAACTATTTTTTTTACAATAGGAATTAATTTTAAATTAATTTATTCCACTTATATGTTTTTAATTCGGAAAATGGATTCCATATTTTAATTAGGAGGTCCAAATTGTGTAAATTGGTAACTTTTATTTTTAGACATTATGAATATTGACTTCTGTAAATATTTTTATTTACCATGGATAATGGGTAAATCTGGTAAATAAGGGTAAAACAATATTACTATAATAATTTAAAATTACCCTAAAATGTTTCCTAATACATTTGGTTGATACACTTCCGACCCTGGATATTCTTGGGTTGATTTTTTGACCTCAAGGGGCCACTTGGGAGTAGTAATGACACTTTATTATAATTAACATCAATTAACGACCAAAATGACATAAACAAATATCTTTTAGTAAATCAATTTTTACGTATGGATATATAAGTTATCATTTCAACTATAAATATTATATTTAAAGACAAAAAGATTTCATACATCATGTTTTTTTTATAATTTTTAGTCTATATAAATTAAAATATTTTTGAAAAAATAATGATGTAGTGTTTACCTCATTAATAAATGATTTAAATAAATAAGAATATAAATATTAAAATAATATCCAAAAGTTTTCCATTTCATATTGTATGTTTTTATTTAGACCATTAGTCTTATTAAATTCTACTTTAATAAATTTTGGACCTTTAGATTCTGAAAATAATTATGTAATAAAACAATATTTTCACACTTTTCTTAAGAGCCCCTCCCCTTTATAAAATTCCCACACCAATAACCCATTACTCACACCTATCAAGCCCCTTATCTCATCCACACTCTTCCCAATTAATCTCCCTACATCCCTCTCCTCCTCCTAGAAGCATTATCTTAGGCAGAAGGTACATCAAAAAAACCCTTTTGGTTCAAACCAAATGGAGTTACCCGATTTAATGGTATCATCTTCTCTTATGTTCTTTTGTTTTATTTTACTTATATAACCCCTAAACAAATTTTATTCATTTATTTCATAACAAAACCAGTATCCTCAATATAATATGATGTTTTTTGAGAAGTATTCTAACTACACATTCACACACCTCAATCTAATGGGTAAAGAACATATTGTTTCTGTGGATGGAAAACTAACGACTCACAAAACAATGATTGTTAAATCATCTCCTACCGCATATTATGGAAGCCATTATGATGGAAATTTATTTATATATGATATATATATTATGTTTATGTTTTCTATATGCTTGTTTATTTTCCATTTTTTTCACAGCTTTATGGTTTCCATTATGGGTAAACATGGTAATTTCATTTGGGGAAGTGCAAACTACCGCCCCCTAAAAGTGATATGACTCATTAATGTCATATGTGGGATGTATAAAGGATGGAGTTAATGATATTATATATGATTTTATATAGTAATTGTAATATACATATGTATAATTATGTTTTAATTCCATTAAAATAATAAATAAAATTGAAAGTAGTGTTCCTGCGTACGTACGACTTATAGTCTCCAAGAACAATGCATTTAATTTCAAACATTAATATTTTATGTGCTATTATAAATACAAGTATATACTGGATATAAATTAAATATATGATATCTAAATCATTAATATCATTATGGAGATAATGGTCTTTTTACCACATAATCAAAATGAAAATATAAGAAGTTCATTTTGGACTCAAGTACCAATTATCGAAAAAATGATTTTTATTAACTTAAATGATTACATAATGTTTATAACATGGTAATATGTGATATAAAAAGAATAATAAACCTCAAAAGGGATATTAAGCATGTATAAATTAACTTTATTTTATTATTATGGAGATTAATGAATGAACGATTCAAATCTGTAATGAGGTTAGGGACATCTTCTCAATATCCTTTTATTGGGACATATTTTTTTTTATACACGACATTCATATATATGGTGTATAAAACTCATTTAATTTTACATTTATTCAAAATGAATATTTTCTCTACTAAGTGTTTTACCAAATGACAAAAAATAATGTTTCTTTTAATGTACGCGGTGCCAATGACCTTTCTGCCACCATGAGTATTATTTGATCTATGGATTCCTTAATTAGTCATAATGTTTTTAAAAGGAAAATACATACCACATACTCTTTTACATATTTTGGTAATGAAAATTGTTTTGATAATATGCTTTTTATGTCAATATATTTAAATGATATATTTTTATTGAAATGTGGAAATGTTATCTTTTATTTCTATTTATTTTTTATGAATATGTTATATTATTAGGAATTGTTTATGTATATGGGTAGTTTCATGATAAACCTAGGGCATGTGAGCCCGAGATAACTCTCCAATGCATTTTGAAATTTGATGGAGGTAAACATGAATGTCTCTCCTAAGAGATTTACGGAATATACTATGATGGGTATTCCAAATGTAACTCTTAACGTAGCTATGATAGATATAATTTAAGTATGATATGGATGCCACAAGTTACCTTTATGATTTATTATTTCTATGTGTTATTCATAAAACATATGATTTCATGAGGTATGTTAAAGAGAATATGTTATATAAGTAATGATGAACTAATGTTTTCTTTATTTTTATTATTGCCTTTACTGATCCTTTTATGCTCATCCAAAGTTTTGAAAAGTTTTTCAAAGGAGTTAATGACGAATAGGGTCAGGGATGAGATCAATGAAAGGACATGCTTTCAAAAACATGGAACTAGACATGACACTTTTTTCATGAGATTTTATTTTTGTGAAAAGATGGAATGTGAGTAGAAGTGTCTATGTTGTAATAATTGAGATGTAATGTAATAGTTATGGCATAATTCTCTAAAACTCTAAACCTGAAAAGATCCTCAATGTGAATTATTCATTTAATTCAAGATTTTATAATGTTTTAAGGCTAGGTCTTTATAGTTGGTAGTAGAGGTCGGATTAGATAAATTTAGGAGTCATGATATTTCTATATTAATGTCCATAAATAAATTTATGGTTAGATATAAGTGATATAGAGTTTATATATTACCATGTTGCTTCACCTAAAAAATTTCTACGATCAGAATGTATTTTCGTAGAGAAAATAGGGAAAAAATGTTGGGACGACATCAGGAGGAAGACCACCTTCTAAATCAGCACATTGAGATGGTCAGAATAGGAACTGAACAGTTTGTTGTAGTGATGGAACAATTGACTCATGCTATAAATGGTGGTTATAACCTTTCACGAGATTTGACAGATCAACCATAGAGGAACATGTTAGTAGTGTATCATTTAATGAGGCAACATCCGCCTTCATTTAGAGGATGATCTGACCATGTGCTAGTATAAGGGAGGATTAAAGCACTATAAACGATTTTTGATGTCATGGGGTGTTCAAAACATCAAAATGTTAGTATCGTTGTTTACTATTCTGAAGAATAAGTTCATCAGTGGTGGTTGATTGTGAAAAATATCAGGGCTTGTGAGGAGATTGATTATATTAATTGGGATTAATTGAAAGGTATGTTTCATGAGAAATATTTCCCTAAGGTGGTTTGTCTTGGGATTGAAAAATTATTCCTGGAATTGAGGTAGGTGGATGACTCAGTGGCAGCTTAGGAAGCAAAAGTCACACGACTGGCAAGGTATGCACCAAATTCCATATGAGATCTTGATAATTAAATCAACCATTTTTTACTCAGCGTTAAATCCAAATTATCGAAGGGCATTATCTACTTGTGAGATCAATAGTTTTGAAAAACATTTCTGATGTGCAGAGAAGGTGGAAATAGACTTTGTCGATGATCATGTGTTCTTTGACAAAAAATAGAATAAGAGGTCAAGGTGCCTTGAAAAAGGAAAAAACTCATCAGAAAAGTCAGATGGCACGAAACATATGTTTACAATATATGGAAATAGTGGAAGAAATCATGATGGGGTATGTCTTTGGAATTGTGTTAAGTGATACCGATGTGGTAAAATTGGATAAAAGGCTCGTAATTTCAATGAGAAAGAGTTGGGTAATGGTAAGATAGAATCTGATTTATAGTTAATACAATGTTTTATATGAAATGTAATGGGTCATTATGTAGATGACTGTCCAATGAAGGACTTAACTAAGGGAATGAAACCATACTACTAGAAGAAAGGTGTTGTGAAATCCTTTGAAACTACTTCAACAGATGTCCGTCCATCAAATGAAGTAGTATCAGGTACACTGTTTGGTTTTTCAGATTATTCCAATGAGTTGCTTGATTCAGGGTCTTCACATTCATTAATTTTGGAGAAGTTTCATATAAAATTTTGAATTCTGTATCTAGATATAAATCCTAAACTTACGGTAAAAGAACATGGAGGAAATGATGAAACAAAAAAAAATTATAAGAACCTTCATGTGCTTGTTTGGAAAAAGAATCTACCTACAAACCATATTGTTTTTCATCTAGTATAGTTTTATGTTATTATAGGTAAGGATATGATTCCTATTTATCATGATAATATTGACTAGAGAGCTAAAAAGGTTTCTTTTCATAAAAATGTTCTGTTTATATACAAGAATAAACCCCTACTTTTGATAACATATATAGAAGATGAGAAACTAGTAAAAGAATGAAATCAATAATACCATACAAATATTGTTGAAAGCAAAGGCACTGTTCAGATTGATGATGTGCTAGTGGTAAATGAGTACCTTGATGTTTTTCTTAATGAGTTTCCTGGTATTATATATGATGGGGAAGTTGAATTTACTATTGACTAAGTTCTTGATGGTAACTCAATTTCAAAACCCCATTATCGAATGGCTCTAATTAAATTGTTAGAGGTAAAGAACCAATTATAGGAGTTATTGTATAAGTTTTCATTTGACATAACACATCACCATGGAGAGATCCTATCTTATTTGTTAAAAAAAAAGATGGTACTATGAGAATTTTCATTGATTATATTGCATTGAACAACATCACTATTAAGAACTAGTATCATTTTCCTCTTATAGAATATTTGTTTGATCATCTCCTGGGAGCTTCGTATTTTTCAATGATTGAATTGAGATCAAGGTACAATCTTTGGAAATTAAAAGGAGCAGACATTCTGAAGACTTTTTTTCGTACTAGATATGGCCATTATGAATTTGTAGTTATGCCTTTTGGTTTAACAAATGCAACTTTTGTATTCATAGATCATAGGAATAGAATTATTTGTGAGTTCTTGGATAAGTTTTTGGTTCTGTTCATTGATGATATTTTGGGTTATTCCAAAATTAGAGAAAAACATGAATGTCATTTAAGGGTGGTCTTGCAAACCTTAAATGAAAATAATCTATTTGGGAAATTCTGTAAGTGTGAGTTTTGGTTTGAGAAATTTTTTCTCATTTTTACATTGTCTTAAACAATTTCATAACTATTGATTCTACTAAAAAAGAGTTATTGAATAATGGAAAAGTCCCATAAATATAACTGTGATCTATAGTTTACTTGGGTTTGTAGGTTATTACCGAAGGTCTGTTGAGATTTTGACACAGTTATTTGGCCCACTGATTAAGTTAAATTGAAAAGGTGTGAAATTCGTTTGGACAAAAGAATATGAAGATTGTTTTAATGATTTGAAAAAAAAACATTAGTGGATGCTCTAGTTTTGGAACTACCTTCCAGAAATGGTGAGATTGTTATTTAGAATGATGCTTTGTTGAAAGGACTTGGATGTGTCCTTATGCAGAATGATAAGCTAATTGTTTATGAATCATTTTAGTTGGAACCTCATGAGTAAAATTACCCTACACATGATTTGGAAATAGATACTGTTGTTTTTTATTTAAAAATTTGGAGGCATCATTTGAATGGAGTAAAGTGTGAAACATATACTGATCAAAATTGATGGAATTATATATTCACTCAAAAATAATTGAACATGAGACAGAGGAGATGGTTAGAATTAATCATGGATTATGATTTCACAATACGTTAACATCTAGGAATAGAAAATAAAGTGGTTGATACTTTGAGTTGAAAAAGTAATTCTTTATTAACCCTGCTACATTTGGAACGAGATCTGTTGGTTTCTGATTTGATAAACTTTGGAATAGAAGTTGTTGGTGCATGAAATTAATCTATTTTGTTTCATGTTTCAATGAAATCATCTCTATCAGACCGAATAAAGTAAGCATAGAAGGAAGACCCTGAGTTATAGAAAATGTTAGACTTATTTCAGAAGGGAAAGTTTCCAGAATTTAACATTGATAATGATTGTGTTTTGAGATTTGGAAAGATTTTATGCATGGATTGTGATTCATAGTTGATGAATTGTTTGATATCTGAAGCTCATAGTTGCCGATTTTCAGTTCATCCTTGTTGTACTAATATGTACAGAGATCTTTGAGAGTATTACTGGTGGGATAGAATGAAAAAAGATCTTAATGATTTTACATTGATGTGTTTGACTTGTTAGCAGGTTAAAGTAGTGTGTAAGTTAACGAAATGGATAATTCAGTCTTTACCGGTGCTAGAGTATAAATGGGAAAATATATTCATATAATTCTTTATGGGATTACCAAAGACATTTGAATGTAATAATGCAATCATGATTATTATTGATTGATTGACTAAATCAAATAATTTCCTTCCAATTCAAGATAATTTTTCTCAAGATCAACTATATCAGTTGAATGTTAAAGAGATTGTTAGGATGAATGGTGTTACCCTCTCCATTATATTTGATCGTGATCCTAGGTTTACTTCAATATTTTGAAAATGCCTTCACAATTCGTTGGGTACTGAATTAAATTTTAGTATAGCTTTTCATCCTCAATCAGATTTGTAGTTAGAATGAAAAATCCATACCTTGGAGGATATGTTATGTTCTTGTTCACTGGATTACCAAGGAAGTTGGTATCAACATCTTTCATTGGTTTAATTTTCTTATAATAACAGTTTTTATTCCAGTATACAGATGGCTCTATTTGAAGCATTACACAGGAATCAGTGTTGAACTCTAGCTTTTTGGGATTAACTAGGTGAAAGGAAGATTATGGGACTATAATTGGTAGATTATATGGTAGAAAAAGTTTAGTTGATTCAGAAACACATGGGAACAACTCCGAGTAGGCAAGAAATTTGATACGGATACCTAGAGGAAGGATCATTCTTTTGAGGTAGGTGATCATGTCTTTCTTAAAGTTTCTCCATGAAAATGTTTGATTCTCTTTGATTAGAAGGGAATGTTGAGTCCAAGGTTCATTGGACAATATGAAATACAATATAATGTTGGATCAGTTGCATATAGAGTGGCTTTACCTTGAAGTTTGTCCCAAGTACACAATGTTTTTCATGCATCAATGTTGAGAAAGTATATTCCGGATCCATCTCATGTTTTGAGCCCAGATATAGTTCAGTTGGAAGGGAATCATTCTTATGAGCAACAACCAGTCCATATTCTTGACTTTAGAGAGCATGTGTTGTGGAATAAGGTAATTCACTAAGTAATATTTTTTGTTGAAAAAACATATGGTTTAAGAGGAAATGTTGGAATCTGAAAATGCAATGACGGATAAATACTCTCATTTATTTGATAAGTGAATAAAATAGCAAAGATTAAATTTCAAAAAGGGGGAGGAGGATTTAACATCCCAAGTAAATAAAAAAATAATACATTTTCTTTTTAATTAATTTTTTTGAATTAAATATTAATTTTAACTTAACGGGGTTGATATGTTTGATGGTGTACCTGATACGCAACAAAAGGTTTATTTGAAATATTACGTTTCACAATAATAAAAAATTATTATTATTTTAAATTGAACTTAACACCATATAATTGTATTGGAAATAATGAACAGAACTATCTACAATATTATTATAAATTTTTGTTAAACTTTTTTACATTTATCCAATAAAATTTAGAGGCTTAAAATGTGAATGAATCTAATTTTAATCATGATTTACATTAAAAGGTTGATTTACCACCTTTTGATGGTGATCCCTCCTTAAATCTAGTTTTGGATACATTACTCATTTTTAATTGACCAAATAAAACTATTCTTTAGAATCGGGATATCAAAATTTACTTTGGGTAAATTTTTTGTATTTTCCTAATAAAATTCAATTTATAATGGAAAGTGAGAAATGGTGTATTTTACTTCAAACCCACCTTTTAATCTCTTTTATTTATATTGTTATATTATATTTTTTATTGGTTTTAATGTTTAATTAGATTATATTTTTACCATTTAATCAATTTTTGGTAATTGAAATTATTTTCTCCTTGAAATTGGACATAAAAATTTTGCAATCTTTTGATATTTATTATTTCATAACAACATGCCCTTTGTTTTACCAGTGGGAAATTATTTTAAATTTATTTTTTCCACTCCTATGTTTTGAATTTTGAAAAATTGATTCTATATTTGGAATCAGGAGGTTCAAATTGTGTAAATAGTTAACTTTTATTTTTATACATTATGAATATTTAATTCAGTAAATGTTTTATTTACCATGGTCAAAGGGTAAATTTGGTAAATAAGGGTAAATAAATATTACTATAATAACATAAAATTACCCTAACATGTGGATTAATCCAATATAATGATAAAATTATGACCATGGGCATCCATGGGTCGATTTTGGGACCTCATCGGGACACTTGGGAGTGATAATGACACTTTAATTTAATTAACTTAAAGTAGAGACAAAAATGACATAAACAAATATCTTAAAGTAAAAAAAATTTACATAAGGTTATAGAAGTTATATTTTAGAATAAAAATATTATTTGCAATGATATAACTATTTCTCTACATCATGGTATTTTTTTTATAATTTTTAGACATTAAATAAATAATAATATTTATGACACAGTAATGATGTAGTGTTTTCCTCTTTAAAAAATGATTTAAATAAATATGATTATAAAGATTAAAATAATATCCAAAACCTATAAAATTCTTATTTGATGACTTTATTTCGACCATTAGTCATCTTATCTTCAACTTTAAAATGTTTTCGACCTTTAAAAACCGAAAATCATTATGTAATAAAATTATATTTTCACTCTTTCTTAAAGATCCCATCCACCCCTTATAAAAAGCCCTTGACTCTATCAAATTACTCAAACCCCTCAAACACCTTTTCTAATCCATCCTATAACAAATTAATCTCACTACATACCTCTCCTCCTATTATAATCCTTAACATAGGCATAAGGGAACTATAACATACCTTTTCGGTTCAAACCAATGGGAGTTACCTGATTTAAAGGTAATGACTTCTCTTATGTTTCATTGTTTTATTTTACTTCTACAACCCCATAAACACTTTATATTCTTTTATTTTATAGGAACACCAATATCCTCAATATTCTATGATGTTTTAATGATAATTATTTGAACTACACTTACAAAAAATTCCATCTAATGGGTAAAGAAGATACTATTTCATTGGATGGCAAACTAACACCTCACAAAAACAATGATTGTTCAATTATCTCCTACCACCTCACATGGTGGACATTATGATTGAACTGTATTTATATATGATATATATTATGTTTATTTTTTCTTTATGATTCTGTATTTTCCATTTATATCATACCTTTATGGTTTCCATTATGTGTAATCGAATATAATTTCATTTGAGGAAGTGTGGACTTTCGCCACCTAAAAGTGATATGACTCGTTAATACCATATGTGGGATGTATAAAAGATGGAGATAATGATATTATATATGATATTATACTGATATTATAATATACCTAATTATCATTATGTTTTAATTCTATTAAAATTGTAAATAGAAATGAAAATAGCGTTCATGCGTACGTACGGCTTACCCTCTCCATGAACAGTGCATTTCATTTCCTACCTCCAATTGTTATATACTATTATAAATAATTGTATATACTAGATATATATATGATATATATGATATCTAAATCATTAATATCATTCTATATATAATGTACCTTTGACAACATAGAGAACATGTAAATATATGTAGTTCATTTTTTACTCAAGTACCAAATATCAACAAATTGAATGTTATTAACGTAAATGACTAATTAATGTTTATAACATGGTAATATGTGATATAAAAAGAATAATAACCTTTAAAAATGATCTTAAGCAAGGTGAAATTATCTTTAGGTTATTATTTTTTATATTAAAGAACGAATGGGTCAAATCTGACACAGAGTAAGGGACTTCATCACACTCACCTTTCATTGAGTCATATTTTGTTATATATATGACTTTATTTTATATGGTGTATAAAACCCTTTGTCTTTTACTTTTATTGAAAATGAATATTTTCTCTAATTAGAGTTTTACTAAATGTAAAAAATGTTTCTTTTAATGTACGCAGGGACAATGGCCTTTCCTCTACCGCATGTATTATTGGATCTATGGCTTCCTTAACAGGCTGTAATGTTTTTAAAAAGAAAATAAAAACCATATACTATTTTACATATTTGGTATTGAATTTTTTTTTGGTAATATATTTTTTATGTTAATATATTTAAATGAAATACTTTGATAGAAATGTGGAGATGTTATCAATCCTTTGTGTTTATTTTTTATGAATATGTTATAGTTATTGGGAATTGATATGTATACGGGTGATTCGGTGATAATCCTAGGGTGGGTGAGCCTGAGATAACTCTCCAATGCATTGCAAAACGTGATGAATGTAAATGTGAATATTTCTCTTAAGCGATTTAGAGAATATACTATGATGGGTATTCCAAATGTAACTCCCTACAGAGTTGTGACAGCTATAATGTAAGTATGATATGGATGCCAGAAGTTACCTTTATGCTTTATGATTTCTATGTACTATTAATAAATCTTATGATTTCATGAGGTATGTTAAAGAGATTATGTTATGTATGTAAAGATGAACTAATTTTTTATTTATTTGTTTTCTAACACTTACCGATATTTTTGTGCTCATCCCATGTTTTGAAATGTTTTTCACATGACTTAAATATGAATAGGGTCAAGGATGGGATCAAGGAAAATTCATGTTGTCTAAAACATGTGTGTAAGCATAACACTTTTTTTCAAGAGTTTTTATATTTCAGAAAAAATGCAAACTAAGTAGAAGTGTCAACATTATAATACTTGATATATAATGTAATCGTTATGGCCTAATTCTCTAAAACTCTAAACCAGAAAGGATCCTCAATATGAATTATTCATTTAAGTCAATATTGTGTAATGTTTTAAGGTCGTTTCCTTATAGTTAATGTCAAAATTTAAATAGTAACTATATTGATATTGAATAATTAGATTGTTAAACAAAATCAAAATTAATGCCCTTATTTTGTATATATAATATTTCTAATCATTTTATATTTTCAACTATAACAACATTGGTTGATTATCATATGATGAAAATAAATTCAAATTATAATAATTTTATATAAGAGTTGGAAATGAATGGAATTTTTATTAAGGAATTTAAAACATTCGTCACCTCTTATTTTTTGAGAAATAAATTATTTTATACTATATAAATCATGGTTTTTTGTAATTTTATAGAATAAAAATTATGGTACCTTCTTCTAAATCAATAGACGGTCCTAAAAGTAAATAACAAACAATTAAAATTTCTAAATTCAATTAAGAAAATTATTTATTGTAACCATATTATTGACTATTAAAAAATGTATAATTCAATGTGCATGTAGAAAAAAAATATTTAATATTATTCAAAATAGTATGAAAAAAGAATAAAATAGAAGAAAAATGGATTGACTATAAAAAGTAATTTAATTTCAGTCTCATTGATAGAAAATTTTAAATTTGTTGTTTCAAGAATAAACCAATTATCCATGACCTTTATTCACCCATCAATGTAATGTATATTTCTTAAAAATATAAAATCGATTGTTATTTTCTCTTCTATTACTCACTCAATAGCTCTATTATGTTACATTGTTAAGATACCTAAATGAATAGACCATTTAGAATATTTATTATAGGATAATGAATATGTATGTAATTGAAAAGATTAAACTTATTACAAGTATTTAATTCTCTATTTTGGATTGTTGAGTAACAAAATGATTTTGGTCATTCGTATTAAAAGAAATATATTTCATAGAATTCCAGAAAGAAATTATCCAATTCACATAGCTCTAATAATATATATTTATCAATAATTTAAAAACCTAGTTCAAAAAATTAAATAATTTTTTTTTGATATAATCATATAAATATTTACATGATTTTATAATGTAATCTTATAAGAGAACATTCTACTATGAGATTTACATTGAGTATAATAATTCTATATAGAATCAGCATGCTACAAGGACTATTAATTATTAGAACACTAGTTAGTATTCAATAAAATTTGGTTATGTTTCCTATATTAAATATAATTTACATTATTATATTGGTGGTGGTATATTTCACTATATTGATGGAAACAACAATAATTATTCATCAATTTATTCAATATTTGTTTTAATGTGGATTCCTTTATCAATGAGGAAAAGCATGAGAACTCCAAATCTCACAAAAAATAAATTATCATAGAAATTGACAACAACATTTTCATATATGCTTTGAATCTTTATAGACACAACCCATTGTGTATCATAATAAACAACTATAGTTATATGTTTATTAACATAGGAATATAGAAATTGACTCATAAATTCCAAATACTGGAATCAATTTTTAACACCTATAAAATTCCATTGCATATTAGATTTATTCTTCTTCTATCATTAACCATCATTTATCGCATAATATAAATGACCTGTAATTTTCTACGATTTATTTTTAGATTATAAATATTGAAGACATTTTTTGAAACCATATGGATTGTCCTCTCACTTCCATGGTGTCTTTTTCATATAGAACTGTGAATATTATCTGTATAAAAACCCATTTCAAGTAAAAAATCAATCCAAAAAGGCCCTGACTAGACCAGTAATAAAAATACAGTGACACGGTGAACCTACCCATACTAGAAATAATTTTGTGAAAAGAACTATGTAAAAATTTCTTTGAAATGAGATCCCTTAGACTAATGTAAATCTATACATGGACACACCCAAACACTATTCTATGAAATGGCGATGTCATATATAATTACTAATATATCCCAATAGTAATTAATGAATGTTAAAAATTCTAGTGAATACATCAATGTGAACATATGTAATAAACAATTTTAATTAAGAAAAATAATTCCCTAAAAAACTCTGGTACATTCATGAAAACAACTTGTAAATGGTGGAAAGGTCAGAGCTCATATCCCACACCATAAAAACTATCCTCCGTGTTAATTGGTTCCATTTTAAGTACTAATATAATCTACTAGTACTATATCTATATATGTATTCATATAACATCATGTCATTTCATAATATATAAAAAAATTATGAATAACACATGTTGTGGTGATAATAAACATTCACAACAGGGTGGAGCAAAATCCAATTGGGATGTAATAGAGAAAATTTTCTATATCATCCAATGTATTTGGAGGGTAAATAATCCAAACATCAATAATATTAATACATAAAGAATTCTCAAAAAGGATAGGTTTCCTATCCTCTAAACTGAGTAATGGATGATTATGAGTATCCTTATAGATAGAAATGTTCCATCACTATTTCTATGAAATCTGGACCACCATAAAAGATAATGATTGGAGGTTGTGTTGATTACTAAATTGATCTATATCCAATGAATATTTTTCTCTAATATAAGACTTTCCCTCCTATAGTTCTTGATTATGGGGAGCACGACAACATATAATGAGGATCCACTATTTTAATAGTTTAGGGAGTATGGAATATAGTTTTATAATTAGTATTGGTTATTAAAACCCTACTGTGATATGGGTTTGAATACCCACACTTATCTATAATAGCCAAATATGGTCAATACCATTGAAAATGTATTATTGGATGGATCAACACATTCGTAAAACCTAACCTGACATCATTGATTCCAAAACACACCTACCATCATTTCCTTCATGGAAAAAAATCATACGATATGATACTCATTATCCCATATATATGTCTAAAGAAATGATATTTGTATGTTATAAGATTCCTAGAAATTTACATAAGGAATAAATCGGGTCACATGGGATGTAAAATTGGATGAATGTCCTAAATTGTTTCTTCAATGGGAACAATTTAAAAATCCATGTACCTCAACAAGGAATGTCCCTATAGGGACTTTACATGTCATTTCAATGCAATTCATATCTTTAATATCTAAAAATATGGATTGGCTACCTATGTAGTGTCACATGGTTTGTGGTATAGGTACCATTCAAATATTTTCACATCATAAATAAGATTATACATAAAAGGATGGGGGTTCTAAGATGACATATTGTTCACATGCTCTCTAGAAACCTCTTGTAAGGTTCTAGTCTACCAAACCACTCAAACATGATAAATTTTCTACCAATAGAATATATTTTCATATAAATATTATATTTAATCCATTTAATCTAATATGGGTGTAGATTAATGGTATTATATAACTCTCCTTCAAAAAATCTGTTTTGGTGTGTGTACATATCTCATCATTATTTCTCCATTAAAGTCATCATGAACATTTTCAAATAACGTGGGTACGGTGAAGTGGTTGAAACCTTCAAGTAACAAATATTTGATTTGGAAATACATTATTTACCCCATTTAAATATTTTATCCCTATAAAAATCATTATACTCTTGAAAATGGGGATAATTATAAGAAAATATCATCTCCCTTCAAATATAACTTTATTCTGTGATTTTGGTGGGTCTATGACTTATTTTGACACTTGTTATATCCATATATAGTAACATCTGAGGATTTTTTGGAATATTAATTTTTCATATAAAGTAATATTTATTAATTAATTATTAATTTCACATTAAAGGGGTTCTTATTTTGGATAGCATACCTGACATGAAACAATGGGTTAATTTGAAATCGTATGCTTGAGACAAGACAAAGGTAAACTAAAAAATATTATATTATTATTATTTTAAATAATAGTATCTTCATAGCTATTATATTGAAATTAATGAAAATAACTAACTATATTACATTAAACTGTGTTTATTAAAGGTTTTTACATCTTTCTAATACATTTTATGGGCTTACAATAAGAATAAATCCAATTTTATGCATAAATCGCTCTAATATTTTTAGAAGTAAGTTTGACGCTTATTGATGGAGAACCCATTTTAATTATAAATATTGATAGTTTTATGAATTTTATATGAAAAATTTAACTTATTGATTTGATTAAGGACATGATAATTTACTTAGGTTGAGTTGTTTTATATTTTTCTGAAAATATTAATTTTTAAATGAATAGTTTAAAATACTGCATTTTAATTCAAAACTAATTTTTTTGTATAATTTATTTACATAGATTGGTTATAATTTTAATTTATATTAAATTATAATTAAAAAATTATCTTATAATTTAATCCAATTTAGGTCATTGGAATTAATTTCACATTGAAATTGGATATTAAAACATTGTGAACTTTTGAACATTTTTTACTTCAAAATCCTGTTTTCCCGATCCATCAACTAGATTAAAATTAAATTAATTTAACAACTTATGTGAATTTAATTTTTAAAAATAAACATAAATTTTTGAAATAAGTATGAAAAATGTGGTCTAATAGAATAAAAAAATTAATAGTAACATTAATATTTTATTTACCGTTGTTATAGATAAATAGGGCAATTGAAGGTACAATTAATATTGTAATTATATAAAACAACCCAAAAACATTTTTTAATATTATTGTATGTGTTATTATCTAATATGAATATAAATTATCATAAATTGGGACAATAAGAAGCCACCGTGGTATGATTAAGAGAATTATGAAAATTAATTTAATGTAACGGAAAATATGTCACAAATATGACTCTCATTACTAAAAAATAAGTATGGGGTTATATATCTGATATCTTAAAATATTAATAGTAAATATAAAACTAAAAATATCACGTCTATCATGGAAATATATTTCTAATTTTTATGAAAAAAATAATTAAATTTTATTTTGACATAATGAACATGTAGTAACTGATTTAATATGGAATAAATCAAATATATGATATTAATAATATTAAAATAAATTAAATTTTAAATATTTTATTCCATAAATGAAATTTATTGAATACTATTACATATTTTTATTGAGTTAATTTTGTTTTTAAATTGGAAACAAGTTGTTAGGATTTTTTAAAAAGTCGTGTAATGAATATTGTCAAAATTGACATAATTCATATGTTAAAATATAAAATATTTCACTAAATGAAATAGAATTTCTAAAAAAACATGATCATGAAAAATAATTAATATAAATCCACATATTTCATTAATTACCCATTAATGTTTTGACTGTAATGATTTGGTTTTTATCTTAACTCATAAATTGTAAATAACATAAAAAATGGTACGAGTAAAAAGAGTTAATACAAAACATTAGGATTAACTTTTTTTCAAAACATGTCTAATTATAATTTTATGATTATATATAAATATATAATTATAATATCATCCAAATAAATCCAAATGGAAAAATGTGGAATAGAAATTTAATTTATAATAATTTAATGCTTTTATTAATTCCATGGGTGCCCCTCCACTCTCTTATAAAATGTAACTCATTCCTCTCTATTATACACAATTCAAAAGAAATTACGAGTAGAAAATATCTACCAAAACCAATTCCTATAGTCCTTCCCCATATTATTTACATCATATTTTTGGTAGAACCCCCTTATTAGAGGTTATATGTTTTTAAGAAAGCTGATTATCTGATGGAAAAGTAATGTTTTTATATATGTGTTTCAATATATTTTTTTCCATTTCCTCTAAATCAATTTCAATGATGAGGAGATAATAAATACATTATTATAAATATAATGAGACATTATTATGTTAATATCATAACCCAAATACACCACAAATTTCATCAAATGGGAAAGGAACATTTTATTCATGTGTGTGACCGACTACGTCCTCAGGAACTGATGTAGTTTTTTTTATTACCATCTCTCAAGACTTCCTATTATTATGGAATTAATTTTTTATATAATATTAATGACATAATTAAAATTATATATGAATAAAATACCAATTATATTCTCTCTTTCCATGCACTTGAAAATGATCACATTATTCGTCCGTACATGTGAAATATCACCTCCATAAAGTGATGTGAATCATTTATATTCACCAAATAATATATATGATATATATTTATGTACATATAATTTATTGTAATGATCCTAATTATATTATTATAATTATATAACAATAAAAATAATAATTACCTTATTTCTATAATGATCAGTAAAAATTTAAATCTTACTTATGAGTACGTACAGTCTACCATCTCTATGATTATAAAGTTGTTCATTTTTCATAAAATAAATAAATTGTTAGATTTAAAAGTATAATTGAACTAAAAACGTTATTATTATTTCATTAGTACAATTCTAGAGAAAATATACATACGACCACATCGAAAATTGGAATCATGCCTTGTTAATTTTCAACTCATGTATCTTTTGTCGACAAAACATCCAATATGAACTCAAATAATTATGTAACTATTCTAACATGGTAATGAGTGATATAAAGGGAATAATAAACATAAGAATAGTTCTAAAGAAAGTATAATTTTTCCTAATTTTTTTTATTCAAGACGATAAAGAATATAGATGGCAAGTTGGACTTAAGGTAAGGGACTTTGTCTCAATCTACTTTCATTGATCCATTTTTCAATAATATACACATACTTATTTTATACTGTATATAATTAACCACTATTACTATTCATTTTATTCAATGTAATTAATTTTTTTGACGTTTTTACTATATGAGAAAAGGAATTTTTTTAATTTACGCAATGATAATGACTTTTCCACCACTGTTATCTGATATTTACATTACTCCGCAATCAGTACTTTTATTAAAGGGAATATAACACATTATTAAATTTTCATGTGTTTTGGTATTGAAAATGTTTTGGAGAAGTGATTAATTATTTCCATATCATGAAATGATATCTTGTTATTGCAATGTGGAAATTTTATTTTTTATTTATACTTATTAATTTTTTATGATTATGATATGGTTCTTGGGTATTACATATGTATATGGGTGGTTCTGTGATAGACAGAGGGCTAGTGGTCCTCTGATACATCTCCAGTGTTTTAGTAATGAGACAGAGTTAAAAGTAAAGGTTTATCCACTGATATTTAGGTAATATACTGTGATGTGTATTCAAAACATCAATATGAAGGGTACTCCCTTTATAGTTATAAAAGATACAATATAGGTATGATCTAGATACCACAAGTTACCTTTATCATTTATAATTTATTAAAATATTTTTTTGAATCATATGATTTCATGAGGTGTCTTACATAACATATGTTTTATGGTTGAAAAGTATAATTTTTTTCAAAAAATATTCATGAATTTAAAATATTCACGGACTAATGGTTTCATTCCATATTTATATGCCTTACTGATATTTTTATGCCCTCCAATGGTTTTGAAATGATTTCAATAGAGTATATAGATGTTTAAGATAAATAATGAAGACTTGATGAATGTTATGAAAAAATTTGTATATAAAAATAGTTCATGTTTTATAGTAAAATTTTTATAATGTGAAAAAATGGATAGAGTGTAGACTTATATAATTTGTTATATTTATGATGTTATAAAATATTTATGAAAAAAATTTCTAATACAAAAAAAATTAGATCATACTCAATGTTAATGAATATAATTTATTGACTTAATTCAAAATTATGTAATGTTTAAGTATAAATCCATATAGTTTGTATTAATGATCGATTTAGATAACATTAGGGGTTAGAATATTGGAAATATAATATCAATAAATGTATTTTAATTTGTTTTCAAATTAATCTGATATTGAATTTGAATATAACCATTTTTTGTTCAAGATATGTCTATTTAGAATGGTTTTCCATATAGGAAATATTGAAGTTATTCTAGGAAGACACTAGTAGAAAGAAACATTCCTAATCAGCAACCTTAAATGGTTAGAATTGGAATCAAATAGTTTGTTGTAGTGATAGAGTAGATGATTCAGTCTATAAATGGTGTTCGTATCTATGGATGAGATTAACCAAATCAAACATAATAGAACTTGTCGGTAGTGGATCATTTCATAAGGTTGCATCCACTTTATTCATAGGATAATATGAACTTGTGTTTGCTTATGTGTTGACTAAAGAATTAGAAAATATTTATAATATAAAGTGTTGTTCAGGAAATCAAAAGTGTAGTCTTGATATTGTCCACTTTCAAGGTGAATCTAATCAATGGTGGTTTATAGTTAACAATATAATCGAAATTTATGAGATTATTTCTCTTAAGTGGTATGAATTATAAAATATATTTCTTGAGAAATATTTTATGAAGTCAGTTTGACTTAGGATGTGAAAACTTTTATGTAATTGAGGAAAGATGAATATTTTTTGGTTTTATACAAAGATAAATTTATTCTACTAGAAATTTATGATCCAAATTTCATCTACGATCTTAACAGAAAAATAAATGGTTTTTTCTCTGGATTTAATCCTATCTTTTGAAGGACATTGTCTTCTTAATACTTCAAAAGTAATGAATAACCTGTTCAATGTCTGGAAAAGGGTGTAAATGGAGTTTTATAATGAGCATTTGTTTTTTAAAAAAATTATTAGAGGTTGAAGTGATAATAAAATTGTAAAAATTCTTCACAAAATCATAATGGTAAAGAAAATTATGTTTTTAGGTATTGAAATTGTGGTAAAAATACAATATATAATGCCTTCTAAATTCCAGTAAGTGTTTCTGATGGGGTAAAACTAATCATAAGACATGTAATTGCACTAAAAAAGATCACGGTTTGTGTAAGAAATAAAAATAAAAATTATAGTTAGTAAAATATTTTATGTGTGATGATATGGTTCATTAAGAATACAAGTGTCTGATGATGAATTTTAATGATGGAACGCATCTAGACTATAAGTAGAAGGTGTAGTGAAATCATTTGTAACTACTTCAACAGATTGTAGTCCATCAAATGAAGTGGTATCAAGTATATTGTTTGCTTATTCAGAGTATACTAACTTGTTTTTCGATATAGTGTCTACACATTGTTTCATTTCAGAGAAATTTTCTGGTAAATTGGTAATTCCACCTCAAGAAATGAGTGTATAACTTATGGTAAAAGCACATAGGGGAAATGTTGTGGGAGATTTAAATTTTAATAATTTTTCTATCCTTATATATGGAAATAATTTACATTAAAAATTGTTGTTTTACCTCTAGTAAAGTTTGATAGCAATATGGGTATAGATTTCTTTTCTCTTTACCGTGATATGATGTACTGTAGAGAAAACGAGGTTTCTTCAGAAAGACTTTCAGTTTGTTTACAAGAATGAACCCTTAATACTTAATAAATCTTAGGATGCTAAAAATATATTAAATTATGGAAATTAATGTTTACATGAAAGTATTGTTGAAAACAAAGTAACAGTTCAAATTAATGATTGTCCTGTTCAAAATGAGAATCTTGATGTTTTTTCTAATGCATTACCATGTATTATACATGGTCGAAAATTTTAATTTATTGAATTAGTTCTTGATTCTATTATAATTATAAAACACCAATATCAAGTTTTTAAAATAGAACATTTAGAGTTAAATAGTAAATGCAGGAATTATTAGTTAAAGGTTTCATTCAACCAACTACATCACCATAGAGAGTTCCTTTCTTATTTGATAAAAATAAAGATATTTAAATGATTATTTTTCTATATTATAGAGACTTTAACAAAATCACTTTAAAGAACATGTATCCACTACCTCATATAGATTATTTGTTTGATTAGATCAAGGGAGTGTAATATTTTCAAAGGTGGACAAGAGGTCAATGTACCATTAGTTGAATTTTATGGAATCATACATTCCAAAGATTTTTTTTGATAATATATATGGCCAATATGAATATTTAGTCATTCCATTTTGATTAAATAATTCACATGATTCATCCACAAATATTATGAATTGAATATTCCATGAGTTCTTGGATATGATTTTGGTTATGTTTATTGATGACATTTTTGTATATACTCAACGTAAAGAGGACAATGAAATTCAACTATGGATTATTTTAGAAACAATAAAATAAAATATATTTTTTTGGAAATTCATACAGATTGAATTATGGCTGCAACAAATTTATTTCCTTGCTTAATTTATTCATAAATATAGCATAAATCTTGATCCTTTTAAAATTAATTTTGTTTAATAATGTCTAATACCCACAAACATAAATAAGATTTGTAGTTTCTTGGGTTTAGCTGGATATTACCTGATTTTTGATGAAAATATTTCATGGATATCTAACCAACAGAACAGTTTAACATGAAGTATATTTATGTTCATCTAGCCAAAATAACTTGATGAATGATTTCATGAATTTAAAAGAAGATTAGGGAATGCTCTAGTTTTGGCCTTGCCTTCTAGGAATGTTGATTTCGTTGTCTACAATGATGATTTAGGGAAAGGACTTGGTTGTGACATAAGGTAGAATGATTATGTAATTTATAACAATTTACATTATTTGAAACCTTGTGAGTTAAATTAACCTACACATGATTTTTAATTACAAACTATTGTTTTCCCTTAAAAATTTGGATGGATAATCTATATGGAGTAACATATGAAATATATACAAACTAAAAAAGTATAAAGTCTATATTCACTAATAAAGAATTGAACAAGAGATAAATAATATGGTTTGAACTAAATAAGTATTATAATTTCATGATTTATTTCCTTCCTATAAGGGAAAACAATTTTTCCAATACTTTGATTTTGAAAAGTAATGATTCATTAACCATGTTATGTTTGGAATGGGATCCTTTCGTTAATTATTTGATGAAATTTTTCGTGGAAGTTGTTGGAGCAAGAAATTTGTCTATTTTTTTCTTGTGTTAGTGAAATAATATATATCAGATATAATTAAGAAAGCATAGTAGGAAAAAAGTGAATTTAAAAAAAATTATAATTTCTTCATAAGGGTATGTTGCCTAAATTTAACATTGATATATATTCTATCTTGATATTTGGGAGGAGATTATGTCTGCATTATGATTCACATTTGAAGAATGTGTGGTTATCTAAAGATAATAGTTCTCTATTTTCTACTATTCCTCGTATTAAAATGATTTACAGAGACCTTCTGGAGTATTACCGGTGGAATTGAATGAAAGAATATATACATGACTTTACTATGAAGTGTTTGACTTGTCAGTAGGTTAAACCAGAGTGGAAATTGCCAATGGTAATTATCTATCCTTTTCCAATACTAGAGTAGGAATAATAAAAATAAATCCCTTGATCTTTTGTTGGATTAGAAAATAATTCTTGAGGTAAAAATGTTATTTGGGTTATTATTGATATATTGACTAAATCTATTCATTTTCTTCACATTCTGGATACACACTATATACATCAACATTATAGGTTCTATATCAATGAGATAGGTAGGATACATTTAATTTGTGTCTCTATTATGTCTGATTGTGATCATAGGTTAACATTTAACATTTATAAGGTCCTTCATAAGTCAGAGGGTACTGGATTAAATTTCACTACAACAATTCATCCACAATCATAAGGTTTGATAGAATATATAATTAAAACATTTGAGGATATGAGTTATTCTTGTTCAATGGATTAATATAGATTTTGGGATCAATGTATTTATTTGGTTGTGTTTTCATATAATAATAGTTTTATTCTAATATAAAAGTTGAAACATTTTAGGTAATATATTGAAAGTAGTTCTATACTATTGATTTTTTGGATGATGTCAGAGAAAGGAAGATGATGAGACCAATGTGGGTATAAGAGATGGTAGAAAAAGTTAAACTACTTTAGAGACACATGCATATATCTTATATCATGTAAAAATGTTATGCGGATAACTAGAGGAATGATGTTTTATTTGATATATGAGATCATGTCTTTCTTAGTGTTTATCCATGAAAAAGTGTGATGAGTTTTGGTAAAAAGGGGATTCTAGGTCCATGGTTAATTGGACCCTATGAAATCATGAAGAATGTTGAATAGATTTCCTAAAGTGTGGATTTGGATATATGTTTTTCCTAGGTATATAATGTTTTTCATGTGTAAATGTAAAAAAAATTATATGCTAGATCTATCTCCAGTTTTGATTTTTGAGGAAGTTTTGCTGGAAGAGTATCCTTCTTTGAAGGAACATCCAATCTAGATTATTTAAAATAGAGAGAAAGTGTTGTGGAATTAGGTTTTTCATCGTAAAAAGGTTTTTTTTTGGAAAACCTTTATGATTGAATTGGAAACATGGGAATCAAAAATTTCTATAAGGGAAAAATACCCTCAATTATTTGATATGTAAAATTGTAATGACACAATTTCCCAAACGGGGGAAGGATGTAACATCATAGGTTATTATAGAATAATTTTTTTCACATCTACTAATATTTATGAATTAGATATTAATTTTTATTTAATTGAGATTCAATATCTGGTAACATTCCTGATACAAAAAAAATAGGTTTCTCTGAAATCTTATGTTTCACACAAGATTGTGTATTACTGAAGAATAATATATTATTAGTATCATTATTTTAAATGGTTGTTATATACATTCGATTTTAATGGATGGAATGAATAGAACTAACTATATTATTTTTACATATATTTGTTCAATTTTTTAACCTTCCCCCAATAAATTTTAAGGGATTCAAATAAGAATAGATACAATTTAAAGCATAAATTTTTTTATATTTTTTAAAGGTAGATGAGAACCCTTTTTAAATGAAAATTTGTATATTTTCTCAAGTTTATATTAAAATTTAAGCATATTCATTAAAATAATTACATCAAAATTTACATTAGATGAATTTTCAAAAAAAAATAATATTATTAATTTTTTAATGAAGAGTGAATAATGCTAAATTTTAATTCAAAACATTTTTTCGTCTAATTTATTTTTATAATTAGGTTATCTTTTAGGTTGTTTTAAATTATAATTATAAAATCTTGTAATCAATTAATCCAATTCGTTTCATTTTAATTAATTTCATTTTGAAATTCGATTTAAAAACATTGTGAACTTTTGAATGTTTTTACTTCAAACCCCCATTCTCATGATCCATCAAAGAGATTAGCTTTAAATTAATTTTAAAACATCTATGAATTTACTTTTCTAAAATGGACATACATGGTTGGAATCAATATGAATGTTTTCTTATAATAGGGTCTAAATACTTTTTGGTCAATAGTAACATTAGTATTCTATTTACCATGGTTAAAGATAAATTGGGTAATTAATGGTAAAATTAATATTATAATAATATAAAACTACCCTAATAATATTCTGACACTTATTTTATGAGTTATTATCGACTATTTTTATGTTAGTGTCAAACTTGTTACTTTAGAATCCACATGGATGTGATTATGATATTTACAACATTTAATTTAATGTGAAGGAAGAAATGTCATAAATATGTATCTTCATAGTAAATTAATTTTAATATTGGGTTATATAAGTGATATATTTGACTATTATTAGTACATATAAATATAAAAATATTAAATAAATACAGGTAATTTATTTATAATTTTTAGGAAATAAATAATTAAATTAAATAGTAACATAATGATGATGTAGTAATTGATTTATTAAAGATATAATCAAATAAATGTTATTAATAATATTAAAATAAATAATATATGAAGCATTTGATTCCATAAAATAATTTTGTTGATGACTATGAAATTATATTATTTATTTAATATAGTTTCTAAGGAATCAAATTTTTATGATTTATTAAAAAGTTAAGTAATCAATGGTTTCAAAATTGATGTTATTCAAATTTTAAAATATAAAATAATTAATTAAATGAATTAAAATTTTAAAAAATATTTATTTGGGGAAATAATTTATATATTTACACAAATTTCATTAATTACTCATTCATCATCCTTTATACATGATTTTATTGTTATTATAACCCTCAAAGTGTAAATAATTAAATTAAATGGTAAGAATTAAATGGTTTTAAAAGGATAAGGAATAAAACTTATAAAAAACTTGTATAATTCTCATTTAATTATTATATATATACCCCAAATAATCATTTATTTTGTCTAAACCATCTTGGACCCAGTTGGAATTGAATTTCAATTTAATAGAATTTAATACTTTTTATAATTCCAATGGCGCCCCTCCCTTAACATATAAAAAGGAACCCATTCCTCTCTTTTACCCACACTACAAAACCCATTTTTATTGGTCAAGATATTCCCAAACCCCATCATATAATACCTCCCCACATTC
The DNA here is from genome assembly GCA_963277665.1 of Viscum album. Lineage (NCBI taxonomy): Eukaryota > Viridiplantae > Streptophyta > Magnoliopsida > Santalales > Viscaceae > Viscum > Viscum album. The sequence continues at coordinate 1,244,361,362 of OY728152.1, read as the reverse complement.
TTGAGGAATTATTTTTGGCCTAACACACTTCTTAGAGGTTTAATGTTTTTATGAAAGGGGATCATTAGAAGGGAAGGAAATGTTTTTATTTATGTGTTTCTATTTCTTTTATTCAACCAGTTTCTTTAAATCTCCTTCATCCTTGATGAAAAAAATAAATAACATATCATATTTATTCAGAGACATTATAATGTTTATATCATCTCCAAAATCCATCTCTAATTTTATAAAATGGTAAATGAAAATTTGTTTCTAGTGTATAGCAAAATACTGCCTTGCTAACCGATATAGTTCATTTTTCCGTTATCGTCTATCAAGAAAAGTAAAAATGATGAAATTAATGTCTTTATATGATTCTAATTTCATATTTATCATAAAAATTAATAATATATCAATTATTTTCTTACATTCCATGCACATGAAAATAATAATGTTGTTCATGGGTACATCCGAACTATCACCTCCATGAAGAGACGTGAATCAATTTTGTTGACCACATCACTTGTATGTTATATATAAGTATATTTTAATTGTTATTATTATTTTAATTTTATAATGATAATTACGCAAAGAAAAAATTATTTGTATCTTATTTTCATAATGATGAATGAAAAATGGAAACGTTAATTATTCGTACGTACGACCTGCAGTCTCCATGATTATAACATTGTTAATTTTTCATACCATAAAAAATGGTTTTATTTAAAACTATATTTTATTTATAAAATTTATTATTATGTTATTAATATTATTCTAGGGATAATGTACATATTACCACATGGCCAAGTGACATCAATCCATGTTATTTTTTTACTCAAGTACCAAATATCAATAAAATGTCCGATATGAAAATAAATAATCACATAATTGTTATAACATATTAATAAGTTATATAGACGAAATAATAGACTTTAGAATAGTTTTTATGAACATATAAATTAACCTATGTTTATTATTCATGAAGTTAAATAATTTACGAGACAATTCAGACTCAAGTTAAGGGAATTCGTCTCAATCACTTTTTATTGGGACATATTTCGATAATATACACAACCATCTTTTATGTGACGAATAATTAACTCATTTTTCATTTAATTTCATTAAAAGGAATATTTTACTTCAAACTATTTTAATAAAAAAATGGAATGTTTTTTAATGTACGCAGTGACTACAAATTTCCCACCACCGTTATTTGATAGTTGGCTTCCTCAATAAGCCATAATTTTTTAAAAAGGAAAATATATATCATATTCCCATTTCATGTACTTTAGTATTGAAAATGGTTTTGTGGAGGGATTTATTATGTCAATAATAGAAAATGATATCATGTGACTACATCGTGGGAATATAATTTTTTTCATTCTAGTCAATGTGGTGTGATTATGTTATGGTTCATGGGAACTGTATATGTATACGAGTAGATATGTGATAAACTGAGGGAGGTTGATCCTGTGATATCTCCCCATATAATTTGGTAATTATAAGAAGTTAAATGATAAAGTTTCTCATATGTTATTTTGGTAATATATCGTGATCTGTATTCCAAATGTAAACCTGAAGGGTAATCCTTATATAGATGTGAAAGAAACAATTTACGTATGATATGGATGTCATATTTTACCTGTATGACTTATGAATGAATTTTTTTTAAGAAATATTATGATTTCAAGAGGTATATTAGTGAACTTATTTTTTATGGGTGAAAAGTATGATTTTCTGGAAATGTTTCTTAGAGTTCAAAATATTAATGGTTCAATGGTTTCATTCATTATTTATATCCCCTATTGAGATTTTTGTGCCAATCCCATGTTTTTTAGTTTTCTTCTATAGGGTATAAGGATGACTAAGTGAACAAAATAAGGCATGATAGAGGTTATGAAAAAATTTATCAAGAAAAATAATTCCTATTTTATTTCAAAATGATTAGATTAAAAAATGATAGCATATCGACTTGTATAATTTGTAATATTTGAGATGTTATGTAATATTTATGCCATAATTCTATTAAACTATTAAGCTAAAATGATCCTTAATGCGAATGAATGTATTTTCATGACAAAACTAAAGATTATATAATTTTTATGGCATGGTCCATATAAATAAGAACATGGATCGCCTGAACATTTGATATTATTTCTTATACCAAATAATTCCTAAGAACATATGTCACACTAGTCATGGTTCATTAAAAATTTTAGATATATATATCTCATATGTTGCATGAAATGATTATATATTGATAGTGTAGTGGTCACTATTTTGATATGAAAAATACACCACTATAAATAAGTATTTGATGATTTTGTTGAATCTAAATACTTTGGATCCCATTATATACATAAATATGATAATGGTATGCTCGGTCTAGAAATTTGTGTATGGGTAAAATATTGTGGTCATCTGTAAAATGGTGCAAAAAACTCCTGAAAATAACTCAAAAATATATATTTCATACAAAAATCATAAAACAAGAATATATTCATAGGAATACGAAGGTCATGAATGATATTAATTATATAAAAATAATAATTTCTCATAACATACCTTCTCTCAAATTTGGAATGTATAATTTATGACTAAGAATGTTGGAAGACAATTGCCAAGATGAAGTTAAGACCTTACATTTTCAATAGATCACCTTTAAAACCCATTTATTTTCAATCCCACATAGACTTTATATTCTCTAGATTTTGTTTCAAACCTAATAGCACATGATATTAATCTTATACCTACTGACATGTTACATATTAGGAAACAAGAACAAGAACATTTCTCTTTATCCAACCCCATAAAAAATACCACCAAAGAACATTGTACTTATTTTCCACTACTGTATGTACATCCAATAGGAAGGTATGAAAATAAAACAATACATAATCATGAAAAAAGATTGGATTTACATTCCATCATTATAAAATAATTATTTTCACCACATCATTGAAAAAATCCATCAGTTTCACTATTTCAGGATATATATTTTTGTAGAACATTAATATTGACATCTATTAATTGATTGATTCTCACATGTTAATAGTGTAGTTGTGCCAGAAAAACAGAATAAATGTAATATAAAATATTCTCTATCATTAGGGATTGATTAAATGAGGAGATCCACTTTTAGGAATCTTCCATAAAATGAGAATGGGATTTCATACATGGGTCTTCCACCATATTTACCAGAATTGGTCTATAGTCAATGTTTAGGTCATAGTATTCAATTAGAATTAACTAATGGTGCATCCTTATATTTAGGACACTCCATTTACATATGTAGATGATACTTTGTCTGTTACAGTAAACAGTAAAATGGTCAACCATAAGATAATGATTCCACATCATCATGGCGAAGACTACCATAACCAAATCCATGTAATATTCCACGTTGTTCTACCTATGGTGTCTTATCTACCTCAACTCATATGAAATATCGATATACTGATACATTATAATTCATCCATCATTATCTTTATTTGAATTGAAAAACACATCATTCTCAATTTATTTATATTGAGTCTATTTATAGGTATACCAGATAACATGAACATTATCTACTCTAATGATTTATGACAGTACATCGTCTAGAAAATAAGATACACATTCCACATTATATAAATAAAAGGGGATGGAATCCTAGAATGTTATCCAACAAACCCAAAATAGTACACTTCAAAATGAATTAAAATCCACTTATAACTCCCTTGAATGGATCCAATGTTTAAATCATGTAAATATATTCAGGATACACAACAACACCATTCTCATATATTTCATTCCAAGAATGTGAACCACTAATATTGAAAACAAATATTTTGAGAGACTACTATTTAACTATTGATCCCTAAGTAATAATATGACAATCACCAAATACTCAATATGATACAATGATTTATAGTATATGATAATATTATATATATATATATATATTTAGCAATAAATAATTCCAATTGTAGATGGAAGACACATTTCATATGGGCCATAACTAGATCTCGTTCATTTGTTAAACTGAAATCATTCCATAGGAACACAAAATTCTAGAAGCTATGTATTAATATTTTATATAGAATATCATCCTCATGAACCCTCATCCAATAGTTTCCAGACCCGATATCAATTATTTAAATAAAACCCACTCCTTCAAAATAGATGAAGAGTTCATTAATCCTTGATATGAGATACATTTTTTTGGATCTTCAACTGGTTCAACAATTGTAAATAAAATAAATGTATCAACCTCCCATATTAATTTCTCATAAAAACATATATCCATCATTATATAAAAAAATTAGAACAAAATATTTCTATCAATGGCCTTATAACTACTCCCTCACCCTCAATAATCTATACTGTAGGAAGCCCTAAAATAAATTTATGTACGGATTACAAAGAAAAATACACTTAATCAAAAAACCATATTTATTAATAGCTTAATGTACTATAGTCCAAATCACACAACTTATGACTGAAATATTTTATCTAATTATTCGTGTTCCACAATTTTATATGCATAAAATAATTTTCAAACATTAATCAGAAAATCATACAAACCATATGTAGTTATCTAACTCTCATATGATGATTTTCTATATCTTCATCCATTGAAAACAACTATTATATACCAACAATTTGAATATTCGGTTTCATTGCATTGAAAACGGGATCCCATGAGAAACTCTATCCCATAAGATTCACATTTAATTTCCATAATATATGAAATATAGTGTAATCAATACCTATTTTACCCTCAATACATATTTAAAAGGATAATGAATCAACAAGAATAATTGTTTCCTGAAAAATTCATTAGGGCATGAAAAAATGACTCACATAGATTTTTACAAGTAATAGATTTATATTAGATAATACAATGATCATACATCAAGTTGTATAATGATAATTCTAGTCAAATATCTCTATTTCATAAATAATTTTATCCCTTTGTCCATGAACCCTATAAAAATAGATTGGTCCACCACATGGTGGTGTTGGGAGTGTGTTTAAGAATCGTCCTCCTACAAATTCTTTGTCATGATCACAAACATACCCTTTCTGAGACCCCTCCCCTAATGTAACACCATTAGAATTATTGGGAGATCGTTTTTCAGGATGATTTATATACCACAGAAGAAATAAAACTATCTATCCATCATCCACAATGTCCTAGTTGAGAAATAAAGAATCCATGTTACCTCCCCTTTCATAATAAATGTACCATCCCACTCTGGGTTGAATCAACCTTATTGAAAACCCCTATATTTTAGATCCACATGTATGAGATCATTCATTAGATTCCCTTATATTATTTGACCCTTTAAACTAACAACATTATTTTTTTTATTAATGACCATTCCTCATTATTTCAACTAATATCTCTAGAAACCATATTTTCCTCTACTATAAATTTTTTTTAAACCACATCCCACACCTGCACTACATTATTAATAAAAATACATATGGATATCATGATAGAAAATGTTTACTTATAAAATACCTATTAAAACATGCATTAATGGAATTTTCATTCTAACACTGCACCGTGGGAGAATCATGTAATGTCAGAAACCCTCATGGAATACTCAAAAAATGAGATATCACCCTAAATCTTATAAATAATCAATTTTATTCACATGAAGATCATGATTGATGTATAATACTCATTTAGGAACAAATATATAATGATATTACAAGAGTGTGTCATATTATCGAGGCTCAACGTGATTATACCCCAAAATTGACCTATTGCTCCCTAAAGAGGACAAGATACAAAATCAACCATATTATTCATTGGGTTTTTTAAATGAAATAAAAATAAAACCACTACCTCATTCAATTATTTTATGACCTCAAGGTTTATATAATAATGAATCTATAGTGGTATTTTTCAAATGAACATATAGAATGAGGTAAGAAAACCCATGTTATCATCTATTATGGTTTGAGATATCATCTTACCAACATTCTATTGACCACCGTCCATAATGATTTCATGTTTAACCATAATCACCCCTCTATTAAAAAGAAAATATGTATCCTAACCAATACATAATACTCTAAAAATTAGTCCATTCACTGATCCCTCTACACTAAACTTGTTTTCTAAAAATAATCATCTTAGTATCTGAGCCATCTAACACCACAAAGGGATCTATAAATAATAAAATATGTTCTAATATTTTATTAAAATTACCTAGGAAATGAATGGATGTACAATTTCAAAAATCAGTTTTATTAATATAACATTAGACCCCAAGAAAACCATTCCTTGTAATGTTGAGTTCAGAAATAGAATATTTTAGTCTTATTGTATTGATAAATTGGATGTCTCACCATAACCAGGTTTCGTTTCCAGAGATACAAACAAAGGAAACTATAACATTGCTTCCAAATGTTATAAATCTCACCCTTATGACTTTTCTAACTCGAAAAACTAAACCTCGGATAATTATCCATGTGATACCAGCTTATAACAACCGGACCCATAGGGCCCTCTCCTATGTCAGATTTATGCTAGGAGTTATTCAATAATATTACAACTTATTGAAAAAGGTACAATTATTAGTGTTGAGTAAGAATATAATACCAATAATAGACATTTTTCTTAACTGCATACAAATACACACTCACAAATCTATAAAATAGTATAAATATATATAATAACATAATCATATATTGATTAATAAATTTATTCTACATCCGATTTGAAATATATCATTGTAAAAAAGGTAAAAATGATATAATTTGGAAATATACATGCCCATAGTTGGAGGTGGTCACTAAATGACAACAATAGGAAATGTGAAATCTTTTAAGTGATCTGATAATACAATTGAAATGGATAACAACAATAATAAACAATACCTCCCTCTATAATTATAATTCACAAATTTTTATTCTAGTAAATACACCACCGATGAATATTTCTTCTTCATAATTCTTAAGACGTGCGGGAAAACCCTGTTATGTAGGGAGTATAACTATACTATGTACGATTCCAAAAAAACCAAGAGTGATGAAATATTACAGTATGATATGAACAAGAAATAATCATTGAAGGAAAATTACAACATATACTTTTATTTTCATAATGAAATCCCATTGGATAAAGTTAGGACTATCATTCTGAATAGAAAACTACGGATAATGATTTGATTGGAAATATCTAAAATGCCAAATCTATGATTCCAAAAACCACACACAACCTCACAAGAATCATTGTTGAATGGAGATCTCCAATCTATTGAACTATTTGACCAATGGAACAAAATCAATAAGGGAGGAACTACTCCCCATCAGAGCTTGATGTTACATAGATACCGGTCATGGACCCCCTCTATTATGATAAAGTATAGATAATAACTATAAATAGTATATATGGGGCCCAATATCTAGAATTATAAGGGAGTTACAACTTCCTCGTCTCATAAATTATTAATCCTACTAATTTTCATTGGAAGATAATAACATAAAGAGTTATTGTATACTTAAACCATGTGACGTATCTCTATTCCAAATGTAATGCCTACCATCATGTCTAATGTGGGAAACTAGTTAGGATATTCTAAATCGAGTACCACATAAGTGTAATGTTTAATGGGAAAATAATTGTATATGCATAATGGAGATGTACATGGAATTTATATTTTGGAATAAATTATTGACATCAACCAAAGGCCATGGTGCATTCTTCCCTGGAGAGGGATATTTCATCCCTGTTCCACCATATAACATATCCATATGAGGACATAGGATTTATATAGACCCAAGTATGTCAGTATATTCTCTCTGAATGTGGGTTGGATTCCCTGATACATTCACATGTTTTGTGGGCCCATCAAGATGACATCTAATACTAATATTTGATGAAAACCCATTCAATATTGAGAATCTAGATAATGTGGTGTTAGTTCTGCCATATTTCATACTTATGGGTTATCTTTTTAGTGGAATGAAGGTCTTGACATTACTTCATCACTAAATCCACCCTTGCCTACCTAAAATATTTTTTTTAACTTTATATAGTTCTCTTAAAAGGAATTATATTCTTTAAACAATAATTCTCAAACTCTGGTAGATTTAAAGAAGATATATCAATTCCCACACATGATCTAACATTACACCAAACAAAAAATGGTCAATTTTCCTTATTATGAATAATTTTTGATCGACCATTGGATTTTGATACATAATCATCCTTCAAAACCATCAATTTCAATATCTCTGACTTGTTAAAAAGTTTGAGCACACTAGAACCTATCTAGAAATTTCATATTGTAGACCACATTCTCCAATGATGATGATTATAAATATGATTTATAGGAATCATGAATAATAATAAACTGAAAATATTAGTTTCTAATGGGAATCAAGGAATTGATAAAAAAATTATTGAAATCAACGGGGTGAAATATGAGTGCAACATAAAGAAATTATTCAAATACTCATATTCTAATTTAATTCCAAATAAATAGATTAAAAGGATTCAATGAGATTAATATGATAAATAGTCCATACTCTATACTAAAATAAAAAAGGTATAAGTGAACATAATTAGATAAAAAAACTCATTAAAGGATCAATAATTGGTGAATGACATGTTTAATAGTGATAATGATGATGATATACAATATTTTTTTCATTCACCTCATGAATACCTCAATTATTCTTCTTTAATCCACATTCCAATTTTTTTCAACATCTTTGGGGATATCCCTTAATAATATATAATCACACATGGTAATTTGGTTACTAATGGGGATTTTCCAGAGATAATAATTTAATGATAATTGGATATGTTAAAAAAATTATGTCATCAAATAAATTATATAAAAATTTTTCTATACACCCACTAACAATTTCCTTCAATAGGAAATCTAATGGAGACCAATATTATGTCACATAAAATATAATACCCAAATTCTAGACACAACCATGGTATCATAATTTTCAGATGTTGTCCCAATAAATTGAATAATTATTCTATTATAAAAAAATGTGTATTACATAATTGATATAAAATAATATTACTACTAAATTAATTTTTAAGTCATGTGACCCCATAAAATAGGGCCAAATATATGGAATACTATGGAGGTACATATATATTTATTCAATTGATAAATAAAATGAAATTATATTAGTTATATTCCATTTTCAAGAATATAACACATAATTGTTCTTGAAAAATAACATATAAAAAGTATTAAAGGATTCAAAATGTAGTCATTGAGATATTAAATGAATTTCATCCATAGTTTCTTGGAAAGACACTTTTGAATGTTTTATAAAACACAAAAATTGAAAAAATATTGAATGAATGTAATCTAAGATGATGAATATGTAAGTATATCTTTATCAATTAATGGATGATTAATATTCAATGGATCATTTACATATATATATATGTTAGAGTGCCTATATAGATGATCATAAACTAGCTTTTTAGCCATAGGATTCTCCCTGTATAATATATAAAATAATTACACAATATAATAAACTAGATTTTTCATAAAAATTAATATATTGAAATATTATTATTATTTAAAAGTCAATGAAAACAAAACACATTGACTAAAGAAGATATTGTGAAAAACATAATAGAATTTAAAATATCTAATAACCCAATATCAATTATTGAATAAATTATTATCCATAATACATTACTTTACTAGGTAAATTCTCCCTATACTATATTTTTCTTTTAGTTTACCCACACTCCACCAATATTTATAACAAGTGTAGTACATATCATTTCACACGATAATTTTTGATTGGTTTCATTGATGGTCAGGGAGAATTTTTCTTTAAAATGATTAAAAGACTATATGATATTCTCATAACATACTATGGGTGATCCCTTTACTAACATATAATGGTGGTTCTTAGTGATAATTGAAATGTAGTTATTTAATTTATGGTAAAAGATGACATCGCACAAATTTATTATAATTATATGTTGAATTTTCTCATTCAATAACCCCAACAATGGTAGTCTCAAATAATATTGACCTCCTTAAAAATTATATTCAACATTAAATATCTTAATGAACATAAATTCAAATTTATTCCAATTAAAAATGTGATGAAATTTATAGAAATATTTCTATAATAGACTATAAATATATATTCATCAATAAAAACTTCCACAATTTTTTTAATATCAACCATGAACACATTTTTTCAAGTCTATGATGAATAAAAAATTCCCTTCCTTAATCTTTCAAAAGTTTTAAAAGAAAATCACTATCCCAATGGAATTTGTTGGTATGAAAATATTCTAAGGGTCCATATAGTTTTGGTACTTTATTGAATATCAACTTCTATATTAATGTAGTTGAAATAAGATTATCCATCAGTAAATATAATAATTTATTATAAACCAACCGCTTAATAATGTTATAGAAAATTAAATTTCTAAACAATCAATCATAGTTGAAGAATATATCATTATAAAATAAATAATTATTCTCTATATTTACACCTTTTATGTATTAATTACCTCATTATATCAATTTCCTACAACATTGAAACCTCCCATTTTATGTAATAAATGTACATGGATAGGCTATTTGTTATCCTAGAAATGACATGTTATTCCAAAATCGTGATTTTGAGTGTATTGATCCACAATGACTCCCTTTCTGATGAAATTAAATCTCCTTTATCCCCTAACTCTTAGTTTGTAATGAGGTTACATGGAAATTAGACACAAAATGAATGATCTAATAATTCAATTTATGTTGAAATATAATTTCCAAAAAATTTGTTGAATTATTTAAATATATTAAACAATCATGACTCCAAAAAAGTTTCATATGATGACATAATAATAGGATTATAATTAATATCCAATGAAAACTATTTTATGAGATAAAGATAATGTTTATGGTCCACTACATGTTATTCAATGATAGAGGGGATACAATTGGTCCAAGGTGGACTAATTTAATAACGTTATCTTTTATATAAATAGGTGATTCCAAATAGAATCTATTCATTATAATTTATAAACTCTATGGGTCGTAATTCACACACATATTCAAAAATTGGTTTGAAAATATCTTATTCCTAAAAAATCATCATAATTTTTAATAACTATATTTTTTAATCATATAGGTAGTCATATTCCATAGACGAAAAATATTCCATATATGTTTATATTTTGATGTATTCAATAGTAATATAACCAATGATTCTTAATAATTATTACTTAATAGAATCACATAATTCCCCAAATTCTTATATCACTTTACTTTAAAAAACTTTTCTTGTAAAAAATAAATATAATTATTGAAACCGTATAAAAATTATGTCTTTCCTCTAAAATAAAATATCAATATTAATTTTGAAATATAAATGAAAACACCTCATGTGGATAATAAAGGCCTTTTATTAATGATTGAGGAAACATTATCAAATTCTATATATAATTTGATAATATAGTTATGTGCCTCTTTATTATTCCATACTCAATCAAAAAAGTAATCCACTATATCTATGGTATGATTAATGGCTCATTTATCCAATAATAAATTGACTTTTTCTGGTTATAATTCTTTATTTATGAAACTAAAATTCAATTAGAGGAGTTTCAAATTATTCATATAACCATGGTCACTAAAATACACAAGTTGGCCACTATCTTCTGAGGTACTAGGTATGAAAATGATTCTATATAATCACATTTTTTAGGATTCTTATTAAAGAAATAATAATTAATCACCTATAATAATAAATTAGTATAAAACCTTATATTATATTTTTAACAAATATTCATTAATTATTTGGTCTATTATGGGATTTCATCCAATGATTCGTAGAAAGTAATGTAAATTTAAATGTTCCTATCCATGTCAAGTAATAAGAGAATTATAGGTTAATTATTATTATACATAATACATTGATGAAATAGGTTTATAAAAAATATATACTGGGAAAATAACAAAATGTTTCGCTATATTTAATTTTTATGCTACATGACATCATACCCATATCTGTTGATGACTTGTATCTAGCAAGGTGAATATTTTGAATCTATTGTTTTTTAATTCCAAAATATTAAATAGTCATTTTGCATCTTGGTCTGGATTTTTTTATTCAAATATACAAAACACCTCAAACACCATAACCCATTTTCACCAAGAGGATTAAATTACTCCACACTATAATGATTTAGAAACTATTATATAACCTAATTATGGACTGAATGGAAAATAGGTTGTCAATTATTTAATTTTTCATTAAACCACATAGTGTGTTAGTTATTATTGTATGGTTACAGTACTTTTATGCAATATCATTATTAGATTCCATTATAGGAAAACATTTTATAAAACTAATTCTCTCATTTTTTGTGTTATTATTTTAAAAATTAAGGGAATATTTTTATGTATTCTTAAACATACTAAAATGGGTGAACTATTTTCTAATAGTGTTGTTCTTTTTTTATATCAATCCTTATAATGATAATTCTTATTATTCTTTCTCATAATGGTTCACAGGTGGTATGAATTATGAAAAAAATATATTTTCTGAATTATTCACTTATCATACACTCCCTCCCACATTAATCTTATTGTACATGATTATATGGGTTTTGAAGTAGTGTAATTGTAACACAACCTCAGATCTTCATTATCTTTTTTGAGGTGAAAACCCCACCTAACTGATTAATTTTATTTCTATCGAATTTTAAAAATCAATCATTTACAGCATATATTATTAGGTGAAAAACATGTTTCTGTTAAGTAAAATTTTTATATAGGATCCAAAACATTTCCCTTTGACCATTGTAGACCCCAGAAAACTCGTCCCCAAAATTTTCCAAATGCTTCCATACATGATCTAAGATCGTAGTCCATTTCGCAAGCTTCGATTTGGTAGGTCACAGGGCCCGAACGGAGCTACGGAACAGGAGTTATGGACATTTGAAGTTGGGCTGGAAATCTGGTTCGCGAAGCCCATTCGCGAAGCCCCCTCCGTGATCGCGGAGCGTCGCCGCGAAGTAATGAGGCGAGAGGCTCTGCGAACCCGTTTTATGTTCGTGATGCACCGTGAAGACCCGTCGCGAAGCACTGATGCAAAGCACAGATGCGAAGCACCGATGCGAAGCACCTGAGCATCGCGGCCCCGCGAAGCTCCGAAGGCGGTAACCCTCCACGAACGAATTTGACGTTCGTGAGCCCGCCGCGAAGCTCTGGAGGCGGTACCTCTCCGCGAATGAATTTGACGTTCGTGAGCGCGCCGCGAAGCTCCTGAGGCGGCGCGGGAGTTCTGCTTCGCGGTTCCCCTTGCCTATAAATACCCAGCTCACTCCCCATCTCGAGAGGACGGCCACTGCCACTTCGCCCCTTGGGCGGCCGAGCGTAGCTCCGCATTGCGGCTCCGCGAAGCCATGCTCCGCGAGCAGCTTCCTTCGCGTCGCTGCTCCGCGAGCCGAGACTCCGTGATTCCATGCTTCGTGAGGCTAGGCTCCGCGAGGCCATGCTCCGCGAAGCTGCTTCGCGAGACCAAGCTCCGCGAGACCCCTTTGCTCCGCAAGAGTCCATGCTCCGCGAGGCCATGCTCCGCGAAGCTGCTTCGCGATACCACGCTCCGCAAGACCCCTTTGCTCCGCGAGAGACCATTTCTCCGGTCCCTTCGCTACCGTCACAGACCCCGATGAAAAATGGAGAGTCGCACCGTGACTTTTTTCGGGCGGAGACGTCAGGATTTTCCATTGCGCACTTATGCGCTCCCACCGTCAACCTATGGAATACCGTGATTTGAGACACTCCTACACGCCCCATGAAACACCTTGAGAATATGTATCCCTCTTGGTTTGTTTCCTATGTCGTGAGTTTACGTTCTCATCATCAATTCCCCGAGTACCTTGAGTCGAACCATTCCTCAGGAAACTCCTCCAAACCCAATCACTTGGCTCCTATGCCAGGTTGAACCAGAAAGGGCCGCCCTTGCGTAAGTCCCAACACCAACCATTTCTAGGCACCTTCTGCCACACTCCTACCTACATGAGTCTAAACTGTAGAAATCATGATGTGGCAAACATAGGATGCCTCTTGCCCTATATGATAGATGCCTTATGCTCCTAGCATGAGGTGCCAACAGTCCTATCTACATGACTTTAAACTGTAGTAATCCATATGTCCCAAACATAGGATGCCTCTTTCTTCAAATAAGAGATGTCTTATGCTCCTAGCATTAGATGCCAACAGTCCTACCTACAAGACTATAAACTGTTGTATTCTCCCTATGTTCCACACATAGGATGCCCCTTGCTCCAAGCAAGAGATGCCTTATGCTCCAAGCATGAGATGCCAATAGTCCTATCTACATGACTATAAACTATATTACACCATATCTAACAAATGATAGGAAACCTCTTTCCCTATACGAGAGATGCCTTATGCTCCTTGCATGAGGTGCCAATGGTCCTACCTACATGACTATAAACTATAGTATTCTCCTTATCTAACAAATGATAGGATGCCCCCTTGCTCCATGCAAGAGATGCCTTATGCTCCTAGCATGAGATGCCAACAGTCCTACCTACAAGACTATAAACTGTAGTATTCTCCCTATGTTCCTAACGTAGGATGCCTCTTCCTCCAAATAAGAGATGCCTTAGGCTCCAAGCATAAGACGCCTAATGCCATGATTACAGTGGCCTGATTCCAACACCCCTTGGCATTCTCCCTCTTGTGCACTAGTGCATAAGTGAAGGCCTCAATTCACTAGTGAGTTGGGATGCTCTCATGTCCTGACATGAGGAAGACATTACGGGCAGCTTCTTTCATAAGCCCCATTCACCAGTGCCACTCCTTAGCAGCACCCGGGAAGCTCCTAGCATAAGCCCCATTCACTGTTGCCGCTCCTTAGCAGCACCTGGGCAGCTTCATGCATAAGCTCCATTCAACAGTGTCACCCCATAGCGGCACCCCGGGCAGCATCCTTGCGTAAGCCCCATTCACTATTGCCGCTCCTTAGCAGCACCCGGGCAGCTCCTAGCATAAGCCCCATTCACCGTTGCCGCTCCATAGCGGCACCTGGGCAGATTCCTTGCCTAAGCCCCATTCACCATTGTCGTTCCATAGCGGCACCTGGGCAGCCTCGTAGCATAAGCCCCATGCACTAGTGCTGCTCCATAGCGGCACCCGGGCAGCTTCCTCGCGTAAGCCCCATCCACTGTTGTGATCCCAATCATCGGTAAGCCATTGATATCCCTTTGTAGTGGTAAGTCGTTGACAACCCTATGCAGCGGTAAGCCGTTGTGACCCAATCTAGTGGTACGCCGTTGTGACCCCATTTAGCGGTAATCCGTTCACATCGTTATCCAGCGGTAATCCATTCACACCCAATCTAGCGGTAAGCCGTTGAAACCCCCAATCGGCAGTAAGCCGCAATTCCGAACTACGAGGACTTTGATCCATGTCAAGGCATGGTACGTAGGAAGCCTCTTCAAGGCTCAAGCCCGAAACCATCATCATCCTTTTCAATGGGCCTCCATCCTGGAGTAAGTCCCAACACCATGGTCCGCCTAACGTGTAAGCCCCTCTTCGCTTCTCACGGATGCATCCTTCGCGACGTGATCGTCAGGTCCTTGAAACCTCTTGTTTCTCACACCGAGCATGACTCACGTGGGCTTAGAGTGAGCACCGAACCTGACCCCCAATCCAGCGAACTACGAGGACTTTGATCCATGTCAAGGCATGGTACGTAGGAAGCCTCCATGAGGTTCAAGCCCACACGTCATTCACTCACGTCGGGTCTCATTCCTGTCCAGCATGACATTAAACTGCATTACGGTCCAATGGCAAGCCATTGCGACCCATACCATTTGAACTACGAGGACTTTGATCCATTTCAAATCCTGGTACGTAGGAAGCCTCCATGAGGTTCAAGCCACATTGCTCGGTCGTTCATTCACTCCGAGTTTCTCCCTCGTCCAGCATGACGTTAAACTGTATTCCCCCCTTGTCCCGAATGACATTAAACTGTACACCCATTCCCACCAGAACAACGAGGTCTTTGATCCATGTCAAGGCATGGTACGTAGGAAACCTTCCAAAGGTTCAAGCCCACCACTCATTGGACCAAGGTCCACTTTCACATCGGTTCTTCCTCAAAGCCCCACCTGAACTACGAGGTCTTTGATCCATGTCATGGCATGGTACGTAGGAAGCCTTCCAGAGGTTCAAGCCCACCACTCATTGGACCAAGGTCCACTTTCATGTTGGTTCACCGACGAAGCCCCCATTTGATCTACGAGTTATTTGATCCATGTCAAGTCATGTTACGTAGGAAGCCTTCCTGAGGTTCAAGACCACCCATCATCATTCACGTCGAGTTCTACCTTCATCCAGCATGAGTTTAAACTGCATCCTAGTCCGACGGCAAGCCGTTGTGACTAATCCGAACTATGAGTTCTTTGATCTGTGTCAAGGCATGGTACGTAGGAAGCCTCTACGAGGTTCAAACCCACCATCCAGTCGTTCCGACCTTATTCACATCGGTTCACCCCCGTCCCGCATGACGTTAAACTGTACTCCACAACCTGAACTACGAGGACTTTGATCCGTGTCAAGGCATGGTACGTAGGAATCCTCCCAGAGGGTCAAGCCCATCTCCCATCGGACCAAGGTCAGTCATTTACGTCGGTTCGCCGACACCCACCGCCCTTCGTTTATTCACGTCAGGGTTCACTATCGTCCTGCATGACGTTAAACTGTATTCCATCAATTTCGAACTACGAGGACTTTGATCCATGTCATGGCATGGTACGTAGGAAACCTTCCCAAGGTTCAAGCCCACCACTAGTGGACCCACGGGTCTACATTCACGTCAGTTCACCGATGAAACCCTTTGAACTATGAGGTCTTTGATCCATGCCAAGGCATGGTACGTAGGAAGCCTACCTGAGGATCAAGCCCATCTCTCATCGGACCAAGGTCCACCTTCACGTCGGTTCGCTGACAATGCCCATCGGACCAAGGTCCACCTTCACGTCGGTACGCTGACGATGCCCATCGGACCAAGGTCCACCCTCGTGTCGGTTCACTGGCACCATCCCGAACTACGCGGACATTGACTCCCTGCCACAGGGATACGTAGGAAGCCTCTTCAAGGCTCAAGCCCAACTTCATTACCCCCCCCCCTGCGATGGTCCCATTTCATTCCCCCTCCGATTCATTCATCCATCCATCACCCATCCTGATTCTCACCCGGGCCGCCACATCCCAGTGGGATTATGCCATCCACCTCCTCACTGCTCCTAGCGGTGCATGGGCCGCTATCCACATGTAAGCCCCATCATATCTCCGGGTCGTTGTACTCTGTGTACACCCCGATTCATCACCCTTTTCCCCTCTAGGGAGTGCACTACCTCGGATCCGTCCTCATTGGGCGTTCTGATCCATCCATCTTCTAGATGTTCTCCCTTTGGGATATACCAATCTGATTCGTCTCTATGGGACGTTCTGATCACCCTCATTCTGTCTCTGCAGGACGTTAAACTCGCGGCCTACCTCGTGATAGACATGAAATTCCTGAGGAAAACCTCAGATGACACACCTTTGGTGTAACCGTCTCTACTAGATGTTAATCTTGCAACATACCCTGTGTTAAACACGGGAAGCTGAGGAAAACCTCAGATACATGCCTCGGGAAATGCACCCTTGAGATGCCCTCTTATGAGGAAGAATACAGGTTCCCCTATGTCCATGCACCCAGAGATGCCCCGACATGCCTGATATTTCCATCTACTCCGACCGAAGGTCGCTACCATGACAAGACCCTATGGAAAGTCTTGGCGGAAGTAGTGTAATTAACCGGCATCCATGAAGATATGGCACCGGGAATGAGATTCACGAACAACGTATTAAATCTATGAGGGAGACCCGGACTAGGTGACGAGTTCTGAGGAGGAATCCCCAGAAGGAAGAACCGACATCCCATCATCCTGTTTCGATCAAGGAGCAGATGTCCCGGAATAAGGAGCGAATGCCGCCCGCCTTTGGAAAGCGGGAATGCGGGGCAACAGCTGCGCGTCCTCCACGGACGGATGCGCGCGCCCCGGCGAAAGCGTCGGAAACAACCATATAAATACCATCCTTATTTGAAATTGAATCTATTTATCATAATCAAATTTTCTCCCTATAAAAACATGATATTTTTTATTTTTATCTGTTGAAATTTTTTATTTCAAAAAAAATATCATTTTTTATACAATGAAATTAGTCTCTTTTAGTATACACTATATCAGGTTAAACACTCACTGCACAGAACATTGAATTCTCTTGCATTACACACAATACGGCATTTCAACCAAAAAAAATTTTAATTTTAAATTCATTTATAATGGATAGTTATAACAAATCCATTACACATTGTAATATGAAAATTATATAAATATATTTTAAATATAATTAATTTTAAATATATATATTTAAATAATATTGATAATAAGGAATATATTTTTGTAAATTCATTATATGTTTAACAATATAGTATTGTTCAAAGAATGGTTTTTAGGTCCTTATGTGAAAAATAATAAATTTAATTTTACGGAATTTTAGAAATATAATTTCATAAAATAAACATAATTTTTCATTTCAAAACATCAAAATAATATTAGTATTATTTTGTTAGATTGTTTTGGGAAACATAATTTTTGGATGAATAGGGAAAAATATTGAATTTAAACCAAACACTGCTTGTCATCTAATTTAGTTTTATAATATAATTATATAATAAGTTTCTATAAAGACACAATAAATCTATTATACAATTTTTAATCCAATTTTGGTAATTGGAATCAATTTATTAATAAATTTAAATATAAAATATAATTTATCTTTTAATCATTTTGACATAAAAACCTCTTTCTCACTATGTTTACAAGATTAGCGTTAAAACTAATTTTGAAGCTTGATTCAATAAAATTATTAAAATTTGAAATAAGAGGTTTTATTAAACATAATATTTATATCCTAATTAATATTAACTTTATTATGGACTAAATTCATTAGTGAAATTGATTAAAATTAATTATAGTGATTAAGGAAATAATAAGCTTATTAGGGGCTAAACCTTTTACAAAATGCCCAAAATGATCAATTATGTTGTTAAGAAAACAACATGGATGGACATTTTTATTCTTTTAACCATATTTTATTGTTATTATATCTATTTTTATTACTTTTTTATGTAAAATAATTGGTACACCTAACTTGATTACAAAAATTTTATGTGTGTCCACTCCATCCCTTATAAAAGGCAACCAATTGTCTCTATAAATAAAACATATAAAACAACATGGGTTCATCCAGGATCAAAAAAATCCACTTACCAAAATAAATCGCTTCCTCCCCATTAATTCTCTCTTTGAGAAAAATTCATTCCATGGAGTAACATTTTCGGAAACCAAAAGAAGTTACAAAAACAAGAGGTAACATCATTCCTCAAGATCATTTATTTTATTTTAGTTCCTCATCACTAAAATTATTATTATTATATTATTATATAATAAAATAAGTATCCTATAAAAACATATATTGTTTTATTATATGTTTCCAACATACTCTTACATATACATCCATATAATGATCTAATAACTTTTTGTTCTGGTGTATGATGAACTATCTCCCCACGAAACAATGATTTCATTTTTTTCATTACCAACTCTCATGGTTGGGATTTATGATGGAAATAATATTTGAATATTATATATATTATTTTAAATATTTATTTACTCTAATTTAATTTTTATTTCTAAAATATAATCATTCATTTCATTTTGTGTAAATATGATAATGTTGTTTGTGAAAGTGTGGACTACCGCTTACTCAAAGTGTTGTAATTTATTCACATTTTACAGAGAATGTGTTATGGGTGGGTTTAATAAACTTATATATTATATATGAAAAATAATTATTCTTTAATTATTATATATATATCATTTCAACTCATTCTTTAAACATGAAAATAAATTGGAAATAATAGTTATGCATACGTATGACTTATCGTCATCATTAACGGTGTATTTCCTTAAATAATATTATCTTTTACAGATTAATTTAAATATTTAAATAATAAATATATATTATATATAAATCATGTATTAAATTATTTTAATAATTAAATCATGATCTATGTAATAGTATCAAAAATAACATATCAAAACTTGTATGATAAACAAAGAAATTGTAACCCGAAATGATACATTAACATTGAATTATTAATAAATGGGTAATATAAACTCATACATGAGTCATATAAGGTATTAAAATAATAATATGGTTATATGGAAAATTTATGACAAACTTATATTTATTATACTGTAGGATTTTTCATGTAGAAATAAAACAAAGACTTAAGGTATTGGGATTTCGAATCTCACTTTTTATTATGTGATATTTATGCCTTATTCACCGCTCATTTTTTGGTTTATATACTAATGATTATTTTATTATATTAATATTATACATAAATATAATTTATTTACATATCCATTATATCATATCTCTTATATGGAGTTTTATTTTAAAAAGATGCCAAATCAGATAATTAGTTTTCTCTATATTTTCTTTCTTTGAGACACATGTATGAATTCGAAAAACTATGTCCTCAAATATGTTTTTAAAAATATTTTTCAATATGATATTTTAATTTCATTATCATGGAAATGGTATTTCAATAATTCTATATGGAATTCAAATAGTCTTTTATATGTTTTCAATGTTTTTTTTGAAAGAATTGGTTTTTAAAACATTTTCAAGTTTTCTTTATATGCTCTGAAATTGTTTTCAAATAAAAAGTTTTCAAATTATTTCAAATAATTATTTATCATATTTTATAGATTTTTCAATAAAATTCTTTTCAAAACGTTTTCAATGATTCTTTAATTTCTGCAAATAGTTTTTATAGAAGTATTTTCCAAAAGGTTTTCATTTATTGTTTATAAATTTTCAAATTGACCTCAAAAAATGGTTTTCAATTGTTTTCAAGTTCTATTTATATGTTTTCTAAAAAAATAATTGAAATGGTTTTGAAGACATTCTCAAAATATCATTAATTTTTTTCAATGTTTTCTCAATTATATTATATTCAAAAAAATTCAGTCTTTCATTAAAAGTTTTCATAGTTTATTATTAAGAAAATGGTTTTAAAAAGGATTTATGTTTTAAAATAATTTTTTCAATGATGATAGTATATTTTCCTAAAAATTTATTTTTAACGGTATATTAAAATTATTTTCTATATATGATGACTTCTTTTGGTGTTAACCATTTCATTCTGGGTAAATTATCCAATGGTTCCATTTATTTTCATTCTCTAAAGGGTTTATATTCTTATGGTATTATGTTTAATAACCCCATTTTATTTTCACATATTATATGATTTTATAACCCAATTCATTTCATGGGTTATGATTATGATGAATCGATTATGAAACCTATCTATTTTTCAATACGTTATGATATGATTATGTTATGATATGATTTTTTTAATACACTTATCATTTCATGGGTTATGATATTATAGTAAATCATTATTTGGTACTATTTGTTATTATATCTATATGATATATCATGGAAATATATCACCCTACAATAATTTGGGTAAAGAATTATATCTAATGACATAATAAATGGAATCATGTCAATGGGATTGATCCACTTTTTGAATATTATAAAATATAATTCCTTACATGGAATGGAATGCAACTGGGTTTGGTGGTTTTTTCCTTCCTAGTATGTATATTCCCCATGAATATGGGAATATGTGGAAACCATATCCACTATGGAAAGATAAGTAATCCAATTACAATATGGGAATATGGGAAATCCTAATCTACTATGGGTTATTCAGGTGCCCAATCCCTTAAAAGGAAAAGATTACGATTGGGGATGGGGGTGTGTCCAGTCTAGTAGGTGTGGTCCCCCTGAAGTTCCCTTATATGTTCTATAAATTGTTCTTGACATATAGGGTAGATAATACATGTTTATCTATATTCCATAATTCAATAACTTATTATTATATTATGATTATATGGATTATGCACTTTATTCTTTTATGATTCATGTCTTATGAACTAAAAATATTTATACAATGATTCATGTTTATTTTCTTTTATATTCATAGTACTATCTTATATTTTCATTATATGGTTGCAATACACTTATGATTATGTTTATGCTTCCATATCGACCATCATTAATCATACAATGTTCCTAAGACCACCCTTTTTTATGAATATATTCCCTATTTCATGATAATATTTATTATGTATGATGTGGCCAAGAAGGTTTCTAGTCATGAGGAAACTATTGAGATATATTTTAGCACACTCATGAATCAGTGATTATGTTTTCATGTTCCCAAAGGCACTACACTAATATCTTGTTTGGGGAATTTTTTATATAATCTTTTTAGTATTCCTAAAATAATATGTAATTTATATATATGTTAACAAATAATTTTTATAGAGGGTATAATAGAAAAGATTTAGTCTTCTTTTATAATCTTGTATGAGAAAACATTACTGAGGTACATTCGGAAATTTCAAAGGATATATCTATGTGTGTCTCTAATGATAAGTATAATGATGAGTTAATGTTTTGGAAAATGTCATAGAATTTTGGTAAAGGATTGAGTGGGTGTTTTTATATCCTTAAAACCTAGTTTGGATGCTATAATTGGATGTTTATATAGCACAGATATACCTAGGGTAAACAACTCTGACAAGGTGCTTTTGGCCTTATTCAAGAATAACCGGGTATACAGCCATTGGCCTTACTGCACACCTGGTTTAACACTCTTGGTAGATATTCTATTGAAAATTTGAAACATTGGATGACCCATCGTGAATTATTTTAATGGATATTGGCTATTAATAACCTATGAAAGAAATATGGTGTCATAGATTAATAATTTTTTCATAATTCTGATATCATGTTATTAATTTTTTGTGATTATGTTGTTCCTCAATATAATTGTTTTCTCACTCAAGGTTTTTTTGGTCGCAGTTAAATGAGATAAAAATGACTAACTTGGTTAAAATTGAAAATGATGGATATTTTTATGGTGAGAAGAAAAATGAGATGGTCAATGTTGTAAAGGATGTTGTTATTACTCCTAGTCAGTTTTCATAGATCATGACTAAAAATATGTACCTCCCAATGGTCATAGAATCTGAATCTTTATTGGTGGCCATTCCTTGAATACAAAGAGATTAGCAATGGCGAGTGATTGAAAATTCCCCCCTCACAAGGAGGATTACCTTGGTATCCGGGTGGTTATGTCTTCATGTGGGGAACTAGTCCAACAATATCTCTGGGTGGCTCTTCATAATTCGTTATGGAGGCTTATGCTTGTTTTACAGACCTCGGTGGGGGACCACACATCAATTGATCAGGAGATGGAGGAGATCAAAGTGGACGTCGAATGCCTGTTGGCCAGCCTAGTTGATGCATGGAATGATGATAATTTTGAGAAACTTTAAATCAAGAAGAACATCTTTGCTGATATGATCATGGGATAGGAGTGTGTGGAATGAGACAAATCAAGGATAATGTGGCTGTATGAGGGGGGCAGAAACTCTGCGTACTTCCATTCTTGCATCAAAGAGAAGAGTTGACCCATCGAACCAAATATCAATCGTGAATATGTCTCTTTTACGGATGACAAGGACATTGTGGGTGTAATGGATTTCTCTTTCCTTAAGAAGATTCTTGTAGGTGCAAATGAAAGGATAGCCAATGGGTGCCCGCCGCAGAGCTTAAGGATTTTGGAGGCAATTCCATATAGGGTTGCCCCAGAGGATAATTTATGCTTTGAAGGGGTCTCTATTGAGGGAGAGATATATGAAGCTATGAGGATGTTGATCCCAGATATAACTCTAGGGCCCGATAGATTTCCAAGTTCGTTTTATAGAGCCTCATGGGAAGTGATCAAGGAAGACATGGTTGCAACTATTCAGGATTTTTTCCATAGTGGATCTCTCCCATGGGTTGTAAGTGCCACGACATTGGTGCTCATACAAAAAGAGAAGGATCCCTCCTCCATTTAAAAGTATCTTCCCGTGAGCCTATGCAACTTCATAAACAAGCTCATGGAAAGTATAATGAACTCGAGACTAGCATTGTACCTCCCATGATGGACCTCCATTGAACATCACAACTTCGTGCGAGGATTCTCAATTCAGGGGGAAATTGGACTGGCATACAGAATGATGAGGGAATTTAACATCAAGGAATATGGATCTAATATGGCCATTAAATTGGATATGAATAAGGCATAGGACTGACTGGAGTAGGGATTTGTTAACAGAGTTTTAGCTTGCATGGGTTTCTCTCCAATAGCCACGGATTTGTTGTTTTAATGCTTTAGATCGACTTGAATGGTAGTTTATTTCATGGGTAAATCCCATGGATTTTTCAAAACCACCTGTGGCCTCGGTCAAAGAGACTTGATCTCCCTGACTTTGTTCATTCTTATGCAGGACACTCTAAGGAGTATGTTGAACCAGGGTATTTCCAAGGGAAGCAATACACCATATCGAAGGAAAATGAATCTTCCTCCCATATCCAACCTCATGTTTGCAGATGACACGATCATCTTCTCAAATACAGTTAAGATATCTATGAGGCCCATCAAGAGGATCCTGGATTAATATTTCCACTTGAGCATCTAGATGATCAACCACTCCAAAAGAGATATATATATCTCAAACAAATGTGCAAAGAGAAGGGCCAACTCCATTTGCATGAATATGGAAATGCGGCCTTGAAAATTTCAGATGGAGTACCTCAGTTCTCCCCTCTCTATAGGCAGATTTCACATTCAGAACATTGATCAAGTGGTTAGCAAGATTATGGGTCGATTCCTCAATTCGAATACTCACATCCTATCCTTCAAATGGAGAATTTCTTTGGTGAACAGTGTGTTTCCACAATCTCAGGGAATGAAATGGCGGCTACTTCGGTGCCTAAGGGGGTGATCAAATCCATTTACAATGTCTTGGCTAGGTTTATCTGGGATGCACTGGCAGAGGGGAAAAACAATGGGCTTCATTGGATAGGATGGCTCGACTGATCTAGGCGGGGGGGATCAATGTCAAGAGTTTGAGGGACACTCACAAGGGCATGTACACCAAACTTTCATGGGATATTGTGGAGGGGTGTACTCTCAGGGGGAGGATGTTGAGAGACAGCTTAGACATCAACTTGGATATGGTCATCATGTGGGGATCTCCTCTATGGAAATCAATTGGTCCAATCATCCCGAGCCTCCAACATCACTCTCAGTGGATTGTGAGAGAGGGAAGAATTTCTTTCTGGAAATAGAACTGGGGTGGATATGTACTGTAATTTACAAAGTGCTCAGTTCCTTCGATTATGTTCAAGGATGCAAGTATGCATCCTGACTTCATCAAGGCGGTTTTGGATGAGGGCCAAAAAGAAATATTTGAGTCCATTATCCTCACCTCAGAACCAGATCAGTGTGTCTTCACCCCCTCGTTGTCCAGGATTTATAGTACTAAGGACATCCGAGTGATATCTACGCCCTGGGTGTAGTAGGAAAACTAGAATGAGCCATTATGGTGAAGAAAAATCTTGAACATATATAACTTTCTTCTATGGAGGTTCTAGAACTCCGGGATTCCGTCTGATGAAGGTATAAAAAAAACCATCATTAATCATTCCTCTCACTGCAAATGCTGCAATTTCAATCGGGAAGAAAGCAGCAACCATATATTCATTGAAGGTGTATGGGCACAATAGGTTTTGTATTTCTTTGGGGTCCCTTTCATGTCTCCATTACCAGAAATACGGGGCACAATGTTTTTGGAGAGATGGTTCAAGGGGTTCCAGACAAAGGCCCCGAGAGGGAAGTGAGGACCATTATCCTCAGTACTGGGTGATGGTGCCTTTGGGAGGCTCAAAATAAGGAAAGATTTTAGGGGACACTCACCATAATTCATTCAATCATTATGAGAACCAAGATGATGTTAATCGACTTGGTCCCCCTTGTTGGAAATTGGCGAGACGCTCCATCCATGCAGTTTCTTCATGGTTGGATGCCCTCTTATTCAGCAATCCCTCCATCTGATGGAGCACTGGGGAGGTGGATTAACTGGTCTCCTCCCATCTAATATTTGAAGTTAAAATCATATGGGTCATGCATAATGAGGGACATTCGGGGAGGTGGAGTTGTTAGAAATTCAGAAGGAACTGTGTTTCGGGCCTTCACAGCCCATTATGGCGATGAAAGGGATCATTAGGAAGAGGCCCATGTGGTTCTTTCTAGGCTCATGTTAAGAAATAAGAAAATTATTACACTCTCTAAAGTGGAAACCGACTCAAGGAATACGTATGAATCTCGAGTTGGTATAATTTCTACTCCTTGGACAGTTGCTTACAAAATCCAAAAGTGCAAATAGCTCCTTGACAGTGCGATTCGGATCACTCACATGTGGAGAGAGGGGAACAAGGATGCGGATAACCTAGAATCCATGGGTGTCCTGGGTTCAAAAGATATTTTCCTCCTCATTAATCCACTCTCAAAGTATAAGGGATTAATCGAATCTGAGGTGATTCGCTCAGACTCAATTACAACGGCCCCCCTAATCTATAGATTCTCTTGTTCTACCTCTCTCTCTTGTTCTCCCTCTCTCTCTCTCTCCCTCTCTCTCTCCCTCCTCTCCCCTCTTGTTTCTCTTTTTTTTTCTTTTTGGACCTCCTTTTGAATAAATATAATGATGGAATATGTACATTAACTACCTATTAGACTCAAAAATAAAGATAAGGAAGGATTTTGATGAGAGTTTTGGTAATAAAAACTATATATGATTTAGGATTCAGTATCATTGGTGTCAAAAATGTGTAATAAATCCACTAAGTGAATTTATATGAGGAAAAAGATGTTGTTTTAACTGTGGAAAAGAAGGACAGAAAAAGAGTAACTACAATGGAAAAATGAAGGGTTTGGTTAACAAAATGGATGGCAGTATTATCTTTTATAAGACATCACAGAATATTAATTTTTTAATGTGTGGAATGAATGGTCATAATGAAAATCAAGGTCCCATGTGGAAACATCTGGAATAGATTCGAAAAGGTAGTATGAGAAATGGTTATTTTGATAATACTGATGAGACTTCATGTGGAATGAGAATGGAAAGTGGAATTATGTAATAGGATAAGGTCTCCATGATAATGGATTATAGTTTATGTGGATTAACATACGTTTTTATGCATTTAGAGTCAATAATTTTGAGTTATGAAATATATAATGATTTTTCACTCGTGTTTTTTAAGGATTTCCATGAATATGTTGAATGTTTTGGAAGGACTAAAAAAATGATTTAATGAAAAGGTTATATTCATGGGAAATAAAAGATTAATGGAAATATAACCTTTAATATATTCCTAATTAAGTTGAAATGATGTTGGATACTAATAAGTGAATTGTATGGAATAGATTACCCTGTAACTCATAAAGGATTTGTTAAAAAAGTGGGTTGGGTTATCATGGATGAAGTTTACAACTTCTTGGATTCAAGTAATATATATACTAACATTTTGAATAATGAATCATTAATGTTTTAAAATTTTATTTAAAAAAATATAGTTTGTTAAATTATTTCAAGAGAATAAGGGATGAATGTGTTCACTCGTATAGAATATGAAAACCAAGAGATACTTTATAATTTATTTAGGAGATCAATGATAAGATGATTAATATACCTCAAATATAATGTTTTTGATTTTCATCAATCATAATTGTTACATGATTGACAATTTTTTGAATGGTTTATGTTATACATTGAATGAGCTTTTATATGTTACGTTATTATCATTCCATATGATGATTTTTTTCATATTGGATAACCTATGATAACATTTTGATTCTGGTAAGGACAGATTGGATGGCCAATCATTCTATTTATGACCCTCATTATCTTTTACTTCCTTGGGAATGATAAATTTACTTTCCTTTTTTTAGAAATATGTGAAGTGGGATTTAGTATATCCACAACAATGTTTGAGATTGTTCTGAATCTAGTATGTATACCTTCAAGTGGTGTTTAATTAACTATAGAGAAATGATCATGAAATCACAAATTTTCACCTAGAACCATCATTTTGGATGATTCAAATACCCGGATATAATATCATAGATTTATGGATTTTTTATTTTTAACACTATTCCATCAAATATCTCTATCACCCTCCATCAGATCATGGTGGTTATATTTCTCTTAAATATCCTGGTTTCTACATTCCACCAATATTATCGTACTTAAACATAGTTATGTATGTATTTAGATAACAATATTGTTCAAAAAGATCCCTTTTTAATGGTTTTATTATTATTAATTTTTAGTATATTGGTTTATAGGGATGTAACATTCAATTATTATACATTAAAATTACCCTGATAATTTTTTGGGGATAAAATCATTTTATGTGGGAAGAATTGAACATAATGATATTTTGTTAATTATATTCTTGAACTATTTTATTATCTTAATATTTTATATTTCAAAAAACACATAATATATATATTTTTTTGAAATAAGTATATGTGCTTTCCAATATTAGCTATTCCATGTAATGATTTCCCTAAAAGAAACACTGACTTGTTTTACGTTACACCCAACACTAAAATTTCTTGGAAATAACATTATATTATTATAATTATTTTAAATAGTTGATGATAACATATAAATTAAACATATTAATAATAATATTTATTAAAAATATATAAATATAATTTCTAATCATTTTATATAGATAAATAATATTGATTATAATACATACAATTTTCAGTAAAGTCTTTATCTGTTTGAAAATATTATTTTCTAAAATGAACTACTTTTTTTGGCCTAATGTGATAAATAATACAAGTAATATAAAAAAAGTTTAGAAACTGAATATGATAATATAAACCTCATTTTTGAATTCATAATATAAAAAATTATCCTACAGGGAGTATTTCTGTTTTTATTTTGAGAAATATTATTTCTTTTTGAATAGTAAAAAATACGAAATTATTATTCCAAAATGATATTTAATGTAATTTACTTATATAGATAAATTATAAGATTATTTTTTTTCAAAGTAGAAAAAGAGATAAGTTATACATATATTAATACAATTTATGTTGTTGGAATCATATTCCAATTAAATTTAGATATAAAATCTTAATGAACTTTCGTACATTCTCTCTTTGAAACCATATTTTCTCACCAAGTTAAAATGATTTGAATTATTCCTAATTTATCATATTTTGTAAAATTGTTTACAATTTATATATATATATATATATAATCAGTGTAATATTTACTCTAATTAGGAAATTTATTTCCATAATTATTAGTTAAAAAAATTAAAATTAATTAGAATGATTAAGGAAAGATTAATCTTAATAATGGAATAAACCTTAATCTTATGCGCAAGAAGGACATATCCACTTCTAAAACCCAATTATATTTCCATATATCATCCATTAACATTATATTATTGATATTTTGGTGTTTTTTATAAATTTTTTTATGTATGAATGTGGGTATAGAAAACTTGTTTTCAAAATGTCATGTATGTCCAATCCCTCCCTTATAAATGGACAACATATCTCTCCCCTTATTCACATATCTCAAACCAATTAGGTTTGGAATATATATATATAATTAAATTCCAATTTTACCTTAAATATGATTTTAAACCATCCTCTAGGGATATTGTTATCCAATGAATCTCTTTTGAATAAACAAAAAATAGGTACCCAAAGAAGAGGTAATAAATTTCCTCTAACTCCTTTGTATTATTTTCATTCTCAACCACCTAAATTCATCTTATTACATTAATATATAATATTATCTCAATAATCAATATAATTATTTTCTTTTTTCTTGATTTTCAACGTACAATTACACCCCTAACCATATAATGGTTAAAAACATATCATTCTAGGGTACAACGAACACCCACATCATGAAATGTTGATTTTCATTTTTCTGTTACTAAATCTCACAATTGTAAATTATGGTAAATAAATTTTATTTATATTAAATATGTAATATTAATTATTACTTATTCATGTTTTCTTCTTATATAAAACATACCTTCATTATTTCTATTTTTAAATACGACAACATTGTTTGTGGAAATGTGGACTACCGGCTCCTCAAATCAATGCGATTCATCAAAAAATTACATGAAATGTATTAGGGATGGGTTTTGTAAATGTATATGATATTTAATAAATAATATTTCAACTATAATGATATTATATACAACAAATTTTATATGAATATATACATATATGGTGTTTACATTCGTTTTTTTAATATGGCAAAAAAACAGAAATAGCATGCATGCGTATGTATGGCCTACCTTCTCCGTGAGCAGTCTATTACATTTAATGTTTTTGTCATTGGTTGATTACATTAAATATTTTTACACTGAACATATACTATTTATATGTCATTTTTTACATTCTTTAAATAATTAAATCAATATCCAAGTGAAATGATCAATAATGATAAGTCAAAACTCGTATGATGAACAAACCAGTTATTTCATGAAAATCTATTATAATAGAGAATTGTCAAAAAAAATGGGCAATATAAAAGTCATAATTGATTCATTTATTGTATTAAGTATTTTAATATGATTTGGTAGTATATTAATAATAAAATAATATATATTATAGAAGAGGATTAAACACATATAAAAAAAGTCAAAACATAATGTAAGTGGATTTCTACTCTCAATATTATTTCAATGACATTTATGTATTATTCACCACTCATTAAATTATGTGTTTTATATTATTACAATGAATATTTTATTTGATTATTATACATAAAAATATATTTATTTACATTTCAATTTTATTATATATCATCCTTGGGTTTTATGTTTACAAATATTATGAATCGGTATAATAGTTTTTTCTCAAATTTCATTCTTTGAGAGACAACACATGATTTTGAAAAACCAATTTTCCAAAAAAAAATTGAATTTTTTAAGGATGCTATTTTTAGTTTAATTTTAGGTAAATATGAATTGAAAAATGTTTTATTGTTTTCAAATAATCCTTTATATGTTTTCAGTGTGTCTTGAATGAAATGAATTTCAAAATGTTTTCAATAATTCTGTATATGTTTTCAATGTGTTTTCTAAAATATAGTTTTCAACTTTTTTCAGGATTTATATATAATTTTTCAATGTGATTTCATGAAAATGGATTTTAGAAATTTTTAAATTATTTCATTATAAAATTTTCATGTGATTTCATGAAATATTTCTAAATTTTTTTTAAGATTTCATTATTAGGTTTGAAGGTGTTTTAGAAGAAATGATTTTTATAACATTTACATGCATTTTTGTAAATTTTATCAAAACTTTTTTAATGAAATTGGTTTCATAATACTTTCAAAATTTCGATATATTTTTTCAATGTTTTCTTAATGAATTGGTTTTTAAAACGATTTGATGATTTCATTATATGTTTTCTTGTATATTTTAATGAAAATGGGTAATAATAGATTTTATGTTTTAAAAATAATTTCTAAAAGAAGTAAGTAATGTTTACTCAAAAAAAATTAAATGATATTTCAATGTGATTTTCTGTCTATGAAAACTTCTATTGTATTTAATCATTCCTATGGAAAAGATCCAATGGTTCAATTTAAATTCATTATCTTAATGGGTTATGTTTTGATGGAATGATTTTTATGATACTCATTCCATTTCATGTGTTAGGATTTGATTGATTATAATTTTTTTGAACATGTATATAATATTTCAATAAGAAATGTATGGGAAATATAATTCCACTAAATGGATTGGGTAAGGATTTATATCTCCTGAGATAATTATTGCAATCAAGTCAATGGTATTTATCAAATATGGGATGATCGAAAAACTCAATCACATACAAGGAAAGGACTGTAATTATGAATATTGGTGTGTCATTACCTATAGGTCTCGTCCCCATGATGATGGTAAAATGGAGAAACACATTCCACTATAGGATGTAGGGGAAACCCGGTATAATATGAAAAGTTGTGGAAACCAAATCTACTATGGGAAGATGAGGAAGATCGATCTCTTATAATGACAGTATTGGTACTGGGTATGTTGGTGTGTTTGTCCTAGTAGTTGTATTCCTCTGCAAGTTCCCTGATATGTTATAGAAATTTTTCCTAACATATAGGGAATGAAAATAAATGTTTATATGTATTCCACAATTCCTTGTATAATTCTTATGTTTTGATTTCAAGGATTATGTTATTGTTTACATTATGATCCAAGTCATATTAAATACTAATCATTATGGCATGATTTATGTTTATGATCTTTGATATTTCTAGTATGATCTTATAACTTCATTATCAAATTATCATTCCCTTATACTCATGTTTACTCCTATATGTCTCCCTTGTTAAGATTTACTGAGAATCAGACCACACCACTTATTATGTTTATGTTCTCTTGTCTATGAAGATGTGTATTTGGTATGATGTGTCTAAGAAGGGTGGTAATCATGAAGATCATATTTAGAGATATTATATCTCACTCAATCATTAGTGTTTAAATTTCCATATTCCCAAAGGAACTAATAGATATGGTCTTGGGGTGTCTGTTTTTATAATTTTATATCTATTTCATAAAAAGGATATAATGTATATGTATATAAATATTGGGTAGTTCTACACCAATTACCCTATAAGGGTCAATATTCATTAAAAAATAATTATAAACAAGTTCTTAGGTATAGATAATATTTCAATTTATCTAAAGAAACATGTTCATTGATTATTAATACAGACATAATGCATAAATTCAAAAACTTTACTCATCAGAACACATCACCTGAAGTGTTATCTAGAAAAATAAAATGTAAAAATGATAATTAAATTTTAAAGAGTCATCATTTTTAATATAATATATATTGAGTAGAAAATATAAATATTTATTCTTATTATTATAATTTCATGATCTTTGTATTGTTCTTATAGATTACATGATTATTGAAAACAATGTGTGATGTAATAACATTATATTAACCCCTTCTAATTGTCCTTGATTGACTCCATTATTATTATCAAAACCCTCTCATGTTGTCCTTTAATTACTCTGTTTCCATTCCATAGACCTCTATGATGATTATTAATCAAAATATTATAGGTGTCTATAATATTAGATATTTATATTATTAACATACATTAGAATGTTTTTATAAATAAAACTAAATTATTTTTTTATTTTCCAATTAAATTTTATAATGGAATAAAAATTTTCATCCATAAAAATAATGATAAATTTATACTATAGTTTTCTGGAATATTATAATTTTTATTTATTAACATAATATTCCTATTCAAGTGGAATATTGTCTCGAAAAAATTTGGACAATTTAAATTTGTTACTTCTAAGGAAGAATAAACCTCAACTAATAAAACAACAATTAAAATGAAAAAAATAGTTAGCGAAGAAAAGAAAATATGTCTGGGTTGATTTTAGAATATGTTCGATAATTGGTAATGTGAGGTTGGATATAATGAAAATATATGATGGGATTAGTAAAAACAATAGTGAAAAAGATAAATTAATTTTGGAAATTTCTAGGTAATGTTAAAATTAATCTATTGTTCATTTTATGTAAAAAAATGAATGTGCAAAAATTACTTTACAAATGAAATACAAACAAAATATATCAAAAAATCTTTTATATATGGTTAAATCCATAGTATCTCAAATATGTTAATAATTCATTATAAAAATTTTTGTAAAATAAATTTAATTAATTAATTTTCATTTATCTTTTTATGAACTATAAATTCATTTATTTTGATTCCCTGATTTAGATTATATTAGAATGAATAATATTTCTATAAAAAAATTAAATTTTGAAATTTTTTGAAAATAACCAATATAGATGTGTTTCTATAATGAATTAAATGAATTAAATTGATTAAATAAAGAGAAAAAATTTAGATTAATACTTAATATAGAAGAAAAAATTAATGAATATAAAATTTGTAATTTCTTAATATTTTATTGTCATTGATTATCTTTTAATATAATGTAGAATGGAAATTATTGAACATTTTTACGAGAAAAAAATTGATATGAATGTGACGAGGAGAGGAAAATTCTAATTCATGAAAACGCATATCACATGACATCCCCATCCACCAAGAAATCACTCATGAACCATCCCTTTGAATCCTTTAATTTCAATATTTTCACCATATCACATCAATTATACTCATTTCACTTTATATAAAACAAAAAAATACATAAGTATTTTTTATTCCCTATATTAATATTATTCACTAAATGGAAAATTACTATTAATATCACCGATGAAACATCATTTTCTATATATAGATTTATGTTATTCATAATGAAATTTTAAACAATCAATTAAAATTAATTTTTCAATTTACAACCATTATTTATTAAAAAATATGACCCATTAGATTTTAAAAATCTACTAGAACCAATTTTATTGACTAAATTTTCCATTAATGTCCACAAAATATATCATAATAATAATTTAATTATCCTTAACGGTTATTTATGATGAAAATTATATTTCTCTTATATTTCTATTTTATGGGAGAAAATATTTCCACTTCATCACATATATAGTAGATAATGGTAGGATTGAATTATGTAACTATTTCCTTCGTGTACAAATGTTTTTTAGATTTCTATATTTGAAGAAGAAGCTTTATACATTGTTGTCACCTCCCACATGCATCCATGTCAATATTCATTCCACTTGTTCTGGTCCCTTATTTACCCATGCATTGACAAAATTCATGAACATTAATTTCTATACTAATAATAAATTTAGATAATCAAAATGAAAACATATCCCACAATAACTTCATAATAGATTTAATTTTATACCTACATTAAGATATATCAACCATACAACATAGGTTAATCTTGGTCTATTGGAAATGAAATTTCATTCATCTTATAGATAGATTCCATTGGACATCATTTAAAAATTCTAGTTTCTCCTTTAGTTATGAAGAAATTAGAATTATCTTGAATCTCAATATTTTTCCATGATTTAATCAAATATATTGTGTGTAATACTATTATATAAGATATAAATCCATAAATAATTTATCATTAACCACCAATAACATAATAAACCTCCCATCATTGATTTGTTTGGTTGGACTAAAAATATAATGGTTTTTCTCAACAAAATCTCTTTTGAATATCATAATTTTGTTATACTTATGTCTTCTTCCATTAAAAAACTTATTCATCAATAGGTCTTTGATCATCAGTCTTATTAAATTTAACATAATTATTTTATCAAATTTGGAAAATGGTGGTAGAAACCATAGGTATCTATGGATGGACTGTAAGATATATCGAATAAACTATAAATTATGACTTTTTAAATTGAGAATATCACATTTAATCATTATAAGTGATTTGAAGTTCGTTTTAATACTAAATATGATCCTTACAAAAAGGATTTATTTCTTTATTAATCTACTATAAATGATTCCACTTGAAATTTCTCAGTTGATTCACCTTTATAATGTGAGGATCATGGTATTTCATTAAGGATAAACTATTCAATTTTCTTATCTTTATAATTGATATATTATAATATAAATTATATACCATTTCCTTAAATGATATGAATGTTTCATCATTTCTAAAAAATTTAAGGACACTTTTCGGATTTCTAAGGGAATAATAAAATATATAAAGATTCCATTAAAATGTATTCAATGAAGAATATCTAAAATAAAAACATTAATCATAGATATTATAGACTCTATCAATATACCAGATAAATCCTCCAAATAACTAATTTTTTATAACATTCAGCAGTACAAGAAAATAGTGTTTATTTAAAAATATAAGTAATTGTCATCATATTATAAATATATTATGTAATAATTTAAAAATAAAACTTTCAAAATATATTAAATTATATTCAAATTCACTATAAAGTAAATATTTATTAATAAATTATTTTTTTAAAGAAAATTTAGCCTTAAAAATTATATCACATATATATGTGAAAAACATTATTAGGATAAAACCACATAATTTTAATCTATATATTATACTATCTCTATTATATAATGTAGTTTAATAGTCATATAACATGAATATAATGAATAAAAAATTAATAGTTTATGTTATTTTAAAACAATGTATCAAATATTATTATAATTGTTCTTGTATTCTATAAGGGATATTCCAAAATAGTTTTGTGTATATTTTAGGATATGCCTATAAAACCAATGGGACATCCATCAGTAAATATTATATTTCATTCCCATCATCCCTTTCAATCATTAAAAACCTGTTAATATATGAAATATATACTTGAATAAGAATGATATAGCCATTAAATCCTTCCACTAGGAATTTAAAAATCAATGTTCAAAATCATAATAAATATTTACCATAAAAATACCATTTCATTCATTCATACATATATAAAAAAATAATGATTTTATAGTACATTTATTAATAGTATTATAAAAATTTCAAATTATCAAGATATCATACCTAAATATACAAGGGAAAAATTATATATAACTAATTTACAATGATCATTATAATTATGAACCAAGAATGGGATTGATTCAATGATTCACTGTGTTTATTTTTTAATGAGAAAATTCCTTGATTTTATATAATAATTATATCAAAATTGGTTTTAATAATTATATCCTTTCTATGTTTTAACTAATTTTTTTTACATGTTGCAGATCAGGGGAGGAGTTTCTGGATATGTATTTCATCGATGTTGATATATAAATAATATATATATTTATATATTAACTCATACTAACATATTAAATTAAAGGTACAAGTTAGTCACTAGAATATAGTCTCATATGGGGAAATTGGGACTTTAATTGAATATATAATAAATGTTTGACTTTAGGCGTGAAATAATGTTCATTTGAAAAAGTCCTCTAGAGGATGCAAAATCATTAACTGATATTAGTTGAAATAAATTAATTAATTAAATTTCTATGTTTTATCTATATACTAAGAAATACTCTATTTATGACACTGAATGAATTGTGACCATGGTTAGTTCTACAAACATAAAATTTCCATTTTTTGAGATAGCCAATGCAATGGAAATTAAGGTATATTGATTATATTTATGGTTTCTCATCTATTAACAAAAAATTGATAGTGATCACATATGATTATATTGTGTCCTCATTCATCACTGATGATGTATCCAATAAGTGTGTAGATCAATTTTTTGATAAATATTTTTTCCCATTACATGATATTGTTTAATTTATTGATTAATTCATTCTGGAATCACTTCTATGAACAACTTATTAATATCCCTATAAATTTATTCCAATCAAAGAATTTTTAATTCAGAATTAATTACTCTTTAATTTTTATTGCTTTAGTGATTCCATATTTTCCCCCATTAGTGATGGCTATACATAGCATAACCATTATTGGTAATTTCATTTTTTGTTAAATGGATTCATCTTGATTTCCACATCTATTGAACATTCATTTTCAATATATTTGGAGATTCATCCTTTTTTATCTTACTTAATAAATAATAAATTATATATCAAGTATATACTTCATATTTTTGTTGTAGATTTTTAGATTCATGGATATTTATAGTGTATTTCATAATGAAGATGTTGAACTAAGTTATTATTGATGAATTTTTTGGAAATTCATGTTGTAAACGGGTGATGAACGTTTCATGTGATGATGATTTTAGGTT
The DNA here is from genome assembly GCA_963277665.1 of Viscum album. NCBI lineage: Eukaryota > Viridiplantae > Streptophyta > Magnoliopsida > Santalales > Viscaceae > Viscum > Viscum album. The sequence continues at coordinate 1,244,323,580 of OY728152.1, read as the reverse complement.
GTGATGAGAGTTTTAATCTATCATTAATTTTTAATTGAATTCATCTTGTAGTTAAAAATATCTACTGGTCATCAAATATTATTGGTCTATAAATGTATTTCATAAAAATTATGTTAGAATTTTCAAATATTTAATGAGATATACACATTATTTTGAAACCATAAGTACACATACTATAGTTATGAATGACACAAATAATTTATTTCATTGATGTTAAATAATTATTGTATAGAGTGAAATTATTACATGGTCCTTGGAAAGGAAAAAAGATCCATTTCAACCTAAATGGTCATAAAATGTATAAAATATTTGTTGGTTCAGGATCCTAGTGTACTTAAATACCAAATATTGTAGTTACAAACAACATGTGAATATATAGAAACATGAATTAGGAAGTTGGGGAATACACCCAGTGATATATTTGAACCATCCAAATGTGTACCTAAACTCATACACTAGGTATATTATCTTTTGAATTTCCTATCATTTAGAAGAACAGGAAAATGTTTTCTATTTATGGTAACACCCCATGTACATCATAGACCTATGATGAAATCTAATATTACATATATTTGTATTATTTGAGTAGTCATTACTTACTAGGGATCAATATGGGCTATGAATTTCTGTTCATTAATTCTACTAGTTATGTTTGTATATTCCAACTTACTATATAGTCTTAGTGATTACATTTCTACATTTCAATAATGAATAGAGTAAGATATACTTATATATAGTCCATGGTGTAAATCCTCTATTCTTTTTCATAACGAAGAGAAAATATACCCACCACATTTATTTTAGCCTTTTCATTCACTATCATGTGGTAGTGTAAATGGATTTATGTATATGAATATATAAAAGGAACTAATACACCATCTATGAGTTGACATGTGATGGTGTTTTGTATCCCCATATGTATATAGTTCAAGCTTATAACTATGTGTTCAATCAATTATGCCATTTTGGATTCCATTCAGGTATGTTATTCGTCTAGGTGTCACATAGGGGATATCGTAGTTCACATTTTATTTTAGGGATTCATTAATATATGAAAGGGAAATTAATTTTTGGGTGGAAATATGGTTTAGGACATTATTGGACACTTTGGGTATTTTCATGAGTATATCTTGGTTCTACCATCTTTACCATATAATTTATGTTTTGGAGATAACTCAATATTAATAATATTATTATTCATGTTTTTTTTGTTCCATTATATGTATTGTATATATTAACCAAAGTATTGGGTTTTTATGAATGTGTCACATATTCTATAGATGATAGGATACTGAATGGTGATATATATGGACTTTTATTGGGTTTATATTGTGTATCTTTTTTGGATACACTATTAGGACCATGATTAGAAACATGTGGTTTCATTTTATGATTATAATCCTTTTTTCTAGTATAGATAAACTTTTTGGTTATTAGGATTGTATTTTTCTATTATGAAAAATGTAAATACCTTCATACTTTATTGTAGGATAATAGTGGTTCGATGGGTTATTATTATTAATTTTTTATTCTATCTATCCTTACAATGATGTGTATGAGGAAACAAATCCTACAAAATTTTAAATTATTTTATGAAATCATATTAGTGGTGATATGGATTATATCATTTATTCACTATCTCCTAGTGTATTTAGGGAAGACATAGGGGTTTACCCATTGTTTTTTACTTTCCAGGTGAGGCTATGTGGGTCCGGAATGGCCAAAGTGGCCTTAAATAATTGAGTATACAAGTGTATTTTTTTGGTATAGTAGTTATGTTGATTTATTTTGGATTTAGATTAATATTGTTAATATGTCACATGTTCATTTCATTTTACATATAACCTAGAAAAAGAGAAGTTTTTAATATATCAATTCTCCATGATTTGTTAAAAATAGTTTCTATCTCTATGAACATTAAAATCACTTGTAAAAAAACTAAACAACCAATAACATATGAATGGTTTCTAGTGTACCAGTCCATCATGATTCGTCTTCCCTGATATTCTATTTTAAATATTTTAAATATTCATTGTTTTATTATTTCATGATATATAATTGCAACATGGATTTAATTTGGAGATCATAATTTGGAATAATATAAAAAAGTTGCATTAGTTTACGAGAATTTTTTTTAGTCATGTCTCACTAGGGGAAATCAGGAGGCACTTCCACTTGTTATGTAGTAAGAATAATAACCCCTGATAGTAAAGGACTACATTTTTTTGAGTGAAATGTAGTAAATGTCCTTGTTGCACCATATGATTATCTATGTTGGCATGGAAAACATTATGATAATTGGAGATAGTGTATCAGTAGTGTCTGGATTGATCGAAACACATAGGCAGTAGAGGATAAGATAAAGATAATATTATTTTTTTTTCTATCCCATTCCAATAACTCCAAAACATATTGTGGTGGATGCAGTAATCAATTTGAATGGTAAAAAAATAAATTGGTGGATCCTGATGACTTATTACATGATAAGGTGACTCTTACATGGATTTATTATTATATCCACATTATAAAGAAGTATTGACTATGGAATTTATGTTTGGTGAAAGTGTATGAGCTCCTCAAATTACATAAAATAATTATTCAATATTTGAGTATCTATTGAGGTTTTTAAAGTTCATATGATCTTCTATTTTAATGTATATTTATTGGTACTTCATTTATTGAAATTTTGAATAGAGGATTCATTGTGATAAATAATATGGCGTTTCACCTCTATATATATATCCACATATTCTTCAGTGATAGATCATTCCCTTGTTTTTGAAAAAATTATTTCATAGGAAATAAATTCATATTGGGTTAGTATAAATATAATAGATGATGATACCATGGAAACATGGGGATAATGGTGGACTTTAAGAACTACGAACCGTAGATTCAATCATGTGTTGACTCAAAATATATCATTAGTGGCTCAGTGTTATTACATGTGCTCTATTCAATATAGAGAATGGAACATCCTTTCATATGATGGGAATTTTATTGATAATTACAATTTACATGATATCTATGTACTAGTAGGAGTTAAGGGTGTATATGTTACCACACATTAGATGATGAAATGTGAATTGGTTTCTCATATGTGAAATAAGAGAGATACTTAGGGTTGTGACATAGAAGTAAGAGTGTTAGGATATGGTCAATGTTATGAAGTGAATCCCCCACCACCACATATATGTGGATAAAAAAATGTTTATAGTGATATTTTTTAGATGAATGGGAAATTAACAGATGTAATTATTATCACATAAAATCACTTAACATGATTGTAAATAATCTATGCCTTTTTTACTATAATGTAAATTATTGTTGATAGAATTTGTAAGCCTTCCTTATTTTCCATATCGCACAGTTTCGAACCTTATATTATTGAAGAGGATCAAGATAAGATATTATTTATATATAGATGCACTATATAGTATTTTATAATCACACATTTCTATTAGAATTTTGATTTTACTCATTGATGAGTTATTTACTCATAAAATAACATTTTCTTTATGATAATATTTTATAATTTAATTCATGGTATGAACTGGTAGTCATTACTTACTACCACTATTTATTTATTTCAATTAATGATATATTATTCTACAATTGATGAAACAAAATTTTCAATTAATGGAAATACAAGAAATCAATTATGATATTTTGGTATCATATAAAAGAAGTTATTATGGATTTCTAACTACCTATAAATTTTACCACTTTTTTGTAAAAGACTTAGTGGTTTTTTAGTACCCTATAGTGGTCAAGGGGTTCTCAAGAGTCCTTTCAGAATTCATACAAAGTATACCTCCTAATTAATAGGTAGAATTCATCAGAAAACTTCTTGTTCGGGAAATTATTGTAACAACCCAAACAGATTAAATGATATTTTTTTCTTTAATAAATGTTTATTTACATATTATATGATATTTTACACCTAAAAAATATAAATTGGTAAATTATATCTAATTATTAATAACAATTAAATTATTAATCTTTTAAAAAATTAAAATTCTATAAAATAGATCTCTAAAAAAATATGAAAAAGAATAGGTAAAATGGGAAGGTATTTTAACACCCTGAGTTTTTCTGAACCAGTGTTTTTGAATAAATTAAATTATTTGAATATGATGTGTTTAATACTACAAAAATATCATCTTTAGCAACAAAAATTGACAAATTATTATGTTTTATGGACAATAGTGAATTTCTATGAAATTTTTTTATTTATCTAATAGGTTTTCTAGACATGAAATAAAATTTTATCCAATTTCGTGGTTATGATATTTTTTATAAAAAATTGCTCTAAAAAATTTTAATAGGTAACTTGTTTTAAAACTAAATTTTTTAAAATTTATAAATTTTATTTGATTAAAACAATAATCATTATAAATTTTTAAATATCAAAATATACTTTAGTTTAATTTTTTATATTTTTTGACATGTTTCATTTTTTTATGAATAATAGAAAACATTGCATTTTAATTGAAAGATTAATTTTCATCTAAATTTTATTATAGTATTATTATATTTGTAAAATATTTAAAATTTTAATTAGTTCACTGATACACTATCCAATATAATATATGTCATTGTAATTAATTTTCAATTGAAATTTGATATATAAAAACATCAATGTTCTAAATTTTTCACATTAAAAACCCATTGTTCTTTCCAGACTATGAAAAATATATTCATTTAATTTTTAAAATTTATTTTATTTTAATATCAATAAATTGATTACTTATTTGAATATTAATTTTAACAATTAGTAAAAAAAATTCTTTTATTTTTGGTAATATTAATAATAACATTGGAAATTTTTGTTGCCAATGTAAAGGGTAAAATAATTAAAAATTATGTAATTAAGGGTACAAATAATATTATAAACATAAAAAAACATACCTAAAACTCTTAATAATTTAATTTTATGAGTAATTACAGTCTATAATCACTCAAGGATAAAATATGAGGCCTTTAGTTTCCAATTATATGTAGTAACAAATTTATAATTTTTTATTTAATGAAATGTCAATGAAGTCACGGCGAAATTCTTAATAACCAAAATATTTTTAATAAGCGGTTATCTATATTTTTGGGAATATAAATAATAATTATAAAAAATTATTTTTATTCATGATGGTAAATTAGTTTTAATTTTTTATGATGAAATAATTACCTTATATTCATTCACAGCATAGATGTAGAAATTATTTTACTAAAAGAAATATCAAATAAATAATATACATAACACTAAAATAAATATAATTTGAGAGAGTTAATTTCATATAAATAATTTTAATGTTTTCCAATAAATTATAAGGTTTAATTAAAAGTGTTTGTTATAGTATATCATGTTATATTGATAGTTCAAAAATTCAACGTACCGAATTGTATCAAAATTGACATTATTGGTATTTTAGGTAAATAACATTTTATTAATTGGTATAAAAAATTAATTATTCTTAAATCTAGACACATAATTTTTATAAGGTTTAAAGTTTTAACGTCAATCCATTTATTACACTTTTTCATTTTTTTAGTAACTACATTAACCGTTAAAATTTAAAAAATACATTCTGTCATGATAAGGATTAAAGGGGTTAAATAATCTATAAAACTAAATAATAAGAGAAATTATATAACCTAAAAATATGAAAAAAAATTATAATATGATGATTTAAACAAAAAAATTACTCTATATTACAATTACAACCCTTTGAATCCATTCTAATTTAAAAATTACTTAATATTAAGACAATATTTTGATACATTTCAAGGGTTATCCTCCCCTATCATATAAAAGATATCATATGATTATCTTTTTTATAACATCAAATCCATTTTGATCTAGAAAAATCATCTAAAATTATCCTTCCAAACTCATTCACTTAATCATATAATCCTTCCTTTTGTAATTAATCCATCCAAGTAAGACCTTTGGGGTAAACCAAAATGAAATATGTGAAGAAGATGTAATGTTCATCAAAAAACATTTTCATTTTATTTCATACAAAAACACCATAAATTATTTTAATACAATTTCTATATATTATAATCAATGTAATAAATATAATCAGATGGGTTTTTTAAATTATTATGACAAAAAACTTCACAAACTTCCATCAAATGTGATAAATAATCATTGTTCGTGGGTGTGGCAGAAAACAACTTCACAAACTCGTGATGTTTGGTAATAAATTTCCAACATTCATGGTCGATAATAATTATATATTCATATTGTATATGTGATATAAAATTTTTTTATTATATGTTCATTCTTTCATTATTATATCAGACACACCATCATGCATTCCATTTTTTGGAAATATTATAATTGTGCTTGTGTGTACGATAGACTACTAACATGTAAAGAAATGTGATTCATTCACGCATTAAATGGAATGCATAAATATTTATTTTTATATAAATTTTTGATATATATTACTTTGAAAATCTCAAATATTAAAATATGTCATTAAATTTTCTTTCTTTAACAATAATTGGTTATGAAAACAACAGTAATGCGTACGTAAGCCCCACTCTCTTCCTAAACAATATATTTTATTTTCTAATAAATAATATTATAAATCAACATAAATAATGATTTATGGATTATATATGATATTTATATAATTTTTACCAATTTTAATATCATTAAATCATGATCTATGTAAGCTTACCAAAATTAACAACTCAAAACATGTATGTAAAAAAGAGGAGTTCTTACCCAAAACATAACATTAATTAGTAATCGATAAGAATTAATAAATATAAAGTCAAAAGTATATAATATATGGTATTATATATTTTAATATGGTTATTTGGAATATTTTTTAAGAAAATTATATTTATTATAAAGGATTATTGATCTTATATGAAGTAATACATGATTTTGTTAAGCAGATTTCATGTCACGTTTAATTTTTCATGAGACTTATGTCATATCCATCACTAATTTTTATTGTTATATATAGTATCGTAGGATGTATTATATGATACATATCCTTAAATAAAATCATAATTTACAAACCAATATTATTTTTTATGTATCAATGGGTTTATGTTAAAAATGATACCAAATCGGTTTGGTAATTTTGACTGAATTTTACTTCTTTGAGATGCATGTCATGTTATGACCCTATATTAATTTATGAGTTGTATATACTGGACATTGATATTTTTTATCTAGAATGTCATTCTATTATTGATATAATGAGTTTAATTTAATATTATTATAGCATCATTCATAAATTTTCCTTAATCAAAAAATAATTTGTAAAAATGTTCTAAAAATTATCTTTTAAGAATTATCATGGAAAATGAGTTCAAATATGTTTTCATTACTCGAAATGGATTTAAAATATTGTTTTATAAATTTTTAATGTTATTTAAAAATAATATGGTTTTATAAATTGGTAATTATTTAAAATAATTTTATTTCAAAAATGGAATGGATATTTTCCATAAATGTTATTTCAAATGATCTTTCAAAACCATTTTCTAGTTCTTAATAATTATTTGAATTCAGTTAATATTTTTTTTTGGGTTTAGTCATGGATATTATCCTAATTATTTAGTAGGTTGGTATTTATTTTTGATGAATGATTTACATCCTTCATTTAAAATAATTTATTTTTTTCATTATTTTACGAGTGGGGCCAATATATCCCTCGAAATCATTGAATAATGATTTATATTTATGAGACTTACATATATAAAATGGGGAGTGAACCCATTTAAATAAATTCTTTTTTCCACTAAGATGGTATTATTTTTGATTCTTGACTACTATGATGGTATTGGGAGGGATCCCTGACTACAAATATGGTCATGGGAGTGAAACTCAACAAGTAAGGTGGTTTGGGGAGTGAACCCATTCTACAAGGATGTCCTTCATAGTAAGCCTTCACTACTATTGTAATGTTTTTTAATATTTTTTATATTCTACATTTCCATTTTATATTTCAATGTTATTCTTTCATGTATTATTTTCCTGCATCCATCATGATTCATTTATTATGAACTTCCAATATTTATTCCACAAATCAAGCATAAGATCATTTATATGTATGGAATGATCATAAAATGTTATAGTTATTTTTTTATGCCCTTATATTGTTTTAATTCTTATATATATATCCTTTTTTAATAGAATAATGAATTTTACCTCACCCTTTCTTTTGTTTAATTATTTTTTATTTGCTGAAATGTATTTTGAATGATAAATCAATAAGAGATCTAATTATGAAGAAATGGGTAGGATAAGTTATAGTTGAATTATGAACAAGTTTTTTATGATTAGATTTTTACAAAGGAAGTAAAATAATATTGTCATTGGTCTCATATTTTTGTAATGTATGAAATATTCCAAAAAAAACCATACAATATCAATGTATGTTATGTTTGGGTCACTATAGCTGGTATGAGATAAAAATTTTAGTGAACCTTTGAAAACTAGTATGAGAAAACAATAGTAATAACAATAACTATAAGTCCAGATTACAATCTTAAGGTTATAATAACGACCATGATTAATCTATATTAAACCTATATTAACATGGAGTTGAATTTTAAAAGTTAATTATTTTTATTATGAGGATTTAAATTTACTATTAGTGTTATCAGGCTATTAATTTTGGTTTTCGGTCCATTTATATAACATAAAGGATCTTTATTAATATTGAATATAATGTGAAATACTATTAATTTCCACCAAATAAATTGAATTTTCTGTGAGATGGAATTTTTATGAACCACCTTCCTCAAAATGAGGGAAGGGATAAAAATATATCATGACCTTATTAATGATGAAGGATAGAAAATAACCCCCTAATTCCCACCTCTGATAGGCCCTATGGTGTGGACCATCACCAAGGGTGTAGAAATCTTGCAAGAAAATGGGAGGAATTACCCTTTTATAGTAAACAATATTGGGATATAAGATTTATCGACTTTAAAAAACTCAATGAAAAATATATAATGAAACCAAAATCCATTCTACAATAATGTTTAATGTAAAAAATCAATAAATACAATGAAAAAAATCAATTTTTAGTAGAAAAATGAAACTATGCATTGGCACAATAACTGTCTCCAACGTCTAAGCTATTTAAAACCATCACGGTCCTCGTAATCTTCTACGAAACCAAGAAAATATTTTATATACATAGGGTGAGTGTACTAGAATAATGAGTTGGGAAAAACCAAATTCATTTAGGTATAATTGAGAGAAGAATACTAATTCCCCAATTAAAATATAGAACATACTAAAAACCACCTATGAAGGTATATTATCCACCCCATCCACACCACGGCATGCTCACCAAATAATGCAAGTAAAGTAAAGTAAATTAAAGTAAATAAGCACATTGATATTTGGGTACCCCATACCATTCCCCACAGGTTAATTGCGCATCCCTAACTGTGAACATCTTGATACTACCATGGTCATCCACAAGCATGACTGTCACAACCTGCCCGTACAGACATGGGATACATACCACATCACATCTCACCCACAAACACATTGTCCACAAACCACTACTTCATCCCAAAGACACCATGTAATCACCAAACAACTCATCCCAAAGACACTTGGGAAGAACACCTTGCCCAAGACACTTGGTCCTTACAACCACACCATAACATGTCCAATGATTCTGGGGATACTAATGCCTAAATGGGGGGGGGGGGCAGGGAAGATCCAATAAAAAGTCTTACATCCTCCCATTGATTTTTTGGTAAAGGAAACCCTCCCCATAAAAATGGGAGTGTTCGGAACATAGGGCTAAACACAGGTGTGGTTTGTATAGAAACCACCAGGAACTACATGTGTATGTGTGTGTGTGTGTATGTGTGTGTGTGTGTCTAGGTACAAAATACGCATCTCAACTTATGGGTTTTTAGAACAATAATCTACCTGCTCAAAACATCCATTGTGTCACCTCTAAAATCACATATCCAATTAATGACTGTCCCATTATAATTAGATTAATGAATGTTTCTTCACTACAAGAAACATCTCTAAACATTTACCAAACCAATTTATTTACCCAATTACAATTCAACATTGTCAATTCATTCATTTATTTAATCAATCCATACATGGGAAAATACAAAACATAGAACACCAAATGGAACAACATAACCAAAAACTACATCATGAGTGACTGGAAACTCTGATCTAAAGGCCCTTTCATGGTAACAAAATCCTTCTTAAAAATCATCCCTACTAAATAATCCTTATAATCCCCACTTTAGGTGAAGAAACTCACTCACCAGAAAATTTCACCCATCTTGAATTCCCACTACACACTTACCTCTCTTGAACACCTCTTCAACCACTACTACCATCATACATGAAGGTCATGCTGCATTTTTATTCCTATAAAAATGTACCCCCCCCAACACACCTCATAAAAACCCTACTTTCAATCATTTTTGTACAACCACACCACACCTAGAAGACCCATAAACATAAAAATAACACAAAACTATATTGAATTCATGCTTCCCAACCACTACCGAGATGTAGTCTAACTACATAAAAAGTTCATCCATTCCACAATTAATCAATCTCCCAACATGAGATTCCATGAAACCACTGAAACCACCCCATACTCACAACCACATTCCCAGCCACAACACCACACAAACAACACATGCCCAAGGCCATACATATCCCCACACAACACATAGTCACACCAACTAGGCAGTGCATATTCATATTTAACAACCAATACTACATTAATCTCACATTATAAAACATCGGTGATCTCAGATTATGTTTAATTCTTGTGAATATATATATTTAACTTAATATAAATGATGAACCAGATTCCTATTCTTATAGTAGTGATTCAAAAATCACAGAGGTGTGAAAATAGAGGCCACCAACAGCTATGATTTTCTGAATAATATAACCCATATAAGTCCAACCATGGATCAAGGATAACATAGAAAACAAGTAAATCCTCATCATCATTCTTCCAGGCCCCCCATTTATTATTCCATAAAATATTCATTAAATTGGTTTCAATAGTAACCACTGGAAGATAGAAGTACACCCCCCCCCCCCCCCCGCATGATAAACATTTAAATGGTAGATGGGTTGAACCCTACATGGAACAATATAGGATCAACAATTCATCCTTGTGCCAAAATGGGTGGACACGTGAGCTGTAGGAAAACATGAATGAAAAAACTGAACATACTACTATTGTACAAGCACACAGCTCTTCAGGGAAGAAAAATTATTGGGGAAACATGAGGAAATGGAAGGGTTATAAATAATAGAGGATCTCAACTATAGAAAATTCATATCATATATGAAAAAAATAAAAATATTCCAAAGGAAATTAAAATAGGATCGTGGTCAAGACCATGTAGGTAGAATTTTTCTAGTCCCAAGAGAATTAGGATATTAAGTATATAATTAATATTCTTTGAAACACATTTATAAACCCTTGAACATGGATTTAAACTAGATTAACATCAAATAAAACGCAGGAGGGGAAAATTCAGAAAAATTTGGAAAACCTATAAATAACTCACTGATGGTTGGGTCACTGATAGTGAGTCACATACACCTGACTCACTGACGGGATTCGCTGACAAGACTCACTGACACGAGTTGCCAACTCCACCCATTGATGCCACCCACCAATGAAAATCATTAATGCCTGACCTACCAATTCCTTGAACCACTGACGCCCTGACCTAATGAAGCCCAGACCATGTGAAACCGTGAGACACTAACACCCTGAGTAACTAAATCCAACCAAATGATGCAGTGCTACCGACGCAACTCACCGACTCCTGACTCACAAATCAAAAGACTGGAAATTTGGAAAACTCTTGAAATGAGATTCCATTGACTCCCAGAACATCCCAAATACTTGTTTTTTATGAAGTAACAGACCATGGGGGTCCATGCCGTTACATCAGATACATCTCAATCTATTATCACCATTGATAATTCAAAACCAAAGCTAGAAAAAAACAGGGGTCCAATCAACCACCCTGTAAGATACCACTCGAGGATAACCCGCCTTGGGTTATTTTAAATCTAGATTGAAACATCAACATCAAAGAAAAACACCTTCCACACATGCTAACACAATCATCCACAAGATACAAAATACCAGCACCAACTGTCTAGACACATTAATTATCTAATTCTTTCTTCCATATCAAGATATTATCAACTCCAGGTGGAACTAACTCACCCGCATGGGTTTAATATTATCTCAATTAGTGCTTTAAGACTTGTACTGTGGGTTACTCTATTTTTCACATATTAGTACTTTATCACACCTTACAGAACAAGGAAAAGTATCCTATCACAGAAAAAAGGTTCAAGAATTACATCACAATAAAAAACACACAATAAAAATTCGAACAACTCCATGTAATGGGAACCCTTCTGTGTCTCCTTTCAAAAATATTCTCCTCGAGGACAACATGAATCCCAAACTCACACACCAAGGTTATGTTTTTTTCATCCATCACCTTTTTCTATTGATCTTGGATCTCAACTGGTCGCTCCACAAATGTTTCTTCATCTTCAATATCCACCTTTCCCCAAAAAATGACATGGGATTCTTCATGAAGATAATGAAAATGCTGGGATACATGAATGATGTTGTGATCCTTCTCAAATTTGGTGGAAATGACATCAATTATTCTACCTCCCCAACTCATCCAAACTCCTTGAATGGTCTGATGTATCTGGGAGAAATCTTACACACATTTTTAATCCTCTTCTTCACACGTCGAGTGGAATCCTTTTGGAACATGTTGTCACAACCCTTGAACTCCATGGTCCTTCTCTAATGTTTAGAATATGATATCTTTTAGTCTTGTGTTGTCTTTATGCTCTCAAGGACATGATGAACCTTCTTGTTTTTACTCTACACCATGTCTAGACAATGACCAACTACCACCCGAACTTATGTCCAACACAAGGTTGAACAACACGGTCTCCCATACGTGGTATAGAATGATAACATGTCGATGGTTGATTCTTAGCACATATTGAAAAAAAACACTACTAGGGGATAATGTCATACACATGATACTCTGAAGTCTATAACACATTCCTACAACATTTCCTCCAACAACTATACGGTCCTATCTGTTTTCCCATTTTACTAATGGTGGAAATAAGTGATTAGGTGTAACTACATTCCAAAAGTACACTATAATCCCCTCTAGACTCACAAGGTAAAATTTATATCATGGCCTATGATGATGGATCCTATAACATTTTTAAGTAATACCACCATATCCACAAACTTCTTTTCAAATGCATAAAATTTGTTCAACTCCATCATCACTAAGTAGTATGTTAATTTTGTTAGTTGATCGACTATTAACCAGATTATATCACTGGCACCCTAACCCCTAGCTAGACCTATGATGAAATCTGTGGAGATTTAATCCCACTTCCACTCAGGTGCATATATGGGATACAAAAAAACCACAGGGATCATGGAGATTCTCCTTCACCTACTAGAACACCAAGCATCATACCTGAAACTCTGCCACTACACGTTATACCATGGGTAACCATAAATTCATCCTCAAGTCACGATATATCATGGAAACTCATGGGTGTACCACTAGGTGTGTTCCATAAAACTCACATATAACTCCCTCGTGCATCGCCAAAATAATTAATAGCTTCTCGCAAAACAACATCTGCTTCAGATTATCCTCTGACAATGCCTTTGAAACAATATCACAGTCAACATGATCAAACATCATCATTACCTCTGAATCTTCCCAATGACAATCCTCCACTCAAAGTAACATATATTAAAACACCATTATCTAGAATATATAGATTTTACAAACATTTATTCATTCATCTTTGTGCAATAAAGCCATCTCCACTATTTCCCTCCAAGTGCCAACAAATTATTGAACTACGTCCTTCTGTAGCTTCATACTCAAAGCATCAGCCAAAAAAACTCCCCATTCCTGAGGTGTAGAAGATATCAAAATCGAAATCCTAGAGAAACTCCATACACCTATACTACCAAAAGTTTAGATATCACTGGGAAAAGATATACCTCATTCTCTTGTGATCTATGGAGACCACAAGGTGCTCCCCAAATGGGTAATGTCGCAACAACTTTAGCACAAACATGGCCACTTCTAGTTTTAAATCATGGGTGTCATAGTAATGTTCCTAGTGATGTAACTTCCTAGAACCATCTGAGATCACTCCCCATTATGGCATCATCACACACCCTCAAACCAAATGGTAAGAATCAAAAAAACCCTCTAACATTACCCCTTCATATAGAAACATGAGAAATGGGGCACTAACCAATATCCCCATCAGATAAATAAATGATTCCTAGAACTGCTCACTCCCAACAAAATTTTTCCCTTTTTGGCCAGAGGATTAAATGGGGCTTCTACTCCAAACAAATGAGGTACAAATATCTAGTAATAGTCTTTCAGATAGTGAAAATTGTGCACCACTACCAAATTATTGGGTTCTTCCCAAGAAATAATTGGCATGGCCTTAGATAGATCAACTGATACAACATTCTAAGACACCACATAGCCATGGACATTGAACTCACATGTCCAAAATTTTAGTTGGATAGCTTTTTATAGAGATGGTGGTGTCGAATGACCATTATAAATGTCACAATATTCTCAGTATACTCCTCCTCTGGATTTGAGTAGATCGGGATTTCTTAAATGAATATGATGATGAACTGGTCCAGTAACTCCTAAACGAAAGAGTTCCTAAGAACCATGAAAACAGATAGTGTGTTCATAACACATATTGAAAGAACCACAAACTTGAGGAGCCCATACCATCCCCTGAAAGTAGTCTCCAGGATATCACCCTCCATCACCCTCAACTAAGGATACCTAGACCACAAATCAATCTATGAAAACCAACGTCCAACACTCAGCTGGTCAAAAAGATCAGCTATCCTTAGGAGAGGGTAACATCTCTTTAACGTTACTTGATTCAACCGATAATAGTCTATACACAACCTAATACCACCATCTACATTCTTAACAAATAAGACCGGATCACCCATGGCGACACACTAGTCCAGATAAAATCCATTCTTCCTTAGATCGTCAATATAAATCCTTATCTCCCGCAACAAAAAAGGTTCCATCTGAAAATGAGCCTTTTTAATCCTCTTAGAACCGGTTTGTAATTATATCCCAAACTCAAGGTGATGCTGAGGGGTAGAGTCACAACATCCTCAAAGAAAACATCGCATAACTCCCTCACATATATTGATTCTTACACTATGCCAACATCCAGTGATTCCAACGACATATCAACCAACACAGAAGGTAGAGGTTCCACACAACTGCTACCCACCAGAAAACTTCACTCGCCAATGAAATATTCTTTCTTTTCGTCATTTATCTAAATACAGGACTCTCCAACAGTAGAAATTGATAATCCCATCCATGGAAAACAACCAGTCAATTCCAATGATGACATCATATAAATAAATTTCTAAGATAAATAGATCCCTACAGGACTGATGTGGCCCCAACATGAGTCTATATCTACAGAAACCATCAGTCATGCTGGTCTGATCTCTGACTAGAGTACTTAATAGAAGGGAATGGAAAGTTCCTCTATGTTCAGTCCGAGCACATGTGCTACACTAGGTGAAACAAAGGATCGTGAAGATTTGGAATCAAGTAGTTCTCAAACAAGTGTACTGAAAAAACTAATCGTTTGTCGAATGATCTCTAGCCCTGCTGGGATTACTGACTCTATGGTATGTAACTAACCACACCCAAATCATATGCCCCTATATTTTTGGCCACCACCCCGATAATGCATGGGTTGATGTCCTTGTGCTACCCCCTGAGATTGTCTTATGAGTGCTCCATCTCCCCTCAGTTGAGCATGAGCCTACTATCCCTATGATGAAACAGTCTGGCTACTAATTTCTTCTGAGGTGGGTGCTAGACTTTCCCTCCTCCACCATACTGATATCGAACTATGCACTAACTCTGAATGAGAACATGGCCTTGACAATAGAAACACCTCATACCCAATCATACAGAAAAAAATGAGGAACCAATGGTTGGAACTAGAAATTTTGGTTTCAGATCTCCGCCTACTGAAACCAGGAATGTACTGATGCTTGAGACCTTCAGATGATAGAAATACCAATTTATAAACTCAAATAACACCCCTATTGGGGTAAACCTCCTAATTATTGAATCATTTACAATTCCTCACCCTTCTTCTGAACCTCTTTGTATGTCAGTAATGTGGGGGAGTAAATTCATTCTAGAGAGAGGGATGGATTATTTCCATTAAATGTCTTTCTTGAGACTCCTCATCCAGAAAGAGATGTGGAGAAATTAGAAGGAGTACCTTTAATATGATCCCGAGTTGCTTCACTAAAATACTCCCCTATTGGAGGAAGAGTAACTCCTGCCAATTCCTGGCCTTTATCATTGATGAATGAAATTCATCCCAAAACTACTTCTCAAATTTATCCCACAAAACTTCTCTCCCCTTCCCCTACCAAATGTAAAGCATCCAGAACTAATGCATTACTCCCCTTATTTGGATCACCTCTAGAGGAACATAGTACTCTATTGGATTCCAAATCAAGCTAACAGTGATCACCATCTCCTCAAGAAAACTCCCAATCACTATATCTAATATTTTGTCTTTGTAAATTCCCAGATTCTGTTGATGGAAATCATGAAGCACCTTCTTCTATTCTATTTCCTCCTCCTCTGAATCAACACTCCATCAATTAGCTAAATCGTCCTGCTAAACCTCCACTAATCATACCACACACAGACAATGAATTGTGTTCTTTGTAAAGTTCACCCTAAAATGATTTTAATGGTAATTTTCACTATACACATGATTTAATTCTTTCATTAGTTGAATTTAATTTCATAATATGAAATGATTGAATTTATTTACATAGAGATCACTTTTCTTGACACAAAATGGAAGTTATTTTTTGATGATTCAAACTAACCTATTATCATTTATCAATGTGGCACTATTTATGGATATCCTATTTCGATTATATCTAATTTACATGTCCAAATTCACTTTATTAAGGTCTAATTCAAAGAAATTATTTTGGAGAAACTAGTCTTTGATGGTCTTATTATTATTCATGATTTTTATGATGATTTTCTGGAATAATATCCCCATCATCCCCAAACAAATTTGGATTTTTCAATTGAACTCATTACCAATTCCACATAATTTTAAATACACCCAATACAATGGACTAGATTGAGTATTCAGAGATAATGAATAAACAAAAAGAAAACACTGAAAAGGGATTCATTTCTCCAAGAATGTCACCATTGGGTGAATATTTACTTTTAATGAAAAATAAATATGTATAAATTTGACTCTGATTTATTAGTAGGAGTTTAACAATATCACAATCAAGAAAAAGTATCATCTTACTCATATTGATGACTTGTTCAATCAAAGTCATGATGCTCAAAACCTTTCCAACATTTTCCTTCTTTCTAGATATCATTAATTGAGGGTCAAGAAGGTAGATATAATCAATATGTTAATCAATAAAATATATATACACAATTAATAAATAGTGAAGAATTTTATTCTAACTAATTCTCCTTATATCATCAAGTATTTTAGTAATTGATTCTTTAATTATTAACTTGATCAGTTTGTGGAAGTCTTTATAGACGATACTATTCTTTATTCAATGTCTAAGGAAGATCATGAATTCCACTATATAATTGTACTAAATACCCTATACAATGAGAAAAAATATAAAAAACAAATAAATGGGAATTTTGGATTAAAATGGTTTCATTTTTGGGACTTATATCTAAAGAGAGTATTTATCAGTTTATCAGTCAAAGACATTAGCTATTGAATGTTGGCCTTGACCAACCTAGTGACTGAGATCCATAATATTATTGTTTTAGCAATATATTTTGTATTGTTTTTGAATAATTTCTCATGAATATCTATTCCAATAAAAAATTAAACTCAAAATGTATATGATGTACTCTAGATGGATGAATGTTAGTTAAATTTCACTGTGCTAAAATAAAGGATTTTCAGAAAAACTGTTTTTTCAAAAAAAAATTAAGGAGGTGGGTTTTAAATATATAGTAATGAATAAATCATGGGATTCATATTTTTTATTATACTAAATAATATCATTATATCTGATGCATCATGAATACTGAATATAAATTATAAATGTTTTCCCACTCATGATATGGTGTTATTTGTGGTAGTATTTTCATTAATGATAAAGATCCATTATCTTTTTGAATAAATGTGTGATATATATATATAGAGAGATAATAAAAGTCATATATATATATATTCACATAGAATGTGTTGACCACGTTCTAGAGAATATGTTTATCGCAAAATACAATTATGAACTATCAGTAAAATTCCACCCTAGGAAAGTGAAAAATGAGGCAAATACTTTGAAAATAAAATAACATGCTAGTTTATCCATTCTAAACCACATAAAATATCCAATTTTTTATTAGAATATTATTGATCTTTAAATCCCATTAGAAGAGGGATATATTATCGTGATCAATTATATGTTTAATAATATATTCTAGTGTAGATTAATGTGGCATGTAATGATGGTATATAGCTTCAAACAGAGGATAGATATGTTCATGATTTTACCCACGATTGTGATGGAATGAGACGGTTCATGAACTATGTATGTGATGCATCTATACTATATTTGATGAACTATTTTCAAAGTAAGCTCAACATTCATAATTTTGTATTCATCCAGGAAGTACTCCGATATATCTATATTTGAAATAATACTTATTTTTGGATGGAATGAAATGATATATAATAGATTATTAATGTTGGTGATAAGTATGCCAACATATAAATGTTGGGAGACACAATTCAATAAAAACATTACATCCATTACCCATTCCAGAATGGAAATAAGACAACAACACTATGTGTATTTTTTAGAATCCCCAAAAACTCTAATGTGAACAATGATATATGGTTGGCAGTTCATCACCAAACTAATTCATCAAACATTATCACTATCATATAAGACATCCCTCTACACTAGATTTCTAGAAAATAAATTTTGTAGTAAGGTTTAATGTATTATAGCATTACATTGAATGTGATTGGGATCCTATGTATAAATAAATGTTCAGGAAAAGTCTAAAAAAATCCCAAGATATGGAATTAAGTTTCATCACAAGTTCTCATCCTCAAATTGAATTTCATTATAAAAGAAAAATCATACCCTATAGGTTAGGTTGAGATCTTGTTCTCTAGTTTTCAAAGGTGGTTGGGATCAAAACCATCCTCTAGATTATTTTTTATATAACAATAATCTTCACTCATAAATTAATATGGATCCTTATAAATCTTTCCATGAGAAGAAATGTTGATCACTAATGTTTTTGAATGATGTTGGACAATGAATTCTATTTGTACATGAGATCCTTAAAGAAATGGAAGAGAATGTTAGTGTCATTTAGCATCATATCAAGGATGATTAGAGTCTATAGGAAAGTTATACTATTAATAATTAATGAGATCCATAAATTGAAGTATTTTAAATGGTGTTTCTATGAATTTATCCAAGTAATAATGTAATTTAAATTTTGAACAAATGAAAACTATCCACTTGGTATGTCATCCCTTTTAATATTATTGTTTGTATCAGAAAGGTTGGGTATCATTTGGTGCTTCCTCCAATCCTTTATCATGTCAATAATGTGTTCCATACAACTCTCCTAAATTTGTAAATACATAACTATTAAACTATACTAACTTGATAGCTCACACCTCTACAAATAATTCATTCTTATGATGAACTACTAGTTGAAATTATCGCCCTTCCATAAAAAGTTCTACAAAAAATCCAGTCACATAGTCAGTGTATTATAGTGAATGAAGTTGTTAGAAGAATCTACATGGGAACTTAAGGACATTATGTAGTATATGATTAATATTTTTGTTATTAAAATGACATATTTCAAGGGAAATATTCATTTTTATTAGGGATAGAATGTACACCCCATGTTTTTATGAACCCTTTTTTAATATATTATTATGTTTTGATGTTTTGTTTTCCATGATACATAATGTTTTAGTGCACTACAAGAAACACTACATGATCTTTCATTTCATGAAACACATTTTTTCAATTATGCATCATTTTATTCAACCAATGTCTTTTACAAAAATCAAATAAAAATAAATAATGTTTTATGATAAAAATTTAATGTTTTCAAAAAACATTTTTACCACCTTTTTATTTTCCACTTGTTGTACTATAGAATTTTTAAAAATTTAAAAATTATATTTAAAAAAATTATCAAAATTTCTGAAATAAAATTTCCAAAATATAAATTTGATGATTTTACATTATTTTTTTAATAGGATTCATTTTTTATGAATATTGAAAAATACTAGATTTTAGTAAAAAGATGACTTTTCATCTAAATAATTTATATATATATAATATATTTCAAAATGGTTTTTATGTATAACAATTTCATTTATATGTAATAAAATCTAATTTTTATCATTGTAATTATTTTTAAATTGAAATTGGATATAAAATCATTTCAATCATTTAATCATTATTGAAGTAAAAACTCTTTTATTCATCTCGTTTATGGGATTAATTATTAATTAATTTCGAAAAATTATGTTAAATTAATTTTGAAAAATGGATTCAGAATTATTAATCACACATTTGAAATTTGTTAAATATGTATCTTTAATTTTTACTCAATTTGAATAGTAACTATTGTAATTTCTATTACCTCGGTAAACGGTAAATTAAGTATAAATAGAGTAGTTAAGGGTATAGATAATATTATAAATACTAGAAAATTACTCTAACACATTTAAAAAATTATATTAGTATCCTTCATCCATAATAACTCAAGGGTAAAATTTATGGCATTTATATTCCATTTATATGTTATTGTCACATTTAAATTGTTTTATTTTAATAAAAGACCAAGATGACACAATTATAATCTTAATAAATAAAATATTATTAATAAATTATTAATGAATGGTTTTTAAGACTATAAATTTTAATTTCAAATAAAATTGAATTAAAATAGTCATGCAAAATATTTATTAATTTTAGGTGAATAAATAATTAACATAAATTCATTCATAATAATGATGAAATAATTATTTAACTATTAAAAATAGCCATGAAATGATATTTAAAATAGTAATATATATATTTTTTGATATAATTAATGTCATTTATGAATTTTACCAATATTATTGAAATTTTAATGATGTATTAAAAGTTTTTATTTGATGATACCATGTTGTATTGATACATTTTTAAAGTAAAACTAATGAATAGTTTAAAAATTGACATTAATGATAATTTAAAATATAAATTATTTTATTAAATGATAAAAAAATATTAAAAATAGAAATTTTAGAAAAATGACTGGGATAATCTAAAAATGTAATCCATTACCAATATATTACTTTTTTTTAATTTTATTGTAACTATATTATCCCTCAATAATTAAAAATAAATGATATCATGGTAATAATAAAAGTGGATATATATGTGGATTAAAAATAAATGTTAAAGATAATAATGTGACCCCAAATTATCCAATATTATTTAATTAAATTATATCAACCCATCCTCATCCAAACACATAAATATTTCTCTTTTGATCCATATGGAATAGAAATTTAATTTTTTTTAATTTAATATTTTATGAATTTTTTGAGAGTTCCCATTTGATCTATTATAAATGGGAACATATTCTAATCATTTCTTCACACACACAAAAAATAGTATTTTGGTGAAACCATGTAAAAATATACCCTAAACATCCATAATTTCATCCTACATTCATTATTTTGGGTATAAATCAATCCAATTTTTTCCTTTACTATAAAAAAGGGGATACCTGGAGAAGAGGTAATGTTCATAAATGAAAATTCATGGTTTATTTCTTATATAAACCTTTTAAATTATTTTAATATCATTTTTATATAGTAATATAGGTATATTAAAAAAAATAATATAATTTTATGTCAATTGAATTACCTAAAACATAACCATTTCCCTGAAATGGAATACACAATCATCGTTTGTGTATACCAGAGACTACCACCATGTGAAATTATGTAGTTTGTTACTCCATTACCACATTTTCATGTTTGGGAATAGTGTTGGAATCATAAATTATTTATGATATATATTAAATTTATGATTTCATTATGATTATAATATTATTATATCACACATAACTTCTAGCTTTTCATTTTGTGGGAACATGATATGTCTTTAATGTGTACGGTGGACTACCGCCTCACAAAGTGATGTGATTCAATCAATAAATACATTGATTTTATAAAGGATGGTTTTAATAAATATATTATATATATATGACATAAAAATTATTCTATAATTAAAATATATCAAATAATTTTCATTATTTAATATGAAAAGATAATGAAAATAAAATTCATGTATACGTACGACCAACCATCTACACGAACGGTGTGATTAATTATCCACATATATATTTTATTAATCTCTATAAATATATATATATAATAAATATATGACATTTATAAAAAATTTATAATTTTTATGATGTTTATATCATGATATATGTAAGTGGGCCGTGAATAAAAAGTCAAAACATGGTAAAAAAGTTGTTATTACCAAAAACATAACAATAGCATAGAATTGTTAATAAGAGATTAATATAGAGACATGAGTAAATAATATATGGTTTTATATATATTTCGATATGATTCATTGGTAGTTTTAAAATAATAATATATTAATAATACATAAGGTTTGATCATATACGAAGGAGACCAGGATTATAATATGGGTATTTCTAGTCTATTTTTTATTTGATTGAGAATTATTCCATATTAACCAATTGTTTCATTTGGGTTGTGTATATAAATCCCATGAATGTATTATTTGATGCTTATCCTCAAAAACCATTGGAATTTTCATATCCATTGGATGATCTCTCATTCATGTGCTTTTCATTTTAAATGTTACCAAACGAGTAATGTGATTTTTTCCCCAATTTTTCTCCGTTAAGACTCATATTGTGTTTTGCACCTATATTATTTTATGAGGTGTATATAATTCTTTTTTTTATGTTGTATCATGAATAACCTTATTTTGATGATATTTTTAATTTTTATGTAATGTTATTCTCCCTTCAGTTAGAAATTATTTATATTGAAAAAACATTGTTTATAAAAAATGTTTCTAAAATGTTCTTTTATGAATTTTCATGAAATATAATTGCAATGATGTTTTTAGTGTTTAAAATGACATTAAGAGATTAATTTTTCATAGATATATTCAAATAATGTTTTTTATAAATATTTTATAATTTAGATATGATTTTATTTCTAATATGAAATAATGGTATTTTTCTCAAGAAATATTTTACATGATATTCAATACCACATTGCATCTATGATAAGTTTATTTGACGTAGGTTATGATTTATGTGGTTAAGATTGAATGATATAATCCTTATTCCTTCTAATGTTAGTGTATGTATATGATTAATGATTTATGTTCTTCTGGAAGACATTTTTATGGTTTTCATTACATAATAGGTGGAATATATCTCACCATCCAATGTATTAGTTAATGATTTATATCTCATGAGATAGACTTTTATGAAATAAGGAGTGACCCAGTTCATAAATTTAGTTTTTCCCATGTGATTCCTTAGGTTTGAACCTAAAATTTTAATATTGTATTTTTAGAGGGATCCTTAACTACTAAGATAGCTATGGGATTGAACCCAAGCTTCTATGACGTTTTATGTAGTTAACTCATTCCACATAATGACCTTGGTAGTAAACCATGGTATCCATGGAAATAATTTTTAATATTTAGGTTTCCAAAAAAATTCCATGTTTATTTATATATTTTTCGTTCATAGATTATGATCTTTACTCCCTTATGATTCATCTCTTATGAATATCTTATATTAATTCCTTAACTCAAGTATATTTTATTTGATATGTAAGGTATAATATTAAAATGATATTCTTTTTTATAAATTCCATATATTTATTTTACGCTTCTGTATCTCCCTTATTTACCTTTATTAATAGACTAATATAACCCTTTTTTGGATTCTTTTCCCATGATAAAATGAAATTTAATAAATATGATATGTTTAAACATGTTTATGTTATAATGAAATGTGTGGCAGAATATGTAGATGTTTTATGTACTATTTTTTTATTTTTCTAAGTTTCAAAGGAACTAAAATAATATATAAGTTTCCCATGTGTTTATATAGTATATGAAATATTCCCCAAAAATTATGTAATGTATTTGAATGTTAATATTGGGTTTCAATAAGTATGGACTTCCCCACTCTTCTAGTATCATCACATCCAAATAAAATTTTATAGAAATGAAACAAAATATTAATAAACAAATCAAAATATATGAACTAAAAGTATTACCTTTGGGAATAAATGTATGAATTTTGATTGAATTATTGAAGTTGGATTTATAGTAAATAAAGTGAAATATTACCATTGGTATTGGAACCTTATATGACTATTTGTCAAATATTACCATTGTTAAATATTACCATTAATTAATACAACCTTTTTGAACTATAATTTTGGTTGATTATTTTATTATTATTTTTATATTTTATAAGTAGCAATGAAAACTTATAATTTTTATTGAAAGGAGAATCGATACCATTAACTGGTAAATTCATCCCGGTTGAAGGGCACTAGTATGGACGTGGGAGTGAGTAAGATTTACTCTAGTTCTCCCATGATAAATACCATCCCAAGACTCATCATGTGAATATTGAATGAAATAACCACTTTTATAAGGACATGTTAGTGGAGATTACTAATCTATTGTTGTTAGCAGAGCCACCCCATGAAAATACAACTATCATACACACCACCCTTAAAGAGAATGTAGGGTGAAATAAGAGATTATGTATCCAATCCATATTTATGTAAGTATCTTTTAATTTAATGAACATAATTATTATTTTATAAATTCAATTTTATGAAAAAAAATCTCCAATAAAATCTATGTTTAGTTTAGTAAAATTTGAAAATTTTATTCTTGGATGAAAATAGAACAAATTTTTTTTTCAATAAAATATATAAATTTTTTCTAATGAACTCGAGTATTATATATAATTTTTTTAAATTATAAATTATTTTAAAACAATATCACCTAAATATAAATGATAAGGTAATTTTATAATGGATGAGAAATATTTATATAAGTCTGATAAATTTGATTTTCCTTAAAAATTGAGATTTATAATAACTGGATTTTGATTTTTAATAATTAAAATTCTCTTATTTAGAAAATTATTTTGAAATAATAAAAATTATGATTTAAAATCAGAACGTCGATATTAATTTCGTATAAATTTATGATAATTTTCTAAAATAATTTATTTTTCATTAATATTAAGAATATTGTTTTGGGTTTTTTTATATTCTATAACATCATAATTATTACATAATTATGGAGAAATTAATTTAAAAAATCATTAACTAATATATTTTATTTTATGAATATTATTTATCTTAATAACTATTAATCAATTACAAAAACTATATGTGAATTTCGGAAAGTAAAAAAAGAAAATTTTATTTTTAAAAGCATTACTTTGTTGAGTAATTACTTTTCTAGGAATGAATAACTATAAAAAATAGTTCCCGCTTAATTTGGATAAAAGTATCTTAAAATATTACCCAATTTTTAAAAAAACATGATAAAAATCATAGTGCATTCTAATTGTTTTTCATTTTCCACGTCATTGATTTCCAAAGCCATCATTTGGAAATAATTAATCAATTCCTCCACAATTTCTATAAATATCAACCCACTTAACAATTCCTCTTCACTCCCAATCGATCCTCCACAATTTTATAGGGATTTATTCTTCCATGGAGACACCCAAGGTGTCCTCAATCCCTCAAGTATCCATCCTCATTTTTTGGGATCAACTATTAAATTTAACTGAAATCTGTTCATCTATTTTCCATCGAAGTTCCAATTTTATTTGGATTGTCTTATAATTTATAAACTATGTTCTTTTGACCACATTAAGTAATCCCATTATTGTAATAGTATTATTTATTCAATTGGAGACCATAGTAATCCATCATATTACCTTCTTATAAATCCTTGCTTTATAGTAGTAATGTTGTTGAATTAATTTATTGATTTTTAATCTTTAACATAAGAAATAAACTTCTCTTTATTAGCTGAATACCCAAACCTCTTTCTTAATAATTTTGACTTCAAATTTATTTAAAAATGATTACCTTATTCAGGTATTTAAATAGATTAAACATTCAATCACTTTCCATCTGTCAAAAATGACATAATTATCATGTCTTTGTGAATATTTGTATCCTCTGATTTTGATGTCCTTATTACTGGTGGTTTTATTGAAAAAAAAAGATGATAAAATTAATGTCGAATATCAGCAGCAGTACATAAGAAGAGCCAAGAAGGGAAGTTTTCCAGCCATATCTGTTTGACATCGAAGGGGGCTGAAGCCGCCAGGTGATGGGCCGCATTATTTCCTTCCCTTTTGGTAAAGGAGAAAGTGCAGCAAGAGAAGCTTTGCCGCAACGAGCGGATTCTCCTGACGATGAAGCCAAAGTCCGGAAGTCCAGCGTCATTGTGGTTAATGGCATGGATAACCGAAAGGCAGTCCGACTCAATGTTGATATTAGACCATCTACATTTTTGGTAGTGGGTTGGTGATAGATAATCGGTGATTAGTTATTGTAGTGTTTAATTCATTTTTATGATGCATGGTCCTTAATTGAAGAAGAGTCCAGAGACCTTATTTACAGAATTTTGATATGTAGAAGGTTCAATATTCAAATATCTAATGTTGAGTATAATTCATCATTTCATATGGTATTTTGTATGCCTGAAAATAATCCACAATTGCAGATAACATACATTATTAGAGTCAATATAGCCTTTATCAATAAGAGATTAATATTTAGGAAAACCAAAAAAGATGTTAACTTTGCTAATAACGTGTTATCTAGTAGATGATTTCTTAATGATAATTATATCATTTATGAAGAGGTGGGGTCTAAACCAGATGATTCTATGTTTTTTTGATAAGGTAGATGCTCTAGTCCTTTACTATTTATAGTCACCTTCAAGTAAGGTCTGGTATAGTTATGTATAATAAAAGGGTATTATTTTTATTAGTATTCCATGATTTTGATATGAAACACATTCATTATTCTACATTGATTATTAATGAAATGATTTATTATTATATGTTTGTATCAAATTAATTAATGAATATGAAGTGTGGTATCTAATAGCACACCAATGGATTCGGTAAATAAATTAATCTATAGAGATGACATATTTAATGATTCTTAGTGAATACCCATGGTAATTTTTTTATGAAACCATGGTATAAAACCTATGTGATATTATTATTAATTTCTCATTTAAATGTTTTATCAAAATTTAAATTTTATGATTCAAGTTATTAGGTTATGTATTCTTCATTCATTATTTTTATTCCTCGTGTTCTCATTGATATGTCTGAGGATCGCATGCATTTTTATTCCATTCTTATTCCCTTATCAGGATTCATTCTCACCCAATAACATTGATGTATGTTCTTAGGATATGATATTTAGTAAATGTTACATAGGATGAACCCATGATGATATCTTTAATGTGGATTTAGAAGAATCTGTTATGTAATCATATATTATATATCATATTTCCATGAAACTATATATTAAAATATCCATTGTTTTCTACCATGTAACGAAATTTCATGCACAAAAAGAAGGATTCTATAGTGTTTATAAAATATGGTTTATTTAATTGATAAAGTTAAGACTTCAAAACATTAGAGAGAACCCTAAGGACTAGCCAACATATATTACAACATACATGTATTCTAGAACGTCTTATGTTTGTGGATTCAAAATAAAGACATCCCTTCCCAAATAATATAAGTTTATTTAGATTTGGAATAGATGCACCATATTTTAAAACATGATAACACCATATTTATCTAAACTCAATCAGGATCTTGTGGATTACAACGGGCCTTATAGTACACCTATGTTGACACACCCGAGTGGTATTTTAGGTTAATCCCATGGTTTTTAGCAACCATTATAATGGATATATATATATATATAAATATATAATGTAATTAATAATTGATTATATTAATTACATTTTTAAAGATATTGTTTTAAGACATAAAATCTGATTAAAATTAAAATAATCCAAAAAGTAGCACATTTCTCACTATATTTTTCTTCTTTTAGTTTATGGTAGGAAATATAAGGAATCGTGTATATTGTTAGGGCAGTGGACAATACACCAATAATATTCAAATGGATGATGGAATGGAAAACATAATGAGAATAAATAATCAACTAACTCAAATTATGAAAAATAACATGAATTAGGATGATATTATGAATTCACCTCAAAGGGAAAAATGTATGTTGATTCCTCTATGCATCAAATAAAGACCTCCAATTACTGTATCTACTAACCCAATGTTTTATGAAAAAAAATATCAAATGGATAAGTTGATCAGTGGTAGACAATAATTTAAAAAATGATACCAAACATTTATGTTTTCTATAATGAGATAGAAGATATGATTGGAATTGTTTTAAAAAATAATTACCGTTTTTATGAAATTTAAAATGGATATGGAATTCATAGAACTGATGAACAAGAAAATCGAATTTGCTGTAAAATATGAGATGAAATTTAAAAAAAATTCTTGATACAATATTAGTTTTTAATAGGTAAAAATGGATTTTTTTTGTAGCTTATTCAATGGATCGGGACCCCATACAAGGTGGAATCTTGAAAATATATACAATTAAAGTTGTGGGAGATAGTGTGGGGTTCTATGAATGTTGAATTGGTTTTTTGAGAGAAGTATTAGTCACATTGGTCAAATAAAAAGAAGAGAGAAGTAGAGAAAAACTATAGGAGGGACTTCGATCATGAAATAGATGGAAAAAGTGAAGCTTCACATGTTAATCCAATGTGGGAAGATTCAGTTGAGGAACTTATGTCATTATAGTTTAAACAAAAAAAATTATAATAGATAGTCATATTTCTCAGAATCATACTAGTGAGATGAATCCTCAACTTCTAACCACTAATTGGAAAGGGAATATGGTGTATCCACAACATGAATTTCAATGATTTATGTGTGTAATTATAGAGAACATTTACAATCTATGTACCCATAAAAAGATAATGGAGGTGAATGTAAAGTAACATTATTATAGGAATTAGGATAATGGTGAGTAATTTTCTATCAGAACAGCTAATTTGGAGACTCAAAAAGTTGTGGTTTCAAGTACACTCATTGTGATCTCTAATCAATAAATTACATTAATTTATTCCAATTATACATATTCCATTATTTTATACATGTTTGAAAACAATATAAAATCAATCCTTCATGTTATAGAAGCAGAGTTATTATTCAAGACTCCTAGAGGGATTATCCTAGAATCTAGACATTAATGAAAATCTAGTGTAATCTTAGGAAGGCAAAAATATCAACAAAAATATAGTATCCATTAACATGGTTTAATTGGACTCTAAACTAGTTATGAACAATCTATCAATGTAAAATTCTATGATCAACTAAATAAGAATGAAAATTTCAGCATTATTGAATTGATTACCTACCATCCTTTTCAAAAGTCAGATATGTTTACCTAGTTGGAATCTAGAAGGAACAACCACCTGATTATTTAGGGACATGATTAGTGAATAAGGATAAGGAAAAAAATTATAATGATAAATAAATTTCCCAATGTCCTAGAGTTAAAAGACGTATTTCTTGATGAGTTACCTAGACATCCCCTAGAATGTAATGTAGAGTTATCAATTGAACTCAACCATGGATCCGAGTAAATTTCAATGATCTCATTTAGAATTGAAAATTTGGTGTTCTATTAATTAATGAAACAACATCAATAGCTTTTAGATAAGAAATTTATTCGACCATGTGAATCTTTTATGGAGAAAATATTCTCTTTTTGAAGAATAAGGATGGATTAATGATTATATTCATTTATTATAGAGAACATAATTAGATCAAATTGAATAACATGTACAATATCCCAACGATTTAAAATTTATTTAAATAGCTTTGTGGGGCTCAAATAATATCAATGATTTACCTCTGATAATTTCCAAAAATCACAATGAGCATGAGGATTATCTATGGGTTATATTAAAAACAACTAAGGAAGGATATTATTTTTTGAATGATCACCAAATTTGATTTCTGGTTGCAAAAAATTTCATTTTGGGGGATTATTATAACCAATGATGGGATCTCAATTGACCCAACCAAGATAAAGGCTGTAGTGGGGTTGCATCAACCAAACAAAAGTAACTGATATTTTTACATTTCCAGTATTAAAATAATAATATATGATATTTTACAAAAAACATGAAATTATATAATACTAAACATGTTAACATGAAAAGGAGATGATTTTATTATCAAACAGGAGTGTGAAGAGACACTCAAAAAATAGAAGAATATTGTTTTTAATGAAGTAGTGTTAAGTATACCCTCTATCAGAGATTTTTTTTAATTTAAAGTGGTGAATATGTGAAATAAAATGGGTGCATCCTCATGAAAATTGAAAAGGATATTGATTATTCTTCTCCACAATTAAATCCTCATTGGAAGAATTATCATAGGCATGAAATGGATCTAGATGATGATATTATTTGTCTGAAAATATTTAGGCCTCGTATTTATACCGAGAAATTTGATACATAAATAGTCCAAAAAATTTAAGAAAATATTCATATAAAAGGAATTTAACATGTGACAAAATATATTGTGTGAACTTTATAATGTATATAACTTTTTAGTTCATTATCTCCTTGTATGTGAAAACAATTTTGCTAAATTATTAACCTAGAAAGACCACATAGTGATGCCAATGATGATGACAATTCAAGGAGAGACATTGACCATAGAACTAGTTAGGATGGAGCATAAGATCATGAGGGAAGGGAAGACATAAATCCAATCCCAATTTATTTATCAATGATTATTACTAGAAAAGATAAATAATTCTCAAATATAAGATACTATTTTACAAAAAAATAACTTCAGTCTTTGAAGAATGATAAGATTCCTTTGATAAATTTTAATCAATTATTTATATTGAAATTTCATACAAGGCTATGTGTTCCATATATCTAGAAGATAAATATGTATCTAATGTATGATACTTAAAACTCTACATTCTATATATAACCTCAATGTACTAAAACCTAAGGGATATTTGAGATTATTATTTGTGGGATAATATGAAATGGGATATTATCAACTACATTAAAATGTTCAATGTATGTTAAAATGTGAAGGTGGGGTGAAAACAATTTAATGTTGTATTGTAACCACTACCCAAACCAAAATGTAAGTTGGATAATATCACTGTGGACTTTTTTACTTATCTCCAATTAGAATTTCAATAAAACAATTTGATATGGGTTATAATGTATATAATCACCCAGAAATCCTATTTCATCACTATTTTGGAAGATTTAAATCTTGAAAACCATTTGAAAATATGTGAGAATTAAGTACTTATGATTCATGGATTTTAACTTTCTAAAATTTTGGATTGTGATCTAAGGTTCATATAAAAATTTTGCAGAATTATTCAACATTTTCTGAATACTGAATTGAATTTGCGTATGTATTATCACCCCTAAACAAAATTACTATCTAAAATGACAATTCCAACACTTGAAGGCGTGATGAAAACATGCTCAGAGTAATTTAATGGGGTATGAGGTCATCACCTCGCATTATTTTAATTCTCATGCTATAATAAATTCTAATCATGTATTAAAATGGAAACATATAAAGAAAAAAATGGGAAGCGATGTAGAACTACTACATGTTGGGAAGAATTTGGAGAGAGAGATATACTTGGGAATAATATTTTTAAAGAGATGAAAGAAAAGGTACATTCCATCCAACAAAAAATAAAGGATGCATAGAGTCTATAGAATTGATATGAAAACAAACATCTTATGGTCATGGAGTTTCATGTTGGAGATAATTCTTCTCATCAGATTTCACCATGGAATATAGTCAAGTGATTTTGAATGAATGGGAATCTCCGTACTAGGTACATTATCCCCTTTAAAATATTTTAACTCATATAATCAGTTTCCTATTGGATACCACATCAACTAAATATTTCTTGTATTCATGATGTATTTCTCAAACCTCCCTTGAGTATATATATACAAGATCCCTCACACGTACTGAATCTGAATGAGGTACAAGACCAACATGACTATTTATATGTGGAGAAGTAAGTGGAGATTATGGAACATGGATAAATGATCAATAAAACAATACTACCAACCTCATAAATAAGTTGTGGAAGAACCATAACTATGTAGAAGTGGCATGGGAATCATCAAATATGAAGAGATATATGTTTCATTACCTTTGTTCTGAATAGAGAATAAGAATAAATTTCAGTGGTGAAATTTATATAGGGGAATAATGTAACAATGTAAATTATTTAAATGATATATTTTTCATGAATAAATGTTTTTTCAAAATATTATATAATATTATACACATTAAAAATATTTGTAAAATGAAAAAGTATTATATTTTAAAATTATAATTAAATTAGTTATCTATGAAACAAATTATATTTTCCAAAATTACAAGTGAACTAAAAATATAAAATATAATTTCCAAAATGGGAAATTTTGGATATACCATGTCTTATAAAATATTTTCCCGCATAGAATATTATACACAAAAAAACAATTATTATTATTCCAATCTATATCTTCTGAAATGAAAGAATAATATTAGGGAGAAATTTTGTTTATATTTTTAAGAAATAATGAAGTGACATTTATGGGGTATAATGGGAAATGTGACCCTTGATATTTGACTATCATTTGAATATTTTTAAAATAAAATAGTTATTGAATATGATCATTGGTCAATATAACCATTAGAAACAATACCCATTTGGGATAATTTTACTATTATAATTAGTGTTTATAAATAGTAATCACAAAGTATAGTTGATACAAAATAGAAAATTGATTCCCTCAACCAGTAGAATATTGTCCTTAAAATCCAATTTGTTTTATATTAGTAGGGATATAGTTTCACTCGGGTTCTCCCATAATCAATCTTAATATGATCTTTAAAATTTTAGGCATAAACGAAATCACCTATGGGAGAAGTTAATTTTTTGGATATTACCACTTGTTTGATGTTAGGTGAGACACCCAACTAAACTATGACTGTCACAAAAAAAACCCATAAGTTGTATATGGGTGCAATAACGGGTTCAATATCTATGGATTAAATAATCAAATTAAACCATACTTTTAATAATTATAATTATTTTTCCATCAATTTAATTTTATGAATATTATTGATTAATACAATATATGTTTTTATTGTGATTAATTTGAAAAAATTATTTATCAGCTCAAATGAAACCTAATTTTATTTCTATAAAACTTTTATAAGAACTCAAGTATTCTAAACTAATTGTAAATCAATTATTTGTTTAAAATACACTCACCAAAATATGAGTGATAAAATAAATTTATAATGGCCTTCGATAAATTTTATATTTGTCATAAATTTGTTTGTGATTTAGAAAATAGTATTTTTAAATAACAAAGGTGTTTCATTTTTAAAATGTAATGTTCACCTATTAAGATAACTATTATAGAAAAATAAAAATTATATTTGAAATTATCACATCAATATTGGTTGAGTGTTAAATTATTAAAATTATTTAAAATACATGAATTTTTCATGAATTCTAAAAAAAATGTTTTTGGTTTTTGGTATATCTTATGACATCATACTTATATCATAATGATGTAATTTTAAATTAATAAAAATCTATTTCTAAATATATGTTATTATATTAATATTTTTTTAATATTTTTTAGTCAATTTAGTAAACTATATGTAACATTATAGAGTCAAAGAATGAAATTTTTTTCTGAAAACATTAATTTGGGGAATATATAATTTTCCATGAAAAAAGATATATTAAAATATTTTTTTAGTTATAGTGGAATAAAATAACATAAAATGTGACAAAAATACCAAAAACCATGAGAATAAACAATTTTTAAGCCAATGGTTTTGAATTTTCCACAACCTGGAATTCAGATTCATATATCTGGAAATTAATATACAATTGTTCAACTTTTTCTATAAATACCCGCCCATCTACTCATTTATCATCACTCTAATTCCATCTTTTATGATGAAATGTCAATTTTGTCTGCAAAATAGCCCCCTTAAGGCATCATGAAGCTCTTAAGGTTACATCCTCGTGTTTTAGGAACAACTTTTCCAGCTAATGGAAATCTCCGCATCTTTTTTCTATTCAAGTTCCCGTTTTATTTGGATTTTGTATAAAATCAAAAAATATATTATTTTTTGAACATTATATTATCTTGTTACTATAATAATAGTCTCTAATCAGTTATGGACATTCTTTCATTATTATTTTACCCTCTTATAAAACTAATTTTTATATATATCATGATAACAAATTTATTTATCAATTTTCAATCTTATACATGGGAAATTATCTTTTCCTTTTTATTTTAATATCCAGCCCTATATTCTATTTAATCTGTATTCAACTTGATTTAATTATGACTAATTTATTCAGGTATTTATATTTATTAAATTTAAATTCCCTCTCAATTAGTTAAAAATATGTAATGACCATGTATTTATACAATTTTTTGTTCCATGAAATTGATAATAACTAGTTGTTTATTCCCCATATGTTATTACTAATATAATTTATGATGATATATGTGTAAAAAAGTATTAAATACATATTAAGGGTAAACTATGATAAAAATCCAATGAATTTAATAAATAATTTAATATCTACTGATTACATATTTTATAATAACTTAGTGAAAACGAACAGTGATTTTCTTTTACTAATTCATTATGATAATCAATTTTGATATTATTTTGAATGTATCATTTAAATTTTTTAACCAATTTTCCATGTTATAATTCATGTTATTATTATGTATATTATTCGTGAATTATTGTTGTGCCACATGTTCTTATTGATATGTCTCATGGTCACATGCTTTTGTCTCCCCTATTGATTCCCTAACATGGCATCATGATCATTAAATTTCATTGATATATGTCCCTAGCGTATGAGATTCAGTGATCGTAACTTCATGTAATCCCAATTAGAGTTAATAATTATGTATTTTGAATAACTGATTTTTTATTCTTGTATTATATAGAGTATTTAATAGAAATTACTCAAAAAAAGATCTTCTTTTGTACCCTGTGATGAAAATTTATTTAACAAATTTATAGGATTCCATAATTGTGTTATAATTTTTGATTTATTGGAAGCCCCATCTAATTAATGATAGATGAGGTTGAAATAGGATGAAATTAAGATGAATATTTTTATCAGGACATATGTATCCCCCCCAATACGTCATATATTATTCTCAAAAATACTAATTTGACAATGAGAATGTATGTGGATTATTTCATCCTGAACTAGCATACAATCAAAATTAAACACAATATATTATGTTTTTAGAATGTTATTATAAGTGGAAAAGGTAATACTGATTATCAATGAGTAACTACCTGTTAGTTTACCAAAGCATTATTAATGTGAAGTGAATATTTTGGAGATATAATTAAAATGTTCATATGTTAATTATTATTACCCAATGAGTATATTTCGAAATAATGGACACCCCATAGGTGAAATTGTGACTTAAAAACTATATCCTCAATGATTTGTTGTATTAGTTCATTATTTTTCTTATCAAAAACTTTTTGATATACTCTACATTTGATGTTTGTAATGTTGAAAAATTGTGGATTTTCAATGATATATTATTTTCTCTCTAATTGAATAAGAAAAATTCATTGTTTCAAGTACGGATTATAGAGGTGTTTGTTCTGGTAAAGTACATCATAGATTAATTATTAGATATGGACCTATTTATGAATTATTTAGTTCTATTTTGGGACCATTCCAAGAGAATGACAGAGGTATGAAGCCTATTTTTGTTGGATTGATATTACTTGTTTTTTCAATATTTATCATGGATGTTGACTGTAACATCCCCAAATGATAAAGGGTTAAATGACTAAATGATTTGACTCATGTCAACAAGGTGAACCTTCGTTTTCGAGAGCCTACGTGATTAGAACTCCAAAGTTAAGCGTGCTTGGCCTGGAGTAGTGATCAGGATGGGTGACCTCCTGGGACGTTTCTCAGGGTGTGTGTGAGTGAAGACAAAACACACTGGAAAGGACATGTGTTGTCCTGTGGGGACTATCATTAGTCAGCAAACCCGTTCAAGCATGTGGGTGGACCCTAGGGTGGGCCCCATGTGTCTGCGGGGCAACTGGTGGTACCTAGTGGGCCAGGACTCGACGACCTTGTTAAGGCGGGGTGGTTGTGCTGTCACTAGGGCCCAGTTGTCACATTTGGTATCAGAGGAGGAACTCAGCCTTAAGTGCGCGGTGCACTGCCTGGGTTGAGATGTAGGGCCCACAACGAGGGTTTTGTGCTCTAAAGGGGGGTGATTGTAACATCCCCAAATGATAAAGGGTTAAATGACTAAAAGATATGACTCATGTCAACAAGGTGAACCTTCCTTTTCGGGAGCCTACCTGATTAGAACTCCACAGTTAAGCGTGCTTGGCATGGAGTAGTGATCAGGATGGGTGACCTTCTGGGATGTTTCTCATGGTGTTTGTGAGTGAGGATAAAACACACTGGAAATGACATGTGTTGGCTTGTGGGGACTATCATTAGTCAGATAACCCGTTCAGGC
Source organism: Viscum album (assembly GCA_963277665.1). Lineage (NCBI taxonomy): Eukaryota > Viridiplantae > Streptophyta > Magnoliopsida > Santalales > Viscaceae > Viscum > Viscum album. The sequence goes on along the minus strand of OY728152.1, from coordinate 1,244,286,594 downwards.
ATGTGGAGGTACTTAGTGGGCCAAAACCCGACGGCCATGTTAAGGCGGGGTGGTTGTGCTGTCACTAGGGCCCAGTTGTCACATTTGGTATCAGAGGAGGAACCTAGCCTTAAGTGCGCGGTGCATTGCCTGGGTTGAGATGTAGGGCCCACAACGAGGGCGTTGTTCTCTAAAGGGGGGGTGATTGTAACATCCCCAAATGATAAAGGGTTAAATGACTAAATGATATGACTCATGTCAACAAGGTGCGACTTCCTTTTCGGGAGCCTACCTGATTAGAACACCACAGTTAAGCGTACTTTCCCTGGAGTAGTTATCAGGATGGGTGACCTCCTAGGATATTTCTCAGGATGTGTGTGAGTGAGGACCAAACACACTGGAAAGGACATGTGTTGGCATTTGGGGACTATCATTAGTCAGATAACCCATTCAGGCATGTGGGTGGACTATCATTAATCAGATAACCCATTCAGGCATGTGGGTGGACCCTAGGGTGGGCCCCATGTGTCTGCGGGGCAACTGGTGGTACCTAGTGGGCCAGGACCCGACGACCATGTTAAGGTGGGGTGGTTGTGCTGTCATGGGGACCCAGTTGTCACATTTGGTATCAAATGAGGAACCCAGCCTAAAGTGTGCGGTGCACTGCCCGGGTTGAGATGTAGGGCCCACAATGTGGGCGTTGTGCTCTAAAGGGGGGTGATTGTAACACATCCCCAAATGATAAAGGGTTAAATGACTAAATTATATGACTCATGTCAACAAGGTGCACCTTCCTTTTCGGGAGGCTACATGATTAGAACTCCATAGTTAAGCGTGCTTGGCCTGGAGTAGTGATCAGGATGGGTGACCTCTTGGGAAGTTTCTCAGGGTGTGTGTGGGTGAGGACAAAACACACTGTAAAGGACATGTGTTGGCATGTGGGGACTATCATTAGTCAGATAACCCATTCAGGCATGTGGGTGGACCCTAGGGTGGGCCCCATGTGTCTGCGGGGCAACTGGTGGTACCTATTGGGCCAAGACCCGATGGCCATGTTAAGGCGGGGTGGTTGTGCTGTCATTGGGGCCCAGTTGTCACATTGACACACATGAATGTCATAATAAGATAGTTGAATATCTTAGTTGAATTTAATGTTACAAATTTTATATATATAACAATGAAATATTTTTACTCGATCTCAATTTTTAGATTTTTGAGAGGAGTGGTTGTGTATTTTTTATTATTTGATATCTCTAGATATAGAATCAGTTGATTTTTTTCATACAAGAATAGGATAATTTTCTATTTGACTTAGTAGTTATAGTCACCTATGTATATTAGTGCACCCAATTATTTGACCTTATAGGTATGATACTTTCCAAAATTAATTTCATATACTCTATTTTGTTAGTAATTTATTTTTTATATTTTCCAACCACAAGACCCTCAATCACATATTCTCTCCATGACTAGTCATCATTAGACATAGTTTATGGAAAGAGTTCTTGAGACACAATGACATATAATACCTTTTTACTCATAGAAAATATAATTTGGTTGTAGATAATGTAATTTTTAAGTATTTTTTCTAAAACATAGTCAGGGTTCTAGTGTAGTTATCCTCATTTTAGTTTTCATTGGTAGATAGATAATGGAAAATAGAAATCTACACAATGGTTTTGACTCCTACCAATATATAATGCATAATTATTCCATAACATCAATGTACAGACCATGAGTAAATTCTTGACCGTATAATAAAATTACATGATCAAGATTTATTCATATGGTGGGGAGAATATCATCATATTCCGTAGATGTAGTAGTGATCCTTTCATGTATCTAGAGAAGGTTATCAGAGGGTTCTAAGAATCTCACTTAGTGGTATATCTTAGATTATAAAATAAATACCTTCATCATTAGTATGATTTTTTGTTGGAATGTGATGTATATTTTTTTACCAAGTAAATCTCCCCATTCCTCACCTTTCAATAGTTGGTGGTCAATAAAAATGTCTAGGAATGGTAAAAACAATTACATGACATATCTTAATGGATTTTGGAATTTATATCCATATATTGTTTAGTATGGCATCCACTGGAATTGAGTGACCCCTATGAAAATTCATTGATCAATGATTATGTCACAATTTCAACACAATTATTCAAAATTATGTATTAATGTTAAGAGGATTTTTTTAGATGAATGTATATGTTGAAGATCATATAAATTTATTGAGTTACCAATATGATTTTCTCAGACCATAACATTCATATCACATCTTGATTTTGGATAATAGTTTAGGATTATTTGAAGAAATAATAGGAGATGATAAGGAAATTTTCACCCAAATATATGACTAAATCAAGTACATAAATATGTTAATGGTAGAATATTTGTAGTATTTGTTGAGTTAATAGTTCATGATGTTTGATGTTTAACTACATATAATATAATTTTTTTAAAATAATATCTATCATTACTATAATATTATTACAACATTATACACCTATTATTAATGTCCTTTCGTTCACCGTTTTATTAGTTGGAGGTCATAGAATCAATAAATTTAGGGTTAGTGAAGTTGGGTGAAATGATTAAGGAAGTGAAAGCATACCAGAGAGGATGTGGGAGTCTCGTAGCGATCATAAGTCGTGTGTCGATAGAAATTGGGGGCCTTGGGTGAATATTGTGGAATGATAAATGTTTTTAATGTCTTTTTAAGACATTATTTTTGAATAATTTGATGTTGTGGAATGTAATCTCATTGAATGGTCAAACGTTTTAATATTAATAATAATTTTTGGACTCATTTCATATTTTTGATCCTCATATTTGTTGTTTTATTGAGATAATGACATCATCCACAGGTCTCAGTTAAGGATTTATTTGCATGAACCATCACATCTTATTAAATGTAATGACTAGGAAATCGATTATAGAACAAATATCTCATATTATATGTTAGTGATACATAATCTCTATTAGAAGAATACTAAAAGGATTATTATTCAACTTTTTCATATTATCTAGCTATATTGAAATATTAATTGGAGATTGTGGTAGTAGAATAATTAAATATGAGTTCAATATCCCTTTGGGTTATGTAGTTCCTAATTTTCTGAATAAAATCAATTATTTCGTTGATAATTTAATTCCTTAATAATTTTCTCATACACCATTTTAATATTTTAAATAATATTTATTTACCTACTAATAGAGTTGTTATGTAGTTGTGAGAATCATATAAACTCGATATAGAAATATTAAAAATATTATGTCTATTAACTAATGTTTACATATAATTTAATACTTAATTATATTTCTCATAATCAATTTCAGGAATGGTTAATATTATACTTTCAATAAATTTAGAATATATTTTTTACCATAGGGTCGACATATGGTTTATTTTCATCATTACTTCTAATTATTCATAGTAACTATTTGATATACAATGAAATAATTCAACAAAATTAATGGATTAATTTAATTTCTTAATAATTTTTCTTAACCAAAAAATGATCAATATAAAAAATGATATGGTAGACCAATTGGGATACACAAATATTAATGAGCGATGCATTTATATATATGGACACTATGATGGGATTTTGGGGATGATGTTTCGGTTAAGGAACTCATTGATTAACAGTTAGACATTCAGGGATCTCCAATGACATCATTACAAACCTGTTCTTCACCCACAATCAGTCCAATAGTGAGGCATGGATCTTGTGTATTGAATTTTATCATAATATTTGAAATAATTTTTTTATGATTAATTCATGAATTTTAATTTTATTATAATGAACAAATCATTGCCCATCAAATTATACATTCCATATAATTAAGACTCTAGAATTTATTTTAATTTTTATATTTCATTGAATCCATGAATATAATATTTTTTATCAAAAATTTCCAAATCAATATTAGGTATGATTTATAACTGTTATTATTATTTTTATGTATTTTTCAACAATTTGGATTATGTTCCTCCTAGTTAATCAATTTGGATTATGATTCAACCATTTCCCATAGACCAAATAATCAGGTGATTCACATTACGATAATTGGAATATTGTATTAAAATAACTAGTTATTTAGTTGATTTTCATAGTGGACTTATTATCATGTATATTTTTATAATGGAAGAACAATTTTTTTGAGAATATAGTCTAAACATATGTGATATAATAAAAAAATCAGGATTCATTATGGTTGAAAGAATTATATATATTTATTTGAATAATTGAAAGAACTCATCATCAATATTTGAATTGATTTCATTTATCAATTTTTTAGTATTATTTTTTGTATCACGTGAAATGTAAGAAGGAAACAGAAAATTATACAAGAGATATAAAATCCATGCTCATTATTTTATACTTAAAAATGATTTATTACATAAAACCTTCACTTGATACAACATATAAGATCTAGAGGTCTTGTTTCTTTCATTCTTAGGAACATTACATAACAACTTAAATCATATAACACAACATCATATTTAAAACTTCAATTAAATTACCACTGCATTCCCTCGTACTAAACTTTTCTTGGGATAACCAGAGGGCATGTATAAGAAAAGGGTGAGCTATAAAGCCCAATAAGGGAGTAAAAAAGGAATAACATGAAGATTACAATAAATGTTAAGAAATAGGAAAATCAATAGAGAACAAGAGAAAAATTAACATAAAAGCATGGTAAAGCATGGTAATCATAACAAGGAAATGGGGTAACAACACTTAACATGGAATTAACATGAGTCATGGATCATTGCCCATGGATCATGAGTAAACCCTCATTTTATATGAATCATGAGTAATCCATCGTTTAACATTAATTATCATGATTCAACACTCATTGTACATGACGTATCATGATACTATACATTACCCAATGCATTAAATCACTATTATGGCTCACCCTTCTAAAAAAATTCATTACTTACATAAGTGTGCCTCATGGATCATACAAAATTGAATAAATAATCATCCTTTATTCCACAATAAGGGGATGTGTAATATATAAATGAAGCTATATAATCAATAATTAAATCTATATAAAGGTGAATACCCTTGATATAGAAATGGGAATTGTATTCACTAAAAAATGACATTGTCTTAGAAAATCGTAGTGCAATTTTGGTAACATAAGGACGTGAAATAAGAGCTCATAAAATTTTTTTATGGGAGATAAAGTCATTTCTCATCATATATAAAGGAAATCGATTGTAAGGGGTTTATATAGATACATTTACTAACAAAATTAATGGAATTAAAATACGTAATACAAAAGAATTGCTTGAATATAAATGTGGAGAGAGAAACTCCTTACGGAATTTCAGCATGGTAACGGGTGTACATGGTATGCATTAATGAGAGTGAAAGGGGATTTCTCATTATTAAAACATGAATATGGAATTATGGGAGTGTTTTGAAATCATACCCCCACATTTATAATTGAAAATAAAACGGTGTAACAATATAAGAAAATTTGGACATAAATAAAGAATGTGAGAATCCCTTACTTGGAAGTGTGCATCCAAAGTCTTATGAGAGGCTTTAGAGATTATTCTTGGGAGCTTGGGGAACCTTGGGACTATTATAGAGAGATTATATAAGGTTTTGGACGAACTACAAAGGCTTTGAGGGAAGAAGAAGTGGGAGCACAGGCGGGTTTATATAGGATAGGAGAGGGAATTCTTTATTATTTAGGTTTGGGACACCACACATTAAACTAATCAAACCACAAACCATCCCTAGGTTTTCCAATGTTTTTACCAATGGTTAGTGGGAAAAAAATTATGAGTCCAATGGTATAAAATCTTAAAATAATATGGTTCTTTATTTGGAGGTGACTCACACTCTCAAGGGAAATAATTTAAAAAGACAAAAAAATTATAAGTCTTTAAGGGTTCACTAATGTTTCGTAAAATACATCAAACAAATATAAAATATAATTATTTTAATGTTAAAACATATACTTACCGAACATAATTTTTATATTATAATATTACTTCACTATTGGGTCAATATGATGTAATAAAACACATTATATATGTAAGCTGTATTTAATTTTAACCCAAAAATTTGATTGTCTCAGAAAATTATGAAAAAATAACCATTGGATAATTTTGACGTCCTAAAAACAAAAATAATATTCATTTTATCTAAATAATTATCCAAATATGTGAATTTTTACTTTTACAACAAAAATCAACATTTCTGGGAAATTCATGGATTTTGACAAAAGGAACATTAAAAACATAATTAAAATTACACTTGTATTCATAAAAAAATTTATGATCATTATATTTAATAAAAATTAATTTATTAATAATATTTAATTAAAATATTATTTAATTAAAAAATCCATTAATTCATAAAAATAGATTTCTTGGTTGAATATTATCTAAAAAATTCTATTTGTTCTTTAAAAACTATTTACAAGGTAACAATAATATAATGAATGAACATTCAGTATACAAAGATATTGTATATAGTCATAGTGCTAGGGTCTTGTAACATAACCCCTTATAACACTTTTATATGACTGAATGGTAAGGTGTGCAATGCTGATTGACTCTTAGGGTGGCTCGAATAACATTGCTCTGGTGGTAATCTTTATTTACTTCCTCTTCTCCCATAGTCAGTTCCGCTTAAGCTTAACTTGTTCATGCATGTATTGGTCTTGGTCAAGAGTGAAGCACAATGACACCACCTCCTTTCTGAGATCTAACAAATGGGCTTCATATGGGGAAACACTACTCGATGAGTCCATCATTTCCTTTGCCTGAGTAAATTATATTTGTTAAAGCCCTATATTTATACTAATCTTGTGATCACTATTCAATGATTACATTGGAAAATGTCACAATTCTTAATGGTATTCTAAAATCCTAAAACATGAAACCAATGAAGTTCACATTTTATATAACCATAATAAGACATTTAATTAGATCAATAGTAATTCTCAATAATGAATGTTTGGGTCGTTACAATTTCCCCCTTAAGAAATTTCACCCTCAATATTTTTTTTCCCACACTAAAATAGATGCGGGTAACTTTTCTTCATCACTTCCTCAAATTCCCACATCACTTCTTCAAACTTTTGGTTCCTCCACAACACCTTGACGAGGGGCATTGTCTTAATTCGTTGAACATTTTATCTACAATCTAAGATCTTCACTGGTAAATCCTCATAAGAAATATCATCCTACGACTATACTACCTCTGAAAAGATTACATGTGAATGATCCAGTATTTACTTCCTTAAGAGGGATACATGAAAGAAATCATGTACATTGTACTGGGTAGGTGGAAGTGCTAGTCAATAGGCCACAGCCCTGACACGATCAAGAATCTCAAGGGGGAAAATGTACCTAGGACTTAACATTCAATTCATTCCAAACTCCATTGAATTCTTCCATAGAGATATGAATAGAAATACTAGGTCTCCAACTATAAACTCTAGGTCTCAAAAATGGTTATCTGCATAACCCTTCTGTCGAATCTGGGCTACCTTGATATGTTGCTTAATGGTTTTCACCTTCTCTACAATTTCTTTGACCATTTCTTGTCCAAACATCTTACGCTCACTGACTTCATCCCAACTTGTCGGTGTTCTGCACCACTTCCCATATAGGGATTCATATGGTGTCATTCGGATGCTCGAGTGGAAACTGTTATTGTTAGAGAATTCAACCCGTGGAAGATGTTGGTCCCACCCTCCTTTTAAGTTCGTTGAACATGATCTCTACATATCCTCTAATGTGTGAATTGTTCACTCAGATTGGCCATCTGTTTAAGGGTGATAGTCCATAAAGAAGTTTAGTTTATTATCCAGAGTATGTTGAATACTCTTCCAAAACATAGATGTGAATATTGGTTCTTGATCGGATACAATATATAGTGGTACTCCATGCGTCTAGACCACTTCCCTAATATATATTCATGCTAGAATATCCAATGAGAAATCCTCATGAATTTCAATTAAGTGAGTAGACTTTGTAATATGATCCACAACTACCCAAATTGCATTGTTGCCTTTGGATGTCTTCAGATGTTCGGTGAAAAATTCCATGGTGATGTTCTCCCATTTTCATGTTGGTATGGGAAATGGTTGCATCATCTCCATAGACTTCTACCTCTCTTACTTCACTTGCTGACACACTATGAACTTTGATATATAATCAGTGATATCCTTATTTATATTATCCAACCAATAATGCTCTCATATATCTCAATACATCTTTGTGTTTCCTCATTCAATATGTTAATTTGAAATACTTTCTCATCATAAAATTTATTCTTCAGCTCTAGACATGGGGGAACATGAATTATTTTCCCAAATCTCACAATTCTTCCTTCATTAATATTGAACTCTAAGGATTTCCATTTTTTGATAGCTTCCACATTCTTCTGAATTCCCACATCATCCTTTTGAGCATCATTTAACTTTTCCAAAAGAGACGATTGAGAAATAATTTTTGAAAGAATTGATGATGTTCCCTTCCTTATGATTCCCATTTCCATCTTCATCAAATCGTAGATGATTGGATCCTTTTCAATTATCCCCAATGATAGAACCGTTGGGTCCATTCTACTTAGAGCATCTTCCACCTTGTTCTCTTTCCTAGGTTGGTAATGGATTGAGTAGTCATTGTCTTTGATCATATCTAACCATCATTATTGGTGTATGTTGTAAACATTCTATTTTCATATTTACCTTAGGCTTTGTGGTCCGTATATATTTCACACCTCTCCCCAAAGAGATAATGCTGCCAAAATTTTAAAGCAAAGATCACTACACCTAGCTCCATATCATGTTTTGGATAATTGTTCACTTGAACATTCAATTTCCTTGAATCATAGGCAATGACATTGTCATTTTGCATCAATACACAACCCATGCCCTTCTTTGAAGCATCCCTGAATACCACAAAAATATCTCCACTTATGGGAAATGTGAGCACAAGCACAGTGATAAGTCTCATTTTCAACACTTTGAAGATTTCTTCACTTTCATTACACCAAGAAATCATTACTCCCTTCTAAGTAATCCTAGTAAGAGGGTTGGACAATCCTAATAAATTTCTCACAAAACATTTATAATATCAAGATAACCCCAAGAAGAAACAGATATTTGTTACCGATGTGGGCCTCTACTATCCCTATATTGTAGCTATCTTGGGGGGATCCATAAATATCCCATTTCTTGTGATGATATGGCCTAATAATGAGAACTCCCTCAACCTGAACTCATTCTTGTTGTAATTTTCATATAGATTATCCTTTCGCAAGGCCTATAGGATAGTTCTAAGAAACTCATCATGATCCTCCTTGGTTTTGGAGTATATTAGAATATCATCTATAAATACAACCACAAATTTGTCGAGATAATAACTAAAAAATGTATTCATCAAATCCATGAATATTGTTGGAGCATTAGTGAGTCCGAAATGAATTACTATGAATTCATTGTGCATATATCTTGTATGAAAAGAAGCCTTGGGGATATCTTCCTTCTTCACCCATACATCATAATATCCTGAGCACAAATCAAACATGGTGAAGAATTTCTCACCATGCAACTGATTGAATAATTCATCAATTCATCGGAGGGGATACTTTTTCTTTATCGTGATTTTGTTAAGCTCATGATAATTGATGCAAATGCACATTGACCCTTACTTCTCCATGACGTAGAGGACCGGTGGCCACCATGGTGAAGCACCTGGACGTATAAACCCTTTATCTAGATTATCATGTTGTTGTTTCTTTAACTTTTCGTGCTCCACAATAGCCATTATATATAGAGTCTTTATTATTTTAAATTCCCCAGGTATAAGATCAATTGAGAATTTCACATCTCTTCTAGGAGGAAGACTAGGAAATTCCTTGGGAACACTTCAGCGAATTCCCTCACAATAGTCATGTCGTCAAGGATGGTTTCCCCCATAGAATAAATTATCTGAGCTAGATACATGTGATCATAAGGCAGTAATATTCATGCATTAGATGATAGAGCTAAATAAGATTCATCTTCCTCCTTGCACTTGTACAGAATCGAGGTTTAATTCTCCATATGGAGAGTGATTTTTCTTTCACGGAAATTAATGTTTGATCTATATAAGGAAAGCCAATCCATGCCATGAATTGCATCAAATTCGACTAGAGAGAGTATTATGAGGGTCGCTGGGAATTTGAATCCACTGATTGAGACAAGAGAGGATTTATATTAATGGGATTCAATGATTGCCCCATTTTTTATACTCACCGACATCTTTACATCCAAGATTTGTGGTGGGTTTGGGATTGTTCTACTAAAATTTTGGGATATAAAATAATACGTAGAATCTAAATCAAAAAATATGTTTTCTATTCTAGAATGAATGACTAGCGTACCTGTCACCACATTGTTGTCGGCGTTCACATTGGCAGTAGTAATGGAAAAAGATCGCCCTTGTTTCCTTGAAGGTTGTTTTTTGTCTCCGAAATCCCTTGGCATAGGGAACTGATTAACAAGATACCCTAGTTCATTTCATTTGAAGCAATGAAAAACACATTGAGAGTCAAACGGAACATTCCTCTCCTCTGTCGCAGCTGTGGGTTTTTCTTGTCAGTAGTTAATGGCTAGGTGCCATTCTATTCAACACCTAAATCATTTCCTCATCCCCTTCAGGAAATATCTGGGGTTCTTCTTTTCAGACCCTTGGAAAGTGGGGTGCTTCATATTCTTAGAACCATTGGATTTATCCATCGGACTGCTAGAATTGAAGTCCCCTTTAGGCTTCTTATCCCCATGATACCCCTGAGATTCTCCAATCTCAATTTCAACCCTTAGCGCACATCATACAAGTTCCTCATAGTTGTTCAAGTCATGGATTTCCAGGCCTTTCTGTGGTTAGGTTTCATCCCACCAAAGAAGAGGTCAACCTTGTATTTGGTGGTAACAACAAAGATGGAATCATATCGTGAAAGCCTTGTGAAGTTTGCCTCATATGCTCTGACATATTTTACATATTTTTTCTTAAGGTCACGGAAGTCCTTTTCCATCTTATGCTGAAGGTTGCGCATAAAATATTTCTCAAAAAATATCTTCCAAAAATACTTCCAATCTAATGCCTCGCTCTCCTCCTCATGCTTCATATTTTTTTCAATGTCAACCATTGATCGTATTCTCCCTCCACACGATAAGAATCTATAAGAACATCCTCTTATTCAGAACATTGATGGATGGAGAAGATCATTTCAATGGAGTTGATCCATTTTTTGATGATTAAGGGATCAGATGTTCCGTTAAAATTAGGAGGCCTTTTTCACATGAAACTCTTAATGGATACTTGTTCATTTTTAGGGGAGTTGGACATTCCTCTAGAACAATGTTTCCATTCAATTCTTGAGTTAACTGAGAGAGTATTGTGAAAAAGTTCGTGATTCCTGCTCCTATCAGATTGGGTATCTCATTAGGACAGTCATCACATTGGTCTTCACATCAGTTGTTAGCTCGAGTCCTCCGATTACCAGCCATTGGATGGAATAAAAGGAACGTTAGGGGTAACACATAAAGGGTAATCCAAAAATAGTTGACTTATAAATAACTTTTATTTCTTTAACATATTAATCTATAGGCTTTATCCAATATTATCCATGATCTACATTGTAACATATATTCTTAGGGGATTTTTATATTCCATTAATAATGGTCTATACTAAGCATGTGAATTTAACAATGAATATCCCCCAGAAGTGTCATAACCAAGAGTGCAACAAGGCCTATTTTTTGTGTACCATGATACCCTGGGTCAAACTCGAAACTCTTTGTCTGGGTTTTCACCTCTAGGTACATTTGTGCCAGAGCCGCCTCTACCAGCTCATATCTAGACAGGGATACATTTGTTTTATAAACCATATATACATTACTCACCAAAACATAGGAATTTATCATTATAGTTATTCTTATCCTTAAGGCTTTAAGTAGGGCTTTATAATCCTAATCTCAAAAATAACTAAACCTATCCTCTGATAAAAACTATAACAACCCTGCTCTTTATTTCATACTTAAACATGATTTATTACATAAAACCTTCACTTGATAAAACATATAAGATAGATAGTTCTAGTGTCTTTGGGTATTTGGAAAATTTCATAACATCTTAAAACATATAATGCAACATCTTATTGAAAACATCCTTTACATGAAAAATTTCATTCCTTCGTACATAGAATTTCATGGGATAACTTGAGACCATGTATAAGAAATGGGTGAGTAATAAAGCACAGTAAGGGAGTAAACAATAAATGACATGAAGATTAAAATACATGTCAAGAAATAGGAATATCAATTGAGCATAAGATAAACATAAACATAAAGGCATGATAAATCATGATAAACACAACATGTAAATGTGGAAACAACATTATAACATGGAATTATCATGAGCCAAGGCTCATTGCACATGGGGCTTGAGTAAACCCTAATTGCACATGAAGCATGAGTAAACAATTTTTTCACTTGAATTACCATGAGTCAACACTCATTTAACATGATGTATCATGCTACTACACTTTACCCAATGCATTGGGGCGTTATTAGGGTTCACCCTTCTTAAACATTTCATTTAATGCATAAGTGTTCCATATAGATCATACAACAAGGAATCAATAATCCTAATTTATTCCATGATAATGGGATGTGGAATACATACCTGAAGATTTATAATAAATATGTAAATGCTCATAAATGTGAATACCCTTTTTTGAAAAATGGTCATTGTATTCACTACACAATGACATTGGCTTGAAAAATCTTAGTGCAATTTCGGCAGCATAACGGCGTGAAATAAGAACTCATAAAAAATGGTTGATGAGAGTGAAAGAGGTGTCTCATCATATTTACTTGAAATGGAAATTAAGGAGGTCATATAGATACATGTACTAAAAAATATAATGGAATTTAGATACGTAATAGAAAATAATTGCTTGAATATAAATGAAGAGAGAAAAAGGTCATTACGGAATTTCGGTATGATAACGGGTGTACATGGGTGGAATTAATGAAATATAAAGGTAATTTATCATTATTAAAATAGGAAGAGGGAATTTATGGGGGAAGTGTAAAATCATACCCCAAAATTTATAATTGAACATAACAGGGTATAATAATAATAGGAAATTTTCACATAAATAAGGATAGTGAGAATCCCTTACAAGGAAGTGTGCTTCGAAAGGCTTGGGAGAGGTTTAAGAGAGGCATAGTGGGATCTTATGGAACCCTAGGAGGATTATATAGAGAGGATGTAAGAGGTTGGACGAACATTAAAGGATTTGAGTGAAGAGGAAGTGGGAGCCCGGGTGGGTGTATATAGGAAAGGATGGGGAAATCATTATTATTTATGTTTGGGAAACAACACATTAAACTAATAAAAAACACAAACTAGCCCATGGTTTTTACCATTGGTTTTTTCCAAAGGGGAGTGGAAAAAAATATTTTATGAGTCCAATGGATGAAAATATTTAAATAATATTGTTTCTTATGTTGAGTTGATTCACACTCTCAAGGAAAATAAATTATAACGACAAAATGTTTTATAAGTCTTGGAGGGTCCACTAAAGATTTGTAAAATAAATCAAAAAAATATAAAATCACATTATTTTAATGGTAAAAAATATATTGGGAGAACATAATGATTAATTTATTTTATTACATAAATATTGGGTCATTATGATGTCATAAAACAGATTATATATTTAAACGGTTTTTAATTTTTACCTAAAAATTTGATTGTCTTAGAAAATTATGAAAAAATCACCATTAGATAATTTCAACATCATGATAACAAAAAATTATTTATTTTTTCAAAATAATTTCATAAATATGTGAATTATTAATTTTAAATTGAAAATCTACATTTATAGAAAATTCATGGGATTTGAAAAAAACAGGTTTCAATCCTTAATAAAATTTACAATAGTACTCATAAAAAATTATACGAGCAATTATATTTAATAAAAAGTAATTTTTTAATAATAATTTATTAAAATATTATTTAATTAAAATATCCATTAATTCATCAAAAATATATTTCTTAGTTGAATATTAACTAAGAAAATACAATTTCTGCTCTAAAAACAATTGACAAAGTAACAATAATAAAATGAATGCACATTATTTACACAAAAATAATGTTCATAGTCATAGTACTAGGGTCTTGTTACATAACCCCTTATAACACCCACATAAGTCTGATGGTTAAGGTGTGCAATGGTGATAGACTCTTGGGGTGGCCCGGATAACATCGCTCATGTGGTAATCTCTATTAACTTTCACTTCTCTCGTAGTCGGTTCTACTCAAACTTAATGTGTTCAAGCTTGTCTTGGGCTTGGTCAAGAGAGAATCCCAATAATACCACCTCCTTTATGAGCTCCAATAAATGGGATTTTTATGGGGAAAGTCTGCTAGATGAGGCCATCTCTTCCTTTTCTATGTAAATTGGATATTATAAAGCCCTATATTTATATTTATCATGTGATCACTTTTCAACGGCTATATGAGCAACGGTCACAATTTTTTACGGTATTTTAAAATCTAGAAATATAAAACCAATGATGTTCAGATTTTATATAACCATAGTAATACATTTAATTATATCAAGAGAAATTTTCATTAATGATTGTTTGGGTCGTAATAGGAGATTCAATGTTTATATAGAATTCATGACTACAAGACATTTAGTTTTGAATAAAACACACTATTTCTCAACAATAATTTAGTAAGGATTTAGAGGAGTAAAAATATCACATTTTCTGTCCCAAATGACATGTGACTAGTGAAAACTAACTTAACATTAAAAATCTATGAATGCAAAGTTATTTTGAATGATCTCATACATAATATCATTGAACATATGTATTGTTACATTATAATATCATGTTGAATATTTTATAGGCACTTAAAGAGTGAGAGACTAAGACATATAATGTCGTGGTTATACTAGAATATCATGTACATAGTAATTTATATTCCATGATGGATGGTGGCACATAACTAAGTTTTTAACTTTATGTAATTCTATATTTACCCTTTTGACATTTCATGTACTCCATTTCCGATTATATTATGATGTCTTAGAGATCATTTAGTACTAGGGTTCAATTTGGGATATTGTTGTTGAGCCTCAAATCCTTCTAGATTGGAATATGTAGCACACCATTTGAAATTTTTATTCCTGATCCATTATCAACTACATGATCATATAAATTGTCATTTATCAACACATAGGACATGAGTATTTGATCCTATATTCCACTAAACTGAGTAGTTTTTTTTATCCCAATACCTATATCTTTTTATTTTTATCCCCTATTACCAAATAATAAAGAAGAAGATAGTTATCCATTATATCCTAATTTGAGATACATTATATTTGAGATAAAAATATATAGAGTCTTGTATCGCAGTACAAATTGGTCATGATCCACATTGTGTGTCAAATCTCTTCATCATTGGTTTCTTCTAGTTGGGATTGTCATTTTGTTGTGAATATTCATAGAGTTATGATATATCCCATTTGGATATAAACAAACTTATGTATTATGTGGAAAATAATCATTTTAAAGGATTTATTATTAATGATATTATTTTATGTCTTTCAATATTATATTATTATATTTAGGTACTCAATTATTTATTAACTTGATTTAGTTTTGGTAGTGACTCTATTTGGAATTTCTTAAATTTGGTGATTTCATTATATCAAAAATGGTATTTTTACACTAACCAATGAATAGGATTTGTCCGCTTGTGTCATGTATGACAAAAAAAATATGTTTTTTATTGAATATGATGGTGTACCAAATGACAGTGGCACATACTGCTTCTTGGATGGTGTTGTTATTGGATTATGGTCGGAACCTAGTTGTTGCATGATGGTCCAATATTCTCACTTGACATAAAGTTTCACCTAAATAACTGTTATTATAATTATATTTTTCCACATATATTATGGTTTTCTATTATTGTACTATTCTGTGGGATATAATTGGCTTGGAATTATTTAATGTTATATCATATAATCTCTATAATTTTCCAAGTTTATATAGTAAAATGTGTTCATGTGTACATGTGTATTTGGCTTTGTACTCCCCCAAATGTGATATTCATACGTAGTTGTAGTCACTATACCTAGGCCTATTAGATGTGATATTGGGGTTTTAAACACATCATTATATTTTCCAATAAGGAAATGGTGGGTTTGAATATGTCATTCATGATCCTATAAATATATAAAACTCAATACCACCCATTTAAAAATTATATAAAAAATAACAGAAAATAAATTATTAATTCAAAATGCCTCATCCAAAGTTTGGATGACACTATCCATTTTCTTTTGAGGTTGATATTTATTCACAGATATAAAAATAATTTTTCATTTTATTAAAAAAATTAATCTATGATGAGTTACTAAAATTTTTTAACAAATAAAATAGCCTCCTAATTTTTTTTTATACTAATTCACTTCAGTTTAAAATATGTTGTAAAAACTAAAATAAAGTATGTATAATAATATTTTTGGATTATTTAGAACTAATATAATGATTATCACATTTAAAATTTAGATTAGGTAGAATTATTTCAAACCTCCACTACATTAGGAATATAAACGTCTACAAAATACAATAGTAGTAAAAGATCATTGAAATTTTTATAAAGATAATATTATTTCACCTTTATGCTTCTCTCTAACTCTCCCCTTACACATTATTATATATTTAAACACATCCATTAAATAATTTTATGAATCAAGGAGATATTTCATTAATATTTATATTTTTGAAACTATAAAAAGTGTTTAATATTGACAACTTTTAACAAAATTCAAAAAATATTGTTAATGTACTTATTCCCTTAATCATCATATATAGAGTAATATTATTTTACTATTAATTTAATTTTTATATCAATGAACCCATTTTCTAATGTATTAAATAGAATTACACACAAACTAAGTATTAGTAATATATTTATATTTATCAAAATCAATATCTACCTTTTATAAAATTGTTTTGACATTAATAAAAATAAATGATATGTATATATTCATATCATAATTAATTAATATTTAAGTGCCAATATCATATACTTTGCTTATATAATGGACTATAACTTTTTATTCAGATATTTATTCCCTCCAAACTATATAAAATCACAATAATACATATTTCATATTATTTTTTAAAAAACATTTTAATCCAAAAAAAACATTGAAAATATCATAGATATAACTGATAATCCTAAAATAATCTTATAAATCATCATATTTAACCTTATGAATCATGAAATTAATATTTATCATATAGATGAATAGAATATTTAAGTCATATGTTTCATCAAAATGTTCATACATATTCTCTGAGTAACACTAACATATCTTATTTGTTATATTAAAAATAATTTTAAGAACTACATTTATTCTCACATGTTTCACTCAATTTTTATCATATCCTCTATGATAAAAAACTGATCTAATGAATTTTTTACTTACTCTTATTCATGGTAAATATAATCAACAATAATAAGTAAAATAAAATATATATCTATAATGTAATCCTATAATTCAAAAAAAAAGTTCTCTAGAAATAATCTAAACCATTCTCTATGTTATTAATGCATGTTTCCTTTTTCAATTTCATAATTATTATTTATGGAAGGAGGAAAAATTAAATAAAAATAGAAAACATAAATATCTTTAATAAAATAATATCACATATCCAAAATATCACAATCCACTTCAATGACATTTAAACGTTTGATATATAGAATTGATAGAAAATAACACAATCCCTTGACAATTCAATGTATTCATCAACCACCCCTATATGATTTTTTATAAAATTGAAATAATTATTAAAATTTAATTATCTTATAAAATCATTGAATTCACTAATATATAATTTTATGAGACCACTTAAATTGATAAAACAATTTTCCAAATAGAATATCATTTATATATTGCATGAAGATGATGTCACATGATAATGAATGTCTACCCATTTTCCAATAAATTTTTTTACTTCTTTTTGAATTAAATCAACATTAGGTTTATGAAAATATGATTCACTAGTGATATAAACTACTCACCAACCAATTATGATGAATCCAAATAACTGTGAGCTAAAACTAATGAATCATGACTAATTAGTTAATACTATAAATGTAATACAGGTAGAAATCTTCAAATATTTCCCTTAATAAATACTTTGATAATATATAAGGAATATTTTCCATCTAGAAAATTTTTTAAATGGTCTCATAACCATTAGAAACATACCCTTTGATAAAATTATATTTTATATCTATTTTTATATGATGAGTCTTGTAATGAAATAAAATAATATTTTCACAACATATTCTCAATGGAAAACAAATTTTTTTTAATTAATTTAAATTTTCTTTCTGAAAAATCATTTGTGTTCAATGATATGTTTTAGAAAAATATTCAAAAACAATATTTATTAATGATATTGTAATTTTCCAAATTTAAATTTCAATTATTTTTTATATCCACAGAAAAACGGCATTACCACCAAATGTTTATTTCAATCATCACTGAACAAATCCTATTTAATATTAATGTTGAAATGAAAATTTATTCATTCACATAAATAATAAAACAATATATAACTCAATGTTCCATTAATAGGTATAGGTAATCACATAGATTCCATTATTTTGGTTTCATTTGGATTACATTAGATTCTTATAAAAATTATTACTATAAAAACAATATTTGGACAGAATGGTATATAATAAGATATGCCTACAATATGATTTTATATGAATTTTTTTTACCCTTTATCCATCTATATTTTCAACATTGTTCAATATTTCATGGGAGTAGAAACTTAAAAAGAATATTCAATAGAAAATTTAAGTTAAAATTGGATGTAAATTCTCTTCTAATATAAGAAAAAAAATTATTTACCCACAAAACATTAAATAATGCATTAAAAATGATCTATTAAGGAATTGAAATTATTAAATAATTATTAATTTTGTTATAATTTACACATAAGAATACACCCTGACTACAAAAAAAATTATTCAACCAATTTATCCGATTACAATAAGAGTTATTGAACTCATCATTTTCTTATATAGGATTTATTTAACATTCTTTTTGGAAAAATTAAATTCAACTATGTGGAGTTATAGCATGGAATACCTTTATATAGGGGTTTGTTTCAATAAATAATCTTATTTCTATAAATTTCACATAACTATTTCATCATGATCAATAATAAATCATTCAATATTCTTAAAAAACTTTTTTTTATGAGCCCAAAAATAAATCAAAATTATAACCCTTTTGATAAATAATATATTCCTTGTTAGCTAAGAGAACTAGTAAAATTATTATTCATTCAATTATTTTATTTTGTTTAAATTTATCATGAAAAAATAAACCTTTAACAAAGGAATATCTTTTATAGGAATAACTATCCCTGTTTTTTAAAATTTTAGTACCTTTGATGAGATAAATTCTGCTAAAATAACTACTTCAAATAATTAATTCACATATTGTCTCCAAGTTATACCACTGTTGGACTAAATATAAATATATTAGTGCTCCACATTAATATAATATTTCTACACTTTAGGGATAATATCCTTATAATTTTTTTATAGATCAATTATTGGTAATAGTGATACTTGATTCTAAATAAATTGTTTTATTTTGATATAAAATTAAACCTATTGATTTCTATGAATATTATAAACATTAATATCCTTTAATAATTAATGATTCTACTAATTTTGATTTTAATTAATATATTATTCATTTGGGTTCATATATGAGTTTGCATTTACAATATTATGTTCACATATAACATTTACATTACACATTTTATTATATTTTTCATCTTTTATTATTTTGACTTTTCAAAACATGTGTGATGAATCTCAAATAGATAATATTACTTCTATGACCACCATGTAATAGATTTAAAAATACATATATAAGAACTTTATTTAGCACATTATTCCTCTTAAATTGGAAAAATACCGTAAGAAGAGAGTTTCTTATTCTTAAATGACCAGAATATCTAGTTCTATATATGTTATAATCATAAATCATATACTGTGAAATAGTATGAAACACTTCATTGATAGAATATTCTTATGGAATATTTATATTATTAATTTTGTTAAATTCAATCGTTAATAAAAATATATTTTCAATATATGATTTATTTTTAAAAAAAATCTCTAAATGGATATTAATATAATAAATTATGAAAAATTGAACCACCTATTATCATCCAATGTTATATTTTTCCCTTTTATAACCATAATTTTAGATTTATAAGTAAAATTAATTATGTTAATATCCCACATATTAAAAATAGTACTAAAAATACTTCTAATGGAATCCCTTCTATTATATGTTATAATTTATTTCATAGTGACTAAAAATTTGTCCTCAAAAGAATTTTCAATAGTATTACTATATTGACTACATTGTCCATGTTCTTCATGAATGTCACATAAGTCATTATCATGAATTGATAAATGCATTTATTGTTACAAATACAACCTCTAGTGGAGTTATGAACCACTAATATAAAATAATGATTATATTTAAGTAGATAAGTGGGATGTTTTTCCTCTCTTATGTTACATCATTATATAATTTTCATTTTTGACTTGTTTCCCAAATGATATATCACTCACAGTTTAGTTTGGTAATTTATCTACCCAAATCACCGATAGAAATCATGAAAAAAAATTATGGAAAAATATTTCTATATCATGTATACAATCGATTGGTATAATCTTCTAAAACAAATAACATTATTGATTATAATTTCCAATATTCAATATGATTCACCATGGTCTCACTCTCATTAATCCAATTTATTATCATTTTACGAACATGATGATATTTTATTTTTTTTGAATCCAAAACTATATTGATTTTATTTGTTAAATCTTTATGTGTTTTATTCATTGCACAAATAGAACATTCATTGATTTAATTTCATATGATGATTTCTCAACAATACCAATCTAACATATTTCTATTTAGATGTTATTGTCATTAGTAACAAAGACTCCATTATATAAACTTTATATATTCGAATTAAGTGTCTCCTATAATTGGGGATAAATAGAAACCATAATGTATGAGTCATTTCTATCACTTTATATCATTTAGGGACAAAATAATATGTAGTTAAATCATATGTTTATGTTTTCTATGACTATTTCTATTTCTCATGTCTATAGATGTTATTCCTCGGTGTGACTTTATGCATTCTGTTTCATAGAGGACTTACTATTAACAATTTACCAAAAAATATTCTATAATGTAAAATATGAGTTCATTATATAAATTTAGTCGATAAATTGTAAATTATTTCATTTATTTATGATTTTTTATCTTCTTAGAATACATGGCACAAAATTATATCATTATATGAAAAAAAAATTAAAAAAAATTTGAAAAATAATTTTTTATACCCATGGATCCCAAATTATCAACCTACTATTTAAAAAACAATATATTTTAGAAAAAATGATATCTGTCAAAATATTCCTATTTTATATGCATATTTGTTACTATTCTATACCATTTACATGTTGTTATAATCTTTCTTAGTTTATTATCAATTGTCATTGATTTATTTTATTTTGTCCCATGATGTTTCATAATATAAATTTTCCCTCATATTGAATATTTTTAAACTCCATTATTTAAAAAATTATTTACTCCATTTGGGTTTATATGATGAAATAGTAACTAAATTTAATATATTTCATTCTCTATAGTTCAGATATTTCATCATTTAATTTGACATTATGATTGTATACCACAATTATCCTTTTTAGGATTTTTTTTATTATCAAGATACCCTGATTTTGACTTTTTTAGCTCATCTTATTTAATAGTATAATTAAATGGACTATAATTTATTTTTATTACATGTTTTATAATTCAATCCATATGAATCATGACTCCATAAATGTTACTGAAGATGCTTGGTCTATACTTTGGTTATGTTTTTGTTTCTTATTAAAATATTTATGATACAATTTCATTATAATTTTTACTCTGGTGCATCCCCATTTAAATCAATGAATGAGGTTTATCTATGTTATTCAACATGAGAAATAAAATTTAAATTCTTTATGATAGTTTCTTCTATAGTTGAAAAACTATTGTTGCTATGTTATCTTATATTTTTCATAATTGATATTATTTTTCTTATTATTAAAAATTGAATCCCCCAAAAATGCTTATTTAATACATTAGATCATTCAATATACAAATAAAAATTCTTATTTCATAACATAATAATACTCACCATAATTATTCATTAGAAATATAACTATAAAATGTGTAATTGCTCATGAAATTCCAATTTTAGCCACAATTTATCTTTGTAGATATTATTTCACATTCTAAAACAAAAAGAACTTTCAAAAAGTATTATATATCATTTTATTTCCATTTATTCATCATAATTTAGTTCATCAGAGTTATATCCTATATTATCAAAGTTTATAATTTTTTTATAGATTTCACTTCCATCTTATTCTCCACCTTGATCATAACTAAGTAAACATGAGATTTAACTATTTTATAGTAAATAAATATATTTAGTTTATATTCAAGGGGTATTTTAGCATTATAATCTAAATAAAAAAGTTTAAAATAAATATTTAGGTATTTTAGTCATTAATATCATGAGAAATATAATATTATAAAAAATATCTAAAACCCCTCTGATATTTGTAACAATCTAATTTACACTTATACATTATTAATCAATAATTTATTTATTTCACTTTTAACCAATATATAATATTTTATAACGAATCTACATTTCCTAAATACTACTGACTGTGTATAGGATCTTGATATTACAATAATGATGTCATGTGGATGAATTTATCCATTTTTTTAATTTCATTAAACTTTAATTAATATCTATGATTTTATGGAATAATTATTCTTTCAATATTTTTTCAAACAACCTTTCCAATATACAGTAAAATAAAATTAGAACAAAAAATAAAATTTATAATTTATAATGTTCTCCCCTAGTGTTTTTTTCCAATTTTAATGAATATTTTGGGTTTACTAGAAGAAACCAATATATCCTTGACATTTAAAATTTACTACATCAAGGGAAGGTATCAACCATTTTAAAAATGTGTTTCAAAATATTTATATTTGTGAAATTTTGTTACAATGGTTCTATAATTATTCCCATAACTATTTCTAATTGAAAAAAACATAAATTTAAATTAATTTCTTCATAAATCACTCCTTATAGAATGGAATTATCCTTAATAATTCATTCAAATAATCATTAATTTTTTATTTAATTCCTTTATGGAAATTGATATGTAGAAAATAAAGTAGTAGTATAAGATAATTAATATTCATATCTACTAATTCCATTCACTCTATTAATATTCCACTTATTGAATATTTTTAATATTGTTCACAAAATTAGACTCTATATTGTAAATAATTAGTTTAATCCTAGTAATATACATTCAACATTTTCATTTTTCAAACCTCATATTCAACCAAAATTTGATATTTTAAATAAAATAATAATATCTTCATTATATTAATTAAAACGTTCACATATAATATCTTCCAAAATAATGATATTAATTTACAAAAACTAAAATCATTATAATGATGTCACGCATCCAAAATGTTAATTTATTCCTTCCACATCTGAATGATCATGTGTAATAAAATAATTTTTTTGGAGCTTCATATCATGTTTAATGAATAAAAAAACCAAAAAACAATATTCTATAAAATTAATCATGGATTAACAAATAAGATTTCTATATTTATTTAATGAATATCTACATCCTAATTTCAATAATTAATTTTACATAAGACATTTTAAAAACTAAGTAATAGTAATTAACCATTGAATATTACTTATTTTTTTGATCAAAATATATAATACTCTTTGCATATCATCAATTTTTATCTTTTAAATACTTATGTTAATATTCATTATTTAGAGGATCATCAGAGATTATTATCTATAAAACCATAATATTCTTATATATTTTGTTTGATTCAATTACATATCATCTATGATAAATTAAAAATATTTTATAAAAATATTGTTAATTGTATTTGTGGCAATTAAATCATAAAAATTCATTGAAATCATTGTTAACTATTCACATTTTAGTGTTATTACTACAAATGGGAATCTTAATATTCAATGTATTTACTAATATATTTTACATATTAAGATTGTAATAGAAATGTAACAATAATTTATTTGTTATATTTCTAAAATTAAGTCTACTATATTATTATGATTAAACACTTCCATTTTATATTTTACTACATATGGAATCCTAAATACAAAAAATAACATATGATATTCTAAAATAAATTTCATAAATTAACAACACAACACAAAAACACTATCAATCATATTAAACCATTTAAAATTCTTCTCATATGATGGATAAGAAATATATATTATATAAAGAATAATTTCATGGGATATTAATATAATTAAAAAACTGAATTTCAATATAATTTAGGTGAGATATCAACAATAAAAAAATACTCGTCATCCATATTAATGTTTTCATTACAAATATGTATATAGCATAGAAATTTATTACTTATTATATTAAATTATCGAATAAATGTTATCATGTACTTAAAATAATATTTGGAAAAACTCACTCAGTAACCATAATGAATTTTTAACCTACCAATATCTATATTTAAATATATATTATTCAAATTTATTTTGAATAATATTTATGGAATCCAGTAAGTGAAATTTAACAGTGAATACCTCTGATAACTCATTAATTCACTGTAATTATATTGCCAATTATATTTATGACTTATTTATATTATAATGAAAATTATATATCCATTATACTCTTAAATATCATGGCCAATATACCTTTATGGTACATAATATCATTTTTTTATTATCCTTATAATCATAACCAAGAGTTCAAAAATATCTACATCAAAAAACCGCATATTAAAATATTTATAAATAGAATAGGAGGAAAATTTTAAGGTATATAAACTAAATGTGTGAGAGATAATATTCAATCACGAATTAAGATTAACAAATAAAATATTAGTTGTGAAATCATCGCTGCATTAACATAGGGAACAAAGGGAATATGAGGAATATTGTAGTTACCTAATAATATTGAATCCAATCTTTAGGTTGTTGTTGAACTAACTTTTGGTTTCTATTTTATTTTAATCAATAATTGTATCTCTTAATGGGAATGGTTTCCAAAATAAATATTTAAATTTGTGAATATCAAAAAATTATTTATTATAGATATGAGGGACTATTTGTTGTGATGATATGGTAGCTAAACATTTAATGATAATTTATAAATGTATACATGGATATAAGTAGTATATGAGATGTTACTTGATTATTTCATGTCTGAGATGATGAACATAATTTATACAAGTTATAGTAAATGATATATGTAAAACCATATGATATTCAGGTATATCTATTCACACAGAAATAATGATTAGTAATTTATAATTGATTTGGAGAAGCAAATGTCCTAATTAGATATTCGTAGGAATATTAATATGAATCAAAACGCTATCAGATTATGCAATTGTTGTTTTTTATTGATTTAATATTATTCAAATATAATTTACATTATATGATTGTGGAAATGAATTATTATTTTAAGGAGTTTTATATGTACTGTAAAATGGTTTTTTTCTAAAATATCCATTATATATAGTAATCGAACAATTATTTTGTTGATTCATTATGAAAAATGATGGGGAGTTGTAATTTATATGTGTCAAAAACATAAATACGAGACATGGTAAATATATTTCATTATAATACAATAAATTTTAAAATGGATTTTGAAAATAAATATATGTGTCATGATGTTTCATATGGTAATTAATTTAGATAGGGTGAATATATATTTATATTATTAATAAAGGGATCAGTCCATAAATTTTACTTGATTTATGTAGTTAGTCGTCAATGAATGCTAGAATAATTGTTAATGTAATTGGAGATCATTTATATAGAGACCAATGTGGGTTTCAAATGTCATGTATAATATAATGGGGAACTATAGAATGTCCCCCAAGTAATGTGGTATAGAGGAGTAGTTGTCATGGAATGTGTTGGTACAACCAGAGTTGAACAGAAACCCATATAGACCATTGTATAATGATAGATCATCCATTCTAAACACATTCTCTGTGTGGATATCATTATATGTTTTATTTTTTATATTGAGGTTAATTTAAGTGAGGAAATTATGTATAATTGTTCTTAAACATCATGTGTTAGGGTTGTCATGATTTTAGTGTTCATATAATTCCATTATATTTATTTCACATGTCAAATAATTTGAGTGAGGTGAAATGGGATATATCATGAATCCGAAATCACAGATGACATATAAATTATTTTATCCAAAATGTAAATATGATGATAGATTCATCAAAATTATCTTTTTTTATAGGTATGAATTATTTTTAAAATCGAAAATTAGATATTTATAGTTGTTTTTATTAAAAGATAATATGATGATATTATATAGATCCTTAAATCCAAGAAATTATAACAGGTTTTGTGTTTAGAGGATTTATTTTATTTCACGTTCATGTTTTCCAAAATTATCTCATGTGAGGATTTTTTTTTATGGGAAACATAGAGTGTGTATCATCATATGCATCCTCATTCGATTTAGAAGGGGGATTGATATTATGTGGACTTATACGGCATCCCTATGATTCCAAATGGATGAAAATAATGTCCATGAGCTTCAATACAATTGGGAAATTATTTTCTTATTAAATTAAAAAAAAATCTAATTACGAACAATAAAACCAAATATACAATAAATGATGCATGATTAATCAATATAAAACTCATGGTATAAATAATCAAACCAAACTATATCAGAGTACTGTGCCGAAACCAAGATCAACATCATATACAAAGTAGTAGACAAAACCTACAAATCCCAATGAACCTAATTAAACCATCATTGCAGCTCCCAACAATCATCATGCTCTATATCCATAATACATTCCCACATATCACTCAGAACCAATACATAAATTTGATACATTCCCTTCACCTATGTACTAATAAATGATATCAGTAAATATACAAAAGTGCCCATGAAGTGGGTTAGGAATGAAACTTCATAGGTTTTCCTCTAATGAATTACCTACTCTTGACACTATTATAAAAAATATAAAATATTTATATAATAAAATTCAAATAAAACACTTTAATATTTTTTATAAAAAATAATATAAGTCACACCATAAGTATTTTCCATAAAAATTTCTTTTTCAAGGAAAGAAACCAATCAATTCATTACATCCATTTCTCAAATCCCATTTTCGCATAACTCGTTAAATTTCAAAAAATTGTTCCCCAAAAATTAATCTCATTTCACAATTTATTATGGAACTACATATCCATAACCCTTCCCTTTTATGGTGGTACTTAATTATAGTTATTCATCCAATTAAATTCATACTTAACCATTTAAGACAACTACCAAATCAAGACAACCTTTTTCAAACCATTTATATAAAACTATACATTTATTTAAAACACTATTACATGATTGAAACCAAAAATAAGATTTTAAAATATTCATTCTTAAATAATTATAAAAATTTCACATTCCACCAGTCCATACACTTTTCAAAATTCCATAAAACAAAACAAAACTGGGTTTCATTCAAAAATATCAAAAATAAATTAAAAATAAATTTATTTAAAAACATTAAATTTGAAATAAATCATTTTATTTCAAGAGTTAGTATTCAAAAATCAATCCACCTTCCTCATAAAATATGTAGAAAAAAATTACAGCATGAATTCTTCAACAAAACGTGGTTAAATGTCAAAAAAACCTGCCTTACTTGTTGTCACCTTTTAGAAACACATCCTATTATCATAATTATTGGAATAAAATATCATATATGCATCCAAAATAGAATACATATATGAGAATCTTGGAGAGGTATGAGAAAATATTTATGAAAAACCACCGTGATTAGAGACTTAACATGATATATGGCCTTCAATGAACAACTATTTTCCGAGAGATCTATCCCGAATCAAAGGGAAAGGTCATAAAAACATTTGGGAGGATATAAATCTATGTTAGGTAATAAATAATTTAAAAAAGACATATTTGAGTAAATCATAGTGATATACACTTTATAGAATTTATAAAAAAATCGTACATTGTTTGCTCACAAGGTTAGGCAAACTGAGCACCAATCATTCTCCATCCACTACCTCCAAATACCATTTGTAGGGTTATTTGAAATTTTGAGAAAAACATTTTTCGAACCATTTTTTCTAGCCCATTAAACATCTCACCATTACCCTTGGGCAGTCACATTGTTTGGAAAAAATATTCACCAAACCATTCACTTACCCAGTAGCCACTTTCTCAATGTGAACAATTTTCTTGTTAGAGTTTAACATTTCTCTAGCCATGACCATGGACATTCGTTGAAGTGTATAATTATGCTAATAAATATATAACAATAATTATGATGGAACATTATTCATTTCAAAGTATAAATCCATTATTTTCATGAAATATATTTATCCAATACTCTACCATTTCCTTCTCCCCATCCCAAGTCTCTTATTGAATCTAGCCATGTTTTTAAAAAACTCACACTAGATCAATTCGATTCCCGTGAAATAAGTTCTATTAACTATATACATTCTATAGTAGAAGAATCACCTTTTAAGCATCTATATCTAGTTCTACATGATCTCATCAAAACACATTTTCTGGATCGATCTGATACTTTTTCATCTAAGTTACACGAATCACATTTTATAATGCACTGGACCATGGTGTAAAATCCAACTTATATTCCCCATCATAAGCCCATTCTATTTTCTCTAAAGTTATTATGTAATGAGGGTAAAACTTGAAATTCATTCCCAAATGGTGATACCTATGACCTTGAGCGATTCTCATGAACACATTATCACTCACCACGAATGAAAATGGTTGTCAACAAAGAAACAAATATTATTTATGACGACTATGATCTATATACATTCTCCTCCAAGACAACTAAATATTCTCTTTTGTATATTGTACATGGTTTATACCAACTTGTGAAGTATCAATTTATTCCACCCATTAAAGTAGAGAAGGACCTGGATTGCCAAACAATTCATTAAAATAACCAATATCTATTGAGGTATGATAACTTTTTTTATATGGGAAATGCACTAAATGTATGTTCCCCTCACATGAGCCACCAAAATCTATCACACAAACCCCCAGAATGCATTTCAATGTTTGTATCTTCCTTTCGGATTGTTCATCGGTGTGACGGTGAAATGAAACACTCATGGTAAATTGAGTCATAAGGGATTACGTTAAGGATATTATGAAATGAGACATAAACCTCATTCATCTATCTGATACTAATGAAACTAGTATTCCATGTATCTTTACCACTTCTCATATATATATATTTTATATGTCCTCCACCAACTGATACTCAAAAATAAGGATGATATGGACCAAAATTGGGAGTTGGTCTATAATCATTGATATGGAGTCATGTTTCTAAACCATCCTTAGTAGAATCTCAAAAAAATAAATTACAATATCCTTCCATTTCCAATCATGAATAGGTAAATATTGAACAATAATTATTGGTCACTGATTCTCTTTATTAAAAATGAATCAAGTTAAGCATCTCAAAAATATTATCCACCATTACATTCATACAAAGCCACCAATGTATTGTGGTAAAATCCTTATACATTTTTTGTATTTTTAGATGAACAACAAATTTTGAATGGTGGTGACCAAGTAAAAGTTGTTCATGAAAATACATAGATACAACCATTGAAATTTGAAAACACAAAATTAAAATATTATTAATCATTAAACCCTCAATGGTATCCCCACCATTGCATTTTTTCCTCATTGAAACACAATATGCATCAGATCTCTATGACTCTTTAACTATTTCAGGAAAACTTAGAATAATGTTAACTACAATGAAAACAACTATGTTACCTTGTGCATCACGTTCGAAATGAATTTTTTCTATCATTGATATAACCTTCTGCAATTTTGATGCCTTTTTTACAAATGATAATTGGAGTTTTTGATGATGCATATGCCATTGAATATCCATTACTCGATTATTACATCAATTCAATGTCAATAATTTTGAGATAATTTATCCCTCATCACTGCATAATGTTCAAATATAATTTTGAGAAAATTTGTTCCAAGATTTTAGGATCTATAAAAATTTAATATCTCTCACTAAAGAGTTAATGATTACACATCTTCAATGCATGGTCAATATGAACTACCTCCAAATCACCTGATGGGTAGTTCTTCTCATTGAACTATAACTACAATTATCCAAAAAAAACAAAATTATCTTCCTACATGAAAACACATCCCAACCCAAATCATGTATCCTTACAATACACCACATACCCTGGTTCTAATTCCAATAAGATCAAGATTATTGATGATATAAGGAGAAAAATTAACTGTTTAAAATTAATCAGATATTCATCTATCCATTAGAATGGATAATTTTTCCTTTTCAAAGATATCATTTGTGATTGTATTTTGCAAAAATCAAGAAAAAAACATCAGTAATAACCAGTTAAGCTAATGAAATGGTATATATCAAACCCATTATTTTGATGTTGGAATGACATAAAAACCTCTATCCTTTATGGATCAATAGAAACGCCCCTTTTAGAAAAAAAAGCCATTGAGACGTCCTTCTTGCTTCAACAAATCCCATAATGATAATTTGGCATATAGATGATAATCGTACCGAATTCCCAACATTGTCAACCACTGTTTCCCTTCCTCAATCATTGTCCTTGAATACACCAATATTTCATACACAAACATGACCAAAAAATAATCAATATATCTTTGAAATATATTTTTCATCAGTTCCATGATGACTTATGGTGAATTCTAAATACTGAATGGCATCATCAAATACTCGTAATGGCCATATCTACTCTAAAATGTTGCCTTTAGAATATCCTCATTTTTATCCTAAAATTAGTGATATCTTAAGAACATTTCAACTTTAGAGAACCACTTCACTATCATATTTTAATTGAATAGATCATAAATTAGTAGAAGTGGGTACCATTTTCTTTCCATAACATGGATAAGATTATGATCTTCCACACTAATCTGAAGAGATTATATTCCATTTTTTAAAAAAATAGTTTCTTCCCAAGGAGATGTGTTAGGTCCGATGAACCATTTTGTTTCTAGCTCTTCCAATAGAATATTTCACTCTCATAATTATATCATTTCCATTTGATATTATATAAGTGAGATAGTAAAGCTCCTCAAGTGGATATATATTTCCAAACCCATCTCCCTTGTGGTTGGAAACACTAAGAAATGTTTGGGAAAAACATCATAAAACAAATCAACAACTACTAGAAAATCACATTTCTCAATATCATAAATCAATTAAAATTTAACGCATCTAACTGCTATGAGATTATTCCAACTAATGGTTCCAAAAATACAATTTTAATTTTATTTACATTCTTTTCTCCTTTAATATGTTTCTCTATGCCACGTTTAGTCATAAACCAAACCCTTTTCGTGTAAAAGTATATGTGAGACATCAACAGAGTCAACCAAAAAATACTTGTGATCATGGAATATACATCCATCTCTAGTACCGAGAAAAGTCATATCTAATCTGCTCGTCAACACTTATAGAACATTATATATACAAAATTTCATGAAATAATATTTGAACAAGAAGTGTTTGATGTTTCAAAATAGAATTGATCATCTCAGCATGAAAACCTCGATATACAACATCATGAGAAGAAATATACTAATTGGATGAACCCATATTAAAAAAATATTCATAAGTGTATAATTTAGAATAATCATAGCTCTCAATGTCAATGTTCTTCATTTATCATAGATAAGAACTTCCTCACCTCTATATAATTGCTTACTCACTATACTCGGTTATTTAGTTCCCTATTGAGAGTTCACATCCAGATTGGTCCAGTTATTCGTTGAATCATAATGGCTAGCTCGGTTCTTCTAATGAGAATTATTTCTTATCCATTTTCCCATAAAATATTACAATTCTATCAAGACATTAGTTGTGTATCAAACAACTAAACTCGAAGAAATGTGAAAATAGTGCTACAGATTCCCCCTCATCTTACAATTATTAGAGCTCTGTAGGTGGTTGCCTACAATCTATATTAATGAGGATTAGAGAACCAAATTGGAAACATCATATCTATATCTTAGTTCTTGGAAAAAAGATTTAGTTGATCCTACTCAAATGATTTTGTGCTATTCCACTACATTGGAAATATGTGACTCTCTATTTATTATTCCCGATATTGGAGTTCCCACTAGTTTTTGGAGATATCAATATGCACCCTCCGCCTATAGCTCTTGAAAAAGTACCTTTTCCCAATTTCCCACTTCTAACCATCTCGGTATAACCTATTATACAAATCATGAAAATATTTGGTCAAATCTGCTACTTTAGCCTTGATTCAGAATATTATGCCTTTTAGGAGGCACTATAAAATTCATATCTTGAAAGGTTGACTTGATTCATAAATTTACATGCATAGTCTATCACTGAGTGGTTCTCCTTTTTCAAGGTGAAATTTTTTTTCATCCTTGAAATCATGAAAGTTTAAGGACATAATTATATGTTTACAAAATCTTCAAAATCCTCAAATGAACATCATCGACTTATATTAGAATTAACTGTTAAATCCCACCATAGGCATGTAGGATAATATCACATAAACATATCTGATTTGACTTTTTTCACTCCTAGTGTGCATATAAAATTGAATATTTTATTCATCCTATTCATCCACACCTCTTCTTCCTTGAGTTCTTAATTACCCCAAAATAATGGTGGATTCTATTTCTGGAATTAAATTTAATGACCCACATGTATTCCTTGATCTATTATGTTCCCTCTATCTATATATGAAAACGAATTGATATACTCTTAACCAAATGTTAGAATATCATTCGCTCATGTACAACCACATTCCAAACTGCTTCTTTTAGTTGGTTTCTATGATGCCTACTAGTGCCATTTTATATAAGAAATGAAACACCATAATTATAACTACCTTGAATCTAAATGCTTATCAATTTATAATTTACCATAATATAACTATCACAACTAGGATTTCAAAAAAATCATAATTTCCTTTTAATCCTACATTTTAAAAGTCAAAAATACTTTTGAAAATCCAACAATTTTCAAAAATCCACTATCATATTCTTTTCAAATTCCCTCTATTGAAATCACATTTCAATAAAATAAAAAATCAACCATTTCCTCCCCAAATCATAAATACTTACTCATAATGTAATATTCAATATTGGTGGGATTTCATTTCTATTAATTCATTTCATACTCTTTTCATTGCATAAACCCAGTAAAATGATATTACAACTCCTATTACTGTCGCCAAAATAATTCTGTATCGAACTCCCTAGAAACTCCATCTCCATCATAAATAGGATATTTTTTTTCCTTTTGATTATCTATGTTTCATGTTATGAAAATCTGAAACATTTCTATCATCAAAACATAAGGAATAATTAAGAATGAATATCTAATCCAATACTGAAAACCAAAACCATTTATCACAAAATGAATGTTGTACTACCATAACTGATACCCTTTTAAAGTCATGGAGAAAAAATGATGATACCAATTTTCAAAAAAAAATTACATGGATCCTGACTGATACCACTTGGAACATCCCAACCCTCTTCATTGGCATGAGTAGGTGAAATGATATTACATAGCCTTTATAGACATCCCATAAATGCCAAATAATGGAAATACATCTAAGGGTCTGAAAACATTTGGGAAAAAAATTTACCTATGAATTTAAACAACCCTAAAATGATATCCCTAAAAAATAACCACTAAAATTTTCATGATAACAATTGTATACAACTCATGATTTAACAAATAAAAAACTATATTAGAGTACCAAGATGAACCCATGTTCAACACCATATACAAAATGTAAGACAAAATGAACAAAACTCAAATACTCCAATGACTTCACCTATATAAATCAAAACAAGAACCATGATCCAACTCCACAATTCATTACCAATAATCATGAATCACCCATAATTAAATGTTATACTTTCTCTTTACCTTTGTTCTAATATACAATATTGTCAAACTCCCCAAAGTGCCCAAGTATGTGGTGAGTAATGAAGCTCAGTTGGATTTCCCCAAATGTAGTCCCAAATCACCCCACTAGGATAGAAAATGTCATCACATTTATATAAAAAAATTTATCAAACATAATTTAAAATAAAATAAATTATTTTATCAAAACCAAGAAGTTCAAACCAAAACTATTTACTAAAAAATACTTTCTTCCAAGAAAGAAACCAAACTAGTCATTCCATCCATTTCTAAAATCCCATTATGGAATAACCAATTCAATTTAAAATAACCACGCACCCACACTAAATGTAGTTGTTACCATTGAACATGGTACTTCTAGTCCACAACTTGTCCCATTGATTATGGTTCTTTAAGACCATTATTCTTCCCAATCAATTCATGGTTATCCATTAAATCCAACAACCATTTAAACACAACCTTTTAAAAACCATTTCAAAAAAATTAATTCAATTGATAAAAAATATATATAAATCAAAACCAACCATTCATTATAAAATATTTATTCTAAATCATGTTACTACTTTCACATTCCTCCCAAACACAAAAATTTAACAAATCCATAAACCGTCACCAAAACAGGGTTTCCATGTGGCAATGAATAACAATTTAAATATCTATTTCATTAAAAATAATAATTTTCAAATAAAACCTTATATTTTAAGAAATTTTAGATGATATTAAATCCATCTACCACATACACTATGGTGAAAACAATGACATGCCCAAATTAATCATCAAAATTAGGGTGAATCTCTAATAACCAATCATTGAATTTGTTTAATAACATGAAAAAAAATATCATCCTTATTGGGATAAAATATCATATATCCATTAACAAAACACTATATCTATGAATTTATTAATGGAAATAATAACAAATCTAAGGAACACCACTATGAATGGAGACATTCAAAGAAATTTAGCAACCAACCCACACTGATTTTCCAACAAAATGATCATATATTAAAGGGGAAGGTCTATACAGCCTTTTTGTGGAGATAAGTCTGATTTTGGGATAACATAGGTGAATAAATAGTGTTTTATTAGAAAATATGAGTGGGATAGACTTTATAATATCAATAAATTAACCATGAGTTATTGGATGGCATGGTTAGGTAAATTGTGTGACAATCATGTTCCAGCCACTACATCAAAAAATCATTCTCAAAATTGGGTTCTCATGGGTAAAAAACCCATAAACCAACCATTATATTACCTTTTTCCACATTTAATTATTAATATAGGGTGGCCGCATGGTTTTTCCAAACGATTTTCCTAACCATGTTCTTACCCAGTAGCTTATGACACACAATTAACGATTATCTAGTAGTAGTTTCACAGATTATACTAAAAATGAATCTCCATAAAATCCAAAAAAAATCATTACAAAATTTCACTAAACACTCCAAAAAATCCCATAAACACTTTAAATAATAATAATATATAAATAAAGGGTAACTAACATGAAATAGGTGGGGTTAAAGGATTAATTGTTTAAAAGATATTAGAATTAAAGTTCATTCTATATAAACATGATAGTGTAACTTGTATAATAAAGAGATATATAGACCAAAAATATTGATATTGATTATTCTATGTATGAATTGATGTCTCTATTTATTGTTAACATTCATAGTTTTTAAATTAAATAATAAAATTAAAATGAAATATAATTGGTAAAAGTATATGAAATACACTATGATTTTCTAATTTTTCAAGTTAATTTGAGTTTCTTGATGAATATAAGGTCATTCAATGAATAATTCATGCATGAATATTGATTCATGAATATTTAGTTCTATGAATGTGTGTTAAAAATGAAATTTATAAACAACACAGTGTGGAGTGATGTTATGAAACTCATGTAATTTACCTACACTAATCTACATTTCCATTATGGATTCACGTAGTATAATCTATGTGAGGTATAGTTAATAATACCATAAGAACCAATATTCATTAATTGTGGTAGATACGCAATCATATAGGTTCATTATGATTATTTTATAAATATTCCTAAAATATATACTATTATAAATTTTTATTGAGAATTAGATGTGAAAAGATTATTAGGGAAGATTATTCTCATTTCTATGATATATTTTTTCAGTAATTAAAATTCATCGATAAAAACTCCATTTTTTTATTAAGGTAGATATTATAATTATTATATTATAGGAAAAATATTAGTCTTATAGTGTTTCTATTATACATGAATATCCATCACTTATCATTTTTCAAAATAGAGTAATCTATATTGAATATTTTATAGTGGGAGGACTATTCAGTCCCATATATTGAAACAATAATTTTTCACATGAATTGTATCTCTTCATTATAGATATTATATGTCAATATAATTACACATTCCTGAGTTATTCCTCATTATTAAATGAGATCTGTGTGTTAGATATAATACCCACAATGGACCTGGGACATATGAATTGATATTAGAGGAAAACATGTAAAATAACATTTTTTTTATTGATTAATGACCCCATTAATTTACTACATCCATAAAAATTAATATGTGAGTGTTTAGTAGGAGAGAAATTTTAATATATTATATATGGAGATAAAATTTTATAATTATTATTAAATTATTACAAAGAAAACAACCTGGATTAACCCTCTTTGTTCAGCCTGAAAAAAATGTTAATAAAAATTAGAATAAAAAACATTGTTTATCATTGATTTAATTCTAAATGGAAACAACATTTGAATTTTTTCCATTTTTAAATGTCTCTTTGTGAATGAATTCTTATGTGATCATTTTAACAAAACTACATGTTCAATAAAAATTAATTATGTATGTATTATCTTCCAATATAGTAATGAAAACTATATAGACATAGATAAACTTGAAAAATAAATAATCCATTATATAAGATGGTATGAAAGATAATTTTAACGATTCATTAATTCTAAAAATAATAATGATAGATTTGTGGATAATATCATATGGTTGAATAAACTAACTATATGGTTGAAAATAACTCCACATAAAGTTATTCATGGTCTATATTTTAAGTTTATGTACTGTAAAACCATATTCAAACAATCCAAGAATAATAAATCATAAGTGGGGATGATAGAATTTCAGTTCACTCCCAGGATTGATGGTTAAACAGATTAATAGAAATATTGATTTACTCCAATAAAAAATATTGTCACATTTATGGATGGTTATATTATATGACTTATTCTATTCACAACACCCTAAATATAAGAATATAAAAAGGGGGACGAAATTGACATAAAATGTAATAATTTTAATATAACAACTCTAATTTTTCCATATAATGGTTTGGAATATCTTCTGGATTATTATTATTTTGATAGGCTTGGAGACAATGAAAAATATTGAGGCTTTGTTTAACCTATATTAATTCCTAAAAAAATTAAATATAATAAATGAATTACAATGTAGATTTTTTAAAAGTGTTGAAGAACATATAAACAGAGTCCCAAATCACAAATACGGAGATACTTAGTAGCTTAAATCATGGAATTGCCCTAGGCACAATATAATCATTTTCATCATTGGGTGATTGTTAAAATTATTTCATGGGTATAAAATATGAAATTAATTTTTGAATTAATTTATATTATTTTTAATTTCACAGTGACCTAACAGTTTATATAATTCTAAGGCTATATAAAATCACATGTTTTTTCACAAACCCTCGAAATCGAGATGATTTTTTGGAGGATCTTATTTGGTTGAATGAAAACATTATAAAAGATCACTGATCAGTGTGAAACAGAATTCCAGGATCTCTCAACTATAAATGACTCAGATTTATTATTCAACAGTGATTTATCTAAATATAGGTCGGACCATTTTTTAGATGGATTTATCTAATTTTTAATTTTTTGATTCTGAAAATGAATCAATAACCAGACATATTAATTTTAATATAATTTGCATTGTGGATACATGTCAAATTTATAAATTAATTAGAGTGTCCTTTTTTATTATTTTATTATCTCCTCTTTTATCATTCTAAAGAATATAATATATTATAAAATGAAATGTGAATAATTTTTTTTGTGTATTTTTTCCCCCTTTCTTTGTTCATCATGGGAAATATGTTTTTCATATAGTTTAATAAATACCAGATAAACAATCCTTCTTGGCCCTTTTCTTTATGCAAATGATTATTATCACATATTAATGTTCAGATCAAGGATGTGACTAATCTACGATGAGGGTGATGGAAAATTGAGCCCATAATGGGCATATATGAGTGTGTCTATTTTATATATGGTGCTCGAGGACCACTAAGGTGATTCTGTAATGATCGAGATTGTCGAAAAATCATATCTCTAGTGATGAAAATATTTTTTTGGCTTAAATCATGAAATTTTGGGGTGATTTTTGGTTGAATTGAAAACTTGAGGAGTATAATAAGAAATGTGATAATGATTTTTGATTGTGGAAAATTACTTGTCATGGTACATGTATTTTGGGTTTTCAAAATTTGTGGGACCCCTATTATGGCACATGTATTTCTGAGAGAAGATAAGTACCACATGGCATATAACCACAATAACATGGAATGTGACCATTTCATGGAATAGTGGAGTGTATTTAGGGTGTTATATAAGAATATTTAATGTCTTGGCTAGTTGTATAAGGGATTTCCATATAGTGATATGGTGAAGAGTACAAAAGATCAGACAGGTTGTGTACTTATGCACATGCACAGACATGGGAATGATCTATTATACATGGAGGATACTCAATGCCAAAGAAATACTATGCGTACTACCATTAAAATCAATATTATCATTTAAATAACTCATATTCCCTATCTCATCATCAGTTCTGTAATAATTTATTAAGGATTATTCCCTAGATGCATTCCTAATGGCGTATAATTAGATCATATCCTACACGTATTATAGTGATCCCTTCGATAGGAAGTGTTGTATAGATTTTTTGAAATCATACCATGAGGCCTTGAGTGAGATCCTCTACCATCATATTTACCATAATGGATTTCTTAGTATCATCATGACCAACACTATGGAGATATTGATAATCCACTTAGTAGGTTATTCTAGATTTAGTTATTGGTATACCACATGGACTAGTGTGTGATCATCATTTGTGTATTGTTCTCTTCATGACTCAATTGTTTACTTCCTATGGAGAGACATGATGTGTTTTATATTAATTATGATTTAAATATGTTCTATCTATCTCATGTAGTTTTCTCTCCTAGTTTTTTATTATGTGCATCTTTTGGTTTTTTTAAAGGTTGGGGCTGAAGTCGAATTTTTAGTATTAAATCAAAGCAAAGTCCTCTTTTAACTGGGTAGAGGGAAACCCATTACATAGCCCGAAGGCCCAGTGGGCTTATAGCCCATTACATAGCCCGTAGTCCCAAATTCAAAGGACAATTCACATTATGTGAATAGTAACCTACTACTATAGTACCGCAAAGTCTCACCGCCGCTATAGTGCCCTGCCGCCGTTGCAGTACCCTATGATGAACAGTGTCGCCGCTGCTACAGTACCGCTACAGTACCTGCGCCCATGGGTTTTGAACCCCCATTTTCCATGTATTATTATGGGGTTCTTACCACTATGCCAAACCCCAACTACATTATGTGCAACTTTTTATCATGATCCCTGGAATGGTATTATGGTCATGACATTAATTTAAGATAGTATGTATTTCTGGAGTATATATAGATATTATTAAAATATGAGTTATACAAATATACCTATGTTGAGATGACTATTATCAGTATTTTTATATTCATAGTTATGTTGGTGTATCATTCTAGGAATTTTCATACTAATCCCTAAATGGAAATTTACAGTATTTTTCTTGACTTTTGAAGATGATAAACCATTTTATTGATTCTAAGAGAGAATAGGGTGAGGTGGAAATTAAAGAGCAAGACTGACTGAGTAGTGTTCTAGGTGTTAATTGACTAGTTTACATCATCTGTAAAATTAGGCTGAACTTTTTTACGAATCATTATAGTTGGATTGTATTTGGATGTTTTTTATTTCATTACATGATTTCATACAGGCCTGGTTGGTTTTAGATATATGAATCCATGTTTTATCAATTGCTTTAGAATTAATCATTATATGGGATTTGAGTTGTGTTCTTGTTGACAAGTTCCTTATGATAAGGACTCTAATGTGTGTTAAATTACTACTTATCACTATTCCCCAATCCATGGAATTTTGGAGGATGACATAAGGTGGTCATGGTATATACCCCATTTAGAAGGGACCTAACAGTTACATGCCTAGATTATGTAATAATTTTTAAAAAAATCATACATTAATACATTGATTACTGAATATGGAATAAAAAAATGAATAATAAAATATTTTATATGGAAAATACTTTATATTAATAATAACTCTATAAAAGTATAAAATATATATCATTTAGATATTCATATATAATATGATTAAGAATACATAATTTTTTGAAAAGATCTTTATTCTATAAAAGAAATATTAAGTTTATTTATAAAAATTATCATCCAAATTTTTACTAAGAACATAATTTTTAATTCATCGTTTTGAAATTACCTTTGGTTTAAATTTTTTCATATTTTTATAAATAACTTATTTTTATATAATTATTGAAAATACAATTTTTACCAAAGAAACACATTTTATAATGATTCTGCTATTCAAGAATGATATAGAAGGGTGTTATTTATTTATTTTATATTATATATTTAATATGTAAAATAAAATATTTCATTTTTACAATTATGAATTTAGTTAACATATTATTATAATTTTATGGAAATAATTATTATTTTCTAATAAGAACAGGTTTTTTTATCTTTATTAAATAGTAAATTTAATAATATACATTTTTTCATGAATTATGAATTCCACTATTTTATAGTAAACGAAATTATATCCTTAAAATCAAAACATTTATAATTTTAACCTAAACATATATTTAATGAATATATATATAAATTCACAAAAATGGGGTTTCACGGGTAACAAAATGAACTCCATATTTGGGGTCATTATAACAAAATTATTTAATAAGGTGTATTTTTTTATTATAAAAAAATTAAATCATATAAAACTAGATTCCATGGTAAAACTCAAAAATGTCAAAATATTTATGCAATGGGGTAAAACAATTAACATGTTAAAAGTGATTATGATTGAGTAGATGATGGTTATATACACAAAACTAATCAACATTCCATTATTTTTCATTTTCAATCCTTATAAAATGTGAAGTATTATTTATATTTATATTATACTAAAAATTTAAACAAAATCTAATTCACACCCCTTATATAAGGGGCCTCTAACTAACCCATAACTAATTCTACCATATTTTAATTCTATTCTAAAAAATTTCCTTTTTTCCAAAACCAGGAATCCTATTCCAAAACCATCATAATTTGGAAATGATAAATTATTCTATACCCTCCATTTCCATGGATTACTCCAAGGAAAATCATATGTTTTCATTGAGTTTCAATTTTATCATACTTAGGTATATTTTTATGTTAAATTTCCATAAAAATTATCTCTTTTATATTTAAATAACTATTTACTTTATCATATATTTAATTTAATTATATATTTTAATAACTATTAACATCATTTCCCCATTTACATTTAAAAAAATGAAAACATTCTTCAAGCATGAGTGCAATACAGCCTCCATTTTATAATGTAAACTGTATTTTTTTGTAATGTAATTTTATTTTTTGAATATCTCTAAAATATGTACCCCTAACTTGTGAAAATCTTATTAGTATTATTTTTAGTATATAAATGGGATATTGTTCCCAAATATTCCACATTCGTAATATTAATCATCCATTAGGGTTGGAGTGTTAATGTATGGGTTGGGCTAATCAATTTCTTTACTGAATAATTAAAAAAATATCATGGGTGAGTATTTGAAAATATATATTACTTATTTATGATAAAAATTATAAAATAAAGTACTATTTTTTTTATATACAATCCTCTATGTTAAAATCATAAAATTATGATACCAATACTCGTTCAGTATTATTATCAAAAACACGCTCAGACCCAATATCATCTTTTTTGAATAATACCAGAACAACAATATAAATATGTAATAAAATAGAATTTAATTTTAATAAATAAATTATAATACATTTTAATGACCATTTATTGTTTTAAAATGGCATTTAATCATTATAAGAAACATGATTTGAGATAATTAAATGAAATACACTATGATTTTGGGATGAATCTTTGTAATTTTATTTCCATGAATATGATAATTCTATTCATTTAATTCATTACACATGTAAATCATTTCATGAGTTTTTTGTTATACTCTCTATGTTATAAATTAATTTTAGAAAATATATGGTGCTATGTTTTGTGTTGAAAATATTGTAATTTACCTATAATGTGGTATATTTTCCTTACGGATGAAAATAATCTAATATATGTGAGGTTGAGTAAAAAATACCCAAAAAACATATATTCATTCATGATGATAAACATACGATATAATAAGTTCTTG
Source organism: Viscum album (assembly GCA_963277665.1). Taxonomy (NCBI): domain Eukaryota; kingdom Viridiplantae; phylum Streptophyta; class Magnoliopsida; order Santalales; family Viscaceae; genus Viscum; species Viscum album. The sequence continues at coordinate 1,244,243,738 of OY728152.1, read as the reverse complement.
AAGAAGAGTTTATAAATAATTATATAAGCTATAAAAGTTGTTAAAATTTGATAAAATTTGATTTGAATATTTGTTTAGAGGAAACAAAACATTGTGGATCCATAAGTTTTAGTTCACTATTTTGAATTCATTGAGATAGAAAATATTATTTTTATTGAGGTTTTTATTCATATTATTATATAATTGGAAAAAAATATAGACTTACACAGCCCACATGGTACATTAACATCCACCATAGATATTTATTCAAAAGGGATTAATCAATATGTTATATATTATTGTGGGAGGCCGGTTTTGTCCAATATATTGAAATTTTGTCTATATTCATGCATTTTCCCTATTCATTATTGGGATTACAGGTTCATGTGTTTACCCATTCATGGTATATTGTATCTAATAACACTATAGTTGTTTGTGTGATATAATACACAAAACACATATGGGATATAGGTTTCAATAATAGAGGAAACCCATATAACAAATAATTGTTTCCTTTATTAAATACAATATTTATTTACTACAATCGTTCAAATTATATTGAAATATTTCTGTTAGATTGATATTATCATAGATGATGCGTGGAAATAAAAATCTATAAATATTACTAAATAATTAAAAAAACCACAAATATTATCCCCATATGTTTGGCCTATTTATGTTTCTACATAAAATTTGAATAAAAAACATTGATTAGATTCTCAGTAGTATCATTATTTGATGTATTTTTATTTTTATATATTTATTTGGGAAGGAATTATAATGTGAATATTTAGAGAAGCCTATTTATTCAATAAATTTTACTATGGATGAAGTCCCACCCAAGATAGTAATGAAAAGGAAGAGGATAAAAATAAATACATTGAAGTATAATTCCATCATATAAAAATGTAATTAAAGATGATTTTCATTATACATGAATTTATAAAAGAATAATCCAACATTAAGGGATAAAATCCTACGGTCAAATTAAATTTCCATGTGGTGTAAAATAATTCAAACCCAATCCATTCATCGTCTCCATTTCAATAATAGGTAATAAAAATCCCTTATTAAAATGATAAAAAGGAAGAATTTACATGTTGGGAATATAGAATATTAGTTCACTCCCCTGATGAATCCGTAAATTCATTAATACAATTAATCAATTATTTCAAAAAATATATATGGTCATATCTATTTTAAATATTTTAGAGGTTTTATGATGTTCACAGCCCCATAAAAAGAGGATTTTAAAAAGGGGGTAAGGAATGCATATATAAGGTAATAATTTATCTGTAATGACAAATATTTTTTCATGTAATATTTAATAATTTTTTATGGATAATTTTTTTTCTAGGCATCGATAAATAGTTAAATTTCATAACCTAATGTTTTATGAATGAATTTTTGAAATGTATTATATATATTAAAATCATGTGTTCATAATTTTTTAAGAAAAATAAAATAACATATAATCATATACTTGGATCTAAAATATGAGGCTTTATATTAGTTCAGAGCAATGTATTTACCAAAGACATGACATAATTTATTTCGCATTCCGAATTTTGTGAAAAACCCATCATGGGAGTGAAATAATAAATTGTTTGTAAAATTAATTTATTTAATTTTTAAATATTTATATAACATTTTTTTTATATAATTATGATGTTATGGAAAAATCCCAAGGTTAGTCGCATAACCATGGTAAATTAGAGGAGTTGTTGGGGGATCTTCTGTGATGAATGATAACCATGTTAAGGATCGTGTATCGATGTTCATAGAATTCAATGATCTCCAAAATGATAATTATGATTATAGTTTCTTCACCATACACCAATCCAAATCGATTTAGTATGTATGTTTTACTCGGATTTATGAAAATTTTATTATTCATATGATGAACCTGAATCAATCAACATATGGATTTATTCAAAGATCATGTATATTACATGCATGAGATAGATTTATCCAGGGATTGTAAATTTCATTGTGATTATCATATTATCTATTCATTTATTGTTTTAATAGAAATGAATATATTCTAACAAGAACATTAGTTGATGTTTATTCCTCATTTTTTTACAATTCCTTTCTTTATTTATCATTCATCATGGGAAATTATATTTCTCCACCGTTCGAAAAATAATGGATAAAAAATAATTGTATTCCCATTCATAGGATTACCAAATATATATTGCAAAAATATGTTTGTATAATTGATGATATTGAGCTATATTTATGGTGATGATGAATCAGGACTCGATAAGGCATTCATGGGTGTGGTTCCAAGATGTCTATTGATTGTGGACATATGAGGTGATTGCAAAATGATCAAGATAGTAGGAAAACTGGATATCCATTGACGAACATGTATGTATGAATAAAATAAATAATTTATGACATGATTCAAGTATAGATAGAAATCCATATGAGAAGAAAATTATGCATGAAATAGATCTAGGGTTCTAGAAAATCCATTATCAAAAAGCATCTATTTAGATTTACATCTTATGTGGGACCCCATGTTCGGTGCTAGGGTTTCCAAAGGAAGACAAGTATTACATGGAGTGTGACCCCTATCACATGGGTTGTGACGTTTTCTTGTAACTAAGTCATACACTTGGGGTGGAACACATGCACAATCATGTGTACTACTATCCGTACATAGACACAGCTACCTAGACACTAGCACTACCAGGAGTTCATATGCTGAGACATGTTATGTACTCATGCGCATGCACAAAAATGGGCATAGGCTATGGTACAAAAGATGGACCTAGTGACTATGGAACATTACATATACATCAAATATATTCAATTTTCTCCTTAAATGAAGTCTTATCGACCATATCATATGCAATTGGAAAAATTTTCAATAGGTATTGTATCCATTGATCCATTCAATAGTGGTTAGTATGGAATCATTTCTTACACATGGGATAGTGATCCCTTTGGTGGGAATTCATGATATATTTGTTGTAAAAATTACATGAGTCCTATATTGAGATCCACTATTTGAATATTTTCATAAGTGTAGTTCCTGGTATCATTGTGATCATCACTACATAGGAAATAATCCTCTATATGGAGGGTTAAACATCATTGATTTGTTAGTATTTCCCATTTCCTTAGGTGTCATCCACATTTTTGTATCATCCTCTACAAATTCCTATGTAAATTTCTAATGGTGAGAACCTCTGACATGTACATCTCAGAATAAAACAACCACTTTTATGGGTCTCATGGAGTATATTCACTTATAGGAGTGTTATGTGGAACCTTTAAGAATGATCTATACACTATAATAATAGTTGTGAAGTTACATTGAGATATTGTTTCTCTTTTATGTACATCATGATATTCTTATTACATATCTTTTAGACATGTTACTAAATTTATTTGATTATTATTCATATTATTATATACTTATAGATTTTTGGTAGTCATGTCGAGTGTTGTTTATACACCTCTTCAGGGGATTTCCCTGCACATGTCATGTCATATGACGATAGTCACCATTTTCAAGGAGTCCAAGAGGGACCCAGACTAAGATGGTATTTATAAACCAAAATTACTGATGTGTTTTCTAGAGGTTACCTTAATAGCATTCAAATTATATACATTCATATTTTACTTGTTTTCAGACACATTGAAGTGGGATTTTATTTAGCCATTTTTTCTTTCAGTACATGATTTTTTTACTTTGATAGTATGTTTTAGAAGAATGCATTAATGTTATATCAGTTTTTTTACATTTTTATATTTTATTTTCTTGGATATGTTTCTATTTCTATATATACCTTAGGATAATTACACCAATTTGATATATATTTCTACTCGGAGCTAGTCCCTAACCCCAATCCGATTTGTGGCGGGATCATGGAAGTAATGAAATGGGGCACATTATGAAAGGTTGTGATTGAGTGATTATATAGACTGTCTATTGAACATTGTCATAATATTATATGAGATTGGTATCGGTAAATTGAGTTAAATGTTTCAAGTTCAAATTTCTTTCTTTATAATCTAGTTTCGGTGCGGCGACCTACAAATCCATACACTAAGACACTAATCACCTGCCTTTCGAATTGATACAAATGGAGCATAGTTTCTAGGAAAAAATATGTTCAATGAACATATATCAATTGGTTGGGGTTTACATGTCCTTATTTGGTCATCTCTATAGAGATTCTCATTGAATGTGGTACAAATTTTCAATTTGAGTATACCACCCCAATGTATTCAAGCAAGGACTCGGGATCATGATCAAAAGGATAATCCCCTTTGTGAAGAGGCAAAAATACACGGGATCATACTAGTGGTGTTACCTATAGGTAGAGAACCAGTTATACCACAACCTGATGAGTAGGACAGGAACCCATAGTACTGAAATAGGAGGTTCTTAGGATGAGTATAGTTCAAGAGTTTTAATGTTTGTGGCCCCTCAGATTCAATGGTGAGATTGATCCACATGTTTCAGAGTAAATTGTTGGGAAGGTGAAATGATTTTTACATCATTTTAGGACACTATTAGTTCATATCAGTGTCTTTATTGTGTTACGTCTCTATGGATCTTCCAGATGATTGTGTGGTTTAGTAACCAATTCATATAACAAAGTGACAATAGTATAGTCAGAGATAACATTCATTTTTAGAGAGGTTTCGTCTACTTATATGTTATGGATATTCTTATCCCGGATCTTCTACAAATTTCGTATGATAATACAATAGTGTCAGAGTATTCATCGATGTTCATTAACTTCTCAATGTTCTCGATGGATATGGTTCATGAAATTTTCTTTTTTGGTTAGACCTTTGTGAGAGAAATATGTGGAGAAATTCAAGGAGTATTTAAAACTAAATGAATTCATACCTATGTTGGGGAGATATAGTGTTCATTGGTCGTCGTTTTTTTACTTGATAACTAATCACAATGTTTTTTATGGATATGGGAATATAAGATAAGAGACTTATAAAGTAGGGAACCAATATTAAACATAGGGATATAGACGTGAGAACCGTTTCATGAAGAAATCATAGGATAGTGGGACATTGTTTCATGGATCACATGATGGGTCTAGTCAACATATGAAGGTGGGGGTGGTTCTAATTTTGTGATATCATGATACATCTTGGATGATATTATCATATCCGCTATGTGGCTGACATAGAGATTATATATAAGCAAACATGGAAGATACAACTATTAGAGAATACAAGTCTATCGGGTGTCAGATGTGTTATATGAGCATAAGGAGAAAATGGATGTGGTATATGTTTTTCCTAGTTACCATCACAACTCCTATTTGTTCCATGCTACTCTATGGAAGCTACAGGATAGGATCGGGGGTAACTTCGGTAAATCATGGGCTATGACCTAATGTCTCTAAGGATAATATAAGGTTTGTACTATGTATTTTTTATAATAACACTAGTACATATAAAAAAAGGTGTGAGTCATTACTTTATTATAACCTATCTATAGCAATACATAACGATCCCAATTTATTTCTTAACTCGGTCCTTGTTCATGGGGACATTAACTAGAGGTGACTCATTGATCACACACTAGTGTCGAAAATGTGACCTTACCCTTGGATGTGAGAGTTTCTTCTACGATTTAATTATAGAATTCATGAGTATTTATTACATTATCTTATTCATAAAATGGTTATCAAATGTTCATACCTAGAAAGAATTTTTTTAGAAAGATGATGCATTATGTTCATAGTGATAAGACTATATTTTCCTTTATGGGTGAAAAGGAATCCCAAAAAAAATTTGTGTAGACCCATTCATAGGGGGTGTATCCAATTACTTATTAGTTGGATAGAATGAAACTTGGTGTAGTCAATGTTATGAATTTTGAGTTCACTCCTTTGGTGGAGGAGTATGATGATGCCTTTCAAGAGGAAATTCTAAAATTACCAACTCTCCAGTACATAGATTTCATCATCGATCAACACCCATGGATGACCTCGATAACTAATCAAACATAACAGATGTCTCACAAAGAGAAATATGAGATTAGGTTACAATTGGAGGAGTGGTAGAGGAATATCATTATAATACCCAGTGTTATACCCTTCATAGCCCATGTGTTGTTCAATAAGGTGGATGGGAGCAAGAGGTTATGTATGGTCAATCAACACCAAAACTAGGTTCCGTGAAGAAATAGTCTGAACTATATTGTATCAGTGGAATCCTTAATAAATTTAGGGGGGAATGTTGGTTTTTAATATTTCAAATTAGATCATGGTATCAACAATTATGAGTAAAAGATGGGGATATACAATAGATGGCATTCATATGCTCTTAAGATCATCATAAACATGGTGATTCCCTCTGGTGCAATGAACTCCCAAAAATATATCATGAGTCTCATTAACCATACCATTTATCCTTTCATAGATATGTTCATGCTAGTTCTCATCAATGATATCCTAGATTACTCAACCTCCAAGTAGGAGAAACCTAGATAAATGTAGATGGTTCTTAACAACTTTCGATATCAAAATTTATACTAGAAGCTCTCAATGTTTGATTTATGGAATCATAAATGAACTTTTTGGGACATGTTATCTCTATAGATGGTGTAAAATTGAACATGGTGAAAGCTAGAGAAATTTTAGTATCAAATATACCTAATAGAAATACATAGGTATACAAATTTCTTAGGTTAGGGGGATACTATTATAGATTCATACTAGATTTCACTGAGATAACATCTCCCTTGAAAAATTATACCTAGAATGGAAAACCTTTCATGTCTATGTAGAGGTTCTATTAGGACTTCCATGTTTTGAGATAGATATTTATGAGTGCACCCATCAAGATATTTCTAGTAGAGGGTGTCAATTAAATTGTGTTATGTGATTAATCAGAAAAAATGGGATTGGTTTTTTCCTGATGAAGAGTGTAACACCCCACTCCAACCTCATTGGATTGAGGAGGAAGTGATGGTTACATGGCCTTAGGTGGCATTCCCAAGGCTCCAAAGGCTGGAAATAAATGTCGAGCTCTTTGAGAACAAATTGGGGAATGATTTCCCCTTAAGACAAAACCAACCAACCTATCCACTACCAACCACTATATGATGCATGTCAATAAAAACATTCAAGCATGTATTCATTAAGGAGAACCATGTTGTTCCACAATACAATCAAAAACCAATACAACCAATACCATATCAGAGTACTATGTGGAAGACTCAAAAATGGACCCAAAATAATCCAAGACACACTCAATGTCTCCACACCAAGCTCCATGCTCCAAGCACCACCCAGACATCACGATGCACCACTAAAAGAGGGTGATGTCCTAACTTTTCTGACGTCATGGTACACAGCATCTGCAAAGACACCAATGTGAAAAATCAGGGGGAGAGTACTAAAACACAGTAGGATTTTCCAAAATGTCTTCTCTACACACGCCACAAGGTTAAAACTGTTAGCACATTTATATAGAACAGTTTATAAAAAATAATTTAAGTGAAACCATTTACATAAGAAAAACACACTCTTACCAAGCCATAATACCCAAACCAAGAACCCATGTAAATCCAAACAAAAATTCCCCAAGCCTTTTCAATATTCATACACTAGGAAAATAATTTTCAACTTGCAAAGAAATTCACAACAAACAACCAAAAAAACCAAATAGTGGTGCATATGTCCAACCTGTTAACCCATTCACACCAAGTGGTACTTCTCATCCACTTATCGTTTTATGGTGGCCCTTCCATCCACTATCATTACTCTTTTTATAGTGGTAGGTATCGCCACTTTCACACAACATTCCAATAAATCACAACCAAACATATAACCCACCAATTTCACAATAACATGCAATCAACCAATTCAATCGCATACCAATCCACTTCAATAAATCATCCATTTATTGAAAACCATTTTCCATGAAAAACCACATTTCAATAATAAAAATATTAATTGAAAACCAATTTTCATCAACCATTTTCCCAAATAAATCTCAACAACCCATTTTAAAATATCTATTTTAAAATCCACAACAAGAGCCTTTCACCATAAAACCGCTTTTCCCCAAAAATCCCCAAAACATCGCCCAAGGGATTTCCAAACAATTTCGTGCAACAAATCACAATTAATTATTCAGCACAACAAATAAATTGAAACAAAGAACAACTAGTTTTATGAAAGTGGATTCAATAGATAAGCCACCTACTTTTAGGGTTCCTGTGAAATCTACCCACAAGCCACTACTCTTCAAATCCATCGAACACACCAGCCAAACCTCTATAGATCCCTGTCCATAACATACTCAAGCCTTAAAATCAACATTCAAGGAAACCACAACTCTATATCTACACTCAAAAAGAGTACATTTCGAAAACCAAGAAAGGTGTAAGACTGGATCTAGAGGAAAACACAAAGAACCCAAGAGGAGAGACTTACCTGGGAGAAACCTCCTTCAAACCACCTCGAAACCCCATCAAAAGACTTCCAAAATGTGAGGGAGAAAACCTCAAACCCTTGAGATTCGAAAATCCCGATAGAGTTTTGAGTGGGATTGAATTTGGAGAGGAATAGGTTAAGCTCCAGGGGGACCGGAACTTAAAACCCTACTTTTATGTGGTTGCACGGTTATCCTGCAAGGTTTGGAAAACAGTGCGCTAACTGTGCACATGCTACTGTCTCGAGAGGAGGGTTCTTCATGGCTTCCTCACACGGTTTGGAAAACCGTGTGGAGTCCATGAAAAGCCAATTGTCTCCCCCTACATAGTTTCCTAGAGCACCCGCACGGTTTCCTCTAACTGTGCTCAAACCGTTCTCCCTAAGAAAAGCCTTCAAACTCATTCAAACCCTTCCAAACTCTCCCAACCTCTTCTCAACATATCTAACGCACATTAAAAAAATAATAATTCATAAAAAAGGCTACATACCTCACACCGAGGGTACTACATTCTCCCCACCACTGTTATTTCTGTCCTCATAAAGTAGAAAACCACCCTTTGCCGAAAAGAGCTCGAGCCATTGCTCGACCGTCCCTTTATACCACTCCCAAGTCTCCTATTGGATATGACCATGCTTCCACAAAACACGAACTAAACAGATGCTTTTACCATGTACGAAATTCTCTTTCCTATCCACAACCCGCATGGTAACGTGCTCCAATGAAGCATCCAATTCTAGTGCTACGTGATCCAATCGAATCGCATGGTCACGATCCGGTTGATACTTTTTCAATTGCGACACATGAAAAACATTGTGCACCTTACTGAACCTATTTGGAAAACCCAAACAATCAGACACCTCACCATCCCACTAAAGAATCTAAAAATGTCCAAATATACATTGAAAATAACTTATCCTACCTTCCATACAGACTATGTCCTAACCTAGGAGGGATCCCCAAGAAAACATGATCACTCACCTTGAACGACAATGACCATCGACAATGATCTAGATACGATTTATGACGACTCTGAGCTGTCTCCATTCTCTTCTTGATTAGCTTGATATTCTCCATAGTCTCCTGGACAAGGCTCGATACCACCATCGTGGACTCACCCGTTTCCACCGAGCATAGTGGAGAATGACATGGATGCCCATACAATGCTTCAAACGGAGCCATATGTATGGATTCCTTATAAATTTTATCGTACGAAAACTCAACCAATGATATGTGCTCCCCCAAAGAGCCACCAAAATACAAAATACAAGCCCACAATATATCCTCCAATGTTTGTATTGTCCTCTCAAATTGACCATCCATATGAGGGTGATATGATGTACTCATGGTCAACTGTGTCCCAAGGGATTGCTACAAGGATATCCAGAAATGAGATGTAGACCTCAGATCTCTATCAGATACAATCGAAACTAGAACACCATTCCTCTTTACCACCTCTCGGATATAGATTTTGGACATATTCTCCATCGTATGTGATTCACGAATCAGGATAAAATGGGACGACTTCGTTAGCCAATCCAGTATCACCCAAATGGCATCATTCTTTCTGACCGTTCTTGGGAGACCTGTGACAAAATCCATCACTATTTTTTCCCACTTCCAAATAGGGATTGGAAAAGACTGCATCATTTTCGTTGACCTCTGATGCTTTGTCTTGACCTGCTGACAATTCAAGCATCTCGAAACAAACTCAGCCACACCTCTTTTCATACCAGCCCACAAGAACGGTGCATTCAACACTTTATACATTTTTAAAATTCAAAGATGAAGATCCCACATGGAATGATGGTATGTGATGAAAAGATCCTCCTGACAAGCAACTGGTAAAACCATATGATTCCTAAAACACAAAACCGGATCTCCATTCAGTTGCCAACCCTCAATGGTCTCCCCACCATTGAGTCTCGACCACATGGTCACACAATCATAATCAGATATCTGTGCCTCTATAAATAGTAAAACCAAGTCATGAATCAACAAAACCAGAATGAAGACCTCTCTATCTCCCTGGTCCTCATAGTCCAACCGCATGTCAGCTATAACCAACAACAACTACCACTGGTCTGATTCCAGTTTCACCACCTGAGCATATTATTTTCTACTTAATTAATATGCCTCCAAATTTCCCGTACATGGTGTGTAAATAAAGTCAAAATCAAACATCTGGAGATATTACATCCATCTTCTTTGCCTCAAGTTCAAATCTCTTTGTGAGAAAATATGCTTCAGGCTCATGTGATCTGTATATACCGAGAATTTCTCACCGAAGAGATAATGATGCTGCACTTTCAAAGCATGCACCACTACTGCCAATTCAAAATCATGTGTTGGGTAGTTCTTCTCATGCACCCTCACCTACCGTGAGCCATACAAAACTACATGATTTCCATGCATGAGAACGTACCCCAACCCTAATATCGATGCATCGCAATACACTACATACCCTTTTCCTGGTTCTGGAAAAACCATGATTGGTGTTGATGTAAGGTGAACCTTTAGCTCATCGAAACACTATTGAAACTATTCATTCCACTGGAATGGATAATTATTTCTTGTCAAAGTTGTCATCGGTGAAGCCAAATGTTAAAAATCATGAAAAAAATGCTTATAATACCCAACTAGACCATGGAAACTCTGTATATCAAACACATTCTTTGGAAGTTGCCACAAGATAACAGCCTATATCTTTTCTAGATCCACTAAAACACCTCATCCATAAATCACATGGCCAAGAAAATGAACTTAATGTATCCAAAAGTCACTCTTTGACAATTTGGCATACAACCGTCGATCCCTCAAGATCTCCAGCACTGTCTCCATGTGATGCTCATGCTCCACCCATGTCATTGAATACACCAGAATATTGTCTACAAAAAACACCACAAATGAATCCATAAATCTCATAAATATCAGATTCATCAATGCCATGAATACCGCTAGTGAATTTTTTAGACCAAAGGGCATAACTACATATTCATAATGACCATATGTACTTCTGAAAGCTGTTTTAGGAATATCATCCTTTCACACCCACAATTGATGATATCCCAACCTCATGTCAATCTTGGAGAACCACTGGGCTCCCCTCAACAGGTTGAAGAAATCATCAATTCGTGGAAGTGGATATCTGTTATTTATCATAACTTGGTTATGTTGAAATTAATCTACACAGAGCCTCAATGTTTCATCCGCCTTTTTCACAAACAACACCGGTGCTACCCACAGAGACATCATAGGATGCATGAACCCTTTGTTTTCTAACTCTTCCAACAGGATTTTCAATTCCTGTTATTCCGTAGTTTCCATCCGGTAAGACAGAAGTGAGATAGGACTAGTCCTTAGAAGGAGATCAATCATAAACTCCACTTCTCTTATGGGATGTAACTTAAAGAATTCTCAGTAAAAACATTCATGAAATGATCCACTTCTGCTGGAAGAACACTTTTTTCAACACCCTCTACCGATTCCAATGACAATGCTGCCAATTGATACGATAACATGCCCAATGCTGGTGCCCACAAACCCTTTCACCCTGCCTTTCATGCCTCTCTCCCCTAAAGAGATGTCGAACACCTTTTTGTGTTGTAAAATCCACTGTCTATGCATCACAGTCGATGTGAATCTTAAACGACACCAGAAAATCCATTACCTGGATTACATTATACCCATCCATCTCAAGCACTGAAAAATTCCACATTAGCTCCACCTCGCCCATAATGATACAACATGCTCTACACAAGAAGGCTTGACACTCTATTCAACCCAGAGGAGTTTGATGTTTTAAAACATAGCGCATCATTTCTTCCCATAAACCCAGCAACTCAACAATATGTGCAGTAATAAAATACTGTGAAGAACTCGTATCAAACAAAACATTCATCAAGGTAGAATTTAAAAGAATAGTACATCACACCTTGGATTGTACTGACTGATCATCCACCACAACCTACTCAGATCTGAACAATGTCTTTATTTCTACAGTCTGTTCTTTATTGCCATGCTGAGGCGTTGTGGTATTCCGAGAATCACCATGGCCCACATTACTCTGCTGATGAGGGGTGTACTGTTGTCCCCATCCCGTCGAAGCATACAACGTCTGTGATCCCTGGGGAGCGTCACACTCACCCGACCATGGAGCATTTCGACAATAATGCTACAGATGCACCATCTTCTTACAATTATGACATTATTAAGGTTGTTTCATACAATCCCACTTGATTTGGCTCGTTGAACCACACTAAAAATATCTTCTATTGCTCTGGGGCTTTAGAGGAAGATTCACTGATCCTGCCATCATATTATGTGGCATTCCCGCACACTAGGAATAAGGTTCCCTCCTTCGCTTGAACACAGCTTTATTGTTCCAACAATTCCCCATGGGTACCACCATGCTTCCTCCGCCCAGAGCTCCCAACAAATCCCACTCAGCTACCGAGACTCTATTCACCATCTCCGTATAATCATCTATACGTAGCGTTGTTATCTTTGAACAGATTTCTTGCCTTAACCCCACTTCAAATAACCTTTTCTTCAATGATCTGTTACCCACCACCTCGGGTTCAAAACTCACTAAGTTCATAAACTTAGCTACATACTCCATCACAGACAAATGATCTTTCTTCAGAATGAATAAATCAATCATGCATTGAATTATAAATGTATGTGGGTAGAATTGTTTATTAAACAATTCCTCAATGCCTTCCAATGTCATACCCTGGTCTATTCCAGCTTGAACCACCAACTCCCACCACTATATGGAAATTTCGTCAAATATATGCATGGCCAACATCACTTTCAACTCTACTGGTGTTCCCAAGAACTCAACGATGTTGTTCATTCTACTAAACTATGCCACTGCCCTCTCGGGCTATGAATCACCCTTGATTATGGGTGGATTTTGCTTTTAAAACTAATTCACATGATCCACATGCCTTGGTTCATCTAATTTATTTCCACTTTCCATAGCTTGGAAACATTTCACTATTCTTTGCACTACCTGCTGGTTCACCTAAGGCTAAGGTGCAACCGTATTCTCATCGGCCACATACTGTTGGTCTCTAAAAATCCTACCTAGTGCCATTTCTATAAATAGAAAACAAACAATCCTGAGTCTCACTTCAATAGACATCAAGAATTACCATTAGCATTACACAACACTATCATAATGAGGTTGTCCTCCTTTACAAATTTTCCATGTTTCACCATTTTTGAAAAACAACACATTTTTAAAATACCAAATTTGTTCGCATTACAATTTCACACATTTGAAAAAAAAACATTTCTCATTTCACCCCATAAATCATTATACCCCAAAAAAATATGCATTCTAGATGGAATTCATTTCTACCATATATTCCATGCACATCTCATTGGCAATACCCACAATAATGAGATTCACAACACCTATAAGTGTCTCTAAATCACTTATGTACCCAACTACCTGGTAACTTGAATTTCGGCTTTAGAGGGTTAGCTACGTCCTTTTATGCTATATATTCCATTTTCCGACATTAATACACCTTGCTACCATCCCGACTCAAAGAATATACCATAATGAATGTTAACTCCAAACCCAAGAATCAACTCCAAAGGGCCGAACAAGCTAATACCACATGTAACACCCCAACCCTACCTCATTGGCATGAGGAGGCAGTGAGGGTTACTTGGACTAAGGTGACATTCCCAAAGCGCCAAAGGCTACCAATAAATGTCGAGGTCTTTGAAAAAAAATTGGGGAATGATTTTCCCATAAGACAAAACCAACCAAACCATCCACTTCCAACCACTATATGATGCATGTTAATCAAAACATTCAAACATGTATTCCCTATGGACAACCATGTTGTTACACAATACAATCAAAAACCAATAAAACTAATACCATATCATATTACTATTCGAACGACTCAAAAAAAGACCCAAAATAAGACAAGAAATACTCCATGGCTCCACACCAAACTCCATGCTCCATGCTCCACCTAGACATTATGAAGCACCACTAAAGGAGGGTGATTCCTTACCTTTTTCCACGTAACAGTACACAACATCTACAAAGATGCCAATATGCCAAAGAAGGGGGTGAGTACTAAAACTCAGTAGGATTTCCCCAAATGACTTCCCTACACACAACACTAGGATAAAACCGTTATCCCAATTAAAAAACAATTTATATAAAATAATGACAATTGAAAATATTTCCATAATCCAAACACACCCTTAACAAGTAGTCATACCCAAAACAAGAACCCAAGGAAATCCAATCAAACATACCGCAATACATTTCATCATTCACACACAAGCACAACAATTACAACTTGCATTGAAATGCATAAAAAACCCAAAACAACCAGATGGTGGAGCTTCTGTCCAACCCGTTCATCCATTCACACCTAGTGGTAATACTCATCCACTTATCCTTTGATGGTGTCCCTTCTGTCCACTATCCATCCCCTTTTTATAGTTGTACTTATCACTACATATACACAACATTACAATCAATCACAACCAAGCATATAACCCACCAATGTCACAACAACATGCAATCAACCAATTCCATCACATACCAATCTACTTCAAAAAATCATCCATTTATTAAAAACCATTTTCCATGCCAAACCACATTCCAATAAAAACAAAATCATTATTGAATACCATTTTTCATCAACCATTTTCCGAAATCAATCTCTATAACCCATTTTAAAATATCTATTTTAAAATCCACAATAAGATCCTTTCACCTTAAAACCCATTTTTTCCCAAAAATCCCCAAAACATTGCCCAAGGGATTTCCAACCAATTTCTCATAACAAATCACAATTAATTTTTCAGCACAAAAAATTAATTATAAAAAAGAACCACTAGTTCAAACCAAGTGAAGTCGAGAGAGAATCCACCTACATTTAGGGTTCCGATGAAATCGACCGACAATCAACCACTCTTCAAATCTGGCGAACGCACCACCGAAACCATTCTAGATCCCCTTCCCTAACATCCACAAGCCTTAATATCAACATCCAAGGAAACCACAACTCTAGATCTAAAAAAAAACAAGTGTAGATATAGAAAACCAAGAATGAGAGAAGATTAAATCTAGAGGAAAACACAAATAACCAATGAGGAGAGACTTACCCGGGAGAAACCGCCTTTAAAACATCACGAAACCCCTTCAAAATGCTTCCAAAATGTGAGGGAGAGCACCTTCAACCATTGAGTGTAGAAAATACTGAGAGAGTTTTGAGTGGGAGAGAATTTGGAGAGGAATAGGATAAGCCCGAGGGATCCCAGAACATAAAACCGTATGCTTAAGTGGTTGCATGGTTATCCCGCACGGTTTGGAAAATTGTGCACCAACTGTGCAGATGCTACTGTATCGAGATGAGGGGTCGGCATGGTTGCCTCGCACGGTTTGGAAAACCATGTGCAGGATATGTGAAGCATACTATCTCCCCCATTTACGGTTTCCTGGAGCACCTGCATGGTTTCCTCTAACTGTTCTCAAACTGTTCTCCCTATGAAAAGCCTCCAAACTCATTCAAAACCATTCCAAACTCTCCCAACCTCTTCTGAACTTATCCCATGCACTTTAAACACACACAAAATGCATAAAAAAGGCTACATACCACAAACTGGGGGTACTAAAATGACTAATACATTGATTTATTATAGTTCAATTTAGTTGAGACCACATGATAATATTAATGTGATCCATGGTCTTGAACTAGCAGTTGTAGCCTTTATGCAATGCCCCAATAACTGAATCCCAAAGCTGGTGCATTGTTTAATTAATTTGGAATTATTACAAGGAAACAAATCCTATTGGAATGTAAAATTTAGTATTCTTGGAAATCCATATTTCATACATGACGCCCATAATACATTAGGAAGTCAAAATAAGACAAGTTATATAATAAAGTAAGTAAACAACATTTTTTTAAGCTCATTCAATGTTCTATTCTTCATAGAATGATGATTAAAACATAATAAGGGTGAGATAAAATGCTTATTAAGGGTAATAAAATAAAATAAATAATGAATAATTCAATATGGATTGGAAAAATACTAAACACCCTTTCAATTTGAACAATTCTATATGTAATGAATAACATTGTAAGTATGAAACTGAAACACATGCCACTAAAAATAAAATGAGAATGAAATAAATCCATATATATGTCAATGAAAAATCTCATGGATTAAGAATAATAGAATCTAAATGAATTTAATTCACTATTAACAAACTTCATGTATCAATAACATGAAAACATATTATCATCAATACCTTTCAAAATACATCATAAAACATATGGTATAAATCCATATGTGCAATTATTCATCTCATGAGAAATTGTTGATGCATCGAAGAGCCATATAATGTCAGAGATACACCCAAAATTTCTAGTAAAAATAATTACTCATATTGAATAATCAAAATAACTTGTATTCTTTATCAAATAATGGTATTGAATGAGAAATATAGATTTATAATTAATTCGAAATTTAATCTAATAACTATCATTATAAACACCATGTAAAAAATGGTATATGGTTTCGGAAATAATAATAACCATGATAAATGATATGGATAAACATGAAAAATTCAATTCCCATTTGTAAAATATACATAGGAATAATATAGATGATATTAATACAAGAAGTCACAAGTCCAGTAAAAAAAACTATTGTTGTCGTTCATGAAATAAAATGATAACTTTTAAAAATATTCTTGAGAAAAATATAATTTTCTTTTGAAGTCCCGTTTGAAAATACCTTTCTTTGAAAATACCTTTTAGAATAAATTCAATGAATATAATTCTTTTAAACTTTAAAATAAAACATTAAATAAATGATGGTTGATAAATCCATACATTTCACATGAGTTAAAAGGTTATTTATTTTCAATGGTAATGTTTTTTGAAAAATGACTTTTCGAGAAACCGATTGGATGATAAATTTGAAAACATGGGTAAAAAGTAGAAAGACAAATAATTTCATTAAAAATTCCTTTTTTAAATGAAAAAAAAATTAAATTCTCTTAATAAAACATGATTCTTATAAGAAAATATGTTCTCTGACTGATGAGAGAAATAAATCCTGGCTTTCTAAAAAAATTATAAAAAACATTGAGTACCAATGTGAGGAAAAAAGTATTAATATATGAAAAGGGTCATGAATAAACAAAGGATAATTAAAATATTTTTTTAACAAAGTTCATATAGTTTTCTCAAAATTAAATATCATTGAAATCCCATTTTCCTTAGTCTTGAGAAGATTAATCTTTAAACATTCCAGAGTGTCCCATACAACATTGAATTATCTAAATCTTAACCACCAGAAAATTATGAAATTAAATTGAACTCATAAAATCATTAGAATAATGGATTCATTATATAACATTAAAAATGAATTATATACAAATAATAAAAGTGAATTGGCACATAATAATAACTTAGTCTCAGTGAAATGTAAATTGAGGCGAAATTCCCAAATATTAACCTTACATTTGTTTTGTAGTATTTATCCTCTTGTATTGTGTATTAAAAGGAGTTACTAACTTACAAAAATCCAAAATCATGTTTATAATACCATATATTAACATATTATAATGTCTTGTTACATGTTTTTTTAACGATCATTCATTAATTCAACTATATCATGTGTTAATTGCCCAGTTTTGTCAAGTATGTTTTTACTAGTTGTTTGTTGTTATTATTAATTATATAATCATCACCCAAATTTAATAAATTATGTTGATATCCCATAAATCCAATATATATAACTATAATAATAATATTTAATGTTTGAAGATAAGAAATGGAATGCACCATTCTGGGAGACGGTATTTCGTACGTTCACATGAACACTACATTCATTTCATTGTAATATTAATAGGATGAAGGGTTAATGGTATGTATGTATTATATAATTATAGAATAATATATATATATATATATTAAATTATTTTACTAAAAGTTTCCTTAATAAATTCCGTGTATATAATGAACAAAACACATTGCTTTCAGGGGTGGTAGTCTGCACTTCCACTAACGACGTTATCATTTTAATGAAAAATAGAATGTATATATATGTTTTTTATAAAGTAATTAAAGACGAATAAATATATTTTAAATATAATATATATAATATATAATAATATTTTTTATCATAATTTCCACCATGATAGGATACAATGGAAAATTGAACAATCATCGTTTACCAAGGTGGTAGTCCACCGACACATAAATATTCTGTTTATTACCCTTTAGATGGAGGTGTCTATAAGTGTAGGTTAAACACATAACATAACATAATTTTTTTATATTTTGGATTATGGATATGTTATATTGATATAGAATATGAATATTTGAGGATGTGGATAAAGGAAATACAAGAGTGGAGTTTGAGGGGGGGTGTTACATCTTGATCAGGTAACTAGATTGTGCTGAACAAAATGAACATCCTTGTAGGGATTTATGATTAATTTATTATTAAATAAGGATTGAGGGATGTTGGAGAATAATTTTGTCAGGGTATGGTGACACCAAGGGTTCTTTAGAGGTTTGGATATATGGAAGTGAAGGAGGCTTGTTATAATGGGGGAGGGGTCGAATCTCTTGTAATATTTAAAAAGAAAGGTACCCCACCCATGAATTGTTTATTTAAAGTGGATTGATAGTGGTATTATTTAGATATTATGGAGTATAGTTCATAAATATGGAGAGAATTTAGCTTTTGTAAAAGTTTGTAGGTCTATATTGGCCTTAAGAATTTGGATCAGTCTCTTATTAACCGTAATTTAACCACAACCCTTTTAATTTATTTTAATTACTATCACTAATATAATCGGTAATAAACTATGATAACCATATTAGATATTATAAATTATATGTATTCCAAATATGGAAACAATTTTTCCAATTTCCAATCACAATATTTGAACAAATTAAATTAATATTAATCCTGCATGTGGGGTGACAATGTGTGTTTTTCGAATAAAAAGGTCCTAAAGTATACTATGTTTCTATAGTAAATTTAAACGTGAAATTGATTCTAATGACCTAAATTTGATTAATTGATAAAATAATTTCTATATTTAGTCATTAAAACCCATATAAATCTTTATTTAACAATATAATTAAATTATATGAAAAATTAGTTTTAAAATAAAATTCAGTATTTGTAATTATTCATTAATAAATGACATATCACAGAAAAAATACCAAAAAGTAACCCTAGACAAATTTTTATTTAACAATTTCAAATAATATGTTTATTTTTATATATATGATTTATAAATGGGTCAAAAATTATATTTAAATCTGATTTTCCATTGCTAGGAGTTGAAATTAGCTAAATAAATAAAATCGGTTTTTATATATAATATTGAGTTTATTCTAAACTTATGCATATCAAAAATATTGGATGAATATAAAAAATATTTTATTTAATATAATATATATATATATATATATATATTTTATTAATATAATTATTTATTTTTAATTAATTTAATATATTTTGAAAAAACTCCTTGTTGGCATAAAATAATAATATTTTTTATATTAAATTTGTTTCATAAATACATTTCTAATTAATTATTAACCAATTAATTAATTTTCTATTTGTTTTAACAAAAATATATTCCTAAGATAGTTTATACAATTACTAACTTCTAATTTAATGGCTTGGTTATGTATTATTATATTAAATAAGAATATTTTAACAATATATTACAATTCATTTAGAACTCGGTCTTGCATATAACGCAAGTTATTGAAGCAGGTCATTGTTGCATGTGATGCATGCTAACTTATAATCACATTCAATTAAAGATAAAAAATATGTAAATATTATTTCAAATATTTATTATATTTTTAATACTTAGGAATTTATCTTCCCTTACATGGTTGTTGTCACGTGTTATACTTGCTATTGAATACAAATTTATATCTTAGAATTTCAGGGTGTAAAATTCTCCCTAACATAGTCAAACTATTTACTCAGAATTTAAACTAAATCATCTTAATAAATTATTTGATATTTCTTATGTTTGAAATCACACATCATTATAGGGGTTCATAATAATTCCTCTATAATAGATTGGATGGAATTTATAACCTCACATGTACTACAATGTGACTAGGTCTCTAATTTGGATAACATTAGAGGAATGTAGAGGTACATATTTGGAAGAATAGAATAAATATTAATATAGAGAAATTGAGTCATCAATCACAATCATTTTATTGATCAATATAATTTTGAGTGATTAAATTAATAAATACCTGATGACTTAGTTAACCATTGGTTCAATATAAATATTGGTATGAGCACAACACATTTTTTTAATAATTTTTATAACGTTGAGTATTAAAAAAAAACAAAAGCTACTTTCTTGAAATCATTCAATTTCATAAGATCAATCCTATCTTTTTGATGTGCTTCAATCAAAATCTAATTCATCCTTTAATTCCCAAAAAATTAGTATCAATAATGAATTTTTTTATTCATAGAGAACAAGAAGAACTTTTTAAAGTATCGTAATGCATATGATAGAGTGAAAAGACTAACTATTTATCATTAAACATCTTTAAAAATCAGTATGGTTAATTGATTATTTTATAATCTTCATTAGTGATACTAATGATTCAAATTTATTCATCAAATTGTTTAACCATTTACCAAAACATCGTGTAAGCTAGTGGTAGGCTCCAAAACCTTATCATCCTTCAGTCATGGGTTCAAACCCTATGGCCTTTAAGTACTTGATTAGTTTTCACTCTCCATGCATGTTTTATTTTTCTAAATTAAATCTAATAGGAATCTTAAACCATCTTATAAATTGTTAACTTTTTCAACCAATTATGATTCAATCACTTCTGACATAAATTGAATAAATTTCTAAAAATTAACTTATCATTATACTTTAATAAACATGAGGTAACTCTAAATTTTCACATTCCAAACATGTTAATATCTTCATCATGTATCCTCTATAAATATTTTAATAACTGAAATTACCACAAAAGCTTATTGAAATCATGAATTCTTCATTATTACTTAGGTAAGAAACTTGTTATTGGATATATTCTTTATATTAAAAAGTGTTGTAAACTTCATTAATGATATCAGAGACCATTTTTACATGCCATTAGTAAGATATAAGGTATTGAGTACTTATCCAAATAAATCATTTCTTCATTAATTTCTCATTATCTATAATATATTATGTTTTTCCTTCCCCACTAATTGGTTTAAAAAAATGTATTTATCCATACACTGAATATTATTTCTTGGTACCATTCAACATATCGTCTCAAATCCGTAATGAAAAGTATTATAGTTAAATCCTAATATATTCCATAATTATTATAACTAGTAAATTGAGGATAAATTATTCAAATGATGTAATTAATGAATATAAATTTTAACCATTCATATTCATTTAAGGAAGCATCAAAACATTATCATTATCTAAAGTCATCATTTGGGGTATATTCCATTGATGTGTGGGACCATGATTTGAAAAGTGTCCCATCTCCTTGTAGTTGAAGCATTATAGATTGGAAATCTTTTCTTTACCATTGAATTAACGAGCATGATTTTCTTTTTCTCCGTACATATCACAAACTCTCATTCCCTTCATGAATTTGGAAGGCGGATTCTTTCCATAGTTATCACTTGTGTGAAAACCCATCTTTCCCATCATAGCTTTATCCATATTTTTCTCTTCCATTCTCTTCATCTCTTACTCCCCATTAATTCCAATGGACTCATAGAATTAACTGCATATCTTGTTAAAACAATGATACTACTTCCTTTTATAATGATAGTACATGGGATACTATCTCCAATAAAAATGGTTGCTTAAGACCATGAATGATATGATCTTTCTTACTCTTTTCAATATGTTCCTCGATGGAGTTCTCATTCAGTACACTAAGCTCCATTTCAAAATAATTCCATATCCTCAATTAGCTCATAAAATTATGAAAATTCTAAAATTATAATAATGTTTTAGAACATAACATAAAATTATATATCATAAATACTAGATTTATAAACTTTGGTAACATTGGGGGAATAAATCCTTCATAATGGTGGGAAATGAAAATGTGAATTTTCCTAGGAATATCCCTCATTAGTATCAAAATAGGTTCATAGTAATTCTCATTATCTTGTCCTAGGTTACCCCAACTCAGGCTCGAAACACCTTATCTGAGTTATTACTCCTAGGATCATCTATTTCAAAACCACATCCACTGGTAGTATCCATATATGGTTGTATTCCAAGGAATACCCAATTAATCTATACATAACCAAAATTATAGGATGTTCTTCTATTATTATCCTCAATGTCTATATTAGGGTTTTTCTCCCTAATGATAGTTTTCTAAATCCACTTTCTAATGTTTATTCTAAAATTCCTTGGATACCAACTGCAATTCCCTGACCCCAGAATCCCAGTGATGGTTCATTATTTTATTAAATTGGCATAATTAAGAGGAAACAAACCCTGAAGGACCGCTCAATTTTATAGTCTGGGAAACAAAATTACATATATGATTCCCATAATTCATTGTGAAGACATAATAAAACAAGATATATAATAAAAAAGGATCCATATAAGCTCATTAAAGGTTCTTTTTTTCATAACCTAGGGAAAGAAGCATAATTAGTGTGAGCTAAAATAATCAGTAAGGGTAATAAAATGTAATAAATAATTAATCAATCCATATCAATTGGAAAATTACTATACAAACAATACATTTAAACAACTAGATGAGGAATAGATAAAATGTAATGTATGAAACTAAAACACATGCAGTAAATAAATAAAATGAGTATGAACTACATCCATAGATATATCGATTCAAAAATCTCATGGATAAATAATAACTGATTCAAAATGAGTGAAATTATTTCATAATAGATGACATGTCTCCAGCACATGAAAACCTATTACAATCATGACCATTCACAAGATGGTTTAAAAGAGTAGATCGAACCACATTTTCACAATTATTCCTCTATTGAGAATATCAATGCAACAAGGAGCTGTATAAAGTACAGGATCCACCAATAATTTCTAGAAAAAATTATTCCTCATATTGAATAATCCAAATAACTAGTATTCCTTATCACATAACCACACTAAATAAGAAATAGGTATTCATCAATAATTCCTCATGTAATCAAATAACCATCAAATTAAATACTATATGCAATATGGTATAAGGTTTAGGAAATAATAATACCCATGATATATGATATGCATAAGTAGGAGAAATTAAATTCTTATTATTAAATGATATAGAGGATGAATAAGGGGGATATTAATATAACAAATATCAGGTGGTGTAAGAAAAGGGTTTTTGGCATTGATTAAATAACATGATAAATTTTAAAAATATTATTTCAGAAAATATCCATTTATTATGAAAAAACGTTTCCAAATATTTTTCTTGGAAACTTTTTTTTAAACAATTTCCTTTTAAAATAAACCTTTTAAACCTAAAAATTAGGCATCAACTAAATTACAATGGATAAATTTGTACATGTCGTATGAGGTCAAATGAATATTTCTTTTGTATGGTATAATGAATTGAAAAATCCAATGTTAGGAAAGAGACAAGATGATTCTTTTAAAAACATGGGTAAAAGAAAAAAAATGTTTAAAATGTCTTTAAAAAAACATTTTCTAGAGGATAAAACATTTAAATAAAAAAGGATTATTAGATGAAAATATGTTCTTTGTCTAAATAGTGAAATTAAGTTCGACTTTCTTATAAACATTTTTAAAACACTTTGACTACCAATGAGTTTAAAAATTTTACTAATAAATGAAAATATTCCTGACTAACCTTAGGATAATAGAAATATTTATAAAACCAATTTAATATTACATCCTCAAATGGAAATATCATTTAAATATTATTTTCATTAGTCTTGATAAAAATAATCTTTAAAAATTCCAAAGTATCCCATACCACATTCAAAAAACGAAATAATAATCCTCATAAATTTATCAAATTAAATTTATCTTATGAAATATTTAGAATAAGAGGATTAAATATATAACCTCAAATAGGTATTATTTATATCAAATGAAAATTAATTTCCACATAATAACAATTAAGTCTCAATAAAATGTAAATGGATTCCCTTGCCTTACCTTTTTGTTGTTTTTTGGTCATTATCCTCCTTTGTAGTGGATTATACTATGTTAAATGATTATACCAAAACCATAATCAAGTTTATATAACCATATATTGTCTTCTTAAAGTGTATTATTACCCAGGGGGCCCTCAAAAATACCCTCCAGAATCTATGGAAATTGGAAGATGGGGTGGCTATTCAGGAAGTGGGGAACAACCTCCTTGTTTTTGAGTTCTTCAATGAGTGAGATAGAGATAAAATATTGAGAGGCAGGCCATGGTCCTTTGATAATAAACTCTTCCTCATGGAAGAATATAAAAGGGGACGATATCCAGCATACTAAGCTCACCCGGTCCACATTCTGGATATGCATTAAAGGAATCCCTTTTCATGGGAGAACAAAACGGGTCATGAGAGAAATCAGAGATCACATTGGCCAATTCCTGGAGTGGGACTGCTCAGACCCAATACAATGGGGACCTGAGGTACGGATTAAAGTCTGGATGAATTGTATGAGCCTCTAATGAGGGGCATGTTTTTTAAAATTGATGACGCTAACACCTGGATATCATTCGAGTTTGAGAAACTCCCAATATTTTTTGTTTTCTTTGAACGTATCAGACATCTGGACAGAGCGTGTGCTTCAAAGAAAGAGAACAAATCAGGTAATATCATCTTACAATATGTTCAATGGCTCCAATTAGAAACGATGAAATTTACCTTCATCCCTAAGATGGAAAAACATAAGGACTGTAACCATCTCACGATAGATCATACAAGGAAGGCGGAAATTGAACATGATAAAGACATCATGCTTGGACCACCAAAGTTCCCTGAAGACATCCCAACCACTCAAAGGGAAGCTGGTAGGCCATCTCAGAACTTTAATAACATGTGCAATAGTGGGGTCTGGAAAGAGAAATGAACGAAGAAGCATTACATTGAATCAGGCACATATACTACCCCCTGAAGGACAATGTCTTAACACCAATAGAGTCGTTGAAAATGCCAAAAGATCCACTAAATTAAAGCTCTATGCTAGGAAAAATTCCTACCAGGCCACTAAACCCTGACCCTGATTCAGAATCAACCATGTCAAGCATCCAAGCACAAGTTGACTCTATGATTCCATGATCTACACCATCAAGCCCAATCACCCATCGAACGAGGAAAAGGCTACAACACGACGATAGAGAAGGAAAATCGGATGACACAAAACATGGGGATCTTAAATGATGAATTGAAATGAGCTAGTCAGCGGGAAACTCCTCAAAAAGTTGGAAAACAATGAGTAAAAAAATGAACTTAGAGGACTCAAAGGCATAGGGGGGAAAGACCCAGCCCCACCTAGATCAATGATCATTTTATGCTAGAACTATCGTGGGCTTGTAAACCCACAAATGGTTTGAATACTCCAGTGAAATTGTGCCCAAGGTCACCCCAATATGGTTTTCCTATCTGAAACCATATTGGAAATAAAGGAAACCACCAACATTGCTTAGAAATGCAGCTTCCAAGGCTGCCTCGCAGTCTCCTAGTAAGGCTACTCAGGGGGACTCTGTCTACTATGGAAGGAAAACATTGACGTCAAGATCTTGTTCCTCTCCTCGCACCGCGTGGCTGTGGTCATTCATGTAGATCATACCCCGCCTTGGACCTTTGTGGGATTCTATGGTTGGTCATCCCTTAATGAGAAGTGTAAATCTTGGGATCTTCTCGGACACTTGTGACACAATCTACCGAGCCCTATTCTCTTAGGAGGATATTTCAACGAGATTAAGTATCATAAGGAAAAAAAGAGTTGGAGCCCTCCGGACCTCGATGTCGATGTAAAATTTTAAGAATGCGGTCTCTTGGGAGGACTTGGTCGATTTGGGATACACGGGAAGTCCATTCACATGGTTCCGGGGTAATACAGATGAAACCTGCATCGCTGAGCAACTCAAAAGATTTTTGGGCTCAATGGATTGGACAAATCTCTTCAACATGTTTCACATCAGTCACCTGACCCTCTACTACTTAGACCACTACCCAGTTTTCATCGACTGTGCTCAAATAAACAACAACATGAAATCCAGCAGGCCCATCAAATTTGAAATCTTCTGGTCAAAATACAATGAGGGCGAAGACTTTATCCGATCAAACTAGAAGGGTAACTCTGCAGACGTTAGATCCAATCTGCAACAGGTCAGATCCAATATGAGGTCTTGGAGCATAAAGAAATTCTATCATCCCAACAGGCACTGCAATTTCCTTAAAAGGAAACTGTACAACCTTCTCAACCAACCCCCATCCAATTGAAATATTTCTAAAATCGGATCCACTCAAAGGGATATCGATGTAGCACTGCGTATAAAGGAAAGATTTTGGGCCATGCAGGCGGGGGACACTCGCATTGTTGAAGGGGATGATAACACCCGACATTTTCATCAGATAGAATCTAGTGGGCACCAGAAAAATTTAATATCTTGCATCTCAAAACCAGATGGATGCAATGTTTTCATCACCTATGGAATCCAAGAGGATATTTCTAGAAACTTTCAGAACCTCTTTTCTACAAGAAACCCATTCATTTCTCCTGAAATTGGGGAGTGCATCAGACTGGTTATAACTAAATAGATAAATAGGCATCTTTCTAAAGATGTGATGGATGATGAGATTCATCTAGCTCTGAAACAGATCCACCCTACTAAGGCCCCGGGCCCAGACAGATTCCACACACTCTTCTTTAAACAATGTTGGAATATTATTGGCCCTTACATATGCAACCTAATGAAAAAAATTTGGAATTGGAAAACAAAGATTTCTGAAATCAATGAAACTGTCCTTGTCAATATTCCCAAAATCATGAAACCTCTTATGGTCCCCGATTTTAGACCTATCAGCCTTTGCAATATCTCTTACAAGATCTTCTCAAAGATCTTAGTTAATCGACTGCCCACTTCGTTACCTAACATCATCTCAGAAAATTAGAGCACCTTTGTGGCTAAGAGACTGATCACCAATAATGCCATTGTCTACCATGAAGTTTTCCACTTGATGAAAACACGCTCTACCACGAGAGGAGGAACCATGGGTTGGAAACTGGATATGACCAAAGCTTACGATAAAGTGGAATGGAATTTCCTCAAATTTGTGATAAAAAAATTAGGATTCTGAACTAAATAGACAGATATGGTCATGCACTGTGTCTCACCTGTCTCCTTTCAAATCAATATCAATGGGGAGCTCACCTGAGCCTTCTTCCCAACCCGAGGCATGTGCCAGGGAGATCCTCTCTCCCCCTTTCTCTTTATCTTGGTGGCTGATGTTTTTTGTAACCTCATTTCCAGGGCTACATCCTCTCATAAAATCCATGGGGAAAAGGTTTGTCGTGCAAGCCCACCAGTATCTCATCTCTTCTTCGCTGATGACATCCTCCTTTCCTCTAGAGAAAACAATGATGAGTGTCATGCGATTGGCCATGTGATCCAATAGTATGAGAGGGCCTCTGGACATTTTATCCATCATGGAATGTCAGAAATATCCTTCAGCACTAGGGTTCCTACATCCATAAAAGAAGAACTCTGCATGATTGTAGGCATTCATATGGTCGAGAAACATCAGAAGTACCTCGGGCGTCCTACGATGATTGGTCGCTCCAAAAATAAAATATGCTCATATATGTTGGATAGAATTGAGAAAAAAAATTCAAGGCTAGTCCCCTAATAGAATTTCCAATGCCGGAAATGAGTCCCTTATTAAATATGCTCTCTTATCAATCCCCATCTATTTCATGTCTCTCTTTAATCTCTCATCTACTATAGTCAATCAGGTACATGCACACACAACTAACATCTAGTGGGGAACAAATAATGTGAGGAATAAAACACACTAGATAGCCTCGTAGAACCTCTACCTACCTAAATCTGAGGGTGGAATGGGATTCTGGGACCATCTTCACTTCAATGACGCACTGCTGGCTAAGCAAGGTTGGTGCCTTTTAAACCACCCATCCTCTCTCTATGTGCGGGTTCTCCATGAAAAATACTTCCCCAACAAGGACTTCCATGAACCTTCTCTTGGCCCCCATCCTAGCTTCTTCTGGAGAAGTATCTCGGGTTCCCACAGTCTTCTGGGAAAAGGGCTAGGCTGGAGGATTATGAATGACTCAATAGTTAACATCTGGACCGACCCCTAGCTGATCGACAAGGAGTGTGGGCATCGTCCCCTTACCCAACCAGGCTTTTAAGATGCCACTGTCAGATGACTTTGTTACGATTAGGGGCTTGGGTGGTGCATGGGAATGATATACACATGGTTTAATGAAGGAGATAAAAAATTTATCCTAAGTATCCCCTATGTTCCAGACGTCATCCCTGGCCATCTCTTTTGGATCCATGACCTCTTCGGAGCCTATATAGTGAAATCCAGGAACCTGATTGCTTTTGGAACTCAGAATGATTTTAGGGAAGGGGTCCATATATATTTATTTGTAAACTCCATGTCCCCCCCCCCCAATATGCCACTTTTGGTGGAAGGTGTGCAAGGTCAGCCTCCGTACCATGAGCCTTCTCGCCTTCCGTCATATTTCCAGTGATAGGTTTTTCCCCTTCTACCAGAATGTCCTAGAATCTACATTCCACGCTATCATCCAATGTCCATGGGCAAAGGATATTTGGAGGAAGTGGAGATCATCTAATGATTCCTCACTGAACATGGGATATAAACTCCCCTCTCTCCTTTTTTGATGGTTCTCCACCTTCTCATCGGCTAAAGCGGGCTCTCTTTGCATCATGGTCTGGAACATTTGGGGCCGCCACAATGATAAATTTGTCAACCATGCTCAAAAACCTCCCGAATTCTATATTGAACGGGACTCTTCCTGGTTTGAGGGCTGGCAGCATCACGATGGACAACATTTTTCATTTGGAACCCCCTCTTTTCCCTCCCATTGGAGCCCACCCCCGGAAAGGATTCCCAAGATTGATGTGGAGTCGGCTCTCCCCAATGATGGTCATGTTTCCATTGGCCTGCTAGCTCGGAACCATCTTGGTCAAATCAGTGTAGCCAAAAATGTGTCACATCATGTTTTTTGGGTACTGGTGGTTTCCAAGGCTTCTATCATCATCACTAGAATGATGCTCGTTGTTGACCGTGGATGGGACAAAATCATCATCAAATTAGACTACCTCACTATTATCAATACCATCAACCTCAACGATGGAAGACATTAGTCTTTTGGGTCCCTCATCGGGAAAATCCTTTCCATCCATCACTTCTTTTCTTTCTACACCTTCTCCTTTACCAAAAGGGAAGAAAACAAGGAGTCCCATCAATTGCCAGTATCTGGCACTTATGATGTCAACCATCTCTGGTTGGACCATTTTTCTGCATGGATTTGATTCTATAAGTATACTGATTTTAATCATTAATGAATCCATTTTTATCAAAAAAAAATGTATTATTACCCATATCTTAACAATCATTCATTAATTCAACAATATCGGGTGTTAACTGCCTATTATGTCATGTATGTTTTAACTTTTCTTTGTTGTTCTTATGAATTATATAATTGTTACATCATCTCAAGAATTTAAATAATGGTATTAATATCATTTATATCTAGTATATAAGTATCAAGAATAATATATAATGTTTGAGTTAATAAATGGAATTCACCCTTCATCGAGATATATCCCGTACGTAAGCATGAACAATACTTTCATTTCTATGTCATATTAAGAGGATGAATATTTATTGATAAGAATGTATATTATAATTATAGAATCATATATATTTAATATATATTTAATAGGTTTATTAAAATAGTCCTTAATATGTACCATATATAAGATGAACGAATCACATCTTATTGAAGGGCGATAGACGACCCTTTCACAAATGATGTTATCATTTTTATGAAAAAACAAATGTACAGAAATGAGTGTTATAAAGGAATTAAAGAATCATAAACAATATTTTAATTATAATATATATCATATATTATAACATTTTCCATCATAATGGATACTATGAGAGGTATTAAAGGAAAATTGAACAATCGTCATTTAGAGAGGCTATAGTCTGCCTATAAGTAAAAATCATGTTCATTCTAATTAGATAGAGGTTTGTATAGGAATCACTATTGAAAAAAACATAAAAACAAACTAGTAAATTTTGTATACTTTAGTTTTAATTATAGATATGTAATAATAATATTTTACAGAATGGATAATAGAAATAAGTAGAGGATTTTGAGGGAGGGTGTTACCTCTTTAATTGCTAAAATCTTTTGGTTTGAACCAAAATAACATTATTAGAGGTATTTATGATCAAAGGATGATTCAAGGAGGAAGGAGGGATGTTTGGGGAAAATTTTTTAGAGATTGGTATTACCATTGGGTCTTCATATGTATAGGTATGTGGAAGTGAAGAAAACCTTTTATAATGGAGGTGGGATGGAATCTCTTGTAATTTTTTAAAATAAAGGAACCGCACCCATGAATTCATTGATTAATGTGGATAAATAATTCTTAAATATACAGAAAAGAGATTATATCATTGACATATGGATATAAATTTTCTTCTATACAAGTCAATATGATGATTTAGGCCATAAGGTTTTGGTTAAGTCCAATATGAAGTGTAATTTTACCTTATTCCTTGAAATTAATGTAAATTACAATCACTAATATTTTTGGTAAAAACATAGATATCCTTATTAGAAATTATAAATAATTATGATTATAAATATTTAATCAATTATTCCAAATTTCAACCATATAATTGGTATAAATTAAATTTAAACTCATCCCACAAGTGGGACGACAATGCAGGTTTTTAGAATAAAAATGTCTTAAAAGTTTTTATGTTTTTATAATAAATTTCAAAATAAATTTAATTCCACTTACCTATATTGGATTAATGTTTTAAAATATTATATAATAAATCATTAAAACCCATATAAAACATAATTTACACATATAAATAAATTATATGAATTAAAAGTTTTGAACTAATATTTGATATTTTTTATTAATCAATAATAAATGAAACTTCACAGAAAAATACTAAATATTCACCCTAAGGTAATATTTATGTTCATATTTCAAAGATTAAGTTTATTTTGACATATAATTTTTATAAATGGGTCAAAATGTATTTAAAATGAATTCTCTATTAAAAATATGTAAAAGTACCAAAAAATAGGTTTTTATATGTAATATCAATTTTATTCTCATCTTATGCCTTCCATATCTATTGGATGATTATTAAAAATATATGATTTAATATATAACATATAAATTTCATTAATATAATTTTTAAATGTAATTAAATTAATTTTTTAAAACAAAAAAACCATGTGGGCATAAAAATAATTAAATTTTCTTTATATTTAATTGGTTTATATATTCATTTCAAACAAACTAATTTACCTATAAATTCATTTTATATTTTTTAAAACCGTATAATTTTTATAAGATATTTAATATTATTCCTAGACACTAATTTAATGACTATGTTAGGTATTGTTATATTATATAATAATATTTTAATAACATATTTTTTTGGATGAAACTCAGAATTGTGTATATCACAAGTTATCAAAGAAGGTCGTTATTGCAAGTGATACATGCAAACTCAGTATCACTAGAATTATAAAATTAAAATTATATTGAATTTATTTAAAATATTAAATATATTATTAATACTCCGGACTTTATATTCCCTTACACGGTTGGTGTTGTGTGTTATACATGCTATTGGATAAAACGTTGTAATTTATAATTTTGAGGTGTTACACTTTTCACTAATGTTGTGGAGACTCTACATTATGGGTGAGAAATTAAAAGTCTTTTTAGACCATAAGAGTCTCAATAATATCTTCATGCATAAGGAATTTAATTAAATACTAACCTGATGGCTAGAGTTCTACCAATATTATAATATTGATAATATCAGTACACCTAGTAAGGGGAACATTGTACCCAGTTTTCTTAGTATGATATCATGTTAGTAGTTTCTAAATGAGGTTTAAGAGAAATTGGCCTCATTAAAGATATATATTGTGGATGGCGAGGGAGATGTTTACCTTTGGTTGATGGTTATTAATTGACCACTTGTATAGTGAGTGAGTGATGTATTTCTTGGGGATATAGACTATGGGACCTTATGTACTAATATATCCTATAGAAATTCTCCTGATATATTTTAAAACGGTGTGTTGCATCTTGTTCTTTTTAAGGAATTCACAACGGTATCAATGATGTCATGGTAAGAGGATCTAATAGAGATTTATACATCTACTTTTCCATTATATCATGTGGGGGAAAATATGTACCAGGACCTCTGATGTTAGTTTTGTTTGGGACCATGTTGGACAGATAAGGAAGTAAGAAAAGTTTGATGTTACAAAGTGTTGTCTTTTGTTATCAAAGAAGATAAATCAATTCACATTGTATAGGACATGGAAACTAGACGATGCATTTCTGATATGTATTTCACATATATCATATGTTAGGATACATTGTTATTCAAGCCTTATGAAGGAAAGGGGGAGAAATGATGATGCCAGTCATAAACAGTTTTGATTGGAAGGGCTGATACTGGTAGATGATATGGAAGGTTCAATACATTTTATTGTAATTCTGACGATGTTAGATCTGATCTATCAAAAGATACATATCACGATAGTGGAATTCGTGATAAAAGCTGAAGAATGGTTATGGGAAGCAGTGAAGAGAGAAATGACAATGCAATGGACAATCTGGTGGTGGCATAAAAGCGCATTTTAAGGTGGCGCAGTTTTCCAGTGTTTTCCAAATTTTAGGGCCTAAAAATCAGGAGATGAAGATGTGTTTTTGGAAATGGATTTAGCATGAAATATTGAAGATGGTTTAGATTTTTCATGAAAGGCATGATTCAAGGTCACAACATTGAAAAATTCCAAATGCATGGAGTGCATGGAAATTTATGCAAGTTGTGTGAAAAAATAAAGTGGTGCGTGAAATAGTAGCGGGTTGCATGAAATATTTGTGGGATACACGAAATAAAGGAATGAGGTTTTTCACACAAAAGGTGTTTCAAGATCAAAAGCTCAAAAATTTGAAAAGTCATGATGTGCACAAAATATTGGAGCATTGCGTGAAATTTGAAGTTACGTGAAATTTTTTTTACGCGCATGAAGAGGGTTTTACGCGCGGATTAGTGGTTCTCGCGCCGGGTCAAAAATGCCTATAAATATGAGGATAATCCTTCTCATTTGTTAATGCTTGAAACTTAGAATAATTATCAAGCTCTGGTGTGCGTAAAATTATATGCTATGTGATTTGCGTGAAAAGAAAGTAGATTGCGCGAAAAGAGGACAGCTGCGCGAAAAGAGAAAAAGTTGGGCGAAAAAGGAAAGTTGCGCGAAAAAAATTTTCGCTCAAAAATATAATTTTTACACGTAATACATTTGATTATGCACAAGATATACTAAAGGTTGCACGAAAATATTGGGGTCATTGCACATATTCAGTTGTGAATATGGGAGTTCTTACTAGCTTCTGGGTAAGAAAGTGATGATCTATACTTCAGAGAATACAACTGTTCAATTGTAAAGATGCACTGAAATTCTGTAATTCTTTATTTGTGCTAAGAGGTTTCACACATGCTTTCAGATTGTTTTCCAAGTCCTACACGAGTGTATGGGTATATCCTACTCGTTTTATACCACATAAAAGGAATGTTTTCTTATTGATTGTGTGGTACTGGATTATTTCCGTACCATACCCAGGACGTAGCTACTCTTGTTGAGTAGTGACCCTTGTAAATCATGTGTTCCTGTGGTTGTGTGTTTTCAGTAGAGAAGAAAATAATTAACCGGAGGCTAATTTTCTTTCAATTCGAAGGAAATATAAAAAGAAAAAGATATCACTTATTCACCCCCTCCCCCTCTCAGTCATACTTGGATCCTGATAGAAAACATGAATTTTGGGGGAAAGAGATGATGTATGGTGTTATAGAGTTTGTATCTTGATACCTTACATGTATGATGGTGAATTATAGCTCCATGTATGAGTTTGATTTGATAATACCATATATAGACATGAATGGATGTGGTATGGGATGTCAATGGAAATTATGATGGGGTTTCCAATTACAACCATGATACCTGATACTATCTAGATGATCATGGACTGACTCACTAGGTTGTCCCATTTCCCAAATATTCGAGACAGAAGTTCATTAGATAATTTTGGACACATCTAGATGAAAAATATATTTTGACTTCATATATTTCTCTCATATATCATTACTCACTATGATTATTTATTTATATCTTGTTTATATAAGGGATTTTAGGAGTCATAAGGGACTCATTTTCATTTGAGCTTGGATTTTCACCCCTAGAATGACTACCAGAGTGAGTGGGGTATTCCTGTCAAGGAGGAAATTGTGTGTTCCTGTATGTTATACATAGAATATAGGTTGAAGGATCATCTAAATTAGGTATATTTTTCATAAAAAATAGCTACCATTCCACTAGAGGTATGATAGCATTCAAGGTATTGTATGAGAAAAACTGCAAATCTTCTCAATACTAGATTAACTAAGGAAATTGATCACTTAATTTCCTAGTGTTGGTGTGAGACACTACGGTGAAGGTTCTTATTATCTAGTATTGGAAAAAAATCATAGAGCCATCGTAATTATTATGATTACTAAATAAGGTTTCCTTTGGAGTTCTAGTTGGGAGACAATGTGTTTACAGTGTGTCACCTTGACATGGATTATAATGACTTAGAGGAGGTGAAAATATCTCATAGAGATTAACATACATACTTGATACTACACAGACTTGGATATGTGGAGTACTGCATAACTATATAGCCTTAGTTTAATCGTGTTCATGAATTCTTCAATGTGTGATAACAGAGGAGTTAAGTGGATGATCGTTCCAACATTATCAACTATGGTGAGATATACATCGAATATGGGGAAACCTTTATGGAGTATATGGTATGTATAAAGGATCAAAATATGAGGATTCTTCATGAGAAATTGAATCACATAGTTTTTTTCTAATGGAATCATGTGAACATTTATAAAATCACCTGCGAATTGGAGACCCATATGCACTATCAGTACCCACATACTTTTTTGTATCCTATATGTTTATTATTTCCGATACATAATGACCCATGTTGGGGTGAATGTAACAACTCAAATTTTTTTATTTAATTCATAAGAATATTGTATATATTATTTTATGATCTAGGTATAGAGATAACATAAGATTCTGAGGCACATTGTTAATGGAATTAATTTTTGGAAAATATTAAATCGAATCAATTCACACACACATCGTTACTATAAAAAAGATCAATAAAATATAAATAGAGGCCTAAATAAAAAATATGAGTATATTTTTGTGCTCTGACTGTTGTATTTATCCTAGGTATGAAATAATATTTATTAGCATTTGGACTTTTTGGAGATGTTGTTTTGGGGGAGCATTCATGGATGAACAACAAAAGGATCAAGGATCGTTGATCGGTGTGAAATGGAATTCACAGATCTTGACAATGAAAATGAAGTAGATACATTATTTATAAACAATCAATCTGAATCGAGGTAGGACAGAATTTTTATTTTCATTTCTAACTATTTTACCATTCCTTTTAGGAATGTGAATTAAACAACAAATGGATTTATTCTTAGATCATGTGTTTTTTATAAGGGTTATATTTATCCATTACAAGGGGATTTTGTATTGATCAATTTATAATCTCTTTGTTAATATATCTAACAGAAATGAATCATGTCCAACGTGAACATTTTCTAATTTCCATTCCTCTTGTTATTGGTATATGCATTTATTTACCCCATTCTTCAATCATCGTAATAAATTCATTTGGCCCGTGGTTTGGAAAATACTATATAAAAAATTCCTTTCTTGCCCATTTCTTGGGGATCCTTAATGATATCTCATATCCATGTACATATCGATGAAAAAAAATTCCTATGAATATTTTGACTTCATATTAGGATCGGATAGGGAATACATGGGAACCATTCTTTATTATATAGTGATAGTGGACCGTCAAGACAATTCCCAAAAGATCGATAAGGCTAGAAAACCTGAAATTTGGGGATGAGGAGGTCCACTTGTCACAGGTGTATTATTTTTTTGTTATTGTGGCCATAGTGATACCTAGAAGAGTATATTATGATGTATGAAAAAAATTGGGATTTTGGAAAATTATATGCCACAAAAAAATTATTGTGATTTTACACACCATGAGGGACCCCTGATGTGGTAATAGAGTTTTCTCAATAAGATAAGTATCACACAACATGTGACCCCTATCACACAACATGTGACATGGTCCTTGGGATGGGGCTTATACATTGGGTTCTACATGGACACGAGAACATGAAAGTCTTGTCATACACAGATATGGATTACAAAAAATAGACACAACCAAGATTTCATAGGCCCATACATGATGTGTAATAAGGAACATACATCAAAATGGGCACATTCTATGATACACTTGTTGTAACCATTTCAAAAGGAACACACCATGTACTACCATTTCTCACTATATACTCCTTTAAAAAAGGATTACATCCATTTTAACTTTCATATTGAACATGTTTCATAAGAGAGTTTTCCCTTGATCCATTCCGAGGGGGTTAGAATGGAAACACATCCAACACATATGACAATGATCCCATATGTCGGACTTCATTGATAAAGTCAATGGAATCCTTACATGAGGCCCAGAGTGAGATAAAATAACATAAACCTTTTCTTGTATTTGTTTGTGGTATCGTCATGATAAACACTACATTGGTATTGATACTCTATATAGTGGGTTGTTCTAAATAATGTCATTATTAAACCATATGGAATTGGGTGTGATCCGAGTCTATGTACTTATCTATTCATGCTTCCATCATATAATTCTCTTCATGATACCTAATGATTTGAACATATTATATGGTATCCATTAGTGCTATCTAGAAAATGGAGTGTGTTCTACCATTCGAGTGCTATGTGGTACATTCAGGCATGATTAGAAGAGTATCACTAAGGTGGTGAATATAATTTTAGATAGTTTATCTTTCGTTATAATATCAAGATATTTTCTTACATGTTATGTAGAAATATATATCTTTTGAGAAGACTATTATTCAAATGGTTATTTTATAAGTTATTTCGGGGATTTCAACTATGTATTGGTATACTCAACCCTTCAAGGGATTATTACACCCATGTCATGTCTTATTCATATGGTAGACCTTTTGACGGATTCCTAGAGGCTCCTAGAAGCGGTGGATCTTAGGGAACAAGACAGACCGAGGTGTGTTATAGCGATTACCATGATAATAAATCCTATTTATACATTTAGGATAGGCTTGTTTTCAGACAATATTTGTTGTCAATGTATTTGTACATTTTTTCTTTCAATAATTTTTTCATATATTAGTAGTGGGTATAAGATGTATGCATTCTGGTTTTATCAGTTGTTTTACATTTTATCATTGTACAGGCGATGAGATGTCTATGTGTGTATGTGTACCTTATTTTGTTGCATCTGATGTGAGTGATATGCCTACTTAACACTAGTCACTTATCGCAACAATATTGGATAATGGCTTGGGGTGATCATGGATTAGTCCCTATTGGGTCTCGTTGTGATAATAATGTTCTCAAATATCAGAATTTAATTTTGTCCTAATCTCATAAAATATTCGATAGATTTCTCCAAATAAAATAAAAATAAAAAAATAAAATTACCATATTTGATGATAATATTATTTTATAATCATTAACACCCTTAAAAATAATAAAATTTTATTCAATTTGAACTTCATTCCAAATAAGATTAAGACAATGTACTTTAAAAAAATATCATTTCTCAATAAATCCAACTTTTATTTTATTTATATTTATTATAATATTAATTTTATATGATCAACAACATTTTTTATTCATCTTTTCAAAATTAAGATTGGTTGATATTTGTGAAATTTTTTAAATAAGAAATTTTTATGAATTCTTTTAAAATAAAATTTCTTATCGAAACAGTTAAATTTATGATTTTTCTATGATACTATAAAGTTGTAAATGTGTATTAGTTATGTTTAGTTTTCCAATTATTTATTTAATAAGTAAAAAAAATATATAGTGATAATAATATATTGAATTCAAATAACTTTTGATTACAATTTTATGGACATAATTAAATATTTCTAATGAAAAATTGTTTTGGGTTATTTGTATTCAATATTTTTTCTAATTTTTTTTATTATATTTAGAGGATCGTAACTAATATATTTATTTTTAAGAACCAAGTTATATCATTAAAATCATAAAAATTAAAACATTTACTATAAACAATAATTTTAGAAATTTATATAAACATTCCTAAAAATGGGTTTTTACATGTTTCATAAAGTAATGTTAAAATAGATTTTACCTTTAAAAATATATTTTTATTAACAAAATTGATTTCATATTTTAGATTTTTAGGAAAATATTGTGTAATATGTTTTTTTTATAATTATGATAAATGATTTATTACATCATAAAATACTAGTTTTGATAGTAAAATCCAAAAATGGTAAAAATGGTTATGTAATTGGGTAAAAGGATTCTAATTTTAAAAAAAATTATAATTTAGTGGAGGATTGTTTTGTAGAACAAACCATTTCAAATATATATATTTTTTATTTTTGATCCTATCAGAAATGTTAAATATTATCTCTATTTATATTATGTTGAAATATTTAAAAAATTCCATTCTCACCACTTATAAAAGGATCCTATGACAACACCATCAAGAATACTCTCATTTTTTTTCTTTGGAATCATTAAATTTTCTTATATCCACAATTATCCTATTACAAATTTATCTAAATTTGGTTAAAATATATTGTTCTATGAACACAATTATAATGGAATCTTCCTAAGGAAATATTAAGTCTTCATTGTGTTCTAATTATCACTACCATATATTCACTTGTATTTTACATTACCATGATAATTATATCATTAGAATGTTATTGAATCCTTATATATCATAAAATTAATATAATTATGATATGAGAATAAATATTAGCATCATTTCAACACTTATATTTTGCGATACGAAAGCATAATTCTTGCATTTGTGGACTATCACCTTCATGATGTATTGTATACCATATTTAATATAGGGTAATTAATATTTTTCAATATCATTTATATATGTTTCACAACCATCAAAAAATCTTAAAAATATTTCAATTAGTTTATAAAATTGATAGTATTCCCAAATTATTCAAATTCATAATTATAATTGTCCATTAATTATAATATCCAAATTTATAGGTTGGTATAACTAACATCATGAATATTATAACAAAATAATGAAATGAATGAATATGAGAACACATATGCTCATGATATGTGATATAAATAATTAAATAATGAATTAATTTTTGTCTACAAATTTCATCCTTAATATTTAAATCTCCAAAGTTGATATCAGTACTCATTCAATAATTATCCAAGATATTTTAATAATAGAATTAATATTTTCGGTTACTAACAAAATGGCCCATATAAATAATTCTTAACATGTATAATAGTTTAATAAATCGATTATAGTACCTTGAATGATATGGTATTGATGTTGTTCTTGAAAAGAATTAATAACATAAATGGTATTATGAAACTAATTCAGAATGATCCAGATTACTCAAAACAACTATTTAAAATAGATAACAACCAAATAATTTACATGTAAATGATAATTATATATTTTTCTTATAAATAGTTATATATATAAATAATATTCATATATAGTTGATTATTGTAGTTGTTCCTTTTTTAGGGCAGATTCAAGAACATTATTTAATATTGGGAATTAATGTAATAGTTTATTTATATTATTTTTGAGTCTAGGAGATATGGTTGATATTGTGAACAACTATTTCATTTATTTGTTTATTCACAGCACAATTTCCATCATGTATATTTAAATTAATTTATTTTATGATAATGAATTTCACACT
The DNA here is from genome assembly GCA_963277665.1 of Viscum album. Lineage (NCBI taxonomy): Eukaryota > Viridiplantae > Streptophyta > Magnoliopsida > Santalales > Viscaceae > Viscum > Viscum album. The sequence goes on along the minus strand of OY728152.1, from coordinate 1,244,203,115 downwards.
TCATATTATCCCTCTAATGTTATTTGGAATAAATGTTACCTCTCCCATGATGGGTTCTCCATGACTCAAACTATTATCCCTCAGAAAAAGTATTTTGGTAGTTACTATGTCATTAATATTTGGATTAAAATATTTTATTTTTATAATTTAATAAATATCCTCAATATTTTTCTATTATTTAAATCATTATATTATGTTGTTCATAGATGTTGATGATATTGAGAATAATTATAATCAATTATATTTATGATATTTTAATCTCCATTTCAAAAAAAATCTTCATTCCAGCATTATAATTTATTTATTTTGGAATACCAATTAGGCATTTCCTCATGATTCCTTCATATTTTCAACCTCATATGTTCAAAAGAATTATTTTACTCATTTTATAATGTGGGAATCCAATAATTATATTTCAATAATTCCTAACTATTCTGAATATAATTACATAATGATTCATCTAACATGATAAATTCCATTAATATAAAAAGAATTAAATTTAAAATAACTAATATTGAATTTTATTTTTAGTAGTAAATTTAATATATTTTTCATGTCACCTTCCAGAATCAGTTATTTCTTTTTTGAGGATCTATTATTTTACATTTTGTTATATTAATATGATTTTTAGAATTATTTCACCCCAAATATTGTAAAATAATTATATTTTTATGGATTTATTATTGAGAATACATTTCAAATAATGATATCGAAAATTAATTATCTTATATTTCAAGAAAATTTACTTTTTTGATAAATCATTCTCAAGGATACCATATCGGTATTTTATATTGTATTGGTAAAAGGATTTATTTTCTAAAAACCATATATGATTTTACTTTCCATTCTAATTTCCATCAACAAGGAAAATTTCCATAGATATTATTTTATTGGAATCAGTATATAATATTTTAGAAAAACTTAATTTGGGATATTGTATTATGGTTATAAAACATTCACATTATTTTGATCAATATTTTCAAATAAATCTAGAAATTATATGATATCTATTTTCCATTCAATCAATTCTATATGATGAGTTTCAAGAATAGTATTTTCTACCCTGTTTTTTCATAATATGTAGAGTAATTAATATATTATTTTAGTTATTTGGTATTCTATTTATTGACCATTGGGACCTATTATACCCTCTCTGACTTTGGTTTTTGATTTATATCCCAGGATATAATTGGAATCAATTTCCAAATACTAGATTATCAATGGGAATCATGGGATTGTAGCTTGATCCACAAAGGGAAAATGGATAGTGATTCCTGGTTGATAATGTGAAATACATTAATCATAACCATTAGAACAAGGTAAATAGTTGAATGAATCATGATCCTCAAATGGAATTTACTGAGAGAATAATTATCAACTATAGAACATTGGATTTGATTTATTATCTACTATGTTATGATTTTTATGCTCATTTTTTACCAAAGATTATAAAAATTTTATAGTGAATATTTTTTAAATATACATATTATTATTCCCAATGCATCTTGTTTATTTTCTCAATATATTTCACTCTATTTTCTATAGTATATTTTTTATAATTATAGATTAAATTTAATTTTATAATGAAATATATAAATTTCTTATTGATAAAAATAATTTCATTAAGGCAACTCTACCCTAATCATCTTCCACATACGGTGATTTAATTATCCATGAATAATTTTTTTTATTTTTTTTCTGTAATGTCTGTTTAATATCACCCCATTATTATGGTTAATTTTTGTATGTTATAAATATGTATATAATATAACAACCATAAAATTCATAGTAATTTTATTTATTCTAGAAAAATATATTGAGTATTATGCATGAAGTATTCCTATAATTGAATTCATAATAATATATGTATTCTAGGATGTGGGATAGAAGTTTGGAATTTATTTGGGTTGTGTATATCTGATTAAACTGGGTTATAATGTATGAAGAAGATAGGATATATAGTGGCCTTTTCTAAATAGGGTCAGTGGCATACATGTAATTTTTAAAATGAAAATGGGGTACCCTAATATTTCGCATGAAAAAGGGTTCAATATGTGTTACTATTAGGATATAGATATTATATTTATTAAATATGTCTAGAAAATATATTTTAGACAATGTTTGTCAATGATTTTAACCCTTATAGTTTTATTTTAACACATAGTAAACCCATTTTTAAATTAATCGTGGTAATTAATTTTTACAATTTTAACTATCCATTATAGTAAAAAAAATATGTTTAACATATTATAAAATATAAATTATTTTGATTTGAAATATGTAATGTTTTTTATCAAATTAGTTTCATATAAATAGAAATGATATGTAAATGATAAATCTCATAGATGTGACAAAATATATGGTTCTCATGGAGTTTATTTTTTCCATAAAAAATATGATTTTATATTAAATATATAAATAATAGAAATAATTACATAAATAAAAATTAATATTAATTTTGAAATTATATAAAATTTCCTTCTAAATCATTCCTAATTATTGAAAATTTTTAATTATTCAATATGTTTTTTGATTATGCATTTAAAAAAAATTTCCAAAAAATTATATTTTTGTAAACAATATTTATACTACAATTATATATATTATTGATTAAAAATCAATTTAGTGGAATAAGTACAAATAATAATAAAATTTAAATAATATTGAAAACATATTTGGACTTTTATATTAAATAATTATTAGAAAAGAAATGTCTTTTTAACGAAAAAATATTTTTTTTTCATTATTCACTAAAAATGCAATATTTTCTGAAATATCAAAATATTTACCCCAAAATAAATTTAGATGTGAATATTTCACAATATTATTTCATTTGTATAATTAATTTAAAAAAATATAAAAATTCAGAATTAAAATTAAACCTTTTGATTAAATAGTTAATTTAAAAATATTTTATTTTTATTTTAAAATAATTTAATTTAATTTTTGATGAATAAAATCCTGATAGTGTTTTACTCTATAATTATATAGGAATTTAAATTTTTAAATCTTATTTTAAATTTTTTACAAATAATTCTATTCTCTTATTGAGCACGTCGAGATGACATTCTATCAAAAAAAAATTAGATTCACATGTTGACCCCTCAACTATTTGATTCTTCCATAAAACTATATCCCAGTGAATCAACATATTAAAAAAACAATAAATATTTGGTAAACAATATATACAATTTATACAAAATAATTATGGTTTCATTCCAAGTAAACTACATTAGTGATCATAACATGAGATGAATATGTAAAATATTTTCATATCATGGAATCAAGAAACTCTTTGTGAATTAGAGAAAAACACAGATGAAAATACACTAGAAAGGACAATGATTGAACATTCTCTAGGATTTCATATGTTCCAATTAAACCTATATTTTTCATTCAATTATTACCAAACCATTTAGTCCATTTTGGGGGAGTATGTTTTAGTATGGCAAGATCGTCGTCCTTGAAGGAATGATCATTCCCCCAGTAATCCACATAGCATTTCTCCCTAACCAAATCCATTCTCAAATGTAATTGAATAATATATACCTTTCCATCCATTTACTATACTAAATATAGTCTATAATCTTCCACTCTCCTTTTTGAAATGAAAATTCTGGTGTCTAACCTAACTTTATATACAATGCCTCAAATGCTTCCATATCTCTACATAAAGGAAAATTATTTTTATAATAAATATAAACCATAGAAATATGTTGAACCAAAATTACCGAGTAATAAATTGGAAAATAATTAATATTTTCTTCCATAGATTAAATCCACTTCTTAGATTGACAATCAATCTAGATATGAAAAAATATGCTGAAATTTAATTCAGTTCCCAATGACTTCAAAATTTCATTAAAAAAAATTAGATATCAACCTATTCTCATGGTCTAATAAAATAGAGAAATGTAATAAATATAAACTGAGAATATCCTTTACATATATTCTAGAATGATGATATAAATATATTATACTCTAATTGGAATTAAATCTATTGATGTGGTTAATAGATCAATAATAACCCAAAGATCATTGTTACCTTGAAAAACCTTATATTATCACACAACTAAATACATATCTAAATTTTTCTATTCTGAATCATACACCAGAAATGGTTTAATTATTTCCTCTAGTAAAATCTGTTCTTTTTTAACTTGATGATCTGTAAATCACTTCTTTGTAAAGTCATAAATATCATAATTTAATCTATTCCACCAGTAATACTCAAGAAGCTCTCAAAAAACATATTGCTTCCTAGAAGAATATGAAAAGGAGAACTATGAGATTCATTAAATAAATCATTTTTAAACTACAAGAAAAAAGAAACACATAATCAATATCCAAATATTACAAAAAATATTTCATCATTATAAAAATCATTGAACATACACTTATTATTGGATCATTCAGTCTCGTGTAATAAATAATATCCCTTTTAATATTTCTCTATTATTTTTGAAAATGGAGTATACACTAAGACCTAAATAAATAAAGTACATCCATACATCAAAAACATATAATAAACAAACTATCAAATTTTTACCTAAGGGGTCACATTACAAGCATTACATGGTTTATATGATACATCCTGGTGGGTTTAAGGTGTAGGTCTATGGTTATACCATTTTCAAGGTTACTATGTCTTTGATTGTGGTTGAGGGTTAGTTTACTAGAGATGGATTGGTGGCTATTATATTCTCATGATAATTTTACAATATAATTTTCACATAATTTATTTTACCTCATCAATAATGAAGAAATTTATTTCATTTAAGGATTTGACCAAGAATAAATATGATGTAGAAAACAAACCACCACTTTAGTCTTTTTGATTTTAGAGAAAAACGTATAGTATCCCCATGTGATGTCTTCAAACCCTAAAATTGATGAATTTTAAAACATTTTAATTTAGATAGAACCTATTATCTTATTTCTATTTACACAAAATCCTTTGGACAATACAATGCATACTATAGTGAAATTGTATACATTAAACTATTGGCTTCATTCCACACATTGGTGGATTGACACATAGGTATTCTTAATGAATTTATCTCAAATTAAACGTTGTTTTCTTCCTTATCATATGGTGAATTTCTTATTGTCTCATATGAAACTACATTCAATCATGGATCATATTCTAGAATATAATTTTTTTAAAAAAAAATCAATGGATCATTGGAATATATGACTGACCAAGATAGTTTTTCGGAGTTATTTTCTGTTTAACACTTCATTATTTTTTTAGGATTTTCATCAAAAAAATAAAATTTTAATGTTTTTGAATAATTACATCTCTTATTTAAACATTAATCTCTGATATGAAACTTCTATGGGTATAGAATTATAAAACATGCTTCATAGAGATTACACATGTGTTTGTTTTTTATAAAAATAGTCCATATATGATTCTTGATTATATTATATTACTATATTTTAATAATATAACATATTTTCTTCTTTTTTATATGTGTATGTTTTATTCTAATGATTCTCATATTCTGATGATATGTTCATCAATTTAATAATCTACTATGTTATGTGCAATGTCCATTATTTGGATGTACTGGTTTTTTAATTTGTGTAGGTGTACCTTCATTAAATGGGTTTTTCTTAGAGGGTTGGAGCAGAAGATCTTATATGATTATGTAGATGGATCTTCAGGATGGTAGAGGAATGATGAATTTGAGTGCAGATATAATGTTGAAACATTCGGGGTATGATATCTTGGTGTCCTGATCTGAGGCATAGTTATGATATTATGGTCAAGAGGCACTATGTTTGACTGAGATGAAGATCAATAATATTATGTCCCAACCCATGAAAATGGTGGGATGTGAAATCTGAGTTATCATATATAACTCGATTCCTTGAGTCTTTCAAAGGGATATTTTCGATCATTTTTAGAAATTTGTTGATTTATCTTGACACAATAAATGAAATTCCATCTTTTGTAATGTCATATAAGGTAAATTAAGGATTTATGGTTCCTTAAATATCACATTAGGTTATAGTTTTTTATTTTCAATAGAATTTTTTATTAAATTTATAATGAAATTCCTGAATAAGATATAAAAAGACGTTTTAATGAATCATTTGTGGTGTCTCATTTTATTTTACTACCCACATACTCGACGGGAATCTCATTTTTTGTGAGGACTTCATTATTAGGTATCTAGGAAGGTGAAATTAGAATATGAAAAGTATTTGATATGATGAGTATTAATTTTGTAGTTTTAAGATGATGAACTCCATATAATTTTATAACATTTCTTTTTTATCTATATAGAATCATCATACAATTGTATTACTCACCACATTGTGAGCATGCATTATTATATGTATGAAATGGGTGTCGTTCATTATTTAAATATTTTACTTAGTGTATAGTTAGATATTTTTTTATAGTTATTTATTCTTATGTTGTATGATTACAATTACTGATGGCATAATCTCCTCATTAACTATATTCTGGCCCTTAAACATAGTTTTAAGCATGTGGTAAATTTATAGGGACACATGAGGTACGTTTGATATCCATCTTAGTCTATAGGGGTTCATTTGGGTAATTTATGAATGGTCTGAGATCTTGGATACTATATTATAATGTTTATGGGTGAAATTTTTTTAAATGATGTTATATGTGTTGAACTCTGGGATGGAATCTTCCATATATGTTTTCATCTTACGTGTAATTGAACACTATGTTTCTAGTGATGGGATTTCTATTATAGTTTAATTGATTTTTTTGTGGTTGTTAACAATGAATAAGAAAATTGGATAACATGTGATATTTATACACATTGATTTATGTATGATAGGTTTCTAATTAAAGTTGATATTTTGTGTTCTATTTTGTGGATAATCCCAGTTTTTCTTTTTTGTAATATACTTATGTTTCTTCAATCGTTATATATATGTGAATATATTAATTATATTATCATGATAATGTTGTTTTTTTGAATATATACGATTGAAAAAAAATATGTATAGAGTAATAGGAATGATCCTATGGTTGAACATGAATCGTAATACCTTGTCGACTAGTATCTCTAACAATAGGATATATATTAAAAATATATTAAATACACTTATCCATAATTCATTATTTGGAATGAAATTAATTCAATGAACTCTAAAAATTATTTTTAAACATCATTAAAATTTCAACTTATAGATGTATAAATTCACCCACAACAGAATATTCACTTGTTTCGCCATTGGCTGCACACAAGGATACACCTAAGAAATCTCCCACAACTACATAGCTGGTTCAGGAATTAGATCCTCTGGAGCATAGATTCCGTCAGATAATATTTACACATGGAAGTGGATTAAGATATTCTTTGGTTGACTATGGATGTGGCCTAAATATCTAGCTTCCTTCATCTATCAAAATAACTATAGGACCAATAGATATCATGTAATAGACAGAAATCACATGTGGATTCATTGACATAGTTGATAGACAAGATGACTAATTGAACATGTTGGAAACATTAATGCTCATGAAACCACTAGGATATTTTAGGGTATCATAGGACAAGGTTAAAAATGAGTTTCATGTTATTAAGGGTTTTATGAAGATGTTCTTTACAAAACACATTATTAACTCAATGAAGGAAGAAAATCCACGAATATTGTATATAGAAGGCCCGGTTGATTCTGGGGGGGGGGGACCATTTGTCATTGAATGTACGGCCATGACAACCTATTCTCTTCCAATATCACTTTTTTTAATGGTGCATTAGATTATTTTATATTTAATCCAATTAATAATTTTAAGGATATAATAATTATGATGTATTTTGAGATTATTTTTCAAAACACATTGATATGGAAGAAAGTTGATAATCAATATATAAGTCATTATTATCAAGTAGTTATTTAGGAATATGAATAATTATCAGATATCTGGATAATTTAGATGACTATTTATTATGTGATCTTTCGAATGGACAAGTTCACCAATATTCATGCTCACATCGACATTTATTATAAGAATTTGTCATTTGTCTCACATAAGGTGATCAAATTATTAATGAAAGGGGATTGAGATGTCAAGGTTGTCCTATTGGGGCCAGATCATAAAATGATTAGGGTACCACAACCTATGTACCAGTGTATTATCAAAAACATGAGAAAGTTGACAGAAAATTCTATTTTCCTTATATTCTTTCTCTCATCAAGATGTCTATCCAGATGACATATCATATGAATCTTCTAATTTAGGAGTAGAGTTGTGGATAGAACTCATATATGGATTATAGTATATAATGATTTCTTGTAATCATATATTCCCAAATGATGTAATATAACTCAATATTCAACTATATGACCTGATGAAGATGGGATTTATTAGATCAAGAACATCCTTGGAGGATCTAGGATATTGTTCTCCAATATGGTGGAATATAGTATATGAATCTTTGTGGACTTTAGATAGAGGAATTTGGTGACATTTCCAAAAAATTATCATTTACCAAATAATTATGATCATTTTAATTAGTTATGGGGAGCTTACAGTTTTATTAGATTTATAATTATTTATAATAACACCAGTGGATGGTTAGATACATGAATATTCCTATGTGGATGATCAATAGTATATATAGATTTTGTAAGGACCTCGTAATTCCTTTAGTTCAATAAATTTAATATTATGGTTTATGGAACTTGTGAATAAGATCATTCACCCATACCACTTTCATTTCATCATTGTTTTGTAAGTTTTTTAGTCCGGTATTCAAATACTTCTATGCTACATACTAGAAACCTTGGGATCATGCTTATTAAAATCAAAATACAGTATATTTAAGTAAATTTTACTCTGAATAACATATATATTCCATTGTAACATTTTATTAGACATGTAATATTCAACTATGTAATTTCAAGAGAGTATTTGAAGACATAAGAGGATACAACTTGGTATCACCATAGAAATGTTTTTGATATCATTAGTTTCCTCAAGTAATTAGGATATCAGCTAATGTTATTTCATAATTTCACCCATTCAGAATTACTATCGATGGGGATTATTTAAATAGTTTTTAATTTTAAATGGTTAGATCAGGGTGGGGTATATTCTTGAGCTAAATATAATATTATTGAAATATACTATATTGAAATATTCATATAATGGTAATTTATTGGATCTTGAATATGATTCATTATGTGTTTTTACTAGTTTTTCTAATGAAGATAAATCACGTTGTTTTTTGTGGATCACTTACGTAATAACCACATTATGATTATTAAACCTTATATAGAATTTTATTGAAATATGCGTTAAATGCAATAATTTTTCGATTTCATTATCTCATTGGTGATAGGTTTGTTTACATAACCCATAAAAACTTCTGTTATATCATTTCTCTACAAGATATTCATTTTGACACAGTTTTGTTGGATATAGTTATTGAAGAATTTTTTTCATATATATTTTTTTCGAGGAAATGGAAATTCATGTCATGATTCTTTTTATAGGAATAAAACTATATGCATGTGTTTGGGGATTAGTAATCATCGATGGAATGAATCATGATATGGTTGATTATGGAATGGATTATGGATAATATGATGATTTTGGTGTGACATCATGTGAACCGTTGTTCATATTATATTCAATAGTTGAACGAGTGAATACAATCTAAGATTTATATCTTGATGATGTAATGATGTATGAATAACTAGTGGGAAGTTAAATAGTCATTCGTAGGTTAGTAGACATTGATGGAAATATTAGTGTACACTGGAAGTTTTTAGTTCTATCATTCATGATAAATAACAAGATTATAAATTCATATGCATCAAAACAAGTCGACCAACTATGGTACAAAATGATTTCCCATGACATTTGACATCATTTTTGGTGTCCTGGTATGATGAAATGGATATATAGTTTTGTTTCATGATGCCTTAACATCAATAATGTATTGTTCCATCATCAATTTAGTTATGGTTTTCTACATTCACATTCAATGTTGATATGGTATTTGATAAATCATTGAAATCATATCTGATTAGGTACAGGTCGACCGCAAATAAAAAAGTAATCATATATAAAAAATAGGGTTTGGCCCATATAGTTCCTTATTGCTGACTGATTTTACTTGGGGTTGAATCCTTGGATTGAGAATCAATGTTTTCTTATATTGGAAATTCTAGGTCCCTGATTTATTGGACTATTAAATTTTTTTTATTGTAATGATTATATAAAATAGCATTTTGGACCATTCTCCTTTATATAATCTAATTCATGATATGTTCCATGTTTCTTAGCTCCATATGTACATAACTGAATCTACACACATGATACACTATGATTCTATTGAGCTCGATCCTAATTAATCATTCAGGGACTTCAAGATGTGGATTTTAAACAAGTCATTGAAGGTGTTGTTGGGGAAGAAAATTCCAATATTCGTATTCTATGTCATCTTAGATGGATACAAGAGGAATAATTGGATAATGAATCATACGATTATTATTAGTGTCAAATGTTGTTTGAGAGGGGTTCTTGGAGAAATCATACATATGCGACGTATTTTAGTTGGGTAATGAAATGGAACAATTTTTTTTATGGAACATGATAATATGACTTTGAAATTGTTTTTATGATTCCATGGTATGATTATAGTGGGGTAATTGTGTTATTTTATTGTGTTAAATTATGATGTCTCATGAAGTTTTTGTTTTCCATAAGTATAGAGAAAGGAATTAAGAATGTACCTTTGAAAGTGTAGTTCAATGGTTCCTTGATTTTCATCATCACTACCTTATGTATTGGAGATTATTGGGTACATTCCATTGGATGAATTAGAGGTTGTGACTATTGATTAATATTTCACTATATTCATTTTATGTAGTTTATACGGTCTTCCCCCTTGATCACTAAATGAATATTATACTCTTATTTGAGTAGGCACATCCATAGAAATGACATATTACCTTCCACGTAGTACATACTGATTTGGAAGGTGATTCCATTTATCACTAAGTATTACACTATTGTGAATTATTTTAATTAATGTCTATAAATTCATGATCTCCCATGATCCCAATATTCTATCATTAATTCCCATGAAACATTATGTGTCTCCAGGGATTCATTACAATGTTTTCCTTACATCAAAATACTTTTTCTTCATTCCCAACATTATGGGATAAATCCATTTTGATTCTATGTGAGTTCATATACTATTATACATTGTGTTCCCCACCTATATTTTGGTCAATAAATTTTCATATCCAATTAATCTATAATCAATTTTTCATCCAGATCAATAGCTTATATTTTGATTAAATAATAATATATCTATGAATAATTAGTGTGATGTCTTAATCGTGTTGTTGTATCAGATTGATTTAGATATCATTCCTCAATGGGATTCATATTATTTTTAGGGAAAATGTATATGATTGAATATCCATTAAATTTGTGGTGAATTTATACTATTTAAATATTGATAAGTTACATGTATTCATATATCATGAAATACCATCCTTAAACATCGTCACATAATTTTGTGACTATATTGATCGGGTGTCTATATAAGAGACTTGATTTCATGTAAATTATACTGCGGTATATTATACAATGTTCGGTAAATTATCAAAAGATAATATGTGTTTCTACTAATTCTCATATTTACATGACATATATTACAATTATATACTCTCCCCTATTATGTGTAATTTATATGTCTTCGAATGTATTATAATCTTATTTTGGAATAATAGACTATCTTGGTATAGTTATCCCAAAGAAGTAGATTATGAAAAACAATGGTTGACACTTATAATGGAACTAGGAAAGGTTGTTTCATTGGAACTTGATTCTAGGAACATTCAGTTACATTGTGTGTATGGTGACCTTGTGCCCCAAACCAATAAATATTCAGGATACTTATAATATAATATTTGAATTATGTCCAATATAGATTTTGACACTCTTGAGGCTTCTCCAATTATATCGGTGGGCTGTTATAATAGTGTGAAGTAGTCTGACTCGATTCCCCGAGACATCTTAAAGATATGTTTATTATCACCATGGTAAGATATTTCTTACTCCAAAAATCTTTTATTAATATCCATAAATTTTTTAAATAGAGTAATTTATGGTTAAGTATCATGGGTGAATGGTAAGAAAATGATTTCTTTATATTAGATTGTTTATGATTTCTTGTATTATTGTTGTTATCATAGAGTAAAAGTATAAAACTTTTGAATACAAAGGATTATTACCGTATTGTTTTTAGTGGTCTTGGGATGGACAATAGAATAATAAATAGTTTTTATTTGTTATAATTATATAACATTCCTACTCAGTTTTGGATCTTCGTATTGGGATACTAGTTAATTGTATGTGTGACATGGAGGTCATTTGTTATTAAATTATATTGATGAAAATTCTCTAGTATATTTATATTGATATAAATAATTTTTTTAATGTGAATGGATAAGACTACCATGGGTGTAGTGTCAAAAAAATGGAACTTGGAACCATGTCACTAGTTAGTAGCCTAAATTTTGTGGGGAGGCATGAATTATGTTATGTGGCACTCAATCTCAATCCCAGTGGTTAAAGTTAAGAAATTATAATTACTGTAATAAAAATATTAATATAAATTATATGGTATAAACCAATCATCAATATTTACTAACATAAATAAAACTAATAATTTACACTATATTAAATTATATTACAAATAAATAATTTAATTTATTTTTTAATCATATTCTTGATCAAATATCACATATTTAACATCTTGGGTACAAATAGAATTATGCATGCCACTAAATGAAAATTTTAAAAGAACTAACAAATTATTATTATTTTGGTTCTTTATATGAATTAATTAATAACAAATAAGGGAATATATGGTCATTATTTGAACTATGGACCTTATGATAGTTTTATATATAAAATAATACTAATTTGATTATGATAATTAGTGTATATTAATCTTAATGAGGATAGTTAAGAAAAATAAAGGGAGAAACCTATAAACTTCTTTGTATAAGAAACACTTCATTAGAATATTTAACAAATCTTATGAAGGAGGATGTATCACAAGAAACTACATTGAATATTAAAAATATTGGTTATTTTTTCAATTTATTAATATATATATACTTTACAGATTACAATATTTCATTTTATATATTTTATAGACTCGTTAAAAATGAATAAATTTTTAGATTTGGTTTTTTTAAAATAGATCAAAAAAATTAAGATGAGTTTTTTTGTTTTAATGATACTTATTGGAATAATTTAATAAAATAATTGTCCCCCCAATCTCTTATCTCTTAAATCACCTCTGATCGACACTTCTGGTTTGCATCATCCATTGTCACCCCATATATCAATGGCTTTCCCTTTCCACAACACTTACCATAGTCTCCCCATAAGCACTACTCAAGTAAAGGCTCCACATGGTCTTCCCCTCATTGATTCTCAATGTATGATCCCAACTCAACCTCCCCCTTTTTGTTTATCAAAATTATAATAGGGTCCTTATTATCCTCGATTCCATATTCCCCACTCTCATTCCCTTTTTTTACTCTATTACACTAGACCATTTCCATGAAATAGGGTGATAATTTTAAAAAAAACACCCTAATCACATGTAGTATATTTTCATCTCTATTTTTGTGAAATTACCTTCAATGTAGACATGTTTTGTAATTTACCTAATCTAATTTCATTACAATGGTTTTTTTAGTTTATTTTGAAATTAATTTTCATTAAGGTTATGGTTGTGATTGATTCTAAATTCATGAAGATGAAAATATTTTATTATTCAATACAATAATAAAATTATAATATATAATTTATTGTGTAGGATTTTATGTACATATGGATAAAAGTTAACTTAACTTGAAACAAACCTCAATATGTAACCATTTTGATTGTTTTTTGTATTATTTATAGTAATATTTATTAGTGGATGAACGATTCAAATATTTGTGTACAAATTAAAAATTTAGATGATTGTTGAAGAGTTATGAAATATTTTGGAACATTATATTAAAAAACATCAATATTAATCTTGTTCATTGAATTTTTCAATGGGTATAAAAATTTATTAAAAATTATAGTAATTATGAAAATAAAATAAATATATATTTGAATGCTCTGATTGTACCAAATGAAATTAAAAATATAAATTTTTTATTTTTGAAAAATAATCTGAAAAAATGAATAATATAACACGATTGTTGATTCAATTATAGGGTTTTTATATATTATTTATGTTTTCATAACTGTAGTAAAACCTGATCAAGAAGATAACATATTAATGTATAATGATTAGAAAACAAATAGAATTGAAAACACATCAATGAAAACAGCTATTTTCTTAAATTAGTTTCTAATGGATATCTCCAATTATACTATGTATCATTCAAATAATAAAAGATTTACTTGATTCGCATATTGTACCAGATAAATATGTATATCAAATTATAAATATATAAATTCTCATAATAATTGATTTATTATTTGTTAAATTTATTGACGATAAAATAACTATATCAATCTATGAGATGAATTAGATTATAATATATAATAAACACAATTATAATTAAATATATTCATGTATCAATGATTGTTGGGTTTATTGGACAGAATATTTTAATAGAGAAAGGTAAAAAAGTATTCTATAATTCTACAAAATAATAATAAAAATTATATTAGTTTAAATTGATTGACTAGATTACAAAAATATAAAGATAAGTTATATGAAGGTTTTATTTTACATTAATTTTTAAACATTATTGAAAATATTATTTATATTATTTAAAACTATTGGATATATGATGTACAATGATTTTGACTATAATAACTATGAGTTCATGTGAAATTGAATAGATTCAAAAGCCTGTAATTCCATTGGTTCATTACTTCATGATTCCTATTTATTTACTATAAATAATTATTTTGAATTTTCATACGATGGATTCAATATAGTGGTGAATTTAAAAATAAGTTAAAAAATGTATAGTCTTATTTATCCCCTTTAATCTCCTTCCATGGATGTTTATTAAATATATATTATTTATCATATCTTCTTTATTCCTTGAAATAATATTCCACGAAATTTCGATGATGTATACATTTATCCACGAATTTATTAATTACGTGAATTATGAAATGATGGTGTACAAACATATGACGCATCATCCACATGAATAATCAATATACATGTAGACTTTATGTAGAACATTGGGGAATTTTACATACACATACTTTTTTTGGTTGGGACATTTGAATTTTTTATCTTCTCATGATTGAAACTATGATTTTGAGTCTCATTGGTTACCTTATATTGTAATATGATTTCTAAAATTTTATTCTATTCTTAGATATATAACAAATATTTTTGTAAAAAATCACGTTTCTCTGGAAAAAATTATTTGAGGTTTTCCAAAAAAAATTAAATGGAATCATAGATCATAACTATATTTAATTTTTTTCCCAATAAGATTTTAGAATTATTATGAGAATATTTAAAGAGAATATCACTATTTCTATATGGGATTGTGTGCCTTGTGGAGACATAGTATAGTGGTATTAAATGTATTAAATATATTTTACATCAAACACATAGTTTTTATGTAAATTATTAATAAATCATTATCAGATTCCGGATACAAAATCATAGATTAAGGTTGGGTTTGAAACACGATGTTAACCCTAGGTGAAAAATAATGTTTTATGTGCTAGGTTCTTAGTTGGGGGCATGTTGTAAGGGTGTTGCATGTATAGTTACTAATTTAATAAAATTAAATATTTAAACATCCCCCTTTTGGTCTCATGTATGATAGGAGTGGAGGATCACCCATATTACATGAATTATTTCCCAAGGCTGAACTAATTAGAGTAGTTTCCTCTCATCACCATTTTTATGACGATATTCACTATATAGAGTTGTAGTGGGTCCAAGGATTCATTTTAGACATGATTCCTTGTCATTTCTCCATGAAGAAGGTAGATTTATTTTCTTTATGTCTTACTCATATTGATGTGTTATCTTATGTTTTTAGAGCACCATTATGACTGTTATTGATCCCCTATGGTTATATACAAGGTTTAAACAAGAAATCATGTAGTTTCCTGTGGATTTTAGGGAAATAATGTTTGGGATTATAGATAACATGGCATGTAGTATAGGAGAACCCATTTTGTTTTATTCCCATTTAGGGAAGTTGTGCTTTAGGGAAATTATTCTTTTTACTGGGGGTACATGATGTATAGTGAGACCGGGTCATATGGATGAAAGACATAGCTATACAAGCCATCTCAAGGGACATGTCCATATAGAATTACACAGTCCAATACATGGTAATGATGTGATGGGTATGGGTATAGGATGAGTACATGACCTTGTTGATACTCATCATAAACATGCCATGAAATATGTATACCTATCATGAAGGGAAACATGGAGTAGAAGTATGGTATGGTCATGGACAAGACTACATCATTGGATGGGGTAACATTCCATGTGATTTGGTTACACACTATGAATATTCTCAAACACACAAGGATTGCTGATATGGGACACATCCTAGTGCCTATTTTCAAGATACATGACATGTATCGAGGGTATACACCATGTACTCACCTTGTATATTTATCCCTCACACATATATATATATATCTTTAGGATTATTTTATATGACCACAATAATCATATCCTATGTGGTTTTAGATGTTGGACTTTATGGTGGACGTGGATTTGGTTTTCCTGATGCGATATGAGGAGAGTTTAAAATCCATTGACCTTGACTAAATAATTACATATTGTCTTGTTTTTAAATTAAATTTAACCCTTGAGGATCCTTTCAGTTTAGTGTTTTATTAAAATATGATAATCTCTTAAAATGTAAACCCATACATTAGAAGTGGACACATATACTTATTATATATTTTCCCACTACTAGAAACCCGTTTAAAAAACATGATTTCATTTCATGAAATGTCTTCATATTTATTCCCTTGTTCAAATAATTTTCATTGTTCCCCCTTAAATCCTTAAATTTTTATTGAAAAATTTTGATGAATAAATAATTTTATTAAGGGAAAAAAATAAAGGATCATGTTAGTCCAGTGAAAACCCTAATAAATCATTTTCAATAAATCAAACTTTTACCATGAAAATTTAATCACCTTGTAAAAAATATCATTATATTTTTTTAAAAAATCAATTTATTTTCATACAAATTGATAACATAACATATACAATATTATTAGTTAACTTGAGACATAATTATACTCAAATTGAATAACCATGTGGTCTAATTCCATATATTTAACTCTTAAAAAAGGAATAGTCATCCAATAAAATTACATAACAAAATAATTATAGGGAAATCGTACACCCACCCATTATTAGGGTATCATGGAATCTTTAGGCATTTCTTTTTCTGGTAATTACCTATCATATTTCTTTTTACCATTATCTCATAATAACACATAAAATAATGTAGTTCTCAATATTTCACTAATAAAATTTAATTTTCACTCATAAGAAAAAATTAATGTTAATGAAATAATCAATAAATTCTCAAAACCGATTTCTAAAAAGAATACCAAGAAAATGAAAATATTATGAATTTAAATTTGTAATAATATAAAAATATTTTCTTAAATGAATGTGTCTCATACAACTTTGAAACGGTTGAAACCTAATTCCCAATAAATAATATACAATATATAACATTAAATAACCTGATAATAAATAAGTTCATGATATTATATGAAAATGGGGTTTTTTAAACACCTCATAATAAAATAAGGGTGTATAACATCAAAATATGAATCAACGAATAGATATTGGGAAGAAGTCCTTTACCTTGAGTCTGACTCATCATGGAAAATATTATTATTCTTGAATATTAAACATAGGATAATGATTGTATTTATTGATAAACTTCTCTAGTTTTTTATTCAAATTATAAAACTAATATACTTGTTAAATCAATTTCAGTTCATGTCTGAAGTTTTAACTATATTCTATACATGATTCCAAAATGACATTTCAATGATGTCTATAATCACATTGGTCATTAGTACATAATCTAAAAAATAATGATCCCAAAAAATTATAATTTTTATATATCAATTATAACATTAAATATTTATATTAAATATTATTATGAAAAATCAACTATGTTACAATCAATGAGACATTTAGTTGTACGTACACACGAGTAATGTTTCAGTTTTTCAATAATATTTATGGAATTGAGGTACATGTGATTTTATATTTACAATATGATAATAATATGAATAAAATAATATTAATCATATAAATGTACTTAAATAAATAATCCCTATAATTTGGTGGTGATAGAAAAATCACATCGCTTCATGGTGGTCATAGATAACTAATTCACATGAACGACGTTTTCATTTTTATGTTAATTGAAAGGTAAGAAAAAAATGAAATATATTCAGTTAAAAATTAAAGAAATATCATTAATATCATATAGAAAACTTAATTCCATCATAATAACATGTATTAAGAGATGTTTATTGAAAATGAATTGCATCTGTTCCTAAGCTCGTAGTTTGTCGTACACATGAATGGAAACCTTATTTCTCATTTGATGGAATTGAAGATGTAATTATGAAATTATATTGATATAAAAACATATAAGTATATGTATTATATTGGAATTATTATTTAATCATTGATGAATAATTATTTAGGGAAGATTAATAACAGAAAAATATAAAATCATGATTTAAAATAATTCAACTTCTTTAGAAATCCATAGTTTCATAACACCTTAAAGAGACTACGGATTGTGTTCAACCTAAAATATTTACTCTAGAATGTGGGTAGAAATTATATTAATGTATTTGGGAGGATAATTTTCAAAAAAATAATTTTTTATGTGTGGAAAAAATAAAAGAAGTGGTTCCATTTTATATGAAAGGATAGGGAAACTATTGGAATTTCACAAATTATTTAATTTTTAAAAATTATGTTTAAATTCCAAGAGGATTAAAATAGAGTAATTTAGAATATATGATAATTATTAGTCTAAATACTCTCAAATAATATTTTTTGGAAAATATAATGTCACATTTTTATCAATATCATTTATTTTTAACCTGTATTTAACCCTTTTAACGCTAGCCATGACATTATAGAGTTTTACTCGTTAAGGGTAAATATAGTTACTATAAAAATATAAAATACTTATAAATGAGTCAAGGATTTTATATTAAACATTATTTCCATCATTTTTTCTAATATAATATTTTTATTTTTTTTATCATTTAATAATTTTTTCGTTATTTTAAAATATCATTGACGTAAATTATGAAAATATTCATTAATTTTAATATTATAAAAAATAAATAAAAAAATATAAATTTTAAATAAAAATATACCACGTCAATAACATGTCAATTGTAACACCCCAAACTTCTACAGTACGCTTCTCTTTGAATAATGTGATAGCGTGTGTTGTACGCAACACCGAGTTCTAACAACCAATCAAACTAGCCGTTATGAATAGTAATACCTACTTTTTAAAATTATATATATTTTATATTTCAAAATGGACTTCATTTTTGGATTCGGAATATCTAATTTAGCCTAAGGTGAAATTTTGGTACTTTTCGGATAACTTTCATATTTTGATGAATAGTGAAAATTACTAAATTTTAATTAAAAACAACTTTTTTAATCAAAATAATTAATAGTGATAAATTATGAATTTTAGTAGTTTTAAAGTATATTTAGAATATATTTTTACCATTTAATATAATTTTGTTCATTGGACATAATTTTACAATTAAACCGAACATAAACAAGTGTCAATCTTTTGATAGTTATTATCTCTTAAAAACACGCTTTTTGTTTTGACAGCGGGAATTAATTTTAAATTAATTTCTGCCACTTCTTTTTTTTGAATTTAGGAAAATGGATTCCATATTTGGAATCAGGATGTTCAAATTGTGTAAATAGGCAACTTTTATTTTTAGACATTTTGAATAATTACTGCGGTAAATATTTTATTTACCATGGTTAAAGGTAAATCCGGTAAATAAGGGTTAAAAAAATAATATTATAATAATACTAAATTACCATAAAACGTGTCTTAACCCTATTTGTTGATACATGGTCGACCATTGGCATCTTTGGGTCGATTTTGGGACCCCATGGATCCACTTGTAAGTGATAATGACACTTTATTTAATTAAGTTAAAATGAATACAAAAATGACACAAGCATATATCTTTTAGCAAAACAATTGTTACATAGGGTTATATAGGTTGGATTTTAGATTATAAATATTCATTAGAAAGATAAAACGATTTAATACATAAAGATATTTTATTTATAATTTTTAGACATTAAATAATTTATTTTATTTATGACACAATGATGATGCAGTAATTACTATAATAGTGAAAAATTAAAATAATTGATATTATAAATATCCAAATAAATGTAATATGAAACTTTTAATGAATTAAACTAATTTTCTAGGATAATATGATATATTAGGATTGATTTAATTGACTTTTTTCTAAGTAATCAATCTGTTATGAGTTTCACAAAAATCAACTATTGAATAGTGTCAAAATTGACATAAAAGAGTTATTAAAACAAATATTATATTATTAATTGATATTAAATTCCTAAAAATATAAGGTTCGGTCAAGAGACTTATATCATGATAGGTTCATCATTAATGGACCACTTGGGGGTTGCTTGGATGTATATAGTATGTTTATTAACAATATTATATAAAAATACACAGAGACATTGTAAAAGTGAAACTAATTAAATTAGAGTTAATACTTAAAGATAAGGTTAATATAAGTACCCAAACCTGTCTAAATTCTATTTGTGAGTTGTTTTCGACCCATCCCCACCTTAGCCTTTGAATAGTCAACTTTTGAGTCATTTTAAACCGAATATGAATTTATTATAAACTAATATCTCTAGCTTTTCTAAAGGTGCCCCTCACCCCTCTTATAAAAGGGCACTCCTCCTTCTCATTTCTTCACACCTTCAAAGCCTTTTGGTTCGGCCAAACTCTGCCCAAATACTCTCCCAACTTCCCTCACTACAACCTAGAGGCCTTAGTTTGATTATAAAGCCAACCTAAGGAGCCCTTTTGATCAAATCAAAAGGAAGAACCCGAAGAAGAGGTAATGATTTCACCACCCTTTTTCCAAGTTCATTACTTCTTCCACTTATTCTTCCTTTGTTGTTACCATTCTAAAATAATAACTCTAGTATCATATATATACTGTGATGTTATTATAAATATGGTACAACCATATTCAGTATTCTATCCACCCTTTGAATAACATGTCACCATACGTGCGTACGTACGGCTTACCGTCTCCACGTCGTGGTGTCATTGTTATTCAATATAATATTATTTGGATGGGTATAATAATGATGTGTAACTCATGTAAATATTAAATATAACATGTTAATGATTCTGTATATATTATATACCATCCATTTATATATTATTTTAATATCAAAATAATGATATTGTCGCTCGTGCGTACGTACGGACTACCGTCTCCACGAACGCGATGAGATTCATTCTCCATCGAAACCATTAAAGTATAATTATCATTTGATGATTTAAAAATGATGTTTAAGGACTTGATATAATTATGGATATGAATAATATACAAACTATCCTTTACAAACATGTCTTACGTAACAAAACATATAAAATAAAACAAGTAAGTTATCACCCGAAACAACGATAATACTAAGATATTATTATCAAATCAATATTAAAAGATCATATATGATATCATATTAATGTATATGATTCTTTTATAATTTAATAACAATTATTTCACCATTATAAAGGAGTTTAACCTACCCCAACCAAGGAAAAGTACAAGGTAAGGGTTATTTCACAATCTCTTCATTATCCGAGGTTGTTTGTATATAATAATCTACTGGGATCTCTTTATCATCCACATCCATGTATTCTTAAAAATGTATTTGAAAACATTTTTATTATTTACAAGAAAATGGGTTAAAGTCATTTATACCCTTGTTTGACTTTTTATAAGAGGTTTATAAAGGAATCTTTCCGTCGTTTTCAAAACAATGTCCTTTTTAACCTTTTCGACAGAATTAAGGTAAGAATGTTTTTTTTAACTTATACGGCGGGTGCGGCTATTTTCCGCCGTTATAAAATATTCAAAGCTTCCATTACAAGATTATAAGAATATTTTCAAAGAAAATGTTTTATTTTATATGGATCTTAAATGATTTCAAAATAAAAGGAGATATTTCTTTAAAAAGAATTTTGATTTCATCTATGTCAACATCCTTTGATGGATTTTAAGATTATTTGAAGTTGATTTATTATGATACAAATCTTCTATATTGTATTGAAGGTTTTGTGATATGTTTGACTGTGGATGTGCTATTTTTATACCATTCATAGTTTATGGTGAAATTATTGACATTTCGTATGCTAGTTTTAATACGAATGTTTATGTTATGTTTAAACCTTTTCATATGGGATTGCATTGGACTTAGTAAGTGACGGGTGGAGCCCTCTATAGCTCCTCGATGCATCGGTAGGTCTCATGAGACAAACTAGTGTCTTGGCACAAGGCCTTGACAAAATCTTATTTGTAGTCTTGGCACGAGGCCTTGGCTATGTGGTTATGATAGTCTGGAATTATGCATTCCATCATTATGAAAGTGGTTATTGATTTTGCATGTGATTATTAGATTAGTAGAATAACCATGTGAATAAGTAAATGGAATTATTTCATTTTATTTATGCCATACTATATTAAATGTTCAATATTAAAAGGCTTTTGTTTTAGTTATACATTTCCTTAAATGTTTATTCTTATTTATGAAAGTTTCCGCTATATTGTTATCCTTACTGGGCATTTGAGCTCACCCCTTTTCTATGTTTTATTTTTCCCAGGAAGTGAAGAAGTAAATTTTGAATGACCTGCAGGGATATTATGTGGGGATATGAGTGTGGATTATGGAGACATTATGTTTTTCATTTTATGATGTAATGTAAAATTTATGAATATATCTAGTGTTTCCAAGGATACTAAACCAATCGGTCTTTCGAGATTTGATCTTTCTTAGGATCATGCCAATGTTATGTAATAATGCACCGACTCTGGGTAACTAGGGTCGGGGCGTTACAATTGGTATCAGAGGAAGTTTAGTACAAAACTTGGAAGCTAGATTTAGATAAACTCTGATTAGAGAACGTAGACCTAAGATGAACATTGAGGATTAGTATCGAAGAACTTCCTAGAATTTTGGTATTTTAGAGATTTTGTGAGTTTTCCGAGCAATACATCCCTGTCTGGATACGATCAGGTAGAGGCGGCTCTGGCACAGATGTACCTTGGGGTAAAACCCGAAAACACCGCTTTGAGCTAGACTCGAACGGGAACTGGTGCACGACAACGGGCCTTGCTGCACTCTTGGTTACGATACTCCCGGGGGATATGCTTAGGATAACTCTCATTTTCTTTACATATCATTTTGAAGGGATTATGAGTATATACTTCCTCAAAGAAAACATTCTTATGATTATGGATTATATCCATAAATTGTTCAATTTATGTTAAGTGTTTTATAAGTATGGGATTATGTATTTTGATTCATAAACTGATCTAGTTTATGCCATTGTTTAGAAATGGCGCCTAGTGGAAGAAATGGAAACCGTATCAATGCACGCACTCCATGTAGGGATTTCCCTCCTGCTCAAGATAATTATAGTGGAGCTGGTGAAGCAACTGGAGCCGATCAGCTAATCACCATACTGGGACAACTTACTCAGGTTATGAATAATAACCTTACCCGTATGGAGCACCCTGATCCGCAGCGTGGAGGATCAATTTTAGATCAATTCATGAAGCAACAACCACCAAATTTCAATGGGAGTACAAATCCCTTAGTATCTGAGCAATGGATATTTTCCCTAGAGAAAATATTTCAGGCTTTTGGGAGCAGTGAAAGGGAAAAAGTTATCATGGCAGTTTACCGCCTCACTGGAGATGCTGTTCAATGGTGGTCATTGATTCAAAATACGAAGGAAGATGATGAAGTATCCAATATGGAATGGAGGGAGTTCAACGATCTGTTTTTAGAAAAATACTTTCCTCGCGACCATCGAGCAGATATGGAAAGGCAATTTCTGAGTCTGAGACAAAAGGAGGATGAGAATGTCACAAAGTATGAGGCTAACTTTACAAGGTTAGCGAGGTATGCTGGAGATTATATTCGCAACCCAAGAAGTAAGATTGATCGTTTCTTTGATGGGTTAAAACCATTTCTCCGTCGAGCATTAGTCTCACAATCCTTTTCGTCATACGAAGACATTGTCTCATGTGCTATCAAGACCGAAAAGGAATTCTCTAAGTCGTATAACTTTAAAGCAAAGCAAGAGAAGAAGTGTCCTGCTGATCAATCTGGGAATGGAAATAAGGGGAAGAAGGGAAAGGTTGAATATCCATCTTGTGGTAAATGCAGGAAGAAACATCCTAGTACTTTCTTGAAGGGAATGGGAGTCTGTTACAAGTGTGGTGAAAAAGGCCACCGTGCTCGTGATTGCAAGGGGAAGAAGGAAGCTACCAACGTTCAGTGATACAATTGCAGGGAGATGGGGCATTATGCAAATGCATGTCCTAAGCGTCAGGAGAACTTACCTCAGAAAAGGCCAAGGGATCAAGGCCAGGCTTATGCTATCACTACTGCAGAGGTAGAAGCTCCAAAAGACGTGGTGGCAGGTAATTTAATGGTTTCCTCATGTTTAGCAAATGCATTATTTGACTCTGGATCGTCGCATTGTTTCATATCTTCCCAGTTTGCTAAGAAAGTTAGATATTTCCAATTTGATTTAATAAGGGAGTTATCAGTTAAAACTCATAAGGGAAGTATCATTGCAACAAAGTTTTGTGAATCAGACCCCATTAGAGCACATAAATTTTCTTTATCTGCTGATCTCATCGTCATACCTATGATTGAGTTTGATATAATCCTCGGTATGGACTGGCTTTCGGACTATGATGCGAAGATTTATTGTAAAAAGAAAGAGGTTTCGATTCTTGATGATAATGATAAGGAACATCTTATCTTTAGAGCAGAATCGTCACCACCTAATTCTTATTTAGATCCACCCCCAGTAGCTCAACTTAATTCAATTATTGGGGAGGAAGAGAATGAAATAACTGTCGGTGAGGAAAGGAATGTTCAAATAGAGGATGTACCTGTTGTGAAAGAATTTGTAGATGTATTTCCGGAAGATTTACCTGGACATCCTCCAGAACGAGAAGTTGAGTTTTCCATTGATTTGATTCCTGGATCAAGGCCTATATCGAAGACCCCTTATAGAATGGCCACTGTAGAGTTAGTCGAACTAAAGAAACAACTAGAGGAATTGAGTAATAAGGGATTTATTCGCCCTACTGTTTCTCCATGGGGAGCCCCTGTTCTTTTTGTTAAAAAGAAAGATGGATCTATGAGGTTATGTATCGACTATAGGGAGATCGATGATATAACGATAAAGAACAAGTATCCCATACCTCGTATTGATGATTTATTTGACCAACTGCATGGAGCTCAATACTTTTCAAAGATTGACCTTCGATCTGGATACCATCAGTTGTGTGTGAAGAAGGAAGACATTCCGAAGATAGCATTTCGAACCAGGTACGGGCATTACGAGTTTACTGTAATGCAGTTTGGATTGACTAGTGCACCCTCTGTATTCATGGATCTGATGAATAGAGTTTTCAGGGAGTATCTCGATGAATTTGTGGTGGTATTTATTAATGATATCTTGATATACTCCAAAACCTACGAAGATCATGAAAATCACTTGCGCATTATCCTGAAGACTCTGAGGAGGCATGAATTATATGGGAAGTTTAGCAAGTGTGAATTCTGGCTTCATTAGATTTATTTTCTTGGCCATATTATCTCTAAAGATGGAATCTATGTTGATCCTTCTAAGACCAAGGCAATCCAAGAATGGCCAGCACCTACGAGTATAACTGAGGTACGTAGTTTTATTGGTTTGGCAGGTTATTATCGACGTTTCGTCCAGAATTTTGCCCGATTGGCTAACCCATTAACGAAGCTCACACGTAAAGGGGTTAAATTTGTTTGGACAAAAGAGTGTGAAGAATGTTTTGAAGAACTGAAGAAAAGATTAGTCAATGCTCCTATATTGACTCTACCATCAGGGAATGATGGGTTTGTTTTTTATAGTGATGCATCAAAGAAAGGACTTGGCTGTGTCCTTATGCAGAATGATAGAGTTATTGCCTATGCATCACGATAGTTGAAAATTCATGAACAAAACTATCCTACTCATGATCTCGAGTTAGCAGCTGTAATCTTTGCTTTGAAGATATGGAGGCACTACCTCTATGGTGAAAATTGTGAGATTTATACTGATCACAAGAGTTTGAAGTATATTTTCTCACAAAAAGAACTCAACATGAGGCAAATGAGATGGCATTAATTACTCAAGGATTATGATTGCACGATACACTACCACCCGGGGAAAGCAACCTAGGTGGCAGATGCTTTGAGTAGAAAAGACCATGGAGTTTTGAACAATATGAGAATTGAAAGGGATCCAATTTTCATGGATCTAGTGAAGATGGACATGGGAATAACCAGGGAAGGTGAAACATCAATACTTTTTCAAATGGTTGCCAAACCATCTTTACTAGAAAGGATTAAGAGTTATCAGACCGATGATGAAGAATTTCAAAAGAAGATTAAAGCTGTGAATGATGGGAGATTGAGAGACTTTGTGTGTGAAGATGGAATTTTGAAATTCGGAAAGAGACTTTGTGTTCCCGATTTACCTGATCTAAAAAGGGAATTGTTGGATGACGCTCATAGTTCAAATTTCTCTATACACCCTGGGAGCACGAAAATGTATAGATATTTGAAGGAACATTTTTGGTGGGACAACATGAAGAGGGAGATTTCTGATTTTGTGTCAAGATGTATGGTTTGTCAACAAGTGAAAGCTGGAAGGCAACAGCCTAGAGGAGTCATGCAACCTCTTCCCATACCGGAGTGGAAATGGGACAATATTACGATAGACTTTTTCATGGGGCTACCAAAGACTCCTAGAAGGAATGATGCAATAAGGGTTATTGTTGATCGTCTTACCAAGTCAGCACATTTTCTTGCTATAAGAGAAGATCTACCCCTGGAATGTCTAGCAAGACTATATATTAATGAAGTTTTGAGACTTCATGGAGTACCCTTATCAATTGTTTCTGATCGTGATCCCTGTTTTACTTCAAGATTTTGGAAAAGTCTTCAGAAATCCCTGGATACTGAACTTCATTTGAGCACTTCTTACCACCCTCAGACAGATGGACAATCAGAACGGACTATTCAGACCTTAGAAGACATGTTGAGATCTTGCTCACTTGACTTTCAGGGTATGTGGGATCAATATTTACCACTGGTAGAATTTTCCTATAACAATAGCTTCCATTCGAGTATTCAGATGGCACCATATGAAGCGTTATACGGAAAGAGATGTCGTACACCAACCTGTTGGGATGACGTTGGTGAAAGAAAACTTGTAGGCCCAGAACTGGTGGAGGAAACGGTGGAAAAGGTGAAAGTAATCCAAAATCACATCAAAGCATCTCAAAGTAGGCAGAAGAGCTATGCCGATAATCGAAGGAAGGATTTGGAATTTCAAGTCGGTGATCATGTTTTCCTGAAGGTATCTCTGTGGAAGGGAGTCATACATTTTGGTAAGAAAGGTAAATTGAGTCCCAGGTACATCGGACCTTTCGAAATTCTAGAACGAATTGGGGTTGTAGCTTACCGATTGGCAATGCCGCCAAGTCTCTCCAAAGTTCACGATGTGTTCCACGTATCTCTGTTGAGGAAATACATGCCTGATCCAACGCATGTACTCACCTATGAGGAATTAGAACTGGAACCCGATCTTTCCTATTGTGAAGAGCCCGTAAGGATTCTTGATACGAGAGAACAAGTACTGAGAAACCGGACGACGCGTCTGGTAAAGGTTTTGTGGAGAAACCATAAGATGGAAGAGGCAACGTGGGAACCCAATGAACTTATGATGAAGAACCACCCGATTCTTTTCATGCGATAGTATTCTAGAAATTTCGAGGACGAAATTATTTGATGGAGGGGAGAATGTAACACCCTAAACTTCTACAGTACGCTTCTCTTTGAATAATGCGATAGCGTGTGTTGTACGCAACACCGAGTTCTAACAACCAATCAAACTAGCCGTTATGAATAGTAATACCTACTTTTTAAAATTATGTATATTTTATATTTCAAAATGGACTTCATTTTTGGATTCGGAATATCTAATTTAGCCTAAGGTGAAATTTTGGTACTTTTTGGATAACTTTCATATTTTGATGAATAGTGAAAATTACTAAATTTTAATTAAAAACAACTTTTTTAATCAAAATAATTAATAGTGATAAATTATGAATTTTAGTAGTTTTAAAGTATATTTAGAATATATTTTTACCATTTAATATAATGTTGGTCATTGGACATAATTTTACAATTAAACCGAACATAAACAAGTGGCAATCTTTTGATAGTTATTATCTCTTAAAAACACGCTTTTTGTTTTGACAGCGGGAATTAATTTTAAATTAATTTCTGCCACTTCTGTGTTTTTAATTTAGGAAAATGGATTCCATATTTGGAATCAGGATGTTCAAATTGTGTAAATAGGTAACTTTTATTTTTATACATTTTGAATAATTACTGCGGTAAATATTTTATTTACCATGGTTAAAGGTAAATCCGGTAAATAAGGGTTAAAAAAATAATATTATAATAATACTAAATTACCCTAAAACGTGTCTTAACCCTATTGGTTGATACGTGGTCGACCATGGGCATCTTTGGGTCAATTTTGGGACCCCATGGATCAACTTGTAAGTGATAATGACACTTTATTTTAATTAATTTAAAATGAATACAAAAATGACACAAGCATATATCTTTTAGAAAAACAATTGTTACATAGGGTTATATATGTTTGATTTTAGATTATAAATATTAATTAAAAAGATAAAAAGATTTTCTACATAATTATATTTTATTTATAATTTTTAGACATTAAATAATTTATTTTATTTATGACACAATGGTGATACAGTAATTACTATAATAGTGAAAAATTAAAATAATTGATATTATAAATACCCAAATAAATGTAATATGAAACTTTTAATGAATTAAACTAATTTTCTAGGATAATATGATATATGAGGATTTATTTAATTGACTTTGTTCGAAGTAATCAATCTGTTATGAGTTTCACAAAAATCAACTATTGAATAGTGTCAAAATTGACATAAAAGAGTTCTTAAAACAAATATTATATTATTAATTGATATTAAATTCCTAAAAATCTAAGTTTCGGCCAAGAGACTTATATCATGATAGGTTCATAATTAATGGACCACTTGGGGGTCTCTTGGATTTATATAGTAAGTTTATTAACAATATTATATAAAAATACAAAGAGACATTGTAAAAGTGAAACTAATTAACTTAGAGTTAATAATTAAAGATAAGGTTAATATAAGTACCCAAACCTGTCTAAATTCTATTGGTTGAGTTGTTTTCGACCCATCCCCACCTTAACCTTTTAATAGTCAACTTTGGAGCTATTGTAAACCGAATATGTATTTATTATAAACTAATATCTCTAGCTTTTCCAAAGGTGCCCCTCACCCCTCTTATAAAAGGGCACTCCTCCTTCTCATTTCTTCACACCTTCAAAGCCTTTTGGTTCGGCCAAACTCTGCCCAAATACTCTCCCAAATTCCCTCACTACAACCTAGAGGCCTTAGTTTGATCATAAAGTCAACCTATGGAGCCCTTTTGATCAAATCAAAAGGAAGAACCCGAAGAAGAGGTATTGATTTCACCACCCTTTTTCCAAGTTCATTACTTCTTCCACTTCTTCTTCCTTTGTTGTTACCATTCTAAAATAATAACTCCAGTATCATATATATACTGTGATGTTATTATATATATGGTACAACCATATTCATTATTCTATCCACCCTTTGAATAACATGTCACCATACGTGCGTACGTACGGCTTACCGTCTCCACGTCGTGGTGTAATTGTTATTCAATATAATATTATTTGGATGGGTATAATAATGATGTGTAACTCATGTAAATATTAAATATAACATGTTAATGATTCTTTATATATTATATAACATCCATTTATATATTATTTTAATATCAAAATAATGATATTGTCGATCGTGCGTACGTACGGACTACCGTCTCCACGAACATGATGAGATTCATTCTCCATCGACACCATTAAAGTATAATTATCATTTGATGATTTAAAAATGATGTTTAAGGACTTGATATAATTATGGATATTAATAATATACAACCTATCCTTTACAAACATGTCTCACGTAACAAAACTTATAAAAGAAAACAAGTAAGTTAACACCCGAAACAACGATAATACTAAGATATTATTATCAAATCAATATTAAAAGATCATATATGATATCATATTAATATATATGATTCTTGTATAATTTAATAACAATTATTTCACCATTATACAGGAGGTTAACCTACCCCAACCAATGAAAAGTACAAGGTAAGGGTTATTTCACAATCTCTTCATTATCCGAGGTTGTTTATATGTAATAATCTACTGGGATCTCTTTATCATCCACATCCATGTATTCTTAAAAATGTATTTCAAACCATTTTTTATTATTTACAAGAAAATGGGTTAAAGTCATTTATACCCTTGTTTGACTTTTTATAAGAGGTTTATAAAGTAATCTTTCCGTCGTTTTCAAAACAAGGTCCTTTTTAACCTTTTCGACAGAATTAAGGTAAAAATGTTTTTTTAACTTATACGGCGGGGGCGGCTATTTTCCGCCGTTATAAAATCTTCAAAGCTTCCCTTACAAGATTATAAGAATATTTTCAAAGAAAATGTTTTATTTTATATGGATCTTAAATTATTTCAAAATAAAAGGAGATATTTCTTTAAAAAGAATTTTGATTTCATCTATGTCAACATCCATTGATGGATTTTAAGATTATTTGAAGTTGATTTATTATGATACAAAACTTCTATATTGTATTGAAGGTTTTGTGATATGTTTGACTGTGGATGTGCTATTTTTATACCATTCATAGTTTATGGTGAAATTATTGACATTTCGTATGCTAGTTTTAATACGAATGTTTATGTTATGTTTAAACCATTTCATATGGGAATGCATTGGACTTAGTAAGTGACGGGTGGAGCCTGCTATAGCTCCTCGATGCATCGGTAGGTCTCATGAGACAAACTAGTGTCTTGGCACAAGGCCTTGAAAAAATCTTATTTGTAGTCTTGGCACGAGGCCTTGGCTATGTGGTTATGATAGTCTGGCATTATGCATTCCATCATTATGAAAGTGGTTATGGATTTTTCATGTGATTATTCGATTAGTAGAATAACCATGTGAATAAGTAAATGGCATTATTTCATTTTATTTATTCCATACTATGTTAAAATTTCAAGTTTAAAAGGCTTTTGTTTTAGTTATACATTGCCTTAAATTTTTATTCTTATTTATGAAAGTTTCCGCTATATTGTTATCCTTACTGGGCATTTGAGCTCACCCCTTTTCTATGTTTTATTTTTCCCAGGAAGTGAAGAAGTAAATTATGAATGACCTGCAGGGATATTATGTGGGGATATGAGTGTGGATTATGGAGACATTATGTTTTTCATTTTATGATGTAATGTAAAACTTATGAATATAACTAGTGTTTCCAAGGCTACTAAACCAATCGGTCTTTCGAGATTTGATCTTTCTTGTGATCATGCCAATTTTTTGTAATAATGCACCGACTCTGGGTAACTAGGGTCGGGGCGTTACATCAATGCAATATATAAAATTATTTTATGAAATTAATTATCTCCAACAATATTTTTATTACTTTTAATATAATTTATTTGATATTAATATTAATTAATCAATTACATCTCCATTATTAGAATGTAATTTGAGACCATTCACTTTTCCAAAAAAAATTACAATAAATTAATAGTATAGTTATAAATATTTTATCTTCAAAATAAAAATTATATTATAATATATCACATATTTTACCCCATTTGAAAAATATTTAACTTGTTAAAAATAAAAGTATGACATGATTCAATTTTCATTGAATAAAATATTATATATTTTATATTATCTTCCTAATGGAATTAAAAAGATCACATAACCAAACCATTATTTATTAAGGAATAAAAATACATGTTTAATAAAATTTTGGAATGTTTTAGGTTAATTTTATAACATTTATAATATTATTTTTACCCTTGATTACCCGATTTACCCTTTACCGTGGTAACAAATATTACTAAACCTAGTATTAATATTGGAAAAATATAAAAGGGAAATATTTAATCTATATTTAATTTCTAATTCAAAATATCAAATTAAATTTCTAAAATTTAAAACAACTAATTGGCAGAATGCAATTTAATATTATTTCTATAGATAGGCAAAGAAAAAAGGTTTTTAAGAGAAAACTTGCAAAATATAGAAATGTTTTTATATCCAAATTCAATATAAAAAATGTAAATGACCATAATTTAATTAATACTTTAATTTTTATTATAATGATTAATCACAACAGAGCGAAAAAAATATTTAAATGTTAATATTTAGTTATATGAAAAGTAATTTTTCAATTCAAATTTTATATTTTTCAGTACTTATAAATAAATGAAGTATATCATAAAAATACCAAATATTCAACCAAATTAGAATATAATATTACGATTTAAAAGTTGAATATTATTTTTTGAATTAAAATTTGTAAAATTGTAATAATTCCATTTTAAATTATTTCTTCTTGTAAAATAATTTAAAGCATATTTTCATAAAAAATACAGTTTTCTATGTGTCAAACTGGATTTATTCATAACTTATTCCAATCGAATCTATGGGATGAATGTAGAAAAATTATAAACATTATTATACATAATATAGTTATTCTTATGAACACCTTCCATTATAACTTATAGGTGATAATAACCATTCAAAATTGTAACAATAACAGTCTATTATAGTTCAATATAACATAATATTCTGGGAAATTCAACATTTTTAATAAAATCATTGTTCTATTTTGTGTACTCTATTAGAAAAATAATACATTTAAATTTATAATTCAAATATATTTTACAAATATTAATAAATATGAAAAGGACTTATTCCATCATTTAATGGGTTATAACTTTCCCCCCACCTTTAATAATGTTTATATTCCTAATTTGAACTCATGCATGGTTACCATGGTTCAAATAACAATACATTTTTTGAAATACCTCATTAGAAAAATAGTTTAATAAAACTTCCATGAAAATATAGTGAAATGAAAGTAATAAGGCCGCTAGAGACAACACATATTAGGGATCCATGATAGAAAACATGCACATGGAAGAGAAAACTAACTATCAACTTCGAATGGAAGGTGATATAGAACACGGTCATGGGAAAATTTAATATTACAAACCATAAAATTTTGATGGGTTAAAATCTCAATTGATTTCATAGTTGAATCCTTAATCGATGAAATTTATATTTAATGATTTTGTCATATATTTTTCCTCAATGTAAAGGAATTCATTTACTTCAGAAGTACATAAGGAATCATAATTATTTTATAAGTAGATTTTCATACATTAATCAATTTCCACCATAAACTCATCATTTTCTCCAAAAGAAGAGAATGAATTTTTATGTGCCTAAATAACTAGAATCAATATAAACATATCATTAAATCCAAAAATGTAAAACAATATATTCTTAATATTGTAATAGATTAAAGAAAATAAAAAGATTTGGGATAATATAAGATAATTCCCAAAATTAATAAACCATTAAAATAATATAAAGAAATATATTTAATCTCCAAAAATTAATAGTAACTCCCAAAAATAAACATAGAACATTCAAAAAATTACTACACTTCCTAAAAACTATTCTAGGATAAGATCAGAACACAAAATTCATAGAAGTATGATCACATAGTATTCCATGATAAATATTATGATTTATCTAAAAATATAATCTATCACTCTTATAGTCTTATACAAAAATCATATTTCATAAATAACATAATATTCAATGTGTGCTAGAAATTTCTTTAAATGACCTGAATCACCATAATTCCACAATAAAATATATTTTCGTACAAAATATAAATCATCCATTATTCCTAAAATAAAACCCATAGTATTATGCTTATCAAAATAATATAAGGTTTCCAAAATTGTGATCCCCTTCCAAAATAACTTTGATCACTAAAACAATTTTTGATAAAACTTGTGTCCCCAAATTATAACAACCAATAATTACATAAAAATAAAAAAAAATATAAACCATAAAGTCTATCCATAAATTTAAAGTTATATCAATAAAAGATAAGGTAATTCTTACTCAAATATAATTTTCCCATGATAATGTTAAGGGTTACACATAACATAAACTCAATAAAATTCATCCAATGTACTCACATCCTCAAAAGAGTATTCATTCATTTAAAAATTTCACAATAATTAAATGCATCATAACTATTAAACCATTACATATATATAAATCCTAATCATTCAGTGTTATTAATAATCACTTAACCATGATTTTAAATCTTATTCCTTTATACTTCCTTCATAAAAAAATAATAAAAACATGAATCGTGTCCTATGATTCATATGATTTTTGAATTAAATCCTAAAAAGTTGTATTTTTTTTAAATTAATGTGTCTCATACCAAATTAAATAACATAACTCATAATAACCATAAATAATATGATTTAAAAAACATTACAAAATATTAGAATAAATAAATTCATAATATGATATAAAAATAGGTTGTTTATAAACCTCATAAAATAAGGCTGGCATATAACATCAAAATGTGCCTCTTTGAAAGGGGATTGAAAAGAAGTATCATACCTTGAGTCTAACTCATTATATAAAATACTTATATTACATAATAATAAACATGTATTAATTTATAAATTTCATGAGAACCTTTTTAAAATTTAATATTCCTTTTATAACACTTTTTATATTGATATACAATTCTAGTTCACAACGGACATTTTAATGACATTCATTACATGAGTCCCAAATGACTTTCGTACGGAATCGATTATTAAATATGTTATTAGTAAATATTTTAAATAATAATGATCAAGAATTTATTAAAAAATTTATATATCATTAATAATTTTAAATTTATCCATTAAATATGTATATGAAAATAGAACTCTAATGATGTCACGGAGACTGTAAGTTGTGTGCACGAATGAGTAACATTTACATATTTCAATTGTAATCATGGAAAGGATGAAATTATAGTTTTATATTGAAATTATGATTAAAGTATCATTTATAAAATATTTATATTTAAATAAACCTATATGTATCATCCATGTGATTTTTTTATGGAAAAAGAATCGCATAACTTCGTGGGGGTGCTAGTTCACACAGAAGAACGAACGATGTTGTCTTTTTCATATGCATGAAAAGGTAAAAAATTGATATATTAACTTTAATTATTAAAAAATATTTCATTAATTTCATATATAAACAATAATTATATCATTATAACATTTTATCTATGAATGTGATGTAAAATCAATTTTATTGGTTCGTGAGCAGATAGACTACAACACACACAAATGATAAATTATTTTTTCATATGGCTTATGTGGAGATGGACTTAGTTCATGATACAGACATAATAACATATCAGTATATTTATGTTATGTATTTATTTTTATATCATGATTAAATATGGTTTGATGGATGTTCATGAATAAAAAAATATGAAAACATGATTAAAATTATACATCTTCTTTAGAAATATTTCATTTCCTAACACATTAATGTCTCTAAGGATGGCGTTCGGACAAAAATAAGAACTCTAGAATTTTTAGAGGGAGTATAGTAAGGTATATGGGGTTATATTTTATAATACAAATAGGTTTTTAATTGTAAACTAAAGATAAAATGAGGTTCAATTTTTTAAGAGACGAGAGCAGAAATCATGAAATTTTTCAAAATAAGATAATAATATAAATAAATTCTAAATTAAAAATGGATAAAAAGTGATTTATTTAGAATATAGGTTGATTATTGGTCATAATTGACATATATAATAATTTTTGGACATGTTTAGTTTACATTATTACTCTTATCATTTAGTTTTAACCTATATTTAACACTTTTAACTCTTACAATGTAAACATAGATCGTTACATATTAAGTGTTAATATATTTACTATAAAATAAAAACATATCAATATAAGTATCATGGATGAAATTTAAAACCTGATCCAAATTATTTTATTTAATATATATTTTTTATTAATTTTATATCATTTAATTACATATTATTTATTTTCAAATATCATAAATGCCAACTTTAAAACTATTCATTATTTTTAATTTTACATAAATCAATATAAAAATATTAAACTGAACTAATAAATATAAAATGTAACTAAAATGTAAATTTGGATGAAATTATTTATCTTTGATTATTGTTATTTTAACACTTTTATTATCATTTATTTGATATTTCCATTATTTATACAATTATAACATTATCATTATACAAGATATTAAAGTGATTATTTCATCCCAAAATATTAAAAATAAATTATCTTGATTAAGATAAATATTTTTTCTTTCAAAATCGTTTTATAGTCAATTTTTTTCACAACATATCATTATATTAAAAATATTTAACATGTTAAAAACAAAAGTAAGATTTGTTTGACTTTTCTTTGATTAAAATATTATAAAGGTTATATTGGCTTCCAAATGGCCATGAGTGGTCACATAACTGATACATTAATGTTTATGAAAAAACATACTCATACAGTAATTTTAGGGCATGAATTTCAATCAATATTTTTAATATTTACAATATTATTTTTGCACTTAATTACCTGATTAACCCTTAACTTTGAGAACAAATATTACTAAATTTTCTTTTCAAATTGGCCAAAAATAAAATTCAAATATTTAAAAAACTTGTAACATGTGATTAAAAATATGAAATTCATTTTTAAATGATAAAAACATAGAATATCCCATAATTAATTTGAAATTTATCCTGAAGACTTTGTGAGATAATTTGTTTTTTTAATGAAAGAATGCTAAAGATTGAAATTTTTTTATATCAAAATTCCATATAAAAATATTTAACTATCCATAATTTAATTAATTGATTTATTATTGATTAAATTTTTTATTGAAACCAATTTTATATATAATTTAACAATATAATTTATTTATATAAAATGTCAGTTTTCAATTAAAATATAAAATTCTTAACTATTCATCCAAAAAATGAAGCTTTTCAGAATAATATAAAAAATTCATCCTAGATAAATTTTGGTATTCAAATTTAAAAAATGAATTTTATTTTTCAATTAAATTTTACTTGCATGTTAAAATTTAGTTTTATGGATGTTATTCTATTAAATGCTGATAAAACGTCTTTTTTGAAAAATATTATTTTTAAGTGTTAATCAACATCTACTCATATAATATTACAATCAAATGTATTGGTTGAATGTCAAATAATTATAAACATCTATAAACATGAAATTTTTATTCATAATTACACTCTCCAATTTATCTTCTTGGTGATAACATCCATTTAAAATATTAATATTAAAGTATATTGTTGTCTAGTATAAACTAATATAGTATGCAACAAAATATTTCAAACAAACTCATTTTTGTGTGACATGTAGGATTATGTAAATTGAGTCAATTTTAATGTAAAATTAATATATATTTAATAAATATTAATAATTTAGAAAAATAATTAGTAAGTAATTACATGGGTTGTTATATAGAAGTCACTTGTTAGGGATGTATAGAAAAATATCGAAAGTGTAGTATCCCTTGGTCTATCCAAATGAGGGGAAAATACGGAATTTCATTTTATTAAAATATTATAATACCCTAGATTGATTTTTTTGTATATATTTTTTTATCCCACTCATTGATTGGGGAATTATCCACTATAAACATCCTTATATTGGTTTGTGGTATTTTTCTTACCTTTATAAATTTTTTATCGATCCCCTCTCTGGTTGGAAAGCCTTATAGGGTTTACAAAATCATCAAACATATGATACCCTATATATTAACTGGTTTGAGGTAGGGTGTATTGTGTTGTGTGGAGTATGATTACATACTTTGTGTTTGGTACATGTTCAGTTTTTAGATTCATGGAGCGTATAACCCCCTTCATGGATGTTGGATCTATATTTGAGTTTTCAGTATCTCCAAATTATCCATAGTATGATCCTATTAAGTTTTATTGTGGATTTGAGACTCATAAGGTTTTTCCAAATCCTCTAGTGGCCATAGTTTTTATCCCATTTCTGAGAAATGTGATCTCTGGACTTACAATATTAGGTTTTTGGTACCCCTAGTGGTCTAGAGTGAGATACCATATTTGTGTGTTTAGACCTGCAGGGTTATTGTATATGGTTCATTGTTTACCAAACCAAATCTATTTCTGATCTCCTGTATAATGATATGATATCATTACTGATTATATTAGGTTTCAAGTAGTCCTCCATTTTTATGGGTGGGATCCCCTATCTAAATATCGATATCCACTTAGTGAAGGCATCACTTTCATCGTGGAGAGACCGGATGAGCAAGATATATCATTTATATTCCACCAAAGATTGCAGGGATAATCCATAAGCTTTGTAAAACCTAATAGAACAAGATAAATTAGAAGAGTTCTATTAGTTAGATAATGGTTCTTCCTAAAAAAAGTTATAGATCTTCGATTGGTTCCATATGTGATGGTAGTGCTCTTGGATTGTGTGCTTAAGGATGATTATTTTCATTGATACTTGAGAAGAATCATATGTCATGTAATGAGGTCATGACCTTATGATACATATAATGTGAATTGCATTTATCTAGTTAATTTGGGGATTCCTTTTGGTGTAATTATATAACATGGTTGAAAAATGATGTGGATTGGGATTACAAATCATATATAGATGATGAGTGATTGAGATGGTTTTTTTGGTCTCTCTCACATTGGATCTATAAGTTTTTTTTCAACTGAATATTACCTTTCCATTTATACTATTTATTATTGGTTTTTGGGTCACCTAATGACTATTTCAATTATCTTCCATGCACAGTCATTTCCATCACATGTCATGTCTTTTTAATACTTAAATGCTTTCAATGATTTACCTAGAGAACCTAGGGCAGGAAGCACCTGAGACCTAGACAGATCGAGGTGTATAGATATAAATGGAAATACTATGTTTTGATGGTTTAATTTTAGATAATTTCACTCCTCCATACATGGTTGAATAATTTTTTTTTGTTTTTAGTGGGATAATATTTTAAACTTTTAAACTTTTAGTATTTTTTGTGTACTCTAACTATGGGATAGTTTTATTCATTGATGTTTTATCAGTTATTATTATCAATTGACTATTTTATTTTGATTTCTTTTGGTGTGTGAATATAGGATCTATAGTTTATGGACTCCCCTGTGTGTGTTATTACTTCTCATATATGGTCTCTAGTCGTAGTCCCGTTGGAGGTAGGCTTGGTGTAGTCAAGTATTGGTCCATAGGGGGTCAGGTCATGACATAGTTTTAATAGATAATTTTTGACATTAAAATGAAATTTTCTAGGTTTTCTAGTAGTGGTATTGGATTTGGATTTATATACATAATTTTAATGTTTATCATGTTCATCATTAATTCCAAGGGATATAGGTTTGGTTCGGCAGTGCATGTATCCATCCACTGAGACATGGGTCACCGTCTTTTTTACTATGTATATTTAGGACCTATTTGTAGGGAACTTTTGGAAGTGTAATTAAATAAAACTAGGTTCTAGGTTCCACTCCCTTCTTGACTCAGTACCCTATATATACTCTTGGAATATAGTGTATTAAGATTATAATTCAATATTCCACTATGTGAACAACAAGACTGGGTTCATTGTAGGATTATGATGGAAACATGCCCATTGACAAGACATAAGTGCAATGAGCTGGGCATGGTCTGGAAGATTTGGGCGGTCTGTCCGTCAAGCCACCACTCATAGGGTTATAGGATGTCACAATGTTTTATACAAGGATATGAATAGTTTTAGGTCACAGTATGAGTTCTAGAGGAAAAAAACATTGACTTATCAAATTTATCCTAACATCAGGAATCTAATGACTATATTGAGGGATTCTCTTTTTTCTTTATAGTGAGGGAAACTCCAGATAAAATTTTTCTCTTAGTGTAATGTATTCTACAACCCTCATCCTTGTGATGGTGGAGTATGGTTATACATAAACATAATGATTAGAAACTCACATGGATTTAGTTTTAAAATATCTTCAAAAAATATTTGTATCAATCCACATTGAGATCAGGCGATATCAAAGAGATTCTAAATCTTCAAGAAGATATCATGACAATGCAATAGTATTTACAGTTGTTTATAGACCAGTCATGATACTCCATAAATGTGGTTTGAGAACACTTTTTTTGAGCATGGACCTAAAAGTAGGCTGACACAAAGATATAATGGCTTTGGTTATAATAATATGCATTCACACCTGTGATGGAGTTCTTGTGTGGCCATTAGTGGTGGATAGATATTTTGCTAAGAAGACTTAAAAATTGGTTCTGGGAACACCATAGATACAGGCTAAGAAAGTGGTATATAATGGAAGTCCAATAGATCAAGGAATGTGAGACAGTTCAAGGTATGATAATAGAATGGAGGGTCTACAGATCCGGGATCAAAGGATGGATCTAGTCAGATTTGGGATATGTGGTGTTTTTATTCTGATTGGTGAGGATATCACACACAATATTCCATAACTCATAATGATACTAAGAGGCATATAGTTGATGGACCACCAGGGAAAAGAAAGAGATAGGATCATGGAATTCTGTAATATGTTTAATGTTGTAGAGTAGAATGAAGAATAATTGGCGGTGGAAGATGGTTTGATATATTTCCACCACCACCCCAAAGTGGTCCACACTATGCTTAAAGATCTAGAGTAAGTGATCAATGAATAATACATTCTGCAAATACCTATGAACCAATGGTTCCAAGGATAAATAGATGTATTATCTATGTACATTATACATTTTCAATAGTATTTTTTTAAAACATCTATGATGCACTCAATTCATTCCACATCCTTCTTATGGTTCATCCAAGGAGATGTAGGGTGATAGTAGAACCCAGTGATGGGGATGTCTGTTGAATCCATTGACTCATGAGTTAGTGTGAATCATCCCCAACCAATACATTATTTTCTAATGTAATCCATACCTTATGTGATATTCTGTGTTTCCCAAGTAATATAGTGTCAAGGTATGGGATAAGGGATCCTTTTACTTGTGTGTTTAAGGAGGGGTTGTTTGCAAGAGTGTTGGAGTATGTAATATCAATACATGTGCAAATTATATGCTCAAACCATATGATGGAGTCTCCAATATACATGATTATTGAATAAACTCTTATATTGAATTTATGATCTCAAATTGGGAGGAGAGTTCCTCACATAATATATTTTCATAGGAGAAGATAGAAATAATGATCATGATCCTCATTATGGATTGGTTTCCTACTATCTCTACTAATATTTTTTCACCTATTGGTGTGACAAT
The DNA here is from genome assembly GCA_963277665.1 of Viscum album. NCBI lineage: Eukaryota > Viridiplantae > Streptophyta > Magnoliopsida > Santalales > Viscaceae > Viscum > Viscum album. The sequence goes on along the minus strand of OY728152.1, from coordinate 1,244,161,301 downwards.
GTTTCTAGAATTCTGGAAAGTATTTTCAACATTTTTAGAGGATTAAACCTAGGATGGGTAGGATGTTCTCATGTTTAGGAAGATACAACAAAATTTTATTGGGTGGTTTGTATGAACCTTGGAGAAGATATGCTAAAACATTTGGTATTCTTATTGTAGTGGTTGGTTGAGGATTTTTAACATGAATATTTGTTGGGACTACCCCAATATTTATTTTTTTCTTTACATGTACTTATGACGAGTGTTTTCCCTGATATTATGTGAGAATATCATTTGACTCCTATAGAGATTATTGAGCCATGGTTCATTTGGTATATTATAGAGAGAGGTCCTGAAAATACCCATTATTCAATTGGGAAAACCTACATTGTACGTCATCCCCCTCATGTTCTGAGTATCAATGTTGTTCACGACACACTTGAAGGTGAAGGGACTTATCACTAGTTCTGTGTGGCTTCAGTACACTTTTTAAGTGAATCAGGTAGGCAGATATATATGATTTTGTTCATGAGGTGTCACATTATCTATAATTCACATCTCTTATACATGATTGATTTTACAATATTGGGGGGAATGTCTAACATCTATGGTTAAACCGTGACACTAGTAATGAAGTTGTATGGGGTGGTGAGGATGTTGATTTTCCAAAACTATACACCAAATAAAGGGATGGTTGGTTTATAAATATATAACCAATTACATTTTTGATGAACATTATTTGGAGTTGTTGTTGGTATAGTGCAATTTTATGTCCATCTTCAATATATTAACAATTAAGGCCACTATTTGATGGCACTGATTGTCATTGTTTTATAAGTTAGAGGCTACAAGAGACTATGTCTTTTGTCCTCTTGTTAGTGAAAAAAACATAGGATTAGTACATAAAAATTTGGATGATTACTTTTAGGTTAAGATTGTATCTATTTTGGGTTAGTGAGGTATTTTTTCATAAGACTATGTGATAAGATATGGGCATGGTTCTTAGTGTTTTCCACTAATCAGAACTTATAATACATGTGCATGATTCACTGAAAGATATCAAACAAGTTTGAAATACAATTGTGGCATTATTTGGATCTTATCATTCCTGTAATTATGTAGTGGTAGAGAGAATATGAACCATCAGTAGAGATAGCTAGTGTTCTATTAGAGATCTAGTTTTGAGCTCATTTTGTTTCCCCTTATTAATAAGCTATCACTTTTTTAGGAAGGAAATCCTTAAGGTGGGGAGAATATAGAAACCTTGTTATTTCCATGTGAGACACTAGGATTTTTCATAGATAACTTATGAAACTAGGTGGTTATTAAGTGAAAGATTTTGGGGCATGAGGTTCCCCGATAGAGTGGTATTATATTATTAAATATAATTTACCATGCCTGGATAACATTTATGTACTATGGAATAACTCTTTATCAAGGTCTTAGAAGTAAAATATCAAATAATAGTTGAGTCTTGAATATATTTTTTAACCATGGTGCAATATAATGTTTGTCAATTCCAGATTCTTGGATGTGGGCAAGTTGGATAGGTGTTACATAGATAATGATTAATTTATTAAAATTAAATTAATAACTCCACACACAATATTTGGGTCTCACTCTATATAAGATATGATGACACACCTTCCATTGAATGACAAAAAAATAAGGTTGAATAAAGGTTTGAAGGCTCAACTGATCCCTATTTATGATACTGATTGTCACTATATCAGGATGGATTAGCTCTTGAGATACATTTTACAACGGATTTTACTGGAGTTTAACCTTGAGGTACCTATATTTGAGATCATTATATACCGATAACCATTTTTTCTTTTTTAATGTTTAATTTCCCTATTATAACTGTTATATAATCCCTAATGGTAGATCTATTATTTTAGGTAGAAATATTGGAGTTTCGGGCACCTCATAAATAATTTCCTTTCAGAATTCGTGATCACACATTTTTTATTACAGTAGAATAAACCATGTGTTCTTCTTATTTAATGATGATGAACTCTGGGGACTACACTCCATGTATTAGGGGTACACAAAGTGTAGTTATCATTTTTCATGTGGTCAATGGATATGTCCTAACATTCCATGTCAAAAGACTATTCCATGTGGAAGTACATGACTATATACATTGGAAAAGTGTTCCAAAAAAATTGATAAGTACCAAATGAAGTGTTAGGTATCCCAAACATGTAATTTTCTAGTGAACACTTAATGAAGGGTGACATGGCCAGTCACCTGGGTATGCGCAAGGAAACTCCTAGAATATTAGAAAGGTTCACACACCATTTCACGTTTGTATATGCCATTTATATTCCCAAATACACATTGAGTATCAATAAGTTGCAATTCATAGGGTTTTATTTTGAGAGACACATGGGTATTAATGGTACATATTGTGTACTCCCCTGGTGATGTCTCCATCCTGCATCTCTATCTATAGGACATGGATAGAGGCCAATCAGTAGCTTATCATATGTATTTTCCCGCATTTGTATGTGATGGTATAAATATAATTGGGGTTAGAGATGCGAGGTGAGGTGAGGTTACTAAGTTGCTTGTACGATATGTATAGACCAATATCATATGCATAGTTTCCCTTGTTCTATCCTTATGAGGGTATACTGTGGAAATGAATCCTCATCATAGTATTGTAAACCCCCAAAAATAGTGTTCTTCGACATAGTTTTTGTAATAGTAATGGATATTGAGGAAATATCCTCAATTAACATCCATAAGAGGGTTTATGTTATATTTTTGACCATTAGACAAGGGTGGTGATCCACTGTCTATAAGGATAAAATAATAGGGTATGTTGTATTATGTAATATATGATACTAGAAATAAGTATTAGGTTTAATTAGTGTTTCTAGTATCATCTTTACTATGTTCCCCAGCTATGTGTTTTGTTATAGGAGAGATTAATCTATAATAGAGAAAAGGATCCCATCTGTGGATGTTGGATCCAGATTTTGGGTTGTAGAATCTCCCAGTGGTCTGGGGTATTATCCCATGTTTGTGTATTATGTATTTGAGAATCAGTTGGTTTGGAAGAATAATTTTTTGGTCAAATTTATGGCACCCTATATGATCATTATGATTAATGACGGCTCAAGATTGGTTTCATGGGGTCCCCAAGTAGTCATGGGTGTGATCCCCTCTCTATGAGTTGATATACAAAGTGTTACCGGGTGGGGTACATGGTGTCTCCAAGTGGTTCTATGTGGATACCCTATCTGATGAGATGTGTTATTCTTTGTTTCTATTAGGGTTTGAGGATTATTCCATCATGAATGGTTTTGGTCCTCTATCGGTGTATTTATATCTATTGAGAGAATGAAATACTTTCTTCATGGAGTGACCCGAAGAGCATGATCACTCGAGAGTACACCACCACATATATTGGGGTAATCCATCAGCATTAAGATACTTTATGGAGTATGTTCTATTCGATGAGTTCCATAATGGATGGTTTAGATGTTCCCAATGAGTGATATCTCTCAAATGGGGTCTATTTGAGATAAAAGTCTTATTCAGTCTATGATCAGGGACAATAGAATCCAATAAAACTTGAGTAAAATCTATTGGTTGGTAGTGAGGTAGGAACCTATTGATCCTTGTATTCTAATATGATTACATCTATGTTATTCTATTATTCCATTTAGTGTTTTCATGTGTTTTTTTCAACACACCCTAGGGATTGAGCGTAATAGTCAGGTATTTTTTATGAATTTTTGAGATTGAGTTACTTGTTCTCTCTTTCATGGGTTCCCTCTAGCTTGGGTTGAGAGGACGGTTACCTTTATTATTTATCTTCTATTTTTAGTATCTTATGTCCTAACTATGTATCTTTATACTAAACCATACATGATTATTTCCATCACAAGTCATGATTTGTTTTGATGGCAGTCCATTCAATAGAGTCCCATTTTACCTATAGAAGGTTTCATTTGAGAGTTAGAGAGAGAGTTGTGTATGTATGTTCTTGATAGTGGTTTGTTCCAATGGGTGGATTTGATAACAGTTCCTTTATTCAATTAACTTGGACTCTTTTTCAATATATTTTGGGATTTAAATTTTTCCTTTTCTAATTTCATACTTTTTTATATTATTACATGATAGATTTATGTATTAATTTTTTCAGTTATTTTATCTGAACTATTTCATAGATCTGTATATGGGTATGGGTTTACAATAACCATTATCTAGAGGCATTCTTTTGTGTGATATGACAACTCAATGTTTTCATCATCCCTTGGACAATTGGATGTGATCTTGGGGTAGTCATGTCTTGGGACCCAGTGGGTCAGGTCTTGAAAATGAAACAATTTTAAAATGATTGTGTAGCATTTGTAAAATATTTTAATCTAAATGAAATTATAATAATATTTCAAAAAAATATTTACAATTAGATCACCAATATGGGAGAAAAAATGTATATTTTTAAAAATATATATTATCAATTTAATTTTATATGTCATAATCTTGACATTATGGACATTTATAAGAATTTGTGTTATAATGTTTGGATTACATATCTTAATAATGAGGTAAACTCAAAGGATCATTTAAATTATCATAATGACATTGAAATAATTAATATCATAGATTATATATTTCCAAATAAGAATGGGAAGTATCCAGTATATATTTTTTCAATGAAAAAAATCATAAATATATTTTCCATTAATGATTAAAAATTTTGAATTTTACAAATTTATATAATAGATACATTGCAAGATGTGTAGATTTATAATAAAATAATATAAAAGTATGGAAAATTGATGAATCAAATGTAATTATTGTAACTTATCTATTCTATGAGAATAATAAATTTTTAGATGATAAAATAAACATAGTTCAAATATACTATTTTAAATTATATAAAACTGTTAGTGGGTTGAAAATAACCCCTAATAAATAATATAATCATTAAAAATAATAGTAAATGTATTATTTCATTTATAGATGTTATGTCCACTATAATATTTCACTATGATAAATTATAATTTTTTGAATTTTTCAGAATTAGATAAAATTTTAGGGATGATGAATTATCGTTAGATGAATCCTGTGAAGAGGTATTTTACATTAATATTGTTTCCATAAAAAGATTATAATTTTCAAATACAATATTTATTGACAATATGTTTAAATTTATTACCCTTTATCATTAGGTAGTATGGTCTTATTATTTCTCACGTGAATGAAAATCCCAATCATAAGGTTTTATCATGGAAGGATACATTTTCAAATGTTGTTTAACCATCTATTCCAGGAATTAAGATTCGATAGAGGAAATACAAAATAGAGTAGTATGTGTTTATCACAATTAAACTTAATTAAAGGATAATAATAAATTTTTAGGGTTCCAAAAGTATTAATAGAAGATGGAACAATATCATTATTTATGTTGACTAAAAGGTAGTTCATACAAACACACATATATGTCCTACTCAATACTGAAAATTTTTATCCCCATTATAAATAATTAAGTTGAAAAAATAAATGATTCCTTGGTATCCAAACATTTATTGAGTGAAAGATAACAAAAAAATTTAGAAAATAAATTGTTTAATGGTTTCAATTTTTTATATATTAACATTCTAATATATAGTATAAATATGTTGAATTATATTTCAATTATGTAAAAAACGTTATTTCAACTTATATAAGAAGTGATTTTTGATAATCAAGATGAAAAATAAAAATATTTTAATTTCATTATCTCATTTCCAATTGAATAATTATAGGATATTCTATGCTTACAATATTGGTGGTTTCAATATTCAACCTATTTTTCATGAGGAAATTTTTAAAACAAAAAATAGAGGTATACTCATAGTTAAAAATCATGAATAATATGGATTGTTGGTTGATATTATCTAGTTATTCTATCATGGGGAATTTTACGTTGTGTTATCTATATATAACTCAATAAATATTAATAGTGGTATAAAGATAGATTCATTATAGTTTATTTCTTTTAGTTAATCATGGACCATCTATACATGAGAGTGTGAACAAGATGATCCATATATTATTTCATTTTAAGAAAAAATTATTTTTTATTTTGATAATATAGTGGATAATGGGTATATAAATTTTTTCACAAGAAAACAAGATACATGTATGATATGGGTAATGAAGTTAAAATAATATTTGATAGTGAAAAAAATAAGTTAGAAAAGGATAAACTTTCCTTAAAAACTGATATTGAAAATTTATGTCATTTTAATGGAAGTAAATAAAATGAAGAAATAATAGAAGACGTATAAATATTTTTATAAATTTGTCATGTTAGAAAAAAATCAAAAATTAATTAAATTAGTAAGTGTTTTATATTATTAAAAAAATGAATGTTTTTTAAATAAATAAATGTATTGACTGTTTTTTATATAAACAAATTCAAAGAATGTTTTTAGTTATGACCCATTGCAAGTGCATTAGTGTCAATTCCCACTATACATCACATTATTTTCATTCCGTTTATATTAAAATGTGAAAAATTCACCACATACCTTTCACACTTTTATTATACCATTTCAACTTATTATAATATGATTTATTCCAAATGTATGTCTTCTTATCATAATGTCGGGGAATCCGATATGATAGAGAATTATTCAAAAGAATCATTAATTAACACTTTGATCCTCAATTATTATTATTATTATTTAGTTCTGTAAATTTATAATATAAGTAACATTATATATTTAATTATTACATCTCAGAAATTTTTTTACTCAATTCACTGAATAAGACATATTTTACTCTTGAGAAAATTAATTAAACATACAGTTTAAATAATGATTTGATGAGTATATGTGGAACATGATAAAGTGGTTTCAAATAATTTTTATCTAGAGAACAATTTCTATTTTTTTACATGTGAATAATTTTTGATAACTCTATATTTATTTAACTTGATATCAAAATAAATATTTAGTAATACTTTTAGAGGCATTGAAATTTGAATATTTTTAGGAATTGATTTATAAGATTGAAATACATTATTTATTCTATGTCTATAATTTTAGTATCGAATTGTAAATTTATAGTAAAGAACAATATTTTTATAATATGTATTCTGAATAGTTTTATGATATTTTATGTAATATTAGATGTTGAAAATTTAAATTATTTTATTAAATAAAAATAATAGTTTCTAAAAATAAATTCAAAATATGTGAATTCATTTAGGTGATTAATCTAATTATTATCTTATATTTATTTAATAGATGATGTGGATACCATAACGTTAAAATGATTTGGAATGGTTGATATAGAGTTTGAGGGTATTTTAGATCTAATCCTAAAATGATATAACATTTATTGAATTATTTATGTTTATAGAAACAATATATAGATAAAAGGCATGGGATTTCCAACTCAACTGAGGGTATCATATGTTATGATAATGTTTTCAATATATATAATTTTTTGTCATATATCTTCCAAATAATTTGAGGATATCATTATTTATGAAAATTCTATTAATATTTATGGATATCTATTATTCATTTAAATATTTTACCCATAATTTTATTAAATTTTTATTCATTAATATATATTTTTGATTGAATTCCCATTATTAATTATTTAATATGTTAATTTTGTTTTTGGTTGACTAATATATTTTTAAATTGAGTTTGGATATTTTGAAGGATGTAATTTGGAAGATAATGATTGGGTAATGGATGGTGAGGGGCAAACATCCTAAAAGAGTTTTTAGGAATCCTGAATGTGTTTTAATTATCTCAAACATGAAATATTGAACACTATAATGTAATTTAATATTGTATTATGTGTAATTGAATTCTAATTGTTCAATGGATTATACAATTATTTAATATTTTATTTCTTAATAATTTTATATTATTTATATATTGGATTTTATCTTATTAAAAATTAAATTATATAGGTATTTTTAAATATGTGTATATTATATAAATTTTAAATATTTAAATTTATTTAACGATGCTTTTAACCACTGGGAATATAATTTGGGTGGTTAGAACCATTAGAAAAATGAAATTTTAAAAATTTAGTGGCATTTTTAATAGCCACTTGATAAATTATGCTTCATTAAAATAAACTAACACTAGGAATTTATTCAATTGAGAAACTCATTCTCCAATAGAAAAAATGTAGCTAAATATCTCAATAAAAATTCAATTATAAATTAAAAAACTTTTAGGTAAAATGTATGTCTATCATAATAAGAATACAATATCATGAAAAATAACCACTTCTAAATATTTTATAACTAACTATTTAGATGTGGTTTGTTTAGACAACTATGTATCCAATTGTTGGTTTTTAAAACTACTGTGAAATATAAATAAAATTATTTTATATTTTTGTTTTCCTATAGTTGTATTTTTCTCTAAATAGGTACCAAACATAACCCAAATAATTGTTTTTTGAATATATTCAACTAAGAATGCAGTAAATTTGAGTAGCAATAATCAAATTCTTATTGCTAACAAAAATAATGAATTTATGAATCACCACTCACAACCATTTGTGGTTTGGCTAATTTAATAATTGGATACTAATCTAGTTGTTAAATTTTGTTATTGTTTAAATTAATTTATTAGTGACAAGATGTTTTCTTTGATATCCGATTTTTATAAAATGATACCCCATTATTTAATATTTTAATTTTACCTAATTAGAGGAATAATTTAATAAAATATATTCCATTTTATATGTCTTAACATCATATTTTTCTAAGAGGATATATTATTTAATTTTAAAAATAATAATGAAATGATGACATATTAGTGAATACAACAAAAATATGTAAATTATGACCTAAAAATTAATATTCATGTCTAAACTATGATATGGTTTTATTTTATACTTAATTTGTAGCCTATACATTATACTATTGAATTGAGGGAGGTAATTGGTAATTATAGATATTAGGGGATAACATGAGAAAATAGAATGATATTTTCTTAAATATTTCATAAAATTGCAATCACGGTGCCTATAAACTCCAACCCCTCTTCAAATAGCATCAAGACAAATTATTCATATAATTGCCATGGTGTCTCCCTATAGATAAATCATCATTCTTTAATATGTTTTTTAGTTTTATGGATATAATCTATGTTATGATGCACCATATAAGGAAGATTCATATCTCAATCCCTCAATTATTTCAATTCCTATTTGCATTTAAATTATATATTATTTCAAATTGTAACGAACTATAAAAATATACACATAATGTCACGAACCAAATCTGGTTGCCGCCAAAATCGACCTCAAACCTAGCACGTGATAAGGCCCGAAGGGCGTTCCCAATCCCCACGGGCTGGCACAAGTGCCCGGGTATCATATAATGATAATTGGGAACGATTTACCCGATTTTATAAACATTAAACAACAAAAAAAACTCAATAAAACAAATCTGGATTTTTCAACTAAAACAATCTTTTAAAAAATTTAAGATCTGAATTACATAAGTTAAAACTGTGTTTAAAGACCATTAAAAAGGTAAAAAACAAATAAGGATAACACAATAACCCTTATGGAAAGTGGCACCACCCTTATGCTATCTCCACAAGACTTCACTACCAAGGACCTGCCAGAAACCCGAACCACTAGAACTAAAAAATGTACCCAACCTGCGACAACAAAAATAACCAAGTATACTTACACCCAAGGTTGTAAGTATGGTGTGAGAAAAATCCCAATAGGATACCGCCACTAATATATTCCATGTGATAAACATTTAATGGCGAAAAGCATGCATGTTTTCAAAGACATGAGATGCTAGTTAATATTTCTAAAAGATGCAACATTAAATAAAAACAGTTTTCAGGTGGGATAATTTAAAGAATAACAACATTTAAAATAAATAGCATAGCTACTGAATTTTCCATCCTCTCATACCGTATACTGACGGTAAGAACAAAGTATCCGGTGAGCACAAGCAATGGTAAATAACCCCTAGGCACTAGCTAGCTGTGGGTCCCAGGTACCTCGTATCTCGGTGAGAGTAACCATCACAAATATCCATTCTCATGAATGATCCACTAGTAGGGAACATACCCATAACCTAGTGGTCCCCAATAATCATCATCATAGTTTAGTTAGAGTTGTAAGCGTCAATCATGCTAAGTGAAACTGAGGCCAAACCTCACAGATTCACTAGCATACTAGTACACGTCCACCAACCTAGATACCCGGGTTTTCCCTTTGTGCTCAAACAAGTTCAACAAGTCAAGATATATACTTTGCACATGAAAATATCATTTCCATGTCAAAAATTCACCAAAAATCCCACGTGTATACCACAAAAGTCACAAAAGTACACTTTTCATTCAAATTGATTTTGAAATCCGACTCATACAAAAATAGCCCACAACACTGTTCACATTACATGGACACTTCCACAAATCCTTTAAACCATTTTTATGAACCATTACAAGACATTATAACTCACATAAAATCCCACTCAAATAACCTATAATACCACTTTCATCAACCAAATTCAGTTTTCACAACACACTAACACAAAACATCCCACAACCATGTTTAGTAGCTCTCTTCCCATTTTCTAAAACATTTCAGCACTTTATAAAACATTCTAAAAAATATTTGAAATCTTAAATAACTACCATACCATTGAAAAACCCATATTAGGTGAACACACCCCCCCCCCCCAAAACAGTACATATACACTCTTTTATCCACTTTGTTTAACCAACCAAAACATTCACAATTTTCATAAAACAACTCAAGGGGTGTAACTATGTCTTGCACACAAAACCCATTTCAAAACCCCCATTTAAGAAAAAAACCATTCCAATTCCTATCAAAAATAAAATTGGAAGTCATAGATACATTTATAAAACACATTAAATTGTTATCAAATAACATTGAATAATACCACAAAAGATACAAATGAAAACACACATTTTCCTAAAATGACCTCAAGAAGTATAACAATGTTTTACACATCAATCCTATTCAAAACCCTTCTTTTTAGAACCACATGACAATATCAAATTACCAAACCATAATTTTAAGGCCAAACAAGATTTAATAAACCAATTTCATAAGTTATAAACCACACCCAAATAAAACCCCATGAGTTACACATGAAAACACCCAATTTAATGTTAAAAAGCGACTATAAAATTTAACACATAACCAAATCAATCATAAACAGTTTTCACACCACACCCAACAAATGAGGAATATGAAAAATGGTTAAATACAGCAAGCTAACTTATCACTAATTGTTTACACATGGAACCACCTACCTTTTGAGTCGAAACCCTCAAAAATTGGTGTGAAACCTTAAGCGCACCACTGCCGCACCACAATGAATATAAATTCATACCTAGACCACCAAAAATTGACCCAAAAGATACCAAATCTGACCTTAGGATCTAACCCTAACTTCTGGACAATTTAGAACATAATGGAAGAGGGAGGAAACCCTAAGGAGAATGAAAAATTGAAGAGAGAAACACTTACTCAAAACAATCTTGAATAAAATGACCCAAAATCCACCAGAATCTGAAATTGAAAACTTCCAAAAATTCAATATCTGTTCTAACAAGGATTATGATATCATATAGGAACTATAATGGGGGAAAAATAGTATGAATTGAGAGAGTTATGATGGAAATAACTTACCTCCTCAAATCTGCCCGTTTTTAGAAACCCTAATAATTTCAGCACTCAATCGTGATGCAAACGAGCTAAAAAGTGGGGGAAAATTAATGGGAGCCCTCCTGGGCTTCTTAGGGTCGAGGGTGAGGTTAATAACCAAATAAACGCAGATAGTGAAGGAGATATTAAATAAATAAAATTTATTTTTAATGCAGAAAATGGGTTTTCGGGCAGGCCCAATTCCTTAAATAAAAACCCATATCCACCATGATTATGGATTTATAAATCGTCCAAATAAGAATGGTGGTGTTAATATGTCAGGGTATGACAATTAGGAATTAGAATGGATGAAAAATGTTGAAAAATGAAAAAGTTATAAAGGAATCAAAATTTATTTTTAAATCCGGAATTGGGCTCACGGTTTGGCCCAATTCATAAAAACTCACCCATTCCTCCATAAATGCTTGGGAAACCCTAAAAAATCATGAATGGAAATTAAATGGAATTTTACTTTAAAATATTTCATGTTTGTGACAATTCTCCCCACCATGAAAACTTTCTGCCCCTGAAAGTCACATCAAGGACAAAGCAACAAGCAAACCCAACTAAGAAACCAAGAGGTACTCCTTTTCCAGGTTCCACCCCCAAAAGCCAAAACACCTCCAGTGATCAATTAAGGATTACTCTCACAAGAAAAACATATACCAATTTCCTCAAATGATCAATAACATTCATACTTCATCCCAAAATAAAACTTTTTAAACACTATCCGAACAAGACTCAAGCTATTCACCCAAACGAACAATAACATTGAACGAGGCTACACTTACCTTACTTTAACTAATCCATTGGGAGCACTCCAGTCCCAATGTTTACCCAAGAAAGATGTTGGTAGCTAGATAGCTCTGAACAATACTATCTACACCAATCCAAGACCATGGATAAATGTAAGTTACTGGTACGGGGGGACACAAATACGCTCCCCACCAAAAGAGACAACCAATAATGTTTTCTCTGAGACAAAAATAGGACACTAATAGGGGGAGGACTGAATGAACTCCCTGGTACATAGGGTAGAATTCCATTAAAAATTTACAAATAAACATACATGAGAATCATATTGGTTCTCCCCACCATAATAACCAACCATCTTACCTAACTAGCATGTGCCGGCACAAAAAAACCCAAAAATTTCAAGATTTGGGAAGGTCACACGGTTAGTCCACAGAGTTTGTGAAACTGTGAACTAACTATGTAGATCCATATTCCTGCATGACTTCTAGGCACATAGTCTCTCTTAATCGTTCACGAACCATGTGCTCAGCCTGTCTAGCCAAATTTCCAACCATTCTCCAAATACTCAATGGAAACCAAAAGGGGAGGTAATGACATTGGGCGATGTCATGGGTATAAGGCCCTCCACCTATTTCCACCAAATGTTAAAAACAGAAGAAAGATAATGAAACCATAGGTTTAACCACTTCATATCGTTCATATTTAGGATAGTACTTTGTACAAGGGTTTAAATGACCCTATGATTTCCCTTGACTAGGAGCCAGCTTCTCTTCAAGACCTATGGCTGGAGCTCAAATGATTGAAGCATCATCGGCCTTGCAGTTAGTCTTCGGAAATCCACTGAATGAGAATTCTTCTTTCGGTGCCACCAACAACTACACCTCAACCCAAGATAATTTTTCCAGACATAAAAAATTCCATACTCACTTTACCCTATCCCGATATTTCACTGAAACAAGGGCTAAGAAGAATCACACCTTGTTTCATCATGTGAGAAACAATAGAATTAAAGAACACCTACACTCACCTTCCTCTAAAATGGAAGATTTTGATGTTTTTCCAAGGGAGACATTCACCCAACACAACAGGGACTCTCAGAGGATTTCACGACTTTCACCTATATGGTCAATCGAGCACATGACATCATAAGGCATCACCGAACATGGCCATTCCGACTGATATAAACAATGCATGGAGAGGGGCCTTATACAACATCCCCAAACAACACATAATTCTAGAAAGTGGCCACAATATCTTCTCGTGACCAGATTTCCCACACTGGTAGTTTATTGTGAACGCTTTCTTTGAAGAGACTACGAAGGACTCGGAGGCCCTCTTAGACTCTATCCATACTGACAACCCCAGAAAACATCCACCTTCGATGAATCAGGTAGCTTAAGAAACTAAGGTCTCTTTTAACCATCCACGAGCACTCTTCTACAACAGGAGGATAAAAAAAACCAAGTATGTAAATGGTGTAGACTCATTCTACAAAGCTCAAGAAAAGATTCCTTACATTGATCCACTGGAAGATTTTCCAACAACGAAACAATCCGAGTTTCACTTAAGTTGTGCACTAACCCTAAATGGGGGTGTATCTTATCCAACGGGAGAACCCAAGGACCCAACCAAGATGGTCCATTGGTCAAAAAACCATAAACTAGATCCAAACACATGAAGGTAACCACCATAAAGGTGTCCCGAAACATATCTCATAGGAGACTACTAATCGGTCCTTCTACCCAGCTTACCGACCAAACATAAACCCAAAACGCAGTTCAAATAGGAGGGGTTATTGGACTAAAAAAACATCCCACAAAAACAAAATTTTCAAAAACCCATAATACAAACCATCTCAAACTATTCATCAAGACATCATGTTTTTCATTAAAGCCATTTCTTTTAAAAAAAATGGTTCAGCGGTAAGAGTATCGACCAATGGTACCCCATGGGCCTCAAACATGCATGTTTTTGTGCCACACCAGACACCCTCCTCATATCCATCCCAGCACTCATCTAGTCGTGCCATCAGCCATCCATCATCCCATATAACCCCTTGCATGTGGTCTCTAATGGAAATACCAAAGGTTAAACCAAAAATTCTTTCCACTTTTCAAAACCAAAACGGTCAACCAACACATCCTTTTTTCTCATAACTGCTAACCATGAGATCAAAACCCAAACTCACATCTTACAAAAATTTTCATAAAGTCACAACCATTTAGAAAATAACTCACTTTCAATATATTCAGATCAATTTCAAAACATCTCATCCCATTAAAACACACTATGATTGTTTAGAAAACTTTATTGGAAACACTTTTCAAAACCAACTTCTATATAGTTCTACTTTAAAAGAGGTGTAAGCACACCATTTTACATTTCAAAACAATTATGAAAATTCAGTTTTGCCATTTCATAAACCAAACCATTCCCTATTTATTTGAAAATCATTTCATAAAAACATTACGCTTCTTAAAACCAAGTCACCTTAAAACCAAAGTGCTAAGATTACAAAACTAAAGCACAAAACAATGCGAGAGGAAACTAGATTTAGTGGGTGACTTGGAAATATGGTTAGCGGCCATATTACAATCACTTCACTGTCATAGAGAGTGTTTTAGGGAATATCCCTGGCTTCACATGACTTGCCAGGCCCTGTGAGCTCACTGAGACCATTAACCCAACTCTATTTTCATTTCCCCTAATCATCATCAAACCAAGAAAGCCAAAGGAATCTGAAAGGTCTTGGCATCCCCTAGAGACTTGAATCATGTCATGAGGTTTGGTGATCATCCAAAATACTCATAACAAAAATTCCAAGTCCCGAAGATCCTAACTCTAGACTATCTCGACTGTTCCCCAAATAACATGACCCAAAGAGAGCAAACCTCCTCTGATACCATTTTGTCACGAACCAAATCTGGTAGCCGCCAAAATCGACACCAAACCTAGCACGTGACAAGGCTCGAAGGGCGTTCCCGATCCCCATGGGCTGGCAGAAGTTCCCGGGTATCATATAATGATAATTGGGAACGATTTACCCGATTTTTTAAACATTAAACAACAAAAATAACTCAATAAAACAAATCTGGATTTTTCAACTAAAACCATCTTTTACAAAATTTCAGAACTGAATTACATAAGTTAAAACTATGTTTAAAGACCATTAAAAAGGTAAAAAACAAATAAGGACAGCACAATAACCCTTATGGCAAGTGGCACCGCCCTTATGCTATGTCCACAAGACTTCACTACCAAGGACCTGCCAGAAACCCAAACCACTGGAACTAAAAACTGTTCCCAACCTGCGACAACAAAAATAACCAAGTCTACTTACACCCAAGGGTGTAAGTAGGGTGTGAGCCAAATCCCAATAGGATACCACCACTAATAGATTCCATGTGATAAACATTTAATGGTGAAAAGCATGTAAGTTTTCAAAGACATGAGATGCTAGTTAATATTTATAAAAGATGCAACATTAAATAAAAACAGTTTTCAGGTGGGAAAATTTAAAGAATAACAAAATTTAAAATAAATACCATAGCTACTGAGTTTTCCAGCCTCTCATACCGTATACCGACGGTAAGAAAAAATTATCTGGTGAGCACAAGCAATTGGAAATAACCCCTAGGCACTAGCTAGCTGTGGGTCCCATGTACCTCGTATCTCGGTGAGAGTAACCATCACAAATATCCATTCTCGTGCATGAGCCACTTGTAGGGAACATACCCATAACCTATTGGTCCCCAATAATCATCATCATAGTTTAGTTAGAGTTGTAAGCATCAATCTTGCTAAGTGAAACTGAGGCCAAACCTCACAGATTCACTAGCATACTAGTACACGTCCACCCACCTAGATACCCGGGTTTTCCCTTTGTGCTCAAACAAGTTCAACAAGTCATGATATATACTTTTCACATGAAAATATCATTTCCATATCAAAAATTCACCAAAACTCCCACATGTATACCCCACAAGTCACAAAAGTACACTTTTCATTCAAATTGATTTTGAAATCCGACTCATACAAAAATAGCTCACAACACTCTTCACATTACATGGACACTTCCACAAATCCTATAAACCATTTTTATGAACCATTCCAAGACATTATAACTCACATAAAAGCCCACTAAAATAACATATAATACCACTTTCATCAACAAAATTCAATTTTCACAACACAGTAACACAAAACAGCCCACAACCATGTTTTGCAGCTCTCTTCCCATTTTCTAAAACATTTCAGCACTTTATAAAACATTCTAAAAAAATATTTGAAATCTTAAATAACTACCATACCTTTGAAAAACCCATATTAGGTGAACACCCCCCCCCCCAAACAGTACATATACACTCTTTTATCCACTTTTTTTAACCAAACAAAACATTCACAATTTTCATAAAATAACTCAAGGGGTGTAACTATGTCTTGCACACAAAACCCATTTCAAAACCCCCATTTAAGACCAAAACCATACCAATTTCTTTAAAAAATAGAATTGGCAGTCCTAGATACATTTATAAAAACACATTAAAGTGTTATCAAATAACATTGAATAATACCACAAAAGATACAAATGAAAACACACATTTTCCTAAAATGACCTCAAGAAGTATAACAATGTTTTACACATCAAACCTATTTAAAACCCTTCTTTTTAGAACCACATGACAATATTAAATTGCCAAACCATAATTGGCAGGCCAAACAAGATTTAACAAACCAATTTCATAAGTTATAAACCACACCCAAATAAAACCCCATGAGTTACACATGAAAATACACAATTTCATGTTAAAAAGCGACTATAAAATTTAACACATAACCAAATCAATCATAAACAGTTTTCACACCACACCACACATATGAGTAATATGAAAAATTGTTAAATACAGCAATCTAACTTATCACTAATTGTTTACTCATGGAACCACCTACCTTTTGAGTCGAAACCCTCAAAACTTGTTGCGAAACCTTAAGTGCACCACCGCCGCACCACAAGGAATATAAATCCAGACCTAGACCACCAAAAATTGACCCAAAAGATACCAAATCATACCTTAGGATCTAACCCTAACTTCTGGACAATTTAGAACATAATTAAAGAGGGAGGAAACCCTAATGAGAATGAAAAATTGAAGAGTGAAACACTTACTCAAAACAATCTTGAATAAAATGACCCAAAATCCACCAGAATCTGAATTTGAAAACAACTGAACATTCAAGATATGTTCGAACAAGGATTATGAGATCATATAGGAACTAGAATGGGGGAAAAGGAGTAAGAATTGAGAGAGTTATGATGGAAATAACTTACCTCCTCAAATCTGCACGATTTTAGAAACCCTAATAATTTCAGCACTCAATCGCGATGCAAACGAGCTCCAAAGAGGGGTAAAATGAATGGGAGCTCTCCTGGGATGCTTAGGGTCGAGGGGGGGGGGGCGTGTAATCACCGAACAAACTCAAATAGTGAAGGAGATATTAAAGAATAAAAATTTATTTTTAATGCAGAAAATGGGCTTTCGGGCAGGCCCAATTCCATAAATAAAAACCCATATCCACCATGATTATGGATTTATAAACGGTCCAAATAAATATGGTGGTGTTAATATGTCAGGGTATGACAATTAGGAATTGGAATGGATGAAAAATGTTGAAAAATGAAGAAGTCATAAAGGAATCAAAATGTATTTTTAAATCTGGAATTGGGCTCAAGGTTTGGACCAATTCTTAAAAACTCACCCATTCCTCCATAAATGCTTGGTAAACCCTAAAAAAAGCATGAATGTAAATTAAATGGAATTTAAATTTTAAATATATCATGTATGTGACACATAATATCAATTTAAATACAATTTATTATATACCTAATAAATGTGAGTCCCAATTTAACTCTCATTTTATACTATTAAAATTGCCTAGTAATACGGAAATTCCACTATGATACATTAAACACAATATTATACCATTATGAAAAATCCATAAGTATTCCCAGTATGTATTGAAATTTAGATACATTATTTTAAAATGGTATTTTTTAAAGCTCGTACAGTTAATATATTTTTGGGGAAAACAATATCATGTCCTATTTTAATTAATATCAACATTTCTTTAGTTTCATCTAATTTAGTTCAATTATATGTGATTAAATTATCAAAATATTAGATTTAATTTATCATTAATTTACCGGGACTCATACTACAAAATAAATATGAATTTGTTTTCATAAAGTCATTAAAAATATGAAACATGGTACATTTACACTACTAATTATTCCATATTATTCAACTGATAAGGGTAAATTTATAAATACTGTAAATGAATTATTATTTTTCATAATTCAAGTAAATTCTCAAAAATATCCTTATTTATTCATGGAAAATTGAAACTTATTTATTATTCCTTTAAAACCTTATTAAGGATGGTAAAATATTATAATAATTTGTATATTGAGTAGTAATATAAAGTATTTCAATGTAATTCATTCTTGATCATAATTCTATATTTTTATTATGACCATTAATAATATTATTGAATTCATTGGAATATTTTTTGGAATGGATGGTCCTATAATCATACTATCCCTTAAAATATTGTTAGAAATAATGAGATCACTATTATATGGTAAATGGAGGGTCCTTATGTTTTATATATGTTGTCATAGAACATGTCTTCAATGTTATGATTATTATTACCAACAATAAGTTTTCTAATAGGTTTATAATTATTATGTCAAATCATATCCATGTGATTATTTATCATCAAAAAATCCATAGATTATCTGATATTCTTACAATAATTGATGTCTTGTCATTTGATGTCTTTGTTTTTTCCATTACTAAAACATGTTACATTTTATTATAAATTTTTTAAAAACAAAACATAAGACCAAACCTTTTTATAGGATTTTTATTTTCTAGGTTAAAGATTGTTTTAATATATACGATTGAGTATAATTATATATTTATAGAATAATGTTTTCTACTCAAATGTTTTATTTTTTTTATTTTTCAATACAATGTTTATATATCTATTCAATACTGTACCACAAAATACAGATTTATTTATATAATATCTCATAATAATATAACTTTGTAATATATTTCAAACATGCTATCTTTTTCTATATTCAATGATTTTTGCAGTGGTGGCATATCATGGTTTACTATAAACCAAAATAAAAGGAATTAGAAAATCCTTGGTAATGAATTTAGATTTTACCACTAGAAAATTTGGAATATTATTATAAATTCATTTTGATCGGTACATTGTATAAAATTTATATCTAATCCTTTATAAAATAATAATATATATATTAGGTCTCAAAGATTATTATATTAACACATTTATTAATTTATTTATACTATATAATATATAATAGTAGGTTATATAATGAATGTATTTAATTCGACAATTGTAGTAAATATTTAATCTATTTCATTAATGAGGATAATAAAAAATGTGGGTTTTAAAAAATTATGACTATTCTCATGATTTTATTTTATATTGTAAAAAAATTCCCATGTAGAGAAACCATATTCGTCTAAACAAGGAATAAACGAAATATATTGTTTTATGAAAAAATAATAAACATCATTCAATGGGCCCACTAATCCAACAATGTAGGGAAATGTATAATGAATCTAGATATGATCATTATGTAATTTGGGTATACTAGGAAGGAAATAGTTATAATAGTTATATATTATTTATGTGGATATCTTCAGAAATAATAATTAATGAATAAATATACCAAAAAGTAAGAGAAAATTTAATTCAATAATAATAATTTTTTCATGATTTACTCAAATAAATATATTTCTTGGGATATTATTCTATAACAAAATAGAAAATCATGAATCAATGAGATAAGAAAAAACTGGTAACATTAGAGTTTGAGGATAATTTCATAATATTTATACCGGATGTTACAAAGCATCTAATGAATTAAAAAATAGTATTGACCATTTAAATTGTGTTTATCAATATGTAATAATATATATTTAGTCTCAAAAAACTTTTAATGATTTGATTTTGTACAAATAATTATACTCAATTATAAGAAATTGATTTAAAATTCATTAATTTATAAAGGGAAACCTATGAATTAAAGGTTGATTCACTATCACATTCATATAATAATAATAAAATAAAATAAGGTATGTTTTGAGTCACCTAAATGTAAAAAAATGTGGAAATTACAATGGATTTTATTTAAATTGATTGGGTATTTTCATTAAATATATAGAGAATTTTCCATAAGGATAATAGTTAAATTGAAAGATATAAGTAAATAATAGTATTTATTATCCATTAATTTGGTCTAGAATTAGTCTAATTAATTCTTCATGATCTAATTGAATCTATCAAATAAGATACCATTGGATCAATGATAATTTTGTTTTGATAAAAATTATTCTTTTTTAGTCATTAAAATGAATCAATAATAAGTATATGAACTATACAAATAATTTTAGAAAATATATTATTTTATTCTGAACCCACACACTCATTTATGTCTTTTTAATTGGAAAATAATATTTTTTAACAAATAATACATTAAGGAATGATTTATTAATTTGAACAAAAAGTTGTTCTCTAATTTAAACAAATATTTTGCAAGATGATAAAATGAAAAATCATATATTTATTTTAGTTATAAATATAATTTTTATATCAATGGTGTATTTAGAAATAATTTTATTGATACTTTTACAATAAATTACTATGTTATAATTTCATACACAAGGAATTAATTTAGAATTTTTGAAGGGATCACGGGATTTTATATTTTATTTATTATGTTTTAATTTTCTAAATAATGTTATGAACACTGCCATTATCTCATCATATTAAAACAATTCTCTTATTAATGAATCAAATTCAATATATAAAGCTGATTTCAGTCTTTTGAGTCAGATATGTCCCCATTTTTTAATAATATTTTCATCCATATCCATAATAAATCACCTAACATACAATTATATAGATCTTAGGTTGTCTATTTATATTATCCATAATGAAAACCCATCATCAAAGCCTTCATGCATAACATTTCAAGAGGATAATTATGAGTAAATGAAGTCATTATATGATTTATGTGATATATTATTCATTCATCATGTTTATTATCCATGGGTAGAACTTATTTTATTAGTAAAATGTTTAGAATGATAAATGTTCATGAGAATTTAATATAGGAAAATAAACATAATTACTATAAAGATTTAGTATCTATTAACACATTATGATGACCGTTTTTATATAATTATTCAATATCAATACTTTATAAATATTTATCTTCCATATTTTTGTCACTATCTAAAACTTATAAATGTTGAAATACCAGGGAAATCATTTTCTGTGATGTTTTTGAATTGTGAGTTAATAGGAATGCCTTCAAGGTTAAATAATCATCATTATGTGTGTGTATATTTTATAAAGATATTGTTTAAGTATTATCATCATATGTTTGGGGTGGAATTTATTTACTATAGTAACATTCAATAATATCATTGGTGAACAGAAAACACATTTTAAATTAATTCTTTAATTTTTTGGGAAAATTTATTTCAATTAAAAATTCAAAAAATTTGAATCATGTATTGAACTTGTTACACTCTATAGATTGATTTTATTAAAGGGTATAGTTACTAGTTACCCTAAAATATGTTTATTGAGATTATTGGTTAATACCCATAAACAAAATTCAAATATGATGATTCTCAAATTTATATTGTTAATAACAATGTTTTCATGAAATAATGTCTTGATTATATAATGATATAATGATGTATAAAAGGAAATTTAAAAATCACCAGGGGTTGAAGGATTTGAATATATTTTTTGATGAATTAATTAAATTATTGATATATTTAAATATATTGAACCATCCATATCTTAAAATTTTAATATTGATAAAAAAATCATTCATGATTTGTATTTCGTGTGTCTAAATGAAAAATGACACAATGGTTTCTTATGAAACTCAAATATTGAAACCCCATGAGATTAATTATCTAACTAATATGCTGTAGATAACAATTGTAATCAGTTCACAAAAAATATGGATACAGTATCTCTATAAATATTAATTTCATATATACATTGAATCTAATATTTTAACATCTATATCTGCTTAAAATACCATACTATTTGGAAATGGAGATGGATAGAACATCAGAATGATTTTGAATGTGTTATACTTTAATATCTATAAAATAAATTTTTTAAATGATTCATATATTATAAAATCATAGAGGTAATTTTTTCATGATTATATATTAAATACTTTTAATGATTCAAAAATAATAATATTTCAACAAAACAAATTACAAATATAATAATATTGATACAATTAAGTGGATAAAATAAA
Organism: Viscum album; assembly: GCA_963277665.1. Classification (NCBI taxonomy): domain Eukaryota; kingdom Viridiplantae; phylum Streptophyta; class Magnoliopsida; order Santalales; family Viscaceae; genus Viscum; species Viscum album. Next base: position 1,244,138,482 of record OY728152.1, on the reverse strand, counting down.
ACCACACATAATGAAAATTAAAAGGTATAAAATTAATTAACTAGATTACTCATTTATGTAATAATTTAATCCATAGTATATCTAATGTTATAATGATACACATCAAGAAATATGAGAGCTAAAATTGATGCAAGGTAAGGAATAAATTACGGGGATCAATAGACATAAAAAATATAGCACATTGGTTTTAATAATTAGTATTCTCATTCTAAAAGAATATAATCCTCATAAAAAAGTAATTAAATTGATATTTCAATTTACTATTTTACAATATGATATGAAATATTTTTTCACATTTGAGCTATGCTTGAGTGTGATTAGGAGAAAAACTGATCCCAAAATAAATTTCTTAAAAATATTAAAAATATTAAATATCATTTAGACACATTTTTATTCAATAAGTGGAATAAATCCTAATTGAAGGATCATATAAAAAATAATATGTGACCATTGACTTGGAGAAAAAAAATTCACTTGGTGTGGTAAAATCATTATCACCATCAGATGTTTTTATAAAGTGATGTTGTGAGATATTTAACAATGTAAATAAATAAATTTTTTTTATTTTTTTATGAAGTGACCTGAAATAATGTGTAAATATTTGGTTATGAAGTGATCTCTATGGTGACTTCTTGGCCATAGAAATATAGAGTACCATTAGAGGAGAATGTTTTTTAGAAATAACATCTAATATTATTAGGATCATGGAACATTGTCCCTCCGTAGTTCAATGATATTCCCAACAATATTGATGGATATTCATTATTCATCCATGATCAATTCAACATGATCTAGGAAATTTTTTATCTCTATTTATCCCCACTTCATTTTTCTTATTATCAATGAGAATCAATCTTCTAATGATATGATTCGAGGATTGATAGTTTTTTTGGAATGGGATATATTCTCTATGTTCTGATGATTTCTATTGATTATTATGTTTTATATCTTTGGGACTCTTTTTAAATCAATGAATTTGGGCCAACACAAACATCCACTAAGGTTCATTCCTTATGTTTTTGTTTTTTTAATTTCTTTCACCATTCTTCATTCATTTAGGACATTTCCTTTGGACGAGGGTTCGATGAATACATGGAAATCAACAATTTCCACCCATTTCATGGTGCAATGGTTTGATCTCATATGTATAGTTATGGATTGATAATAGGATTGAGGTAAGATGTTGGATAAAGATTCTAAAATCATGTTTTGGGAATACGGCACCATTGATGTGTGACATGAAGTATTTATTAGGTAACATATACGACCATAATCCATACATCAATGATGATGGATGATTTTATAAATTATATTCACAAAGAGTAGTGCCTTTAATAATGGAATCAAATGGATTATAGGTGTGAAGTGATAAATGTGATGAATCACACAATTCTTTTTGAAAAAATGACTACATGACAATTAGTACTAAAAACAAACCATGTAGTTACATATTTATATGTTTATATGGTTTTGGTGATGTGATAGTTATGAAAACCATAAAAACTCAAATCACACTACATGTGACCCTTTTCGACCATCTAGGTATATACCAGGTGTACACAACCAGAATATTTGGTGGAATTTAATGTTGTGTGGGTTATAGCACATGTGCACCATGGCATGTGGATTATCGATTATAGGAGGTACAAACCTTAAAGACCATGTGGATCCAAAAGACGTCTGGTGGGCTATACACCATGTAATTTGACATAGACCTATTCATTGGTTGTGATACATCTGTAGAACCTATTGTTGAAGGGACATGATGGGTACTTCTTTAAACATGAATTAGATCCATTTTTTCAAAATCTACACATTTCATTTTTCTAAATTCACAAAATCTATTCTCCGAGGGTTTATTATGGATTCAGTTCCAATTCATATGATGGTGATCCACTTTGATAGAATTCATCCTCGAATAAGGAAGATCAAATACATTTCTAATGATCAGATTGATATGCCATGTCATTATTATTTTCTCTAGGTGTGGTAATTGATTTCATTATGAAAGTACTTTATGGGTATCAATCCACTACATTGTTTGTTAATCTTGATTGGTCAGTTGGTATACCCCATGACCATGGGTGTGATCTCTATCATTATAATGGTCAATTGATACTTTATCGTGAACCTCTTATGGGGAGACGCAAAGATCATGACATCATAGATAGAATCTATTAGTACAATATGACATGTGGAGTGTTTTATCCTAAACATGTGTTAAATGGAATCTTCAAGAATAAATCCTCGGTTATATTTATGGTTATGATCAAACCTTTATGCATTGTGTCTACTATGGGTATATCTAGGTAATCCTACTATATATATTTTTGAAATATACGTATGATGAGATGACTACAATTCTTGATGCTTTATGTTCAATAATTTCGACATGTCCTCTTAGGTATTGTTATACTCTCAAGACATAATGGTAATTTCCACCACATATCATGTCTTATACAGAAGACTAAACATTTTATAGAGTCCTAGTGGGACTAGGACAATGAAGAGCATAGTAAGATAAATATACTGAGTTTTATTCTGATGGTTTCATTGACATATTTCCTTACATACCTTTCATGTTGGACTTGATTTAGTTTCTTTTGGTGGGATTATATTTGGGTCATGATTTCTATTAATATTTTTCCATATTCAGATCATGATATTTTTAATGTATGCATCCATGGTTATAATTTTTTTAAATTCTAAAATAGAATGTTCATGGAGTTGTGTGTATCTATACATGTTAATAATGCTATATCCCCCAATGTGTCTGATATTCCTTCTTAGTAGCAGTTTCCATCTCATTCCCTATCTGGGGAGGATGTAGGGTAGTAGAATATTAGTAACCACTATGATGTTTCATGATAGGATATTATAATAGATTTTGGTTATAAATTTGTACAATAATATGTGACATTGGTATGGGGAAATGGTGTTAGGTGTTTCATCTATGGATATTATTCTAGGGACTCCTATTTTGGTGTCACAGCTGATGTATCAATTCATTGAAACATTGAAAACCTACCTTTCATCTTTTATATATATATACATTGTTTATAGAGAAATCATTATCCCTTTATTCGCATAGAAATGGGTTGTAGTTTAAAATTACATTGTGATTATTCTTTCTATATATAATATTTTTCTTTGGTATATATTTTTTATTTTAGGACTCCCCCAAGATGGTTTCCATCTAGGATTTTGTTGTAGGATCATGATGATGACACACTCAGTGATGAGGATTTGATAATGGAATCTTATTTTGAGGTGTTATCCGCATGTTCTACAATATTCTTACCACAACCCATCATGGAACATTTGGTACTATAAGTACCAACTGATGAGGTGTGTATGATGTGAGTGCTTCATGAGTTTGAGAAAAATCAACCCCTCGGGTGCTGGGGTGATCTTTACCCATAGGAAGATGAGGAATAGGGTGAGGAGTGATGCGTTCTTTCATCATGACAAGAAACATGTTCAACCGATTTTGGTCAATGATGTGTGACTCAAATATGGATCAATCGTAATATAGTGGGGCTTTGTGGAATAATCGCACGGTGTTGGGAACCTTGTGTGGCCATACATCAGGAAAAAATTTAGAGAGGTTCTTTCTCTAGGTATGATAATGTTTGTGCTAATCTAGGATCTTCCTAAGAATATACGGTGTAGTAATACAATGTATTAGTATTCTTTTATAATCTGTAACCTCTCCATATTTTTAATGGATATAGTGTGTGATATGATTTTTTGAGAGCAGACCATCAGTTGAAGACTATGAAGATACATCCATGAAAGCATGACACCTATAAGAATTCATAAATATTCTAGGTGTTTAAAGAAATAATTATAGTTAAGTTTTTTCTAGATGAGAAGACAAAGATAGTTGGTTCCTAGAATGGGATTATAGGAGTCATGACTTTAGCGAGATGGATTCGACGAACAAGTTCGGACCTAGACGTGTGGGACATTTCTAGAGGAAATACCATGATATAAGGTCCCTCGATCATGGATCATAGAATGGATCATATCAATATAGAAAGATTCTAAACTGATATTTTGATGGTATAGTTAATTATTCATGAGATTATCAGAATTTTGGAACATTTGATAGAGAAAAGTGGATGGGATTCCTAGGAAAAGGAATAATTATGAGAAAAAATTTGTGTAGGTCGGTGGACATAAAAGTGGTGTTGGGAGAGAAGATATAGGTGAATCAATTGTGGACATGTTTACAGTATCACCACCATGTGTTCATTCCAGGATCAAAGATCTGTTGGATAGGATAAAAGAAAATAGTAGACAGACGTGGCTTATAACCTATTGGCTACATTTTTGATACATGGTACAATATATGTATTATATACTTTGGATACATTATGGATATATACATGTATGATCAGTCATTTTATTAAAAATACTCTAGAATGTGGCTTAAAGATTTCGTTTGAGTTATTTCATTGAACCATGCACTTGGAAACTCCTACTAGATGTGACTCATCTATTAGACACTTCTGATGATGGTGTGAACCGGATCTATTTTATTCACATAGAATTGGTGATGAAGCCTTACATTGTCATCCTATGTATGGATTGGTTATATATATTTGTTTAAAAAATATTCTATTTCATGTAGTGGATGAAATGTTTTTGAAGTTATGGGATTAAATTTTCCACTTTGGGTGAAAAGGATACCTATGTATAGAAGGACGGACTCATTCATCAGTGGGTGTAACTGATTACACACCAGTTGGCTAACCTTATCCATGGTGTAATTTGTGTTACTTGATTCAATTTACCAACAGTTTTAAGTAGTATGGAAAATCGATTATGGGGTATATTATAGGCTTACATCCATATAAATACATTGAATTATGTATTTATATACACCATGGGATAGACATGTAATATATATCAACATATCATATATCTCCCACCGAACTACACAAGTTATAGGTGTAGTTGGAGGAACCATAGATGAAGGGCTTTGTTATAAATAGTTTTAAAACATATGGAAACATTGTTTTATTTCCCAACATGGAGGAATATATATTAAGTATGTTTGTCGATTACCTTCGCCAAAAATAGATATCTGTGAAGAAAAATAATCCACTATAGACGAAGGGGTTTCATAGACCATGTACTTCACCCCTTGAATACCCTATGTTAATTTACAAGATGGGATATAGGACCATGAGGTTGTCTATAGATTACTATAACCTATTCTAGGTATCCATGAAGAAAAAAAATCTACTAATGAGTACCAATGTCCCTTTTGATCAGTTGAGAGGGGCACGATGCTTCAAGAATATTGACAGAAGATTAGTCTATCAGTAGCTATGATTATGGAACAATGATGTGAAGAAGATTTATTTTTTATATTCTTATGGTAATATTGAGTACATGTTAATTTCATTAAGAGTAAATAATTCAATATTATTGTTCATGGGATTCGTTAAATATTCCATCCCACCATTCATTGACCAGTTTTTTGTGGTCTTCACTGATGATATACTTATGTAATCAACATGTTAGGAGGAGAAATTATGATAGTTGAGGATACTTTTGGTTGTACTATGAGATCCCCAACATTTTTGGAAGATCAATAATTCCGTGTTATGGAATAAATTCATTCAATTACTGAGACATGTTATCAAAGAATATAGTGTAGTAGTGTGCCTAGTGAGGTTCAAGGGAGTGTAATCATATGATCCAAAAAAGAGTGTGATAGAGGTGCAATGATTCCTCATATTGGAAGGTTCATATAGTAGTTTTGTACTATATTTTTCTTGGATATCATCTCCATGGAAATGTTCGAACAAAAATGGGAAGCTCATCATGTTGATGTAGAGGGGTCGACATGATTAACATGAGTTTATGTAGAGGTTGATTAGAACTCCCATCATAATATTAATGGAGGATGGAATCAAGAATGTTCTTTTCTATAATCCATCAGGGAAATTTCATTGTTATTTATTGACGTAGAGGTGGGTAGTGATTTATAATGGTTCATGTGAGTAGATTCCACATGGGAATAACTATGAAACATACGATCTTGAGTTTGAAGTGGTATTATTCCAACAAATATATAGAAGAACTAAATTGTTGATGAGGGGTTTTTCGTCTATTGATACAAATGAGTTTATTGTATATAATGACATAGAAATATATTAACTTTCTATAGGGGTTATTTCTAGAGTTCCTTCTAGATTATGACTTCATGATTTCTTATACTCTTGGGATGGGGAATGTGGTAACTGATTCTATCTGTGTGAGATATTGTTCACATTTTCTGAGTGAGGGATGAGAGAAGATGACCTCATTTATGTAATAAATTTTGGATGGGATGAAGAAAATAACATATAGAAGATGTGTTTTGACCCTATTCATTTATATCGAGCTAGGGAGGCATAACTTGGGGATATCAAATTTTAAACTGTGCAAACTCAGATATCCCTAAGACATTTTTATAATGGGTTTTTTGATGTTGGGATGCATGAAAACTTTTTTTATAATTTTGATGATCATAATATTTTCAAATATAAAGGTGGTGTTTTGGGAGTTTCATACTTAACCCTTAGTGGTGCACCCAGTTTCGGAGAAGACATACTAGGACCTCAGTTCTAGTGGATAAGGATTAAGGGGAATGTTGCATAAATTTCCTCTTGATGCATTAATTGTAAGAGAGTGAAGGTTGAGGAAAAGGTTCCAATATGTTTAGATCTACCCATTGGGGATATAGATTGGATGTGGGATGGTAATATATTTACATAATAAATGGGTTTCCACATTATTCTATATAATTCGATTCCATCTATGTGATTGTACACTAACACCCAATTTCATACAACATCTAAACTATAAAATATTTGAGTTTCATAGTTATCATGGGATTCCATTACATGCATGATAGTGTATGAATCCATAGATTTCCCTAAACTATAATTTTAAATAGTAATGCTCTCTTCATATCATGATTATAGATAGGATTTTCAGTGGACTTTTGGGACTCAGTTGCATATGAGAATATAATGTCACTCCCATACTAAATTCCAGACTAAGAGGACCATTAAATTATTAAAATACTTGTTGAATTATTTCATGTTAGGATTTTTCCATAGTTAGGAGGATCACTTTCCCATGCGATAGGATTCATTCAACAACAGATACCATTCCATCTTCTATATAGAACTATTAAATGCTTTGAACTGGAAACCATTCATGGCATGAATATGATGAAATGACCACAGGGAATCACTACTTATGTGCCAAGAGTTGGTAAAATACATGAAATATAAAATGAATATCTTTCGACAGTAGTTAATAACTATTTAAATCTATCATAATTTCTAAACATACAAATAATATAAGCCTTCAGTGTTTTAGAGGGTGACTGGGTTTTGTTGAGGGTCTCATCATGATGTGGGTTATGGATATTTTCCTGAGACTATATGGTAGCTTTTAGTTTCATTAACCCTTTCAAGACAATGTGTATATTTTTAGAGTTGGTCAAACATATAGCTCTATTACCACAATTTGAACTAGTACTTAATGTCTTCCATTTGTCAAAGTTAAGGATGTATGTTCACGACCCATCATATTTTATTGAGAAGTATGATACAAAAATAGAGGATAGAGATAATTTTTCAGATTACCCGATATTGATATAGGATCCGAGGGGGAGGTCCTTAATGGGTGAGATATTAATTTTTTTCATATCAGGAGGAAGAAAGAGAATATTCAAGATAGAACCTGGGAGAGGGTGACATATTTTCTCACTCAGTACCCACATCTCATTTTGCATACACTGTTATCTTTCTAGGACATAATAACTTATGATAGGGAGAATTTATAACATCTAATTTTACCATATATTACTTTTTAATATTATATTGTCTATTTTTTTATCATGTTTTTGTGAAAGCATGGGATTTCAATGCCTAGTGAGCCCATAATTATTTTTCAAAATATATTAAATATCCTGAATATAAATATAATGTAGTTTCACAATAAAATTGATTACATATTAAATGGAACCTCATTTCAAAAATATGACCCCTCCATTGAACTCATAGAATGGGTTTTATCCTTATGTCTAAAAAAATGCTTTTAGTGTTTGGAATTTTTTTAATGATAAGTCACAAACGAATTACAAAAAACTAAATTTATTATCTTATTTTTTATATGAGGATACCTAAATACCATAAAAATATATGTGTGTGAGAAGATATTATGGTTTCTTGTTTAACCCTTAATATCAAAAACATTATTGGAGGATAGAAATAATGGAATATAAGATCATATCATATCGAGATCATGGATAATTGCACAATTAATAATCAAGGATCACTCTAATGATGATGATGAATATTTTTTCTTCATTAGTGATCAATAAAACTCATGGTTTGATTTTTTTTTTGGTGCATAACAAGGGTTTAATATAGAGATATGTACCGTTGAACATGTGATTATGGTAACACATCATGTGAACCCTTCTAAAAATCATGAAATGTATATTGGGTACACACCCATGAATTTGGGTGAAGTTACATTCCCTAGACATTATGTGGTTTCATAGAGTGTGTGGAAGGCCATGGACCCTATACATGCACACTGACATGGGAATAGACCATGATACTAGTATAGAACATGATTCTGAAGGGACATTTCATACAATTCCACTAAATTAAATATATTTGTTCATTGATGGATCAGAGGCCTTATTCACATTAGAATTGTCAATTTTATATTGGTTGTGTTCCAATGTTAAACACATTGAGCGTTTAGTATATAATAATATCCCATAAATATGATAGTGATCCCCTATTAGTATCATTATTCATAGATAGAGTTATTAGAATCCATCAATGATTTCTCAAGTGATATTATTTACCATCATAGTTTACCGAATTTGGGTTTTTGATTTTTTTATACAAAAACATTGTAGGACAATATCTTTTTATTTCCATGTTAATCCATATAGGGTTTGTTTTATACCCTATGAGATTTTTTGTGATCCCCATCTATGTAGAAATCCCTTCATACCCCTAGTGTGAACATTATATGAATGCACCCAGTGAGAATGAAATCTCTGATGGAAACCAACAATGCTATATGAATAATTGTGTCTACTTTCATAGATGACTGTTATATGAAACATTTGGGGAGGAATCCTAGGATGGAGTTATATTTTTTATCATACCTTTTGATTGGGTGTATCATATAAGTATATCTAGATATTCATTTTTTTCAATAATTTTTATATCCCTATGATGAGATGAGTAATATCCTTAATGTTATATTATTACAGATGTTGGGTTGTCCTACACTGTATTGGTATACTCACCACTACATGGAATTTTTCCTCACGTGTCATGTCTTATGAATATGAATGAAATTTTTATTGAGTCATTGAGGGACCTATCAAGTCAAATCTTAGTGAGCTAGATAGACCAAGGTTTGTTCTAGTGGTTTCATTTACATTATACCTCTCAGAAATCACATGTTGGAAATGTTTTAGTTTCATTTATATTCCTTCAATTGTTTACATTATTTAAAGTAAATTATTCATACTATGATGGAAGTACTTTATAATTAATCAATAATGGTTTTAAATATTTTTAAATTTATGACTATTGTGGGTTTGGATATGTGTTTTGATAAAAGAAAATTAGGTTATGGACACCCACGTGTGTGATATTCATACTCATCACTTATCACCAGCTCTTATCATATAGATGGTATTGCACCATTCCCCAACCAAACACATTATTTGATGTAAAAAATGTTTTTCAAAATACCTCCTATGAACATCCCTATATTTCAAAGGATTCCAACTAGTAATTGGGGTCTAATCAGTATTTTGTGGATACTATACCCCCTCATATAGAGACTCAATACATTTAATAGAAACAATACTGATAAAAATCGTAGTAACAAAAACATAATAGAAATAATATATCATGGAACTGGGAGGTATAATGAAAATCTAATAACCAATAATAATAAATCATGTAATGACAGGCATAGAAGTATCTAAATGTCAACCTGAAAACAATTCAATTAAATGAATCATCTAACACAAATATACTCAAAAAGAATATGGTCTTAAACCAAGTCGGCCCAATCTCCAATCTCTATCCCTTCCAATAAGAATAAAATATACAATTGGGTCCCTTTTCCCTATACAAACATTCATCCATATAATCCTCATGGGTAGTAAATCACGAAATGAATTGGGTGTGTGTAAAACTCAATAGGTTGACACCACCATGTGTAAACCAATCCAGTATGACAATATATACATGAGATAAATTAAAAACATATGTACCAATAAATCAATAAATATTAAAAGAAAGTAATAATTTGTTGGAACCATGAGAAAATTTCTCTATGTATATAGTACAACCATGTCGACCATTATAATATATCCATGCAAAAATAACACAAATATGGTCCAATAAAATAATATAAGCATTTCATGATGGGACTAGGCAGAGCCCACCCAATATGATAATTTCAGTATGGGATTAGGTTGAGCCTATTCAATATAAGTATTACATCATGTGAATGGGAAGATTCCTATTAATATAATCATTAAATAATGGCACTGGTCCAAGAAATCTCAATTTAATCATTACATCATGGTACTAGAAAGATACCACAAAATATATTCCTAACCATGTGAATCAAAACAATATTATGGTAAAAAATATATCATAATATCATATCATATGCCTCAATGTGTAATTATATATATTACCATTGATAACCCATTTTACATATTATTTATCAATTTGATCATAATCATTTAACATTGTAGAGTTTTCAATAAATTAATCCATTCCCATGGTGAATTAGTATCAAGCATCCACCAAAATCTCTTGTCATGCTAAACACACATTATGTCATTAACTAATTATATAACAATTAATGTTTCACGGAACCAATGGGTATAAAGAATCAATGTCCCTGTCAATTTATACAATATGATCAAATGAATATTCTATTTCATCCTTTAAATAATTCATGAACACATTATGTTGGTGAAATATCTATATTACACATACATGAGAAAAACTAACACCATATTGTTGTTATTTATAAACCCTAAATTATTATAGATATTTATAAAAACAAATATTAGAAAAACCAATTTGAATAATGGAAATGAATATCAACAACAAAAAAATAGATCACACTGCCTATATGTTATCCTAGCCCACATAAAATAAATATAATTCCATTATTAGAAAAAGAACAACTATAGATAAGGTAATTCCCAAAATAAAATCCCCCCAGGGACTTGTTTATAAAATAGGATGTCTATATCAAAGTAAAGGGACAAACAATATTTTTAAATTCATTATATGGTCGAGAGAGAAGAGATAAAACAAAGGATTTGAATAATTCAGATGATCTTACTACATAAAATCACTACTCAAAAAAATTACACGATGTGTATCCCATTTACACATTATGTATTTCTCTATAGAGGGTTACACTGAAGAACCCATATCTATTGTTAATTTTAACTCTTCACGAACATTATACAACATGAACATGGAAAATGACATGCAACCACTTCATGTCAAGAACTAGTTCAACACATGTGTCTAGAAATAGTTACACATTATGTATAATAGGGAGGGTGTGTAATATTTCAGTGTAAAGTTTTAATCCCAAATTCTATGAAAGAGTCAAAACCCCCTCTGAATCCTTTAAAACCTATTGATTCCCTCATATTCATATTTAACACATTTATACCTAAACATGATTAATTTAAACCATAATATATCATATATCATTATGTCATTTTCAACAACTAGTGATCGATGTTTCCAAAAAATGACTCATCTATAATGGATTAAATATAAGGAAAAGATCGATGAAATACATTCGATGAAAAAACAAAATATGGATGTACCTAAGAAGAATATGAGATTTTACAAACATCCCCACCATAAAATAGACTACCGTTGAGCTAATCCAATAATTCTTATGGGGTCTCAGTGAAAATGTCTTTCCACTATGATCACTTATCATAATTTCTCTCCAAAATCTCCTCTTATACAAACCCTTGTGCCAACTGCACTCAAATAGGAGGAATAATCCAACCTCAGAGATACTTCTCACAATATTCTCCATAACATAGTTGATTCTCCATAAAAGTTTCATCGGCATAAAGCTCGATGTCCCTGACATATACCACATGAGGAGTGATAATATAATATATATAATTACTAAATTCGTGAAACACATAATTCATGGAACTATTTTGATTTGTCCCTGGACAATCAGTACACCACTAGGCTTACCATATCCGCTATCTCAAGTGACCAAACTACTCTATGAGATATTTCTCCATATATCCTGATATAGAATATCACAATCCAAGGACACCTTATGCAAAACCCGATGTCCAAACTAAATCTCCAATGATCATATCATATGGCCATCATAAGATTTATACCTACTAATTATGGTCACAAACTACCTTATAATAATCTAAATCCTCTCATACATTATCTACAAGATATTATCTCCAACAAGGGTAGACTAACGAATCTCAAACCAAAAAAGAGTTGAATGGAATATCCTTCTATGAAAACCCTCAACTGGGGGAGTTTGGATAGATTTTTGGAATATCTTATTATTTTAATACTCCAAAATTTCTATATGATACTCCCTAAAATAACCACAATCTAAAACACATGATTATAACGTATTATCAAAGATCTGAATAGTCATATCAGATTTACCATCATTCTAAGGATAATTAACTAGGTTCGTAAGAACCATTGATCCCAGAGCCTACTCAGTTCACTTATATAATAACTCTGTGATTCAAGGATATAAATATAAAATGATAATCCTTAGAGAACCATGAAACAAAACTATAAAATTCATGTATAGACTACCCATATCATCAATTTTTATATATTACCTCATTCAAAATAAGATGTCTTCCTTTTTCAATTGATACATGATCACACATAAAAAATAATCCCTATAGGGTTTAAATAATACCCTATAATATCATGATTAGTTTCTGAAAATTAAATGAGACTATTTCGAGACTAGTATTTGAGACGACATGTAATTATAAGGCCCTGAGTGGCCAGAACATATTTTTGAACTTTTTTTTATTTTTCATTAAATAAACATGCGATCAGGTTTTTATAACATTTAAACTAGTTCCCAAATCAAAAATCCACGAAAACCATTGAACTAAGAGAATAGGCATTTTCCTAGAAAGGGAATAAAATTTTCTAGAGTGGTCCAACAATGGAAAGTAGCATTCTATCGTAAATAAAATAATAAATTAACGATTATTTTATTTTCAAGTATTTATACCTCCTAAAAGATAACATGGATTGGAAATTAGAGAGTATCATTCAGCTCGTGAGGGAGCACATCCCTTATGCGGAGCCTAACCACTTCTAGTGTGGGTTGAGGGTGAAAGTTAGTTTTTTAGACTTTTGGAAGACAAACAAAATAACCTAAAAATGTTATTTTCTTAGATTTTCTTCTTCATTATGCAGTGAATCATCCACACTATAGTGCAGCAATGAGGTGATCCTAAATCCCATTAATGAACCTCATTAATGAGTTGTCATAAAAAATAATGATTCATGTTTCGTCAATTAATATCCTAACAAGCATTGGAGGATTTTTTGGAAAAATACTAAACAAGATATGAGGATATTGTGGTTCGCGATGATGAACACACTTTCTTCAAACATTAGATGAATCACTAGCAACACTGGGTTGTGGATCAAGAACAAAGAACAGAGGTGTACGTTCTCATTTTTCCTCAACCAACAATCATATCCCCAGTATGGGTTTGATGATTATCTATGTGAATTACATTTCCCCCTTATTTCATTTAAATGATGAATGTGGTTTAACTCATGAACAAGTTAACCCACGGATCGATCATTCATATGAGACAATTAATGATGTGGGATTAATAGGGGATATCTATCATAGTGATTAGTCTTTTTATTTTGGTTGTTCATGATCCTACTTATAAGAATGCATATGGGTCAACATGAACAAAGACCGGGATCATTCTATGGGTGTTCTTGTTTTGTGACTCCTTCCCCATTTTTATTCATTATTTCTCCCCATTCATCATGGTATAATGGTCAGTAGCACATCAATCCACTAAACTAGGCGAGAAGGGTAGAGACCGGGTGGGCTGCAACATTGGCGAGAGGCCTCAGAAGAAGGCGACGGTGGGGACACAAGGCTGAGGCACCCTATCGCGATAACCAGGCTATGGTGGAAGCTGGGGCCACCTACACCAAGGCAACATATAGGCGATGCCCCCTGGTGGCGGAGGCCACAACCAGTGGGGGTAGCGACATCGTAGAAGGGAGACACCGGTCAGGAACCATTTGAAGAGAACTAACCGATGGTCCAACATGGGCCATGTTTAAAGTGGAGTCTTTCAGGCTCTTTAGGTCGTGGGGCCACATGAATCATATGCATGTGTGGTGTATGGGCTTGATCAATACTGGCCCACCAATGCGGGAAGGTCCAGTGAAATAAATTGAATCACTGGGTTGACTGGAATGTAGGAGAACGGTCCCACCAATGCGGGCTAGGCCAAATGAAAAATTCGTCCCCTGGGCAGCCTTCTGGTCAAAATCGGTCGAAATAAGTCATGTCGGACTGGATGAGAACTGGGTCACTGGTTGAACTAGAGGACTGGACCCACGATCGAACTGGGCTGGGTCCAACAAATCCCATTGTTCCTGACCGCTAGGCTTGGCCGGACCATTCATCCTAGAACCAATAGGGTAGGTTCGGGTCATACAGGACCCCCCCCCCCCCCAAGTCTATATTGGTTTGGTCTGTCTGACCAAGTCAGACTAGTCCCAGATGCAAGGGCCAGTGCTTATTAAAACACCAATATCTTTTAGACTGGGAGTCTGATTGACACTTTTTCTATGGTTTTTTAACCCTTGCGATGAGAAGGTACTTTGGAAATACTTCAAGTGAGATTCTGTCATTGTTGATATACAACTGATGGCTTGAGTAGTAGATTTTCTAGGATTCAATCATACTTGAGAGCGAAAATCCTACAGCTAGATATGATAAGAAGGATATGACGAGAGGATATCAGTGTTCTAGAAGAAGATTTGAATTTGTTTTGTCTATTAGATGAGATTACCTCAGGGGTTTAGCAAAATAGTAGGTATCTGTGGTTTAGCTGAAAAACAGTCCTCAGTGGTCCAGCATATAAGTGTACCTCAGGGGTTCAATAGATGAGCGGACCTTAGTGGTGAACCAGATGAGGGGACCTCAGTGGTCTAACAGATGAGCAGACCTCAGTGGTCCATTAGGCGAGCATACCTTAGTGGTCTAGCAGATGATATTACCTCAGTGGTTTAGTAAACTATTGTACCTCATTGGGCCATCATATGAGTGGACCTTAGTGGCCCAACATATGAGAGGACCTCAGTGGTCTAGTAGCGGAGCGTACCTTAGTGGTACAGAAGATTACCAGACCTCAGTGGCTCATCAGGGATGTGTTCCACTATAGTATGAGATGTTATTGATTTACGACTGATAAATCACACTTCTTATACATTTATTTATTCTTGGTGGGATATGCCTTTTCTTTGTGGTCTTACTGTGTGATCTTTCCTTTTGATCTTTATTTTTAGGTTTGTGTTCCCTACCCAGTATTTTGTTACTCACCCTTTAATGGGCCTCTCCAGCATGTGTTGTTTCTTTGAATGTGATCAATTATTCGTCATAGACCTTGTATTTCTAGGACTATGTGGGTCCTAGTGACACAGGATGGACGAGACATACTTTTATGTCTATCGACTGATACCCTACACCTACCCTTTAGGTAGAGCTTGAGCAGACATACCTTAGTAGTTGTACATTTCTTCATGGTTTTGGGATTGTATTCTGGCCCCTTGTACTTTTTAGTGGTATTGTAATCTCAATAGTTGTCTCAGGGAAAGTGGTTGTTGACTTTGGGTTTACCTTCCATAGTTTGAGCTTTGTGTGTGTGTACATGTTTAATGGAAATGTCATCCCTTTTCAGGATAATCCTTATCGGTGCTAGTCGAGATACCCTATACTATAGAAGGTGGGTTGGGGTAGTCATGGTACAGGCCCTAGTGGACAAGTCATGACAAAGTAGTATAAAATAATGGTTAGTTCTACCATAATAATTAAGAGTCTATAAATTTTCATGGGAAACGGTGTTATGTGTTTCGAGTTTGGCTTTCAAGATAGGGAGTCCAGTGGTTGTGCAGCGGTTGACGTATCCAAACACCAAGAAATGGAATTATATTTCCTGACCCTGTATAAGAAAACACTAGTTTCATTCGTCTTTGAGTGTTTTTGACAGGATATTTCTATGTTTGAGTCATCTCACCAGGTATAATCTATTAACTATGGTTCATCTTGATCCCTTTCAAGATGACTCCACAAAGACATCCATCTAGGATTCCAGTGTGTGACCATGAGGATGGTCTATAGAGGGATGCATATTCATTACAGATATCATTTACTGAGATAGCACCTTCTTGAAGGGTCGCAACAATATCACCACTCATTGGCCATCAGTTACTACTGGTGCTACTAGTATAGGACGCATATATGATCAGTGCCTTACATGAGTTCTAGTGAAATAGACCTCCAAAGATTAAGTGAGAGATAGATCCTCAAGACACTAAGGATTTTCTAGAGGTGGTGGCATGAGTCTTACACTTAGTGAAGATTCCACTTGACCAGATAGCAGTTCTAGCTGTGAGCTTTCTATAGGGCCCAGTGTGGAGATGGTGGAGTTTGGCCATACAGAATCAAGAGGAGGTGAACTTCACCTAGTCTGACATTGAGTGACTTACTAGGAAGGATTTCTTACACTCATCTATGCACTAATTGCATATACATAAGTTGTTTCACTTACAACAGGTCATCCTGAGAGTGGCTGAGAACTCTGCAAGGTTCACAGACCTCTTCCGTTACTCTTTAGATATGGTACGAGACCCTTTTCATTTGGTCTCAAACCTTTGAGTAGGGACACCAATGGGAGATCAGGGGATCAGTGATTTATTTTAGTACCCCTACACATTCCAGGATGCTGGAGTGAGTTGTACAAGTAGAGAGATTCCCATTGAGTAGGAAACAACAGTGGGAAGTATCGTCGGGTGAAGGGTAACCGAGTCATCCATGGAGGGTAGCTGAGAGATGACGTAGAGGCCTAAATGGGAGAGACCATTCAAAGGATAACCCCAGGACTCATGGTCAGTGGCTAAAATCTCATGGGGTAAAGGGATTCATCAGTGTAGTATAGAATGCTAAGCATGAATCGAGAAGGGGAACATGGTACAATATTTCCTAACTCATTGCACATAGTATTGGTGGACAGTCGAGGGACTTCCAAGGTAATGATAGTGACAATAACAGGGTGTTCAGCCTGGGGGAAGATGTGACAGAGGATCAGGATGAGCATAAGGAGGTGGGTGTAGGTACTAGGTACTACCACCACCACCCCCAGGTGGTCCGCCATGGGATCTAGGAGTAGGTGAAAAGTGGTGGGCTCAGCTTTAGGTAATCGAGGATGATGGTTCAAACATCCTAGAGATGGTACGATATACCATATATGTCATCTCCACTTTAGCTACAGTTCTTATAGACATAGGTTCCAGTACCAAATTCTTGTCCAGATACCCTGTTCGGGGATTGAATATTCTGATCGAGCCGTTGGCTCAATCTTTACTATTAGATACTCCTACGAGAAGGGATTTGATTATCACACACCAATGTCAGTAGTGTGAATGTACTCATGGAAGCGAGAGATTTGGATGTGATCTCTTAGTGGTGGTCTTGAGGCCTTATGGTTTCATTCTGGGAATGCAATATCTATGATCAATCCATTCCCAGATCGACTATTTTACGCACACAATGTGGTGTTTCCATGGAGTTGGGATCAGGTTTTCCTTTATCAACAAAAAGGAAACTAGAGTAGTACATGAAGGACACGAACATAGGAGGGTGTATCAAATCACTCATCTGTTGGATAGCATTACCCTAAGTAAAATGGATGAGACGAGTCAACAATTTACTACAGTGGTTGATGAGTATAAAGACGTCATTCCATTGGATATTTCAAGACTACCTCCTCATAGAGAGGTAGACTTCAACATTGATTTTTTCCCTAGGATGGTACTGATATCTACACCTACATATTGGATGGATTCTATAGAGCTCTAGGAGTTGAGGCTATAGATGGACGAATTGTAGATTAAGGGGTTTGTAAGGCCCAAGGTTACCATATGGGTAGCCCTATTATTGTTTGCAAAGATGAAAAATGGAATCTTGAGGTTATTTGTGGGATTCCAGTGCCTAAACATGGTGACTGTGATGAACTAGTATCTTCTACCAAGATTTGATGACATATTCGATCAGTTGAAGGGAGAGAGATGGTTCTCAAAGATATACCTCAGATCATTCTATCACCATCTTTGAGTAAGAGATTAGAACATCTCGAAGATGGCTTTTTGATGTCACTATGTCCACTACAAGTACTTAGTGATGCAGTTTGGCATGTAGTATGCCCCAAAAGTGTTCATGGATCCCATGAACAGGATGTTCCAGCCGTACTTAGACCAATTTGTAGTGGACTTAATTGATGACATCTTATTGTATTCAACATCTGAGGACGAGGACACGATACCCTTGAGGATGGTGTTGGACACACTATGTGAGCACCAGCTTTACGGAAATCTCTTGAAGTGTGAGTTCTTGATATGAAAGGTACACCTCCTAGAAAATTTCATCTCTATGGCTAGAGTTGTGGTGGATCCAGAAATGATCAAGGAGGTTCTGGCTTGGGTGATACCCATGATCATTACTAAGGTGCAGAGTTTCCTTTGGTTGGATGGGTAATATTGGAGGATTGTACCCAACTTCTCTAGAGTAGCAGCACTCATGATGGCATTGTAAAAGAAAGGAAAACCCATCATATGGAATGAATGATTCCAGTAGAGATTTTAGCAGCTGAGGAAGATCTTGATGAGTGCTCATATCTTGAGGTTTCCCAATGAGGGAACAGATTAGATGGTGTTCTGTGAAGCATCTAGAACTGGTTTTGGATATGTTTTGATGTAGGGGAAATCACTGATTGGTTATGGATCATGAAATTTGAGACCTCATGAGTATAACTATGAGACTCATGGCCTATTGTTAGTAGTGGTGGTCATCAAAATGACAATGTGGCTATACTACCTTATCTGTGAACGATTCATCATTTACTCTTAGCAAAGGAGTCTTAGGTATGTCTTTTCACAAAACGATCATAACATGAGACAATGAGGATGGATTGAGATCCTCAAGGTCTATGTCTTCAAGATAGACTATGCTCCTTGGAAGAGTAACACGGTGGAAAATGCTCTAAGAATGGGATTGAGATCACAACTACAAAACGAGGCCTTAGAGCAGTTGGCCTCACTTCAGATATCCTTTGTGGATATAGAAGAAGAAACTTATCTCCAGTAAATTTTAGTTTTCCCTCCACACTTACATTGAATTAGGGAGGCACAACATTGATATGCCAACTACAAGACCACTTATGCCCAGATATCCATAGGGAATTCCCCTAATGGATATTTAATATGTGGGGATCACGTCATCCTTTTTATAGGACACACCATTGTACTAGTGGTGTTATGGGATGATGTTTCAAGGGAGTTCCACACATCCCCTTTGGCGTTATATCTAGGTGTGGAGAAGATGTACCAAGACATCTGATGTTTGTACTCATGGAAGGGAAAAACGTAGGTGGTGGAAGAGTTTTTCTCAATATGCCTCACTTGTTATAAATTAAAGGTTAAGAACCAGGTTATATTAGGATTGACACAACCCCTCGGGATACTAGAGTCGAAGTGGGATGGGATATTGATGGAATTTATGACCAGATTACATCATATGTCCTAGGGGCATGATAACATCTGGGTGATCAAAGACCGACACACTATGTCGATCCACATCCTACACATTTGAGAATAGGGTTCTGTAGAGAGCATGTGACACCTCTACATGAAGGACATAGTTTGAATCCATTGAGTCCCATCTACGATAGTCTCATATCGTGATGCACAGTTTACATCCTAGTTTGGGAATGGATTATGGGAGGAATTTGGACTCATTCATGCTTGAGCATAGATTTTCACCCACAGACGGATAGTCATATGGAGCAGACTATATAGGCCTTGGAGAACATGCTTTGTGCTTGTGTTCTTGATTTTGGTTGTATTTGGGATGACCACCTACCACTAGTGGAGTTTTCATACAACAATATCTACCACTCTACCATCGATATGAAACCATTTGAGGAACTTTAAGGATGACCATGCTGGTCACTGTTAGGCTGGACTTACCTAGGGTAGTTAGTACTCCTAGGTCCATAGATGGTACAGGATTCCACTGAGAATGTGTAGGTTATCCAAGTGAAGATGAAGACTACACAGAGCCAACAGATATCCTATACTGATAGGCGATGGAGACCCTTGGATTTTGAAGAGGGGGGCCACATATTCTTATAGATCTCTCCTCAATGGGGGATACATGGTTTTGGTTGGGTTGGAATGTTATCTCTGAGGTTCTTCATATCATTCCATATACGGCATAGAGTGGGAGAGCTGGTGTATCGCTGGGATCTACCGCCATAGTTAGATAGGGTGCATGACGTCTTCCTCGTATCCTAGTTAAGGAGATACTTGTGTGACCATTCTCACATCATCGTCCATGATGATCTACAGATTAACGATCGGGTGACATTCGCAAAGTACCCCGTGGAGATAGAGGAACTACATGAGAGTATCCTTCATGGATGGTTGATTCATCTGGTGTGTGTCTCTTGGATTCACCTGAATATCTAGGAGAGAACATGGGAGTGGCAGGATCATATTCATGCACATCACCCCAATTTGATTGATTATCCATTGTTTTAGATTACATGGATGTAATTCCCTAAAGGGTGGAGTAATGTAATACCCCGGAATCCATGATATTTTTTTTAAAATTAAATGACACTATTTCGAGACCAAGATCTGAGACAACATGTCATTCTAAGTGCCAGAGTGTCCAGAGTGTATTTTCGAACTATTTTTGAAGGTTAATTAAATAAAAATCAGAGTGATTTTTTTCTAACGATTAAATTGGGGACCAAATCTTGCATTTGAAGTCACCGTTGAACTTATAGTGTCCGTATTTTCCTAGAAAGGGCCTAAGATTGGCCGGTAGGGGCCAAAAGTGGAATACAGTTTTTGGCCGTAAATAAAATAATTATATAACGTTTATTTTATTTTCAAATCCTTATGAATCCATTACAGTAACTCGGATTGGAAACCTGATAGTAACATTGGGCTCATGAAAGTGTGGCTCCCAAAGCTGGAGCCTAACCTCGACCAGCACTAGTCGATGGTGAATTTCAATTTTTTAATTTTTCAATAGAAAAATAAAATAACAAAAAATGTTATTTTATTATATTTTCTTCTTCATTATGAAGCATCTCGTGAGCACTGCGATGTAGCAACGAGGTGACGATGAATCCCATTAAGGAACCTCATTAATGAGTCAGCGTAATAGAAACGTTGATTCACACTTTTTTAGTCAATATATTAACACGCAATGAAGGATTGTGGGAACAATCTTGGAATTCCAATGAGGCATTTGTGGGTGAAGATGAAGAACACACTTTCATCAACCCATCGAATAATCACAAGAACTGGTGGGATGCAGGTAAAAAATGAAGAATGGAGGCATTCAATCCCATTCTTCCTTGACAAACAATCCTATCCCAGGTATGGGTTTGATGATTTTGTATGTGAATTGCTTTTCCCCATTGTTTTAAATGATGAACATGGGTTAACTCATGAACAAGTAACCCCGAAGATCGATCGTTCATATGGGAGGGTTAATAATGTGGGATAAAAAGGTAATATCTATCTTTTTGACTAGTCCAATTTATTTTATTTTTTATGATCCTACTAAGAAGAACGCATCTCGGTCAACACAAACAAAGACATGGATTATTCTTCTGGTGTTCTTGTGTGTCTATTACTTCCATAATTTAAAACATGCATTCTTCTAATTCTTCTTGTGGAAATGGTATGTGGTCCAATGCCCAGCGGTGCCTAGTATGATGTGGAATCATTGTGATGTTGCGACACAATGCCCCGTCACCCAATTGTGTCACCCAGGCTGTGGCTATAGTAGGGGCCACCTGCACCATGGGAAACTACATGCGGGAGGTGGCCCTCCGAGGCGGTGAAGGCCATGGATAGTGGGGCCCGTGAAATTGTAGGAGGGTGGTGCCGGTTGGGAACCACGTCAAGGGAATCAACCAACGGTGTAGGCCACGGTGTGAGATAGCCTACAGTCCAGAGTGGACCGTGTGTGGAGGGGAGGCGTCCCACCTCAGCCAGCCGCATGGCCACATGAACCAATGTCTTGCGTGGCGTCTAGACTGAATCCAAGCTGGCCTGCCAATATAGGCCAGGATGGAGAAATAAATCTGTATAATGGGTGGGTCAGGATTGAGGAGAACCGACTCACCAATGATGGCTAGGCCGGATGGGAAACTGGGCCTCTAGGTGGCCTGACTCGTCAAAACTGGTACATCTAAGTCATACCAGACTAGATTAGAACTGGTTCACAGGGCGACCTGAAAAACTGGACACACAACCTAACTGTATTGGGTCCAACAAGGCCCAATTTACCTAGCCACAAGGCCAGGCCAAACCACATCGGCCCAGACCCAACCGGGTCAGGATGGGTCTGTTGAAACTGGTCAGGTCATGCAGGACCATTGGTCTTGGTAGGTCGGGTCGGTCTGACCATGTCGGGGCCCAAATGTAACTAAACATGTATACTAAAACACCAATATCATTCAGACCATGTGTCATTGGTCACACTATCTATGGGGTTGTGACCCTTGCGATGAGACGACCTTTTGGAACTACTATAAGTGAAATTATTTGATATTTGATATACGACTGTTGTCTTGAGGGGTATATTCTATTGAAATCAGGTGCACTAGAGAGTGGAAATACTATGGTCGATTGTGACTCGATGGACTTGAGGAGTTGCCCTCAGTGTTCCAGTAGTTGAGCAGAAATTATTGGTCCAATAAACATGTGTACCTCGATTATTCAACAGACAAGTGTACCTCTGTGGTTCAAAAGAGGAGCGAACCTCAGTGGTCCAGCAGATGAGAATACCTCAGTTTTCCAACAAACGAGCGGACCTCAGTGGTCCCACAAACAAGCATACATCAGTATTTCCGGATATGAAGAGAGCTCAATTGTCCAACAAATGAGCAGACCTTGGTGGCCCAACAGATGCGAATCCTCAATTGTTCCACATCCCATCATACCTTAGAGGTCCAGTAGCCGAGAAAACCTCAGTGGATAATCAGGGATAGTTTTCTCAGTATTATGAGACGCTTCTTCTTAAGGATTGATAAATCTTACTTCCTTCACATTGAGTTATACCTTGTGGGAGTTGTCTCTTCTTTGTGGTCTTTTTTTGTGATCATGTTTTTTGGTCTTTCTTTTTTTGTTTTGGGTCCCTACTAAGTATTGTGTTATTCACCCCTACACGAGCCTCACATGCACTTTCTGTGTCTTTTATAATTTACTAATGCTTCGACAGAGACCTTGGGGGTCCCAGACTAGGTGGTGCCTATTGAAACGGGACAGATAGAACGTACTTCTATGGCTACTGATAGCTACCCTCCACCTACCCTTAAGGTAGGGATTGAGGAGATGGACCTTGGTGGCTATACGTTTCATTGTGGTTTTGGGCATGTATTCTGGACCATTGCAAATTTCTGTTGTACTGTACTCTCTTTAGATGTCTCAGTGCGAATTTTGTTTTACATTTTGTTTACTTTTCTCAATATGAACATTGTCCATGTGTACATGTTTAAAGGAAATGTCATAACTTTTTGGGATTTTCCTTCTTAGTGCTACTTTCCAGCCCCTGGACTATGGAAGGTGGGGTTGGTGTAGTCATGGAATGTACCTTGGGGTATAGTTCATGAATGTTTCATAGTTAATCGTGTAAAAAACCTTTTGACATTATCCCAATTCTATATAGAAATATGAAGAAGATGCAAAATTCTAACATACCTCTTGTGCTTGGACATCACCAATTGATAGCCGAAACATTTCTCCTTGAACACACTATATCATTACCCATTAATTACAACAAATACTATATAATCATATCAGGATAAATTTTTTTCAATCCCTGATATATGACCCATTCAATGTATGAAAATTTATCACCATCTACTCATGAAATTCTATAAGACCGCAAACTAGAACACCAAAAAGAAGTGAATTGTCACTACCTAATGACCTTAATGATGGTGTTTCCACACCATAAAAGATACAAATCATAACAAATCCATCCAAATTATAAAAATGGGTCTCTCTATATTTTCCAAAAGCACGGGTATAACAGACACAAAATTCAAAACTACATTCCCATGGGATTTGTGATCATCAAGATGAATGTCCAAAAAGTATCACATCATGCACCACACCTTGTAAGTATCTAAAATGGAATTTTTTAGGTATATTATCATCAATATTATGAAATTAAATTTCCATTACTCATTGTGTATTCTTTCTCAATGTTGAATAATTGTAGATACTCGACTCACCTACTCTTCATAAGATTCGGGTCCCACTTGGAAAAGATGTACTTAAGGCTCTTGGGGTTTTTGTACAAAAAAATTTATATCCCTTGATATTATAAATCCAGAATGTCATGTAATAAAAAAATCTATGATTAGTTTATGAGTAGGGTAATTCCGATCATGTATTCTTAGCTATCTTGAGCCATAAGCAGCCACTAAATCCTCTTACATCAGAACCTCATCGAGTCCATCTCTTGAAGAGTAAAAGTACATGGAATGTTATTAACACATCCCATGTAAATTGATGATAATATTCTAGGATACCCTATTCTTTATATTTTAAAAATACCACTCACATTCATCTGACTAAACATACATCAACCTTATCTTAGACATCCAAGACATTAGTGATTCAAAACTGGAGAATTCCAAGATAAATCACTAATAAGAACCTACTAAACATGGAATTCTCCAAATATAAAAGAACTTCATGGGATTCTCCCAAGATACCACTGTTGAAACATCCTCTTTGTCCTTGAAAACTCAAACCTCTATGATGAAATGTCCCATGAAAAGAAAAATATTAATTAAAAAACTATTTTTAGATATCTTGGTATAAAGAAGATTCTCTCTGAATCCTCTCAAAATAATGTCAATATGATTGGAATGATAATATAAATACTAAGTGTACACCAAAATTTGATCGATGTAAACCACCAAAATCTAGTCTAGAGTAGGTAGAAATACATGATTTTTCAAAACATTGAATACCGCTTATTCATTTATTAAACTATATGGCATCACTAAAAATGCATAAAAGTTATAATTTCTTAAAAATAATGTCTATGTTATGTCTTAGGGTATCACCATAAGATTTTTCTATCATGATATCAAATTGATCTTGGAGAAGATCTCATCACTTATCCATTGTATGATGTGATCATCATTTGAAAAAGGGGATACCAATTTTTGATTTCCATCTACTTCAACCTATTATAGTCCACACAAAATAATAATGTATGATCTTACTTCTTAGAGAAATTTATTGGAGAATCCCAAGGAGATATTCGAGACCGAATGAAAAATTCAACTTATAGATTTTCCAACAGAACTTTTATATCTCGATCTCCTAATAGTTTAATGTTGTATGGTGGTATATAAAAGGGTTGTACTCCAAAAATAAAATCGATTGTGATGTTGATCATTCATTTAGGAGTTAATCCATACATATCAACAAGAATGTCTTCCAAAAAAATGGAAAAACACTAAGAAAATAGTATCCTAATAAACTGAAATATAATATATATATATATAAACATTTAATTTGATCCTTATGAAAATAAAATATGGACTAAATTTTCCTTGCATGACCATCCTGATGATCCCACTCACACTTGTGAGAATAACTTCTTTTATATGGATAAATAAAGGTAAACCTCCTTTAGTAATAGTCAATGTGACCCCGGTAATGGACTAACTAATACATAACATGAATTAAATCGATACCCATGATATCTAACAAAAAAGGATCCCAAAAGAAATACTGACCACCAATTTCAAGGGAAAAATCCTTGAAACATTTCATATTCTCTAGTTGAATTCCAAATGATGTGTGAATTTTCAAAACACTGTTCAAACCCATAATATTTTCTAAAAGATTAAAATTAATAGAATGTGGTGATTTAGTATTATAAGAAACATAGGTAGGTGTAGATGACACTTGAATCCTACCTTTCATAGTCTACGGTCCCTAATTGACACTAGGAAATGTATTATGTATATCATGATACATACAAGACCATGTACCCTAGGATCTAGTATAAAACCACTGTATGTTATCTATGCATGTAAATAATGTTCCTTCACTAGGGTACCATATCCCCTACCTCAAACTGAACTTCTTCCGGAACATAATTCACTATTCATATGAGTAGTAATGTATATACTAGACTCTAATATATTTGTTGATTCCTTGAAACTACTCCACTACTTCATAAACCTATAAAACCTATATAGGTGGACCATACTACCATAATCATTACACTCTAAATCATGGTACATCACTGATATTTCTTGTGTACTCACTTGTAACTTTGAAAACATTTCAACGGAACATGATCATGAGTTGGATTCTCACATCCTTGATTGAAAAGCCTATTTTTTCTTTGGAGAAAACTATCATAGATTAATATATTGACTTTAGAAGAAGAACTTGTATTTTTCCTTTTTGAAATATAATAATTATACTTAGGGACTTTCTCCTATTCCATTTTTTGTATAACATCCAGAATCTTCACAACTAAATAAACTACTCAAGTGAAGAACATTCATCTATGATTTTAGATCATAGTGATGACCATCCTGAAAATGTATTTCATATAGATCTCATCAATTTATCAGATACTATTAACCACTTCATATAAATGAAACATATAGCATAATATACCACTAAAATTCCCCCCAATTTCTAGTGAATGAACTTTTGATACTTCTCATATCTAATTGTATTATAAAAGAAGTGGATAATTAATTTAGTCTCAAATTAATTCAATGATATAACCATGTCCTACCCATCATACATCAAAATGTTCGACAAACTCTTTAATGATAAATGAAGAATATATTTTTCAATCTTCACCCTATTATATGTGGGTGTATTGATATGATTTATTATCATCGAGACTGACCTAATCTAGAACTCCAACACATGGGGGGATTAACTATTATTTTAACATAGTTGGATGCTAAATCTTGAACTCTCTCACCTAATCAGACATCAACCAAAAAAATATGAACATCCTCCCTATCAAAGGATCATAGGATCCTTATGAAAATTTCATGAGGTTGAACCTCCATATGATTTTCAAAACCTATAAGATTAAACAACTCATCTATGTTAGGAGTTTGATGATTTCCAATATTATAATTCTAATATTGAGAATGGTAATTAGGTATTTTCTAGATAGGACTAACAAACTCCTTTAAAAATATGCTAAAACCAATTTCAACCACAACATGTGAAAATGATAGAGAACCACTAACTAGAATCTCAATAAACATAGAAAACAACCATTTTTTCATATAATATCAATAAAATTAATTTCTTATTTCATATATTATAAGTATCCAACCATAATATTCCTCAAGTGAAAAATATCACATTCAATAAATGAGATCCCATTGAGAAATATTCATGTTAATGTATATCCTTATGTGTATATCATGATGAATTCATACTCATCTCCTTCTATACCAGGAAATTATTATAAATCTATTTAAAAATAACATCTCACTAAAATAGAGTTATCCTATTTGAAGTAATATCAAACCATAATAATCAAACATGATTAACAATAATCCCTTCCTTGGGAAGTCAGATTTTCCCCATTATATGGGTTATCTACTCTCCATCACAAGCTCCATAACATGTATCATCCCCCAATTTGTGACGTTATCTTGTCTCAAAGACTGGTTGTTTATGAGACTGGAAGTGTGCCAGCCCATATCCCATAGGTTGTAGAATTTAACTAGGGATGTGATTAGTATAGAGGAAATAATACCCCCTATGTATAGAGTTACAGTATAGAAGAAATAATCAATATAAAAAAATTAGATAATTGTAAACTAGGAAGAAAAACTATATCATGATACTAGGAAGTAAAAGGGGAATCTGATAACCAATTATAATGAATCATGTAAGGACAAGATATGATGTATCAAAATGTAAAAGTGAAAAACAATAGAAATAATGGCTTCCACATAAAAAAATAATTTCAAAAGGAATCTGGTCCTAAACCCCATGTTAGTCCCATCTCAAAACACCTTCCCATATAGAAAGCATTGAATCAACAACAAGTTCCCTTAACCTTGTCTAAACCTGTAGCCATGTAATCTACTCGGGTGCCAAACGGTGGCCCAAATTCTATGTGATTAAATCTCACATAGTGGATGTAGTTGTATCTAAAAATAGTGTTTGATAATAAAAATATGAATTAATGTGTATAATGTGTATGAATTATTCAATTTATATAATATATAAATTATCCATATTTAACATTGTTCTAGAGGGTCATTTAGCATGTAGCACAACTCTGACATTCAAAACCATATATCCTTGTAATAAATCACAGAAATATAGCCCAATGTTGTTATAAGATAATTATATCCTAGGAAGGGGTAGAGCTCGGTCAATATATGATTTTTAGTAAGCTATAGATAGAGATCCAAATTTTAATTACAAAACTATTACATCATATTTTTAATAAACAACATAACAGATATTCAATTCCAAGATGAACATGTTTAGTCCCTTGGTAGAATTAGTCTCAAACAAAATATGTACATAAAACATATCATTTATTTAAATCCTTCATCTTTGTAAATACTGTTGGTCGGAGTGGTTTACTCAAGAGGGGAGTGAATTGAGTACCAATTAAAAATTTCTGTATTTAAAAATAATAAATTAAAGACCCCCAAATAAAATAATAAATTAAACTGTAGTGAATTTATATTAAAGTAGAGGTTCTGTTAGATTCTCAAGGGATTGATTAATTCCCAGTTTATCAACACAGGAGTGTGTGATTATCTTTTGAAACTAACTTACTAGTCTACACTTAACATAAACACTTGCTAATTTAATTATCAAAGTAACTTTAAAAACAGTATTGGTTTTAAAGTGATTAGCAGCGGAATAAAACCTTGAAAGAGATGGCACAACAAATGTAATCAAGAGGTTCACTCTCAAGCCGAGACTTAGTCCTCTCAAAAGTTTATATAAAAATGATCCACACCCTGGATTGGGGTTCAACAGTTTACAACTGTCCAGGTCCAAGACCTCTACCACTGTTATTCGTGGGAAACAGTACAACAGCAACCAGCTGTCCAGGTCACACACGACCTCTACCACTGTTATTTGTGGGAAAGAATAGAATGCAAGAATATGGTAAGGATTTACAAATCCTCCAGTTTAAGTACAGGAGACAGTGTATGTGTTAGATACAGCAGATAACACACACTGCTCGAAAAGTATAATAATAAATCACAGAACAAGAGATGTAGAGTTTAGAGATGGTTCTGGTGATTTCAGTGTAGCTCTGGACTCCTATGGATTCGATCAGAAGTGAGTCTAAGTCCTCTTCTCGTTTCTGTTTGAGAAACAGAGTGTCGTATGCTCTAGGTTCACAGACAGTGAAAATGTAGTGGTTGAAGTTCTTCAGTGCTCTTCTTATATGAACAAAACACTTCTCGAGTATGCTTAATTGTCTATGAGCTTCTCTGTGTTCTTGATGGAACTGTTTTTGCTCTTCTAGATTCTTATCGTTCTTGTGTTTGGTATATTTTATCCACCACACACTTCACTTCTTTTTTTGTTGTTCCGTTGGGCAGCGTAGTCTTCTCGTATTTATCTCACGGGCAACAGGGGACAGAAAAGATTTCCTTTCTGTAGGTACGAGGTACGGGTTCCTGACATCCGAAAACCTTTATCAGATATTTGACAAATCATTAAAATGTACACGATATGACCGTTAGATAGATTAAATATAGGAAATAAAGAAATTCAAACAGTGAGTCGAGTGATCGGTAGGTAATCAGCATCGGTAGCTTGGACATCAGTAGCTCAATGTCATTAGTTGCTTTGACTCTATCGGTGGCTCTATGCGTCGGTTGGTACATGCTTGTATCGGTGACTTTTTTTATCGGTAGCTCCATGCGTCGGTAGCTCCATGCGTCGGTAGCTCCATGCGTCGGTAGCTCCATGCATCGGTAGGTCCATGCGTCGGTAGCTCCATGCGTCGGTAGCTCCATGCGTCGGTATCTCCATGCGTCGGTAGCTCCACGCGTCGGTATCGGTAGCTGTGAGTCTGTCAGTAGCTTCGTCTATCAGTGACTCTTATTCCATTGGTAGCTGTTTATACTTACACCGGTAGCTTTATGTTTGTATCGGTAGCTGTCTGTAAGTCAGTAGCTTACACTTATAAGTACATCGGTAGCTCTGTGTTAAGTATATCGGTGACTCTGTCTGTCGGTAGACTAAGTCTATCGGTAGACTGGGTACCGGTAGCTCTTTATCAGTAGCTATAGGCAGATTACTTATCTGTTTTATGCAGAACACATTCGATTGTGTTATAATTAATTTATAACTTGTATGAACATGGATAAATGAGGATTAACATATTCCAAAGACTATTTTAAAAATTATTATTGGTTTGATCACAGATTTGAAAGAATTAAAGTATAGATCAATGATACTTAAAAATATCATAGAGAATGAAAACATAATTGGGATTTTCAACACATATGAATACATGATTGAGATTATCAAAACAGGTGAGGTCAACAATCTCCCCCTTTTTGATAATCACAATTTATGATATGGGCATTTAACATAGTGAAAATATAATAGTAAAGAGTATAATATTGAAGTCAATTTTCTCAGAGAAAACAACATCAGAGATAATAGAAATAGTATGATTATAGACATAAGTTATCAGAGGTAACAATCATAAGGTACCGAAGGTAAAAATAAATACAATAATATCAGAGATAAAATTGAAAAGAAGGTTATTTCTCTCCATTGAAAATATTTCTCATTTTCTCATTTTGTTCTCCGCCTTATCCCCTTTTTTCTCCCCCTTATCCCCCTTATTGTTCTCCCCCTTTGTGATAATCAAAAAGTGGGAAATCATAGATAGGAGACAAATAAAACATGAGAAGTAAAAAAGAGTTCTTTGTATTAGAGCAGTCAGAAAGTACAGAAACAGAATACAAATGAATTCCTATCAAAAATCCTGGCCACTGGATCAATCCACATCTTCCACGTGAGATTTTCCTTTGGGATCAGAAGAAGCTTCGGATGGTGAGGATGCAGGTGAAGGTTTTGGAATGCCAGAAAAGATCAAAGGAGGCTGGGCCACTGACACAGAGTCAGGCCTGTAGGTTGAAGATCTTTGGGTGATCATTGGTGTGAGGCTTCGAATATCTTGAGTAGGAGTCAGCTGGACTGTGGAAGCAGCTGAGGTAGAAGCAGGCAAAGCAGGAGGTATGATGACTGGTCTGGCATCAACATGCAAGAAGGGAAGCAACAAATTTCTGAAATCCATAATAATTCCTCCTCCTATTTCCATAGAAGAGATGAAATCATCTTTGTTATCCATGAATTTCTCCAAGGAAGGAGTCAATTGTCTTAGTTTTCTCACTTGTTCTATAAAAGCTTGAGTGACTGAAGGTAGCTTCATGTGTTCCAACATTAGCTTGAAGTGGTGTTCGAGTTGATGCATGGTGAAAATTCTGGTGAAGTAGTAGTCCACTTTGCTCTTTATGGCTTCTTGAGAGGCAGAGGCTTCTCTCATATAATCTTGAACAATCTTCATTATTTCTCTAGCAGAATCTCTTGTAGAAATCACCACTCGGCTCAACTCTGATGAGTCCACAGAGCCACTGGTTGAAATAGAACCAATCTCCTCCTTCAACATTGCTCGAACTTGATTCAGGTCAACTAATAGTTTGGATGTGAGAGGGCCAAGAGAGAAGGAAATAGTTTCTTTGAAACTCTTAGACAAACCACTGATTAGGCTTTGAACTTGAGAGTCATTTAATTGAACGTGATCCTTCACTGAGGTTTTAAATCTTTCAAACACCGAGACAAACTGGCTTACTACACTCTTCACATAAGCTGGGTCCTTGTCAGATTGAGACTTGGAGCTCATATAAGAGTCTAAAGCAACAACTGTTGTCTTGAGAGCTTCAAGATCTGCTTCGATTCTAGAAGACTGAGTCTGGCACTCTTTCACTTCTTCCATAAGCTCAGACACAAAAGAAGATAAATTACAAGCCATAGATAACTCGAAGGATCTCTCTAACATTTTCATTTCTTCATTAATGCTTTGCTTCATCTCAGCAACTGATACACTGAATGATGCTTTCAGCTCATTCTTCATGGATTCAAGATCAGATTTAGAGACAAAATCATTTGGGACAACTACAGCAGATCCCCTTGCTGAGGCCAAACTAACTACAGACTCAGTCATTATTGAATGAATTGAGGATGAAAGGGAGGTTTCCATTAACTTCACTTCTTCAACAAAACTGGTTTTGAGGTCCTCTTCCAGCTTATTCAGATCATGAAATCTGACCACATCATCTGGAAACAACTCAGAAGGAAGATCATAATTGGTCTTCGGTCTATTCATAGACATCTCATTATCAGAATCCGAATAATCCAATCCACAGACTATAAACCATGGGTCTTCTACCCAGTCTTCAAGATCAACATCTACTGTAACATTTCCAAGAACAGATTGATGCTCCCCCTCAATGGGTGCATTCTCATGTATCACAACAGCATTCAGTGCTGGATTCTCTTCATCATAATCTTCTACTACAAGCTCCATCGGTGCAGCATCTAGAAGATCTTCTGATACAGGTACAGCTTCTTCTGTATCTCTTTCTACTTCAGCAGCAGGCATAGCTGAGCTTCCAATCAAAGGACTCATACTTAAACTACCAGAAACATACGATTCAGATACATTTTCCTTTTCCTCTTCTTCTTGGTGAGGTACAGACTGGTCTTCCTCATAAGTAGACAAAATTTCCTCTACCTTTCCTTTCCTAGAATAAACCAATTCTGCAACAGGACTTGGGGGAAAGTCTGGATCTCCTCCAACATCCATGGGAGTTTCTTCTTCTTCTTCTTCTATTTCATCACTATAAACAGGTTCCTCTTCATCAGGTCTCAGACTTGGATCTCTCATATCCTTTGGTCATGAGGGATGATCCACAGGATTAAACATATCATATATCTTCTGATCATCACTGACCCATTCTCCCTTCCATGGGTTCCAGTTAATTTTCATGTACTTACAAACAGTCGAGGTGATGCAGAAATTGTTCCTGACTACAACTGTCTCATCCTGAGACTCATCTATTCCTTTCACTTTTATCATTACTGAAATCAGCTTGGCAAAGAACAAAGCATTAGTCTTTGACTTTGGTCTAATCATGTCTTCCATTTGAAGCATTAGAAATCTGCACAGATTGATTTTTACACCATGTCTTAGAAAATGAAGAAGATAGATATCTTGATATCTCAGATTTGCAAAATCTCCTCGCCTCGATATCAACACAAGCTGAATGAACTTGAAGAGCAGTCGATTATCTCCATCCATTTCAGCAGCAACCACTTGCCTTTGATTCCCATTACCGGTCAGCTCTTTTAAGGCGGTTTCATAATAAAAGATGTAACTGCTAGGTGGCATTGCTCTTGATACATACCCAGAGACACCTTCATGTGGTACTTTTAAACACTCATCCCACTCTACTAAAGAAAAATACATCTCTTTTCCATTTAAAAAAGAGCTTACCCGATTCTCATTTTCAGACTTCTCGAAGGTTACAAACTCGTAGAATTGTTTTACCAACATTGGATAGTATGGCCATTGTTATTCGAGAAACAATCCACCCATTTCTGGTCTTCCAGAATCTCGAGTACTAACGATTTTCTAGGCAGTAGCCATTCCACGCACAGTTCCTTCTCGATTACTATGTCTCTATTCTCCAAGTGAGGGTTCACTGGTCGCTTTCCCGATCTAGTTCTGACATCACTAACACTGGCTTTATGCTGTGTCTTCTACTTCTTAGCGTTTGGTTCTACACTTTCATCTTTGACGATAGGAAGCTTAGTTTTTTCCATCGCGGGTTTAGGGTTCTTGGTCGATTTGGGAGCTAAGGTTCGAAGGTGAGAGATTTCGAGCTCGGTGAGGTAAGAAGTGGCTTAGACTTAGTTTTATCATTTAGGAATTCCAAATAAACGACTAAAATAGAGTAAGATAAAATAAAATAAAACGATTCGTATTCTTGGCGGCAGACAGATGTTTTTAGAAAACATTGCATCAGTGTGAGTTAATCATCGGTGAGAAAAACAAATCGGTGAGAATTGTACATCGGTGAGGATTTTCACATCGGCGAGGATTTCACATCGGTGAGAATTTTCACATCAGTGAGAATTTTACATCGGTGAGAACTTCACATCAGTGAGAATTTCACATCGGTGAGAATTTTCACATCGGTGAGAATTTCACATTGGTGAGAATTTCAAAACAGCGAGAATTTCACATCAGTGAGAATTTTACATCAGTGAGAATTTCACATCAGTGAGAATTTCACATCGGTGAGAATTTTCACATCAGTTGTGATTAAACATTCCCAATTCGTGTCTTATGTAACTTATCCTATCCGAACTTAAAGGTTTAGTGAAAATATCAGCCAATTGATGTTCAGTGCCAATAAATTCAAGAGAAATATCACCTTTTTGATAGTGATCTCTTAGGAAATGGTGTCTTACATCTATGTGTTTGGTTCTAGAGTGAGATACAGGATTCTTAGAGATGTTTATTGCACTGGTGTTATCACAGTTGATTGAAACATGTTTAAAAACATATCCATAGTCCAAAAGAGTGTGTTTCATCCACAGAATTTGTGCACAGCAACTACCAGCAGCTATATATTCTGCTTCAGCAGTAGATAATGCAACTGAGTTCTGTTTCTTACTACACCAAGAAACTAAGGATTTTCCAAGAAAATGACATGTTCCTGATGTGCTTTTTCTATCTAACTTACAACCAGAAAAGTCAGCATCTGAATAACTCATTAACTCAAAGGATTGTCCTTTTGGGTAAAACAAACCTAAGTTAACCGTGTGTTTGAGATATTTAAAAATTCTTTTAACAGTAAGCAAATGAGATTCTTTTGGATTACCTTGAAATCTAGCACACATACACACACTAAACATAATATCAGATCGACTAGAAGTAAGATAAAGTAAACTACCAATCATACCTCTGTAATTTGTTTGATCAACTGGTTTCCCAGTTTCATCTGCGTCCAATTTACAGGTAGTACTCATAGGAGTTTCACTTTCCTTGATACTATCCAGACCAAAACGTTTTAAAATATCCTTTGTATATTTACTTTGATTCAAAATAATACCATTTTCATTTTGAAATACTTGAAATCCAAGAAAGTACTTAAGCTCTCCCATTAAGCTCATTTCAAATTCATTTTGACTTATTTTTTGAAAAATCAGTACATAAAGAGTGTTTAGAAGATCCAAAGATAATATCATCAACATATATTTGTACAACTAAAACATCTTTAGAAATTCTTTTAATGAAAAGAGTTGGATCAGAAATACCTTTAGTAAAACCTTTTGAAATAAGGAAATTGCTAAGTCTATCATACCAAGCTCTTGGAGCTTGTTTTAAACCATACAAAGCTTTAGAAAGTTTAAAAACTTGATTTGGAAAATGGGGGTTAGTAAATCCAGGTGGTTGTTCTACAAAAACATCTTCAATTATAAAACCATTTAGAAATGCACTTTTTACATCCATTTGATATAACTTGAAATCCAGATGTGCAGCATATGCAAGTAAGATCCTAATGGCTTCTAGTCTAGCTATAGGTGCAAAAGTTTCCTCATAGTCTATACCTTCTTCTTGACTATATCCTTGTGCAACTAGTCTAGCTTTGTTTCTAACTATATTTCCAGATTCATCTACTTTATTTCTAAAAACCCATTTTGTGCCTATTGTCAAAGTGTCCTTAGGTCTGTCAACTATTTCCCAGACTTTGTTTCTTTCAAACTGATTTAATTCTTCCTGTATAGCTATTACCCAGAATTCATCATTGATAGCATCATTGATATTTTTGGGTTCTAGCTGTGAAAGATAAGCTTGATGTTCAACCTGGTTTCTTAGAGAAGCTCTAGTTTGTGTTCCTCTATCATGATTACCAACAACAGCTTCTAAAGGATGATTCTTTAGAATCCTCGTTGATCTGGTAAAGGTTGGACTAGAAATTTCAGGTTCATCTATAGGTTCGGGTTCAACAGAAGAAGATTCGGGAGAAAGTCCAGAACTGGATGCTTTTATAACAGGTTCTTTAGATTTATCATTAAGGTCCAGAATAGACAAATCTTCTTCAAGATTCTGAAGAGAGGTTTTAGGCTCATGTGGATCAGTTTCATCGAATTTTATGTGAACAGATTCTTCCACACATTTAGTTTTCTTATTGAATACTCTATAGTCTTTACTTGAAATAGAGTAACCCAGAAAAATTCCTTCATCACTTTTGGAAGCAAACATATCCAGATTATCTTTAGTATTCAGAATAAATACTTTTCAATCAAAAACATTAAAGTAATTAACCTTAGGCTTTCTATTGTTCCACAATTCATAAGGGGTCCTCTTAAGAACTGGTCTGATCAAAACTCTATTAATGACATAGCAAGCTATATTAACAGCTTCAGCCCAAAAATAAATAGGCAGGTCATATTCATTGAGCATGGTTCTAGAAATTTCTTGAAGGGTTCGGTTTCTTCTTTCTACTACACCATTCTGTTGGGGTGTTCTAGGGGCAGAAAAGTTATGAGTATAGCCACTGTGTGAGCAATAAGATTCAAAATCTTGATTTTCAAACTCACGACCATGATCACTTCTCAAAGTTTCAATCTTAAGTCCACTAAGGTTCTCTATAGATTTAGAGTATTTAACAAAAGAAGAACAAGCTTCACTTTTGTGAGCTAGAAAATATACCCAAGTATATCTAGAAAAATCATCTACAATAACATAAACATAGTGCTTCCCATTTAAACTAGAAACTCTTGATGGTCCAAACAAATCCATGTGAACCAATTCAAGTGGTTGAGAAGTCGAAACTTCTTTCTTTGATTTAAAAGAAACTTTGTGTTGTTTTCCCTTTTGACAGGGGTTACACACTCTATCATTTGGGAATTATAATTTAGGTAGGTCTCTAACTAGGTTTTTTTCTAGAGAGTTTTCTAAGTGAGTGAATGATGCAATGTCCCAATCTTTTGTGCCATAGCCAAGATTCTTTATGAAAAGCATTCAAACAAGTAATATTCTTCTTAGCTAAAGAATTCAGATTAACATCATAAACATTTTCATTTCTTAAGGCAGAAAATACCATAACATTCTTAGAATTAAAAACTTTGCATGAATCATTTTCAAATTTAACATGAAAAACATCATCACATAACTGAGAAATACTTAATAAATTGTATTTAAGGCCATCAACAAATAAAACTTTAGAAATCAAAATTGAATCAGTGTTACCAATCTGGCCTAGGCCGATGATTTTTCCTTTAGAGTTGTCACCAAAGGTGAAAAAGCCTCCATCAACTTTTATTCAACTCTTGAAACAAGAGAAGTCTCCTGACATATGTCTTGAACATCCACTGTCCAGATACCAGGTCTCTTTACAGGAGCTCTTTAAGCAAGTTCCCTACAAAACCAATTTAGATGGGAGATGATTTTGGTACCCAGATTTTCTTGGGTCCAGACAGGTTAGCCAATAACACTTTAGGTACCCATATTTGTCTAATGGGTCTCATATAATTTGTAGAATTGACATGCTTTGAAATATAAACTTTATTAGATCCATAGCTATGTATATAACTGGTTGAAGCATATGAAGTTCCAGAATTACTTTCATTCTGTCCAGATTTAGAAATGAATCTAGTTTTGGCAATTTTCCTTTGTCCAGGTTGGTATCCTATAACAGTAGTATATTTAGGTGCTATTTGCTTACCTAGAATTTGAGTTAAAGTATCCTTTCCATTTGTGAATTTTTCTAAGTCCTTTCTAAGTTTCTCATTTGACAGTTTCAGTTCAGTGTTTTCTTTTAACAGTTGAGCATTTTTCTCTTTTTCAATAGTGAGTTCTGTTTTAACTGTAGTGGTGAGAGCATGCTGTTTCTTTAATGACTTGTATTTATCCTTAAGTTCATTACATGTCTCTTCCAGCATATCACAGTACTCAAACAATTCATTTTTAGATATTGTTCCAGAATCAGTATCAGATTCTGCATTATCTTTAGAGTAATAATTTAAAGCAGGAGTTTCAGCAGTTACCTGAGAAGTGTTTGTCATAAAGCACATGTTTGCCTTATTTTTGTGTTCAGTTTCAGAGCTTTTAGATTCCGTAGAGCTGTCCTCAGAAGCACTCCAAGTAGCCTTCATGGATTTCTTAAACTTATTGTCCTTATATTCATATTTCTTTTTATACTTCAGCTTTGGACAGTCGGCTTTAATGTGTCCTTTTCTCTTGCACTCATAGCAGACAACATCATCTGATTTGTCATTCTTCTTCCAGTCCTTTTTCCATTTACCTTGGTGATCATACTTACCCTTATAATTTGTTTTTTTGAAGAACTTCTTTTTCCTATAA
This sequence comes from Viscum album, assembly GCA_963277665.1. Lineage (NCBI taxonomy): Eukaryota > Viridiplantae > Streptophyta > Magnoliopsida > Santalales > Viscaceae > Viscum > Viscum album. The sequence goes on along the minus strand of OY728152.1, from coordinate 1,244,099,560 downwards.
AATTTCTTAAATCTTCTAGCAATGTGAGCCATCTCAGCATCACTGTCAGAATCACTTTCACTGTCTTCACAGCTTGAACTTTCAACTACAACTTGAAGCTTTTCTTTGTCCTTATTCTTTGAAGTAGAAGATTTGAAAGCGACAGACTTTCTTGGAGGTTCATTTTCTTCCTCTTTATTCACTTTAAGCTCTTCTTCATACATCATCAGCTTGCCAATTAGTTCCTTGACAGGTAGAGCAGCAATGTCACATGATTCTCTGATTGAGACAGATGTGCCTCTCCATCTATCAGGTAGACATCTCAAAATTCTCATAATTTGTTCCTTCGATGAGACATCCTTTCCTAGCGAGATCATTGTATTGACGATTTCATTGAACCTGAGATACATGTCAGAAATGGGTTCGTCAGGCTTCATTTTAAAATTATCATACTTGATAGTATAAGTGTTCAATATCATTTCTTTAACATTCGTTGTTCCTTCATGAGAAACAGCTAAGGTATCCCAAATTTCATATGCAGTTTTACAAGAGGAAATTCTATTAAACTCTTCATCTCCTAGAGCACAGTACAAGGCATTCATAGCTTTACAGTTGTTATTGTAAGCATTCTTTATAGGTTCATCCCAAGTAGATCTAGCAGTAGTGGGAATTTTGTATTTTGATTCAATAGCAGTCCAAATATCAAATCCTATGCTTTCTAGATGAATTTTAATTTTCAGTTTCCACTGAGCATAATTAGTTCCATTGAAGAAAGGTGGCCGGTTAGTAGCAGCACCCTCATGTCTATTGTCCATGATGAGAAAATTTTAAAGAGATAAAAATTTAGATATAACAGAAATTTTAAGATCTTTAAAATACAACTAAAATCACAGTTCAAAAGCAGAGTACTTTTAGAAAGTATTTTCAATCCTCTGATACCAAGTGTTGGTTGTAGTGGTTTACTCAAGAGGGGGGTGAATTGAGTACCAAATAAAAATTTCTGTATTTAAAAATAATAAATTAAAGACCCCCAAATAAAATAATAAATTAAACTGTAGTGAATTTATATTAAAGTAGAGGTTCTGTTAGATTCTCAAGGGATTGATTAATTCCCAGTTAATCAACACAGGAGTGTGTGATTATCTTTTGAAACTAACTTACTAGTCTACACATAACATAAACACTTGCTAATTTAATTATCAAAGTAACTTTAAAAACAGTATTGGTTTTAAAGTGATTAGCAGCGGAATAAAACCTTGAAAGAGATGGCACAACAAATGTAACCAAGAGGATCAGTCTCAAGCCGAGACTTAGTCCTCTCAAAAGTTTATATAAAAATGATCCACACCCTGGATCGGGGTTCAACAGTTTACAACTTTCCAGGTCCAAGACCTCTACCACTGTTATTCGTGGGAAACAGTACAACAGCAACCAGCTGTCCAGGTCACACACGACCTCTACCATTGTTATTCGTGGGAAAGAATAGAATGCAAGAATTTGGTAAGGATTTACAAATACTCCAGTTTAAGTACAGGAGACAGTGTATGTGTTAGATACAGTAGATAACACACACTGCTCGAAAAGTATAATAATAAATCACAGAACAAGAGATGTAGAGTTTAGAGATGGTTCTGGTGATTTCAGTGTAGCTCTGGACTCCTTTGGATTCGATCAGAAGTGAGTCTGAGTCCTCTTCTCATTTCTGTTTGAGAAACAGAGTTTCGTATGCTCCAGGTTCACAGACAGTGAAAATGTAGTGGTTGAAGTTCTTCAGTGCTCTTCTTATATGCACAGAACACTTCTCGAGTATGATTAATTGTCTATGAGCTTCTCTGTGTTCTTGATGGAACTGGTTTTTCTCTTCTTGATTCTTCACGTTCTTGTGTTTGGTATATTTTATCCACCACACACTTCTCTTCTTTTTTTTTGTTCCGTTGGGCAGCGTAGTCTTCTCGTATTTATCTCACGGGCAACAGGGGACAGAAAAGATTTCCCTTCTGTAGGTATGAGGTACGGGTTCCTAACATCCGACAACCTTAATCAGATATTTGACAAATCATTAAAATGTACACGATCTGACCGTTAGATAGATTAAATATAGGAAATAAAGAAATTCAAACAGTGAGTCGAGTGATCGGTAGGTAATCAGCATCGGTAGCTTGGACATCGGTAGCTCAATGTCATTAGTTGCTTTGACTCTATCGGTGGCTCTATGCGTCGGTTGGTACATGCTTGTATCGGTGACTTTGTTTATCGGTAGCTCCATCCGTCGGTATCTCCATGTGTCGGTAGCTCCATGCGTCGGTAGCTCCATGCATTGGTAGCTCTATGCGTCGGTAGCTCCATGCGTCGGTATCTCCATGCGTCTGTAGCTCCATGCGTCGGTATCGGTAGCTGTGAGTCTGTCAGTAGCTTCGTCTATCGGTGACTCTTATTCCATCGGTAGCTGTTTATACTTACACAGGTAGCTTTATGTTTGTATCGGTAGCTGTCTGTAAGTCAGTAGCTTACACTTATAAGTACATCGGTAGCTCCGTTTTAAGTATATCAGTGACTCTGTCTGTCGGTAGACTAAGTCTATCGGTAGACTGGTTACCGGTAGCTCTTTATCAGTAGCTATAGGCAGATTACTTATCTGATTTATGCAGAACACATCCGATTGTGTTAGAATTAATTTATAACTTGTATGAACATGGATAAATGAGGATTAACATATTCCAAAGACTATTTTAAAAATTATTATTGGTTTGATCACAAATTTGAAAGAATTAAAGTATAGATCAATGATACTTAAAAATATCATAGAGAATGAAAACATAATTGGGATTTTCAACACATATGAATACATGATTGAGATTATCAAAACAGGTGAGGTCAAAAAATACAATATCACAGTATCCTTAGTACACATAATCACCAGATAATTTAAATCAATTAAAGGGGTGAGCTAAAACCATAGTAATATGATGAATAAGGGACGTGAATCAACAAAACATGGGTATGAATTATCACAATCATTTTATAATAATTAGTTCATCATCAAAATCATGAGGGAATTCCTTAATTAATAGAATTGAATTTTGGATTTCAAAAAAATGAAACATCATGTAACATTAGTCAAATACCACATACAGTTTTGAACAAATCAATCATCATTTTCATTCATAATATATGTGCATAATAATAATATCAACATTGGGGTTAAAGCTGGAATCAATTACCAGATTAATACACAACATATCATGAGGTATATCACATTAACTAATTAATTATTAGGATATATGATTTTAGGCCCACCGATCACTTCATAATATTTAACTATCTTACATGAGAAAGAAAATGCATAACTACCAGAGTCATTAAATAACCCATGGAATGTATTGGGTTTCATTAATGATTTAAAAAATCATATATTAGTGAATTATATTTGGGGTTATAAAATTAAATAGGTAGAATATATGTTTAAATAAATTATATTTTTTTTCTTCAGATAAGAAACAACACAAGAAATTTCAATGATTGGTTTTCAATATAAAATAATTTTTTAAAATCAATATATTTTTCTTAAAAAAGAGGTGGAAACATATATATCTTTAGAAATAAAATAAAAAACTAATTAAATTATATTTACCATACATTAATGTAATGTATATACTAGAGATATTTTTAATGATGGATATCCCAATGAAAATGACTTGGGTTGAAGAATCCCATTTCCTTAATTCCTTTTTAATATCTAAACTTTTTCATTGATAATTATAAACATAGAATTATAAAAATGTTGATTAAATAGTTATTTATATTTATTTTAACAAAATAAACCATTTATAATAATTTTTTATATTAATTATGTATCTTTGTTAAATAGAAGTCAATTTGATTTCTTATTTTCCTCAAAACATATATTTTTTCATAGTTTCTGTTATTTTATTCCTTGTACTTATACAAGAGAATAATTAATTTAATATGTTTAAAATAAATTTAATTAGATGGTAATATATTTTATATAATTCATAATATCCAACCATGATGATTTTTATACACATAGACATGAAAATGTATATGAAGGTTGTTAATAAACTATTGATGTGACTTTGTCGGGATAACATGAAATTAAAGATATATATATATATATAATACATAATGTAGGATTAAATAATTAATTTAATTATAAATTAATTCTTATTTATTAATATATGGTTTGGTTTCGAAATTGGTGGTGAAAAAATTTAAGGATAAGAAAAATAATAAATAAAATTTTGGAGAGTTGATTAAAACATAATTATTCCTTTATTTATAATCCCCTATGTTCCACTACAAATCCCTTGATATTTGGAGTTTGAAGACATAATAATGCCCTTAGATATTATAATGAGATTTAAAGAATTTATTTTGGTACATTTTAGTACATGTAATGTGGGGAATGTGTGGTTTTCCATGGGATGAGAGAGCTTTATTAATACTTTGGGAGGGGTATTCTTAGAATAAAATCTTGAATAAAATATTATATTAATGGAAATATAGTTAATAGTGAATTTATAAAAATATAAATCAAATATAAATATAATATAATGGATATAATACTTTAAAGTTCACTTATAATGATATTTAAACAGTTTATTACAAATGAATAATGAAAAAAGAGAAAATGTTGATTTAAGGAATCACATTTGACATTAGGTTTTGGAAAAAAAAATTAGGTTTGGAAGTTATGGATATTTATTTTAATGACCTATTTATGAAATAAAATATAACATGTCATAACCCTAACTTATAGAAAGAACTGTTTTATTATTAAATCATAAATTATATAATTCAAGATAAACCAGTTATCGGAAAAAATATATTTTTTACTATTCACCCAAAAATTAGAATATTTAAAAAAACTACAATAAAATCAAAATTTTATAATATATAAAATATGATTTTTGAAAATATAGTCATTTTATCAAGATATATTTAGATAATATGTAATTCTAATAATAATATTAAAATATTTATTTTTTTCCAATAATTTAAATTAATAATAATTTAAAATTTCATAATATTTTATATTGGTGTTTTGATAATAATATAAATTTATTTAAAATTATAATATTTATATTTAACTAAATTAAGCTAGATAAATATTATTTATATAAAAAAATTATTTTTATTTTTATTTATTATTCAAATTTTCATGTTACTATTCTCAACCATTAGGTTCCTATTCCCAATGGTAAGGTTACTATTATAATGGTCATAATACTTTTTCAATGGTCGCATTCTCACTTATAAATAGATTTTCATTAATACATTAATTTTTAATTCAATTTATCTCAAGGATTCATATTCTATTTTCTATATTTTCAATTGGTTTACTATTTTTTTCATTTCTATAGTGTTTTTCTTGGGAAAATGATACTTGAATTATGGAGTGATCCATATTCACCCATTTCATATTTTTTGTAGTTTTTTTTACCCTTTTAATATATTGTATTTTATTTTATTTTATTTAGTCGTTGACTAACATAATGATTTTTCAATAGAAATTTTTTTTGTTGGTTTCTCTATATATTTTACGTGAAAAATATAACAGAGATTTATTTCAAGAAGAATATATAATTTATAAGCACTAGGTCATAACATCCATCCCCCAATTAGAAATAAAATCCCTAAAAATTAAACTCATATTCCCAGTTTAGAATATATGAGGGTAATTATTTTTCATTTTTTCATATGGTTCCCACATTTCATTGTCATACTTTGGGTTTAACTGGAACAATTTTACAATTTCAGTCATCTTTCTGCGTAAAATTTATCCCCTACAGTCTAATATCATCAGCAACTACTCTACACATGATAGTTATAACTCTAGTTTTACCACCTTTTGATTTAGTACATCTGATGTATTGGGAATGTACTACTTATTGAGCGATACATGGAACATGTCCTGAACATGATAAATACATGGTGGAAGTGAAAGCTGGTAGGTTACTACTCTTATGTGATCACGGACTTAAAAGGGACCAATGTGCCTCTGAAAAAGGTTCCCTTTTATTCCAATCTACATGAGACTCTTCCCTGGTGATATTAGATGGAAAAAACTATCTCCAACATTAAGCCCCAAGTCCCTTCAACGGTAGTCAATATATAATTATTTTTAACTTGGAGAAGATTTTGTTTATTTTTGTATGGCTTAAAATTTCTAAATAATATATTTTACATGGCTATCTCTATGTAGCTTTATTTTTAAAACTCCATCCCAACATGTTTCATTTCTACATCACTTCCTAGTGATAATTTTATATGGATCGATCTGAATACTTGTGTATAAGTTATTGTTCTATGAAAACTCCACCAATGGGATATTCTGATCCAATCCTCCTTTGAGTTCAATTGAGAAAGCTCTTAGTATTTCCTCATTTTTTTGAATATTATTTTTAGATTTCACATTTTTTTAGGGGTGGTAGGTCATGTTGAAACTCATTTTAGTACTCAAAGAATATTGAGGACGTCTCTATAAATTGGATGGCATCCATGGTTCGTGACCAATTATGATCAAATGTGGGCCCCCTTGAAACCTCACAAATTCCTTAACATTTATCTTGGAAGGTTATTCAATCGATTAATATTCATAAATATTGATATATTGGGAAGTCTTCTTGGGTTGATCCACCAAAAACCATATATATATTTTTCTTATGGATGTCTTAGAGAGTCTAGTGACTTTGTAGATAGTGAAATTATCCCATTTCCATGTGGTTATAGAAAATTGGTGCATCATCTCTTTGGACTTCTATAAATATTAATTACCTTTTTTATATTCTATATACTTTGATATAAACGTCTCAATCTCCCTATTCATGATATCCCACTAACAATTTTCTTGATGAAAATGATACATATTGATACATTGGTATAGATAGAGAAAAATGAGCTATATGCATTATCAAATATCCTGTTATTTATATCATTTGATGAAGGAACACAAAGCTTCACTGCAAAATATAATAACATGATTATAAACAATTTGGAACTCCTATAGCATCCCTAACATTACTTTTTCCAAAAAAAAATTAGCTTCATATCATCACTTTAAACCTCCTTGATAATCTCTTATACAGATAGTTGAATAATCATTTTGGAATGTTTTTTGCATTTCCTACCATTATGATTTCAAATTCCAGAAATTGTATATCCATGATAATATAGTGTTTCTCATACCACATCATGGATATAAAAGTATGTTCATTTCTACTAATAGCACAAGCTATGTTATTCCCCATTCTAAGATAGTAATGATTATAGAAATCGAAGTTCCTCATTACATCAAACCACATTATTTGATTCATAATGAGATTCAAATCTGTTAATATATAATTTAGGCTCTTAGGATAAGTATATATGTCACACATCCCAATATAGAGGAATTTCCTCTTGATATTTAATGTAAATATCACAACTTTAAACTCAAGATCAAGAGTCACAAATATGTTCTAAAGGATCATTAAATTCCTTGAGTAATATGCTATCACAATATCATTATTCATGATTACACAACCTATTAATTTTATTCAATAATAAATATATATCAGAAAATAATATTCACAGATTGTTAGTGTTAGTAAAAGTGATGTAATTGTCCTCTACTTGAGTTCCTTGAATATTTCCTCACATTTTTTCCTATATATATACATTTAACCTTTTTCTATTAGCTTATTTAATCGGATAGTCAACAATGAAAATTTTATAAAAAAACATCGGTAATAAACTTTTATGCCACTAAAAAGTGGATTTACATAACACTAGTGGGTCTAAGACATTCCTAAATTTATTTTTGTTTAAAGGGTCTATAAATATTAAATTACATGAGATCAAATTAAATAAGAATGCATGTTTCTCCAAATATTTCATTCATAAAATTCATCAATATTTTTGGGTAATATTATGTCTGAAATGGGACACTATGAACTCATATTTTCCACTACTAGTAAATAATGAAACGTTCAAAATATCTTATTTCATTACCTTCAGTTGGTGGTATCCAGAATGAAGACCCACCATTACAGAAAACTGAGCTCCATAATTTAAGTAAACAAGTCACTATTATTATTAAGATGGTATTTAATCATTATGATGGTATTTTTGATCTCCTAGTAATTTATAAGCATTTGTATTGATCCATTCCATTTCTTTTTAAATATCATGGGAACACCCCTTGGTGATGCACTATTGTTTATAAACTATCTGTAAACGTTCACTTGTATCTTCTTCTTTAACTATTCTATTATAACTAGGGCCATCCTTTAGGTTCATTCCAAGATATTCATGGCTCTGGGTATGATCACCATTGATAACTCGACCTCCTGATCTAGAGTATTTCTTTGTAACACATTTGAAAATAAATCAGTGTATTCCCTCACTATAGGCACTTACTCAATGATTACACCTTCATTTGAATCAACCATTTTTTCATGGTATTCTTCTATACATGTTATCATCACCCAAAAAATTGAGATATTTTCCAATAGATATTCATGATCTTCCATTATTTTGTAGAGGTAAATGAGATGGTTCAGAAAATGAAGAGAGATTTATGATTTCTAAAAGTTGATGTGTTCTCTAAATAACGTGGGAAAATTTTTTCCCATTATAGTTTCAAATTCTACCAAGGGGAGGATTACATGATCTACTAGAAGAATCATCCCACATATGATAAATGGATAAGACACCAGTACCTCGTTTGAAATGATCACACCACAATGTTTGTTTAAATAAATATTTACTTCAAGGTATCGGTGCTTCAATTCAATTATTCTAGAAAAAATACATGATATAAAGGAATGAAGAGATCTACAATCAGGTAAAACATATTCCATTCATCAGTGAATAGGAATTGTATCATTTATGACATAAATTTCCTCATCTTCTTTAGTATTAGTAATCAAATAATATTTCCCTTGATCCTTTGGTTTTAGTGGATTTTAACGTGAATTTCCCTCAAGGACCTAGTGATTAGTGGAGTGTCTTGAATAGTTTCATTTCTCCTAATAGTTGAAGTGTTGAACCGTGGGTGGTGTGTTATGAGGTTTCTTTAGTTACTCTATCTTTTTGGCTAACTTTTGCTTGTATCCTTGATATTTATAATATTGGTGTAATTTTTTCCCACACTTGATGACTTTTTCATTCCCATTCAGTAGTTCCTATGATGTTTATTCCAACATGTTTTACATGTAGGTGGTTAAATCTTCATTTCACATTTTTAAATTTACCCACCAGCTTTAAACTCTTTTATTTTCTTCATATATCTATTAACATGAGGACATTATCTATACACCAACTTAATATTGAGATAACATCAAACTAGTAATTCTAACTACTGAAATCTCATATATCTATTTCTTTTCGATGGTCTGTTTTGAACCCAATAAAGACTCAGTATATTTTTATATCATTGGTGATAACAAATATGAAGATTAATCTAGAAATACATATGAATAACACCTCATATTTCATGATATAATCACATTCATTTTACTTTATCTTTACAAATGCTCTCTCTCTCTCTATTGGAGTATTTCTAGTTTAATACATTTTAATAAATATTTACTTAAAGAAATACCACTCCATCACATCCATTTTATCCTAAAAATTAGTGTTATTTATTGATCCCCACCATTGTTTATCTTCTCCATCTAAATGATATATGGATATAGTCAACTTTTCTTTCTCATTACAATAGAGTAAAAAAAATTTCTACACCATTGAGTAAATGAAATTTTTTTTGAGAAGAGTATCTGAATATCCACATAATGTTAGTATTCAATATATAATAATAGACTCAATGGATATTTAATCCTTATTTTTTAATGGAATATTTTCCACATTTTTTAAAATATTCATTATATCCTACGAAATATGGGAAAAAATAATAATAATTTTTTTAACTCCACCTCACATTTCATTTGTGATATAATTTGGGAAAACATTTCAATGTCCCTCACACTATTTTTTAACCTTATTTCCACTATATTCTATTGTTTTCTAAAATATAAATGGTTTGAATAAGTATTAATTAATCATATCAAAAATAATTTATTCTTTTGAGAAAATTTCTCTAATGGAATATCCTATGGGATACCAATGATTAACCTTTCTCTAAAAAATTCATTTACTTTTACATATACATTGTTAAATTCTAAGGGTTAACACTAATTTTCTTTGATACTAATTCCTAAATTAAATACAATGTGCTCTCATAAAATAAAAAGAAACCCTACTTTTCTTTATATAATTATTACATAACATTGAATATAAACAACATAATAGATATAAAAAACTAGGATCAAAAGGTTTACTTTCTTGGGTAAATTATGCTAAAAAATATCTTCTGCATAATAAAACAAAAATATTTATTTAAAACATTCATCATTATCTTTAAAATATCACATTATATATAGTACATAAAATAACGTGAGGATATTCAACAAAGAAAGGTGTGAGCTAAAAGGCCAGTGAGTGGATGAATAAGTGAATTGAATCAGTATAACATAGGTCAGAATAATTACCATCCTCATTAAATAATAATTTAATCATTATCTACATAATGAGTGCAAACTAAATATAATGCCATGTAATGTTTAAAATAATAAAGAAATGAAACATCGTGTCATAGTTGTAAAATAGAACAAAAATAAGTGAACATGACAAGCATCATTTTCACACATTACATATTTTTATAATCATAACATTATAATTGGGGATAATGAATGAATTATGTCCATGATTAAAACATGTTATATCAAGATATATTTCACATTAATCAATTCATTAGTGGGATATATAATTATGATCCCAACAACTATATAGTAACATTTAAATAATCATGCATTACATATAGAATGTATAAAAATCATAGTCTTGAAATAACCCATGGAAAATATTTGTAAGGATATCAAAAATCATACATTCATAAATAAACTATGGGTTTACCAAAATAAATATATATTAAATTAAGGATAAAATAAAATTATTCTTTGGAGAATAAAAATCCATAGAAAGTATATGATTTTATTTGGACAAAATTATTTTTTTGGAAAATCATTTCATGTGACATAATAATTATAGTGGAAAACTGTATATTATGGAAAATATAATGAAAATACAATAAAATGGTATTTAATAAATATTAATGTAATATGCACATCATATATTTCCTGAAAAAGTGATATGGTAAAGTAATTGAATTAGGTTCGTGAGTCCCCTTATCTTAGTTCATGCCTTAATTTTTCAGTTGTGCCCCTCTGGAATAAAAATATAATTTTTTTAATAAAAATTATACATAAGTTCATTATTACCATTTTACCATAATTTATCAATAATAATAATATTTTTATTTTTCCTAATTTCTTTATTTAAAGGCTTTTCATTTTGATTTCACATTTTCAATATAATTTCCCTTTTTTCATTGATTTGGCTATTTTGATCAATGTCCTTATACATGAGTATAATCAATTAAAAAAATTCAGAATAAATTCAATTAGATTTGTTTATATTATATGTAATTCATAATATTAATATATGATGATTTTTATTCATTTTTACATGGAAATGTCGTAATAGGTTGTTAACAGACCATTGATGGGAAATTGTTTAGAGAGTAGGAAAGTAATAGTTGACATATATATATATATATGTAAATATATAAATATATATATATATTAAATATGATAAATAAAAACATTAAAAAAATTAACAAAATTTTGAAAAATCTACCCCATTATTAATATATGGATCATATTTCAAAGTAGTGGTAAAAATAAGAAATAGATGATGAATAAGAAATGAAAAGGAGAAGAGTTGATTGAAACTTGCTTAATCCTCAATGTAACTTATCTTTTAGGAAAACAAAACCCCTTTATTTTTTGTATTGGATAACCCAAGAATTTTCTTAGGTATTATAAGGGTCATTAGAGAGTGGATTTTGGTAGAGGACGGTCTTTTAATGTGGGGAATGATTGGTCTTCCATGGGGGTGGGTTATTTATATGTGAGTAAAGGGGTATTTTTATAATAAAATTTTGAATAAAATATTATATCAAAGGTAAAACATTTAATAGAGAATTGTTTACAACATATATCGTATATCAAAATAATATAATGGGTTTAAGACTTTAAATTCCATTTCTAATTATAAATTATTATTTTTTAAAAATAAAATTTGAAAAAATTAGAAATTCTGATTTTGAAGAATCACTTTTGACTTCAGTTTTTGGAAAGTTATTTATATGTATTTAAATTAATAAAATATTATTTTTATGACTCATTTACGAAATAAATTATATAATGTTAGATCTTCATGTTCTATAAATTACTATTTCATTATTATATAATGAATGTTATAATTAAAGATAGATCGGTTATGTCAAATGATTTATTTTTAATATTCTTTGAAAAATTGATGTATTTCATAAAATTACTAAAAAAATCAACCTTGGATAATTTTAATGTACTGATTTTTAATATTATATTAATTAAATGAAAATAAAATTTCAAACAGAGGCAAATTTAATTTTTAATATTATAATTATGATATATAGGAAATACATTTAAAAAATGTAATAAAAATTTTCTTATATTTTATTTTATTATTTTAATCATTAAATAATTTTTAAAATTATAATATTTATTTATAATTAAATTACTTAGGATAAATATTATTAATAGTAAATTTATTATTTTATTTTTAATACACTATTTCAATGGTAATGTTATTATTCCAAATAATTGTGTAATTATTCCCAATGGTTGGGTTTATAATATCATTATTTATAGAATATTCATACAGTCCTCTTGTGATACAGTTTTAAGTGAAAAAAAATGATTTTTCAGTGAAAAGATTGTTTTTTTGTTAAACGCATCATAGAAGGGTAAAACGCCCAATTAAAAATCTGGATAATTCAATTAAATATTTTATAAGATAAACACTAAGTTAGTGAATGGTTTTGAAGTCTTCAAAGGCTTGGAGAAGATGTAAAAAAATAATAAATATATTATTTAAATCATGGTAAATTTATTCAAAATAAATGAATAACTCTAAAATAATGCATCATATGATAACATTGATACCAATGTTGGGTCTGGAATGTAGTTTTACCCTAGGAAGTGTATAAAACTTGAGGGAGTTAAGTGTTAGGTGGCCTCACTTGATAAAATAATTTATTTAATGAATTTTTATCTGTTTATTTATGAAAATAAATCTATATCATCCAAATGGTGTTTCAAGTGATAAAACTGAAATCATTGTTGGATCCGGAATATGGTATTTACCCTAGTGGGAGTATAACATTCGAATGAATTGGGAATTTGGATGCCCTGCTTACTAATTAAAGTCATTAAATAAAGTTTTTAATATAATAAATTATGGAAAATAATTTTCTATCTCACAAATATAACATTTGGAGAAAATTCTAACACCTCCATTGTGTCCTGATCGAGGGGTTTTTTCCTAGGTAGGGTATAATATTTATTTACAATAGGCATTACGATATGCCAACATTTTGAAATTTAGTTTCATTGATAATAAAATTAAATTATGTGTTTGTTAATTTTATTAAAATATGGGAAAATGTGGCTTCTTCTTCCCAATTCAATAAACACCATCATTTGTATGAACAACTATTCAAGCTTAGGAGAATTTTCAAAATCAATCATTTCATGAACTTTTTGAATGGTTTATGTCGCAGTGTGATAATATGTGATATTAGTAAAATCAAAACCCTTTAATTTGTTGTTTAATAAATCAAAATGTGTGTTTTAATTTCACCCATAAATCTGATTTTGGTTTTAAAAATAGTTGTAATTTCATGCAGTGGAACCCCTATATAAACATGTCATCATAATCGAAGGCATCATCGCTTCAGGATTGATGCAATTTTTATGGGAAATCAACACTGAATGGAGAGTTGATGGGTGACCACCTCCCTTGCGGCGTGATCACCCCTTGTTTTCCTGTGTTCTTCTCTTATTTTATTAATTTTTTTTTATGAATTTAATTGATTAGAAAAATAAATGAATAAAATAAAATAAAACGGGTTAATAAAAAAAGAAAAGGGGAAAGAAAACTGTGTATTAAATAAAATAAAAATTCCTTATTTTTTTATATTACATCACTTATTTAAATTATGAATTATGGATAGAATATTTTTAGAAATTCTTCGAAGATTAATTTTTGATAAAAATTTATTAATAGAAAAATATAATTTTTCACAAATAGTTTTCACCTGAAATTATCAAAAATAATTAGGCAATGTTATCAAGTGATGATAGAATTAGTTAATTGCATTAAATTATTGAGAATAGTTTTATACAAAAATCAAAATACAATTTCAAGGCTATTATCACATGACAAGGTTATCGAAACTACCAATGGATGATCATTTTAATTATAAATTGAGAATTGTGATGATTTATTGAAGATAATTTTTCAAACTAATAAGAATGTATGTATATATATATATAATGTTTACTGTATGTATATTCACCCACAAATGAATATATATATAAATATGTAGATAATAATAAGAGGACAGATTTTATTTAAATTTTCACTATATAATAGTAATGAAAAATTAAATTTATAGTTATTAAACACACATGATAAGTTAAAGGTAAATTAAAAATTATGACAATCAACACACATGATAATTTATTTATAATTCAAATTTATAATTATCAATGAGTAATATTGATCAAAGATAATAACTGTAATTATCATTGCACATAATGACTTAAAGGATAAATAAAATATTGTAATAATCATTTCATGTGGAAAATTGATAATTTAAATTATCAACGCATGTGATAGAACCTTATAATTTCATGTAATATTTTAGAAATGATATGGTAATAATTTAATTAATCATCTCATGAGATGAAACTAAATTAAATGTAATAAATTATCTTTATATGTGATATTTTATAAATGATAAATTTATTATTTATTTTATCAGTGAAAGTGATAAAATAAAATTAAAAGTGATAAATTATAAATTCAAGTGATATTTTTAGAAGTTATAAAATAATAATTTAATTTTTCAACGTAGGTGATAAAATTTAATTAATAGTAACAAATAATCATTTCATGTGACTTATTAAAGGGTATAATGACAATTAAAATTTATCAGGGTTTGAGATAAATATATGAATAATTTGAGAATTGTTCTATATTGAGAACTAATTTACAAATGTGCTGTTTTAATTATTTTCAAAAAAATATAAATATTATTATTCATGGAAAACTATTGACATAACATGAGAATCATCGTGCCAATAGCTCAAAACATTGGCTCATTGACCTGACATCAGAAAACTATGACAGGTTTTCCAATTGTTATTGTAGGAAGTCCCTAACCCTTTTTGTCTTGTTTACAAATGTTTTCCATTAGTATGATAATGAGTAGACATGTTTAAGGATCATGCTGGATAGTGAATGCCTATGGGTATGTGTGTAGACCCAGAATCTCTATATTACACTTGATTACATTAGTACTTGTAGCTATTTATTCACATTACTTTGTGATTACATGTATAGTGTGTGCTAAATTACCCATGATTATTTCTTATTACAATGTGTGTGTCTCTATATATACTTCCATATTATGTATACCAAGTCCTTTTTTCTTGGATCCAAGACAAGTGGACATTCAACCTATATTATCCATTAGAGGAGGGATTCACATGACTAACAATGAGGGTCTGATGCATGGGGTTGGCACATGATTATTCTTAGGGGAATCTATGTAGATTACCGTTGGGACTTGAGTTATCCTTTGGAGGGGTGATGTGCATGACTTATAAAAAGGGTCCAATGCACAAGGAATGAACCAGACTATGCCTTGGGATACACATGTTTCACAATGGGGGATACAATGATGCATTGGAAGTATCATATAGCAGACCATCAGACTTGTGTTACCCTTTAGAGGATGGATTCACATGACGGATGATGAGGGTTCTAGACACAACAAGGGAATTTGATGATTCCATGGGATTCACATAATGAAGAGGGTATTTACTATCTCTTGGTCCATAGTATGTCTTCTCAAAAATATTCATCAATGACTAAGGGATGGGATTAGCTCTCAGTCCTTAGTACGTCAACTCAATGATTAAGGGAAGGTGATTATCTTCCATTTCCTTTGAACATACATAGAAACGTATATACTTCCATATCATCAATACTGTCACATAATAATGTTGGGAAAACATAATTCATTAGCCTAATGTATAATCATTGATACATATAAAACCATGGTTATCCAATCCATCAAAGAAAAAAAGCAGGTAATTTAGGGGATTGAGTATCTTGGTTAAAAAAACACTCAGATTTGGATTCTGTGTTTACTACACATTTTTTTTATGCATACACTTGTATATTGAGAACAATAGGTTGATTATTCATTTGTGGTGTCCTAATAAGTCTTGTACTCACACCATACCTGGTAATTTTAGTGTGCTTGTATATTTCACCCATAGAGATATAGTAAAGGGAAAGGGCCCAATGGTGGATGTTTTAGCAGTGGAGAATATAGATAGAGCGGATTAGGGTAGGAACCGGAGCATCCCCGTAGAAAATTATTGATTTAAATTCTATTTTTTCTACTAGTTACTAGGGTTTTCCTTCCGCTTTTTGGATTTTTTAAATTATATGTATCTCATCCTTACCTTTCCCCATTATAGTTTTATTATTTATATTGTTGTTATTCGATTATTGATCCTCTGACTCGATACACAGGGTATAGTCTCCTGAAATTTCTACTTGAGTCCTTCACTACTATTTAGTAGCCTCTTGGGTGTGGGGAGACACGTATGAGGTCATGTTCCATTTTGGCTTGGACCTAGTGATTCAAGTCGGGTTGGAACAGTGTTACTATTAAAAGTACCACATTATTATTCCAATGGTCATATTTCCTCATATAAATAAAACTTCATTCTTGTATTCATTATTCACATAAATTTCACTCAACGTAATATTTTATATTTAATATAATTTCTATTATTTTAATAAAATTGTGTACCCTTTATATAATGTTTTTCTCAAGTATGATGATTCTTAGGTATTGGTGTAATCCATATTTTCTGAAAATAGATTTTCTATATTTTATATTTATTTCCCATTGTAATATTTGGTATTTTAATATTTTTAGTGATTGAATTACGTAATAAATTCCATTAATAGAATAATTTTTTCTCTGATTATCTAAAATAATATGCCAATAATATGATAGACATTTATTTCAACAGGGAGAAATTATTATAAACCCATGGTTATTACAGGACTTGGCTAAACTTGATCAATGGGAGCATTACATTATGGTACTACGCATAACTGGCTCAATATAATCATTACAACATGGGAATCATCTGAACCTATTCCATAAAATTATTACAGCTTGGGACTATACTAATCCCACTCAATATAATCATTACTGAAACTGATGTGGAAGAGCCCACTCAATATAATAATTATAGCATGAATCACAACACTGGTTAGGGTAAAAAATATTTCCAAATATCACATCATATAGATAAATGTTAAAATCTAAATATTATCCTTTACTTATCAATTTTAACCATAATCTATAAATTTTTTCTTAAACCATTAACATGTTACTAATTTTATAAACAAATCCATTTCCATGGTGAATCTATATTAAGCGATCGCTTGAAATTCATGTCTTCTTAAACGCACATAATCCATTAGACAATTCGTATATATATTTAAGGATTGGACACCCATTGGGTATTAATAAGACATGTTTCTATCAATTTGATATAAAGGGATCTATGGAACACTCAAATTCATCATTCAACAAATTCATGAAAATGTTATGTGGAAATAATAAAAATGTTTGTACATAATTGAAAATAAAGTAGTTCATTTTTTTATGATTTAGACACATAACCTTTATATGAAGATTTTATAGCACTTGTAATGGTTAATGTTAATTGAAAATAAGGATATTGAGATCAATGAAGATAACATAGATAATACAACATGTAGTTTAAACTAGAACAAATAGTTTTCTAAATATTTACAACAAAATAATGATAAATAATAGAAGAGAAGGGAAAGCCCCAAAAAACAACTCACTAAGGATCAAATGATAAAATAGGACATCTATAATAGAGGCATTGAACAAAAAAAAATTCCAAGATTTCATCTTAGGGTTTAGTGAGAAGAGTTGGAATGAAGAAATGTGGTATCTCATTTGAGTTCCCTAATTAAAACCACTAATCATTATAATTTCACGTCATTTATCCCATTTAAACATCATGTATTTATTCATAAAGGGTTATTCTGAAAAAACACTCTCCTAAGGTTAATTTTAAACCTTATCAAACAATACATGATACGATCTTCGTACAAGATGTGTTATAACATTACATCATGAACCAGTTACGGCCATATATCTAGAAATAGTTTCATATTGTTTAACATGTATACGACATGTAATTTTCCAAAGGATAGTTTTCAAACCAACTTATTTGAATGTGTCATAACCTATTCTCAATCCATATAAACTCATGTAAACACTCATAATACAATTTTCAATTTTTTATAGACTCCATTAATTCTAACATGCATAAAACAATGGAAAGTAGGCCAAATTCCCTAACAAAGGCTCTCCATATCTATAGAAGACTCATCCGCCTTGTTTGTAAGACAAGGAATGGCTAAAGAGATACATTCAATGAAAACCTAAATTGAGTAATTACTTAGAATGAATATTGTATCTTATAGGTAGGCTTAGGGTAGTCACATATTTTTTCCCGCGGGTTTGGTTCTTGGAAAAAGAATGAGGGAATCATTTTAAAACAGAATTAAATGAAAAAAAATAATTGATAATAGAATTTCGATGTTTGAAGTTTATAATTTTATATTTTGACAATATATTATATGAAATAATTTAATTATATTATTAATTCCACTATAATTAATCATAAATCCTAAAATGATAAATATGGAATTAATTTCAAATATATTTGAGAAGGATGATGTTTATGCCTTGAGGATTGTAAAGTTTATTCTTGATAAATTTGATATCATTTGGTAAGAAAATTATGAATTTTATCTTCTTATCATTGTTATTAAATTTTATAGATCTAAAATTAATGTGAAAATTAAAAAGGAAGAGTTTTATTTCAGGAATGATATTGACAAGGCGAGATGATGTTCGAAGCCTTTTGGAATTATTAAGAGATTTTTTGAGAATACCATACATTATATTGATAAAATTTTTATTTCATTGAAAAGTTAAGGAACACAATAATGACTCGGGTTTAGACTCTAATGACATTGAAATATTGTTGAGAATATTTCTGAAGTTAGGCACTAAGTCAGCATAGAAATATTTGACCTCGGGCATCATTGTGGTGATGTTAAAAATATTAAATATTTTTTTTCATGCATGATTATTTTCACTTGAAAAGAGTAATAACTCCCAAATTGTAACTCAAAATAGATTTATGAGGCATCATTTGAGTCTATAATTTCATGTTTTCCCTAGGAGCGGCCTAAAGTTGTCTCCAGGAGGGTTTAGTTAGAGGAGAGTTAGAGGTGTTTGATGTGGTGGAATTAATTAATTTAATTAAATTTTACTTATTAAAACCTATACCAAATATCCCCCCTCTCCCTCTAACATATGGTTTCATGACAAAATGAGGAGATAATCATCCCCTCCACTCCTCTTCTCCCTTTGGAAACGACAAACCAACGCCAAATTGAAGTGTTGACGATATTCTAATTCACATTTTCATGAATATATTTATTAGATTGAGGATCAGCATGTTTTAGGCATCTTTATTCATCTCAAGAATCATCAATTCATTATTTAGGTATGATTATTTGAGTTTTAGTTCTGATCCCTTTTTATGCTATGTCTTATGGTTCTAGAGCCCAAATGAAAATTCTATTTGTCCAAACTAGGTAGATATGTGGGATTAGTGTACGAGTGGGACGAATTGGGGTATTTCTCATGTAATTATCAACTAGAATTAAAATATACATGGTGTGTAGTCCAAATATACAATTCATGTATACATTCATATCTAGGGAACATGATATTTGGGAACAACATGTCGTGTACCGGGGTTACATGCCATGTAGTTCCCCATATTAGGGGACCATGTGAAATGGAATGTGTTAGACATGTGAAACTAAATAGACATGTACTAACACAATAGAAATTTACATGAACATGGGGTCCAGTACCTAGACTTGGAAAACTACACCAATATGTGGTAAATTTTCCCAAACGTGCCATGTAGTATGGGATGCATGATGTGTAAGGGACATGGTTGGTTTATCTATGTATAAGAGGAACATGGATAGGTGTCCGGTGAAGTGTGAAATTAAATGTACAACATTTACAATCAATGTAAAGCTTTTTGAGTTGTTAAAC
The DNA here is from genome assembly GCA_963277665.1 of Viscum album. Classification (NCBI taxonomy): domain Eukaryota; kingdom Viridiplantae; phylum Streptophyta; class Magnoliopsida; order Santalales; family Viscaceae; genus Viscum; species Viscum album. The sequence continues at coordinate 1,244,079,135 of OY728152.1, read as the reverse complement.
TCTATAGAAAAGACACACAACTAGGTGATCAGGAGGGTCACAAGTTGTGTGTACCCTTTTTCACATCATGTACTCCTAGGTGAATTTCGTCTCTCTATATCTCATTATCTCAGAATCAAATTCTAGATTCTGAAAATCCTATCCTTAGTGGTATTTTATATTTAAAGATTTGGTGGCCTCTATTACATCCTATGAGATCTAAGGTGGATTAAATCAAGGAATTCTCCTTTTAAGCTCTGATGAACTGATGATGGAGATTGGAATGGTTCATGATATGAGATGTTGAGACTTGTAGTCCCTTGTATCCTTAGGCCTTATGTTTCTCTTACCACTCTGCATTGGTAGATATAGGACTCCCTACATCATGGGCATAGATTTTTTACCTTTGGGTATTTTCACCTGGTTTTGTTACTCCACTAATAGACTAGGTAGTGGATTCCATGTGATGTTGGTATAATTGGAGAGAGTTGTCCTATAGTGTTAGGGTGTGGGAACTCCATACTCCTTAGAACGTAGAGTAGATACTCCCTTATGGGACCAAGGTGAGATTCATCTACCTGTAGAGTTAGTACTCCCCTATTGTCTTAGGATGTGGGCACTCCACATATAACAAACAGATAGATCGGTAATCCCCTACTATGGTAGGGCACGAGTCATCACTCCTTGGTGTTCGTTCTCCCCTATCATCCTAGCGTTCGGTTCCTCCATTCATGTTGTCTTGGAAGAGTTGTTACACTTATGTTGTGTCGGGGTTCATGTCCTCTAGCTATAGAGTAGTACACCCATGCTAGTTTTAGTGTGGTTCCTTGATCTATGAAGTTTCCCCCCTGTATTGTATCTGGGTGTGGTTCCTTCCTTCTTGGAGTGGTAATCCCTTGTCGTTCTAGAGTGTAGGTCCTCACTTATGAAGTTGTAATCCCCTTTGACCATGTAGTAATAGGGAGAATGTCCTTTTTTAGATTATAAGGTCTCTCAACTGCTGATTATAATTACGAGGAGAGGGACCCTCAACGTGATATGATCAGTGCCTAGTTAGAAGATTATTCTCCCTCGATGGGCTGAGCTTTCTGCCCCTCAATAAATGGGAGATTGTGGATTCACATGTTAGTTTGGTGTAGTACTCCCTCAATTGTAGGGTAGTGGGGAGGTGTGGGTCCCTAATTTCTCTCTTGTTAGATAGGATGTATGCGTTGGATAGTCTTAAGAAGTGATTACTCAATTGTGTGTTGTGGTGAGGGGTGGGCCTCCTTACATGGGATTCATTAGCCTTTATTGGGTGCAACACGGTGATGACATGACCACTATAGCTAGGACCTATAGTTGGACCTAGTATTTGGGTTCTTTTAGGCTTGGTCGAGCATACTATTTCTATTCAGTTGATCCTTTTTTCTTTTAATGTATTTGGTATGCCTATTGGGTATTTTTATACACATCCTAGAATGGGATATGACCACAAATTTTTTCTATCTTGTTCAAAACCCATTATATTCTATGGAGTCAATGGATGAATCGAGGTAGACGGATATTAGTGAGTTAGACCGACCGAGGTGTTAATATTAGTTGGGCCGGGGAGCATTTTGGTACTTTAATTTGATAGTGATCCCCTCCTTTGGAGTAGTTTGGATTCTTTTATAGTTTTTATTTAGTGCATGATTTTTTCCTTTCACTCTCAGTTATTTTATTTTACTCTAATTTCATATAGATATATGTAGGAATTTTAGTTTTCCATATTTTGGATATCATATCTCTATAGTGTTACATTGAGATGGTTGTGGGTGAATGCATACAAGTACATTAGAAAAATTCCTCTAATTTAGGTCATATGCCAACTCATTGTTATTCACCATCCCCTATCCCATTAGAGTCCAGATTGGAGAGTTGCAGCCTGGGCCCCATTGGTTTGGGCCATGATAGTGTAGTGTCAGATAATGTCAGTTCCCTATGGGGTTGTCACATGTTTGGGTTTAAAACCCTTTTAGATATAGATTACTTTTAATGTACATTCGTGGAAGGTTCGAGATAGAGCTTCTCTCTCGATTGGGTTCCTTCTAGTCAAGTTGAGAAAATCATTTCCTTTTTTTCCTTTTTTTATATTATAGTTTTTGGGGTCCCTAATATGTATTATTATAATCACCATGATATGGAATTTTCCCACACATGTTTGGGATCATTTTATTTCTTTTAGTTTCATTTTACTGTAATCCCCTCTATTCGAGAAAGTTAGACGATGTTATTATTTTTATTTGGTGGGTGTCATTTTTCACTTTACCCTTTCAGTACAGATGTTATACTCCAATTTTTCATAAATGTAGGAATGGATTTAGTTTTCCATATTTTAATATCATATATATTCATTATTTCATTGATATGGGTGCATGTGTACATGTATATTAGAAAAAGTCCACCCATCTATGTGATATTCCTACTTGGAAAAATTCGAAATCCCATGTCCTTTTAGAGGCGGTCTTTGGGAGTTGTGTCCAGGTTCCTGTCAAGTCAGGTCACCAAAATCACATTCTACTATTTATAAAAATATAAATTTCGTTTTAAACTAGCTTTGTAATGGTATATCTCACATTGAACATAATAAATAAAAGTACCTACTATTTATAATGCTTTATGAAATGGTATTTCATGACTTCTATATTGGTAAAATTATACTAATCATAAGGGTACAAGGATAGTTTAATGTTATCCATGTTTTATGTAAGGGTAATGTGTAAATTAAAAATCCCACATATGGGTTGAAATGAAATGGTATAGAACATATTTATTGGTATTCAGGTGTTAGATAAGTGTAATGTGTAAATGTCAGATCCTATTAATGGGTAGGACCCCCCCTACATTATGGTAGATGATGTTGTGTGAAGGTAGTTTGAGGCTTTTGTAATTGTAGCAGATAGTTAGGATGTTTGATAAAATATCACTCAAGAGTAGTGTAGTGTTAGTTGAAGTATGTATAAGGGTATTATTAAGCTTTAATGAACTACATAAAGGCCATTCATGATTTCATATTCGGTTGGAATGATTTAAACTATTTAGATTATACCACCATGGTGATACTATCTAATGATACATACATTATTTCTTTATTCATATGTGAAAATAGTTTAATACCTTTAGTCAACTACTACATTATACTTCATGAATTACATGAAATGTAAAACCCAGAGATCTGGTGAATCCTTTTTCAAAAGATATTTATATTTTTGATATTATGTGTTTTAGGAAATAAAATTTATCTAAAAATAAACATAATAATTAAAATGTATTTCATGATAATAAAAATTGTGTTTGACTTGTTTTAAAAACATTAACTAGATGACCTTTCATTACATGACGCAATGAGTTTAAAAAAAATAAGACATACATATAAAATATTATATTACAATTATCAACTAGAAATAGAAAATCCGAATATGAATAGGATAAAATAAATTATGAAAATATATGGATTACAAATGTAGAAATAAATATTTCATTTGTTACCAATTAATTAAAAATTAATATAAACCCATTTTGAAAATAATAGATAATCTTTCTCGAGAATAAAAAAATGTATCCACATAAGTATGTTTTACATAATAAATTAAAAAATGACTTCATTGAATTATACAATTTATTTCTTAATATTATATATTCATTATATTTTTTAACATTCATCTTATTTATTTTTTAGACAATACATATGAATAAATTGACTTCTACACTAAATATTTTATTTTATTTTTAAAGTAGTTTGTTTTGTTTTTAATAGAGAAGTTCTATTAAATATAATATATGAAACTTTTAAAATATTTATCTGAAAATAAATTTTTTTAATTTTAATTACAGATTTACAATTAGGTTAATTTTTTGGATATTCTTGAAATGTTACATTTTTTATGAACAAAGAAATATACAAAATTTTATTTCAAAACAACATTTTCATTTAAATAATTTATAAAGATAAATTATATAATGAATTGGTTTTAACATAACATTAAATCAATTTTATATAAATTATTAAAGTTTATGTCTTTGGAACCAATTTATTATTGAAATTTTATTATAAAACATTGTAAACCTTTGACTATTTTTACATTAAAAACCCATATTCTCATTGTGTATCCGTGATTATTTTTAAATTATCTTTTTTTACAAAAGTGATATTAATTTCGAAAAACTTGATTAAAATTTGGAAATGAGAATATTTTTTATTATAAAATTTGTATAAATTAATCTCTAATGATAATGATTTTTGAAATTAGTTAAAAATAAATATTCTAATTAAACTCAAAATAGGGTTTTATGCATGAATTTTGTTGTTTTGAAATTAATTTTAAACATATGTTAGATTTTATATAATAGAAAATATTTCATATTTAGAATACGTAATTTTAGTTTACATTATAAAAAACTTTTAAAATTTATTATGAATCTATATATTACCTAGGTAAACAAAAAAGTTATAAGTTATTATGGTAAAAAATAAATTGTTAAAATTGTGTAAAGAAAAATATTAAGAAAAAAAAATTTAAAATTATATTTTTTATTTTATGTTGGAGGTGGTTCATGTCCAAATAAATTTTACCCTCCATTATTATTCCAATTTGGTGGGATTTTTTATAAGGGATACAACCCAATAGTTCATAGTTTAGAGTATTTTCAATCAAATTCCACTCCTCCTCAACTATAAATGCGAACTCAAACCCCCCCCCCCTCACATCTTCAAAAAATAAAACAATTTTGGTTAAAAAAAATACCAATCTAAATAACTTAAAAACTTGTCTCCCATTATCAAATATTCTATAATGTTTTCATAATTTTATCCTAGGAATTATTTTTGTTCAAAAAATTAAAAGGCTACCCAAAGAAGAGATAATATTCATCCATGTGTATCTTAGTTTTATTTCATTCTCCACCCCATTAAATATTTATTATAAAGTTTTTATATAGTTAAATAAGTATGTTAAGCATATAAATTTTTTTATTAAGTTCATTACCTACAACCATCTTCACTTACATCAAATGGGTTAAAATTTTCATTTATGTGTAAGGCATACTACCGCCTCATGAACCAATGCCAATTTTCATTTAATTACCTCCTCTAATAGTTAAACATAATGATGGATTTATAGTTTATAAAAAATTATGATATTTATGGTGGTATAATTGTTATTGAATAATTATATCATAAATTTTTTCATACTCTTTATTTTATGGGAATGTGATAATGTCATTCTTGTGTATTGCAAACTACCACCTCTTGAAGCGATGTGACACGTTCACACAATACATGGAATATATTAAGGACATATTTAATGAAAATATGTGATATATTGGAAGTAAAAACTATTATTAAATTATAATATATCATTTAATTTTTTCTTATTCAATCTAATATTGAAATGGAGACCGCGTTCATGTGTACATACGGCCTACTGTCATAGTGAACTGTTTATTTCATTTCCTACAACTAAATTTTATGGAATGATCGAAATAACATTTAATGAATATATATGATATTTATATCTGGATTGAATTTATGGATATTATTAAATCATGATCAAATTAACATGAAAAAAAATAAAATGTCATATCATATATGAAAAACAAAGAGGTTATTACCTGAAATTTAACTTTAGAATAGAATTGTTAACAAACGAGTATTAAAAAATTTTAATAAAATAATATATTAAATGGTATAGTTATATATATGGTTATAATGTATATATTTATAATATATATTAATATATTATATATTAGTTTGTAATTTGAAACAATTAAGTCAGCACTTAAGTAAAGGGATTTCTGTCTCAAATTTATTTTCTACATAGAATATAACATATTTACCACATATTACTTTTATGTGGTGTATATAATACAATGATTGTATTTTAGGATTATAATAATTAACATTGATGTTATTTATGTATCCATTTGTGTATCTCTCTTTAATGAGGTTTACATTTCAAATTTTACAAATTTGTAAGGGATTTTTTTTCCAATTACCTTCTTTTGGACAAAAGTTTTTTTATACAGCTACCATATTCTATGAGGTGTAAATAATACCACTTGGACATGTTATATCATTAATATATTAATTTTACTGATATTTTATTATTAATTTAATGTTATTCTCTCATTGGACTTATGATTCAAAGATAACAAATTGGTAAGAGTTTTACGTTGTAATCTCATCATTTATCTAGAATGTTTATGATTCTTATTAAAATGATGAAATATTCTGATTTATCATAAAATGAAAACAAAAATTATATTATAATTATTCTATTTGATGATAATCACTTTTTCATGTAATTTACCGCTATTAATGTTATGAAGATTTCAAATGATTATTTTTATGAATAATAACTTTTTTGGTCGAAAACACTTTTTATACAAAAACAATGTTTTTTAAAAAATGATTATAAATGAGTTATTAATACACTATGATTTTTTAAAATCATTGTTACCCATATCTGAATTTTTAAAACATATAATGAATGTAATCTTCATTTAAAATTACAATATATTCATGTTTCTTTATTACAAAAAATGTCAATAATTAATTAATTTAATGTTTATGGCCTGAAGGAAACATGAAGTCATCCTAAAAATAAATTTATTTAAATCATCATTTATAATTATTTTATGTTATTTTAAATTAATTTTTTCTCAAGTTTATTTATCTTTTAATCTTTTTCAAAGTGTAATAGTTATTTTCCACATAAATGATCAAAATTATATTTTATATATTCATTTATATGTTTTCAAGTATATTTTCATTGAAAAGTATTTATAAAATATATTATATTTTAAGAAGTTATTTTAAATGAAATGTTATTTTTTAAAATAAATAATTTAATTTATTTCTATATGATTACTTTAAAACCATTTAAGCAAATTTTCAATGAAATGGAATTTCAAAAAAATATATATATTATAGAAATTATTTTTGGTGAAATGTTATTTTCTTCCAATAAATGTTTTAAATGTCAATCATAATCATTTTCCATCTATGAGTATATTTTCTTACGTTACATATTCCTTAAAATGGATATGATTCAATGACACATTAGTTATTCATTATTTAAATAGATTATTTTTATAATGTAATGATCTTTGTGAAACCCATTTATCTTACATGAGTTAAACATTAATAATATTGTTGTGAAACATACATCATTTTTCATGCGGTTTTTTATGATTATAACAAAAAAAATATTTCTTTTACTTAGGTTATAACATGATTAAAGTTTTACAAAACCCATTTATTTTCATTGGTTTTGATGTGATGAATGATATATGATCATTTGGAAAGTATAATTCTGAGTTTAATAATTTGATGGTGTTTACATTATAACCATGGAAATGGTTTACATTATAACCATGGATGGTGGATATGTTGAAAAAAAATGGGTGGAACATATAACGCCCTCCAATTCAATGAATAAATATTTGTATGTTTTGATACATATAATGGTGGAATGGGCAGAGAACCAGGGTCAATAAGATAAGACATAGATGGAGAGTTAATCCAGTTTAGTAAGACATTGAAAGAATGGGGAGTGAACACATTTTAGTAATATAGGGCTAGAATGGGGTATGAAACCTTTAAAATAAGGGAATTTATCCAATATGATTTTATTGGTAGTGAAATTATGACAATATGAAAGTTATTTTATATTATTTTCTATATACCAAACATTCAATATAATCTTATAATATTATGACTTGGGTCATTTTATTTTATTCCCATATGATTCATGTCTTATTAACTAACAATATGTATTAAATGAATAATAATTATTATATTTTATATTAATGGTTTGGTTTTCAAATTTTATTATCATGTTATAATACAATAATGACAAAGTTATGATTATGTATCTCCCATGATTACCCTTACTGATCATTTGAGATAAACCATTTGTATGTTTCCTTTCCCAAGAATATGATTAATGTTTTTTAAGTAGGGGTATAAAAATGAAATCTCTTTATGGGTGTCATTGACTATCTTCCATGAATTATTATGATATTGTTCCAAGTTTCCAAATAAACTAAACTACTAAGGTTCCCAAGAATGTGGTTGTGTAATGAAATGAATTTTCATTTCAATTATTTCATTTCAATTTATATTAAAACTCCATCTCTATAGTTGGTATCTAGGGAAATTTTTAGTTCAATGTTAAAGACTAGAATGATGAATCTTTAGTGATATAATTAGATATATTCTAATGATATATCTAAGGATGTCCCTATTGAAAAGTAATTGTACAAGAAAAATATCAGTAAATTTTATGTGAATTTTGTTAAAGGTTTGAGAATGTTATTTTAAAAAAATAATACCTATGTTTGGTTACTAAACGAGGATATTGATCATAAAAATATGTACCAAGGGGTAATAAACATGGGCACACAATATTGAAGAATAATATATCTGGAATTGGTGCCTGAAAATGGGTCTTATTGCACACCTAGTTTGATACTCATGTGTGGTATGATTTGGAAATTCAAAAACACATTATGAACCATTATAAATGATATAAATATATAATGACCCTGAATTAAAAAGGTTTACAGTATGTTATCATTGAATGAAAAGAATATTTCATTATTAGTACACACTATCAATGATTTTTAGGATTATGTACTCCCCCACTATGATTAATGTTGCTCACACTATTATTTTTGGTTTTAGTAAATTGTAGAAACTTGAAGGAAATAAGTTAATATTGAATATGATGGTCTATTTTCCTAATGAGAAGCGAAATTGGATGATGAAAAAGTAAATGATAAAGTAATTATGTAGAATTAGTAATCATAGAACATGATTAATAATGTAAAATGTAAACAATTCTCAGATTCACCGAAGTATAGAATTATAGAGTTATATAAGGGTTTTGGTAGTGGAAACCATTGATGAAAGATTATTTAGATTCATATGTGTCATGAATATAGAATGAATCAATCAATGTAGTGTCATTAAGGGAGGATAATATGCTTCAATCGAGGAAAATACATACACAAAGTAAGTAATTAGTGACAAAAAAATGAAAATTTAGATCAATGTAATTAATAAGAATATTGGTCTCCCTAATATATCATTGATGTTTAATGAATCAACTATAAATTGATTAAAAATTTTGAAAAAATATTTCCTATGGTGAATGATCAAGATGGTAATCAGTATGGTGTTATGAGTAATGGTTATATTGGTGATGATGATGAGATTAAAAATAAAATATTTATGGAATGAAGTATCATGGATTATGAGGATTATTCATAGTTATTAATATAAATGTGAGGTGGAATAAAAAAATGTATATGTATTAGAATTTTTGAATTTGGATATATAAATCATAATATAAATAAGGTTTTTTGTAGAAGTTATTCATCATTTATTTTCAGGAATGTGTTAAATTGAACATATAGAATAGAAATGTGATATTTTCATTGGGGAAATAAAACACATAAAATGTTTCAGATGTTGTGGTAATGATATTAGGATAAATATATGAATGATGTTAATTGTCACGACCCCCTTCTATCAAAGATTACGCTCCTGAGCCGGCAATGGTGAACGGGAGATAATGACCCCCCGATTCCCGCCTCTAGTAGGCCCTAGGGTGGAGACTAGCACCAAGGGTATGAGTTTTCACAAATATGGGAGGCATTACCCTTTTTATTTATTTAATATCAGGAAATAGGACAAGTCAACCACAAAAAAGTAAAAGAACAAGTGTATTGAAATAAACCCAAACCAATCCCACACGCATGTTTAAATAATTCTGAAACAAGTTACAAGTACAAGAAAGATCAAAAGTACAATACCAAAAGAAACAAGAGTACAGCAAACTGCAACAACTCCAACTGTCTTGACTAGTAGGGTCCCGCACGGCCCTGGTAGTCCTCCTGGAAACCTGAAAGTAAACGTAGGGTGAGCATACAAGTATACTCAGTAGGTAAACCTAAATATCTCATGCACAAGTGGGGAGACATCCTAATGTCTCATGAGAACAACAGAAGAAACCAAAACCTAGCAAGTAATTCTATCCACCCAACCTCACCAGCCACGCTCACCAAAACAAAAAACAACAGGTAGTAGTATAAAAGAACAAGTATTGGGTACCCCGCACCATTTCCCACTAGCTAGCTGCTCTTCCTAACGGAGAACGTCCTGATGCTACCACACTTTTCCCGCCCGCACACACCTGGGCCTCACAAACCACATATCCCTCCCGCACACACCTGGGCCTCCCAAACCACATATCCTTCCAATACACACATGGGCCTCACAAACCACATATCCTTCCCGCACACACCTGGGCCTCACAAACCACATATCCTTCCTGAAGAGTCTTGGGCTGAAACCACCCCAATATGAACCTACCCAAAGAGTCTTGGGTCTAAGGTCGCCTCAAGACATCACAGCCTATGGAAGAAGGAGTATGAAAGAGCTAGTAACTAAGGGGAAAACACCCTCTCCTATAAAATGGGAGTGTTCGACACTAAGTTCTCAACATGGGTGGGGTGTGAAAAAACACAAAGATACAGATATATATATATATATATATATATACCAAACACGCAGCCTAACCTATGGCTTCTAAACAGAGAAAACTGAGCACGTGCCTCGGCACTACTACTACGAAGCATGCATACAAAAAACAGTCCCAACCCCATTTAGGTTTTCATGTTTCATCAGAAAAAAAATAGTTTATTAGTTCATTAACTACTGGGAAACTATCAAAGCAGATCAAGCGGTTCGTAGAACAAAATCCCTGGAAACCACAAATCAACTTAGATAAAACACAAGCAACACAACCCAACCTTTTATCATCAATCAAACCCTATTGATTGATCCCATTTTTAATTCATTTTCTTTCCCCATAGTTCATTTATCAACTTACCACTTTCTTTTAATATCAGAACCCATTATTGCAGCCCTGCTGCCATTATAACCACATCTCCACAATCGTATCACAAAACAAAGCTCATACCACATCATTGCCTCTTTAATATCATTTATCGCAGCCCCGCTGCCCATCCTACTCGTAACAACATAGGATTAACCCCCCTTTCACACACGACGTAACCAAACCAACGCCCAAAAGTTCATTATTCCATTTTGTTCAAATGGGGTGATCACACAAGGGTTCTAGATTTTAATCATCCAACTTTACATGATTATCCAATTTCTATATTCCACAGAGTTTCCATCCACAAAACGGTCTTGAAAGATAGGGAAACATTTAGTTGCGCAAGAAAAGTCCCCCAACGACCGTGATTTTTAGTATGTGTAAGCCTATTCAATTCACAACATAATATCACATAATATAAATAAAGTAACTGCATTCACAAACTTCTCATCCCCACTATATAAGCCAGTTATTATCATTATTAAACCGGTTCAACTATGTTTCACGTAAACAAGAGGACACCCTCCCCACATGATGCAAAAAAAAGATAGACGAAGGTAAAAACAATACCTCAGCAGGTTCTGATCACAACGCTCCCCCAGATTATCATTAGAAGAAGTATGTCAACATCTATCGCCTTTGTAAAAACCCAGCAAAACTCCCTTGGGAGTAAGCTGGGAAAGAAAGGCCGAAGGGAAGACAAAAGATCCAAGCTCAGAAGTTCTGTCTCATCATTACGATCCCATGGCCACTGACGGGTCATAAATCGGAGATCGGACGAAGAAGTTATGGAAGAAAGGAGCTTTGGAGTCTCTTTCAAGAGAGCTCTACTTGAGGGAATGGGGAGGAGAGGAGTTATCTGAAAAGGAGGAGAGGCCCCCTCATTTTATAGGCGATAAAAAAAAAAGTACACGGCGTGTTCTCAGCAATTTCACAAGGTCACCATGCGGCTTCCAACACAGCCGTCAACGTGGAACGCGGACGTTGACTGGTCAACACACGGTTTGAGGGTGACGTGTACGCAGGGAGGATCTACACGGCGTGTAGTATGGGATACACGGAGTGTACTCATTTAATTCACGTGGAAAGGACACGACCACAACATAGTACATGACCGTTGACTGGTCAACACACGGTTTGAGGGTAACGTGTATGCGGGGAGGAGCTACACGGCGTGTTGTATGGGCTACATGGCGTGTACTCATTTATTTCACTTGGCAAGGACACGGATTCAACACGGGGTATACCCAAAAAGGTGTTACACGGTGTGTACTCACACTACACAGCGTGTAGTTAAAAAAATCTAGAAAGTGTGGGAAAGGTCCATTCTACCCTCCAGAACGCTTCATGACCCTCTTTTCGACAACAGAAAGGGTCGGAGAGGTCCGGGCCATTACATCAGATACCTCTTAAAACATTCTTGTCCCCGAGAATTCAGAAACCACCCTAGAGGATCCCAACAAGATACCTCTTAGGGCTCTCGTTATAATAGGAACTCAACCAACAACCCTAATCATATGTGTTAGGAATTACTTCTCCTATTTCGAGATATTATCCTCTTTAGACGGCACTGACTCACCTGCACGGGTTTAATTGCATCCGCATTAATGCGTCTCGATTAAGAATTGGGTCTTCCCACTTCCATATATTAGTGTTTTTTTAAACTTGCACTGCCCCCAACACCGTACTACCAACACACTTCCCGAACACATGGTTTAGGGAAATTCCTTCTCCTATGTCGAGATATTATCCTCTTTAGGCAGCACTGACTCGCCCGCACGGGTTCAATCGCATCCACATTAATGTGTCTCAATTAAGGATCAGGTTTTTTCCTTTCCCCACTCATCTGGACATGTTACACACGTCTAGAGAACAAGGAAACAATAAGTATCACAACCGACAAGCCAATCATTCCATATATCAAAGGTACAGAGTAAAACATCAAAACAAAGCTCAGAAGAACAACCAAAACACAAGTCAAAAAAACTATGGGTACTGAGCATGCATCTGGGCCTCCCATTCCCAAGTCCTCTCCTCAAGGCTTCCATGCCTCCACAACACATGAACCAAGGCGATGGTTCATCCATGAAGCACCTTCTCTTCAAGATCCTCGATTCTGACTGGTCATTCCTCGGAGGTCGTGTCATCTCCCATATCTAACTATCCCTAGTCGATAATGTGAGATTCTTCATGTATGTACTGACGAAGCTGGGAGATGTGGAAGATGTCATGGACCTTCTCCAACTGGGGTGGCAGGGCCAGCTGATATGCCACCTCGCTGACTCTCCTCAGCACCTCGAAAGGTCTAATGAACCTAGGGGAGAGCTTACAACCATTCCCAAACCTCCGCTGCCCCCATCGAGGGGAAACCTTCAAGAACACATGATCTCTCACGTCGAACTCCATGGGCCTCCTCCGACGATGATCATAAAACTTATGTCGGTCCTAAGCCGCATTCATCCTCTCACGCACAAGCTAGACATTCTCTGTGGTTCTTTGTACTACCTCTGGCCCAAGACCACCTGTCTCACCAACCTCTACCCAACAAAGGGGTGAATGACATTGTCGTCCATACAAAGCCTCAAATGGTGCCATGCCAATAGTAGAGTGGAAGCTTTTGTTGTATGCAAACTCTACTAAAGGAAAGTGTCGCACCCATGATCCTCCAAAATCCATAATGCATTCTCTCAGCATGTCCTCCAACGTCTAGATAGTCTACTATGTCTGCCAATCGGTCTGGGGGTGGAAAGTTGTGCTAAGGCATAGCTGGGTACCAAAATCATGTTGTAACCCCTTCCAGACTCATGAGGTGAACCGAGTATCCCGATCAGAGATGATAGTCTTCGGAACTCCATGTAAACACACCACCTCGTCTACGTACCTCTGTGCTAAGGTAATCACCGGGCCTGACTCCTTAATTGCTAAGAAGTGAGCTGATTTCGTCAGCCGATCCACCACTACCCAGATAGCATCATAACCACCCTGAGCTCTGGGTAATCCTATGATTAAGTCCATTGAGATGTCATGCCATTTCCACTCGGGGACATCTAAATGATGCGACAAACTACTAGGAACATGGTGTTCAGGTTTTACTTGCGGACACACTAGGAACATAGCCACAAACTCTGCCATATCCCATTTCACCCCAGGACACCAAAGTTGTTCCCTCAGGCCTCGGTACATTTTTTAAACTCCAGGATACACCGCCAAGGTTGAGCTATAGAACTCACAAATAACTCCATCATACATCGCCTCCGGAACAAACAACCTTCCCTGAAAAATTATCCGATGACGGTTGTCCTCTGACCATCCTTCTGGAGTGTTTCCCTGATCGATACGGTCCCGCATTACTTCCACCTCGGAGTCTCCTCGCTGAGACAAATCCACCTTCTACAACAAGAAGGATTGCACTGTCATCTGAAACAAACAGCCTCTAACACATTTTACCCTTGCATCCAAGTGCAAGGTATCCAACTATCCCATTGCTTTCCAAGCATCAGCGGATTCCCGAACCACTTCCTTATGTGACTTCCTTCTCCGGGAATCATCCACAACGTTGCCCTTACCTTCAGTGTAAGAGATCTCGAAGTCATAGTCTTGGAGAAACTTGACCCATCTCTACTTCCGTAAGTCCAGGTCATGCTGAGAGAAGATATAACGTAAGCTCTTGTGATCTAAGAAGACCACAAAGCGTTTCCCAAAGAGGTAATGTTGCCACAACTTCAGTGAAAACACTACTACTGCAAGCTCTAGGTAATGGGTGGCATAGTTACGCTCATGAGGGCGCAAATGCCTAGACCCATAATAGATCACACCCTTCTTCTGCATCAGTACGCACCCCAATCCAAGGCCAGAAGCATCACAAAACAGCTCATAGAATAACCCTTCCTCTGGAAACATGAGTACGAGAGCACTGAAAAAATTATTCTTCATGTAGTCGAAAGATTTCTGGCACTGCTCGCTCCATAGGAAGACCTGGTTCTTCTTAGTCAAATCTGTCAATGGAGTAGCAACTCAAGAGAAGTCTGAAATAAACCTCTGATTATATCCTGCCAGCCCTAGGAAACTATGAATTCTGCCACGCTCTTGGGTGCCGCCCAAGAAACAACTGCCTCCACCTTCGACGGGTCCACTAACACTCCATGCTAAGACACTACATGCCCAAGGGAAGTGTATTCTTGCGTCAAGAACTTACACTTCGAAAATTTCCCATAAAGCTGGTGGTGTTGAAGGACTTCAAAGACTACCCTTAGATGCTCAACATGATCCTCCTCTGATCTTGAGTAGACCAAGATGTCATCGATAAAAAGGACGATGAATCGGTCAAAAAACTCTCGGTAGACAAAGTTCATAAGACCCATGAACATAGCTAGTGCATTTGTAACTCCAAACGGTATCACTACAAACTCGATGTGCCCATACGTGCACCTGAAAGCCATCTTCGAGATGTCACTGTCCTTTACCCTCAGATGATGATATCCTGATTGTAGATCAATCTTAGAAAACCAACCTACTCCCCTCAGCTGGTCGAAGAGATCATCTATCCTTGGAAGGGGGTAACAGTTCTTGACCGTTACCTGATTCAACCTTCAGTAGTCTATGCATAGCCTGAGACCACCATCTGCCTTCTTCACGAAAAAAACCGGAGTACCCCATGGTGACACGCTGGGTCGAATAAAATCCTTCTTCATCAAATCGTCAATCTAAATCCGCAACTCTGAAGGTGCCATTCGATAAGGGGCCATCGAAATCGGATGGGCACCAGGCTGTAAGTCTATCCCAAACTCAACATCACGTCAGGGGGGTAGAGTCACAACCTCTTTGGGAAAAACATCGAGGAACTCCCCAACAAACTCTGGAACATCCATCATCTCTGTATTAGCTAGAACCACTAATAACCTGCCTAACAAGGAAAGGAGAGGCTTCACATGCTGGCTTCCCACCTGATAGATCCTATCGCCAACAAAAGATACACGCTGCCCATCCACGTTGGAGAACACGACCCTTCTTTGGAAGTAGTCGATAACATAACTAACAGAAAACAACCATTCAATTCCCATGATGACATCGTATGGCTGCATCTTTAGCAAAAGAAGGTCCCCACTAGATTGATGTGGTCCCAATGTCAGCCCACATTCTCGGAAAACACAAGATACGCTGGTCTGACCTCCAACTGGTGTACTCAGCACTAGGTGTACGAGAAGTCTCTCTACGTCCAGACCCAAAGCATGGGCTATACTGGGTGCAACTAAGGAGTGTGAAGATCCCGAATCGAACAAAGCATAAACAAGAGTGCTGAAAAAACAAATCGTACCTCGCACCACCTTTGGTCTTGCTGAGCAGGGAACTCTGCTGCGTGCAACTGTCCATGCCCAGCTCCTCTGCCTCTCTGATGTCGACCACCTCCCCGACAATGCACTAGTCAAGGTCCCTGTGGATAACCCTGAGGTTGACCTCATCCTAAAAAGTCTACCCTCGGAGGAGCAGGTTCCTGCTGA
The DNA here is from genome assembly GCA_963277665.1 of Viscum album. Lineage (NCBI taxonomy): Eukaryota > Viridiplantae > Streptophyta > Magnoliopsida > Santalales > Viscaceae > Viscum > Viscum album. The sequence goes on along the minus strand of OY728152.1, from coordinate 1,244,062,730 downwards.
TGCTGGAAGGGCCTCACTGGCAATTGGTGCTGTTGAGGCGGGCGCTGAACCTGCCCACCTCCACCGTACTGAGCTCAGGTCGGGCACCAACACTGGATGTGCCTGAAACCTCCAAAAGAGAAACACTTCAGTCCTGGTCTCATGAAAAGGGACAAGGACCATAAGATATGAACTGGAACTGTTGGGGCCTGCTCCCCACTATCCTGAATCTGGAGGGTCCCGTCACAGGAGATCTGATGTTGACTGCCTTTCCCTTGGACGAACCTGGCTGGATCCCCTCTCGTGGTGCACCTCCCTGAGCGTGCATCCTCTCTACGACATCTGCCTTCTTTTTTACTACCATGTACATTGCAAGGGTGAAGGGGGTGACAGCATACTGGAGTGAAGGACGAAGCACCTCCTCCAAACGTCTCGCCTGAGACTCCACATCCGGAAAGAGATCCAGAGCAAAGCGTAGGAGATCCTTGAACTTGATCCCCAACTCTCGTACTGACATACTCCCCTGCTGGAGGGAGAGTAACTCCTGTCGCTTCTCCGCCTTGATCATGGAAGAAAGGAATTCCTCTTAGAATTCCTTCTCAAAGTCAGCCCATGGAACCTCTGCCTCTGTCCTCTCTCCGAGGTAGAGCGTCCACCACGGACATGTCGCACCTCTTAGATGACTGACTTCTAGGAGAACCTAGTACTCCCTCGGATCACGGATCAATGTAAAAGTGATCCCTAGCTCCTCAATCCACCCCTCCATCTCCATATCTGAAGCACTACCCTCGTACTTCTTGAGGGTTTGTCGCTGGATAGAACGAAGAGTCTTCTGCCACTGGATATCTTCCTCCTCTCAGTCAATCCTCAACTGATTGACCGCCTGAATCTGTTGGGACTCAGCTGTTTGAGCCACCCAGGGATGATGTCCACGTGTCATAGCTGTACGGTAAACAAAGATCGCCTAAGCCCAAGTAGTAAGGAAATTTCTCAAGGTTTCTTTTTATCACTTTTTTTCAATTTCTTTCCCAGAATACCCAAATCAAGTAAAACACAATAATGATTATGCATGTATTTTTCCTAGCGTCTCTACCCTACAATCAATTTAGTCTCATTTGGTCGTTTGGTAGACTAAGAGTCCTTGCATCGGATCACGGGGGGCCCTAAAATCCCATGTCCTAGCCGGTCTTCCCTGGCCTATGTCACGCACCAAGATCATCCAACATTGTCTCCCTACCATCCCATGCAATCCTCGCTGTGCCTAACTTTAGACTCCATCCTATCTCTCAACCTCCCTCTGATACCATTCTGTCATGACCCCCTTCCATCAAAGATGCCCCTCCTGAGCTGGCAATGGTGAAAGGGAGATAATGACACCCGAGTCCAGCCTTCAGTAGGCCCTGGGGTGGAGACTATCACCAAGGGTATGAGTTTTCACAAATATGGGAGGCATTACCATTTTATTTATTTAAGATCAGAAAATAGGAGAATTCAACAACCAAAAAGGAAAAGAACAAGTGTATCAAAATAAACCCAAACCAATCCCACATGCATGATTAAACAATTCTGAAACAAGGTACAAGTACAAGGAAGCTCAAAAGTACAATACCAAAAGAAACAATAGTACAGCAAACTGCAACAACTCCAACTGTCTCGACTAGTATGGTCCCACATGGCCCTGGTAGTCATCCTGGAAACCTGAAAGTAAACGTAGGGTGAGAATACAAGTATACTCAGTAGGAAAACCTAAAGCTCTCATGCACAAGTGGGGAGACATCCAAATGTCTCATGAGAACAACAGAAGAAACCAAAACCTCACAAGCAATTCTATCCACCCAACCTCACTAGCCACGCTCACCAAAACACAAAAAAAATAGTTAGTTATATATAAGAACAAGAATTGGGAACCCCGCACCATTTCCCACTATCTAGATACTCTTCCTAATGGCAAACGTCCTGACGCTACCACACTCTTCCTGCCCGCACACACCTGGGACTCACAAACCACATATCCCGCTCGCACACACCTGGGCCTCACAAACCACATATCCTACCCGCACACACCTCGGCCTCACAAACCACATATCCCGCCCGAAGATTATTGGGTTGAAACCACCCCAATCGAAACCTACCTGAAGAGTCTTGGGTGTAAGGTCGCCTCAAGCCATCACATCCTATGGAAGAAGGAGCATGAAGGAGATAGTAACTAAGGGGGAAACACCCTCTCCCATAATATGGGAGTGTTTGGCACTAAGTGTTCAACATGGGTGGGGTGCGACAAAACACAAATATACAGATATATATATATATATGTAACAAATACACATCTCAACCTATGGATTCTAAACAGAGAAAACTGAGCATGTGCCTCGGTACTGCTACTACGAAGCATGCATACAAAAAACAGTCCCAACCCCTTTTAGGTTTTCATGTTTCATCAGAAAAAAATAGTTTATTAGTTCCTTAACTACTGGGAAACTATCAAAGTAGATCAATCATTTTGTAGAACAAAATCCATGCAAACCACAAATCATGTTAGATAAAACACAAGAAACACAACCCAACATTTTATCATCAATCAAACCCCATTGATTGTTCCCCTGTTTAATTCATTATCCTTCACCATAGTTCATTTATCAACTTACCACATTCTTTTAATATCACAACCCATTACAAAAGCCTTGCTGCCATTATAACCACATCTCCACAACTGTATCACAAAACAAAGCTCGTGCCACATCATTTCCTCTTTAATATCATTTACCACAGCCCCGATGCCCATCCTACTCGTAACAACTCAGGATTCACCCCCCTTTCACCCACAGAATAACCAAACCAACACCCACATGTTCATTATTCCATTTTGTTCAACTGGGGTGATCACACAAGGGTTCCAGATTTTAATCATCCAACATTACGTGATTTACCAATTTCCATATTCCACAAAGTTTCCATCCACCAAACATTCTAGAACGATAGATCAATATTTAATTACACAAGCAAAGGCCCCCAACGACCATGATTTTCAGTATTCATAATCCTATTCAACTCACAACATAATATCATAGAATATAAATAAAGTAACTACACTCACAAACTTTACATCCCCATTATATAAGGTAGTTATTTTCTTTATTAAACCGGTTCAACTGTGTTTCACGTAAAAAAGAGGAAACCCTCCCTACATGATGCATAAAATAGAGAGATGAAGTTAAAACCCCTACATCAACAGGTTCTGATCACAACGCTCCCCCGGATTAGCTTTAGAAGACATCCGTCGGCATTTGTCGCTTCTGTCAAAACCCGGAAAAACTCCCTTGGGTGGAATCTATGAAGGAAAGGCCTAAGGTAAGACAACAGATCTAAGCGCAGAAGTTCCACCTCATCGTTATGATCCAGTGGCCACTGACGGATCATAAATCGGAGCTTGGATGAAGATGTTATGGAAGAAAGGAGCCTTGGAGTCTCTCTTGGGAGAGCTCTGATCGAGGGAATGGTGAGGGGAGGAGTGCTCTGAAAAGGAGGAGAGGCCCCCTCCTTTTATAGGTGATAAATACAAAAGTAAACGGTGTGTACTTCATAGTACACGGCGTGTACTCGGCCATTTAACACGGTCACCACACAGCTTCCAACATGGCTGTCAACGCGGAACGCAGCTGTTGACTTGTCAACACATGGTTTGAGGGTAACACATACTCGGGGAGGAGTTACACGGCGTGTAGTATTGGATACAGGGTGTGTACTCATTTATTTCACGCATAAATGACATGGCCTCAACATGGTACATGGCCGTTGACTGGTCAACACACGGTTTGAGGGTAACACGTAGGAGGGAGGAGCTCCAAGGCGTGTTGTATGGGCTACACTACATGTACTCATTTATTTCACACGGCAAGGACACAGCTTCAACACGAGGTATACCTGGTAAGGTGGTACACTGTGTGTACTCACACTATACAGCGTGTAGTTCCAAAATTCTGGAATGTGTGGGAAAGGTCCATTCTACCATCCAGAACGCTTCATGAACCTCTTTTCGACAAAGGAAATGGTCGGAGAGGTCCGGGATATTACATAAATAATTTAAATATGATAGTACTTATAAATTTTCATCTGATTAATGATTTTTTTACAAATAGTTTTATCCAGTCATGGATGTAGTTTATTTTATTTTTATATTTCTATAATATATGCACTAATTTTGATTTTATGTTAGAAATGACTAAGGAATTATGTTTTCAATAAGGTTATATGGTAATTTTGTTTACTTCCATGTTTTAGGAGAATACAAGATAAAAGTATTAACTTGTTTGGTATGTGATAATGAAGATCTACTTTTTGATACATGGTATAATTTTATTGTGTTGATTTTGTGTAAGTTAGTGGTCGACTCTAAAAAAAATTCATTTCGGAAGCATTATAAGGATAACCAATTATGTAATATTTTATGGTGATCATTAGATGAGGATTTATGGATTAGTGTATAACATTACAATTTGGTGATTTATGTATATTGGATAACATGTTATAAAATTTAGTTCATTAATGATAACTAAAGATAGATAGTATGACTTATCAATACAATTTATTCTCATATCATATGAAAATAAGTTCCCAAACATTAGTAAAAATACATCAATACAATTTATTTTCCCTATAACATTTGTTTTTATGATAAAAATTTCCACTTCTAGGTCCCTTTGGTTTATGGATTTATTGTCTTTAAATTTATCCTAACCATTTTTATATCATTGTACATCAATATTTGGGTGTTATTTTTCACTTGTGTGTCCATGTTTTCACTTCTCACAAATGTTCTCCTTTGTGGAAACATAATTATGATTAACATTAAGAAACCATTATGTTTCCCAAATTACATTTTAAGTGAGATATTCATACTAATTTTATGATGTTGGTTTAAATTAATTAATTTCAAATATAAATCCATTTATGTTTGAGAATAATTTCAAAAAATAAATTTTTCTTGAGGGCGGTAGAATGTCACTCAAAAATATTTTTAAAAATCATTTTTAGATGATTTTATTCATTTCAAAATTAATTCTTCTGTCACTGATTGTATATTTTATTAAATATTGAATTAATTTTGGATTTTTGTCACACAACACTATATTTGTAATGTGTAACACACAATATCGAGTTTACCCAGTGTTACATAGAACAACAAGTTCACACAAAACATGACATAATATTAAAATATTATATTCTAATTATCACTTATCCATTAGAAAGGGAGATATGAATAATATTAACTAATTTTTGAAACTATATTTTCTACACATGTGAATATAAAAAAATATTTGGTTATTGTTTTCAAATGGGTGAATAAGGAGTGGGAAGTAGTGATTTTCAACATGGCCATGTTGATTTCCTTGGAACCATGATCTATGATTGAGCATGAGTTCCTTCAATCTAGAATTGCAGTTTTCCTACAAAGAAGATCCTCATTCCTTAACCAATGGTTTTTATAATTGATCTTCTCAATAAAAAGATAGTGTTTCATTCACAGAGGCACTATCCATTTTTCAAGATCCAGTTAAATCAGATACTCCCAATCCATATTATATCAATAAATTGGGAGATAGTAGATTCTTAGTGATGGTGGATTTGATTTACCTATAATAATGATTTAACTTATAATAATTCGCTCATTTTGGGTCAGTGATTCTTTCAAGAAGTGATAATCCATGGGCGTACACTAATACTAAGAAAAAAACAACATTTTTTGGGATATTATCACATGGTTACTTATTCCAATTGTAAAGGGTTTTTTTTATATTTTTATTCATAATTGAGATTTATTATATATAGATTAGAGTGATATAAACTTAAAACTCAAACTGAGTCTTTTCAGGTTCCCAGAATGGGACTATAACTTCGATCCCTTCAAAAAGAAAACATCTAATTCCCAATTTTAGATTAGGCACACCAGTCTAAATTTGGATTATTGGAATCATAAAATTCTTAATGATATATCTTCTTGTATTTTTACACCTATTATGATGGATCAAATCATGAGGGTTGGTTAGCTTGGCCTTTATGATTGAATTTTAGTGGATGTCGACATGACTTATGAATACCCTAAATCAATTTTTCTTCTTTCTAGTGATTGAAAAATTGATGTTAATATTGATTTTGAGTGTATCCCTCCCTTCTGTGATGTTTTGAAGATTTTTTGGAATTCTGTTGAAACCTATAGAGTGATCCAAAAGATGGTTAGCATTCCTCCCCAAGTTAACAAATGGAAGGGATTAAATTATTCTTCCAAGAACAAAGGGGTGGTCCATGAGAAAAAGATCACTAAAAAACATTTGGAGAGAGAGATCTAGGATTTTCCACCTTCCCTAAGGGTCACTCTGAACAAGACCTCGAAATATATTTTAAAGGAAGAGGATAATATTCCAATATATTACTGCCCAGAAATTCTCCCTTTTCTCTAAGTGCCTTCTGGATGTGGAATTGAATATGATTTAATGGATTTTTAAATTTCTTTGTATAATAATGATTTGGTGTACATGATGCAACTGAATTTAAAGTATCATTCCCTATCTAACCCCATTTCTAATGAAATCATTAATTAGGTTGTTCATTTGCAGAAGGAACTCACACTTTCAAACTTAAATGAGGATAATAGTAGGATGGCTCATTCGAATATTATGCATTATCTCCTTTATATATCTTAGATCACTGATCTTATGAACATCCTTTTCACAATGAATTGGGAGGCTGATCCAAAAGGATCCCCTTGGAACAATTATGATAACCATCTGTATAACTATTTCCCCCCCAAATGTTTGAAACTGGATAGCTTGAATGCATATGTCTCTGAAGCAATCCATCGACATTTTCTGATTGAGTCCTCCATTAGTGAGGATCTCTTTGAATCCAAAGCGTCTCCTACCATGAATAAATAATTTAAAAAAAATATGAATAGTTCATATACATGTATTATACAATTTATACATGAGGGGAATGATCCTCTTATCAGTGTTTCCAATCCCTCATTTAGAGATGACTCTTTTGTTGTCCAAGAAAAATAAAACCTGCAGAATTTGAAAATTAATAGATTTATCCAAACTCTTTTGATCCCAAAAAAAGGTCGAACCACTAAAATTATCAAAAACAATGAATGAGATAGAAATAAGTGGGGGTACTTCCACAAATTGAGTTCCATATGATAATTATATTCGGGAATTGCTTGGGCTTGGATAATAAAGCAATAATCAGGTATCTGAAGCTTCACATTTTTCTTCACAAACCATTTTTGATTGGGTTAACTGAACCCAAAACAATTTCTTCAACTATAATTTCTTGTCATGATAATTTGACCATTATTTTTCTCGGTACAAACATAAGTTAAACAAAGGTAAAAAAAATTATGGGTCTTGGCTCATTCCTCTTTTACTAGTCCTCTTTTGGTTGGCTAAAGTAGACAACATATATTATTATATTTTTTAAATGGGAATCATAAATGATTTCTGTTTCATTTTTGATCATAATAGATATCATTATTATATAAGCCTTTGGTATAATATCAATTCTCTCAAAAACACCATTGATGGACCATGGATCATCCTTGGTGAAATCAACTTGATTTTTAGTCCTGATGAAAAAATGGGATATATGACGAACTCTATTCTTTTAACGGAGTCCAAATGATTCATTTAAAAAAATGAGCTGATTGATGTTAATATTGTTGGTAAAGAGGTCACTTAGTATAGAAAATATATCATTGGTATGGTTTCTAGTATGATTGTCCGTGATTTTGTTAATGAACATTCCTTATGTTCATGGGAATCCATCTCATGCATGACCTTATTAAGGTTTAACTCTCATTACCAAAATATTATAGTTGATCTTAGTAGGAAAGGTTATAAGTCTCCCTTTCACTTTATATTCAATAAATTATTGGATGTACAATCTAAATGTGAAAAGCTAGTTTGTGATGTTTGGAGATAAATGGATGGAAAGAGTAATGTTTTTCCTTGCATCCTCAAATTGACAATCCTAAAGGGTAATATCGTGATTTGGAGTAAAAATAGTTTCAATCATAATGACAAGGACATATCCAATCATGAATCTACCCTTCAGTGTATACAGTATAATTGTACCCATATAAACATCTATAATGATAACTTGATGGAAGCAGAGTTTTCCATAAAAATAAATAATATTCACAATATAAAAATGCCATGAAAAAAGATACCTCTAAGGATAATTGGCCCATGGATGGGAAGAGTAATTCTATTTTTTAACTCCCTACAATGTGTTAGGAAAATTTATTGTCCTCTTGATTTTATTAAAAATGGGGATCAAATCATGTATAATAGAGAGGATCTTTATGAGTACATTACTTATTTTTACAAAGGCCTGCTTATTGGTTCATCATCTATTTCATCTCCTATTGAATGTTTTATTCTAGAGATTTTTAATCAGGTGGATAACTCAAGACTCATATATATTCCATCAAAGCCAGATAATAAGGCAGTACTTTTTAATCTCAAGACTGACAATTCCACTAGCACTGAAGGGATTAAAAACATTTTTTCTGACCTATTTAGAGATCATTTGTTATGATGTATGTAAAATTTTCCTTCATTTTTTCAAGGGTGGAAAACATCCCCATAGTTTAAATGCTCAATTCCTTGTTTTAATACCAAACATTGATAATTCCAATGAAATACACTTATTTAGGAATGTTTCTTTAATCCATACTTTATACAAAGTTATTATGAAAATTATTTCTTTTAGATGGGATCCTATATATATTAAAATTGTTTCATCTAATAAATTTATATTTATTAAAGGTATATCCATACCTGATTGTAGCATTACTGCATCGGAGTGGGTAAATATTTTAAAAAATAAGTTCTAAAAAGGGACATTACTCTAAAACATAACATTAAAAGTTATTTTGACACAATGGGTAAGGGATTTATCTTTAAAATCCTTACCTTGTTTGGATTTGAGAATACATTTATTTCTTGGAAAAAGATTATATTTGTCTCTTCTCATATTCATGTTCTTTGGAGTGGATCTCTAGAGTGATATTTATCTTACATTAGAGGTGTTATACTAAGTGATCCCCTATTCACTATTATATTATATATCTCTGAGTATTATCTTTGAAAATTACTTTCCATAATGTCTAATAATGGAATATTGAGTGAATATGTGGGGTTTGAGGTTCTTCTGCTCCAACTAAACTTAACTATGCTTATTATCTCATTCTTTTCACTAAATAATACAAGGGAATCATAAAAAAAATATCAATAAATCCATTTTTCAGTATGACCATGTCTCAGGCCTACATGTTAGTTGGAATAAATATTATGTCTATTTTAGATGAAAACCCTCCTCTACTAGGAAATTTGACATCATAAATGACTTAGGAATTAGAGAGGGAATCTTCCCTGTCACTTATCATGGTGTTTTGATGTTTTGGGGTCATCCAAAGGTCAGTCATTTCCCTTGGATTAGTGGTCATATAAAGAAGAAATTACCCTTTTAGAAATGAAAATACCTCTCTATGGAAGGTTGTTTTTTCTTAGATTAAGTTAACATTATTTATAAATTTTTCTATTCTTTTAGGTTTTATAAATGGCATGCATCCCTTATAAAATCGATTAATGTGGAAATTAGGAACTTCATCTGGACTAGAATAATTCGAGAAAGAATATTTTCCACTATGCCATGGAATAGTTGTTGTAATCCCACTTATAAGGGGGCCTTGGAATCCAAAACATTAGATTATTTAATCAAGCATTACAAGATTTTTTTGTTCGGATGGTTATTAATGATAATTTTGAAGCTATATCATTATTGAGATCTAGGTTCTATAATAGGATCAAATATTGGATCACTAGTCTCTTGGATTCCTCAGTTTGGACTTTACCCAAATACACCTTTTCTCTTATTGACATTAATTCAAGATGCTATGTTTCTATAGATCCCTTCCTTACATTCTGGAAGACTAATTGGATTGGTTCTCCACTCTTGGATTCACTTAACCTGGGTGATTTTATCAATGATATTGATATCACAAAAAAGGATAATCATAAGGATATAGAAGTTGTTCTGGATTAGAATTTGAAAATTGTTAGAGTAATGTTATTCATCTATTGGAGACTTTTGTGTTTGGGAGCTAAAGTAATCTATAATTATTACCTCAGTGTCCTTTTACTCTTGTCATGACCCGTACACCGAGGCCCGTTTCATGACTACCCCAAGACCACCTTCTATAGTCTAGGGGTAAGAGACTAGCACCAGGAAGGAATATCCATAAAACAATAATGAATTTCCTTTAAACCTACAAAACACACAGACCAAAAACACAATAAGATGCAATCACGAAGTAAAAAATGTAGTAGTAAATATGTGTACTGAAGGTGAAGGGGGCTGGAATACAAGCCCATCTAAAAGATAAAACTACAATAGAAAATAGTAAACCACTCCTAAGATCATCCACCAAGGATCATACCTGAATGGTAGGTATAGCTTCTCTCCAAAACTCTACATATCTACTAATCACCTCCATGGATCATTTGGTCCTGGCTCCAAAAGTCTCCGTCGAGCTTATCATCATCTGCACAAAAAACAAGGTGCGGGAAAAGCTCATGTAGGGGTGAGTATAACAATACACAGTATGGACCATGATACCCCATGAAGGTCTCTCATAATTCCACAAAGGAAAACAATAATACATGATCTCAATCATGAAGCACAAAGAAAAAGGCTCAACTCAAACCCATTATATCTTAAGTATAGAAGTACAGATGATTAGATGTAAAGCTATATGATCTTATTCTATTAGGAGAATATGTGGCTGATCCACACAGGATAGCTCGATGTTGATCCATAGAGGATCGCTAGGTGATGGTCCATACAGGATTACTAGGTGTTGATCCACCAATGATTGCTAGGTATTGATCCACAAAGGATCACTAGGTGTTGATCCACATAGGATTTCTAGGTGATGATCCATATAGGATCTCTAGGTTATGATCCATATGGTATCTTTATTCTTTCTTCATGTCACAACCATCCACTAGATTACCGCACATAACGTGCATCATTCCATGAGAATTCGCTCCTCAATACATCGGTCGTATTTCCACCAGCACGAATTCCCTTGAAGAAGTAACCCAAAGATCTTTCATGTCATAAGAGTTACAATGCCAAATACGGTGTGTCAATCAGATGTCTGGTATGAGAGTTATAGAAATTTTAGTGTTGAGGGACTAGTTAGATTCAGGTATGATCCAACATGTTCATACTCTAACATTATTCAAAACATAGGTGGTGTTTCTAGAAAGGACTTGCTTGTTCCAAGGAGTCCAGTTTCGTAGACGGTTCGTCAAACGAATGTTTGGTTTTCCAAATACGGTATTTTGGGCGTATTTGGGCCAAAATGAGTCTGGGTTTGGTCCAACCCAGTCGGACCCATCCAGCCTGGCCCGAACCGGCTGGGCCGCATTAAGATTAGCCTGGTGGGCCACGAACCATCTTGGCCCGAACTGGCTGGGTTAGGCCACGGCAGTCTTGGCCCATCAGTCAGCAGACCGACCTAGCCTACTGGTTGGTGTGACCCGCACGAGGGGTCACACGGACCCTCCATCCTGAATGGCTCAAAGAGTCATTCGACTCATCAACTGGCGGCACCATGTGGAACCACCTTATAGTCTTTGAGACCCGTAGGGAGTAGTTTCCCCCTCCTTCATGGCTTTGAAGCCGCGGCCTCCACCTACGGTGCACGACGGCGCGCTGCCCTTCCGCCAATGCAGCCGACCAATGTCCAACCACCCTCTATAGCCACCACAGAATGATTTCGTGGCTCCCCCCCCCCCCCCCCCGTGGCGCTCAATGGCATTCCGCCTTCTACCGTCACGCCAGTGCCACATTGACAGATCTTCCTTGGGCCAGTGGGTGAGCTCTGGTGGTTCATCTTCCCTTCCGAATTAACCTACGGGCCTCCTGGGTTTTTTTCATCACTACATGGCTCCCGAATTCAAATTTCCATCGAGTTGGAAAATTTATCTCTAAAGAACGAGAAAAATACCAAAGCAGTAGAGGGTCAAGGCCCTGTTGATTTGGCCGGCACCCTCCTCGTTAGCATTATAATAAGTTGGAGTAATTTATTCAACGTAGATAAACTATATTACTTTCGTGTTTCAACATTCCTTTCAATTACATGGGTAAGAAACAATTCACTTGAATTTAACAAAACCCTTACCTCAAAAATGGAGGGGGCATTACAGTTGTGGAAGGATAATTCACACTTGATGAAGTCGTTGACTTTTGTCGTTCCCAGATCATTGTTTCCCAAGCTTCCATTCTCTATCAGTGTAGGATGTCATGGTACATCACCAAAGGTTCCTCATAGTAGTTTCAAAAACCCAAAACCTTGCCTCAATTAAATAGAGTGGAAAAGGTGAATAATGTAATGTGATATTAATGAGGTTCATTAATTAATGAACCTCTTAATTCCCAATTGTGTGGTTAGAAAACAAAGCTTTAAGCCATTATATGGCTTCATAACTCAGTGATCTTGCTGCCAGCTCTCAACATTTGGTATAAAATAAAATAACAATTTTTATATTATTTAATATTTTCTTTAAAAGTCGCAAAACTAACTTTTTCTCCCGACCAACTGTAGTCGAATTTAATCCTCCCTTAGGTGAATCTTAGCACTGCGGATTCAACTGTTCCCTCAAATTTTTAATCCAAGCACTATTTCAAAAGATAGAAAATGTTTCTCGTGCGTTTAATGAACATAGCTTAAAAAGTTAAAAAATCAGTTCCAGGCACACCGGGAATCCAAATTCAGTACCGTCAATTTTCAGAGACTTGTAATAATGCCAAATAACTTGAAAAAAATTATATAGAATTTTCAGGTCTTTATGTTCTCCCCACCCTAGAAATTTTCTTCCCCTAAAGCTACAACAAAACTTGGGGAAAAAATGGTGGTACTGATCATGCATTTGATCCTCCCACTCCCTTGTTCTCTTCTAGAGATTCTCGTGCTGCTAATGAACACACACTAGAGAAATCGACCACCCATGAAGGACCCACATCTATTGATCCTCTATCTCCACTAGGAACTCTACAAATGTCTCCCCATCATCGATGTCTAGCTTTCCCTAGTCGATAACGTGTGATGGATCACGCACGTACCTCCTCAGCTACAACACATGGAAAAAATTATACCCCTTGTGCATATATGGGGGGAGATATAGATAGTATGCCACCATTCCTAATTTGATGAGGATCTGGAATGTTCCGATAAACCTCAAAGATTGCTTGCCACCCTGGCCAAACCTCTGTATTACTCATCGGGGTGGGACCTTTTGGAAGACATGGCCTCCCTCCTTAAACACTAAGTGTCTCCATATCCTGTCGGCATAAGATTTCTGCCAGCTCTATGTAGTATTCATCTACTCCTGGATTATATATACCTTCTCTACGGTATCATGTACCAACATTGGACCCATAAGCACTAACTCCCCTGGGTCTGTCCAGCAAAGTGGTGATCTGGGAGGTCATCCTTACACGGCCTCAAATGGTGCCACGTTGATGGTGGAGTGATAGTTGTTATTGTAAGTGAAGTCCACTAGTGGCAGGTGGTCCTCCCAACTATGGCCATAATCAATGACACAAGCACGAAGCAAGACCTTGATTTTCTATTTGGTCATCTCCATCTAACCATCTATCTGAGGAAGGAAGGTGGTTCTCTAACGTAGTTGTGTTCTGAACGCCTCCTGTATTCCCTTCCAATAATGGGATGTAAATTGAGTGTTTCTATCTGAGATGATTTTCAATGGAACCCCATGAAGCCGTACAATCTCTTGTATGTAGAGACTTCCCACGCTCTCTACATATCCCTACTGTTATATGGTTCAGAAGTGGGCTGACTTGGTGAGTCGATCAATGATCACCCATATGGAATCTTGGACCCAAGATATATGTGGTATCCCTATTATGATGTCTATTGATATACCATCCCAGTTCCACTTAGGAACCTCAAGTGACTCAGCTAAGCTGGCAGGTACCTGATGCTTAACCATCACTTGCTGAAAAGTGAGGCATCGTGTGACGAACATCTCCATTGCTTTCTTCATCCATGGCCACCAGTACTGACCCCGTAGGTCATGGTTCATCTTCCCCACTCCAGGATGTACATCGAAGGGGGATTTATGTAACTCCTTTAACTCCTCCTCATGTAGCATCACAGGTACCATAGTGCATCCTCTAAAGAGGATGACATGCTCACCACCATCATAAAATTCATCAAGAGCATTTTTTGAGGATATTTGTGCATGTTGGGCCTCACAATCAATGTTCCCAAGTTGTGCCTCCCTAACTTGCTGAAGGAGTGTGGGAA